>JAWZYV010007565.1:0-1238082 GCA_038373885.1 Cheiracanthium punctorium | reverse complement strand
TGGCACCCAATTTCATATCATTCGCTTCAGTCGTTTTTACGTGATGCTTGAACACAAATTTACGCAGTTTGAAAGGATTTTCGCAAAATCTCAAAATCCAATCAGGATTTTTTAAAAATTGGACGCCTATGTTTTAAGTTGAGTGACCACCTATCATGTCACTCAATTTCATATCATTCGCTTCAGTCGTTTTTGCGTGATGCTTGAACACAAATTTACGCAGTTTGAAATGATTTTCGCAAAATCTGAAAATCTAATCAAGATTTTTTAAAAATTCGACGCCTATGTTTTAAGTTGAGTGACCACCTATCATGACACCAAATTTCATATCATTCGCTTCAGTCGTTTTTACGTGATGCTTAAACAAAAAAAGCGTCACGGACAGAATGACAGACAGACAACCTTTTTTTTGAGGGTCGCATCGGATTCCCGGGTGCTTGAAACGGATAGAAATCGCAAAATTTTTGAATTCAAAGAAATGTACAGACAAAGGTCTAATTTTATTTATTTAGATTGAAGAGTTTGAATCGTTATGACATTATATACTATTCCACTTGATTTATCAAAGACATATGCATACATTATTTACAACATGTTCCCCATCCCCCCTCCCGCCGTTATTTAATATTTCCAAACACAAATTTTTGTGGTAAATAATTCTTAAAAGAAATTATATGATATATATATGTCGATGTCTTCAATTAATAAAAAATAAATATTCTCTGCAAAAAAAAAAAAAAAAATAATTTTAATAAAGTGTAAGTAAATAAAGAATAAATGAAATCAGTTTTTAAACGAAGTTAGCGTTATAACAATTTACATTTTTGCATTTAAACATGTAGTAAATATTTAAAAAATAAATTCAAATAACTCATAATAATGCAAATAAAATCCATTTATTTAATTAAAAAATCTGAAGTGACTCCACTCGACCTTCCGAACACTTACGATTAAGATCATTACCAAGCATTTAAATAAATTTTAATCGATGAATAATTCAAACATATATACCAAATTGAAGCTCCATCGAATGCACCGTTTAAACGCTAGCGCACTTTCATGAATTTCGGCCAATGGGTCGTAATGTAAAAGAAACTTTGTCGTAGCCCTGTGGAAAAACTGTAAGTCCTATACACACCAAAATCAATACCGGTCTTGCGACGGTGGTTTATAACATATATACCCAATTTGAGCTCAATCGAATGGACAATTTAAACGCTAGCGTACTTTCAAGAATTTCCCCCCATAGGCCATAATGTAAAAGAAATCTTTGTCGTAGCCCTGTAGAAAAACTATAAGTCCTATACACATCAAAATCAATACTGGTCTTGCGACGGTGGCTTATACCATATATTGGATTTTTGGATTAGTAATGAAAATTTTTGGATTAGTAAAATTTTTGGAATTGTAATGAAATTCTGTCTATTTGTGCACATGTAAGTTCATATTCCCCCCCCCCCCCCCGAAAAATTTTCCTGGCTACGCGCCTGTTCGGGGCATACAGTGAACGATTCACTGTAAATGTCTAAATGCATAAAATTCAATTTCCAATAAATATCCTCCAAGAAGCAGTAACACAAGTAACTGCGTGCATCCCGCTATTGCGTACAGTGACTCTATGGATTATTTAGTTTCTGGAAGCTGTGTTACAACTCAACTAAACCAGGCCCGGATTGGGATTGTAGGGGCCCACCCGTCTCAAGAGAAGACTTAATGTCCTGTTTTTAGAAAGAGAGCAACCTGCGGTAACGATTTCAATAAAGGCCTCTAAAATCATCTGACAGCAGTGTCTGTAAAAAAAAATAAAACCTAACCTCCCTCCCTCCCCACTCGAGACGCAAAGAAAACGATGGGGGATGCAGTGTTTTTTTTTTTTTGTTCTTTTTTTGTCTACTATTTCAATTTATTTAATGTTTATTTCTTTTTTTAAAGTCATGTTCCTCTATTGCTTATCTCTCCCCCCCCCTCCCCGATCTCCACTTTATTTTCCCTTTTCACTCAGGTTCTCTAAGATTTTTTTTTTTCCTTCCGAATGACAACTTCCTTTTTTCCGTGTGTCCTTTTGTTTACATTTCTCACTTTCTTACCTTCCTGCGTTGTGTCACATGGTGTTTTTGAAGTCGAAGAAGGGCCTACCCCTTGTACCACCCGTAAACGTACGTCTTGACCTATTTTTTATAGTGTATGCCAAGGACGTACCCAGAAAAAAATTTCGGGGGGGGGGGGTGTCCAAATGGTGAAAAAGGCAGAATTTTTCACAAAAAGACTTCGTCATTCTTATTTTGTTAACAAAAACTGAAATTTCGGGGGGGGGGTCTGGACCCCCTGGACCACCCCCCTGGGTACGTCCTTGGTATATGCGTGTTTAAGCAAAGGTTTTTTTATATTTCATTTTGAAATTAACATTAACACAAGCTTTTTTGCACGTTTCCTTAACAACTAAAAGATACCCAGACCTGAAATTCAGTCTCCCTACACTATTACCTTAAAAACAGTAGATGTCCCGTTTTGAGGAAGAAAATATATACACTATTGTCAAAAAAGTAGATGATGTCCCGTTTTGAAGGAAAAAATAAATGGTCACGTTAGCTAGAGAACATGCAGCGTTATAAGATTAAGACCCGCTCAATTTGGAACCTCATCAGAGGGTGGGGGAGTTCTGAATATTGGCACCCATTGGTAACTGCTACAGACCGCCGAGAGGACTTTCGGAACTACGGATTTAATGTGCACGTACACAGTGGTCTTTAGTGGTACGCCGGTATCGAACCCACAACCTTCCGGTTACGAGTCCAACGCCTTAACCACTGGGATATCACTAGAAAAACTCTGTTCAAACATTCTGTGATAAAGCTGATTTTACGCCCCCCTCTTCTGCTTGCGCCCCTCGAAAGGGCTATCCCTGCTGCGACTTTGCTTAAAATACCCATTACAGGAGCTGCGAACTCAGGAAACTTGAGCGATACAAAAAACTTAAGCCCGAAGCACCCCACAGCTGTAATTCACGGGGGGGCATAGAAGTGGCTAAATAAAAAAATTTTGTTAAAGGAGAGTGTCAAAATCAAATGCATTTCCCTTTTTACCAAGGTGATATAAACTGCATGAATTTTATTTTTTTACTCATTTCTTGTCTAATGACTTAAACGATTCTTTGTCGCCCTACATTACATTCCGATTGATCAGGGGTGCACTAATGGAGTGGAATCTTCCTCTGTAACTTTTAGCATAATCTTTTGGAATTTCATATTGTGAAGGAATTTGGTTTATTTATCATCTGAAAAATGTCTCTCATGTCTCCCCGTTAAAATTTTCTACCTGCGTCCCTGAGCTTAGTTCCCAGTAAATGGACTCTTGCTGTTCTATGGACACAGTCATGTTTTGTCCTCTAACAGATTAGAAAAACTATTTAAACATCCTGTCATAAAGCTGATTTTGCGCCCCTCGAAAGGGCTATCCCCGCCTCACCCTCGCTGCGAACTCAGGAAACTGAAGCATTCTTCAGTTATAATTCACAAGGGCGCAAAAGTGGCGAAATGAAAGATTTTTGTTTAGTAAGGGGCGTCAAAATCAGTCACATTTCCCTTTTGCCAACGCGATATAAAACACTTAAGGTTGAAGTATCCCACAGCTGCAAAACTGCAAAAATTTACTTTTTAATTTATTTTTCAGTTCTTGTCAAATGGCTTAGACGATTTCTTTGTCTCCCTCACTGTAGAATATATTCTGATGGATCACGGCGTACTAAAGGAGTAAAAACTGAAATATATCGTGTTTACTCGAGTAATAGTCGCCCATTTTTGTCAATTTTTCATGTGAAAATGTAGGTGCCACTATTATGCGGGGAAAATCTACTACATAATATTGTAAGTATAAAGTTATTTTTTCTGCTTCAAAACGGGGGTGCGACTATTATGCGAGGGAGGCTATTACACGAGTAAACACAGCATCTTCCTTTGAAACTTTTTTAAGCATGATCTTTTGAAATTTTATATTGTTTATTACTGTTATTTCTTTTATTTACGCTCTGAAAAATCTGTTCCTCTTGGAGTGATATATCTGTTTCATTTGGAAACAGGAGTATAGCCCGGTGTAACCTAGCAGAACCGTCCAAATTTTGCTCCCCCCACCCCTTTATGCAGCTTTAATGACGACTTCATAATTTTTCAGCCCCGGGAATCAGAGGCGGCATTTCAATTTTTCATTTAGGGGTGCAAGATTTGATGTACTAAAATCCAGAATATGAAATAAATAAAATGTTTTTTTGAATTTGGGGGTGCGACTGCGCTCCCTATTACCCGCACTTGCCCAGAATCATTATACTAATAAAATCCTGTCCTTTCCTCGCCTCTACAGATGTGGTGTATTGAAAAGAGAAACACTAATAAGAAAAAACTATATAAACCTATATGATCCTTCTGATTTTGCGCCCCGTCTTCTGTTTGCGCCCTATTTGGAAAACCGATTCTAGAAGCTGAAAAAACTTAGGAAGTATCCCAGAACTTTAATTCTCCGGGGCGCAGAAGTAGTTAAAAATAATATTTTTGTAAAGAGGGGCGTCAAATTAAGTGCATTTTCTTTTCCGCTAACTTGATTAAAAAAAGAAAAAAAAAACTAGATTTTATGTAGCTTTGTTCAAAATTTATTATAGCTTGTCCTTTTATATTTTTTTGCGGCATTTCTTTTGAAGTATATCAGAAAGGAAGGTAACTTGAGAAACCATTTCTTTAAACATCCGGATAAGGTGGCAGTGACAACTCAAAATAATTATAGGAGGTAATGAATCAGCAGGTTCAAAGACCACCCCTGCGGAAGAGGGTAATTTAGCATACCCTGGAGGTGGAGGCCTGGACACTGAGTGGACATCTGTTTCCCATGAATGAAAAAAGAAGCGATCAAAGAACGCTTCCTGACAATACACAGCGGCAACTTTAGAAGTGTTTAAAAGTATTTGTGACAATATTACTGTTTAAAAGCTTGATAATATTATGAGAGCGGTCTGGGCGCCCATCTGAATAACCCCCCCCCCCCCCAAAAAAAAAGGAAGATGTTTGGAAACACGAAAAAAAAGTGAAAATTGGCGCCCCTCGATTGAAACTTAAGCGTAGGCGGCCGCCTACATCGCCTACGCCTCAAACCGGCCCTGCCAGGTGGAGTATAGCTCAGGACCCGTACAACACGGATTCCCATAACAAAATATCTTCCCTGTTATGAGGGTGAGGTGGTCTACTGTAGTGTGAAGTTTAAATTTTTATGTACCAATGAACATGCAAGAACCAAGCAATGTGAAGCTCTGTAACATTCTATCTGATCCAATCTTTGGGTTTTGTCTGTTGAAATTATGTATTTTTTACGAATAAGCCTTACTAGGGGCCGAATGCTTCATACAAAAAGCGAGCGTAGCGAGTCTGGGGATTTGGCCCCTAGTTTATTATAAATTTATTTTAACACATTTATTTATTTATTTTTTACACATTTATAAGATGTGAATGTATTGTAATAGTTTTTTTATCTTATTAATTCATATTAATACTACTTACTTTTAAATGTATTTCATACCTGCAAACTCTCCCGTTTTTCAATGGAGATTCCCATTTTTTATTTGAAATTTTTTTAATTAATCAATATTTATGGTCATAATGGGAAAACTTACGATATCATATCTTTCATATGCTATCTTTCCCCATCCTTTTTGTGAATAATCATATTTTATTTCATTGCATGCCATTGTAATAACATTTGTCTCAATAATCAAGGTTACTTCATATTTTTGATAAGATTGCTTATCTTGCTAAAATCTTCCCTGCGAACTTTAAATATCGCAGATTGCTTGTCAGAGATTTCATATGCAATGTTTTCCCATCCTTTTTATAAATAATCATTTTCGTTCATTGCATGCCATTATAATAACTTTTATATTGACAGTTAAAATTGTTACATATTCTTGATAAATATGAGTATTTTGCCAAAATATTCCTTGTTAACTTTTCGAATGAGTTTTTATTTTTCAACAGTTTTGAAATTTTGTTGCATAACCAACTCCTACTATAAAGTTCACAAGCGAGCTTTCGAAGAGGGATTAATTGATATACAGGGTGGTTATAATTAAACTTCCCCTATGAACAGTGCTCTATAGATATAATGGGCAAATGGATTGTCACCAAAATTGGTATATTGGCTATGCATGATATGCGCTCAAGGAATTTCGAAAAAAAAATTATTAAAAAAAGTCCACTAGGTAGCGTTTTGTATGAAAAATGCATATTTAATGATGGAAATGGCTAATTCAAAATATACAAACAATCTTAACATTTATTCAATAGTTTTTGGGCATTTATTCACTAACTTGGGTAATATTTGAGCTAATTTCACCATGCAAAGTGCCATCTAGTGGACATTTTTTTAACTGAACTTTCTGAAAAATTCTTTTGAGTGCATTTCGTGTACAGTCCATATGCCAAATTTAGTAGCAATCTGCTCACCAGTTACAGCTGCAGAATGCTGTTTGTAGGCGAAGTTTAATTATAACCATCTTGTATATATTAGATTAGTCTGTTTTAATACTTTAACCCTGCTTTTTTCTCCCCCTTAACATTTAACATCTCCTTTTTTTTTTTTTCACCCTTGAAACTTTGGGGCACACAATCTGCCATTTTTTCTATTTCTATGGTTGGCAGCTCTGGTATTTTGTTTTATTATTATTATTTATTTACTTTATGTGGCATCCACCAAGATCAGCCCATGATGGTTGTGCACAGTTAAACTCTATGAAAGAAAGTGGAATTTTAATGAAGTCATTGCTATTGCAGACCTTTTAAGTTTATAATTGATATAAACTGTAACTTCACTTTTTACTGAAAATGACTATTATTTTACTATTGTTAGCTTCACCCATCATTAAAGATTTTGCAGATACATTTTGGTTTGAAACAAAGCTTTATATAATCATTACTGATAATCAGTACTACATGTGTTGAAGAATTCAACAGCAATTGCCAACTTTTAACCTTTTAACCCATTAACGTCCAGTGATTTTAGATGGCCTCAAAAGTTGTTGGTCGCAAAAAAATCTTAGCATTAATTTATTTTCCTATTTTAATTTCTTGAATAATTAATCTGATTTCCACAAAACACTCAGCTATAACAAAGTAAAATGAGAATTTTCTAATGTCTTTTTCATATTTTTAGTAAAAGAATTACATTCTTCATACCACACAAATGTCAGAAATTTATTTATTACTTCTGACATCAGGGGCATAGCCAGAAATTTTTCATGGGAGGGGGGGTTACGACTACTACAACTCATATATATGCATACGCGTGTGTGATAATGTAGTGAAGAATATACATTTTGTATGGCAAAAAATTCCTCATGGGGGGGGTTATGATCCCCCCCCTTGGCTACACCCCTGTCTGGCATCAGCATAAATTGGAGAATGTCCTGAAAAAAGCCGGGCGCTAATGGGTTGCCTCGCTTCCATTCCTCACTTCCTTAAGTCACAGACTAGTTGTTCTCCCTCTGTTTTTCATGCCAGTCATATTTTCGGTCAATATTGTTCAAATGTTATGCACCAGAAAGATAAGAGGATTTCAATTCTTAAGCACGAATTTTTTAAGATCTCATTTTACACATAAAGAAACTATTTTTAACTTAATTCAGAGAGAGTTTATTTTTAAATATATGGTGGCCAGTACTTAAATATGTGTATTTGTGATATGCATTGTGCACAATCTCAGCTTCCTTTTTTTTACTTATATTCAAAGAAAACTTCACAAATATTTATTTATTTTATGAAGTAAGTTTAATAAAATTCTCCTTTAGTGTTTGAAACATGTATTTTAAAGGATTCCCTGCTTACTAGAAGACACACATTCAGTCACAATAACCCTGAATGTTAGCTTTTCCTAGAAATTTTACTTATTTTTTAGCATGATAGAAAAAAAAAAAAATGTCCAAAACCTTAAAATGAATACATATATTGTACATGCACCAATTTTTATAGTTTTCTGGAATACAAAAAAAATAGGCCGTTTCATGGCCATTTTCTAGAAAATAATATGACCATTCAGGGGTAATGCAAAACTATGGCGCATTAAAATATTTTTATGTTAAAAGCAAATGCTTGGAATAGCAGTTGCATTCATATATCTGCAGTTTATGGGATAAGTAATTTACATACAATATTATTTTCTGGTTAAATAAATGTTTACTTAAGGTAGAATTTATTTTTAAAAAGTAATTACTATTATTTACATATTAGGAACAAAGACAGGCTACAAAAGAAAATGTGCAGAGGAAACAAGCAAGAACTGTTGGTGAAAGAGAAGAATCTGACAATGAAGCTTCAGAATCTGACTCTGACGATGAAGATGATAATGATGTCATCTATAATCCTAAAAATTTGCCACTTGGTTGGGATGGCAAGGTAGGTACTCTTATACCTTAACCTGCCAAATCCAGCAATCGTTACTTTGAAAAACATCTTTTTTATTTGAACTGTGAATAGCTGATCGGTCTGTTTGGTACCAGTAATTTCTGATTAACACTATTTAAAATTTCTATGAAAAAGTGTTTCATGCTACTCTAAGTTTAGAAATTAACAAGGAAAATTAAATTTGAGGAGAAGAAGAAGGAAAAAAAATCGGGCTTTGCGGGGTTAATTTTGCTTTACTTGTGCAGAATTGCTACTTATTTCCTTCTGTACATTAAAAAGTATTAATTGAAGTATGTATAAAAAAGGGTGGTCAAACTTGCTGGGTCTGAGCCACAAATGATCGATTTTAGATATTCTAGAGCTGCAGAAACTGATTATTTTTAGAAAAAAAGATTAACCATGATTCGTGGGAGGGGGGGGGGGGGAGAGCCACGCTGTTTTTATTTTACTTATTTTTATAAAAATTAGTGTGAAACAAAGTATGTAGTATGAACAAAAGAATATTAATCTTAAATTATTTTCTTTTTATTACATCATAATCCATTGTTTAAAAAGTACTTGAAGACTGAAACAGGCAAAACAAAAAATATTCTTTTAACTAAGTTTTTCAAAATTGGTCCCGAAACAAAATATCATAAAATTACAGCTGGAGCACAGGTGACTGATTTTCAATTTTTGGTACTTCGAATTGTTTTGCTTGAATGTGTGTGTTTTGTAGTTGGTAATTAAATTTTAAAAAAATAATCATTGGACATCAGTCTATTTGACAGATCAACTTTTAATTGAGCCTGTAAGAACTGCTCCAACAAGTCATTAAGCAAACTTTTGATGCCTAACAGCTAAGATGGACAATATTCATAAAATATCCATACTCGAATCCACTTTTAAAGATTGCTTTTACGAATTTGTTTGATAAAATCAGTACCAACTTTAAAATATGTTTTTCAGTCCGATTATTAAGTTTTTTCAAAAATTTAAAGGAATTAACTCTTTTTGGAAATTCACATGTTTTAGTTAACTAGAACATCTCAATTTTTCTAAACCATATTTTACTCATATTTTATTTGCATGAGGACACTCCTAATGGCATTATTAAAAATTATATGAAAATGCTGCTCAAGGATTTTGTAATTTTTGCAAATAGAAGGCTGGATTGAAGAGCTCTAGTACTAAAATGTTTATCAAATTTAAGTTTTGTGAAAAAAAAATAAACTGTGTAATCTGGAAAAACTATTTTAAGTGAATTAGAATCGCAAACATCAATGTCAATTGCGAGAGCTAATTTTGTCATGATTACTTTTTTTAATCTCGGAAATAAAATAGAGCTGATTTTTAAAGTATTGCAGATTTTCTATATTTTTAACGATGTAAATATTAAGTTTTTAGATTTTTGTAATCTTTTAATCTGCTTGAATTAATGACAGTTTTATCTTTAAGTGGTTCAACCGGAATTATTACAGAGTCACTGAGTCAGGGATTTTATCAAAATGCTTTGATTAAAGTTAATCAAAATGCATTTTTTCTCATTTATTTAGTTATTTTTATCATCATTTAAAATTTTTGGATGTACTAATTTTTTATCCTTTTCTCCCCCAGTTTCAGAATTCCAGGAATGGATAGGAATGAGTGCCATGTAATTGTCATCCCTGCCTTAACTCTAAATATGAATATATTATGCATCCCCTTACTGAATGCAAGATTAATAAAATAACTTAAAGCCAATAAATTAAAACATCTGTTAAAAAATGCTTTTATTTGCTGAATGTTTTTGAATATCTTCTAATTTATTTTGTATCTTTGCACATTATTTTAATCTTGAGATTTTAGAGCAGTTAGTTTTTAAATATTTGATAATATTTTTTAAAAAATATTTTTAAATATTTGATAATTATTCTTTTTTTACTTTTCTTTCTATTTCAGCCTATACCTTATTGGCTATATAAGTTACATGGTTTGAATATAACATACAGCTGTGAAATCTGTGGAAATTTTACTTATAAAGGTCCAAAAGCTTTTCAAAGACATTTTGCTGTAAGTAATTATTTACTCATATTTTGTTCGGAGCTGCCACTGGTAACTGAAAGGCAACTATTTTCTTTTAAAAAAGTCCTAAAAGAGACTTTTTATTAATGAAAAAAATGCAACTTTTTTTTTTTTTTTTTAATCAGAGAGCAATTTCATTATGGAATTTTTTAGACCGCAAGGTTTGAAAACAATTGTGAACAGCCATTGTGGGTAATATAAATAAAACGTATCACTTTGTTTGGTTATCGATATGTGCATTACGTATATCGATCATTGTCAGCTTTTATGCCTTCAGCATAAAACTTAAGCATTTATACTGATTCTTTACAATTTTATGCAAAATCCTCATTTTTTTTTTAACACTTTTTAACAAATTTAGATTTGCCTTTCAGTTTTTAATGGAATCTTACTGTACTCGTTAAAGGGCAGTCATCTGTGCTATACTTCAATATTTTGCAAAATTGAGATTTTGTATCGTAATTTGCGGGATATAGCCGGGCACCCTTCCCCTGGGGAGTATATCAGGGGACTGGCCCTCCAGGTTGGGGGTTGGGCGTAGGGCTAACGGCCCTACCCTGTAAAAAAAAATCCTTTTTCGAAATCTAAAGAAGTAAATACCAGACTGCCCTTACGGACTTTGACTTGGAAACGATCAATGGACCTAAGATTTGGATTCTGGAATATACGCATACTTTATCAGAGTAAAAATCTGCAATTGCTGATTGAGCAGATGGACTCTTATAGATTGGATTTATTAGCAATCCAAGAAGTACAATGGACTGGCAGTGGAGTTTTGGAGAAGAAAAGACATACTCTTTTTTACAGCTGTCATAAAACAAAACATTTATATGGAACTGGATTTATACTGAGCAATAAAATCAGTCATTTGGTCATGGATTTTCGAGCCATTTCACCAAGATTGTTTACTACGACTAAGGGGAAGGTTTGCTAATTATACTATCATTAATGTGTATGCACCAACTGAGGAGAAAGATGATGATGAAAAGGATTCTTTTTATGATGAGCTAGATCATCTTTTGAGTTCTTGTCCTAGGCATGATGTAAAAATGATTATGGGTGATTTTAATGCCAAAGTTGGTGGTGAGGAGGAATTTAGATCAGTTATAGGAAGGCACAGCTTGCATGCCGATTCAAATGATAATGGTAACAGACTTATCAGTTTTGCTGCCTCTCACAATAGGGTGGTTGGAAGCACAGTGTTTCAGCGTAAGGATATTCATAAAATAACATGGAGATCTCCGGATGGACTCTATAACAACCAGATTGACCATGTGGTGATTGACTCTAGACACTTTTCGAACCTCCTAGATGTGAGAACTTATAGAGAAGCTAATGTAGATTCTGATCACTATTTGGTGATCTGCAAATTTAGGTAAAGAATTTTTTTGGCTAGAAATGCAAAAAAGAATGTCCCTGTAAAACTTAATTGTGGGAAGCTAAGAGATCCTAAAATTCACAAAGACTATCAAAATCAACTATCAAATGAACTAAAAGAGAAAATAACTACAGATGAGCTGAATGAAAAATGGCAATTTATTAAGAATTCCATACTATCAGTGGCTAACACACTGATCGGCAAACAAAAAAGGTCAAAAAGAGCTGATTGGTTTGATGATGAGTGTAGAATTGCTAATGAAAATAAAAATAGAGTATATAAAAGTATGCTGAGTAAAAAATTTACAAGAAGAGCTGTTGATGATTATAAAAATGCACGTAAAGAGGAGAAGAGAATACATAAAAGAAAAAAGAGAATTTTCAGAGAGAACCAACTAAACGAAGTCGAACGCCTTCGGTCCGGCTATGAAGGCAGAGCCTTCTTTCGGGATATTAATGAGGGGCGCAGGGACTTTAAACCTCGGATAACTCTTTGTAAGAATATAGATGGAACTATTGTTAATGAAAGAGATAAAATTTTAAATAGATGGGTTGAGCATTTTAACAAGTTGCTTAACTCTGATGTGTCAAATAATTTTGATTTTACAGTTGAAGAGACTGGGAGTCAGTTTTTTGATTTTCCAACCATTGGGGAGACTCAGGAGGCTATTGATAAACTGAAAAATAATAAAGCAGCAGGACCAGATGCTATTCCCGCTGAACTAATAAAATGTGGTGGAAAAGACCTGACAAAATGTATCTGGGAAATTATACGATCTATTTGGTAGAAAGAAGTTCTGCCTTCTGAATGGAAATTAAGTATTTTATGTCCAATACATAAAAAGGGGGACGTATTGAACTGTGAGAATTACAGAGGTATAAGTTTATTGTGTGTTGCTTATAAGATTTTCTCTAATATCTTATTTAATCGCCTGTCTCCTATTATGGAAACTGTTGTCGGTGATTATCAGTGTGGGTTCAGGAGAGGACGATCGACGGTTGATCAGATCTTTACTTTGAGACAAACTCTGGAAAAGTGTAAAGAGTACGGGATCGAAACCCACCATTTGTTTGTGGACTTCAGGGCGGCTTATGATAGCATGGATCGAGCTGGTCTACTAAAAGCCCTACTGGAATTTAATGTTCCAATAAAGTGAATTAAGCTTGTGAAGCTCACTCTTTCAGAGACATTCTCTGTGGTGCGAGTGCAGGGAGAGTTGTCTACAACTTTCGAGATCTGCAATGGAGTAAGACAGGGGGATGCACTTGCATGCCTCCTTTTTAATTTTGCACTGGAGAAAGTCATAAGAGATGCTGATATTAATACAAGAGGTACTATATTTAATAAATCAGTACATATTCTTGCATATGCTGATGATGTAGATGTAATTTCAAGATCTGCTGCTGAGCTAGGAGAGGCCTTTATGGCATTGGAGAAGGCGGCTGGGAAATTGAAGCTTAGTGTAAATGTAGAGAAAACAAAATATATGTACTGTGGGAAAAAAGAAAACCCACCTAATTTTTTTGAGATTGGCCCATTTAAATTTGAATCCGTGAAAAATTTCACCTATTTGGGTTCTGAGATCAACAATCAAAATGATATTAACCCTGAAATCAGAAAAAGGATTATTGCTGCAAATCGCTCTTTGGTTTAAGACCTTTTTTAAAATCCCATCTAATAAAGAGAAGAACAAAAATTCTGTTGCACAAGGTGTTAATAAGATCAGTTTTAACCTATGCCTCAAAAACATGGACTTTAACGACGAAGGAGGAAAAAGCACTGGCAATCTTCGAAAGAAAGGTTCTAAGAACTATTTTTGGTGCCCTTTTAGAGAATAATACTTGGAGGAAAAGATATAACTTTGAAATCTATAAAAATTATGACATTATTAAATACATAAAACTGAATAGAATGAGATGGGCAGGTCACCTTCTGAGAATGAGTGCTGAGAGAACTGCTCTTGAGGTCTTCAATGCCACTCCTTTTTGTAAAAGACCTAGAGGAAGACCTAAGAAAAGATGGAGGGACAGCCTGGATGAGGATTTTGCCAAGCTGAAAATAAGAAACTGGAGGTCCATTGCAGGGAAGAGGGTGGAATGGGAAAGACTTCTGAGGAAGGCCAGGGCCCACAAGGGGCTGTCGTGCCAATGTTGATTGATTGATTGATCGCAATTTGCGTCATTTTTCAAAAATGCCGACAACGTTATTGCAATGTCAATTTGCCAGGCTGTTTGAAGACACGTCACGTATTTTTTTTGGGGGGTGTGTGTCAATTTGTGAAAATGTGCTCTTTAGTTTATGTTGAAGATAAGTAGATTTCTTTGTTTTCATACTTTGTAGAATGGCAAATTGTATTATTTTTTTTATTCAACTTTTTCGGAGGGAAGAATTTTGGAAGTATTAAGCTGTGTTGTCGTCTTAATTTGAATCTTTTCCCATCCACCTTGATAGTAAATATTTTTCCTTTAGTCTAATCTGCAATGCTGTAATAGTAAAGATTAACTTCTATTTATAATTTATTCATTTTTTAAAACTACTTTTTCGTTGTAAGAAAAATAGTTTAAAAAAATGAAATTTTGTCAACTCAATTGATTACTGACAAACATGTAAAACTACTGAAAATATTCTCAATTACTACTGAAAAGTCTTATTGAGTGTTGGCATCGCTGTTTTAGTATAAATCATTTATAATGTCATTCACGCTTTATTTTACACCTTGGAAATTTCGAAAGTTGGTGAGTCAATGTTTTCTTCATGGTACATTTTAGAATATGCAGATCTAGCTAATAAGAACAGATTTTCAGGTTGTCATATGTTTTTGAAAAAGACTGCCAATCACAAAGCTAGAATGGTTGAATAATGCTAGAAGCTTCCGTATCTGCGCTTCCAATGGCCTTCTGTCATTAAAACATTGTTATCCCACATCCTTGTGAATTAACAGTATTAGCATGCTACTATTTTGGCTACTGTTTTTAGATGAAGAATACTATTTTGGATACTATTTTTTATGTATAACGCTACTAAAGCAAAAAGTCTGCATAAAGGAAATGTATATATTTATTCAATGAGAAACTATTTTGGGCATGCTCAAGAATTCGTCGGTTGTGCACCGGTAATACCGGTGCACAACCGACCAGAGCGTTTGAAAAGGCAGAGCGTTGGCCGAAGCTCTGGAAGTAACCGCGTTCGTAAACGTTTCAGTCATGTAGCGGTTGTCTGCTCAGCGTGACAAGAGCGCAACCAGAATGACCCTGCTAACGAGGTAGGTTATTCCGGTTATTGGCATAGTGTTGCCAATGTTTATTTTTGTTTTTTGGCTTGGAATCGGATGTGGTGAGGGTGATCGAAACCAGTTGACAACCGTGATGTCACTTAACCAAAGAACAACTGGTAGCACCGGTGCATAACTGACTGGTGAATTCTCGAACAAGCCCTTTGAGTCTTCAAATAAAATAATTCATTTTAAGACTAATTCTTTCCTGTATGCATCTTTTAAAATTTGAATAAAAGGCAGAATGGTAGAAAAGGTAGAAAAGGCCTTCGAAAATCTAATAAAATTTGAAAAGGGGACTCACAAGATTCTTAATTTATTTTGAGTAAATTAGATTATAACAACCATTGTATGTAGTACTGAGCTCACAGTATGTATGCTGTTGTGTGCATTAAGGGATATCGCCCTTCCCCTTCCTACCACACTCGCACACACACACACAAAAAAAAAAAAAAAACCTCCAATGCTAAATAAATACAGTGGAACCCCGATCTATCGTTCCCGCATTCATCGTTTTCTCATATTGATCGTTTTATTTCTATGATCCCTGCACAAACTGTATTCAAATAACGTTAACAAAACCCGCATGTATCGTTCGTTAAAAATTCGCTTTCCCGCGTTCATCGTTGTAAAATGTTTCTTCTGACCGAAATGAAATTGAAGGTCAAGTGGATCAATATGGTTACAAATCTAATTACTTCCTGGTATGATATCTTGGGTTGATGATGGTATAGATGAAGAGTTCTTACATCCAGCAGGGATGTGTATGGTTTGAAATGTAGTGATTATATTTCCATTGATTTAGATGTAACAACGTGCGATATCCTAAGAATGGAAGAAATGTGATGTAAAAAATGAAAATAATGGCGAAGAAGCTGAGAATGACATTCATGCCGATGAGACTGAGCCAACACTAGTGCCTAGTTTATTCTACTCAATAACAGTATTTGAAATTGTATGACTTTTATATACAAACATGAATACAGATAAAAAGACAAAAAAAGTATCGCAAATCTTGAAAATTTTGTTTAATTAAAAGATTAATGAAAAACCCAGTGTAAAATTACTGTTTTTTAAATATAAGTACCACTTAATTTCTGCACAATTTCAATTTGTTTCTTTTACAGTTTGGTAGCAAATTTAGTATTTTTGGTATACTGTATAAATTGTGTGTATTCATAAATACTGTTTTCTTCGTATTTTGAATTTAACCCGCATTCATCGTTTTCCCGCATGCATCGTTTTTTACTACGCACCCCTTGAAAAACGATAGATCGAGGTTCTACTGTATTAATCTCACAAATGATTTCAAAAATCAAGAAAAGTCTTTCTGCAGTTCCAGTGCCACCAATAATTGTATTACAGCTTTTTTTAAAAAAAAGAAAATGCTTTATATTTAAATATTATTTCTTCCTAATTTCTCATATATCTGAATAGCACAATCTCGTAATTTAGTTTTTTGCAACAGAAGCTTTACTGTATATAAGCCATTTTTTGTGTTTTGGTTATTTTTAAAAGTTTGATGGTGTTATGTTTTATGCATGAATATATTTTTTATATTATTTTAAAGGAATGGAGACATGCCCATGGTATGAGGTGTTTAGGAATTCCCAACACTGCTCATTTTGCAAATGTTACACAGATTGAAGATGCACTTGGATGTAAGTATTGAGAATTCTTGTACTAAGTAAGATATGGAACTCTATTCTGATGTCACAATAAAATCTGTTGTGGCGGCAACTACAATGGGCGCTAGAAAAAACATTTCACAAAATTGTCTACACTTAATATATTTAATCTTCATCTACATAAAATAAACAACTTCATATTCAGTTTTTATTATATGCCAAAATCATAATTGCATTTCCTTCTCAAAATGTGCAAAACCTTTTTGTATTCAAAAGATTTTGTTTCACTGGAAACATCCACTCTTTTACCAGTGTTTCATGCAGATGATATCATTTTATTTGTGGAAAAAAAGAACTGGGTAATCTAGAAAAACTACTTTAAACAAATTGGAATCACAATTTTCATGATATTTTCCATGAGATTAAAATGACTATTTTCTTTTGCTGAATTATGGAGGATTTAAATAATAAATGGTTTATCAGAAGATTTGTTTTGATAATATGGATTAAATCGCAATATATCATGGTAATAAATATTTTGTGTATATTTATTAATTAAATTTATGCAAAATTAAATTAAATTAAAAATGTTTATTCACTACAAGTTTTGTTAGAAGATGTCAGCTATTGATGTTACTTGGATCTTACTTGATTTGAGTCAAGTTCTTTAATCATTTAAAATTAAATGCAAATAGCTTGTGTAATTTGTAAAAAGTGTATGGATGAAATGTGTGTGCACACTTTCTATTTGGATGTATTTAGGCTACTGTCTTTAAAGTGTGGGAGAGAAATCATGTCTCTCCTATGCAGGGTTACTGGTAGAGGTCAAAATTCAGAAAATTTGCAGGTGGCCAGTGGCCACTGAGCTTGAAATTTTAAGTGGCCACTCGCATGTTTTTGAATATTGCACAACTAAAATACATAATAAACATGAGCAGTTAATATAAGTAATAAGGAAAGATTTCTTAAAACATACATCTAAATCTTCTACTAATTAAAAAAATATATTACCTGCCAGTATATACTGAATGTCCCAAACATGCTGACCTAGTCTTTTATTCCTTAAATATTGATCATAATATGACTTTTTAAGACACATACACAAATATTTTAGACACATATAAACAGCTCTCTATCTGTTTTAAACTATTCCCTATCTGTATATTATCATTTTCCACATAAATTAATGAATAAATGAATGCTGGCACTTCTCACTGTTGTCATAAAAATTCTGTGTTGTGGGCTAGGAATACAGTATCCCTACGCTATTTGCTGGGGTTACATTCCTTCCCCTACTGCGAATCGTGAAAATCCACAAATTATTGATGCAGTTTTAAAGTGCCTATGTATGATATTATATATACTAAAATATGCTTCCCAAACACTTTCTCAAGCAGTCTTACTCATTAATAGTGTAATAATGTAGTGATAAATTAAAAGCAGTAATAATGTATGGTATACAATATAATTAGTTATACTGTGTACTAGTTGGCATGAATGCGAGCATTTTTCTTCTAAAAAATAACCTAAGAAATTGAATAAATTGTTAAAATGATAGGGGTGGTGGGGGGACTGAGAGCAAAATCCCCGAGGATGTAGGGCCCTGAACGGTGAACCGCGAATGGGTGAGGGAATACTGTAATAGCCATTTCCATAAGATCGATCACATTGTAATGTGAGTCCACTGTACATCTATAAACTTTTCTTTTTTAAATAATGAGCGTTATCAATTTATAGTCTTACAATTTAAGTTCATGTCTAAAACATTTGTTATTATTCTCAGTTAGATGAATTTAGAAATTTAATTAAACAAACTTCTTGCCATATTGTGCCCATTCACTGATTTAATGCTATGGATTTTTTAAAAATTAAGTACAATAAAAATTATTAATTAGTTAACCTTTTATGATTGGTTTTATTAAAAAGTTATGAAAAATTCCTTTCATTAATGACATATGAATTTTTAAATTTTCTTAAAAGGTATTTTGTATTTTAGTTTATCACATTAAATATATTTTTTAAAAATGAGTTAAAATTATTTGCTTAATTTTTCTTTTTCAGTGTGGCAAAAGTTGAAAGAGCAGAAACAGAAAGAAAGATTTTTGCCTAGTAACGAGGTAAGATCTTTTAAAGTTAATAATCTGTGAACTTTTGCTGTTGTTTAATTATAGATAACGGGTCATTCCATGTTAAATCAACACATGGGTTGTGCCACACCATTTTTAATTTTCATGAGATTTTGTAGCTAATATGTACAGCTGCAGGAAAAAAAACCCCACCCACTTGTACTTTATATGTACCAATTGTTTAGATCAGTGGTTCTCAACCGGGGGTCGCGACCCCCAATTGGGTCGCCATGCCTTTTCTCGGAGGTCGCCGTAGACCGATTTTGTAGGAAATGAATGGCAAAATATTTCTACGTTTCTCTGCCATAAGACACACTTTTCCCCTTTTTTCTTTGTAATGTAAAAATCCCTTTTCTCATCAGGGCACATGTATCAAATCTACAAAAACTGACGTCGTAAAGTGTATCTAGGAGTGTTAACCAATTTTTTGAAAACGTGTGCACTAAGGCACACGTGTTCACTAAGTATCAGAAATAGAAATTGCAGTTAATTTAAGGGGAGAAATTATTAACCACCTATTAACATATTCATGTCATGCATGCAGGGGCAGAAAATAATTTACATGCCCTATCGGACATGTAACCTAAAATAATACTATTTTAGGTTACGTGCCCGACATGTAACCTATATACCTATTTTAGGTACACATACCTGTTTTAGGTACACATAAGTAACCTACTTTACGTTACATGTAACCTAAAATTTTGGTATAAGAAATTTTACATGCCCGAAAAATATTACTACATTTTATTGCTTTGTAAGATATACTTTGTAAAATGACTGTTCCTGGGGTTCTGCATTCTGTTTACACTACAGTTGAGTGTAAACTACTACAGTTGTGTACTACTACAGTTAAATAATTATCTTGTACAACTACTACAGTTAAATCTGTAGTAGTAGAGTGCAAGTCTATTTATCTATGTTATCTTATTTATTCTTTCTTTTTTATAGGAGGAGTATGAAGACACTCAAGGAAATGTTGTAAATAAAAAAACTTATGAAGATTTGAAACGTCAAGGACTTCTCTAATCTCTTTTGATTTTGTATTCATTTTGTATATTGATAATTTTATCTAAATACACACGTTGAATAAAAATGTATGTAATCATTTTAAGTTTGGCATTTTTTATTGTTACATTTTTTGCCCAATAATGAATGCTTGAAAAAGACTTTCAAGCATATGTAAAAAGTAACTGATATGCAATTATTGAGTTTTGGTGTGTATGTGTATTAAGGAATTAGCCTTGAATATACTAACATGTTTTAATTAGAATAATATCTAACAGATCATACACTGAAAGAATGTTCTTAAAAAAAAAAAAAAAAAAAAAAAAAGTTATTTTTACTATGTGTATTAGCTTTGAATTTTTAATTAGGCACTATATTCCTGTGTAATGATTAAAAAAAGATAAAGAAATCGCATTTGAAGTAATTTAATTTTAGGCAGATACAATACTAACATGTATTATGAAGTGACTGATCCCATCCGATTCAACTTGAAATTTACTTTTTAAACAACGAAATTAACATACATTAGAAAAGTATACATGTATTTATGTCATGTACTTACATATGTATTTATCTTGCATTATTCAAAATTGATTAGTCATAGACTATTAAAAGTATCTATTAGGACTGTTGTAACTTATAGTTGTTAAAAAAAAATGGACTTACTTCACTTTTCATCACGCTATTAAATACCATTTCAGGCTATCCCCCTCCTGATTCAAAGAAATGAGCAATATGGAGCTTGTGAAGTTAATATTTCAGGAAACTTATAAACTGGTATAAAATTTCCAGAATAGTTAGGGGGGGGTGTGGCTTAGCTGTTTACCTTCATGGATAAACACTGTGTGACATTGAAATTGCAACACTAAGAAGTGGTCAGAAAATTATGCAAATTTTGGGGTAAATGCACCTTGCCGAGTTATGCTAATGACGTAAAATTGGCAGCTCGCCAGTCCACGTGGAAAAAAGATATACGGGAAGGAACCGGTAGAACGGACAATTTTTGTGAAAGTATTTCCGCTAGAGAAATTGTCGTAGAAATTTTATTCTTATCTCAGAGGACACGTGTAACCAGAGAGTGCCAGGCCGCCGTCAACGGAGGCAGTTCCAGCAGACCAACGATTTTACGAGGGGCATGGTGATCGGACTGAGAAGGGCAGGGTGGTCTATTCGGCAAATCTATGCAGCCACACACCTGGATGTGTCCACTGTACACTGGCTATGGCGAAGATGGTTGGAACAAGGAAATGTGGCATGCTTAAGGGGTGCCAGTGCAGCCAGAGTGACGTCGGCACAGGTGGATCGACGCATCCACTGATAAGCGGTGGCGGCCCCGCAAGCTACTTTAACCTCCATTCTGCAACATGTTCAAGACACCTTGGATGTTCCTATATCGACCAGAACCATTTCCTGTCTATTGGTTGCTAGTGGCCTGCACTCATGGTGTCCGTTAAGAAGACTGCCACTGGCTCCACAACATAGACGGCAACGACTGCAATGGTACCAGGCTAGAGCAATGTGGACGAGAGAATGGCACGGGGTCGTGTTCTCAGATGAGACACGCTTCTGCTTCTCCAGTGATAGTCGCCGCGTACGAGTGTGGTGTCGACATGGAAACAGGTCCAATCCGGCAGCAATTGTAGAATGCCCCACCGCGTGACAACGTGGCATCATGGTTTGGGGAGCAATTGCGTATGATTCCAGGTCACCTCTAGTTCGTATTCGGGGCATTATGGCGGCTCAACGGTATGTGGATGATGTGCTTTCCAGGAAGACTTCCTGATTTTGAACTTTTCTTCTGTCTTCCTGCAGATTAAATCTTCCCTTTTTTTAGTTTCCTGCCATTTTCCCTTACATACAGGTAAAATTTAAACAATAACAGGATATTTTTAAAGTAAGAAGTATAAAGATTTCAATTATTCTCACATTTTGAACACAGCCTTTTTGAACTGTCATAGTCCTCTTTATATTGCCCCTGGGTTGGGGCTTTTGAGCAAAAGAGCTGTCCTCCCCCCTACACATTTGCTGAAGCCTCGAAAAAAAGTCTAAAGTACTAAAAAAGCAAATAAGTAGTGAAATCAAAAATTACTTTTCAACTGTATGTGATGCATGAGTTAAATACCGAGTGCTTATTTAATAAAGCACAATTTACCAGTCAATGCTGCATATCATGCTGGTCCATGATTTCAAAAGATGTTTCCTAGTTCAGAATAATGAAAAAATATATAAATGTGCGAGAATTAAATCTTCTGGTATGAGTGTGGATGAAAAAAGAAAAAAATTGATTTACAAAATTTGGCATTAAAGCTGCAAATCCTTAATTGGCCCAAAACAAGCAGATGCTGTTTCTAACAGCTATTCACAAAAATGATCAAGTTTAGCAATTTTTTTTTCCCCCCTGTACAGTCTAAACTTGACTGGGAAAATCTTCCTGTTTTTCAAGGAATCTTTCTTGTTTTTTTACCCTAATCTTCCTGTTTTAAGTCGAGATAGGTTGGCAGCTATGGCTGTGGCCGGTGACACTCCCCTACGTACAAACGGTTCCCAACGCCCTGTATCAGCAGGATAACGCTCGACCGCGCACTACTCACATCAGCCAACGTGTTCTGCAAAGTGTACAGACGCTTCCTTGGCCACCGTACTCTCCTGATCTGTCGCTAATCGAACACATTTGGGATGTGATTGGACGCCATTTGCAGACCCTGCCACAAGCCCGTTCAGAAGACGAACTGTGGCAAATGGTTGACAGGGAATGGAGAAACATTTCTCAGGATGCCATCTGTACTCTCATTGACTCAGCACTTAGACGTGTTGCTTCGTGTATCGCCATCCACAGTGGTTTGACAACCTACTAAGACGACGCTGCTCTCCCTCTGTATTATGCATGTCATTTTGAAATAGAGGTCACTTATTTTCACTGCTGTCTCTCTCTGCTTGCTGAGTTTCAACACTTTCTGGCCACTCCTTATGGGTATTGTATTTTCAAAATCTGGCAGTGTATATAAATTTATCTGAGGTGCATGAAATTTCACCCTCACATACATCCAGGGTTCCCATGCATCTTAAAAAGGCCATATTAAAAAAATAATAAGGCACTTTAAAAAGTCCTTATTTTTACTTTAAAAGCCCCCAAAAATGTAAAAGCCTTGAATTACCATTTCATCTTCACTTTTCCTGTGATTTATTGGAATTTTTATTTCTTTTCATATGAGCAGGGGGTGGGTGGGAATTCTATAGGAAGCTAGCAACGTTGTATTCATGCTGCTCTCTCCGTGGAGAGGAAGAAAAGGTGGCAGGGGCAACATTTTCTTTCTGTGCGTTGCACTTCCTTCCATGATGCGTTTACCTTTCGCCATAGTTGGGGAGGGAGGGAAAATATGATCAGAGACAAGAAAAGGAGGAAGGGAAAATATGATCCGAGACAAGAAAAGGAGGAAGGGAAAATATGATCAGAGACAAGAAAAGGAAGGAGGGAATGGGAGTGATGTGAGATAAATGCGTAACATAATTATAACTGATTAAAACACAATGATTGTTTTCATAACTCATAAGGGTGGGGTCCTGGACCCATGGGTCCACCCAGACCCACCCTTTGGTGGCCATGTCATCAACACCAATTTTTTTTAAATGTCTATAGTAAATGATTTACCATAAATATATCGGATTTTAAGCTATAATTAGATTTAGAATCTAATATATCAGAATATAAAAAGTACTTTTTTCTAGTTAAATATATTTTTCTAGTTAATAAAAATTAAACAATGAAATTGTATCGGGCCGTGCACCCAGGTCCTGATCTAGGAACTGTAAACTTTTAACAAAAGGAAAAATCAATGTATTTAACGCATCGATTTTATCTTGATATTTTTCTCAAAATGTCGGGTTTGTTGTTACATATGGCTAACTGGAATTCAATCCATAGAGATCAGGTAATTCAATATTTTACACAAGGAACAGGATCACTAACGAAACAAGATAAGCATGATTTACAAATCTTACTCTCTTGCATTGAACAAAGCCTGCGAACCTCTGAATCAAACCAAAATCCCTGGTTTGAAAGTTCAAAAGTTGTCCTTCCTATCACCTCACTTGATAGTATGTCAAAAAAATTAATAGTATAAAAATAAATAGTAAATGTGTGTGTTACAAGATCCACTGGAAAACTGCATAGGGAGAATTTAAAAAAAAAGAAATCACAGTTTTTAAAAGTCGTGTTGAAGAGGGCAAGCTGTACTGAAAAAACTGCAATGTTTTTATTTTATATGCATAGAAGAAGTATGCTTCAATTGGATCAAACGATGTAGGAAACATTTCTCTTTGGTGCTGCCATCTATTGGTAACGAAACAGTTCATAATGGTTTGTCTTGCAGTGAAAGCTCTAATCCTGTAATATTATTTGTTTTAAAAGATGCTCAAGCACGTATTTAAGGGGGGGAGGTGTCGCCCCCCCCCCGAAATTTAATTTTTTTTTTCCTAAAATGATAAGGTTTTATTGTGAAAAATTGTTCCTATAGCCGAATGTTCATTATAACAGGAGTTGAGTGTGTATATATATAGTATATATATATATATATTAGAGATGAGACGGGCTCGTGAAAAATTTCTCCTTTGTTGAACATACTCCTTGAAACAGATTTAAAAAGTGATTCATGGGATAAATAGACGTACTTATTTAAAAAAATAGCGGCACGGGGGACTAGAAGGTGTGTGAAGCTCCAAAATTTATTGTATCCTATTAATGAAGTAGTTAATTTTAGTTGTCTTTAGCTGAAATTTCGGGCTCGGGCTCCAACTTTAATAATATTGATCGGGCTCGGATTAAAAGTCCTCGGGCTCGGGCTTCAAAAAATGAGCCCGAACTCATCTCTAATATATATATATATATATGTATATATACAACAAATGCATGTATATCTACAGGGTGTCTACCAAATTTCTGAAAGTCAATTTCCTGACTTTTGGGAGGTCCCGGGAAAAAAATTCCTGACCAATTCATTTTACTTTGGGCAATTGCACAATGCCCTTGTCCTTGTATTTGCATATTTCGTACAACTTCTTGAAATCAATTTTAACTGTAGTCAGGGGCGTAGCCAAGGGGGGGTTAGGGGGGTCATAACCCCCCCCCCCATGAGAAATTTTTTGCCATACAAAATGTATATTCTTCACTACATTATCACACATATGTATACATATATATGAGTTGCAGTAGTCGTAACACCCCCCCCCCCATGAAAAATTTCTGGCTACGCCCCGGACTGTAGTATACAGGATTAAGCTTTCATCAATCGAGAAACAGAAGTAGTCGCACTTTCTGATAGAATCAACTAATTGTTCTTGGAAACAAGGACGTATTTAGGGGGAAGTCCAGGGGGTCTAGACCCTTCCCCGAAATTTTCATTTTTGTTACTAAAATGATATAGTCTTTTTGTGAAAAATTCAGCCTTTTTTACCGTTTGGACCCCCCCCCCCCAAAATTGTCTTCCTATATACGTGCCTGTTAGAAATACGCTCCTAAGCCATAAGTTACAAAGTAAGCTAATTTGTCTTTTACCCTCCTGTCACAATTGATGAGCCCCCATTTTTTCCCTCCTTATACAAACACATCACTTGATGCTTTCCCGGTCCGAAAAATGCGTTGCAGTTGCTTTCGGTTTCCAGTCTGACAATTAGAGAGAAAGGATTAAAAACGAAAAAAAGACACGAAAAAAAAAATTGATTCTTTTGCTGAATTTTCCGGACCCATTATCCAATTTCCCGGCTTTTTCCAGACTTTCCAGAGCGGTAAGACACCCTGATCTATGTATAATTCCCTGTACTAAAATCTAGGTACGCCAGTGGCGGATTATTGCAAGATTGTCGGGGAGGGGGGGGCGGGCGGTTAGTTTGTCGGTGGGGGCGGTCGCCCCCTCTGCCCCCCCTTTAATCCGCCCCTGAGGTGCGCTTAGCAAGCATCTGAAATAGTAATTGTTGTCCAGTTATTTGAAATTCAATTCTAGGAAATAACGATTTCATGCTGTCGCTATCTGGTGGTCGTGATACGAAATATCTTGTTATTTTTGTCTTGTTCACTAAATCCACTACACATTTACTCTGGTGTAAGAAACTAAGAGACTTTGTACACTTGGTCGATTATCTCTAGAGCTACTGGACCGATTTTAATGAAATTTGATATGTACGTACATTG
Organism: Cheiracanthium punctorium; assembly: GCA_038373885.1. Taxonomy (NCBI): domain Eukaryota; kingdom Metazoa; phylum Arthropoda; class Arachnida; order Araneae; family Cheiracanthiidae; genus Cheiracanthium; species Cheiracanthium punctorium. The sequence continues at coordinate 1,212,012 of JAWZYV010007565.1, read as the reverse complement.
TACAAAACAAATAACCATACAATAATTGTAATACAGACGCATGATCGTGCGTAACACACTTTGGAGTCAGAAGGGTATGAAACGGCGGTTGCAGAATAAACAACAAAAAAAAGGGTTAATAGGCAGGGTATATGCATATTCTTCACTCCCTTATCACACACAAAATGCATATATGGGAGTTTCAGTAGTCGTAACCCCCCTATGAAAAACTTCTGGCTACGCCCCTGCGAGGGGTTAAACCGGAATCGTTGCAGAGTCAATGAGTCAAATCAGGGATCAGCGTAACTATTCATATCAAGGCCGTACCCAGGAGGGAGGGACCAGGGGGTCCAGTCCCCCCTCGAAATTTAAAATTTTGTTAATAAACAATAATAATGAAGCCATTTTGTGAAAAATTTAGACTTTTTCATCTCTTGGTGTGTCCCCACCCCCCCGAAATTTTTTTCTGGGTACGGCCCTCATACGTATAGTACGATCAAAGACCAAAACGGGCGCTATCGTCAGAATATTTTTAGATCGTTCGTTTCCAATTTTTGAAATGGCTTCTCTCTTTCAAAAAACGGGACAATTCCGTTCGGTCTACATGCAACTCGATGCTTTCGGATTTTTGACTGCTTTTCAGGGCTGGCAATAAACAGAATGCATGAATGCAATTTTTTCGAGACCAGCTCCCTAGATTGGGACTGTCTCTGAAAGGTGACAGTTTACGCTGGGTTTGGGTAGGGATGGACGCGAGACGAAAAATAAGCGTCTCGCATAGGGATGGACGCGAGACGACTTCTTGCGAGACGAGACAGAGATTTACAGCTTTTTTGCGAGACGAGACAAACATGTTTAACATTATGATATAGGGATTTTTGCGAGACGAGACAAGCTTTTCAGCTGTTTTGCGAGACGCGAGACACCAATTTTTCGTCTCGCGTCCATCCCTAGTCTTGCAAAATAGCCTAAAAGCTTCGTCTCGTCTCGCAAAATCCCTATATCGTAATGTTAAAAATGAGTGTCTCGTCTCGCAAAAAAGCTGTAAATCTGTCTCGTCTCGCAAAAAAGTCGTCTCGCGTCCATCCCTAGTTGTGGGTCCTTCCCTTCCCCATTTGGGAAATTCTGGCGCCAGTGCTGCCCACACCAGAGGCCGGCTCCTCGAGTAAACACAGCATGGAGCCCGAAAAACCTTTTAATTATTTTATTTGTTTAGCGAAAGAAGGACCTCAAGAACGAGGTCGAAAACACTTCAATTGGCTGGGATGAATTCATTGTCCCAAAGCGAGCGTTTCCACCGCAAATAACGCCGGCCTTCGTCGTCACTGATAACCGTGATATCACTTATTCCACCGCTATTCCAGCTCATTAACAGCGAAAAGTGATAGCGGAAGCGGAAAACGCGGACGATGAGGTAACACACAGTCCTCTCTTTTTGCGAGTGTGTGTACAAAAACCCTTTTCAAGTGCTTCACCATCACACGCACACACACTTGCGCATTTTCCCACCGTCCTCACATCCTTTTGTTTACTTAGCAGCGAAATTGCTTCTCCAAAGTGAGCGTTAATTGGTATAAGTGGTCCCTTTCGTCTTCTTGCAGATACTCCCGACACGCTTCAAGATTTTCGTATTCAAACTTTGGCAATTTAATTTTTTTTCTCTGCAATAACTACACATTCGCCCCCAAAAATAAATGAATAAATAAATAAAAAAGGATTTAAAGTTCGCTCTCACACGTATAGTTAAAATAAAGGTAGTATAGTTTCACTTCAGTAAATTTTCTTTACTGTTCGGATTAGAAATTTTTGTCTAGATTGGAATCTTCTGAAGGGAACGGCAACCCTATCTTTTTGCTTGATATTTATGATCAACCTACCAAAAAAGTAAATAAATAAATAAATAAATACAAATAAAATAAATAGAATAAATAAATCTAATGATAAAAATTAATGTCTGTGAAACTGTAAGTGTGCGATCCCCAAAAAAGTCTGCAGCACGCAGAGCTCCGAAAATTTGAACAAATAAGCCCAGGAGTTCGGTAATGTGCACTTCGGATTCAGAATTTTAAAATTTTGATTACTTTTTTTTCAATTCCTACTATTAGATCACACTCTCCCTATATATATCTTGCACAAATTTTCAATCGTTAATAAAATACTTTCTTATTCATCCACTCAAGTTCAAATACATTTTTTAAAACTTGTACTGGATGACACTGGATGTTAATACTGTTTTGGTCCCAATCTACTCGATAATTTATCTACAGGACCGCCCAAAAGATTCTATATACATTACGCTCTATGGGCCGAAATTCATTCTACTCGCACATCTCAAAAACTATTAAACGTAGAATGTCGAAACTTTATATTCAGGATTTTTTTAACATCTAGTTGTGCGCCCGCCCAAAAGATTTTAAATACATTACGCTACGCTCTATGGGCAGGAATTCATTAAAGCGTATTTTAGAGGTATTAGGCTAGTTCAAACGACTCAGAAGTGATATATGCTGTTAAGAGTTACAAAATAAATTTTTCTGTCGAAGAAAGTGTCTTTATCATGTATAGTGCTGCTACAGGAACACTCAAAAGATTTCCAACACTTTACGGTCAATGGCAGTTTTAGGGACATTCATCCATTTCAAGTACAATACCGTAATATCAAATAGTTAGGTAATGGTCCGCCACGGTCACGTGCCTCCTTCAAGAATTACGCCAAAAGTCGCCAAGCTCTGCGACTTTTGTACGTGTGTATGTATTTTACTCTCAAATCTCAAAAACTATATTAGTCGTAGACTGTTGAAATATTATATACTAGCTGCGTGCCCGTTCTTCGCACGGTAAGAAACGAAAATTTTCCTTACATGTGTAATTCGAAATTATTCGTGATGTGGAATTAAAAAAAAAAAGAGCAAAATTATTTGACTCTTAATGTAAAGTTTGTGTCATGAGTACTAACCTGATATTGCAGTATAATGACTCAAAAAACTACGTCAGTGTCATTCACTATCAAAAAAGTGGAAAGCTTAATGATTTGCAGAGAACTCCTGGCTTTCAAAATGTCTTATTCAGGGTCGTAGCCAGAGGGGGGGATATCGGGATATATCCCCCCCCGAAATTTTGGGATTAGTGATGAAATTCCGTCTATTTATGCATATATAAGTTCATATACCTCTCGAAAAAATTTCCAGGCTCATATCCCCTCCCCGAAAAAATTTCCTGGCTACGCACCTGGTCTTATTTCTACATCATACTGTTTTTTAGGCTCAAGTTGTAGCATTAAATACCTAAGACACTACATGAAATGGAGCACCATTTATCTCTTTCCGAAGATGTACCATATGGAAAGTATTGTAATCATGAAAAAATTCGACTTCGAGATTTTGGTGTATTGACACGTTTTGAGGTCTTCTGAATTCATTTATGCTATTTTCAAGAGATGTTTTTAAAATAGCTGCGCACCCGCTCTTCATACGGGAAGAAGGGAATATTTTACTACTAAAATCATATCTGCATGTGACAAAACAGAATTTCATTTTTAAAAAAGTTCAAGTAATCTCCTCTGTTGAAATGACTGCGGGATATATTAACGCAAATTAGAATTACTTTTCGTTTAGTTGGTTGTAAGACAACCGTTGAAACAGGACACTTTTAATTTCATGAAATATTTATTAACGTGGTACATTGCGATTTATTCATATTATCTTTACAAATCTAATAATACTACCTATTACGTACATTAATACTACCTATATTCGCTTCTCCCTCTTCAAGGCTCCCTTTAAAGAAACAGCTTAGATTATTTGGCCTCAATGGGATGTTTTGATTCTGTGGCGATTCTTTGCAATTTACGCATTAGCATAAATAATAATCATTTCACATAATGGTTGCCATTAAGGAAACTCTCCATATATATTTAATTTATACATAATTTTATAAGATGCGCCGTATTTAGCGCCGCAAACCATTTCATCTTACTGTGGGGAGAAAATATCCAAGGGGTGCCATTTTAACTATCCATGTATCTAATATAGCGATATCTTTTATATCCTCCATAGTCCTGTCTCCTGAAAAACATCAAACTGTGTAATCTCGAGGAGCTACTTATTCCCGCTTTAATTGCGACGGGGCATTAGAGTTGCAGAGCTTACAAATTTCACATATTTTTTAAATTTATGACGTCACTGTTTGACTGCCGTAAAGGATACCCCTGTAGGTTGAGGGAGTTAATTTCGATATTTCGCATAATTGTTTTCAAACGGTATCATTAAAACTTGTGCGTTATGTAACCTTTATGGAGGAACGTAATTCAACGTTAAAATAAAATTATACTCGCAACCTGCATGCGTATGTTAGGCAACGCCTGCGCTAAATTAAATGCCAAAAATAAAAATAGTAAATAGAAAAAATTTAATATATCGCGCTTTGAAACGAACTTTGTAACTTTTAAAATGAACATTTTCAGCGCCGTGAAAACATTTCAATTTTTAAATAAGCACCGGATTAAAATACCACTTCTAATAATAATAATCGTGAATTTCTTAGTTTATTTCTACAGTAAATTTTAATCAAAATATCGTCTCCCTGTGTTGAAAATAGAGCTGGAATAAATGAGTTAAAATTATGGAGTAATTTTTACGTATCTTAAAGCATTTGACGTCATAGATCCTCACTTGCGAATTGAAATTCTGATATCCCATTTAAAAACTCGATTGGTTGAAAAAATCCTTTTTTCTAATCCTTTCTGTGGCAACAACCGAACACAAATTCTCGTGCCGTGATCGCAATGTAATGAATGGCGTAAGATCGCGTTGATGCTATTAAATTCTAAACATTAGGCTGCATTAAAATTCGTAAAAAATCATCTAATTTACATAATTTTTTCGTTTTTATTTTAAAAGAGGGAGAAAAGAATGTTTCACGATTTGTCAAAATATCTAAAAGTTATGACGGATAGAATTCAAGATGCGACAGTTTTAAAATTATTTTACGAAAAACAATCGCGAAGCAGATGCTTAGTAAAAAAATTCCTAAAAATCGGTAAATCATGTTGCGTATTCAGAACAAACTGTTTTTAAAAGAAAATTTCCTCCTCTATCCGATGATACAAATGCCGTTTTGCTGCGAGCCTAATTTCCGCCGTTATTACGAATTAGGTGAGAAAAAATGCCAAAAATCGCATAAAACATAAAATAAAAAAAATTCTAGGTCGAATTTTGAAAAAATCGCTTCGAGGTGCACAACTACATATTTACATCTTCCCGAGTACCAAATTTGGTGTTTCTAGGTGTAGCCGTTTGTCCGTAACGCTGCCGACAGACACACACACACACACACACACACACAGACAGACACACAGACACCTTCTTTTATAATAAGTAGAGATAAGATTGTTGTAACATATAGTTGCGCATTATAATTTTTGGTTCCAATCTACTGGAGAGTTTATTTGCAGGACCACCCAAAATAATTTCAATACATTAATGTTTATGGACATCTTCAATATATAACATCTGTAGTCAGTCATTGTTTGTTCCATGCCCAAAATATCGCCATTTGCCTTAGTCTTTGGCGATTTTTGGCGAAGGTCAGTCATTGTTTGGTTCATGCCAAAAACCTCGCCATTTGTCGGCGAGTTTTGCCGAAATATGACCAAATATGGCGCCAAAAATTATTTCGCATTTCGCGTAACTCTAAAACTTTCAACCGTAGAATGTTGAAATTTTGTATTTTGAACTATTATAACATCTAACTGTGCATGTCTCTATTTTTTTTTATTTTTTTTTCAATTCCTACTATTAGTTCACACCCTCCCTATATATATCTTGTTTAAATTTTCAGTCGTTAATAAAATACATTTTATTCATCAACTCAAATTCAAATAGTTTTTTTTCAAATGTTAATTCATTAATTAAATGAAATTAATTAAATTCAATAAAAAGTAACTAATATAAAACTTTTCTTTGTTGACCTAAGTAGGAATTTACTTAAATTTTTTTTATATATTACTTGTTAAATTATTAATTAAAAACCGTTTTTACGTTGCCATGCTTGGTGAGTTTCGCCCATATGCTACTATAACACAAAATCGCGTGCATTTGAAAAATATGAAATGCATAAATGAAATGGCATGGAAAATTTCGTCACGTTTAAGCCAAATGTATAATAATAAAAATGAATGTCGGTAAATCTGTGTGTGTGCGATCTCCTAACAAATTTACAGCAAGTACAGCAAGCAGAGCTTTGAAAATTTGAACATATAAAACCTTGATTTCGGTCATGCGCACCTGAGGATCAGAATTTTAAAATTTTAATTGCTTTTTCCATTATTAATTAAAAACCTTTCTCAGGTGATCATGCTTGGCGAGTTTCTCCCGCATAAAATGATTTATGCTTTTGAAATTAATCAGAAATACTGTTTGCAGAATCACGTGCATTTGCCTTGCCTTGATCGAGCTCTGGTCCTTAGTGCTGCAGCATAAAGATGAGTTCGGGCTCATTTTTTGAAGCCCCAGCCCGAGGACTTTTAATCCGAGCCCGAAAGTTTAACTAAAGATGAAAAAAAAAACTCAATTACTTCATTGATAGATACAATAAATTTTGCCGTTTGTGCAAATTAAAGACAAATACAGTTGCAAACTCCCAATGCACTTTCTAATTCTTTGTATCCATTCTTTATCAAAAAATGTCGGATCTCATGACTCACTAAGGAATATAAACCGCCGTTCTAAAATACCCAAAGAACTTCACGCATCTTCTAGGCGCCCGTGCCTCTATTTTTTTTTTATAAGTAGTTTTATTTTCCTCGTGAATCGCCTTTTAAAAACTGTTTCAAGCAGTATGTACAATGAAGGAGAAATTTTTCACGAGCCCGAGCCCGCCCGAGCCCGAACACAATTGTGAATTACAGAGCCCGAGACCGGTTCGGGCTCGGGCTTTCGGGCTCGGGCTGAGCCCGTCTCATCTCTACTGCAGCAAGCCTTATCTCCCGAGAAAGTCAGAAGTTCGTCTTGAAATTTCATATTTGATTAAAAAAAAGCGCTCACATACAAAAAAAAAAAATAAAAATAAAATAAAAATGATTGAATAGTAGACGTCCGTCGTCTCGAATTCCTCCCGACCCCTCTGGCGACATGTAGCCTGCACTTCCACAACGCCCTGCCCTAATAAACTTACACAAATATAATACTCGAATATAAAAATTCATCTCCGTGGAAGAGAGAGTGCAAATAAACAGATATAAAAAATGCCCCCCCACCACAAGAACCGTGCGAACGCCTTTATGCGTTCCTGAGATTCGACTGCGTGTCGCCTCCAGGGGTCGCGACCTCCTCAAGGTATCCCGCAAGTGTCGCCGGTGGCAACAATGGCGAAGAGACCTGCATGCTGACGTCCGGGAAATCCGGTGAAGGAGGGGGCAAGAGGCACCCACCTCCATAATACACAGCAATTATATTAGCGGGAATTTATTTTATTCAGTTTACTCGTTATTTTTCGACACTTTACCTGTACCAGTGGCGGATCCAGAAATGTTTCAAGGGAAGGGCGATAAGGATATCATCAGAGATGGGCCACTCTCTCTTTTTTCTTTTTACCTGTTCATGTTCTCATGAACCCATGGGGGGCCATAAAGGGGGGACATTTCCCCCTCCCATATAGTTTTAGCATATTGTCTCGTGATGTAAACCAGATAGCACCCTACGGCAAAATCACAACTGAAATTGTTAAAAGTTTGAAATAGGTCTCCCTCTAGAATATATTTTTTTTTAATTTCTCCCTCCCTAGAAAAATGTCTAAGGGCGCCTACACAGTAAAAAAATTCAGAAACGTTACATACTTATAGCGGAAAGGTTTCCGAAAGTATAGCGTAACCTACCGAAGCTCTACTCGAACTCACGATTTCGGGAACATAACCCATATTTCGGGGTAAAGTATTTACGTTTCTAAATAGTTTACCCGCATCTTTCGGAAACGTTTCCGCAATTTTAAACTACAAGAGCTGCCCCATTTTTTGGGGTAACGTTTCTGCATCTTTTTTGCCGTGTAGGCCTGCCCTGCCTGCCTGCCCGTGTAGGCCTGATCCCATGTTTAACCTGTTCGCTCACATCCTTTAGATCAGGGGTTCCCAAACTTTTTCCCCCCGTGGCACCTTTGTCAGGCTAAAAACATTTCAGGGCACCCTTGTCAGGCTAAAAATCATTTCGGGGCACCCACCCTTCTCAGGCTGAAAACGTTTCGGGGCAGGTTACCTTTTAATACGCTTGCCAGACGTCCCGGTTTGCAGACAAAATTCCGGTGTCCCGGCGGGTTTACTTCACGTCCCGGTAAAAATTAAATTGGATTATAGATGACCAAAAAAGTCTAAAAATAATTAACTGTGAAGGATTTATAAGGATAATTATTTGTCATTTGTTTCACTGTACTGTATAAAAAGTGAGAACTATCGAAGAGTGGTGGTATGCTAAAAAGCAGACCGCGGATTATATGCAATCTCATATTTGCATATGCAATTGCATATTTCAGGTGTTTTTGATGATTTTGCATAAAATAACGCATTTTCTCTGTTGGATGCATATTTCAATCTCTTTAGCTTTGAATTTGTAACTTTTTTTATCTTCCTTTCAGTATTTTTTTGTCTTTTAACTCCTTAAGTCCCACGTTTTGAAAAATTTATACATCCCCATGTTCCCAGCAAAATAGTATATACGCTTTCAATTCATTTCGTGTGTATTTGTAACAAGTTAAATTAAGTCAGCCTATATTAAAATTTCAGAAATGGCTAGAATGAAAGCAGGCATGCCAACCCTGATGAAGACGTGGATTTCGGATTATGGACAAGACCTAACTCCATATAAGATGTAGTTAATGCTTTGGACAGCGTCGATTCTTCTTCTTTTTTTCATTGCGGAAGGAATGCTTAGCGATATATCCATCCGAAAAGGTCAACGGATAATCGAAACACATATTTCTTTCTTAACATCGGACATCACAAAATTAGAATATCAAAATCTGCTTCTGAGTGATGTAATGAGTCAAGTATTAAAAGTAGAGGTATGCGTTAGTAAGATTTCCAGAGTCATTAGGAAAAGAAATCAGTGAGAACCTGAATTTTATTTTAAATAAAAATTCAGGATTTTTGGCAGTGAATAAAATAAATAATTTTATTAATGGTGAGGGAAGTGAATTACCGGAAAAAGTGGAACATTCCAAATCAATTATTATAACTAGTGTCCAGTGACATTCGTTGATGTTGAAAGAGCATTTCAGGATATAAAATGATTTTAGATGATAAAAGACAAAGCCTCACTATTGAAAATTTAGAAAAACACTTAGCTGTGTATTGCAACAAAAATTACTGAAAGAAGATTTAATTCATATTTCATATCCCTAAGATTGTGAATAAAAATTTATCATTCTGTTTTGCATGATGTTTTGAAGTTTCAAAGAGAAAAAAATGTGTCATAATTGCAAGATAAGTGCTAGAAAATACTTTTACAAGTAAATACACTTTTATTTTCTGTTAATATGCGAATATTTTTTCAGTTATTTGGTGCATACTTTTAGATTTTTAGTGCATATTTTTAGATTTTTAGTGCATATTTCTAGATTTTCAGTGCATATTTTTAGATTTTTTCATGCATATTTGCATGCATATTTTGCCACTTTTTAAGTGCATATAATCCGCGGTCTACTAATAAGTATTGTTCAAATTTTTATTCCTTATTCAAAGTGTTTCTTTTTACTTAAGTAACTTATAAACATGCAAGAAATAAAATGTTAAAATTTATATGCTTGTGTCATTTATTAATACACCTGGTTCAGGTTCTTAATCAGTAACCATTCATAGCATTGAGAATAAACTATCCTCTAAAACGCTCCAAAAATCCGCCAAAAGTGTGTACCCTTGAGGGGAAAATGTAAATGTAGTGTTACGGCCAGGAATCTGGACCGAGGGGAGGAAATTTCCCTCCGTGGTGGACTTTCTAAGGGATCCTAACCCGTATTGACGCGAAATTTCGTATAAAACCCCGGGAAACTCCGAACGGTTAGGTCGGCGGACTCGACCTGGCTTTGAACCAGGCATCTTCCGTCTCCCAGTTGAGAGCGCAAACGCGTTCAGCCATAGGTCGGGCAAATGTACCCTTGAATACCCGTGACACTGGGGGCATTCCGGTGTCCCGGTTGAATATTTTAGAAATCTGGCAAGCCTACCTTTAAAGCAATATGAATATGAAGGTTAGAATGAAACAGTTTGGATACATTTTTCATTGCTTCATTTATGTTTATTGGGCTTACTACACTATCTTGGAAAAGGGATATATAATTTTGCCCCAACCCCTCCCCATATTTCAGGGAATTCCTGTAAAATAGAGGCGACTAGACACCGAACTCTCTCGAACTTGAGTAAAATATTTTTGTTTCGCCTACTTGATCATCGGCTTGGCTAACTTTTTTGTGAAATATCGGTTCAGAGGAATGTTTTTGATTATGCTCCTCCAAAACTTAGACTTTTCTTGATTATCTCCACGGCACCCCTGGTAAACGCTCGCGGCACCCAGTTTGGGAACCTCTGCTTTAGATAGACGCAACGGAGCAGACCCTCCTTTGACCGATGTTACTTCAAAGAATGGCTCTTTGAATGTTCCGCTGGAGCTCAGTGTTGCTCTTTTTAGGAAACACAATTTCAAATGTTTACAATTCGATCTACAGTGAAACCTCCATAAGTTGGACACCTGGCAGTTCCTTCAATAAATGTCCAACTTCTAGAGGAGTATTTCTATATTATGGACCTATTCTGTTTCCCAGAAAAGTGCCCAACTTAGGCAGGTGTCCCAAGTTATGGGGTTGTCCAACTTGGAAGGTTCCACTGTATCTGAAAATAGGGGGAAATAGTGTAGGGGGAGAGCAATAATGGACGAACAAACGTCACATCGCCCTACCGGGAAATCTGACTTCCCCTGTTTCAAGATGTGCACTAAACATTTTCGCAAACATAATCTCGTTTTTTTTTTTTCCGCAGGCAAAGAAGACAACAACAAAAACACGTGTTCCCCACGTGATATTTCCGTTTATGCAAAACAAGTGGAGTGAATACAAGGGAGGGATAAAACATTGAGATTTAAACAGTCATCCGTCTGTTTATTTCTCAGTCCACGTTGTTGGGACTGTTGAAAGATGCCCACACTAAAAATGCGTCTTTGCTAGGAAGAAAGAGGTTTTTCTCGGTCTTAGGTGAGATGCTTTTAGACTGGACTGGTGAAATCTTCACAATTTACAGATCCTGTTCTTCTAGGGTGGTCTGGAGCAAGCATGTATTATTTCTGGATAGGCTTTGCTCAGGAGAAAGAAAGATGCACCAAGACAAAAACATGGATTGTAAAAAATTCTCCACACTCTAAAAAATTTTTTTTAAAAATCAGTTGATTACTCTAAGAAGTCAGTAGGAAACAAGGATGCCATCACTTTTTTAGTATGATGTCATAACTTTTTTTAGTATAACTACCAAATAAAGCCCTGTATGTCAATTGATTTACATGGATTTATTTAGCAGTAATACTAACAAAAGTTGTGGCATCTTTTTTTTTTTTTCAAGATGTTTCTTAGTAATCCACAGAAATTTTTTTTTAAGTGCATGTCAAATGTCTGAAAACTGTGAGTACATGCCAACTAAGCATCGGCCCTGACTGTGGCTGAAATCATTGGCCATCTTACTATGTAAGACTTAGTTAACCCTTTAACGCGCAGTGTTTCCGCTCTGCAAACACCAAACTCTGACGTTTTGACTGTTGCCAGTCACGAAGAATAGATTGGATTTCTATAAAAATAGTGGCGGGTGACACGGCTCCACGAGAATCCTTTCCTTTTTAGCACGTCATTTCCTGTAAACAAAATGGTCACGATTCTTTTTAACGGCACTGACATCGGTTGAAAAATGGAAGAGTGCGAGAACGACTGGATAGATTGTTCAATGCTGAAAAAAGGGCAGCCGTTGCCATCGCTCGACTTAACGACCAGCAAGAGGACGGACGATCGAAACGTTCATCGCGTGCCACAGATCTAGAGAGCCTTTTTTGACGCAGCTGGCTGTGCAGCACATCCAGCTGCGTCAAAAAGGATCTCTAGATCTGTGGCACGCGATGAACGTTTCGATCGTCCGTCCTCTTGCTGGTCGTTAAGTCGAGCGATGGCAACGGCTGCACGTTTTTCAGCATTGGGAAAGGGTTGCGCCTCAAAGGGTTAAGCATGGGTAAAATGAGCTTTTTTAAAAAATAAATTAGCCCCTCTCAAAAACATTTACAATTTTTAAGGATAATATTTTGCTTTATTGTATATTTTGTTTAGGTCAAATAAGAATAAAAAGGAAAGAAGCATGCTAGCCTTTAAAAAAAATATATATAGTGACTGGTACTTTCTGAAATATCAGGTTGTAACGAAAGTTTTCCGCCAGATTTGCTTGAGTCAGCTCACGCGGTACCCAACTATTGACCTTATATGTCAAGTTTTTATGCTTAGTGCGACTCATGAACATGGCACTAAAGTCTAACTCTTTTAGCTAGCTCTCGAGTGGATGAATATTTTATCTTCTTCCACAAATTGTCGTAGGCGGGACTCATCAGCATCAATAGGCCGGCCAAAGAGCTCTGCTTCTTTAATATCCTGGTCCTCGTTTTTGAACTTTCGGTACAGAATCTTCACAGTGTCATGATTCAACAGTAGTACCTTAAGCAGCATACATGATTCAGTGTCATTCTGTAGCTGACTTTTTGCGACAGAACTGAGAGAAAATGATGGATTCATCTGGTAGCGTGGTAGTTCCATTTCAGACACCTTATACTTAATCATAACGCTATTGTTTTACAGATTTCACAACACAGTTCTCTAAAACAAGTCTTTTCTTTCAAATAACAAAAATCGTTTTACAAAATATTGGCAAAGACACCAACGGGAACTGCTTGTGCAGGCAATACTTGGAGTGGCGGAAAACTTTCGTTACAACCTAATACTTAATTACAAGTAATGACGCGAATCTGTTAACTAAAATTGATCTGTTAGCTAGCTTAAATACAACCAGATTGGTCACATTCTTGGACTCGTGTGTACCTTTATCGGGAGGTCTCAGATCAACGAAAATGAGGCCGAAATTGTCATAATGCAGGAGCTTTGTCGCGACAGAGGACGTCTTCTTTCTCAGAAAGCTTGTATTCCCATTCAGGAAAAAATGTCTTCTATTATAAAAACAAGAAATGGAGACTCCCGCAAAACATCAAAAGTATATTCCGATCCAGAAACGCTACTACCAAAAAAGCTGCAATTTAAAATATGAAATTATTAAAATTGTGTGAAATGACGCTTAAAAAAATGCACTTATCATTATTTGTAAATTAACACTTATAAAAATGTACTTATCGTCAATCTTTGTAAAATAACACTCATGAAAATGCACTTATTTGACGATGAGTATATTTTTACGAATGTTACTTGACGAAGTTCTAATTATTTCGCAGTATCGCTGTTCGCCAGTCTGTATCAGTGACGGATGCAGACAGGGCAAGATGCAACTGATCACACCGGCCCAGGAAATATATATAAACGGCAGACCACTTACAGTTTATTCTGAAGAAACATACACATTGTATTTTTTAGACATGCATGCGGGAAAATTCCCGGCTTCCCGGTGTACCTGGGCCTGGACGCAGAAAAGTTTCAACTCTGGCGGCGAATTTTTGCAGAAGGCACAATTTGTTTCAAGGATGTAGGACAATTTTACTTTCTGAACATGTACCATGAAAAGGAAGTATTGTAATCATGAAAAAATTCGACTTCGAGATTTTGGTGTATTGACACGTTTTGAGGTCTTCTGAATTCATTTATGCTATTTTTACGAGGTGTGTGTGTGTGTGTGCGTGCGTGTATGTACCCAATTCGATTGAGCTCAAATTGTGTATATATGTCATAAACCACCGTCGCAAGACCGGTGTTGATTTTCGTGTGTATAGGACTTACAGTTTTTCTACAGGGCTACGACAAAGATTTCTTTTACATTATGGCCTATGGGAGAAAATTCTTGAAAGTGTGCTAGCGTTTAAACGGTACATTCTATTGAGCTCAAATTGGGTCTATATGTTATAAGCCACCATCCTAAAACCAGTATATATTTTGGTGTGCATAGGACTTCTACAGGGCTACGACAAAGATTTCTTTTACATTATGGCCTATGGGGGGGGGGAGAAATTCTTCAAAGTGCGACAGCGTGCAAACGGTACATTCTACTGAGCTCAAATTGAAAAAACTAAGAATTTTTGCTGAATTATTCATCGATTAAAATTTATTTAAATGCTTGGTAATGATCTTAATAGTAAGTGTTCGGAAAGCCGAGTGGAGCCACTCCAGATTTTTTCCCCTCTTATTTCATATACATTTTAATGTTGAAAACATGTTTAACCTGTTCACTGTCACCATTGCAAATAAAATCACAGAGTAGAACATTTCCCTTCTGCGAACAGTATATGCCTCTGAATGCTTCCCTGAGGTGCTACTTAGCGCACTAGGGATGGACGCGAGACGCGAGAATTCTCGCATTGTCTCGCGAGACGAGATGCGAGACGAGACAGGCATTTTTTACGCGAGACGAGAAAGAAAATATTTTGCGGGACGAGACGCGAGACGAGACAGTCTTGTCTCGCGCGAGATTTCTCGCGAGAATTCTCGCATTTTTTCCGTCTCGCATAAATACGATCTGAAAAGCGACAATTTGCCTGAAGCCTCTACCGTTTAACTTGCGTCTCCTTCGTTTTCGGTCCTGGTATACTATCAGCACTCTACAATACGCACAAACACGTAACATTTAAAATTAGAACAGACGAGAGATATACAAAACACACAAAGGAGAGGATAAAGAAAGAGGTAGAAAAAAAAGAAAACAGAGAAGAGTTGAAAGAAAAATAATAAGTAAATAGGACAGCGGAATCGGTATTTTCAAAACTGACCACTTTTAGACCGGAGCCCATGGCATTAAGTTTGGGCCCCCCTTACTATCCCCTTTTATTACGCATTAAGGGCCCCCTTTACTGAGCCCCCCTTATTTTAAAAGCATGTTTAAACACCAGTTTGACCGCTGTTGTCTCGAAAATTGCATTTCAAGTTAACTGTAGGTTTTTGTGCTTTATCAAATCTATTTAATCACCCCAAAAAATTATCACACTTGATCTAGTTAATATACAATTAGGTAATACCTATATTATAGAGAAATTCAGTTTTTCCCACAATTACTATTCAGTACAAATGAATTTATTATTTAGATAATCCGGGAATATATATGGGCCCCTATTTTCTTCAGGGGCACCGGACTACCGCCCCCCCCATGCCCCTGTTGATAATCGGGTTTCGGGTATATCAGAGAGAGATTAGTAAGTAGAGCACTTTGCATCTCATTGTATGCTTAGTCTGAGATGGTTTGAAATATGGTTGGAATATCCTTGTGGGTGGGTGAGAATGATCCTTGGGTGACCGGATCTTGGGATGTTCGTCAAGACTGTGTGGCGGGCCGGCAGCGGGGTTGCGCCGTTGCGTGGGGGGGGGGTGGGGCACCCGCCTGGGGTGAGCGGATGGGCTGTTTCGTGGGGGGCGTGTTTAATTCCCCTATGGGTTTGGCGGTCTAGGTTGTTGGGAAATGAGTATTCACATATGAATGGATAAATATGTGTTTGTAGTGATTTATTATGAGTATTTGTGAGGAGGTCAGGTCAGGAAAGATATTGTGTCAAGCTTTTTTTTTTATATACTATTTCTCTTTTCGTTTTTATTATCATGTTTTGACGGCCCTACCTTCAGCTTTGACTTAATACTTTGGTTTGTTATAGTTTTTTGTTTGTTTACACTCACCATAGAGGGGTTGATCTGGCAGGTGTGGGGTCACATTTTCATTATAATTTATATTCGCATGTGTGTGTGTGGTAGTGTTGTTAAGGTTGTGTGTATTAATTGTAATATATGGGGGGGTGTGTACATTTTGGGTGATGTGTATGTTTTAATTTTGGGGGTCTGGATTATGGGCGTTAATTATAGTATGGGTTTTTCATTTTAGAGTATTGTGGGGGGTTGGTGGGTTTTGTGGTGTGGGTGGTGTGGGGTGGTGGGGGGGTGTGGGTGTTTGGTGGGTGGTGGGGGGTGGGTGGGGTTGGGGGGGTGGTGGTGGGTGGGGTTGTGGTGGTGTTGGTGGGGGTGGGTGGGGGGTGTTGTGGTTGTGGGGTGGTGTGGTGTGGGGGTGGGTGTGGGTGTGTGGGGGTGTGGGGGTTGGGGTGGTGGGGGTGGGTGGGGTGTGGTGGGGGGTGGTGGGGGGTGGGGTGGTGGGGGGGGTTGGTGTGGGGTGGGGGTGGGGTGTGGGGGGTTGGGTGGGGTGTGGTGGGTGGGGGGTGGTGGGTGGGGGGTGTGTGGGTGGTGGGTGTTGGTGTGGTGGGGTGGGTGGGGGGTGGGGGGGTTGGGTGGGGGGTGTGGGGGGTGGGGTGGGGGTGGGGTTGGGGGTGGTGGTGGGGGGGTGGGGGGGTGGGGGTGTGGTGGGTGGTGTGGGTGGGTGGGGTGGGGTGGGGGTGGGGTGGGGGTGGTGGGGTGGGTGGGTGGGGTGTGTGGGGTGGGTGTGGGGGGGTGGGTGTGGGTGGGGGTGTGGGGGTGGGGTGGTGGGGGTGGGTGGTGGGGGGGTGGGTGGGGGGTGGGGGTGGGGGTGGGTGGGGGGGGGTTGTGGGGGGGGTGGGTGGGGTGTGGGTGTGGGGTGGGGGGTGGGGTGGGGTGTGGGGGGGGGTGTGGGGGGGTGGGGGGGGTGGGTTGGGGGGGTGGGTGGGGGGGGTGGGGTGTGGGTGGGGGGGGGGGGGTGGGGGTGGGGGTGGGTGGGTGGGGGGTGGGGGGGTGTGGTTGGGGGGTGGGGGGGGGGGTGGGTGGGGTGTGGGGTGGGGGTGGGTGGGGGGGGTGTGGGGGTGGGGGTGTGGGGTGGGGGTGGGGTGGGGGTGGGGGGGGGGGTTGGGTGGTGGGTGGGTGGTGGGGGGTGGTGGGGGGGTGGGGGGGTGGGGTTGGGGGGGGTGTGGGTGGGGGTGGGGTGGGGTGGGGTGGGGTGTGGGGGGGTGGGGGGGGGGTGGGTGGTGTGGGGGGGTGTGGGGTGGGGGTTGGGGGTGGTGGGGTGGGGGGGGTGTGGGGGTGGTGGGGGGGTGGGTGGGGGTGGGGTGGGGGTGTGGGGGGGGGGTGGTGTGGGTTGGGTGGGGGGGTTGGGTGGGGTGGGTGGGGGTGGGGTGGGGTGTGGGGGTGGTGGGGGGTGGGGGTGGTGGTTGGGGGTGGGGTGGGGGGGTGGGGTGGTGGGGTGGGGGTGGGGGGTTGGGGTGGGGGTGGGGGGGGGTGTGGTGGGGGGGGTGTGGGGGGGTGGTGGGGGGGTGGGGTGGGGTGGTGTGGGGGTGGGTGGGGGGTGGGTGGGGTGGTGGGTGGTGGTGGTGGGGGGTGGGGGTGGTGTGGGGGGGTGTGGGTGTGGGGGGGGGGTGGGGGTGTGGGTGGGGGGGTGGGGGGGTGGTGTGGTGGGGTGGGTGGTGTGGGGGTGGGGGGTGTGGTGGGGGGGGTGGGGGTGGGGTTGTGGGGTGGGTGGTGTGGGGGGGGGGGTGTGGGGTTGGGTGGTGGTGGGGGGGTGGGGGTGGGGTGGGTGGGGGGGGGGTGTGGGGGTGGGTGGGGTGTGGGGTGGGTGGGGGGTGTGGGGGTGTGGTGGGGGGTGGGGGGGGGGTGGGTGGTGGTGGGGGTGGGTGGGGGTGTGGGGGTGGTGTGGGTGGGGGGGTGGGGGGTGTGGGGGTGTGGGGGGGGGGGGGTGGGGGGGGGTGGGTGGTGGGGGGTGGGGTGGGGGGGTGGGTGTGGTGGGGTGGGGGGGGTGGGGGGGGTGGTGGGGGGGGTGGGTGGGGGTGGGGGTTGGGGGGTGGGGGGGTGGTGGGGGTGGGTGTGGGGGTGGGTGGGTGGGGGGTGGGGGGGTGTGTGGGGTGGGGGGGGTGGGTGTGGGGGGGGTGGGGGTGTGGGTGGTGGGTGTGGGGGGGGGTGGTGTGGGGGGGTGGGGGTGTGGGGTGGTGGGGTGGGTGTGGTGGTGGGGTGGGGGTGGGTGGGGGGGGGGTTGTGGTGGGGTGGGGGGTGGGGGGTGGGTGGTGGGGTGGGTGTGGTGGGGGGTGGGGGTGGGGTGGGTGTGGTGGGTGGGTGGGTGGGGTGGGGGTGGGTTGGGGGTGTGGGTGGGTGGGTGTGGGGGTGGGGTGGGGGGTGGGGGGGGGTGGGTGGGGGGGGGGTGGGTGGGGTGGGGGGGGTGGGTTGGGTGGGGGGTGGGGTGGGGTGGTTGGGGTGTGGGGGGTGGGGGGTGGGGTGGGGGGGGGGGGTGTGGTGGGGGTGTGGGGGGTGGTGGGGGTTGTGGGGGGTGGGGGTTGGGTGGGGTGGTTGGTGGGGTGGGTTGGGGGGGGTGTGGGGGGTGGGGTTGTGGGTGGTGTGGGGGGGTGGGGTGTTGGTGTGGGTGGGGGTGGTGGGGGTGGGTGGGGTGGTGGGTGTGGTGTTGTGGGGTTGGTGGGGGGTGGTGGGGGGTGGGGGTGGTGTGGGGGTGGGGGTGTGGGGTGGGTGGGGGGGGGTGTGGGGGTGTGGTGTGGTGGGGGTTGGTGTGGGGTGGGGGGTGGTGGGGGTGGTGGGGGGGGGTGGTGGGGTGGTGTGGGGGGGTGGTGGGGGTGTGGGGTGGGGGGTGGGGGTGTGGGGTTGGGGGGGGTGGGGGTGGTGGTGTGGGGGGGTTGGGGTGGGGGGTGGGTGGTGGGGGTGGGGGGGGGTGGGGTGGGGTGGTTGGGGTGGGGTGGGTGGGGTGTGGTGGGTGTGGGGGGGTGGTGGGGTGGGTGGGGGGGTGTGGTGGGGGGGGTGTGGGGGTGGGTTGGTGTGGGGTGTGGGGGTGGTGGGGGGGGGTGGGTGGTTGGGGTGGGGGGTGGGGGGTTGTGTGGGTGGGTGGTTGGGTGTGGGGGTGGGTGTGGGGTGGGGTGGGTGTGGGTGGTTGTGGGGGGGTGGTGGGGGTTGAGGTGGGGTTGGGGTGGGGGGTGGTGGTGGGGGTGGGTGGGGGTGTTTTGGTGGGTTGGTGGGTTTTGGGGTGGGGTGGTGGGTGGGGGGTGGTTGGTGGTGGGTGGTTGTGGGGTGGTGGTAGGGTGATGTGGGTGGGGGTGGGGTATGTTTGTGGGGTGGGGGGATGGGGTGGTTGTGTGGGGTGGGGTGGTTGGTTGGGGTGGGGTGTGGAAGGGTGGGGTGTGTGGTTGTGTGGGAGTGGGGGGGTGTGGGGGGTTGGGTGTGGGGGTGGTTGGGGGGTGGAGTGGTGGGTTGGTGGGGGGGGGGGTGGTGTGGGGTGGTGTGTGGGGGGTGGGGGGGTTGGGGGTTTGTTGTGGTTGTGGGGGGGGGTTATGGTGGTGTGGGGTTGTGTGGGGTTGGGGTGGTGGGTGGTTGGGGTGTTGTGTTTGTGTGAGGGGGAGGTTGATTTAGATTGAAGGTTTTTTTTAGGTGGGGGTGAGAGTGTTTTGGAAGATGAGGGATAATGGTTAGGTGGTAGGAGGGATGTTGATTAAGTTTGGGAGGTTGATGGTTGGGGGAGAAGGTTTTGGGGGTTTGTAGTTAAGTTTTTAGAAAGGGTGAGGAAGGAATATTTGTATGAGATGGAGGAGTATTAAAGGAAGGGAAGATGAGAGGAAGATGTGGATAAGATGGAAGGAGGATGAAGAGGGTAGATGAGAAGTTTTAAGGATAGGGGGGGTATGGGGATTAAATTTGAATTGGTGATTATGGAATTTTGGGGGAGAAAAAAAAAAAAAGAATGGGGGTGGGATGTGAGAAGGGAGTGGTTGGGGGAGATTGTGGGGTGGGGATGATGGTTTTGTTGTAAGGGGGGTGGGTGAGGGAGTGGGAGGTGGGTGGGAATAATTGTAGGCATTTCGTAAAGAGAAAAAAAGGGCAAAGAAGAAAAATCATAGCAAGCTAAATAGAAAACGAAAGAATCGAACAAATTAATGTAATAATAATAAGAATAAGAAGGATAACACAGACAGGGCCGTTTTTAACCGCCCTAGGCACTTCAAATTGTCGCCCCCACCCTATCCTTCAGTTCATACCTGATCAGTTTTGGTTCGGGAGGGATTTTCCCTTAACTTGTTTTCAGGGACGGCCCTAGGGTACGTGGCGCTCCCTGCAGACGTGAAAAGGCGCCCCCTTTTATGTTCTACATGAGTGCGAATCATCAATTCAATACGCAATCAGTCTAGAATTTATGTTACTTTTCAGACTACAATAAAATCTCTTTCAGCTTAATTAACACAAATCTGATTCGCGCAATCCTTGCCAATAGTTATCAAGATTCACACAGGAAAATTTCATTTAAAAATACCTAATACTTTCTGAGAAAAAGGATGAGGCGTTAAGGCACTTTTCTCCATAGGAAAGCATTGGGACTTGAATCTCCGCAAGCCGACTACAGAGGACTCTTAACTCTACATAGACTACTGAAAGATCTTTCTACTGTGGAAGTGCTGCAATTGTTAGAGCTGATTGCAAGCCTTTAAACGCTGTAGAGAATAACTTAGGATGATGGTTTAATAAATCCACCAATTTTTTTAATATCAAATTTTGTTGTTATTGGAGGAGAAATCTGCAACAGTTCATTCTACGCTTCGGCTTCAGACAAAATATTTTGTAAGAAGTCTCCATAGAAACTTCCGACAAGTTTAATTTTCTTTACACCAAAGTCTTTTGCACCAATTTTTTCATCGTTGTTGGATGAAGTGTAAATAGGTCGTAGAGAAATTCGTTGTCTGAAGAGAACCTTTTTCCAAAAGATTGTATGAATCCATATACATAATTGGTGTTCTACTTTTCTGCTTCTGCTGTTTTAACTTCTCGATTAGATCTGCAAACTTGGCGACTAACTGCATGAAGACACCTCAGTTCATTATCATGAAATTCTGCCATTTCTTTAACAGATGTAAAGCTAGTGTGACGAGTTTTGGGGGTGGCCCGCTCTCCGGGGATTAAACTTGTCTAAAATTCGTATCCTACACATCAAAAAATCAAAATTTGAATTTTGTTGCATGAAAATCGGTTAACTAGAAAGCGAAATTGGGTTTTGGGTGTCTCCTTGTTTAACATAGGGTTTTATGAATTCTCGAGAAATGTTGGTGTTATTGCTTAGTTGACTTCAGTTTTGAAAACTTATTTTTGGCCCTAAATTTGGAATTTTTTTGCCAAAATGTCGCCAAGCTTCGCGACATTTTGCACGTTCTTATTAATGGGGCCTGTAATGACTGCTTGTAATTTGACGAAATCTTTCGTGAAGAACAACAGCATATATATATATATATATATATATATATACTATATATACATATGTATATTATATATATATATATATAACATACTAAATCAAAAGCCTGCTGAAATCCCAAATTTCTGAAACGTTTTTAAACTGCGTAGTTGAGAACAAAAGAAGTGCGCGACCTAAAACTCCTTAATTCCGCAACTACTACACAGTCTCTTGCAATTCCTCTGTAATCTTAAAACGATCCCCGAGCCCCGTCAATTTGGCGTTTTAAAAGTCACAACAATTCTTGGAAAGCTGCTGCCCAGATTTGGAATCGGCCAATTATTGCAGTGAACACGGGTCATTTGACAGGACCTCAAACAGTTAAAAAGGCTGACATAGCCGGAGAGAGGAGCTTTCCCAGACAGCACAGCAAACTTGCATCAAACTTGCAGCAAGCTTGATTTATTAAGTCAATAAACTTGAATTAAGCTTGAAAATTTCAAGCGTGTAAGCTTAATGCAAGCTTGAATGAAGTGTTCAAGTTTGCACTTGCCCAGCTTGCATTAAGCTTGACATAGCAAGCTTAAAAAATTTTCCTAAATACAAGGGGCGCCCGTCGACGAACTCGCCCTACATATTTTATTTTTCCACGCATTTCCCCCTCTACGCTGTAAAATTAAGTTATTTTAATTTGTTTCCATCAACCGTCCGCGGCTGGGATCGAACTCGGGACCTAAGGGTTGGGAAGCAAGCGTCCTATCTATTCAGCCAATCTGCCTAACGCTGGTATGACTAAAGTTTGGGTGACTTATGGTTGTCACGACGTTTTCTGGCGAGATCGATCAGTGGGAAAACTTGGGGTGGGGGTGATGTGGTTCACGTGTTGTGTGTCATTGGGTTGATTCATATTTATAATTATTGTTTATGGAGGTGGAGTGTTGTGATAGGAGCTCATAGGGGGGGTAGTGAGAGATTGTTGTTTATTTTTTTCAGTTATTGTATGCAGATCTAGTTGGTTGGGGTTGTTTAGGGACTAGTGAGAGTATAGATGGTGGGGATTGATGGAATTTTGGGTGGTATTTATAGGTGTGGGGGTTTGAATGGGAGGGTGTTGTTGGTGGTTGGTTGGGTGGGTTGTTGGGATTGGTGGGGGGTTTGTGTGTTGAGGGGGTGGGGTTGGAGTGGGGATTGGTATGGGTGGTAGGGGTGTTTGTGGGGGGGGTGGGGGTGGGAGAGGGGAGAGTGTAGGGGGTGATGGAGTGGTGGGGGATGATTGTGTTTGATTGGGGGAGGGGATTTTGTAGAGAATTGAGGGAGGATTGAGGTTTTGGGTTGGGTTAGGGGGTTGAGGGGTGGTTGTAGGATTTGGGATTTGTTTGGGATTGAGGGGTGAGGTTGGAGGTGGATGGGAGGGGGGAGGATGGGAAGATTTCAGGAAGTAGGTGAGGGGTGATTTGGGGGATTATTGTTTTGTTGGTGTTTAAGATGGGGGGTAGAGGTGGATGGAATGGGTGTGAAGGTATGGGAATGGGTAGGAGATAGATAAGATAGAGAGGGAAGGAAATAAAGAATGGTTAGGTGGTATGTAGGGTGGTGGGAGTGGGGTAATGAATGGTATATTTAGAGTGGAGGGGGGATAGGGTGGGTGTATTGGGAGTTGGAGGGGTGGTGGTGGGGTGATATGGAAAGTGGGGGAAAGGATTGGTGGGGTTGGGAAATGTGGTGTGTGTGTTAGGGGTGGGTGGTTGTTGGGGTTGAGGATGTGGAGAGGATGGTGTTTTTTTGATGGGTGTAGGGAAAAGGTGGTATTTTTGTTTGGTAGGGGTATAGGGTGGTGGGTATTGGGTAGTTTGGTGTAGAGTGAGGGTTGAGGTGGAGTAGAGTATGGGGTTTATTTTGGTATGGGGTAGGATGGTGGATTTTATTAGTATTATTATTTTATGGTTGTTAGGATAAGGTGGGTTATGGGGTAATTGGGGGGGAGGGGTAGGTTTAGGAGAAGTGGAGTAAGGAGGTGGGGGAGTTGTGAGGGTGAGAGTTGTAGGTATTAGGAGTTTGTAGTTTGTGGAATGAGAGGGGTGTTGGGGGTTTGGTTGGGGTGAGAAGAGGATTTGTTGTTTTTTTTTTGAGGTGGGGAATTATATGTAGGAAGGATAGGAATGGTTGATTTTTGTGGGGAGTAGATAGGAAGAGTTTAGGTGGGGGGGTTTGTGTGTTTTGTGATTGTTGTGTTGGGTGAGTGGGAGTGAATTTGTGGGAGTGTGAGAATTGAGTGGGATTGGGTTTGTGGGAAGGAGGTATAGGGTGGGGAGTGTGGGATAATTTTGAAGTATTTAGGTGTGTGGATGAGTGTGGGGGGGTGTAATTTGGTGATGGTAATATGTAGGGATTGGTTGGGTTGATGAATGTATAAGATTGGTGGGTTTGGATGGGGAGATAAAGGTTTGTTTGGAGATGAGTGGGAGGGATTTTTTGTGTGGTTTTATGGTGTGTGGTATTGTGGGAGTTTGTATTTTGGGTTTTTGAGTAGGGTTTGGGGTGTGGTGTATTTTGTAGTTTGTTGGGGGGAGAATTTGGGGAGTGTGGGAGAGTTTAGAGGATTGGAGTAGTATGGGGAGTGTGGGGTTGATGTTAATTTATTGGTATGTGGTGAGAATTTGGGGAGTGTGGGAGAATTTTAGAGAATTGTTAGTGGTATTTGGAGTGTAGGGGGATGGTAATTTGGTAGGTAGTGAGAATTTGGGGAGTGTGGGAGAATTTTAGAGAATTGGAGTGTATGTAGAGTGTGGGGGGATGGTAATTTATTGGTAGGAGTATGGGGTGGTGTGGTTGTGGAATGTGTATGGTTTGGTAGGTTTGGAGGGGAGGGGAAGGTTTGTTTAGAGAATGTGTGGGTTAATTTTTGAGTGTGGATATTAGTGTGGGTATTATGGAGGTGTGTGGTTTGGTATGTTGTTGGGGTGTTGGGGTTGGGTTTGTGATATATAGTATAATGTTGCGAAGTTGGGAGTTTTGGCATAGTTCTTGAGGGAGGCACGTGACCGTGGTCGGACCATTACCTAACTTATGTGGTAGGACGGTATTGTGCTTGAAATGGATGAATGCCCCTAAATTGCTATTGACCGTAATGTATTGGAAATCTTTTGAGTGTTCCTGTAGCAGAACTATAAATGATAAAGACACTTTTTTTAATGGAGAAATTCATTTTCTAACTCTTTACAGCATATATCACTTCTGAGTCGTTTGAAATAGCCCAATACCTCTAAAAAACGCTTTGATGAATTTCGGCCCATAGAGCGTAATGTATTTCGAATCTTTTGGGCGGTTCTGTAGATAAACTATCCAGTCGAATGGAATCGAAAGGGGAGGTGCACAACTAGATGTTACAACAATCCTAAATATAAAGTTTGTTTGGAGTTTGTTGTTGGAGTTGTGGGTGTAGTGTGGGATGGATTGGGTGATTGGGTGGTATGTGAGTTGTTGGGGTTATGGTGGTGTGTGTTAGTGGATGGGTGGGTGGTTTTTTTGGGTTGTTGGGTGTTAGGTTGGTTGGTTTTGTGAGTTGGGTGTTTGAGTTTGGATTGGTGGGGTGTTGTGATGGGTTTGGGTGGTTGTAGTTTGGATGGAATGGTTAGGGTGGTGTGAGGTTAGAGTTTGTGGTTTATTTGTGTGAGTTTTTGGATTGGGTTTTGAGTTGGTTGTGGTTGTTTTGATGTTTGTGGTGGTGTGGTAGTGTTAGGGGTGGTGGTGGGGTGGGTGGAGTTGTTGTGGTTGGGTGTTGTTTGTGTTGTGGGTGGTTTTGGGTTGGTGTGGGGGTGTTGTGGTGTGGGTGGTTGTGGTGGGGTGTGTTTTGGTTTGTGGTGTGTGGGTGTTGGGTGGGTGGTGTGGGGTTTGGTGTTTGTTGGGGGTGGGGGGTGTGTGGTTTGTGGGTTGGGTTGGTGTGGTGGGTGTGTGGGTGGTTTGTGGTGTGGGTGTTGGGGGGTGGTGTTGTTGGGGGTGGGGGGGTTTGGTGGTTGTTGTGGTGGTGGGTTTGTGTGGGTTGTGGGGGTGTGGTGTTTTTGGGGTGGGTGTGGGGGTGTTGGTTTGGGGGTGTGGGGTGGGTGGTTGGGTGTGTTGTGTGGTGGGGGTGGTGTGGTGGGGGGTTGGGGTGGGGGGGTTGGTGGGTTGTGGGTTGGTGTTTGGGTGGTGGGGGTTGTTTGGTTGGGGTGTGGTTGGGTTGGTGGGTGTGGGGGTGTGGGTGGGGGGTTGTGGGTGTGGGGGTGGTGGGTGGGGGTTGTGTGGGTGGTGTGGGGGTTGGGGGGGGGTGTGGGTGGGTGGGGTTTGGGGTGGGTGGGTTGTGGTGGGGTGGGGTTGTGGGTGTGTTGGGGTGGGGGTGGGGTGTGGTGTTGGGGTGGGTGGTGGTGGGTTGGGGTGGTTGGTGGGGTGGGTTGGGGTGGTGTGTGTGGGGGTGTTGTGGTGGGTGGGGTGGTGGGGTGGGGTGTTGTGGTGGGTTGTGTGGGTTGGGGGGTGGTGTGGGTGGGGGGTGTTGTGGGTTGGTGTGGTTGGGGTGGGTGTGGTGTTGGGTGGGGTGGGGTGGTGTTGGGTGTTGGGGGGTGGTGGTGTGGTTGGTGGGGGTGTGGGGGGTGTGTTGGGTTGTGGGTGTGTGGGTGGGTGGTTGTGTGGGGTGGGGGTGGTGGGTGGGTGTTGGTGTGGTTTGGGGGTGTGGTGGGTGGGGTGTGGGGGGGTGGTGTGGGTGGGGTGGTGTTGGTTGGTGGGGGTGTGGGGGGGTTGTGGGGTGGGGTGTGGTGTGGGTGGTTGGGTGGGGTGGGTGGGGGTGGGGGGTGTTGTGGGGGTGGTGTGGGTGGGTTGGTGGTGTGGTGGTTGGGGGGTGTGTGGGTGGGGTGGGGTGTGGGGGTTTGTGTGGGTGGGGGGTTGGGTGTTGGTTGGGGGTGGTTGGTGGGTTGGGTTGGTGTTGGTGGTTTGTTGGTGGTGGGTGGTGGTGGGGGTGGTTGTGTGGGGGTGGGGTGTGTTGGTGGTTGGTGGTGGTTGTGGGGTTGTGGGTGGTTGGGTGTGTTGGGGGGGTGGGGTGGGGGTGGGTTGGTTGTTGGGTGGGGGTGGGGGGTGTGGTTGGGTGGTGGTGTTGGTGGGGTGGGGGTGTGGTTGTGGGGGTGTGGTGTGGTTGTGGGTGGGTGTGTTGGTGTGGGTGGTGTTGGTGGTGGGGGTGTGTGGGTTGGTGGGTGTGGTGGTTGTGGGGGTGGTGTGTGTGGGGGTTGTGTGTTGTTTGTGGGGTGGGGTTGGTTGGGGTTGTGGGTGGTTGGGGGTTGTGGGGTGTGGGGGTGGGTTGGTTGTGGGGTTGGTTTGTGGTGGGGTGGGTGGGGGTGTGGTGGGGGTTGTGGTGGTGGGGTGTTGGTTGTGGTGGGGGTGGGTGGGGTTGTGGGGGTGTGGTGGGGTGGGGTGTGTGGTTGGGGGGTTGGTGGTGTGGGTGGTGGTGGGTTGTGGGTGGGTTGGTGTTTGGTGTGGGTTGGGGGTTGTGGTGGTGGGGTTGGTTGGGGGTGTGGTTGGGTGTGTGGTGGGGGTGGTTTGTGTGGGGTTGGGGTGGGTTGGTTGTGGTGGGGTGGTGGGTTGTGGTGGTTTGGGTGTGGGGTTGGTGGGGTGGTGTGGGTGGTGGGTGTGTGGTTGGGTGTGGGGTGTGTTGGGGTGGTGTTGGGGTGGGTTTGTGGTGGGGTGGGTGGGTTGGGGTGGTTGTGGGGGGGTTGGTTGGGTTGTGGGGTGTTGTGGTTTGTGGTGTTGTGGTGGGTGGTGTTGGTGGGGTGTTGTGTGGTGGTGGGTGTGGGTTTGGTGGGGTGGTTGTGGGTGTGGGGGGTGGGTTGGGTGGGGTGGTTTGTGGGGTGTGGGGTTGGTGGGGTGGTTGTGGGTTGTGTTGGGGTGTGGTTTGTTGGTGGGGTGGGGTTGTGGGTGTGGTGGGTGGGGTGGGTTTGGGGGTTTGGTTGGTTTTGTGGTGTGGTTGGTTGTGGGTGGTGGGGTGTTGGTGTGGGTGTGTTGGGTGGGGTGTGGTGTTTTGTGGTGTGTTGTGGGGTGTTGGTTGTTGTGGTGGGTGGTGGTGGTGTGGGGTTGGTGTGGTGGGTTTGGGTGTGGGGGTTGTGGTGGGTGGGTGTGGTTGTGGGGGTGGGGTGGGTGGGGGGGTGTGGGTGTGTGTTGGGTGGGGTGGTTGTGGGGTGTGGGTGTGTGGGTGGTGTGGTTGGTGTTGGGTGGGGTGTGGTTGGTGGTGTTGTGGTGTGGGGTGTGGGGTGGGGTGGGTTGTGGTGTGGGGTGTGGTGGTGTTGTTGGTGGGTGGGTGGGGTGGGTGGTGTGGGGTGTGTGGTGTTGTGGTTGGGGGTGTGGGTGTTGGGGTGGTGGGGTGGTGGGTGGGGTGTGTGGTGGGGGGTGTGGTTGTGGGGTGGGGGGTGGTGTGGTTGGGGGTGGTTGGGTGGGTGGGTTTGGGGTGTGGTGGGGTGGGTGTTGGGGTGGTGTGTGGGGTGGTGGTGTGGTGGGGGGTTGTGGTTGTGTGGGTGGGGGTGGGTGTGGTGGGGTGGGGTGTTGTGGGTGGTGTGGGTGTGGGGTTGTGGGTGTGGGGGGGGGTGTGTGGTTTGGTGGGGGTGGTGTGGGGGGGGTGGTGGTGGGGGTGGTGGTGGGGTGGTGGGTGTGGGGTGGTTGTGGGTGTGGGGGTGGTGGGGGTGGGTGTTGTGGGGTGTGGGGTGGGTGTGGTGGGGGTGGTGTTGGGTGTGGTGGGGGTGTGGTGTGGGGGTGTGGTGTGGGGTGGGTGTGGTGGGGGTGTGGTTGGTGGTGTGGGGTGGGGTGGGTGTGTTGGTTGGGGGTGGGTGGGTGTGGGGGTGGTTGGTGGGGGGTGGGTGGGGTGTTGGGTGGGGTGTGGGTGGGGTGGTGGTGGGGGTGGGTGGGTGTGGTGGTGTGTTGGTGTGGGGTGGGGGTGGGTGGGGTGGGTGGGGTGTTGGGGTGGGGGTGTGGGTGTGGTGGTGTGGGGGTGGGGGGGTGGTGTGGGGTGTGTGGTGTGGGGGTGGTGTGGGTGGTGGGTGTGGGTGGGTGGTGTGTGGGGGGGGTGGGGTGGTTGGGTGGGGGTTTGGGTGGGTTGGTGGGGTGTGGTGTGGGGTTGTGGGTGGGGGGTTGGGGTGGGGTGGGTGTGGTGGGTGGGGGGTGGTGTTGGGGGTGGTGGTGGGTGGGTGGTGTTGGGGTGGTGGGGGTGGTGTGGGGGTGTTGTGGGTGGGGGGTGTGGGTGGGGTGTGGGTGTTTGGGGGGTGTGTGGTGGGGGGGTGGTGGGGGGTGGGTGTGGTGGGGTGGGGGGGGTGTGGGTGGGGGTGGGTGGGGGGTGGTGGGGTGGGGTGGGTGTGGGGGTGGGGTGGGTGGGGGTGGGGGTGGTGGGGTGTGGGGTGGGTGGGGGGGTGGTGTGGGTGGGGGGGGTGGGGGGGTGGTGGGGGTGGGTGTGGTGTGGGGGGGGGTGGTGGGGTGGGGTGGGGGGGGTGTGGTGGGGGTGGGGTGGTGGGGTTGTGGGGTGGGTGGTGTTGGGGGGGGTGGGGGGGTGTGTGTTTTTTGTGTGATGGTTTTTGGGGTTGGGGGGTGGTATGGGGGTGGGGGTGGGTGGTGGTGGTGGGTGGGTGGGTTGGTGGGGTGTGGGTGTTGGTGGGTTGGTGGTTGGGGTGGGGGGGTTTGGGGAGGTATTGGTGATGGTAGTTTTGTTTTGAGTTTGTGTGGGTTGTGTTTAGGGGAGGGGTTGGAAATGGGGAATTTGGGTTAGGGGTTTTGTGGGATGGGAGTGGGTAGGAGGTTGTTTTATAGTTGGTTGGTGTTTTTGGGGGGATGGGGTGGGGTTGTGGGGGGTTGGAGATTGTGGTTGGTGGGTAGTTTTGGTTTGAGTGTATGTTTGGTGGAATGGGGTGGGGGGAGGTGGGGGTAGGTGGGGGGATGTTTAGTTTTTTGTTAGGTTGTGGGGTTATGTGAGTGTTGGGCGTTGTGGAAGATGGGGGAGATGCGAGCGAGTAGAGCGAGAGCGAGTGAGCTTATCTTTGTATAATTATTCTGAATATCATGATTATAATTTTTATATTTCTAAGTTATTGTATTCATTATCTCATAAGATAAATTATTATTATTAAAGTTAAACTTCATAGTGCTTAAAAGCTTACTTTTTTTCTACTTTTCTCTGTTGAAATGAAGTCCTAACTAAATGAAATGTCAATCCCGCGAGATTGCGGGATCAATGAATCTCAATCCCGAAATCCCGCAGGACGAAAAACAGTGCGGGACTGCATTCCCTAATGGCGACGGCTGCCTTTTTTTCGGCATTGGGCAATCTATCCAGCTGTTCTCGCATTCTTCCAGTTCTCAGCAGATGTCAGTGCTGTTAAAAATAATCGTGACCCTTTTTTGACGGGAAATGAACGTGCTAAAAAGTAAAGGATTATCGTGGAGCTCTGTCACCCGTAACTATTTTTATAGAAATCCAATCTATTCTTCGTGACTGGCAACAGTCAAAACGTCAGAGTTGGGTGTTCCCAGAGCAGGAGCACTGCGTGTTAAAGGGTTAACTATGCCATTATAGCAGCTATAGTACAGATTGGATATTTGCCAGCGCGACAAGATGATACATTTCGTGGTACTAAAGACACAAATCTGCAAAGGATTATGTATATGAATATATAGATAACGGTTTTCTCGGTTACCTTACATGAGCAGTAATTTAATTATAGTTTATGAGCATGTGTAAATCGCCAAACAATCACTAGTCGTCATCAGTGGCAAGCAAGTCGCCTAGTTGCAGTTCCGTAGTATTTATCAAAGAAAACTCAGCAAATACTGTTTTCTTAGAGTTAATTAATAACGATACATATACCTAAGTCGTCAAATTATGGAAAATCGCGATGGGTGGCTAATATTGAAGGTGTTCCCATACGTATTACATAATTTAAAATAGTGTGAAGTTGAAATTTTTATGTTCCAAAGAACATGAATGAACCAAGCAGTGTGCAGCTCGGTAACATTCTATCTGATCCAACTTTTGGGTTTTGTCTATTGAAATTATGCCTTTTTTACGAATATGAATTATTAGGGGACGAATACCTCTTACGAAAAGCGAGAGTAGCGAGTCTAGGGGGCCTTGACCCCTGTTAATGAACAACAACACTCAAAAGAATGGGTGTTCAAAACTTAAAATAATTAAAACTTTTTAAAATAACATACTTAAAAAGTTACTTAACAATACGCTTGCCAGACGTCCCGGTTTGCAGACAAAATCCCGGTGTCCCGGCCGGTTTACTTCACGTCCCGGGACAAATGAAATTGGATTATAGATGACCAAAAAAGTCTAAAAATAATGAACTGTGAAGGATTTTTAAGGATCATTACTTTGTCATTTGTTTCACTGTACTGTATTAAAAGTGAGAACTATCGAAGAGTGGTGGTGTGCTAATAAGTACTGTTCAAATTTTTATGCCTCATTCAAAGTGTTTCTTTTTACTTAAGCAACTTACAAATATGAACATGCAAGAAATAAAATGTTTAAATTTATATGTTTGTGTCATTTATTAACACCCCTGGTTCAGGTTCTTAATCAGTAACCATTTATTCATAGCATTGAGAATAAACTATCCTCTAAAACACTCCAAAACCCGTCAAAAGTGAGTACCCTTGAGGGGGAAAATGTAAATGTAGTGTTACGGCCAGGAATCTGGATCGAGGGGAGGAGATTTCCCTCCGTGGTGGACTTTCTAAGGGATCCTAACCCGTATTTACGCGAAGTTTCGTAGAAAACCACGGGAAACTCCGAACGGTTAGGTCGGCGGACTCGACCTGGTTTTGAAACAGGCATCTTCCGTCTCCCAGTTGAGAGCGCAAACGCGTTCAGCCACAGGTCGGGCAAATGTACCCTTGAATACCCGTGACGCTGGGGGCATTCCGGTGTCCCGGTTGAATATTTCAGAAATCTGGCAAGCCTACTTAACAAGCTAAACACGTGTTTCGATCGGAAAAATTTCGATCTTCATCAGTAGCGGTCGAAATACGTGTTTAGCTTGTTAAGTAACTTTTACGTGTGCTGTTTTACAAAGTTTTATTAGTTTTCACTTTCATTATTGTTTCTACTGCCGTTACATTAAATATTTATTACATTGAATATATAGACAGTAGTTACCCAAAACTTGCTTAATTTTTCGATATATTAGGTAATCAAAATTGTAATTTACAATATATCAAATTTGGGCTCCGGCAATTCTTTTGTTACAAATTAAACACTGACCACTGGAGTGTCTGAGAGGTTCTTCTCTTGAAAATGGAAGGCGGGAGGTGCCAGGTTCAAACCCCGGTAACGCCTGCCGAAATAGCCGTTCTGCGTTTTCGGTGGTTTTCTCCGAAACCTCGAGTAAATACGGGCTAGGATCTCTTAGAAAATCCGCCACGGAGGGCATTCCCCCTATACGCCTAGGACAGTCAATCGACCTTAATCCACAAACAAACAAACTGACCCAGGCCCGGACTGGCCAGGGTGTCCGACTGTCTGCAGACGGGTGGGCCCCCACCCTCGGCGGGCCCTCCCTGCTGAGGGCGAGCCCCAAAACAGAAAAAAGAAAGAAAATATAAAAAGTGCTATAGTGATAGCACTTGAATGAAGTTTGACACATACGAAATTTTTCGCAGCTGCAGTTGCGCCCCAGAAGGCTTTAAAACACTTCATTTTAAATGTAGTTCGCAAAAAATTTTTTTTCAGTGAGGGTTCCCGAATGAACAAGGGATTCATTAATATGAATGACGCATATTAATGAATGGATCAATATTTTATGAATACAATTATAAATCCTAATTAATTAATAATAACACCATACCTCCCCCCACACACACCGAAAGTGAACACATCCTATTATTGATCGGTTACACAATAACCCGGAGACCCCCTTCTCTTGAGACGGACGGGCCCCTACCCTCCCAGTCCGGGCCTGAACTGACCACTAGAAAAAAAAACGGGACTTTGTAATCTCGTCTTTGCTATGCGGATATCACAAGGAGCCTTTCAAAATGCTATAGTGAATATTTGCGGAAGGGCTTAGTTGTTTCCGGCTTTATGGAATGTCAGAGCAGAATAACAGAAATATGGAGTAGGCACTTGAAATATCTGCTAACGACACACGAGTTATTTTGAAGCTGCTCACGTACTGAAGTGTTGTTGAGTGGAGACTCAGTTGGAGAAAATGGATGAGTTACTCACGCTATACGCTTAAAGTAACTTAAATTATACTAAAAGGTTAAGCCAGGCCCAAGGACAGGGGGAAAGGGGGTGCCGTCTCACCCAGGGCCCATCAAAGCTAGAGTGGGCCCGTGAAATTTTCAGAATGTGTTACGAATTCAATTTATAGATCTGTAATTGAAAAACATTTTTCAAATTTTGAATACATACTAATTCTAGAATTATTTAGATGGCATAAATGTTAATTCTACCATTTGAATATTAGTTTTTTTTTTACTTCCTTATACGAAGTACAAGGAAATAATATGATCTCGAAAAATTTTGGTAGCCAGATTTTGACTACCTATAAACTTATGTTAAAGAGTTTTTGCGAGACATCTCATCGTGCGCATGTACGTGTGTTCAAATACATGTGCAATCCATTTTGACCGACCACAAGACCGTTTTGACCAGTTTTTCACTCACGTCTGTACGTACGTGCGTATGTACCCAGACAGCACATAGGCTTAAATCTAGCGTGACATTTCTTTGAATTTGACGTATTAATACAAGCTTGACAGTTCAATTCATTTTAAGCTTGCAGCAAGCTTGGAGAAGTCATTTGAACTGCCAAGCTTGATTACAACTTGATGACTGCTTGATTTGGAAAGCCACATCCACATAACAAATAATTTATCATCAGTCATAAATGTACTTGACCATAGAATTAAAAAAAAAAAGATTCTATATTTCCAAATATTGAAATTCTTCAAAATAAAATACAATTATACTACGAAATTGATTTCAAAATCAGTCGTTTGTCTCGATTTTGGCCAGTATTGCCCAACATGAGTGTCGCGATAGTGAAAGTTTTAAAACGTGTGCTGCTTTTAAGTTTATATTATACTTATTTCCCTATTAGTAGAGTCTCTAAATCACACATAACATTATTTTAATTTTGATTCATCCCATGGAAAAATAAAAGAAACAGATCAACACATTGGCCACTGATCGATCTCGCCAGAAAACGGCGTGATAACGATAACAGTCACTTCAAACTTTAGTCATTTGAGCTCAAGTCAGGTTGGCCGAGTGGTTAGGACGCTGGCTTCCCAGCCCATAGGTATGGAGTTCGATCGCGGACGCTTGATGGAAACAGATTAAAATAGCTTTTTAGGAAAATGTTTTAAGCTTGAAATTAAGCTTGCTATGTCAAGCTTAATGCAAGCTGGGCAAGTATAAACTAGAACACTTGATTCAAGCTTGCATTAAGCTTACACGCTTGAAATTTTCAAGCTTGCTGCAAGTTTGATGCAAGTTTGCTGTGCTGCCTGGGTAGGATGTAACTCGTATATCTCAAAAACTATTAGTCGTAGAACGTTGAAAATTTACATTTAGGATTGTTGTAACATCTAGTTTTGCACCTCCCTTTTTGGTTCTGATCGACTGGATAGTTAATTTACAGGGCCACCCAAAAGATTTTCCATACATTATGCTCTTTGGGCAGAAATTCATTAAAGCGTATTTTAGAGATATTCATTTGAAACGAATCAAAAGTGATATATGTTGTTAAGGATTACAAAATGGATCTCCCCATTAAAAATAGAGTCTTTATCACTAATAGTTCTTCTACAGGAACACTCAAGAAAATTCCAACACCTTACGGTTAACGGCAGTTTTAGAGACATTCATTCACTTCAGGCACATACCATCCTACTATATAGTTGGGTAATGGTCCGACGAAGGTCGTGTGCTTTCCTCAAAATTCGCGGCAAAGGTCGCCAAGCGTGGAGACTTTTGGTGTACGTACGTATGTATGCATGTGTAACTCGGATTTCTCAAAAACTATTAGTCGTAGATTGTTGAAATTATATATGTAAGATTATTGTAACATATAGTTGTGCGCCTCGAATTTAGGTTCGAATGTACTGCAGAATTTATTTACAGGACGGATCAAAAGAAATTTAATATATAAATGTCTATGTACATCTTCAATATATTATGTCTGTAGACAGTCATTGTTTGGTCCATGCCCAAAATCGCGCCATTTTTTTCTTCGACCTAGGCGAGTTTTACCTAAATATAGACAAATTTGGAGCAAAAAATAATTACATATTTCGTATAACTCTAAAACTGCTTAACGTAGCCAGAGTTGGGCAGTATCGCAAATACATGTATTTGAAATACTATTTTCAAAATATATTTGTATTTTGTATTTTGTATTTTCACAAGAAAAAGTATTTTGAAAATATATTTTAAAATACATTTTCAATGTATTTTGTATATTCAAAATACTGAAAATACATTTTTCATTCTGAAGTTAAATTAATCTTACACCAAAATTAGCCTGGTTTGGGAAAATCAAACAAAAATAATAGAACTGCTGTCATTAATTTTTTCCCATTTCATGACATAAACAATTCAGTTGCATCTGCACTATTTTATTTTAGTGTTATATATGGTAACTAAAGCGGTGCTAGGATTTTTGTGACGCTTAGGTTATATTAAACAGGAAGGAGGGAGAAAATCTCACACGCCTTTTTAGATTAGTTTAATGACAGTTGGTCTAGGAAGCTTTCTGTATTGCTGATAACTGATTCACAAATGTGAATGAAGCTGAATAATTATACCAAAAAGGAGGAAAACATGTTTGAGTAATATTCATTGAATTTCTGAAAAAGAATTTATAAATACTAATTCCAAGTGCGTTTCCAAGTTACAGAAAAATAAGCCAGTCAGCATTTCTGAAGTTATATTACGAGAGGGATCAAGCTTCCACTTTAGGTGACTTTGTGAGTCGTTGTGCAATTCTGAGTGGAAAAATATTTCAAATTTTATCTGTAGATGCAAATGAAAAAGTTAAGGCACAGTGCCAGCTTTGCCAACCCAAAAGATCTATCAGAAGTGGAACCTTCAAAACTACTACAAATTTTAAAACTCACTTAAAGGTAAAACTTCAATTTTATCATAAAATCGATTAAGCTGAGTTCGAATGAGGATGATTTGTTTGAATTTAATGACTCCAAACCATATACCACAAATTCTCAAAATGCGGTTGAACTTGAACTGATGAATTTTCTTTCCGAAAAATCAACAGACTTGAGAGTTCTAAATTCACATTCGACAGTAAAAGAACTTTTCATGAAATTTAACACAAGTTTTCCGACTAGTGCTCCTGTCGAAAGACCTTTGCAGGTATATTATAAATGCCCCAAAAAGAAATTGACAAAGCGATAATCAGATCGAAAAACTAATTTTTTTTTTTGAAAGCAAGTCATTCTTTTTCTAAAGCATAGTGCTTAGAATAATTATACCATCTTTTAAAACTCCTTTTGATAATTTCTTTATTAAATTCCATACTGTTAAGTAAATTAATATTAGGTCGTAACGAAAGTTTCCCGCCACCGCAGATATGTTCTCAGCAAACAGTTCGTGTTCCTCATATTTTGTCAAACGATTTTTGGCATTTGAAAGTTATGTTTTTGGTCTCACGCCCCCCATGTTTCTGGGCCGAATGCTTTGAAAAAATACCAAAACGGGTGGTGATTACTACCCGCATAAAAGGTACTCCTTTCAGGTTCTTTTTCTAACTTTGTTAGGAACTTTTTTGCTGGCGGAAAACTTTCATTACAACCTGATACAATGACACACTTTTCTTTTGTAGTAATATATGAATGCATCTTGTGTTTTTGTGATTATGGCAACGCTACACTAGGGCAATCTCCCAAGGAGGGGGGGTGCTTAGGTAGGAGGACTTTCTAAAGGGTTCTAACGCGTATTCACGTTACATCTGGAGAAAACCTACCAAAACTCCAGGTTAGATCGACAGCTGCGCGATGGACCCGAACCCGGGACCGTTACACTTTGGCCGTCTACCATTTTTAGTGACATAATCACTGGGTCATGGTGAGGCTATGAATGCATCTTAAAGTAGAAATATAATTTAACTCATCTTCGTTTAGAAATATACTTAATTTTATCTTTCAATTCCTTTCGTTATCACTAAAAAATAACGTTCAATAAATACTTGTCACAGTTTTGCTTTCATGCCTTTTAAGATGCAATTTATTCCTGGAAAAATTCATGTATATAAAAAAAATATAAAAAAGTTACCATTACATTTGTTTGTTCATCTTAAAATACATTGGAATAAAATAAACGAGAAGTTTCTGTAGAAAATTTTACTCAATTGAAGTTTTAGACTATTTTGTATTTTGTGTGTATTTTGAGAATACATGTATTTTATATTTGTATTTTTTCAATTTAGAAAGTATTTTGTATTTTGTATGGAAAATACATTTTTCATGTATTTTGCCCAACTCTGGGGACTTTGTATTTAGAACTAGCATAACATGCAACTGTGCGTTTCTTTCTTTCTTTCTTTTTTTTTTATTGCAGTCGACTGAGTAATTTATTTACAGGGTCACCAAAAAGACTTCCATGGATACCTTAAATCTGTGATGAATCACTATTTCGGCTATGACCAAAATCTTTCTAACTATCCCAAGCTTGTAGGCTTTTGGCGAGATATTGCACAATTAAGCGCCATCTTGAACCCAGCTTGGCGGTATCTGAAATATTTGGCTAGAATAGCTAAACCTCAGTATTATTGCGGTATTTTAACTTTTTCAAGCAAAAATGTTTAGATGAAGTACACCGAAAGTATTTATGACTTAACAGACGTACAAGGAAGTCACGTGGTGTCCACATCAAATTTTCATATGAATTAAAAGTATCATTACATAACAGAAAAACTCCCTTCCTTGCCCTCTTTCCTTTTAGCATTTTATATGAAAATCATTAAAAAGAGCAGTTTTACGAAAAAGCTCTTCAGTTCATTTGCTTTTATTTCGAAACTTTAGTGCTTTACGAAGAGGCCCCACATCTACGCTACATTAGTACGTGAATTATTACGCTAATATACATTTTTCGGGAAAGCTGGGGGGGGGCATGGCCCTCCTTTCTGCCAGTAGGTATGGGTGCCCATGATTATCCGAACTTTCAGACCATTGGTCAATTCAACACAGAAGACTGAAGAACATAGAATGTTTATTGTTAAGGTCTAAAAAAAAGAGCAACAAATCAACCGAGGAAACTAAAAATGCAAATATGTAAGGTCAGTATGAATGGAAAATGATCAAACTTGCAAAAAATACACATAAAACACTAAATTTGCAATTATCAGTTCTTGTTAAAGTATAGCAGGTTCTAACAAAAGTTTTTTTTACCAAAAGAAGTTCTTAACAAAGTTGGAAAAAGAAACTGAAAGCAGTACCTTTTAATGCGGGTAGTAATCAGGATCGAAATCTATGATTTCCTGCCAATGTTTAAGGCAGGTTTTCAAAGCCTTCGGCCAAGAAACATGGGGGGGGGCGAGACCAAGAACATATCAACCTCATTTTGTAGGTCTTGTGGCTGAATCGAAGATAACTCCAGAAAGATGTAGCTGCAGGTGTGAAGAAAGGTAGAAGTCCGAAGGAACTGTGTCGGGGCTATAATGTTGGATGCGGCAAAAGATCCCATTGGAGTCCGCACAGAGTCCAGCCAGCCGGTGAATGCAGACACATGTGGTCTTGCATTATCTCTCATGTCCATAAATTAAGGATAATGAAGTTCAGGCAAAGAAAGAGAAAGAAGCAAAACAAATTTGACTTATTTCTAAAGTCTATTTATTAAACAAAAAGTAAAGAGCAAAAAAGATGCTATATGTTTGACATAATTAATAAAAATTGCAAGTTTTACTCCCTTGACCAAATTTCAAAAAAGAACCTATTTACAAAAAACAGTATAACATGGTTAGTAGGATGGTTAATACGGAGTATGTCTCCCGGACGATGCAATACAGGCCTGACAACGCCTAGGCATGCTGAGTATCAAATGATCCATCTGATCTTGGGGAATATTACACCACTCATCAAGCAATGCACTCCGAAGTTCCGGTAGACAGGTGGGAGGGGGTTGACGGGCTGCAATTCGTCGGCCAAGCATATCCCACACATGCTTTATTGGATTCAAGTCCGGTGAGTATGCTGGCCAATGCATACGGGTGATATCCTCCGATTGAAGGCATTCGTCTACAATGTTTGCACGGTGAGGACGGGCGTTGTCATCCATAAACACAAATTCAGCACCCATGGCGCCCCGAAACAAACGTACATGTTGTTCCAGAATGACATCCCGATAGATGTGGCCTGTCATCGTTACACTCTGAACATGCAGGTCAGTTCTGGAACCAAGAATAATTCCTCCCCAAACGAGCCATCCTGCACCACCGTAACGGTGTCTTTCAATGGTGTTTTCTTGGTGGTAACGGGTACCTGGCGCTCTCCAGATGAATGTCCGGCGAGAATCAGACTCCAAACTAAACCTGGAATCGTCGGAAAACATCACACAAGACCACTGTTGCGGTGTCCACAATGCATGCTCTCTACTCCAGGTTAATCGCAGGCGACAGTGAGTTGCGGTAGGTGGAACACATCTGACAGGCCTACGAGCATATAGACCAATGTGCCCTAAGCGTCTGTACACGGTCTGCCTTGAAACTGTCGTACCGGTAACTGAAGAGAGCTGACGAGACAGGTCTGATGCTGTACTCCGTCTGTTTCTTTTGGCAGTAACTGCCAAATAGCGGTCCTCATTCGGCGTTGTAACTCGGGGGCGACCTGTGCTGTAACGTCTACTCACATTACCATCCTCTTGGAATCGTTGCCAAAGCCTGGAGATGACACTCTGGGCGATTCCAAGTTCCTCGGATACTTCCAGCTGGGTACGTCCACATTCCAGTCGTCCGATAATTCTGCCACGTAAAACATCATCCAAATGCCTCCTTTGTGCCATAACCATGCGGTTTTTGCACTGAAAGGCTTTCACAGCGCTTGTGAACAATTTTACTTCTTTGCCACCATTCCTTATATGCCCCTCTCTTACACTCTCGTCATTGTGACGTACCATCCACGCCATCTGGTGGTTTCCTGTCATTTGCATATTCTTCTTCAAGATGTGTGTGATCATTCCACAGGTGAAATTTTTATTTTAGAGATCAATTTCTGTGTGATTCTGAATTATCCTTAATTTATGGACATGAGTGTCTTGATAGAACAGTGCCTTCTTGCACCGGAACTCAGTTAGATGCATTGTCTTGATAGCAGCGTCAGCCCGGTCTAGCAACTCGATGTATATCTTACTGTCGATAGTTTCACCTTTTTCCAGACATTACTTGCGGATAACACCACGGCAATCCCACCAGATACAAAGCATGATCTTTTTGTCAGTCAAATTATGCTTTAGGACGAGACCGACGGGCTCACCGGGTGCAGACCAACCCCCCCCCCCTTTTCGGCTTGTGTTGTTGAAGTAAATCGGGCCACGCGACACGAGATAGCAGTTTCTTTCTGCTATCTCGCGTGGTCCCGAGTAAATCCACTTTTCATCACACGTGACGATCCGATCCAGAATGTTGTCCTTGCGTTGGTGTAGTGCAGGCCTGAACACGTGTGTCCTTATCTGCTTGAGTCAGCTCGTGCGGCACCCAGCGGTTGAACTTGTAAGTCAAGTCTACGCGATGCATGGTGTGACTAATGGTCACGGCAAGAACATCTAATTAATTAGCTAGCTCTCGAGTGGTTGAATACTGATCTTCTTCCACAAGTTGTCGCAGACGGGCCTCATCAACATCAGTAGGCTCTCTGTTTCTTGAATGTCAAAGTCCTTGATTTTGAACTTTCTGTACCAAGCCTTCACAGTGTCATACGGTACAACAGCAGTATCGAAAGCTGTACACATGATTCGGTGACATTCTGTAGCTTACTTTTTGCAACAGAACTGGAAGTAAATGATGGTTCTGATCTGGAAGCGTGATAGCTCCATTTTAGACTCCTTGTATTTAATGATAACAATATTTTTTTACAGATTTCACAACACAGTGCTCTAAAAAAAAGTCCTTTTCATTCAAATGCCAAAAATCGTTTCTCAAAATATGAGCAAACACGCTCATATGCGCGCTGTTTTGCCGACATTTGCAGTGGCGGGAAACTTACATTAAAACCTAATATGTCTCTCGACTGGGGGAAAATATACGCTAAAGGGAGCTGACGCACATAAAATCTGTCATGGCTTCAGTGTTCTCCATGTTGAAATCTCTAGAATGGAATAACTTCTGCTGGTGCCATTCTTGGTGCTGGTGTCTCTCACCCGGAATTGGTTCAAAGAGACCACGTGATAAGTCGGTTTTTCTGCCATTGGGATTCTATAAAATGGGAGACGCACCATTTTGCCCATCGCCGTCCTATATGGAGGATACGGCACCGCGACCCGGTTATCCAGAAGGCATTAGAAAGAGTAACAGAAATAAAATGTAATTAAATTAAATATAACGAAAAGATTGAAATGCAAGAGAAATATCTAGCAATTTAGGCGACTAGTTATCACAGATGAATACAAATTTATATTCATATATTCATGTGTGTATTTAAAATTAAACAGGAAAGATAAATCAAGCCAAATACATTGATTATAATACACTTTCTAACACAACAATGTTTTTGCGCCAAATTTGGCGATGTGCTGGATTTTTATCTCGCGAGATTTCTTTTCAGTGGTTCAGGAAAAGTGACACGAGAGCTATCTACCAAAGGTGGACTCCTTGGGTGCACAAACTTTTCAAGGGTTTCTGATGCGTATTCACGTTACATCTGTAGAAAAATCGCCAAAAAACTCTAAACCGTTAGATCAATAGTCACAGGGTAGGTCAAGACCAAGGACCTTTACACTTTTATTTGAAATACCCCAGTATCTTTAAATTACGATTTAACATGTCCAATCTTCATACTGGCCTGGGCACTTAATGTCGTCTGTCGGACTAGTAGAGTCAAGTGATAATCAACTCGGTTGCAAATTGGACGTGTAATGATTCACGATCAATCGGTAATCGGGTCGAAAGTCACCTGACCCCAGGGCCCGATTAACCTCTGAAGTGAGAGGAAGCTCAGTCTCATTTCGGGCCCTCCATCACCTTTTTCTTTGGGAAAAGTAAAGTTTTAAGGATTTTCCTCCATAAAAATATTTTATTCATAAAAAAGAAATTTCATTGATTTAATTAGTTCTAATGATTTCCTTTGAAAAACGCATTTTATTCATTCATTTGAAAATTTCCTTTGATAAAAATATTTTATTCATTAATCTTCATAATAGTTTAGTTCATTGTAACGAGATTTTACAGTATTTTTGAAATTACTTTAAACATTAACAAATAAATAAAAACATTTCATTACCTTACTGGAACATTAAACTCTATTAATTTAGTCCTATTTTTCACTAGGCATGGCTTTTTTCAGGAATTCTTTGTTTGTTTTGATGACATCATAAAAATCACAACACAGAAGTTGAGAATTAATTTTGACATTTAGAAGATGTTTAACCATGGGCGCCAGCAGCATAGGGCAAGGGGGGGGCAATCCCCCCCCTGGATTTTTGTATGCAGTGTTTTCCCTTGCTTTTTTGCTCTTTCCAACATGGTAACCATACGTTGAAGTAGTCTTTGCCCCCTCTTGAGTAGTCTTTGTCCCCCCCTGGAGTAGTCTTTGCACCACCCTGGGAAATATTCTGCCGGCGCCCATGTGTTTAACATTACATATTAAAAGTCTACCCCTTTCTGCCGGCCCAATATTCCCCATAACAGAAAAAAACTCTCAACCACAGTAGATGTCCCGGCAAAGACATCGCAAACAACC
Source organism: Cheiracanthium punctorium (assembly GCA_038373885.1). Classification (NCBI taxonomy): domain Eukaryota; kingdom Metazoa; phylum Arthropoda; class Arachnida; order Araneae; family Cheiracanthiidae; genus Cheiracanthium; species Cheiracanthium punctorium. The sequence goes on along the minus strand of JAWZYV010007565.1, from coordinate 1,169,816 downwards.
CATTTAGAAATGTTGCGACATGAAGTATCAAGACTTCTGAAAAGCACCACTTCTCTTCATTAAAAGTGTTTACAATAACTTAAAAGATCATTTAAAAACAAAATTTTGAATTTTTATCGCAGTTTTTCAGTCATTTTCAGGCCCCCCTTCAAATTCTGAGGGGAAGCTCAAGCTTCACGAGCCTTTTCAGTAATCAGGCCCTGCCTGACCCTAGAAGTCCGATAGATGCCATGTAGTGCCCAGGCCGGTACGAAGATTGGCCGTGACGCTAAGAATGACTGCTCATAGAGCGTAATACATTGCAATTCTTTTGAGTACGCTGTAAAACTTCTATAAATGCTATGTACACCATTTTCAGTAGAGTACATAGCACTGTCCGTACGTACCACTGACATAAATAAATTTCGTAGTAATCTATGCATATTTACGGCAGTTAGAGTAAGGACAGACGAACAAACCGAACTCATAAACACTTTTCAACCTTTAGAAAGTATTAAAAATATATAATAAGACTGATGTAAACTTTACATGAGACAAATTATTTATGATGAGAAATAATGAGACAGGTTGCAAGAAATGTACCGAAAATTTCCATACCAAGTAAGACCTCGTTACTCCTATTCTTTAAATTGGATTCTTCATCGTGCACGGTTAACTGCCGGAAAAGAACTTTCATCTTCCCGAGAGACTCGTGCTTTTGCAATTTCACGGCAAATTTGATAGAACAAAATGGCGGAGAGAATGAACTGGACTGGGTCATCACTCACCATTTAAACGAGGCAACGAGAAGAGGACCTCTGTTTCAAAAAAAAAAAAAAAAAAAAAAAAAAATTCAGCGAAGAAAAGTCTTTCAAGAAATCCTTTATTTTATTTCTTTTCTTACTGCGTACTATATTACTGAGATGAAAGTTTTTAGAATTTGTGATGTTTCTCTGTGAATATAAACCACGTAATTAACACGAACGGAGAGCATTTGAGTGCCCAGTTGAGCCTGGGCTTGTTAGAAGCACAGCGGAGTTGCGGGGCAGGAATGTTTTCTAACGAAATGATACTTGCCTTTGTCTCGCTGAAGTGCACCGAGGGGAAGCGAGATGATAAATGAATGAATTATTCCGTTTGTACTTAGACGCAAGTAATTAACACTTGAGAGACTGTTTAACCCTTTGAGGCGCAACCCTTTCCCAATGCTGAAAAAAGGGCAGGCGTTGCCATCGCTCGACTTAACGACCAGCAAGAGGGCGGACGATCGGGACGTTCATCGCGTGCCACAGATCTAGAGACCCTTTTTTTTGACGCAGCTGGCTGCGCCGGGCACAGCCAGCTGCGTCAAAAGCCATTTTTTTACGGGAAAGGACGTGCTAAAAAGTAAAGGATTTTCGTGGCGCTATGTCACCCGCAACTATTTTTATAGAAATCCAATCTATTCTTCGTGACTGGCAACAGTCAAAACGTCAGAGTTTGGCGTTCCCGGAGCGGACACACTGCGAGTTAAAGGGTTAACCTACGAACTGTTCTCTTACGACAAAATCAAGAAAGATAAATAAATCAAATCGAACACATAGACTACCTTACATTTTCCAATTATTTTGGTGGAAGTGTGGACTGTATTAAATACAGAACTTTTAATATAACATAGGAACTTACTAACGAAATTTTTACCATTTTATACACTCCGAAATGAGACGTACATTGAAACTATATCGAACAGTGTCCGATCTTAATTTTTAGGGTTCTAAAACAAATGTTGCTACAAACTACATCATTAATTTGCAATTATGTAAGGTCACAGATTCTGTGTGAACGTTGCTAGGCGTCAACATTCCGACCGCCTTTGAAATCCCATTGATTTCAAAAGGTTTCAACGATAGGTCTGAATTGTTAAGACTCCTAGAACGCAAATTAGACCTCCACTATCAAGAAAAATATTTAAGTTACTTAGATGACTGTCTATAACAATAGAAAATTTTCTAATAGATTATTACATCAATATTACACAAATGTACATCGAAATAATTAAATACAGTTATACAATAAAATAGTGTACAATGGGCAGAATTTATTCATACTGGACTCTATTTGTAAGACGTTTTAGTTTTCAAGTGATGGTAATACACATATGTCAGAAATGCTACGTTTAAATTTTGCGAGAAGTTTTCACAACTCGAGAGAGAGTTGTTTCTCTTTTCGAGAACAACCCGTACTGTAGCATCTTGTCCAAATATTACATCCTAAATTCTAACAACATACCATAAGCATTTTGTAAGATTGTCATCTTTAACCCTTTGAGGCGCAGCCCTTTCCCAATGCTGAAAAAGGTTGACATCGCTCGACTTAACTACCAGCAAGATGGAGAACGATCGAAACGTTCATCGCGTGCCACAGATAGAGACCCTTTTTTGACGACAGCTGGCTGTGCGCGCACACGGAGTATAAAGAACAGTAAGGTATGGCGCGGCGAAGCGGCCGCTTTGACGGCTAGTATATAAGATTTTTGTAACATCTAGTTCTGCATCTGTATTTTTGGTTCCAATTTACTGGAGAGTTTATTTACAGGACCACCCCAAAGAATTTCAGTACATTAATGTGTATGGACATCTTCATTTTTTGATTCATGCAAAAATCTCGCCATTTGTCTCCAAACTTGGCGCATTTTGGCGAAATATCGTGAAATTTGGCGATAGTCAGTCATTGTTTCGTCCATGTCCAAAATTTCGCCATTTGTCATCGACCTTGGCGAGTTTTTCCGAAATATCGCCAAATTTGGCGATAGTCAGTCATTTCGTCCATGTCCATAATATCGCCATTAATCATCGAAATTGGCGAGTTTTGGCGAAATATCGCCAAATTTGGCGATAGTCAGTCATTATTTGGTCCATGCCCGAAATCTCGCCATTTTTCATCGACCTTGGCGAGTTTTGCCAAAATCTCACCAAATTTGGCGCCAAAAATTATTTCTTATTTCACATAACTCTAAAACTTTTAACCGTAGAATTTAGAAATTTTGTATTTAGAGCTATTGTAACATCTAACTGTACATCTCTTTTTTGATTGCAATCGATTGGGTAATTTATGTACAGGGTCAGCCAAATGACTTTAAATACATTAAGGTGTATGGATATATTCAATTCATTGAATGTATGCGGTCAATTACTACTTTGGCTATCCCCAAAATCTCGCAAACTATCTCAAGCTTGTCCGCTTTTGGTGAAATATCGCCAAATTAAGTGCCGGAAGGAAATCTTTCAAATTGAACCCAGCTTGGCGATATCGAAATATTTGGCTAGAAATCGCTACATCTTGCTATTACTGCCGTATTGTATCTCTTTCAAACAAAATATGTTTAGGTGAAGTACGCCGAAAATATTTTTGATTTAATAGACGTGCAAGGAAGTCATGTGTTATCCACATCAGATTTTTTTGTGCCAGCTTCAAAATTTTATTTAGAGCCTTAGTATTATACTTCATTCCTGAATCAGCTTGACCACGAATCAGAGTTCTATCTGGAGGCAGAGTCCCATCCAACTGTACTAACCGTCTTTTTTAAGGAAAAAGAGAAAAAAATTCTCTTTATTTCACACCTTGAAATTTGCAACATTCTACCTATTTTTGACTAATATGGAAGCTCATTGACCTATGACTAAAATCTAATAAAATGCAACGTCAAACTTATCTCACCTGCAGAATTAAAGTGACCATACTTTGTTCAAATACGGGACATTCGGGGGGGGGGGGGTTGTTAAAATTTATGAAAACAACAGTGTTAAACTTCGTATTAGTTTTTATACAAATCTAAAGTAGATTATAACATTTCTAATCCCCCAGACACAAATGTTTAATTCTACCGATTTAATTTTAACAAAACCTTAAAAATAGGGTACTGTAGAGTATTATATGGGACAGTCCCATATATTGCACTATAGAAGAATGATTTTTAAGCATTCATCTTTCTTAATGATTTTATATATTTTGGGGACATAGGGATTTTTATAAAACGAGTTCTGAGTTTCAATTTAGCTGATAAACATTTGGACGAGAGGGGGGTGCGGGGGAAATAACAATCTTTAAGAAAATTGATCCTCAATAAAAATCCGAATGAAATTTATTCCTTTGATTTTTATCATTGAGGGCAATGTAAATTGAAAAAATGTTCAAAATAAGATAGTAAGGAAGATAAGGTTAAAAAAATATTCCCAACGTTCATTTTCAAAAAGTTACACTTTTAAATTTGTATACGATCCCCCGATTAAGGAAATCGCAATTAGTAAAATGTGCCGTATACACTAATGAAGTAATTTGCAAAATTTGAGAATTATATCCTAAAAACTGTCAGAGGTATGAAGATTAATATATACTGACTTATACCACTTTTCAATGGTTCTCGAAGGGAGAAAATCAGGTTCGATGATCGCGTTTCAGGAGTCGCACAGAAATTTCGAAAGAAAATAATTTTTCGCCATCTAGCAATAAACGTCTACATTCAAATTCATGTATAACACATGACCATCTTTATTTAAAGATATCTCTGAAACGTTTCATGATAAAAGGCTGAAATTTTGTTCCTTACCTCAAGGCCGTACCCAAGGGTGGGGCGGGGGGACAGGGGTCCGGTCCCCCTCCCGAAATTTAAAATTTTGTTAACAAAACAATAATAATGAAGCCTTTTTCACCTTTTGGTCCCCCACCCCCCGAAATTTTTTTCTGGGTACGGCCCTGCACTAATGCATAGGCTGTTATCGAGAAAAAAACGCGATTTGAGAAAAAAATGCAGGAAAAAAGAAATTATAACATATTTTCTTGGTTTTATAATAGGAAAAGTTCACTCTCCTCCGTTCTTGAAAAAATAACACCTTCAAAGAAAACACGTTATGAAAACCAATTTTCGAACGTCTTGTTATCTCTCTTTTTTTTTTTTTTTTTTTTTTTTTTTAATTTCCCTAAGTATATATACCTAGACGGAATCCTCAGACTTTTCTTTTCCTTTCTTTCTCTCTCTCTCTCTCTTTTTTTTAAACGTAATCCCTTTATTTAACTACGTTACATCACCAGCAATGATGCCACACATCATAAAATAATAATAATAATAATAAGAGAGAGGGGAGGGAAAAAAAAAAACCTTATTTACGTTATAATCGGATTTTCTCACGCTTTCGATTATTCTTACCTCAACCAATATAAGGATGGGCGTACCTGACGGCGAGGAATCCGTCCCAATATAAGGGGGGTGGGGCGGCTCGGTTCAAAGAGGCGCCACGGAGACTCCACACCTTACGCAGACGATCGTACCTGGATTCTTTTCGCAAGGGTCAAATTCTTATGTTTTTTTTATACTTTCAGTGGTGGTGCGCACACATACGCTCGATTATTATATTATTTCCATATAAGAATGTCGCCGACATCTTGACTTATCAATCGCCGATCATTGACTAGGATTGAGGTCATGAATAAATCAGACGGGAGGTGGTTAAGTCATGCTCCAGGCACTGGTCTCTCGCGAAGTTATTTTCCAACTTAAATCCTTTTAACGCGCAGTGTTCCCGCTCTGGGAACACCACACTCTGACGTTTGGACTGTTGCCACTCACGAAGAATAGATTGGATTTCTTAAAAAATAGTTGCGGGTGACATAGCTCCACGAGAATCCTTTACTTTTTAGTACGTCCTTTCCCGTCAAAAAATTGTCAGGGTTATTTTTAAACAGCACTGACATCTGCTGAAAAATGGAAGAATGCGAGAACAGCTAGATAGATTGCCCAATGCTGGAAAAAGGGTTGCGCCTCAAAGGGTTAACAGTGAAACCTCTTCTCGCAACCACCTCTCATTCAAAGACCACAGTGGCACGTTCTAGGTGTACCGGAAAGTAATGTCGTTCTTTCGTGTGTCAATACAGTAATACCCCGAACGTACGCGACAGATGGGACTAGGGTTTCAACCGTCACACGAGAGCTGGGACGTTCCGAGGCAGGAGCAGATTTGCCGAGTTGGGGGCCCTGGGCAAAAGCTTCATTGGGGGGTTGGCCCTCTTTCGAAATTTTTTTTTCAAAATTTACAAATTTTTAAACTTAAACAAAAATTTGGGGGCTCCTTTTTGTTGGGGGCCCGGGCGTTTGTCCCGAATGCCCTCCCGGAAATCAGGTCCTGCTTAGAGGACACGTCCCGCCAAAGGTATGTGCGGGACGGCAAATGTCCAATTTTAAAAATTAATAATTTGATAAATTATAATGACCTCAGAAAATATTTTAAGCATTTAGCAGACAGTACAGGACACAGCAGAAGTGACTGTATACTTTTTCATTTTCTAAATAACTGATATTTATGATTTTATTAAAAGAAGTGAGTTGACAATAAGTTTTTCTTTCTCCAAATAAATAATTATAATAATCTTACTAGAAGACTAAGTTTCTCTTATAAAGGTATATTATCGACCTCCACTAGAATAAAATGTAAAAACAAGCAGCAGACCTAATAGAAGGGGGCAGCTTGGCAGGCCCGGACTGGGAGGGAGGGGCCCGCCCGTCTCAAGAGAAGGGGGGGGCGGGTTATTGTGCAACCGATAAATAATTGGATGTATTAACTTTCGGGGTATGGAAGAGGTATGGTGTTATTATTATTTAATTATGATTGATAATTAATGCATCAATAAAATATTGATCTATTAATTAATAAAACTATAAATATTAATTAATAAATCCATAATTAATATGCGTCATTCATATTAATGAATCACTTGTTCATTCGGGAACCCTCACTCAAAAAATTTTTGAGAACTACATTTAAAATGAAATGTTTTGAAACCTTCTGGGGCGCAACTGCAGCTGCAAAAAATTTTTTGTGTCAAACTTCATTCAAGTGCTATCAGTATAGCACTTTTTTTTATTTTCTTTCTTTTTTCTGTTTGGGGGCCCGCCCACAGCAAGGAGGGCCCGCCGTGGGCGGGGGCCCACCCGTCTGCAGACAGTCGGACACCCTGGCCAGTCCGGGCTTGCAGCTTGGGAACATTTTTTCCTTAAAAGTTATTTTCGATCTTTATGGAATTTCTGTTTTTCCATTGTGAATGTTTTTGAATAAGTACAATCAAAATATTAAAGAAATATATGAAAAAAAAAAAAAAAAAAAAAAACATGAACAACATGAACATGAAAGGCATTGGAGCCACGACGAATTTTATGTACACCAGGGTCTCTACCACCATAGTATCGGAAAGCTTTCGCTAGCGAATAGATCGAGCCTTCTCTTCTCATGACGTCACAATCCGAGAAATATCCGATATGTCCTACAACCATCCTATCGTGATTGTTTGACTGTCGTATTGACTATCGGAAATAATGCTGTTTTTTCTCGACACGTTGGATACAAGGCGAAAACTTACATTCCGGTATCGGGGAGTACGAGATGGATGGGTTTTTATTGTGTGGATCGTGGAGTGTCAACTACTTCCACAAAAGGACCCCTCTCCCTAGCACGGTGGGTCTGTCAAAAACGGGCTTCCACTCGTGATGGATGTCTCCGGAGTCTTCGAAAATTCTGAAGACAATGCCTTCGTTTAAGATAAAGGGGGGAAAGTCTAGTGTTTTGATGGGTTGATCGCTCTGAGTGTCGGATAGACCTCTAGCAAGCACAAAAATACTCGCTTGTTTTATTCGACACTCATCGTGGTAGCACCAAAAGGAGAGTCGCGGCTATTTATCCGAAGTTTCTGACTATCCGAGAGCGAGAAATATCCGTCACTGATATTCTACGACACCATGGTGGTAGAGTCCCAGCTCCCATTAGCGTACACCGTCCCACAACAGTCCAGCCGACAGAGAAGTTCACCTTTCCAAAACACTGGCCAAGCCGTTGATGCTTCACTTTCCGTGCTCTTACGGGAACGGAATTTAGGCTAACTGCCGGACCCCTAAGAATGTTGAAATTTTATATTTAGGATTTTGTAACATCTAATTGTGCACTTCCTTTTTGGTTCCAATCCAGTAGATAATTTATTTACAGGTCCACCCAAAATAATTCCGATACATTAAGGTCTATGGGCATCTTCAATATGTTAAGTCTATAGTCAGTAATGGGTCATGCCTAACGTGACCATGTATTGTTTCCTTCAAAACGGGACATGTACTACTTTTTTTTTGGCAATAGTGTTTTTATTTTCTTCCTCAGAACGGGACATCTCCTGTTTTTAAGGTAATAGTGTAGGGAGACTGAATTGACAGGTCTGGGTATCTTTGTTAAGAAAACGCGGAAATAAGCTTGTGTTAATGTTAATATCAAAATAAAATGAAAAAAAAAAACACTTTGCTAAAACACACATATACTATGAAAAATAGTGCAAGACGTACGTTTCGGGTGGTACAAGGGGTAGGCCCTTCTTCGACTTCAAAAGCACCCTCCGACACAAGGCAGGAAGGTAGGAAAGAGAGAAATGTAAACAAAAGGACACACAGAAAAAAGGAAGTGGTCATTCGGAAGGAAAAAAAATTCTTAGAGAGAAAACTAGAATGAAAGGGAAATAAAGTGGAGATCGGGGGAGGGGAGGGGAGGAATAAGCAAAAGAGTAACATGACTTTCAAAAAAGAAATAAAAATTAAATAAATTGAAATAGTTGACAAAAAAGAACATTAAAAGAACAAACACAAAAACAATACATCCCCCCCCCGAGTTTTCTTCTCGTCTCGAGAGGGGAGGGAGGGAGCTCAGTTTTTTTTTTTTTTTTTTTTTTTTTTTTTTTTTTTTTTTTTTTTTAACGGACATTGCCATTGGATGATTTTAGATTTTGAGCGGCCTTTATTGAAATCGTTAACGAGGGTGGCTCTCTTTCTAAAAACGGGACATTGCAGGGGACATTTTCTAAAAACGGGACATTACAGTATCCCAAAGCTGTGCTTGGAGACAACGGGACAAGACACCTAAAAACGGGACGTATGGTCACCTTAGTCATGTCCAAAATCTCGCCAATTTTTATAGATCTTTGCATGCTTTGCCGAAATATCACCAATTCTGGCTCCAAAAATAATTGCATATTTTCCACAACTCTAAAATTTTTAATCGTAAAACGCTGAGATTTTGTATTCAGAACTATTGTAACATCTATCTGTGCATTCTGTTTTGATTACAATCGACTGGTAATTTACTTACAGGGTCATCCAAAGACTTTCAGTACATGAAGGTCTACGGACACTTTCAATTCATTAGAGGTCTGTGGTCAGTCGTTGTTTCGGATGCGTCCAAAATCTCGCAAACTATCTCAAGCCTGTCAGCTTTTGGTGAAATATCGCCAAATTTAGTGCTAAAAATAAATCTTTCAATCTGAACCCAGCTTGGACATATCTCAAATATTTGTCTAGAACTCGTTGAACCTTAGTATTATTGCGGTATTGTATCGCTTTCAAATGATATATGTTGAGATGAAAATGCAGTGAAAATATTTATGATTTAAAAGACGTACAAGAAAGTCATATGGTGTCAGCATCAGATTTTTACTTTCCGAACATGTACCATGTAAGGAAAGTATTGTAATCATGAAAAAATTCGAATTCGAGATTTAGTGTATTTACACGTTTTGAGGTCTTCTGAATTCATTTATGCTATTTTTACGAGATGTATGTATGTATGTGTGTATGTGTGTGTGTGTATGTGTGTTTGTGTGTATGTGAGTGAACACGATAGCTCCTGAACGGGACATTCGATTGAGCTCAAATTGGGTATATATGTTATAAACCACCGTCGCAAGACCGGTATTGATTTTGGTGTGTATAGGACTTATAGTTTTTCTACAGGGCTACGACAAAGATTTCTTTTACAATATGGCCTATGGGGGAAAATTCTGGAAAATGCGCTAGCGTTTAAACGGTGCATTCGATTGAGCTCAAATTGGGTATATATATTATAAACCACCGTCACAAGACCTGTATTGATTTTGGTGTGTATAGGACTTATTGTTTTTCTACAGGGCTACGACAAAGATTTCTTTTACATTACGGCCTATGGGACGAAATTCTTGAAAGTGCGCTAGCGTTTAAACGGTACATTCGATTGAGCTCAAATTGGGTATATATGTTATAAACCACCGTCGCAAGACCTGCATTGATTTTGGTGTGTATAGGACTTATTGTTTTTCTACAGGGCTACGACAAAGATTTCTTTTACATTACGGCCTATGGGACGAAATTCTTGAAATTACGCTAGCGTTTAAACGGTGCATTCGATTGAGCTTCAATTTGGTATATATATTTGAATTATTCATCGATTCAAATTTATTTAAATGCTTGGTAATGATCTTAATCGTAAGTGTTCGGAAAGTGGAGTGGAGTCACTCCAGATTTTTTAATATTCTAATGGGGAGAAAAGCCTATAAGTATTACTGTTTTCTTCTTTATTTTATATTCCTTTAGAAGAAAAGGTTACAATTTTGTAAATATATTTTTCAACAAAGAGAAAGTGGTTTTATAACCAAAATTTATGGTGCATAACTTAAGGGACATACTAAAAATTTGTTACACATTAATCAAGTAATAAAACCGTATGCATCAAATGATAGGTAATTTATCTCATTTAGTTTTTTTTTATTTAATTCTACTAAATTTAAGAGAATAAAAAAAAAAATCAACCTACCCGAGGAAATTTTTCTCTATCAAATAAAATGCATTTGCTTTATTAAAATTTGTGACTTGTTCGTAAAAAAATAATCAAAAATATAAATTTTTCTTTTTTATTAGTACTACAGTGCTGTTAAAGTCAATCCGGTTTATTTGTGGACATGATTTCGTTGCATTTTTCAATTTCTTTTCTTTAATGGAATGGGGTGAATTTTTTATGTGTGTGCCATTAATCTTCATTGTAAGCCTTTTCTTGTGTGCTGATAAAGTTTTTTTTCTCTACTAGACAAAATTGATACCACGACGTTACTTGATAGTGCGGAAACTTAATCGAAGTTTTAGACGGTTCGACAACATGACTAGGATGCTTCATAACGACACGACAGTTGCAGTATGAAAATAATATCATCACACTCTAGTGCGTAAATAAAATCTGGAAGAATTTCAGATTATTATTGTTATTTTTTTTACCAGCTAAAATAAATACGAAGAAGAAAAAAAGACAGGGTTACCACTGAATTTCAAAGCTTCTGTTCAATTTTAATATGTTGAAAGCACTCTACCATTATATTTATGTACACGCTTAAATCTACTGAGTAAAATAATAATCAAACGGAGTAAATTTTTACTCAATTTTTGACTTCAAACAGCCATTCTCCCGATTGAGTAAAATTTGCTCCATTAATCGACAAAAATCAACGGAGCGAAAAATTCTCAATTTTTGAGCATTATACAAAAGCTCCATTTAGCCTAAATAATAAAAAATGAGAGGAGTGTTTTTACAAAATCTGTCCGTTTTGGATTAATATAACTGTACTCAATTATGATTATTATTTAAGCTATAGAATGAGCGTTTTTACAAAATCAGTCCTTTTTTGATTAATATATCTGTACTCAATTAAGATTATTATTTTAAGCTAGAAAAGGGTGTCTTATGAAAATTTTCTGTTTTTGATTAATATATTGAATTATTCATTTTTTTATTATCAGAGCTGTAATCTATGATTATAAGCCCGAGAAAATAAATTTTAAATCAAGGCAAATACATTACATGTATCTTAATACACTATAAAAAAGTACTTTTTTAATAAATAGAATATAATTTCACTATAGTCTCTAGTTATAAAACGAATTCACAGTACAGCCAGAATACAGAAATGCAATCATGGTTAAACCAGCTGTGAGATTTAATTAAAGCAGCAACCGAATTTATTTACATGAAAAAGGTAAAATAGTACTTACTCATTTGACTGACGATATCATAACTTCATTTGTTTTACAACAGCGACGAGATTTTTATAATCCAATCGTAAGAAACTATGTCCCTTAAAAATTTTTTTTTACCGAAAGCACCCTCTCCACATTTAGGTTGAATTTGTTTCACAACTCTGAATATGAAAAAGATGCCTTTGGTATTCGGATATAAAATAAAATTATCAACATCGAATACATCGAGAAGTAATCACCCACAGCAAAAGGACTTAGCATTAAGTCCAGTATCCTCTTTAGAAACTCTTTTAATTCATATTTGGTAACGACATGCTTGTTGTCCTTCGATGCCCGCCGCAGCCACGGTGCCCGCGTTTGTGACTATGAACCGTTTTCCGTTGAAGAGCGTTGGTCACGTGATAGTAATAGGATATCTTTACCAGGCATCTTTTCGTGGGGGAGAGACAGAATTCTCAAATAGACAAGATTTAAGTGAAAATCGAGTTAAATAGAATCTAGCGAATTGGGAGGATTGAGGCGAATGGGGGAGTTTACAAATTACTATCTTTAAGGAGTATTTTTCGGAAATTTTTAGCGTAAAAGGATTTAAATCAGCCGATTAGAAATTTAATCAATAAAGGAGTGTTAGTTATAATCAATAGATTTAAGCGTGTAAGCAAAACATTATCTGCTCCCCCCCTTTTTTTTTCTTTGAGTGTATGTACATCACTTAGAACGACTGAAGATCTCTCTTCTGTTCGGTCGGATTTCTATTCTTGAGTACTGCTCAACATTTTTAAAAGTTAAGTTCCAGGAAATAACAACACCCCACCCGACGCCACACGCCATTTCGCTTTCCAGTAGCGGCTCATGAAGAAATCGTCTGGAACCTCCATGAAATATTCATCGAGTAATTAGGCTGCCGTTGCAACATATTTCAAGAAGGATATGTTTTCTTCTTTTCGAAGGTAACGATTTCAGCGATACCTTCTTCTCTCATGTACGGCTGAATGAACGTTCGACGTTTATCGTTTAACCCTTTAACGCGCAGTGCTCCCGCTCTGGGAACACCCAACTCTGACGTTTTGACTGTTGACAGTCACGAAGAATAGATTGGATTTCTATAAAAATAGTTGCGGGGTACACAGCTTCAAGAGAATCCTCTACTTTTGAGCACGTCCTTTCCCGTCAAAAAAGGGTCACGATTATTTTTAACAGCACTGACACCTGCTGAAAAATGGTAGAATGCGAGAAGAGCTGGATAGCTGGCTAGCTGGACGACAGCTGGCTAGCCAGCTGTCGTCCAAAAAAGGGGTCTCTAGATCTGTGGCACGCGATGAACGTTTCGATCGTCCGCCCTCTTGTTGGTCGTTCAGTCGAGCGATGGCAACGGCTGCCCTCTTTTCAGCATGGGGAAACGGTTGCGCCTCAAAGGGTTAAAACTTCAATGGTCGTTTGCTGACGCACGTTGATAATTATTTATTTTCTTATTATCGCCAAATTTCATTTAGTAGAAAATATAACCAAGTGAAAGGGAAAGGTATCCCAGAAGAATTATGTTCATCGACAGGCGGGATACCCAAAACATGCGAAATTGTTTTATTGAGGCATTATTTCTGCGTCAAAGCTTGTTAGTAGTGTGACCCGAAAGCTATTAGAAAAGCAAGACATAAAAACTGCATCAAGCTAACTGTAATAAAACTTCGAATAACATTTTAATGATAGGGAATTTCTAAACATACTGTCCAGCAGGACAACCGCCTCATTAGTTATTCTTTTTTTTTTTTTTTTTAATGACCAGGTCAGTGGCCTATTTTGAACTTGACCAACACAGGATGTTGGTCATTTTAATAGAGTGGCACCTAGTAGATAGGCCAACTTGCCCCCGAATTAGTCGTCTGCCATTTGTAACTACTCCGGATGAGAGACCTAGCCGGGGTGGAGATCATGGGGGTTTGATCCCCCTCCCTCGAAATTTTAGTCAACGCATTGGTAGGTTTTTATTTGCATTGACTCTGGAGTCAATTATAGATGAAAAAGTTGAGCACTACATATCTCCCCCCCCCCCGCCTTTCCCCGAAATTTTTTCTGCGTCTTTAGGCCTTGCAACCAAGATTAGTAGAGGTATCCTTCTGAACATGGAGGACATTGAAGCTAAGACAGATTTTAAAGGCACCATCTTCCTTTAGCTTAGCCGGTCACAGCAGAATCAGTCGAGAGAGGAGTTTACGCTCCCGAGCCCGTGCTGCTTCGCTTTCGGCTTTCTATTGGGAACCGATCATTAGTTCATTTTAGAGCTGACATAAACTTTTGGTTCTTTCACCAAGCTCAAATTAACTTCTGTAAGTCCTAGTGAGACTCAACATTCCAAATAACAAAATGATTTCAAATTACTTTGATATGCCAATTTATTAATGCATATTAAATAATGGATTATTACCTAGGAGTTATGCGCAAGTTTCATCGCTCCCAAAAGAAGTAGATGAAAACTAAAGTGAACAAATTAACAATAAACGCACTAGTTAAAGAATTTGAAGACACTTCATTATTAAAACTACATTAATTGGCAACCCAAAATAAATAAAAATGTAACTTAATGCTGTACTTATATGTTGTTTCAAATCGCCATTTTAATTCTAAATTACGATTGCCACATAAATTCAAAAAATCGTCATGGTAACTGCATATTTTTAATGATCGCCACCTTGGCAAGAGTCTGGACGTTAAAGTAAGAATCAACGCAAGAAAGACAAACACGGCACACTCATGGATTATGATGCACATTCGAAACAATATTTAAAATGGTGAAGTATAGTTGTAATATACTAGGCGAAGATTGTAAACTAGTTTTTGTAGGCGATTTTAAGATAGATTTCGATTCCAAAGATGTGTTTTATGAAACAAGGAAGAAAAATACGGCACGCTCATGAATGATGTTAAACTTTCCAACTTAATGGAATAAGGAAGAAAAATAGGGACGACGTATAAATTATGATACTCTTTTAATTTATAGCACTTTAGTGCGTATTTAAAATTTGAAAGTGTTTCAGATTTCGTTCCCTTTTCTTTTATTTTTCTTTTATTTTTTTTGAAAAACTAATTTTTAAGATTATGTTGGGGAAAAAAGGCGATACTTTTGTCCGAACACTGTTCTGTAGTACTTTAACTATAGTATAACTTTCTGTAGATGTAAGTTACGTTATGCTGTAGTTACCAGCAGAGTTGGGCGGTATCGCAAATATATGTATTTTAAATACATTTTCAAAATATATTTGTCCCTTGTATTTTTTATTTTCACTAGTAAAATGCAAAGTATTTTGAAAACGTGTTTTAAAATACATTTTTAATGTATCTTGTATTTTCAAAATACTGAAAACACATTTTAAAAGCATGTGTTAAATACAGTCTAACCTCGATTTAACGTACTTTGATTTAACGAATATTATTTTTGTCCCGACAAAAAGGGTACTAAAATGCTGTGATTTAACGAATTTTTAGCTTTGCTTTAACGAACAACAATCGCCGAAATAAAATTCGGGCATAAAACTAAAACTTTGAATTTTTCGTACACAAAATTTTGAATCTTTCACACCCTAATCCAAGTGTGTAATACAATAATTTTTTTTTCTCATTTCTCCAAACGAAGTAAGAAGACAGCGATACAGAAACAGTTATTTACAGTTACGCCGAGGATAACCTTGATCAAGTGGCTGGATGTGAAGATGTTCCTAGTAATGGAAATTTTACAGAATATGTGTCTTGCGACGCACAGCTAAGTACCTGCGATAGTGAACTGTAAGAGAATGAAGATTCTGAAAGCAGCGAAGATGCTGAAGTAACGCAAATTGAATTGAAAAAAGTGACATTCCAAGAAGCAGTTTGCAGCTTGAACGCTTAAAAAGATTTTTTTTTGTCTCACGAGGTTGATGATGTTGTTTTATGAAGTTAGAAAATATAAACAAAGAACTTTGGAAAGTCAGAACAAAGCACTATCAAAGATTTCTTTCCAAAAAACCAATAAGTATGTATGTATTATGTATTAAGAGCAAGTAACATTAAAGAATTTAGATTAGTTTAAAGTTGATCACCTAGCGTATAAGTTATAATTTTTAAGCTCTTAGTAAACAATAATCATTCTTTTTTTCATATCTATATCTAAGGGTATTTTGCACTGATATTTTTATACCATACTCTTCACAAAAATTGATATTCGATTTAACGAACGGGTTCGTGGGTCCCAATGAATTCGTTAAATCGAGGTTCAACTGTAAATGGTAACACCACAGATTGCTCAGGTGGGATATACGAATGAAAAATGAAATTGCTGATATTCACTTTTTTCCCTCACTTGATGTAGTTCATGGAATGCAGAAGCATTATACTTGGTAACTGAAGAACTATTAGGATCGCTTGTGATGCAATTTAACAGGAAAGAAAACAATTGTTTAGTGCTCCTGTTTAGGACAGTAGAATGATGTTTGGTTTAGGAATTCTTCTAGCTTTACAAATGCTAATAAAGCCAAAAGAAATAAAAACATGTTTGAGCAGCATTTATTGGAATTTTGAAAGAAATTGATAAAGAGTTTGAACTGTGTTACTAAGATACAGAACATTGACTGTAAGTATTTCTGCAGTAATAGGATGAGTTATTAGTTATTGTGGTGTTAAGACAAACTTACTCAGCAGTTATCTGCCTAAGAAGAAAATGCCTTGGACTGAGGACTTTTTATGGGGTTCTAACGCGCATTCACGTATCTGGAGAAAAAATATCCCGAACTCTACACCGTTATATCGACAAACATGCGTAACAGGATGGGATGAATCCAACTTTCCATTGAAGATCATCTTGAAACCTGTTGTGTAATTTTTGGTGTAAAGTGTTTTCAAATTTTGTCTGTAGAATGAAATGAAAAAATTAAGACGAAATGTTCACAATGTCGACAATGGTATCTATGAAAACTGAAAACTTCGGTAATATGCAGAACATTTAGATCTACCATACATTTTAAGACTCACTTAAATGTAAAACTTTTATAATAAAATTGATTAAGCTGTGTATTCATTATGTTATTATTTTAATTGAAATCATTAAGTAATAAATATCTATATATATACGTAGAAGTTTATTTTACGTACTATGATTTGTGGAAATTAAAGTTTTGATAAACTATTTTGAAACAAACTGACGTACATTGGTAACATGTTAAAGTAATATTACAGTAGAATCTCGCTACAACGATATCCTCTATAACGATAATTCTCTCTATTACGATATTTTTTCATAGTCCTGGCTGAATTCCCTTTAGATTAATGTAAAAGAGTTCTCTGTATTACGATATCCTTTAAAACGATAATTCTCTCTACAACGATGGTAATAATTATCCCTTACATCACAATAATTCTCTCTACTACGATATATTTTTTTTCTACGATGCATCAGAAGCCCAACTCATGCACACACATTGAAAGCTACACAAAGAAAGTCGAGGTAAAATGTGGTTGGACGACCACGCCTCTGCCAAAGAACGTCTTCTAACTTTCGTTTTTGCTGATGTAACACTATGGTAATGAGAAAGTGCATTTCTCGTAAGGTGGGAGGACAGTTGGCATTTCCTGGGGATGACATATCTTTGATTCCTATCCCCCCTCTTTAAAAATGGTCAAGGATTCCTTTCACCGGAACTGATATAGAAAACGATACGTTCTTTTGTCTGAACTTGAGTAAGAATTTTAACCTCCGATAAATCCTATCGAGGTTGATTATTACACGAGGATATTTTAAATTATTTATGAGTTTTGTTTACTTTGAAGTTTATTTAGTGAAAATCGAAAGCAAATGGCTAAAAGAAAACAAATATCTATCGAAGTGAAATTCAACATCATAAAAGATTTTGATAAAGGCATGAAGCAAGCTGAGGTTTGCAGAAAATACGGACTTTCACAGTCGACTGTTGCCAATTTCCGATTTCTTTATACAGAATTCAAAATAAATAAGGATAAATTGATGGGTATGTATTTTCAATTAATATCTAATACATTTAAAAAAACGCTTTTGCGGCATTCAGGTTTTTTTTTTTTATTTAGACATTATATATTTGTTATTCAAATCTTATAAATAAAAATGAAATTCTGTTTGTTTGTTTGTTTGTTTGTGGATTTGATTCGTATACAAATCCACAAAAATGTACCTATCGGCCTGAAATTTAGCACAGATATGTAAAATAATATAGAATAAATCATAGTCCACTTTAAAACTTTGAAAGTCCAACCGTTCCCGGAATTTAAGAGATTTTTTATGCTCTTCACGCAAAAATCTTTCAGTAATTGTAACCCCTGTAGTGAAAAAAGTGTGAAATAAGGATCGTGGTTGCCATGTGTGGCGATTTTGCCGAATAAAATGTCGTTCGTATACAAATCCACAAAAATGAACCTATCGGCCTGAAATTTAGCACAGATATGTAAAATAATATAGAATAAATCGTAGTCCACTTTAAAACTTTGAAAGTCCACCCGTTCCCGGAATTTAAGAGATTTTTTATGCTCTTCACGCAAAAAGCTTTCCGTAATTGTAACCCCTGTAGTGAAAAAAGTGTGAAATAAGGATCGTGGTTGCCATGTGTGGCGATTTTGCCGAATAAAATGTTTTAAATTCTCAAAGTAAAAATAAAAGAATAATAATGATTTTTTTTTGTTAGTTTATATTCGTAAGGTTATTTTTTTTAAAATTATAATATCGTGTGCATGGGAAATCAGAGCAGGAATGTAATGCTTTACACGCAAAACAATAAGAATTGAAGATTTCCGAGGCTAATGTGTAAATTTTTTTAGTTTGGCGAAAAAATAAAATGGCTGAAATATGGATTTTGAGTAAGTGAGTTCTAGCGGTTTGCACAGTTTTCGGCTTGGCGCAATTTATTGAGAGCTTAAGGAAATAGATTTATGAAAACAAGTGCAAAGGTTTTATTAGAATACAGCGTTAAATTTTAATGATCCGTGAAGAAATAATGCAGTTATTAAGGGATTTCAAGCGATCTAACTTCACAATTCTCGCCAATTGAGTACATTGATTTAAGTTGGGGGAATTCCGCCAAATTTCAGAAAATTGAAATCTTCTCATTTAGTACATTGGAGTAACGATGAATAAAACACATTATAGTTGATAATTAAAAAAAAATCGGCTGTATTAAGGGACTCCAATTTTGAAATAAATGCTGCTCTTTGCGGTCGAACCATTTCCCATATTGATTGCTGCTAAGTCAATGCTTCGAATGATTTCCTGAAAAAACTCTTGCAAAATGGCGATATGTTGGCACTTTGGCGAGGCTTAGATTTGAAACTGGATTTTATTTGAGACTGGTATATATAATAACACTGGTTATAGATAAAAATGAAAGTTGGTATGTGTTTATGAGGTTGAAAAACTCCAGCACCGTTGAGCACCGTTGCACGATGAAATTTGGTTCACCTAAGTCTTTTATGATGGAGAAGGTTTTTATGCTATCCGTTTTCCTTGACTTGCCACTTGGTGCCGCAGCAAAACGTCGAATTCTATTCCGTTTAGCCGTTTGCTATGCGAATATCGTCCAATCGATTTCGATGAAATTTGGTACACGCGAATATTAGAACACGGAGAATATTTTTCACTATCCATTTTGCTGTAACTTGCCGCTAAATGGCTCTGCAAAGCATCAACTTCTATACCGTTCGACTGATCGGCATAAAATATTTTTATACTTACACATTTGAGCACGAAGAATATATTCTAACTGCGTTCCTTTTGATGTTCCTCACCACTAGATGACACTGCAATGCATTATTATTTTAACTCGCCACTAGATGACGCTGCAGCAGGCCAAATTCTTGACCATTCAAACGGTCGCTATGAAAATCAGTATACATAGCTATTTGAACAATGAGAATATTTTGGCGTTATCCATTTTGCTATAACTCTCCACTTGACGGCGCTGTAGCAAATCATTACTTTAATTAATACTAGATGGCCTGCAGTGTATCACTTCTTGACTGTGCAAATGATCGTTATGAAAATTGGTATACATAGATAGTTGAACACGGTCGCTATGAAAATCAGTATACATAGCTATTTGAACAATGAGAATATTTGGCGTTATCCATTTTGCTATAATCGCCACTTGACGGCGCTGTAGCAGATCATTACTTTATTGAACCACTAGATGGCTCTGCAGTGTATCACTTCTTGACTGTGCAAATAATCGCTATGAAAATAGGTATACATAGATATTTGAACACGGGGAAGAGTTTGGCGCTATCCATTTTCCTATAACTTGCCACTAGATGTCGCGTCAACACATGAACTTCAGGACTGTCCAGCCGATAGTCATGAAAATTCGTATACATCGATATCTGAATGCGAAAAATATTTTCGCCGTATCCGTTTTGCTAAAACTCGCCACTAGATTGCGCTACGCCGCATGGCCTTCTGCACCGTACAAAAGATTGCCTTGAAATTCAGTATGCATGATTATTGGACACAATATAAAGCGATATCCACTTTGCTATATCTGTTTATTACAATGAATAGTAATCACCACAAATCGTAATATCAAAAAGTCCATTCATTCCCGTGCGAAGAACGGGTACTTCAGCTAGTATGCTATAAATATTTATAAGCTTTATCGCCGCTAGAATCCCTGGAGAGGCGGCAAGGGTATTTAACTAAAATTTGTGAGTGTTGTGAAAATTACTGAAAACTATAAATATGTTTTTCTCCTTTCATTTATTATATATTACTTGCAAGGGTGTGCTGAATGAAAACAGAACACTTTCTGGTGACACCGCAGGGTATGGGATATATGAAGAACAAAAATCTTTTCGTTCCAATATCGATTCTCTCTATAACGATAATTCTCTTTACAACGATATATTATTTTGACCCCCAAAATATCGTTATAGAGGGATTTCACTGTATTAGCACCAGAGTGCTATTAATTTCTCCCAGGTTTTTTGTGTAGACACTTTTTCCTACAATTATCGCGTCGAGTCACTTTTGAAATGTGTTTTTTTAATGAATTGTGTGGTTTTTTTTATAAATATATTTCGAGTATAGCTGAAAAACACCTGGCGAATATTGTAAAATAGTTTTAGTACGCGATTTTAAAATAGATTTTAATTCTGAAGAAGTGTTTTATAGAACAGCGAAGACAAATGCGGTACACTGATAGATTATGATACACTTTCCAAATGGTATTTATAAAGGTGAAGTATAGTTTGACTATGCCAGGCGAAAATTGTTAAACAGTTTTGGTAGACGATTTCAATATAGATTTCTATTCCGAAGAAGTGTTTTATGGAACAAGGAAGGAAAACACGGTACACTCATAAATTATGATGCCCATTCCAAAAAGTATTTAAAATGTCTACGGGATATAGTTGGAATATGCCTGGAGAAGATTGTAAAACAGTTTCAGTAGGCGATTTTAAGATAGATTTCGATTCCAAAGATTGTTTTACGGTACAAGCAAGAGCTGATTCCTATTTTACGCCCCAGCTCTCGCCAACCTAAAAAATCCCGCACTTTGCAGTCATGGGTCTCTAGGACTTATTAGCACTAAGGTGCTATTTCGCTCAGTAAGAAAATTTTGTCTACGCGATCTTCTCGTCAAGTTTTGTAGATATGAACTGTCACGGAGAAGATATTTCCAAATGTGTTTGCCAGATAACGTGGAGAGGGGGAAGTATTAATTAAATGTTTAAAGTCACACAAGGTTTGCAATTTTTGATAATTAATCGCCAAATTTGGTGACGTAACGCGACAATTAATTATAAATATATTTCGAGTATAGTTAGAAAACGCCTGGCGAATATTGTAAAATAGTTTTAGAAGTCGATTTCAATATAGAATTTGATTCCTAAGAAGTATTTTATAGAACAGAGAAGATAAATAGGGTACACTCACAGATTATGATATACTTTCCAAATGGTATTTCTAAAGGTGAACTATGCCTGGTGAAAATTGTTAAGCAGTTTTGTTAGACGATTTTAATATAGATTTCTAGTGCGAAGAGGTGTTTATGGAACAAGAAAGGAAAACAAGGTACACTCATGGATTATGATGCCCATACCAAACAGTATTTAACATGTCTGCGCGGTATAATTGGAATATGCCTATAGTTCGAATATGCCTGGCGAACATTGTAAAACAGTTTCAGTAGGCGATTTTAAGATAGATTTCAATTCCAAAGATGTGTTTTATGGTACAAGAAAGAGTTGATTTCTATTTTAACGCCCCCCACTCTCGCCAACCTAAGAAATCCCCGCACTTTGGCGAGCTTTGCAGTCATGGATGTTTCAGTCATGCAGTCATGCAGCCTCTAGAATTTATGCACAAGTTTCAACGCTCCCAAAAGAACTAGATGAAAACTGCAGTGAGCAAATTAGCGATAAACGCACCAGTTAAGGAATTTGAAGACACTTAATTATTAAAACTACATTAATTGGCAACCCAAAATAAATAAAAATGTAATGGAATGCTTTACTTACATGTTGTTCCAAATCACTATTTTAATTCTAAATTACGATTGCCACATAAATACAAAAAATCGTCGTGGTAGCTCCATATGTTTAATGATCGCCACCTTGGCGAGAGTCGGGGCGTTAAAGTAGGAGTCAATCAGAAAGAGAAACACGGCAAACTCATGGATTACGATGGACATTCAAAACAATATTTAAAACGGTGAAGTATATAGTTGTAATATACTTGGCAATGATTGTAAAATAGTTTTAGTAGGCGATTTTAAGATAGATTTTGATTCCACAGATGGATTTTATGAAACAAGGAAACAAAATACGGGACAGTCATGAATAACGATACACTTTCCAACTTAATGGAATAAGGAAGAAAAATAGGGACGACGCATAAACTATGATACGCTTTTAATATATAGCACTTTGGTGCGTATTTAAAATCTGAAAGCGTTTCAGATTTTCTTCCTTTTATTTTTTTAATTACATTTTGAGTATCAATGCAATTTCTCAGAAATGGTCTGTTTCGTGTTCTAATACTATATCGGTAAAATTTTGAAGGTACTATTTAAAAAAAAAAAAAAAAAAAAAAAAAAAAAAAGTACGTTTTCTTTAACACAACTATATCTATTGGCTTTGTTCTTTACGTTAAAATGTATTTGAATAAAATAAACTGGGATCTTCAATAGAAAAATTAGCTCACTCCAAATTAAAATACTTACTTTTTACATGGATTTTGTATTTTGTGTGTAATTTGAAAATACATGTAGTTTGTATTTGGTATTTTTTTCCATTCAGAAAGTATTTTGTATTTTAATGTGTTTGATTCAATGTATCTTGTATTTTGTATCTAATACACTTTTTTCATGTATTTTGTCCCACTCTGGTTATAAGCAACAACAGCGCAACGTGTAGGTAAAAGTAACGCAATTATTTCCGTGTTTGATTGCATGATCCGACCAGATTGTATGGTGGGTAACGCAACGTGTTAAGGTTTCGTGTTCAACTCCCGGCGTTCGGGGTACGATCCCCCACTGCGCGTGGCTGTCATTGTGTCCGTCCCTTCATACGGGGCGACGTTGGACCATCTACTAGGCGCCCCATGTTAAAGAGACCCACAACTCCGGCCTTAGCAGGGCCTAATATCTCCAAGCAGTGGCCCGCCATTGGTTAAAAAAAAAATGATTGCATGGATCATAATGTGTATATTTTATGAAATATATTCTTGGATATAAATTATTTTAAAAGGACTCGAACACCCCCCCCCTCCCCCCCAATGAGAAAAAATTTATGAAAATATCAATTTTGAGTTTTATATAGTAAAAAGTCTATATACCTTAAAGTATACTTTACTAAAATTTTCAAGTCATATTTCAATTACGACAGCTATATGAACACCTGTCCTCAATAACTTAAAACTGAATAAATTCTTTAATTGCATTTATATCAATTTGTTGGTTTTTTTTTTAGAATTATCACCTTTATTCAGGGGCGTAGCCGGGGGGGGATATCGGGATATATCGGGATCTATCCCTCCCCCCGAAATTTTTGGATTAGTGATGAAATTCCGTCTATTTGTACACATATAAGTTCATATCCCCCCCCCCCGAAAAATTTTCCAGGTGCATATCCTCCCCCCCCCCCCCCCCGAAAAAAATTTTCCTTTTTACGCGGCTGCCTTTATTAAACTTTCATGCCCCAAATAAATTTATTTTACAAAAAATAAGTTTGAAACTTTTTTTTAAGTGTTATTTGAAACATCTCATGTTAAGTATCGTTTTTATGTATTGCAAACACCTCATATTAAATCAGATACTAAACTAATGTAAAATAAAGACCTCACTTGGTTTTTATTGTACATGTCCTTTTAAGTAATTTTACTACTGGGACTTTAAAGTACCGTCAGGTCATAAAGAGTTAAAATGCTAAGACATTGTCATTTTTTTTTTTAGAAATTTGAAATCTTTCTACTTGAACTTTATACGGCAAAGAGATTTAAGAATTGGACTAGTTATATCGTTGAAAACTAAAAAAAAGTGGCATTACTCATGATTTTTTCCATTTTTTGTAACTAGTTGTCGTTTATCTTTTTTTCCCTCAGAAACTAGAGCAATTAGCCAAAATCCCGTCCTTAAATTTCTTTAATACATTACCATATACAGCATAAACAAATTGTATCAAGAAACTAAAAAAAAAAAGCAGTAATATTTTAAATTTAACAAGTAAATTGTCCCTTTTTAAATGAAAAATATTTTTATTAGATTACATGTGTTTACTGTTCATATTATCTCTCTATTCTAAAAAAAAGTAAAGGGCGCTGTCAAAGCTTGTGGACCTATCTCCTCCTAAACCGTAGGGATTTGAGTTTCGACTAAGGTGCCCACAGATTCGAAAAATTCCGAGGAACCTGCTAAGCTGACTTAAATTTCGAAAATCGTATTATTTTAGAAGATATTAATAAAAAACTGAACAAATAAGCCGAATGGTTGCCAGATTTGGCATAAAATCATTTATCCCTTTGCAACAAAGCGTTTCCAAGTATCTAGAATCGCGTGATATTTACAAACGTGAGGTAGAATTACGCCCACTTTACGCCAAAATAAAAACTATATGAAATAAGTAACTCAAAATGTGTTACACAAAGTTGACAATTTTCAAATAGTAAGTTCGCTTACACAACAGGAGTTTAGAATGAGCGATGATTCGTTTTTCCAAAACAGAATAACTAATATCTTGAAAATGAAAAATAATTAAAATACAGATTATTTTAAAGCATGTTCTCGTCCAGCTAACTTGTTTGCTACCAGTAGAAATGTTTGGCGGCGTTAACTATGCCATCATAGCAGTTATAGTACACTTTGGATATTTGCTAGCGCGACGAGATGGTATAATTCGTGGTGCTAAGTACGCCAATCTGCAAACGATTATGTAAATGAAAATATGGATAATGGTTTTCCGGTAACCTTACATGAACAGTAATTACAGGTTGTGAGCATGTGTAAATCGCCCAATAATGAAAAGTCGCCATGGGTGGCAAGCTATCCTATCTGTTCCGTAGCTTTTATTAACTTTACATGTACGCAAGTCGCCCAATAATGAAAAATCGCAATGGGTGGCAAATTCGAAGGGTGTTCAATAGGTTTTACATTATTAAAAATACAGCTGAAACATATGTTCTGATTTTATTACGCTTTAGCTCCTAATTAATATAACTTTTGAATGGCAACATTAAATATCATTGTGTTTCTGAGGAGTGCAAATAATTTTTCCAGCGATTATAAGCGGTGTCCGCACTCCAGGTGGAGTATAGCTCAGGACCCGTACAACACGGATTCCCATAACAAAATATCTTCCGTGTTATGAGGGGTAGGGGGTCTACTGTAGTGTGAAGTTTAAATTTTTATGTAACAATGAAGATGCAATAACCAAGCAATGTGTTGCTCAGTAACATTCTATCTGATCCAATCTTCGGGTTTTGTCTATTGAAATTATGTCTTACGAATAAGCCTGATTAGGGGCCGAATGCCTCATACGAAAAGCGAGCTTAGCGAGTCTGGGGGCCTTGGCCCCTAGTAATTAAAAAAAAAATTTTTTTAAAGGTCAATAATAATAATAATAATAATAATAATAATAATAATAATAATAATAATAATAAGTTTGGGGTTCCAAATTACCCTTAATGAGGATATTGTCTAGATTCGGAAGATTTAATTTATACTCTTATTAAAAAAAAAAATTCACACATTCATATTATTCGTTTTTGTTGATTCATCGGCTACATATAGTACAACTGAAATACGTATTGGAAAAGACGCTTCATGAAATGCGAATTTAAAAGAAAAATTACAACGTGATCATTCCTCTTCTAAATCATGATTATCTAATTAAAACGTTTTTGACCGCGTCGACCACGTAGTGTTTTGAATTTACGACCTGAGTGGGAGTCTTCAACTTGGTGCGAAGATCGCTTAAACAGATAAAAAGAAAAAGAAACTCTAAGCGAAACGGCGGGTTTTCCAAAAATGATGATGAATAATTAATCGATGGGAATTAAGAACAAATGTAGGCACGTACACAACTGCGGGAGAAGGGGGGCGGAAAACCTTTTTCAGAGAACAATGCTTTCTGATTGGTCGGTTCGTGTCAAGGTCACATAATAAGGTTACAGTAACGGATGATTTATAAATGTTTCAATCAAAATAAAGTGGGTGGCAATTATGAATGGAAATTACGATACTTGATCGGATTTTTGGCAACAAGGTTGTACGCAAGCTTTCTTTCTTTGTTTTTTTTCCGCTTTGGAAGTTTAGAACAAGTGATATTTAATTGAATTATTATGTTTTGTTGGTATTTGGCTTCTGTTTCAACTTAATCTTTCATGAATTTATCATCGGCGTTTATTTATTCCTTTATTTTTTAACTTCTCCTTTTGCTGAATAGAGAAAGGAGGAGTTTTTTTCATTCTTTTATGTGTGACTGATATGTATAAGTTTAATGCTTTGTTTTCCAGCCACATCTCACGATCAGGGCCCTTGCTAAAGTGGGGTAAGGAGGGACCCCCCCCCCCAACCCTCGGAAATTCTGTTAAACTTGGCAAGTTGGCAAACTTGGTAAAAAAATTTAATAAAAACTATAATTTACTTTCTATTTCTGGTACACTTGGAAAAATTACACAAACCCATTTGGCAAAAGTAAGAAGTTGGTACTATATAATTGATAAAAAAATAAATAAGTTGGTAAAAACCGATATTTGACTTGGCAATTTATCGACATCTCTCCCCAAAGAAAAGTTTAGCTAGGGTCGGCCCAAGGGGTGTGTGGAGGGGTCCCAGGTGAAGCGCAAGAGCGGGGCCTCTTTTCTGTCATGTCTTATGTAAGTTACTACTAGCACTACTCAGGGGCGTAGCCAGAAATTTTTCATGGGGGGGGGTTACGACTACTGCAACTCACATATATGCATACATGTGTGTGATAAGGGAGTGAAGAATATACATTTTGTATGGCAAAAAATTCCTCATGGGGGGGTTATGACCCCCCTAACCCCCCCTTGGCTACGCCCCTGGCACTACTAGTACATAGTAGTCTTATTCCTCGGCTTTTTTCGGGATATATCTCAACCATATACCAAGCTCGGTCTAACGTGATAACAAAAAAATTGTCCAGGAGCGAGGCCGCTTTAAGCGCGAGGCCTTAGGCGATCGTCTACATTCGCAACCCGTTTGGGCCGGCCCTGGATCAGCGTTGGTCCCGGTTGAAATACGGATGCTTCGAAGAACGATTTTTTTTTTTTCAGTTTTGAAAGAAATATAATTCTTTACAAAAATATATTTTTTTAAATATAAGTCTATAAGTTACAACAATAACCTCGGATCGTCTATTAACATTCTCAGAGAACGTTCAGTAATGCTCTCTGAACGTCAATTAACATTTAGAGAACCCATGTGTGCTGACTGCTGACTGGGATATAAAAGTTTGAAATCCTTATACCAAAGGGCGTTGTTTTCCTAAAATAAGCTTAAAGAGCTTTTATATTGGTAAAAGCTGAAGGAAAACAGATTTTCGGTTAATAGTAGAACGTTTCGAAGAGTAACATATTTAAATTATAAGACCGGCAAAATTTGCCTGATATCTTTGATGATCATGTCCCGTTTGAAATTTTTTCAATAATTAACGCTGTACGCACGAGAAATAAAGTGTTCTATGCAGATACATTTTTTTACCGAATAAAGATTCGATTTACACTTTCGTGAGCCCCAACAACTAAAATAGCTCGCGGACTTCCTCTGGGTACACGGTACAGTTCACAATAACAGCATACAAAAATTTCGATGCAATCAATGCTATATTTACGGTGCAAGGACAGACAGACGAAACGAAATCATAACACTTTTCAACTTCATTGGAATGAGTTAACCTTTTACCGCGCAACCATTTTCGCATCTTCTTTATATAGTGCCTGACGCTGGAAAAGTACACCTGTTGCTTTAACCCTTTGAAGTGCAACCCTTTCCCAATGCTGATGAAAGGGCAGCCGTTGCCATCGCTCGACTGAACGACCAGCAAGATGGCGGACGATCGAAACGTTCATCGCGTGCCACAGATCGAGAGACCCTTTTTTGAAGCTGTGCGGTACAGCCAGCTGTCGTCAAAAAAGGGTCTCTAGATCTGTGGCACGCGATGAACATTTCGATCGTCCGCCATCTTGCTGGTAGTTAAGTCGAGCGATGGCAACGGCTGCCCTTTTTTCAGCATTGGGCAATCCATCCAGGTGTTCTCACATTCTTCCATTTTTCAGCAGATGTCAGTGCTGTTAAAAATAATCGTGACCATTTTTTGAAGGGAAAGGAAGTGTTAAAAAGAAAAGGATTCTCGTGGAGCTGTGTCACCCGCAACTATTTTTATAGAAATAAAATCTAGTCTTCGTGACTGGCAACAGTCAAAACGTCAGAGTTGGGTGTTCCCAGAGCGGGATCACTGCGCGTTAGAGGGTTAACTATCTTTCGAGTTAACTACCAGCAGCATGGCGGTCGATGGTATTGTCAATCGCGTGCTGCAGAGCTAAAGTCCTTATTTTCGGCCCAGCTGGCTGTGCGATGGTTAAATGGTCTCAAAGCCGAAAAAGTACACCCGTTGCCATCTCACGGGTTAACTACCACTAACATGGAGGTCGATCTAATCGCCCATCGCGTGCCACAGAGCTTAAGTCCTTTTTTGACACAGCCAGCTGTGCGAATCATTTTTTTTTTTGAGAGCATTTGAGAGCGTTGGGAAGAGATGGTTTCGCGGCTGGACCACCTCACATTAGAAGGTTAAATAAGTAAGTAAATATATATATATATATATATTGTGATGTGTGTAGCCCGAAAGGAAGAATAACGTGGCGCCAAAAGTCACCCACTTTCGACTGGTGATTATTTTTGTCAACATTTTCACGTACGGAGGAAAAGAATAACAACAGATAGCGGTGATCTGGCGAAAGTGAGAGAATCAGGAGAGAGAGGCAGAGAGGGACGCGTAGGATTTTTAATTGCACCTTTGCAGATGACAGAAAAATTCATGTGATCTGTGATGAAGGAGTTAAGAAGAGCAGTCCACGTGACACGGGTTAATGGAGGCTACATAAAGTTACGCGAAAAATGCATATAGACGTCTGCGGGGGCGTAAAAAGCTGCTCCCCTCGCCTTCCTCATATTAACCCCTTGAGGCGCAACCCTTTCCCAATGCTGAAAAAAGTGCAGCCGTTGCCATCGCTCGACTTAACTACCAGCAAGAGGGCGGACGATCGAAACGTTCATCGCGTGCCACAGATCGAGAGACCCCTTTTTTGACGCAGCTGGCTGTGCCGGGCACAGCCAGCTGTCGTTGGGCAACGGCTACCCTTTTTTCAGCATGCGGCACGCGATGAACGTTTCGATCGTCCGCCCTCTTGCTGATCGTTAAGTCGAGCGATGGCAACGGCTACCCTTTTTTCAGAATCGGGCAATCTATTCAGCTGTTCTCGCATTCTTCCATTTTTCAGCAGATGACAGTGCTGTTAAAAAATGATCGTGACCATTTTTTTACAGGAAATGACGTGCTCAAAAGTAAAGGATTCTCTTGGAGCTGTGACACCCGCCACTATTTTTATAGAAATCAAATTCTTCGTGACTGGCAACTATCAAAACGTCAGAGTTTCGTGTTCCCAGAGCGGAATCACTGCGCCTCAAAGGGTTAACACTTTCCAACAAGGCTAGATATTCTTTATGATTTCCATTTGTCTGTATGCTCGTCCGTGCTCTGACTGCCGTAAATCTGCACCGATTACTCCAAAATTTATATGTGTTATTTTTGCGCACTGTACTGAAAGTGGTGTACGAAGCAGTTATAGTGCTTTTAATGGATCATCCAAGAGAATCCCAATACAGTACGCTCAATCGGTTGGGCAGTCATTGTGTAAAGTGAATTTTAGAGGTATTCGTCCATTTCATACGAAACAAAATAGTGTTTTCAGTCCAAAATAATGTATAGTAACATTCGCAGTTCTTTTACAGGAATACTAAAAATAATTCCAATACATACCGACATTAATCTATTTCAAGCACAATACAGCAGAGGCGTAGCCAAGGGGTGGGTTAGGGGGGTCATAACCCCCCATGAGGAATTTTTTGCCATACAAAATGTATATTCTTCACTACATTATCACACACACGTATACATTTATATGAGTTGCAGTAGTCGTAACCCCCCCCATGAAAAATTTCTGGCTACGCCCCTGACAATACAGTATGTGTAATCGTTTACAACAGTTTCCTCTACAGAGAATAGGAATACTATTTAAAGTTCCCGTAAAATTACATTAACAGTATTCAAAGATGTAGCGTCAAGGGGTTGGGGCAAAGGGTGGCACTCCTCCCCCCATGGGCGCCGGCAGAATATTTCCCAGGGGGGGCAAAGACTACTCCTACGTAGGATTACCATGTTAGAAAGAGCAAAAAAGCAAGGAAAAACACTGCATACAAAAATCCAGGGGGGGCATTGCCCCCCCCTTGCCGTATGCTGCCGGCGCCCATGCCCCCCCCAACTTAGTTTTATAATCTTTTTATTTTAAAACACATTTGCTTGTAAATATATTGAAAACTTTTCTTTTCTACTCCTGAGTTCGATATGTGCTCCCCCCAATATGAGCACCCACAGGGGGGGGACATCCCCCCAACTCCCATATTACCATCATCATTTACGTACTGGTATAACGTAGAAGTGGTTCAACACTAAAATATCGTATATTTTTGGGATACCTTCAAACGGAGGAATTAAGGCGCAGCAAAAATTAATGAATTGATGAGAATGGACAAAAATTAATGAGCAGCAAAATTACTTGAATAGCGAGGAAATCACGTGAGTATTGGACCGAAACATGTTTCACCAGAATCTCTCTCAAGAAATATGCTTGTAGCTTTAAGAAACTGAAATAAAACCATCTTCATAACTAAATCTGAAGGCATAAAGTGGACAGTGGAAGGCATTCAAGACAGATGGAAAATATTTAATTTTAGACCACGTAAAGAGACGGTTACCAACTTCAGTTTAAGAACCGGACACGATTGTCTAGCAGTGGCGGTCCGTGGTCAAAACTGTTGGTGCAGCCGGAAGCATATGAGCTCCCCCCCCCCTTCCTCCCCACAGGAATGGAAAATCTTTGTTACTGAATTCGAAAACTGGCGGATTAAGCCCTCACCGAGGAAAAAGAAATTACATAAACAATGCAAAAGATCCTAATTTACTTCCATAAAATTTACATAAATTTCAACCAGCCGCTCTTATCCTTAAAATGGCATTCATCCGTGTCTGATTCGAAGTTTCCTTAGAATTTTCTTTTGTAACGATAACTTCAGAAGGAAAGAAACAAAAAAAAGAAAACTTACTTATTTTTTATAAGTCAAATCAATCCTCCTTTCTTTTAAACTTGCGAATCGGTCAGTGATGTCCTCATAAAAAGGCGTCGTTTTAATTCAGATATCCATAATTTTAAAAGCTCTTTAAACTTTCCCATGTTTAAAGAATTTTCTCGCTCGCCATGTCTTCTCAATGCCAGTTCTTGCTTACTTAAAAACAATACTGCTTTGATGGGTCATTGTCCATTCATAAGCGTCTATCCAGGCTTACCTTCTTGATAAATTCATAAACAATATAAAGTCGAGAGTTTTCCGAACGTATATTCTCCGTACCCCTCCCTCACTTCTCGAGCCAATCAGTCAGTCGAATTCACTGCAGCCGTCGTTTGAAAATCTTTCATCAGCTGTACTTAGCTACTAACTCCCTATGCCGTGAGACTGCTTACAAACTCGTTGCCATGGCAACGGTGCTGCCAATTTCTTGATCGGCTATGAGGGCTGTACCGAGGCCTCCGAGAGAGGAGAAAGATTCTTTCTCCTCTCTCGAAGGCCTCGGCTGTACCAAGACTCACAGTTGAATTGCAGGAAGATTAAAGGGCTTTTTCCTAAATGAGCGATCCGGCAGTTACTACAACACGTTGTTTTTTGTTTTTTGTTTTAGATTTTTTAGAAATTTATCATAGAAATTCCATAAATCTAATCTGAATTTAAGAAAGTTAGTAGAATAAATTATTTTAAAGTATGTGTTGATAATTTCAAGTGCATCCCGGCTGTACTTGCTGTATCCCACGAGCCGCCACTGTTGTCTAGTGGAACACTTATACAGGACAGATGTTCTCACCTCGAACTCTTGCCCAATATGCGGAACGGGAGCTGCGAATTTACAGCATCTTTTGAAATGTCCAGAACTGAACGAGGATGCTCAACTTCAAGGAGCAGTCTCATAACTGTATTGTTAAGCTAGAAGCCTCATGGACTGAGAAGTAATGCCTGCCCCCCCCCCTTTCCTACTTTCTCCCGCTTAGACTTACTTTGAGAAATCGGCTTTTTGTGGACTTTAGTCTTTCTGTATGTTTTTTTTTTTTTTTTTTTGTGAGATTCTAATTGTAATGGATAATTTCCAATAAAGCCACATGTTCCAACAACAGTATCTTTCTGGGAGAGGACCCTTAACCTGACCTCAGTGGCAGATTGAGGCAATTTTGTCGGGGAGGGGCGGTTAGTTAAAAGATTAAAATATACATCCATTTTATGAAAGAGAAATAGGATCTTTTACATTAATTTCTTTTTTCTCGGGGAAGGGTCGCCCTTCTTTAATCCGCCTTTGCCTATACCCCTCCCCAAAAACAATCATATGGGCGCTCATGATTAAAAACAAATCTACTATAATAGAAAAATTTAAAGTTGCAATGTGCTCGATACATAGGTTTTCAACATTGATACAAATAGAGAAAAATAAGAAACAACTAATTGAAATACAGTAACTTTTCATGCTAATTAAAGATGATAAAAAAAAAACGAATAAAATATTCCTAAGTGGCTATTTTTAGCAATTACAAGTTTTTTTTTCTTAAAAAAAAGAAAAAGCTTGAGGAGAGACATAGACGAAAAAAAAAAAAAAAGAGGTGGAATTCTTGACACTTTTCTGTCCTGGCCGATCCTTGAGAATTCATTTATCATGTGCGGTGCCGCAAGAGAAATTAAAATTCAAAATGCGTGAATAGGAAGTTTTCCCGCGTCGAATTATTTGGGGTGCGGCTTCACAGGAATCCAATGCATTTGGGTGCCAAACACGAAACTGTATATGCCTAAAATAGGCCGAGACATGTTGATGTTTGTGATTTCGTATCATGAAACTTGACGTTTGTGAAGTTTTCGCTGTTTTATGTGCTTGATGGGACCGTTTGACGTACAAGAAAGATAAATCCCTTCGCTCGCATCCGTAATGAAACGCTTTACGATACTAATGTTTTAGTGCAGGGTTGTCCAAATCGTAGCGCATGCGCCAAACTTAGCGCATTGGATAATTTCAAGTGCCGCGCCTCATTTTTGTGCTTACCTATTGTTTTTTGACAGATTGAAGAGTTTCGGAATAATTTCGTGCCCGGGAATATTTTACTTGTTATAATTTGTTATGTTGCGTTAACCCTTTGAGGCGCAACCCTTTCCCAATGCTGAAAAAAGGGCAACGGTTGCCCTTTTTTTCAGCATTGGGCCATCTATCCAGCTGTTTTCGCATTCTTCCATTTTTTAGCATATGTCAGTGCTGTTAAAAGTAATCGTCACAATTTTTTTTATGGGAAAGGACGTGCTAAAAATTAAAGGATTCTATGACAGGCAGCTATGTTACCCACAACTATTTTTATAGAAATCAAATCTATTCTTCGTGACTGGCAACAGTCAAAACGTCAGAGTTTGGTGTTCCCAGAGCGGGATCACTGCGCGTTAAAGGGTTAACAGGAAGCATATGTGCTCTCCAAAATAAATTGTCATCAAAAAACGAACCTACCAAATAATCGAAAAATTAGTCAATCCCCTTCTTCAGAACAACAATTAGAATCTCATGTTCACACGTTTTTACTTTTCCTTCGTTAAACTTCAACCCTTTCCCAATGCTGAAAAAAGGGCAGCCGTTGCCATCGCTCGACTTAACGACCAGCAAGAGGGCGGAGGATCGAAACGTTCATCGACAGCTGTGCCGCACAGCCAGCTGTCGTCAAAAAAGGGTCTCTCTATCTGTGGCACGCGATGAACGTTTCGATCGTCCGCCCTCTTGCTGGTCGTTCAGTCGAGCGGTGGCAACGGCTGCCCTTTTTTCAGCATTGGGCCATCTATCCAGCTGTTCTCGTATTCTTCCATTTTTCAGCAGATGTCAGTGCTGTTAAAAATAATCGTGTCATTTTTTTTACGGGAAATGACGTGCTAAAAGGTAAAGGATTCTCGTGGAGCTCTGTCACCCGCAACTATTTTTATAGAAATCAAATCTATTCTTCGTGACTGGCAACAGTCAAAACGTTAGAGTTCGGTGTTCTCGGAGCGGGAACGCTGCGCGTTAAAGGGTTAAAGCCAAGGACGTACCCAGGGGTGTGGTCCAGGGGTTCCGGACCCTCTCCGAAATTTCAGTTTTTGTAAACAAAATAATAATGGTGAAGTTTTGTTGTCTAAAATTCTGCCTTTTTCACCGTTTGGACCCCCTCCGAAATTTTTTTCTGGGTACGTCCCTGGTTAAAGCCTACCCGTATTCATATTTTCCAACTGTACCCGTGAACGTAAGGAGCTCAAAAAGTTGCTCGAGTGGTATGGGGCATCGGAACACGTCTGTCACAACCGTTAGTGCATGATCTGCTAAAGATTGGCAACCTCTGGTTTAGGGGTTCTTCTGGGCGGACTCTTCCGTCCCACGAACCGGAGGTTGCTCTATAAATGTTTTAGAGGTTTAGTAGTTTGGTACATTGCTGAGTATGAAAGAAAAAAGAAATTCGTCTTGAAATTTAATTTTTATTTATTACTTAAGTATTTTATTTTGAATATTCTGGATTTATTACTTAAGTACTTCTGCCTCCAATCAATAAATAAATCATATACCGAATACAAAATTTTAATAAAACAACATTATTTCTTATAAAATTACACCGGTAATTCTAAAACAGTAATTTAGTAAGCGTCATGGGAAATTAGTAAACGGCACTTTCAGCAGCTGGGAACTCATTGAGAAACTATAGACGTGACGTCACGGCAATGACGTCAAATAATGATGCGTCACAGGTGCATACGATACGATTACTCTATGGATTCTGTGAATGAAGATCCCATTCTATGTCAAGAATGTTCTTTTTTCTTCATTCAATGGGTGGAGTAGCTCGAAAGAACAGATTACAGGATGGAGATAGTCATCTTCCCAGACAAGAATCTTTTCGCATTCGATTGAAGATGGGACGCATCTTCCCGTTGTTCTAAGATTTGTTCTATTGGGTTGTCGCCATTTCGATTAAAAGCACAGACGCAGTTATGTCCAAGTGGGTAAAAGGGAAAATTATTTTCCCGCATATTTGAAATGCCAGTTAAGTGTGCAAAAGAAGATACAAGGGCGTAGCTATTGCTTTCTCATGGGAGGGGTAAAAACAAGCAGGGGGTGGGGGAGCATTCTTACTATAAAATTTGATTGACAGTAAATTTTACTATAAATACCTGATAAAATTTTCAATAGCGATAATTTTTTTTTAAATTCTTTATAGTAAACAATGTTTGTTACTTGATTAAAAAATTGTTAAATTTACAAAATTAATATAATTAAAAAAAATTAAAGTAAAAGTTTCCAAAGTTTAAGTCTTTTTACCGTGTACTATTTTGAGTGACGGAATCAAAAAGTGAATACTTGGCTGTGATTAGTGTTTGTGCGTTGACTAAGGACGATGTCCAGGCCCCTTACATTCCCCCTTATATACGTCTGTGAGAAGATATATAGCTAGATTCTTGCCCCTGCCAACAAAAATTAAAAAGTGTAAGCATCTTTTAGCGATTCCCTTTATCCACGATACAGGGCCGTACCCAGAAAAAAATTTCGGAGGGGGGGGGCAAAAGGTGAAAAAGCCTCAATTTTTCACAAAACGGCTTCATTAGTATTGTTTTGTTAACAAATCATTATTTTTTAGCAATTTGTTGATCACTAACCAAAATTTCTCTCGGACTTTAATGTAAATTTGGCTGGATTTTCTTGCAAATTATAAAAATAATCAGCAGCGCCCGCTGCTTAGCTGCATGGTTTCCGCTACCTACCGGGCCTTTATCAGAAGGCTATAATTTGGTGGAATAGACAATTTGCCTTTCTTTAAACTCTTCACTTAAGGTCACCTTGTAACCGGAAGGTTGCGGATTCGATACCGGCGCACCACTAAAGACCGCCGTGTACATGAGATGTACGTGCACCTGAAATCCGTGAATGTGGAAGTCCTCTCGGCGGTCACTAGCAGTTTCCGAGGGGCGCCAATATTCAGAAGCCCCCCCCCCCCCCCCCCCACCTTCTGATGAGGATCAAAATTGTGGCGGGGAACTCCGGTAACGACGTACGTAGCTCTAAACGACATATTCAATGACATGAGCTGTCCTTTCCTGGCAAATAACCTCTTCACTTAGCTTCCGTCTAAAAACGATTCAATTTTACATTTTCAGGCCAAAATCATCATTTTTAGTCTCTTTTGTTTAAATTTGCTTATTTTAGTTCAATTATTACGACTGCAAAATTTATGTGAGAAATTTTCTCCATGCTCTTTTGAAAAAAAAAGTTAAGTTAAATTAAATTATAAAATACACAAAAATAATAATAAAATTAACAACAGTTTTCTTACAAAATTTAATATCTATTGACTGTTTTTTCAAGCTACAAATGACTTTGTATAAGATTTCAATATATTTTTGAGTTACAGTGAAATTTTAAATGCATTATTTACAGATAATTAAAGTTTTGATACAATCCGTTATGCTTATAATTTGTTATTTGACTATTTGAAACATTTGCCAGTAAATGACGGATTTCGGCTGAAGTAAATTTAGTTGCCTTATCGATTTCAATATATTCAGAAATATCTCTCTCTGTAAAAAACGTTAAAGCCGACATCTCCATCAGCTGTACGGTCCCAATATGGTAGCTACCTAGATTTAATTTATTTCTCTATAATAGGTCCTCTGTATGGTAGCTTTCCTGCAAGACATGAAACTGCTCGCACTACCCTGTAAACTGTAATATGTGATTTGGGATTCTGCTCTGACAAGAAAATACAGCTTCAGCGAAACGGATTACAATGATCTTTGGTATAGTGGTAGTATAGCGTGTGAATATGCTACGTGTAAAATACTGTAAGATGCAGTACTCAAATATAGTGGAGATAAAATGATATTTAATATCGAAACAACTTCACCGAAACTTTAAGTGTATGTTACACTCAATCGCGTTCGGGGATCGTAACGTAATTATTCAGGATGTGGATTCTTATTCTGATTTTGCGGTTTCGAATCTCATGCTCTTACAAGCTTTTTTTTTTTTTAATACATCAATATTAATAAACAATCAATTGATTAAAAATATAAGTTAATTTAAGTATATTTTTTTTTACTACCTACTTACTGATTCTGTAAATTTTACTTTTACTTGTAAGATCTTTACTTTGTAATCAGAATTTCACACTCAAAATAATACGCTTTTAACACACACAACCACCTTAGTAAGGATATCACCTGTCTATAGTTACTACTTTTGTACAATTTTACTTTACAACCACTATACTTTGACACCTTCCTAAGGAGATCATCTTTATAAGCAGGGCCTGATTACTGAAAAGGCTCGTGAAGCTTGAGCTTCCCCTCAGAATTTGAAGGGTGGCCTGAAAATGACTGAAAAACTGCGATAAAAATTCAAAATTTTGTTTTTAAATGATCTTTTAAGTTATTGTAAACATTTTTAATGAAGAGAAGTAGTGCTTTTCAGAAGTCTTCATACTTCATGTCACAACATTTCTAAATGGGTTGTTTGCGATGTCTTTGCCTGGGGCATCTACTGTGGTTGAGAGTTTTTTTCTGTTATGGGGAATATTTGGCCGGCAGAAAGGGGTAGACTTTTAATATGTAATGTTAAACACATGGGCGCCGGCAGAATATTTCCCAGGGGGGGGGCAAGACTACTTCAACGTATGGCTACCATGTTGGAAAGAGCAAAAAAGCAAGGGAAAACACTGCATACAAAAATACAGGGGCGGCATAGCCCCACCCTTGCCCTATGCTGCCGGCGCCCATGGTTAAACATCTTCTAAATGTCAAAATTAATTCTCAACTTCTGTGTTGTGATTTTTATGTCATTAAAACCAAGAATTCCCGAAAAAAGCCATGCGTAAGGAAAAATAGGACTAAATTAATAAAGTTTAATGTTCCAGTAAGGTAATGAAATGTCTTTATTTATTTGTTAATGTTTAAAGTAATTTCAAAAATACTGTAAAATCTTGTTACAATGAACTAAACTATTATGAAGATTAATGAATAAAATATTTTTATCAAAGGAAATTTTCAAATTAATGAATAAAGTGCTTTTTTCAAAGGAAATCATTAGAACTAATTAATCAGCAAATTTGAGGACGCTAGACAATTAATGTCCATTCTCTTTCACAGATGGCGCCATCAACGCTCCTTTAAAAGGAAAAATCAAGCGAGTAGCAATTGCCAAGCTTAAATCAAGCTGTATTTAAGCTTGACAATTCAACTTGACTCCTGCAAGCTTGCTGCCAGCTTAGAATGAGGTAACTGTCAAGCTTGCATTAATGCGTCAAATTCAAAGAAATGTCAAGCTTGATTTAAGCTTATGTGCTGTCTGGGGCCCAGACTGTTAAAATTTTCTTTATACATGGTTCTGCTTTTCAGTTTAAAAACAACTGTCGTAGAACAAAACATTCATTAACCCTTTAACGCGCAGTGACAACTGGCTGTGCGGCACAGCCAGCTGTCGTCAAAAAAAGGGTCTCTAGTTCTGTGGCACGCGATGAACGTTTCGATCGTCCGCCCTCTTGCTGGGAGTTAAGTCGAGCGATGGCAACGGCTGCCCTTTTTTCAGCATTGGGAAAGGGTTGCGCCTCAAATAAGGGTTAAAAGCAACTGTCGCAGAATAAAACTTCATTAAAAATTACACGGAACAGAATGCTTTCCGATTCAGAAAATAATCATAAATCTAAGAGCAGAAGCAAGAATGTAACTTATAAAAACCAGTAATCGATGCAATTATGAAATCCATTAACACTTTTTCCTTATTGACTCTTAACGCCGGCCATGAATTACTTTGATTACACTCATAAACGAGATAATTATTACCTAGAAAGACATTCGGTCGTTAAAAAAAGAAAAGAAAAACACGCACACTTGCCGCAATTAGAACAAAAAACAATCGAGTCAGCCTCCAAACTAAATTAAAATTTATAACTCCCGGCAGCGATTCGCACTTTAATTCCACCGAAAGCGATTCATAATCGTGTGATATGTTAATCTCGTATTCTCTCTCTCTCTCTCTCTCTCTCTCATTCGGTCAAATTATAACCCATTCTTCATACACCGTCTTGAAAGAAAGAAAATAATAATAGTATTGAATGCCTCTCTTTTTTATTTTTTCGTTTCATTCAAACTAAGCGAAACTATTACCCGGTGATTGTACAGACAATTAATCACCAGCGAAGTGATTTGAATAACCGGATGGAAAGGCTCACTTATGGCTCTGGTGACATTTCAAGGCGTTGTATATCATTTGGGATGTCACCGCGACATGAATTAGTTCTCTTGTCTTTATTAAGAGTGTGTGTGTGTATGTGAGCACTTTTGTGGCCTGGCTTGGACGGGGAAAGTTTGCCTTGGATTTGTTTTTCTTTCGCTTCTAATTGTCTGAGAATTATAAATGGAAATTGGAAAGTGGCTATTATTCTCGTTTCCCCCCTTTTTTTTTTAAATAATACAATTTATGTTCTTATCGCAATTGCATATTTCTTCATATCGCAATTGCATATTTCTTCATATAAAGGGCTATAACAGTTTTCGATGTGGAGAATTTAGAAATATCATAAAATCAAAGTATTAGGACTGTATCTACGTCATTGTTGTGTTTAGATCAAATGGAAGTTGGGGTTAGGTGTATTTATTTGCCTGTCTACTGAGAGAATGGGAGAATGAGTCACTCCCTTTATAGACTTCTCATTGACTCTAATGTCTAATATTCTATTAGGTTGTAACGAAAGTTTCCCGCCACCGCAAACTTCGTCAGCACACAGTTCTCGTTGGCGTATTGGCTCATATTTTGTCAAACGATTTTTGGCATTTGAAAGAAAGAGGTTTACTTTATAACACTGTGTTGTGAAATCTGTAAAAAATAGAGTTATCATTAAGTATACGGTGTCTCAAATAGAACTATCACTCTAGAGGATTAGAACCATCCTTTACTTCCAGTTGTGTTCATAAGCGTAAAGTTTTCAAAATTATTGGGGGGGCCTGACCCCACAACCACATATATTCACGTCAGTGGCATAGCCAAGAGGGTGGGTTATGGAAGTCATAACACCCCCATGAGGAATTTTTAACCATACAAAATGTATATTCTTCACTCCCTTATCATACACCCGTACCGTATACATATATGTGAGTTGCAGCAGTCGTAACCCCCCCCTCTCCCTCATGAAAAATTTATGGCTACGCCACTGATTCACGTACATATAACTTACTCATAGCTGCCAACTACTACGGAATACAATTAAAATCACTTTTTCTACATGATTTTTCGGCTTAAAATGTAGCAAAATTCTTGTGCTGCGCGCGCGAGCTGGTTACTATTTTGAAAAAAATAATTAAAAAATATACTGTTTACGAAAAGTGGTTAATTATATTCCGTAGTAGTTGGCAGCCATGACTTACTATATATAAGTGTAAATTATTGGAGGCGCTCGAGCTCTATGGGTCCATAGAATTCTACACCTATGTAAGGTAAGTATCCATGTTAGTATCTTCCTACCATGTTATAAGTTAAAAATAGAAGCAAAGTAAAACATTCAAAGGAGGAAAAAAAAAAACATTTTCGATGAGATAGTGCATTTTAGACACATCTGAATTTTTCTTCATTTCATACTTCACATTGCATAATCTGATTTTAATGAACCAGAGCCTGGCGAGGGCAGCTTATAGTAACATTGTGTGTTACGTGGCGTCACAATGAATACTAAATCATGATTGAAATCAAAAGAAGAAAATTTTTAAAAGTACAATTAAAGTTTTTTTTAAACGTTTGTAAG
This sequence comes from Cheiracanthium punctorium, assembly GCA_038373885.1. NCBI lineage: Eukaryota > Metazoa > Arthropoda > Arachnida > Araneae > Cheiracanthiidae > Cheiracanthium > Cheiracanthium punctorium. Next base: position 1,128,348 of record JAWZYV010007565.1, on the reverse strand, counting down.
TGGCGTGAAATACTTTTTTTATGTTAGTATAAATTAGTTTTCTGTATTGAGTGGTAAATTATTGGGTGGGCTCAGCCACTATTTACAATTTATTGGGAGGGCTCGAGCCCCACGGGCCCATATAACTCTACGCCTATGGTTGTGTTGCAAAAAGTCAGCTACAGAATATCAACGAATTATGAGTACAGCTTTAAGTACTATTGTTGCATCATGTGACACTGTGCAGGTTTGGTACCGAAAGTTCAAAAACAGGTATCTAAGGAGTTAGAAGTTAGTATTTCAGGCAGATATGGCAGAAAACTTTCGTTACAACCTGATATATTAGTTAGTTAGATGAGTATGGATGTTTCCAAGGAGGAATTTTAATATTCTTCAAATATTTAATATTCAGATTTTTGTGATTCCTGCATTTCTGGATAGAGAGAATTCAGAAGAAACGCAAAACTTGCGTGTGCCTTATCTAACAATTTTTGCTGGTGTAGTGAAATATTTGAATAAATAGTAAAGCCTGCCTCGAAATCAAATTTTCCGGCATCTTCGTGAAAAAAGAAAAGTTAATGAATAAAAAAAATAGTAAAAGAAATATAAAACCATGTTAAGCAATAATGCTATGGTACTCATACTTAAATTTCAAATACTTTCCTGAGTGGAGAAAAAATATTTCAATTAAAGAGAAATTTTTCTTTGCAATAGGATGTCATAGAAAATGACAGTATTGCATCAAAGAACTCTACTCCTTAATTTTTTATCCCCCCCCCCCATGAATTCTCATTCTCCATATTTGCATATTACCTGCACAAAAACATTAAAATTCCTGATTTTAGTATCAGGCAGATAAGTTTAGAAGTTATTAAAAGCACAACGAGTTGTGTCATTAGATTTGCTACATGGAGTAAAAAAAAAAAAACTGAAACCATTCCATACTTTCTATAACGCAAAGTGGTATATATTAAAAGAGTATTATAATCCAGGGGCCGTTTCTATTTTTCTATCTTATTCCATTAAGTTGAAAAGTGTATAATTAATTATTCATGAGTGTGTCGCATTTTTCTTCTTGTTCCCCGAAACAGTTCTTTGGAATCGAAATTTATTTTAAATTCGCCTACTAAAGCTGTTTTACAATCTTCGCCAAGCATATCCTAGCTATACTTCCCCGTTATAAATACTGTTTGGAATGTTCATCATAATCCATGAGTGTGCCGTGTTTATCTTTCTTATTCCGTAAAACACTTTTCAGAATTGTAATCTTTATTAAAATCGTCTACCAAAACCAGGGGCAGCCCTAGGGTACGTGGCGACCCCCTGCAAATGTAAAAAAGCGCTACCTTATTATGCTCCAGATCAAGTTTTTCTCAGGTGTTGAGTTCGAAATGACGCCTCTTCGAACATGGTGCTCCAATGCCATGCTTACCTTGCTTTCCGCGTCGGACTGCCCCTGACTAAAGCTGTTTTACAATCTTCTCTAGCCATATTCTAACTATACTTCTCTTTGTAATAAACTGTAGAGTTTTCCAGTTTCTAGCCAAATGAGTAAGATATCGCTAAGGTAGATTCAGTTTTAGAGACTTATTTTTTGGCGTCAAACTTGGCTATAAATCATAAAAAATTGGATTCCTTTTTATCATTTTATTCACACCCCCTCTTATCTGGTAATCCTATTGAAAAACATAAGGAAAACGTGTCGACGCAACTCCTCTCCACAAATAATGTCAACAGAAAATACCGGAGTGAACGAAAGAGTACTCTAGTGCTGGAGAAAGGCGCTAGAAATGACAACTTTCGGTGTATACGCCGAATGATTGCTTATTTTTTAGGGACGAATTTAATTCAAAGGTATCCCTGCCCCCTGCTCACTAATGCTCGTTAATTCTCCAGAATCACTATTCAGATTCTTTAGGGAAATTACGAATTCCCAGTTAGTTTCGCTCGCTGACAATACAACTTTCTATTTTCCTAGCTGATTTGTGTAATACTCGGATAATAATCACATACAAAATCCAATGGCTGGTTTAGTACAAAAAAAACAAAAACTCATTTTACATTAGCACACATATTTTAAAAATTAATTAAGCCTTATTAATCATGCAAACGTAAAAATGTAATATAGGAATATTAGCACAGAATAGAATGTCATCTGATCGAGATAACACGATGACATTCTTTACTAGGATTAAAATGAATAAACTAATTTTTACTTCCTTGTTCGAAGTAAAGGAAGTAATGATACTGCGAAAAATTTCGGTATCTAGAATGTGAATTAAAAATCGACTTTGACTGTCTCTAAGTTTACTTTCAAGAGTTATCGCGAGACATCTCATCGTACGCGTGTATCTATGTTCATATAAATGTATGTACAATCCATTTTTTTACCAACAAGTCCATTTTGACCAGTTTTTTTCCAGACGTCTATATGTACGTACGTGTGCATGTAACTCGCATATCTCAAAAACTTTTAGTCGTAGAATGCAGAAATTTTATATTTAGGTTTATTGTAACATCTCGTTGTACACCTCCCATTTTTGGCTTCAATCGACTGGATAGTTTATTGACAGAGCCACCTGAAATAATTTCAATGCATTACGCTCTATGGACAGTCATTCTTTAAAACTTATTTTAGAGATATTCATTTCAAACGATTCAAAAGTGATATATGTTGTTAAGGATTACAAAATAAATATCTCCATCGAAAATACTGTCTTTATCACGTATAGGTCTTCTACGGGAAAAAAATTACAATACATTACGGTTAATGGCAGTTTACAGACACTCATTCATTTCAAGCACAGAACCATCCTCCCATATAGTTAAATAATGGTCCGATGACGGTCTTGTGCCTCCTTCAAAAATTGTACCTAAAGTCACCAATTCTGGCGACTTTTGGTGTACTTATAGGTGTAACTCGCATATCTCAAAGTCCATTACTCGTAGATTGCTGAAATTTTATACATAAGATTGTTGTAACATCTAGTTGTGCATCTCGATTTTTAGGTCCAATTTACTGGAGAGTTTATTTACCAGGACCGCCCAAAACAATTTCAATACATGGACGTCTTCAATATGTTATGTATGTAGTCAGTCATTGTTTAGTATGTCCAAAATCTGGCTATTTGTCAGCGATCTTGGCAAAATACCGCCAAATTTGGCTTCAAAAATAATTACTTATTTCGAGTAATTCTAAAACGGTTTACCGTAGAATGTTGAGACTTTGTATTTAGAACTATTGCAACATGCAATTATTCATCTTTTTTCTTTGATTGCAATCGACTGGGTAATTTATTTACAGGTCATCCAAAAGAATAAATACACTAAGATTTACGGATACATTCAATTCATTGAAAGTCTGTGATCAGTACTATTTCTTCTATATGTCCAAAATCTCGCAAATTATCTCAAAACAGTGGGTCTTGGCAAAATATCGCCAAATTAAGTACCAAGAGCAAATCTTTCACACTGAACCAAGCTTGACGAAATCTCAAATATGTAATTTCATGTAATGTGGATTAACGGAGTTTAAAATTTCCGATGATGCGTTTTTCCTAAATGATAAAAATAGCTGTTTTCATTTGGCAATTTTCTTCTGAAAACATCTATTTGATAATGTTAGATGATGAATCAGTTGATGTACAATCACATCGGAAAAGCCCCGCTTTCGTAACTAATAATTACTACTTTTGAATTGAAAAAAGAGAAGTGATTTGAAAAGCGCCACTTTGACACCCGTATATAGTCGTATCTGCAAACAATGTAGTTACGACAAACATCTGTCGACAAACATCTGTGTTATCTGCAAACAACATGTTTACCAAAATGGTAGCCCGGTATCTTAAAATTGTAAAAAGGAAAAAAAAAAGAAAATCTGAAACATTTTCAGATTTTAAATACGTACTAAAGTGCTATATATTAAAAGTGTTCATAATTTATGTGTCGTCCCTATTTTTCTTCCTTATTCCATTAAGTTGAAAAGTGTATCATTATTCATGAGTGTGCCGTATTTTTCTCCCTTGATTCATAAAAAAACATCTTTGGAATCGAAATCTATCTAAAACTGCCTACTAAAACTATTTGACAATCTTCGCCAAGTATATTACAATTATACTTCACCGTTTTAAATATTGTTTCGAGTGTGCAGTATATCATAATCCATGAATGTGCCGTGTTTGTCTTTCTTGCGTTGATTCTTACTTTAACGCCCCTATTTTCGCCAAGGTGGCGACCATTAAACATATGCAGTTACCTTGTCGATTTTTTGTAATTATGTGGCAATCGTAATTTAGAATTAAAATGGCGATTTGGAACAACATTAGGTACAGCATTCCGCTACATTTTTATTTATTATGGGTTGTCAATTAATGTGGTTTTAATAATTAAATGCCTTCAAATTCCTTAACAGATGCATTTATCGCTCATTTCTTCACTTAAGTTTCATCTAGTTCTTTTGGGAGCGATGAAACTTGTGCATTGCATTAATCCTAGAGACTGCATGACTGCATGACTGAAACCTCCATGACTGCAAAGCTCGCCAAAGTGCGGGGATTTCTTAGGTTGGCGAGAGTGTGTGTGGGGGGGGGGGGAGCGTTAAAATAGAAATTAACTCTTGCTTGTACTCTAAAACACATCTTTGGAACCGAAATCTATCTTAAAATCGCCTACTGAAACTGTTTTACAATCTTCGCCAGACATATTCGAACTATAGGCATATTCCAATAATATCGCGTAGACATTTAAAATACTGTTTGGTATGGGCATCATAATCCATGAGTGTACCTTGTTTTCCTTCCTTGTTCCATAAAACACTTATTCGCAATAGAAATCTGCCTAACAAAACTGCTTAACAATTTTCAGCAGACGTAGTTCACCTTTAGAAATACCATTTGGAAAGTGTATTATAATCTATGAGTGCACCGTATTTGTCTTCTCTGTTCTATAAAATACTTCTTAGGAATTAAAATCGACTTCTAAAACTATTTTACAATATTCGTCAGGCGTTTTCTAACTATACTCGAAATTTATTTATTATAAATTGTCGCGTTTTGGCACCAAATTTGGCGGTCAATTATCAAAAATTGCAAACCTTGTGTGACTTTAAACATTTAATTAATACTTCCACCTCTCCACGTTATCTGGCAAACACATTTGGAAATATCTTCTCCGTGATAGTTCATATCTACAAAATTTGCCGACAAGATCGTGTAGACAAAATTCTCTTTCTGAGCGAAATAGCACCCTAGTGCTAATAATTTAAAATACGATTATCCTGTGCACGATCATACATATTTCTAAAAACTCTTTAAATTGTGGCTCAATTAGGCATTTGCAACGTGTTGGCAAGATGACTTATTTGGTGGCGTTAATTACACATTTGTAGAAGTTTAAGCATGTTAAAATAAAAAACACTGTTTTATTGGCAACCTTAATACGAAATAATGATCAATTATATGTAAGTGTAAGTCGCCAAATTATGAAAAATCGCAGTAGATAGAAAACAAACTGTTAAAAAAAAGGGAAAAAATCACCGCAAGTTGGCGAACTTTCAAGGCATGGATGGGTGGGTCTCTGGGAGTATATAGCTCCAATGCAAACTCCGAAATGACGCATGCACATCTTTATTTTGGCACTTCATTTTTTGGCACATCTTTATCTCTTATTTCTTTAATTTTTCAGTTTTCTATTTCATACTGGATCTTTACCACTGAGGGCAGCTCGAGAAAATGTAAAGAAAGCAGGGAGGGCGCACACGCCATTTGGTGGATTAGTTCATTGTCCCTCGCAGAATAGGCCAGGTATAGTTAGAATGTGTTTGGCGAAGATTGTAAAATAGTTTTGAGAGGCGATTTCAATGTATATTTCAATTCCAAGAAATTGCTTTATTTAACAACGGAGGCAAATACGGTTTACTCATGGATTATGGTACACTTTCCAAACAGTATTTATAAAGGTGAATTATATTTAGAATATAATCCCAGTGGTGTAACGGTTAGCGCATTCTGCTGTCGTGCCACAGGTCCGGGGTTTGATTCCTGGGCTGGGCAAGGTTGACTCAGTCTTTCATCCCTTGAGCGAGTCGATAAAATGACTACCAAGCTTGCTTGGGGGTTAAAAACTGGGAGCTTCACGTCTGGCTGAACAGGTGGCCGAGGCATATGCTTCCGCACCTCAGAACCCGTGGTCGCGAAGGCGTGGTTTAGCAGCTCAGGCCTTGGCCGCGTATATGGACTGTTGCACCAATCTTTAACTTTTTATAGTTCGGATATGCCTAACGAAGATTGTTAAACACTTTTGTTAGGCGATTTTAATATAGATTTCAATTCTGAAAAGTAGTTTATGGAACAAAGAAGACAAACACGGCGCACTCATGGATTATGATGCTCATTCAAAACAGTATTTATAAAGGTGAAGTATAGTTACAATGTGCTTGACGAAGATAGTAAAACAGTTTTAGCAGGCGGCGATTGTAATACAGATTCCGATCCCAAAGAAGCGTTTTATGGAATAAGGAAAAAAAAATATATATATATATATGGCACGCTCATGAATAATGAGCGTGCCGCTTTTCAACTTAATGAAATAAGGAAGAAAAATTTGGACGACGCATATGGATTATGATATGCTTTTACTATACTATATAGCACTTTGGTGCGTATTTAAAATATGAAAGTGTTTCAGATTTTTTTCCTTGTTTTTCCCCATAGAAATGCATAATTATTTATGGTTTGTTAACCCCATTGCAGTGGCGGCTCCTCCATTGGAGCACATGAGCATGTGAACCCCCAAAGGAAAAAACTGAAGAATAAACACATTAACAAATTAAATTTAAAGCAAATATTAAGCACATTTCTAGATTTATGTGAATTTAAAACGTGAGTTTGACTCTCTCTCCCCCCCCCTCCTCCCACTATTATTAAATACACTTATTATAGCTAACGCACTGTAATGTAGGTTACTACAACTCATTCATTAGAATGAGTGTAGGTTACTACAACACAGTCTTGAATCAGTCGCACGTGCGAACAGAAATTTTTTCCCTCTGAACCGCTCTCTCGGATAAGAAGCCCAGCAGCTGGGAGGAAGCACGGCACTCATGAAATCGGTCCGTTCGCACAAATTCATTGTGCCCCCATGGCCACTTTTTTGCGGTATCGCTTCCGGATTTTGTCTTGGTTTGTGACGTTCGGTTAGTTAATTCCTTTTTATTTCATTTTCTTAATATTTTTATTTATTTCTACAATTTTTCACTACATTATTTTTTTTACAAACTAGTGTCAATAATTAAGATACGTGTTTCGGAGCTAAAGCAATGGCATTTTCCAATATTATCCTTTGGAAAAATATTGAAATAAAATGAGTCAAGACAGCACCTTTGTTAAAACTTATCTTGGTGACCCAAGATGATTTGTTTTCTTTCAGTGGCGTGCATTGTTTTCCTTTAACTGCTGGAAACGCAAATCTATTTTAATTTGTAAGGTGCGTAATTTAATTTTTGAAATTTGTTTTGTGAACCTCTTTTTAAATCACCCACGAGCCGCCACTGCCCCATTGATGGCAGTTATAAACTCCTTCTTTATTTTGGCACTTTATCTATTTCTATTTTTCCACTTTTCTATCCGATATTGGATCTTCACCATCGAGGGTAGCTTGAGAAAAGGTAAAGGAAGCAGGGAGCGTGCGATCGCCATTTGGCGGATAAGATTTTTTGTCTCAAAAAATCTTTGTCGCAAAATTCTGACCTTTTTTACTATTTTCACTTCATACTTATCGCTTCTACCTTCCTGAACCAGTATTTTCTCATCGAATGTTGTGCGTCGCGCTTTCAAACGTTAGATGAAAGAATGCCGTGGCAGTTAAGATCACTCACGAGGATTCACCTGGACGTTCCGTGGTCGATGGCTTTATCCAAAATATCAGGGAGTTTGTGCATACCCTTTCTTCATACGTTAACGCTAACGCTATCCACTATGCGATATATTTTGACCAACCACCTTTCGGATTTCATACGTACGCATGCGCGGTATTGTCCAATGGCATTAAACGTTAGCGTTACCGTGAGTTAAAATGGCATGCACAAACTCCCTATTCTTCAACAAATACTCAGAATTTTTGACTGTATTCGTGCTCATATGTCATTTAATATGTACTCTTTTTTTTTTACTAAATAAAGATATTTAAAAACAAATTTTAAATGTTTCAATCATTTCACCGCCATGGTACAGTTGCTAAAGTAAGAAGTGCCGCGAAAATTTTTGTTTATTTTCTTTCACACGTATGTTATACGATAAGTAATCCTATGTTAATAAATCCTGGCGTTAGTTTCAAGCGAAGAACCTACTTGCATGTGTTTCTTCTTCTTTTTAAAAAAAAAAATATTTTTGCGTCTATTGAGTGTCATTCGCCCTTGTGGCGGGTGAACCTAAATTTTTACCATCAAGTAAAGACCTTTTTAATCGCCATTTGGCGAATGGCCATCGACGTTTGAGACGGTTAGTTCAAACAATATTTCTGATAATCTTTAGTTAAAGCCACTTTGGTAAAGCAACAAACAAACCAAACTTTAAAAAAAAAAAAAAAAAAAAAGAACAGAGACGGGAATAAATAATAATAACAAGAAAAAGATGTTGCCACCTGAGCCTTTTTTTTCCTTCCCCCTTCGCCTACGGGACTTTGAGATTTGGGTGTACTAATAGTGGAAGGTCCCACACAATTTGCGTAGGCCACGAAATCAGTTTGCGTATGTGGACTTTTATGGTGCTCCAGGTTGTTTCCACTTAAACTCTTAACTCTACGGGTAAAAGTTATGGCCTAGTTGTTATTTGAACATTTTTTTTTTCGTCCACACTTAATCGACGATTTTTACTACCTGGCGTTTATATTACATACAGTGCTGGGTGTTAGAGAACAGAGCTTTACTTGTGAGATTTATCGAATTTTATTTTTTAGAACGAGGAAAAAATGGATGCGGTGTGACAGGTGAATCCCAGCTGGTAAAGTTAAGAGCTAGTTAAGCGTTTCAAGCACTGTTTAATCAATTTTTGATGGGTGTATATGAATGGTTTTGCGAAAATAAGTGCTAGATAAACATAAATAATCAAGGTGTGTTTTTAGTCAGCAATACTGAGTGATTCAAACTGTTTGGTCAAAGGAACACTTTTAAACTATTAACTTAAGCACTATACTTAGAAAAAGTTTTTTGATGAAATGGAATTACTTTTTATACCAGAAATTTTATAAGGGGGACGTATGTTTAAAATCAATTAGAAAACATAATTTTTATTGTGATACGGCGGTACACGAAAGAGTCAAATTAGAAAAATGAAGTCCGGCCTTTGAACAGCTATTATTTTTCTAATCATATTTTGAAACATAATATTTACTATAAGATACTTAAAGTAATTTTTTTTGAAAAAATATTGTTTTTGTTCACAGATTAAATATAAACTTCTATTTTACTTCATTTTATTTATTTTTCTTATTTATTTATTTATTTATTGTATATGTGTTTTTCTTTGAGTTTAATAATTTTTTATCACCAGGTTAATTTTATTAATGTTTACTTATTTTATTTTCGTTCATGTTAATGTATTTATTTATTTAATTTCTTACTATCATATAGCCCGTAATCAAACATTTTTAAGACAACGTGAACATACTCTATGGCATATAGTACATAGTAATCTATGAAGTCGTACAAGGTATTGTCCTGATACTTTTGACGGTTTTATTTTTATCATATAAAAGTAGTACTTGTAACTAAGACACTTTCTGCCTTTGAAAAAGGAGAAACTTTTAACAACTGAAGGAAGATGGACACTTTATATCGTCTAAACTGATCTATACCGTTTTATTGTATTATATTGTGTCGGAAAATGTTTTATGAATCAGCATGATTTTTCTTTGTTAACCTCCAATAATCAGCTGGTGACGACGTCTACATCTTAGAGCAGTGGCGTAGGAAAGGGAGGGGCCTTTCTAGTTCACGACCTTCCTGCATACCCTTGAAGGAATGGAGAAAATTACCAGAAATCAGCACTCTATTGTGTATTTTTTAGTTCGTCTTAGAGCAGCATTTTTGACCTGCTCTGTCTTTTTGACTTTCACCTTCGGAAAGATACCTTGAAAGTATTAAGTAAGTGTGAAGGTAATACACACACACAGACACACAGATGAATTTCTGAGGTAGAAAATTTAGATGGCTTTTGTTTGATAGCATGTTTTCAGTTATTATTCATTGAGTATTCAGTGAGTGTGACAAAATAACTGTACAGTTTTTTTCCCTTTTCTTTTTTTTAATTACTGTAAATAATATCCATTTTTATGGTGTTTTAAGCTTTTCCACCCCCTCAAACTTTCAATTTTATGGGCTGAAGCTATATGATCAATGTCATTTAAACAATTGAAGCTTTAAATTAAATCCATATCGGAAGTTGACCAAGGGCCAAGACACACCACATTGCGGTTGAGGGCTGAAGCGTGAAGGTACAGGGTTTTCGCCTTCTTCACCCTGTCAATCTAACACATTTTGTATATAAGGCGTGGATGTGCGGGTTCGGAAGAATATTTAAGTTAATGAAAGCTTTATTATCATGCATTGCAAAGAAAGACTTTCAAAGAGTACTTGTCTGTCGACTTCTAAACAGATAACGTCCTCGTTTTATTGCATTTTTTAACACTTTCCAAAGAATTTGATATTGGTTTTTCTATCTGTCTATCCTTGCACGTCGCATGAGCATCAATTGCTAATACAGCTCTACTCTCGATTAACCGGGATGGTCGAGGAATAGCTCGTCTCGGATTAGCGAATATCCTAGATAACCCAATTTATTCAAGTTTTGCGGGAATTAAAAAAAAAAAAATATACTTAAAAAAATTGTTTCTATAGTATAGTATACAGCGGGACATTAAAAATGTAATTAATACAACAGAAAGAAAATGAATATAAAATTCTAATATTACTTAGATTTACAATTAGTTAATTACCAAAAAAAGAAGAATAAAGTATTTTCCTTCACTGTTTCGTGAGGAATGAAATGATAGAAATGTGCTTTCCCATCTACTGTACTATGCATTCTGTTGAAAAAGTGTAAATGACATTTATAGATCTTGCACTGGGACATCCGAAACAATTTAAATACAGCATACGGTCTACGGAAAGTAATTTCAATTCAGGTTTAGTAAAATTACTGCATGTTTTGAGTTTAATGACTGTGTCCATAAATTATGACAGCCTGACCTTCGGTACACATGTTCTATGACAAAATGTACACGGGGTATTGCAGGGACGTACTAAAAGGGCCGGATATTCCTCAAACTGAGAACTTTATTGAGCAAATGGTAATGATAGAGCCTCGTTGTATGAAATTCTGTCTTTTGGGTAACCCCTGAAATGTTTTTCTATGTCCTAAATTAGTGCTATAGGCATGCAAACATGCCTATTGGAATAATTGCTCTTTCGTCGGCTCAAACTAAAGAATTCTCATGGATTAAGTTTTATAAGGGCAGTGATTGAAAAGAATGCTTCAAAGTCCATTTACTTTAATTCCTTTCTGTCTCATGGTTGCAGCGATTCCAGTTGAGTGCCCCTAGTTGCTTCCGAGCTTGGGTCACTGAATGCTGCGCTGTAGTCCAGCGTTATCCGACGTTGCTGTCGCTTCTTTGCAACAATGGGTGGGAGGTGGTAAATGGTAGAGTAGATAAGCCACTAAACGTAGGTCTACTGCTGAAGTGTTAAGTCTAGGGCGCTGGCCTACTATACAGCTGCCGATGTAACGATCAGGAATTTTTGCCAGTTTTCTCCAGATGAAACGTTAATACGCGTTAGAACACCTTAAAAAGTCCTTCGTCCAAGGCACACACACCAACCCCACCCCCTCCAATAAAGTAGGTAGTCCTCGTGTAGCTTTGCTTTGACCTCAAGAAAACATAAGAAAGTTTATTAGCAATGTTATTACCTGATACACTTAATTCAACAATAAATCATAAATTCAGTTTTAGACTGCATTTTTATTTTGCATTACCGTTTAAAATACGCTTAAACACCGGACTAGAAAAAATCGGGTAGCTCTGATTGTGTTTTCCCTATAAAAGAAACCGCATAGTAAAGGCATGCTCAGCTTGTCCTTGTGAAAGCATTAGTCGTCATGCAATTAAAGGCTTTTTTACCCGCTAAATGAGCGTTTTCCCGATATCTTATTTAGATAGATTGTGCACTTATGACTCATTAATAAATATATTACCTCATTATTTGCGACCAGTTATAATCCCAAGGATATCGAAACAGCATTCGAAAAAAATGTAGGTGAGTGAAAGTCCGCTTTCCCAAGGATTTTTTTTCTCTTTTTTTCCTTTCCTGAACACATTCATATAGAAATAGTAACTAAAGTAATATTTGCTTTTCTTTAGCTGCATTACATAACCTAAGCGGGTATTTCACCAGAGTGAAATTTATGAGTAGCATTTAAAAGTATTCAGAAGTGTAAATAAGAGTTTAATATTTTTTTAATGATTAAAGAACAAATTTTCCAATACATTATGGTCATGAGTTTAAAAATGAGTTAGAAATCTACGTAAAAATTAACTATTATAAAAATTCAAAAGTGTTTTGTTTAATGCATGAGCTACCCTTGGCGATTTTTTGAGCACTATGATTTTTCAGCAACCATAATAATAATCCGGGAGCCACCTGCCATTTTGGAGTCATCCAAACCAAATTTTGGAGTCATAACCAAAATAAAAAAATCTGAGATTTTTTATTTTGGTTCATTTTATATTGTAAGTAAAGAAAGTGAACGTCAGCTGATAGAGTAGCGGTGGGTCTAGCCGGCCCCGGCCGCACAAACGTAAAATAATTAAAAGAAAATAATTACAATAAAAAAGGTGATACTTTGTACATGTGTTGATCAAGTTGTATATAAATGAAAAAAAAATAGTCAGCTGACTTTAGTGGTGGATTATACGTCAGCCTCCTACGTAAACGTATAAAAAATACCCGTTAAATAAAATAATAATAAAAAATCTGAGATTTGGTGAAGTGAAAGTTAACTTTATGAGTTTTATTTAAAAAATCATCCGCTGAGTTTTAGTGGGCTGTAGTTTTCTAGTCCGCTGAGTTCGTCAGTTCGTGGTGGAAAAGTACTCAGCTGGCCATTGAAAGTGACAGCATATTGCTACACGCATTGACGCATGATATATTTCACTGCATCAGCTGATCACTTTTCCACAGCGGAAAATTCAGCGGACGATTTTTTTCAGGCAACTTTTATAAAGAACAACTACTTTATAAAGCTTCAGCTTTCTTGGTTTCCGATATCTATCAATTTTTAACATAAATTAGTTTCATTATATGAAATGAATATTGTTTTATTTTATCTTAGCTTTTTTATGCAAAAATATCAATAAATTGAAGAGGCATGTATTTGCAAAAACTATATGTACATATGAGGTATCACTATTAGATCTCTTCTTCCTCCTTATCGCTCTCAAATTCTCGATCGCTTTCATGGCCGCTGCAATCTATGTCGATTAGCCTCTGTTCCTCATCGTCTGTAATGGATAATGCATAAGAATATTAATAAAGAGGTGTGATAGAAATATTTTTTCATTTTTTTTTTTATAGACAGCAGTATAGTTCACACCTGTATTAGTTTGTTGTTCTTCCTCGGTGGTAATATCCTCAATGAAAGAGGGCAGCTGTTCGCCGTCGAACCATTTGAACAAAAATTCCTTGTCCTTTTCTTCCCATCCGTTATCAGTCGGGTGCAATGCAGTTGGAACAGCAAGATGTGCATGGGCCCAAATGATTGCCCAGCAATGTAGGTTGTCCGTAATAAATGTTGGTGCAGTTCGATTTTGCAAGGCGGCAGAGCTGATCCCTCGATATTTTTTGCTGGGAGATGGAATATGTCGTCGTTTTGTAAGATGTTATACGCTTTTAAAAAACTAGCAACTTTTCCTTCATTGACGTTGTTAATTTTTTTTAAACCCATACAGTGGACAAACATATTCCTCGATTGTTTTGAAAGTACTCTCTAAGTCTTCATCGAGTACCTTACTTAGTTTAATAAAACCATCGATGTATACTGCGGAGTTGTGTAATAACTTATATGGACGGTTTTTTCCTTTCTTCAAAAAATAAGGATTGTAGTCGCATAAAGTAAAAGCATGAAATGCTGGCATTGCTGCTCTTAGTTGTGGGCCTAATGTTTTATATGACTGGCTGGTATTAATAAAACTTTGTTTATTACCCACTCCGACTTCCATTGATATTTCAGTATTACTATTTCTTATAACGCTCATATTTCTGAGCATGATGATTGGCCACGTCAGTATCTGAGCATCGAATTTGAGCCGGGCAGCTTAAAAAGTATTCGTGCGTTTTCTCAACGAGATCATAACGCTCAACGTATTTGTAGCATTGATCATAATTGACGTAAATAGTTTTGTTTCCAATTAAAGGCGCAATGTGATCGAGTGTCCAATGTTCTAGGAGAAAATGAACCAGAGCTTGTTCAAATGAACGTTTTTTAAATCATTGTTGAAATCAGTATTACATATCTGATCGGGGCCCTCGATGTGAAACTGTGCGACTTCCATTCCTCTCAAAGAGAGCTCTTTGTCTTTTATTGACGGGAAAATATATTGATCAAAGGCTATTATTGCAATTTTGGCATCGTTAGAACAAAACATTTTAAGAATTTTCACTGCTATATTTCCGTAGTTTGATGGAACTTCTTTCATCAAATGAATCATAAAAAAACCATCGAAAATTTTAACATCGGTGAGCTCAGGAGAATGTATCTCAATCTACTGCTCCAGTACTTTTAATAAAGCTGTTTTATTCGTTTTGCAGATAGAAGCATCCATGTGACACGTTGACAGTGGCACTGGCGTCAGAGGATACGCCAATACTTTATCAATATCTAGAGTTTTTTCAGAGATATGCATAAAAATTGCTCAAAAAAATCACGCTACGTACGAAGTTCGAAGCTTTTTCCCGAGACTGACATTTTCCTTTTTTGAATATTATCAGTAAAGTTTAGAATTTTGTTTTTTCTTATAGGCTTTTTTTGAAACCTTTATTCATCTTCTACACACTCTGCGATAAATTGAACTTTTTGTTCGTTACCCATTTTTTCAACATTAAAAAAAGAAACTATCTATATCTTCTTTAGCTATTTGGCCTGTTGCATTATTGAATAAATAATTTTTATACGATTCCTTACTAAACGGATTAATATTTTCTTTTACATTCGAAAGAAAATCTTGAAGCTGATGAAAATTGCTTGCGATTCTGCAGATCATCCGTTATATCTTGACCTTTTTGCAGCCCGGTTTCACTTAACGTATTATATGACTAATAATTGTCGAGCTTAACGTGTGACTTTTGCATCACCGTTGCCTCCGCAGTATACATCAATGGTTTTACTAAACTAAGTAAGGTACTCGATAGAAAGACTTAGAGAGTACTTTCAAAACAATCGAGGAATACGTTTGACGACTATATGGGTTTAAAAAAAATTAACAACATCAATGAAGGAAGAGTTGCTAGATTTTTAAAAATGTATTACATCTTAAAAAACGACGACATATTCCATCTCCCAGCAAAAAATATCGAGGGATCAGCTCTGCCGCCTTGCAAAATCGAACTGCACCAACATTTATTACGGACAACCTACATTGCTGGGCAAACATTTGGGCCCATGCACATCTTGCTGTTTCAACTGCATTGCACCCGACTGATTACGGATGGGAAGAAAAGGACAAGGAATTTTTGTTCAAATGGTTCGAATGGTGCGAATTATACTGCTGTCTATGAAAAAAAATTTAAAAAATATTTCTATCACACCTCTTTATTAATATTCTTATGCATTATCCATTACAGACGATGAGGAACAGAGGCTATAGACATAGATTGCCGCGGCTATGAAAGCGATCTAATAGTGACACCTCATATGTACATATAGTTTTTGTAAATAAATGCTTCTTCAATTTATTGATATTTTTGCATAAAAGAGCTAAGATAAAATAAAACAGAATATTCATTTTATATAATGCAACTAATTTATGTTAAAAATTGATAGATATCGGAAACCAAGAAAGCTGAAGCTTCATAAAGTAGCTGTTCTTTATAAAAGTTACCTGAAAAAAATCGCCCGCTGAATTTTCTGCTGTGGAAAAGTGATCAGCTGATGCAGTGAAATATATCAGGCGTCAATGCGTGCAGCAATATGCTGTCAGTTTCAATGGCCAGGTTCCCACCACGGAAAACTCAGCGGACGATTTTCTTCATAAAACTGATAAAGTTAATCACTTCACCAAATTTCTGATTTTTTTATTATTATTTTACTTAACTGGTATTTTTTACGTGTTTACGTAGGAAGCTGACGTATAATCCACCGCTATAAAGTCAACTGCCTATTTTTTTTCATTTATGTGCAACGTCATAAACACATGTACAAAGTATCAAATTTTTTATTATAATTATTTTTTAAAATTATTTTACATGTTTGGGCGGCCGAGACGGCCGCACCCACCGCAAATGCGCCAGCTAACGTTCACTTCTGTTATACATATAACTAAATGAACTATAGGACGGGATTTCAGATTTTTTGTTATTGGTCATCAAAAATGCCTGATGGCTCTCGGACTATAAAGAGAGAAAACTTGCAATTTTTAAAATCATGAGAAATTCAAAAGGTTCCACAAGGGGTAAAATACTAAGTAGTATATTCATAGTATTCGTTATTGGCTTAACGGCGGCCGTTGAATGTATTCCCAAAAATTGCGCAAAATGTCGACAAAATGTTGTCGATTTTTGGGAGTATATATATATATATATATATATTATACCTTTTTTTACTGAATTCTAACAACTTAAGAAGTTCTTGCGCAAAAGTTACATCATTAGCAAAATAGCTCCGAAAACTGTTTAAAATACTGATTAGATAGGCATAACCCTAACCTCTCAAAATTAACTTTAATAAGCTCTGTTGCAAGTGAGATTTTCAACGTCCTAAGTTTCAATATTACTCGAAAACTACTGTGAGAAATAACCAGACTCAACTACCCTGGTCAGAACATGGTGTCATAAATTAAAAAACGCGAAATTCGTAAACTCTGCTGCACAATTTAACACCCTATTCGCAATTTGTGCGATTCGAAATAGCACCTCGAGATTACACTGTTTGATGTTTTTCACGAGACTTAACTGTGGAGGATTTAAATATTTAGATTGGTACAGCTTGGATATTTTCCAATAGGGCGAGATGAAATATTTTTCGGTGCTAAATACGCCAATCTGACAAGAATTATGCTTAAAAAGAAATGGAGAGGTGTTTTAATGGCAACCATTATAAAAAAAAAATCTTTATCGTTTTTGCTAATGCATAAATTGCTAAGAATCATCAAAGAGTAGAAAAGGCACCATCGGTTAAAAATATCTAAGCTGTTTCTTTAAATTGAGCATTAAAGATGGAAAAACGAAGATAAACAATATTAATATAAGTAATAGGTAGTATTAGTAGATTTGTTAGGTTAAAATGAACTTAAATAAGTATTTCGTGAAATTAAAAGTGTTCTATTCATCATTTTTTAAACGGTCGTCTTACAGCTAACTAAACTGTAATCCTACTTTTCGTTAATGTATACCGTGATACAGAGGGTGTTTACACATTTTTAGAACGATTTCGGGGCCGTTTAATTAATGTTTAAAATGTAAAGACTATTTTTTAAATGTTCGATCTGATAGCCTTTTTTCTGGACTATAAGTCTGCATCGTGATTTCCATGATAGAAGAGCATTTCGTAAAATTTCCAGGGGTATTGCTTTCCATTCCTCTTCTACTACTTTCCGGAGGCCATCTATCTGGTGGGTTTGTGTTTAGGAAGAGCTCTTTTTAACAGACCAAAGGCACAATAGTCCATAGGTGAAACGTCAGGGGACTTCGCAGGAATATGTTGAAAAGGTATATATGTAATACCTGTATCAGTATTCATTTTTTCAAAGAATGCAGTGGTAGTTTTCGAAATATGTCTTGTGTCGAGCCACATGTCTCGGCAAAAGCTGGTGAACATTATGTTTTTTTAGCTTTTTTAAGTTGTAAACCTTGGTTTATTATTTTATGTATTGTTGCTACAGATGTATCTAAAGACTTTGCAATTGATCTCTGTGTTGGCGGATTTTCTTTTGTTACCAGCAATTTCACTTTAGAAACGTTTGAAACAGTACGTACCTTTTTCGGATATTCGTTTGGAGTCTTTTTTCTATGTAGAAATGATGTTTGACGGTTTTTACCTTGCCGATTAATAATGTTGCTTATTTTGCACTTAGAAATTTTAATACCATGCATTTCACAACGTTTTTGAATTATGGAATAAGAATATGCGAAAACGGAAAGTGCGAAAACATATCCTTCAATCCACAGCTTGTTTACATATGGCATTTTGAAAGAAGAATAAATTTAAAAGTAGCAGACGATATTTCTCATTTCAAATAATAAACTGTTGCCAAAAATTTTTATTCTGAAACATTTGCTTTTTTAAAAATTCTTTATCGAAATCGTTCTAAAAATGTGTAAACACCCTCTGTAGTTTCAACAAAAGGGACTACCTAAATTATATATATTTTTTTGTGTGTGTGTGTGATTTTGGTTTGTCACAGGTAGTTATTTTAGGAAAGTATTTTTTTCCTACCGTGCGAAGAACAGGCACGCTGCTAGTTGTAAAATAAAATTCGCAATCAATCCACAGCTTGTTTACATATGGCATTTTGAAAGAAGAATAAATTTAAAAGTAGCAGACGATATTTCTCATTTCAAATAATAAACTGTTGCCAAAAATTTTTATTCTGAAACATTTGCTTTTTTAAAAATTCTTTATCGAAATCGTTCTAAAAATGTGTAAACACCCTCTGTAGTTTCAACAAAAGGGACTACCTAAATTATATATATTTTTTTGTGTGTGTGTGTGATTTTGGTTTGTCACAGGTAGTTATTTTAGGAAAGTATTTTTTTCCTACCGTGCGAAGAACAGGCACGCTGCTAGTTGTAAAATAAAATTCAATAGCACTTAACATTGCTTTATTAATTATGTCTGATATCGCTTAAGTCCACTTTTCGTGAAACTATTTCTAACTCAGTGAGGGGGAAGACTTGGGTTCCTTATTGGATAGACCCATTACATGTGATCTGCCCAGGCACTTGGGTATAGCTAATTTAAAAACAATAATTGGACATGACCATCTTAGGAAGTATCTCCAAATATTTGGACTTGCGGACACTTCGATTTGTCCGCTTTGCTTAACTAACTCATGCTGATATTGTCCACTTTGTTGACATGAGTGGTGACAACTTGAACTGCTGTCCTGGACTTATTGACGTTGTAGCTGTAAATACTGAAAAAGACTGTGGTTAATTTATGCATGTTTCTGAACTGTATTGGGTTGCCCGTCATAGACAGTTCATACCTTAAAAATAATGTTTGAAATCGGAGAGTTCTTACACACCCTGTAGATTCGTTAAGTACTGTGCTGATTATCGTTGGATGCTTTTTAAGGCATACCTTTCTCATTCCGGATGTAAGTTGGGAAAAAACAAATGCAAAACCCTCTAAAATTAAGCAAATTTCTCGTCACACTGTTTGGTGAATTTGATTAACACCCAATGAGAATCGCCCCTTTCGAAATCATTGTCTTTGAGTGACGGTTATCCTTGGTAGTTATGACGGCCATGAAATACCCAGAATAGCTCTGTGCGCGGAATAAATGATGATGCAGACCACCGAGTAAAGAAAATATATAATTAGGGTAACGCGTAACTAACAACAACCATTGTGCAATTGATTAACGGTAAAATAGTGCTCTAGGCCTTGATCAATCGATACTTGGACAAAGGAAAATTTCTTTTTAAGCAAGAAAGATAAAGCATGACTGATGCATCGGTTATCGCTTTGAGGCGCAACTCTTTCCCAATGCTGAAAAAAGGGCAGCCGTTGCCATCGCTCGACTTAACGACCAGCAAGATGGCGGACGATCGAAACGTTCATCGCGTGCCACAGATCTAGAGACCCTTTTTTTGACGACAGCTGGCTGTGCGGCGTCACAGCCGGCGGCACAGATCTAGAGACTCTTTTTTTGACGCAGCTGGCTGTGCCCCCGCGATGTACGTTTCGATCGTCCGCCCTCTTGCTGGTCGTTAAGTCGAGCAATGGCAACGGCTGCCCCTTTTTCAGCATTGGGCCATCTATCCAGCTGTTCTCGCATTCTTCCATTTTTCAGCAGATGTCAGTGCTGTTAAAAATAATCGTGACAATTTTTTTACGGGGAGTGACGTACTAAAAAAGTAAAGGATTCTCGTGGAGCTATGTCAATTGCAACTATTTTTATAAGAAATCAAATCTATTCTTCGTGACTGGCAACAGTCAAAACGTCAGAGTTTGGTGTTCCCAGAGCGGGAACACTGCTAAGTTCCACGTTTAAGGGGTGCGTTAAAGGGTTATAAAACGTTTACAACACGATCTTATTTGTGCATACGAAATGAGTGCAATTGCAGTGCAATGAACGAATGAACTTTCCCCCCCCCCTTTTTTGATCGCAGTGATTCCGTTTCAGTTGCCATCATTGTTTCCCTTTTACAGTGGATCATTAATGTTTATTGGCTCTAACCTCAAGAAAAAATTAATAATTTATGAATGGGCATGTAATAACAATAAGTGTTGGCTCGTTATTAGGGACCAGAGGAACTTGGCTCAGCCTTCTAAATCAAAAGCGTCTTCAAGTATATAACATAGTTCTTTATTGAAATTTTTGAATTATAAATAATTTCTTAATAATTTGCCTTTGTTGAAAAAATGCACGTTGCTATTTGAATTCTATCTACTTATATAAAACATTAACGTATGCGGTACCAAAATCGACGATATTTCTACGTTATGAATGGCAACAACTAGATGTGAACATTAGCGTAATAACAATAACATATGCGTAAAAATCCAAATTAACAGTTCAATGATGCAAATGAAGCAACGTATTCGTTATTACTTTTACTTGCGTATGTCACGCAGTAACTAGATTGCAAAATAACAATAATGCACACGCGAAAATGCAAGACCTTTCGGATATTTTCACAGCTTTAAAATATCTAATTTACAAGTTTTGGCTCGTTTATCGCAATGGGTGAAATAGCAATAGAATGGGTGCATATTAGCCATTTCCTGTTTCTTTTATATTATTGCAACCAAAGATACGTTTTAAATTATGCAACCATACTACACGAACAGCAAATTGCTAACTTTGGCACTTTAACACTGGTGTCAGTACTTAGCATGGCCAAAATCGGCTTTCAGGATGACACCCAGAATTTGTAGCAACCCTAACCTAAATTAATTTTCACAAATACTGTTAAAACAAAGAAACACGATTTTCATTGAAATGAGAGTCCAATAATTTGGCCAACACTACACTGAGTTATAAAGAACAGTAAAGTATGGGGCTGAGAAGCTGGCCCGCCTTGGAGGCTAGTTCATTGATGTTTGGCTTCGAAAACATAAATTATTATTTTTCTGTGGTCTAAAGCGTGTGCGGAGCAATTCATTGGTGAAGCAGTTGCCGTGGCTTCAGAGCGGCATATTTGGCACTATATTTGGGAAACGGATCTTTTGGCCCTTGCATGGTGTTCTTTACTGCTGAAGGGGTAAATGTCGCCAATTCAATGACTATGTTGATGGAATCTTTTGCTCAGCGCAAAATTTTTGAAGTAAAACTTCTTTAGGCGAAACTAGGGGGTAACTCAGATTTTTTTTCTGACGGAAGTAACGCTCAGTAAAGGAAATGACGTATCTTTTTCCACCCTTGCTTCTTCACTCCGCCATGACTGCAAAATCATTGCAATGTCAAGGACAAAAAGCCTGATAATTTCTACACCGTTTGTACGATCCCCTTGAAAATTTCCATAATCATGTATGAAAATATAGAAAACAATCTGCGCTACTTTAAAAATCTGAAAATCCACCCGTTCCCTCATTTTTAAGCAATTTTTCGCTATTTTCAGCAACATTTCATATCCTAGAGTCGAAAAAGTTAATCATTTGCGTGACAAAATTAGCTATGGCAAGTGATTTTTACTTCATATTGACGTCACACTTAACAAACTTTTTCCAGATTTATAAGTTTAACTAGCGGCTACCCGCGACTTCGTCCGCGTCGGCTTTAGAATTAGGTCCCGAGAGAAACGAAGCATGTGTGAATAACAAATATGTTTGCGACTAAAGAAACTGCATTTAAATATTATTTGCTTTTTACTTATTTTAAATGAAGTATAATGCATGGTAGTATACTTCATTTAAAATAACAGAGTATGCAAAATTACTAAATTTAGATTTTTTTCAGGCATTTGGCGAATAGAGACAGTTACGACACTATTTGCGAACTGTTTTGAGTGTTCTTGTAAAAGAAATATTTATGCTATATGCATGAATTTTAACCTATGTTAATCAGGCGTAGTGCAGCTTTCTATTAGCGAAAAAGTTTTAGAATCGGTTCTGTAGTTAAAGAGATGCCCATAGAGCGTAATGTATTAGAATTATTTTGAGTGTTCCTGTAAAGGAACTATTTGCGCTACATGCATGAATTTTATCCTATAATACTCAAGAATAGTGTAGCTTACTATCAGAGAAAAAAGTTTTGGAATCGGTTAAGTACTTACAGAGATACACATAGAGCGTAATGTAATTCTTATGAGTATCCCTGTAAAAGAACTATTTGTGATATATGCATAAAAGGAAGCCTATAACACTCAGGGTCCCCCAGTGTCTAAGAGGTTCTGCTCTCAAAACTGGAAGGCGGGAGGTGCCAGGTTAAAACTCCGTCGCGCCTGTCGACCAAGCCGCTCGCAGTTTTCCGTGTTTCTTTTCCAAAACCTCGCGAAAATACGGGCTAGGATCCCTTAGAAAATTCTACACAGAGGAATTCCCCATATAGGCATAGGCAGGGATTGCGCTGGCTCTTTTTAACATTTCGCCAATTCATTCGCCAAATTAGATTATTCCGGACATCATTAAGAAAAGCAATTGTCAATATTTTCGCCAAAACGTCTTTTCTTTCGTCAAACTAATTTTATTTTCGCAATTTGCGACGTTGGCGATCGACAGCGCAACCCCTGGGCATAGGACCCTATAGGCCTAGGACTTTCAATCAGTGAAAAAAGTTTTAAAATCGGTTTAGTAGCTACAAAATTTCCATAGAGCGCAATGCATTAGCATTATTTTGAGTGTCTCTCTATTCTAAAAAAAAGTAAGCGCCGCTGTCGTCGCCGCTGTCAAAACCATGTTCGCCTATCTTCTCCTAAACCGTGGGGATTTGAATTTCGACTAAGGTGCCCACAGATTCGAAAAATTTCGACGAACCTGCTAAGATGATTTAAATTTCGAAAATCGAATTATTTTTGAAGATAAAAAACCGAAAAAATAAACAGAATGGTTGCCAGATTTGGCATAAAATCATTCATTCCTTTGCAACAAAGCGTTTCCAAGTATCTAGAATCGCGTGAAATTTACAAACATGAGTTAGAATTACGCCCATTTTACGGCAAAATAAAAACTATATGACATAAGTAACTCAAAATGTGCTATATAAAGTTGACAATTTTCAAATAGTAAGTTCGCTTAGACAACAGGAGTTTAGAATGTGCGATTATTCGTTTTTCTAAAAAAGAAAAACTAATATCTTGAAAATGAAAAATAATTAAAATGCAGATTATTTTAAAGCCGGTTCGGTCCAGCTGGACTATTGGCTACCAGTAGAAATATTGAGCGGCGTTAACTATGCCATTATAGCAGTTATCGTACACTTTGGATATTTGCTAGCGCGACGAGATGGTATAATTCGTGGTGCTAAGTATGGCAATCTGCAAACGATTATGTAAATGAAAATATGGATAACGGTTTTCCCGGTAACCTTAAATGAACAGTAATTATAGGTTGTGAGCATGTGTCAATCGCCAAATAATGAAAAGTCGCCATGGGTGGCAGGCTATCCTATCTGTTCCGTAGCTTTTATTAACTTTACATGTACGCAAGTCGCGAAATAATGATAAATCGCCATGGGTGGCAAATTCGCAAGGTGTCCAATAGGTTTTACATTATTAAAAATACATCTGAAACATATGTTCTGATTTTATTACGCTTTAGCTCCTAATTAATATAACTTTTGAATGGCAACATTAAATATCATTGTGTTTCTGAGGAGTGCAAATAATTTTTCCAGCGATTATAAGCGGAGTCCGCACTCCAGGTGGAGTATAGCTCAGGACCCGTACAACACGGATTCCCATAACAAAATATCTTCCGTGTTATGAGGGGGAGGGGGTCTACTGTAGTATGAAGTTTAAATTTTTATGTACCAATGAAGATGCAAGAACCAAGCAATGTGTAGCTCAGTAATATTCTATCCGATCCAATCTTCGGGTTTTGTCTGTTGAAATTATGTCTTTTTTACGAATAAGCCTGATTAGGGGCCGAATTCCTCATACGAAAAGCGAGCGTAGCGAGTCTGGGGGCCTTGGCCCCTAGTCTTTGTACAAGAATTATTTATGCTTTATGCTTGAAGTGTTGCCTGTATGTTAATCCAGGGCATAAGCTATCTTCATTACAAATTTTTCCAACCATTTTTGTGTGATTCAGTCAAAAACATCCAAACACATAAACGTACACATTTATATTATTGGCAGGATTTGGAAATTTACGAACTTTAAGAAACACATATCTGGACTTTTCTTGGTACTTAAGTATTATTCCGGCGGTCATTCCCGCCAAACTGTTTTTTCGTCAAATGAGTTGCCAAACTGTTGCCAATCGTATTCAAAACCATTAATAATTTCATGTGCCCGGCATTTATCTCGGCAAAAAATCGCTCGTCTTGGCGGACTGCCAGGATAATACGCAAGTACACTTTTCTTTATTTATGCTTTTTAATTTGGAGTGAAATCACCATAATTGCCATACATATTTATGCTTTCCACATGCATGTGATTTTTGCAAATAGAATTTCTGCTTTATTTCAAAAGCATAAATTATTTTGTGCGGGCGATAAAACGGTTTTTAATTAATAGTTAGAAAAGTAATTAAAATTTCTGAGCCTCAGGTACACTTTACCGAAGTCATGGGCACAGTCATGCTCAAGTTTTCAAAGCTCTGCTTTCTGTAGATTTGTCTGTAGAACATTCATTTTTATTTAGAGATAGATAGATTTGGCATAAAACTGGCATAATTTCCGTATTATTTAATGTTTTTCAGGCGCACGTGCTTCTTCATTGAAGTAATAGCATTCTTGTTAGCTCAAAACATGAATCACTTGATACGGGCAAAACTCGCCAAGCATGGCAACGTAAAAACGGTTTTTAATTAATAATTAAAGAAGTAATTAAAAATCAAAAATTCTAAGTAGCCTATAACCTTCTCCAGGGTCCCATCTATATCTAAAACCAAAATTCATCATAATTTATTCAGCGGTTTAAGCGTGAAAGCGTCATAAACAAACAAACAAACAAACTCACTTTCGCATTTATAATATTAGTTAGGATTATTTGCGGAACAGCTCTCGGGCGTTCGTTCCCGAGAACGTCGGATTATTTGCGGAACAGCTCTCGGGCGTTCGTTCCCGAGAACGTCGACTGTGCTCCCTGCGTGTCCACATTACTCCCTACCTGTTTTGAAGCAAGATCTTGTCTGATGACTCTGTTCAGTGGATAAGTGGACCGGCTCTTGTCAGAGCCACTGTGTGAAGTCTTTCGCTAAACAGGCGGCGATCCTGCTGACTGTCTCTCACTGTTGTTACAGGCGGCGACCCAACCCGTCACCTCCGATAAACAAGGCCTACGCACCGAATACAGAAAGTGGCACTATGGTGCATTCCGTTGCTTTACTCACATGTTTTTAATGGCATTAATACAATATTTAATGGAATTATGAGTAAAAAATTGACATGATTGGTTGCCATGATACATAAATATTGTTTGTCTGTACTTAAATAATATGTAATCTTTTAATATTGCTCATGTGTTTTTGAGTTATTTATAATAATGAGCCAAATGTAAATTTTTAAACAGAATAATGCTTCGAGCAAAAACAGCAGAGGAAAACAAAGGTTTAAGAACACTGCCATAGAAAAACTCAATAATAGACTCTACGTGCATTCGATACCAACCGACAGAAGAAAACACCAGTTTAGAAACACAGTTAAAGAAAATACCACAACAAAGACATTCTCTCGGTTCAAACCCTACGGGAAAACATTTTAAGAAAACAGTGAAAGAATAATAGTTCAACACGAAAACTTCCTGGATGCTAACCCGATATTCAGACGGAACAACGGTTTAAGAACACGGGTATGTAACCCCACAAAGAAACAAACACTGGCTGCAAAGGGTTAAGATCAAAATAAAAGAATACCAAATGGACACTCCGTGGATTCTAACCCAACTTCAAGACGGAGCAACGGTTTAACACGGGGATGGAACACCACAAAGAAACGGATCATGGCTGCAGTCATTCCCAAACAATAGATAGAACCTGCAGTTTAAAAACACGGATACAGATAAATAATTCGAAACCTACCAGTAGACGAAATTAACGCTTAAGAATACTGTGATAGAAAAACACTATAAAAAAATTTACACTACCTGCATTCGAACCCAACAATCAAAGGAAAACACCAGTTAAAGAACAGAGTTAAAGTATAATACTAGAAACTAGACTATGGACATTCCTCCCATTCAAACCCAAACTCCCGACGGAACAATGGTATAAGAAAACAGTTAAAGAATAATACTACAACATGGACACTTTCTGGATTCTAAATAATTATCATGAATTACCGGTGATTCTTACTGGAGATTTTAATGTTAATTTTCGCTACCAAGAATCTCAGCCGTCAGTTGATTTTTAAAAAGAAAAATTGGATCTAACTATGAATACTTCTCGACTTCAATCAACAACGCGTTTCGGTACAACGATAGATGCTGTATTTCCAAGAAAGTTAGCCAATTTAGAGAGTAAAATTTATGTTTCACAGTATAGTTAACACAAACCTATAATTTCATACATAAAATATTATGATGACATTCAAGTTCCTATTTCCAATGAATAATATGAATATACCATTTATATAATCTTTGTAAAGTACATGAATAATAATTAAATTATAATGTGATATTTATTTTAAGTTAAAGTTTAATAATTTCTGTGATATTTATATTAAACGTCAAAGAAGTTTTACTTCAATCGCGCGTAAAGATTACACGCACACACTTTTTTTTCTGTTCTTACGATCTTAGATATTTTTCTATTTTCTTTTCCTGATTTACGAAACTCACTGTGCATATTGTATGTTAATATTCCTACAGTATTGATTTTAAAATAAAGAACACATTTAAAAATTATGGACGATCAGCAATAATTAGCGATATCACCAGCATTTTGGCGACATTTATCGCCAAATTGGAAGCAACTGCCATAAAATCGTTAACATGGATGACAGTTATGTCTTCTGAATCCATGGAGCTAAGAAGAAGCGCTTTTCCCGTCTTCTTCATATACAAATCGTCAATTTGGTTTTACGTCCACTATTCATCTAAGAGTAATTTTTCGGCCTGGAATCTTGCGATGATTTTCAGCAGAAGAGGAT
Organism: Cheiracanthium punctorium; assembly: GCA_038373885.1. NCBI lineage: Eukaryota > Metazoa > Arthropoda > Arachnida > Araneae > Cheiracanthiidae > Cheiracanthium > Cheiracanthium punctorium. Next base: position 1,100,688 of record JAWZYV010007565.1, on the reverse strand, counting down.
CTACTGGAAAAAATTAAAAGCAGTCCTTCCCTTGTACTAACGATGAAACGAATCCACTGATATTGCAAGTCAGAAGACTCTCTTGCGGCCGCATTCACCAAACACTTGACATGCGGATTCAATCAAACTCGCGTGTTAACCCTTTGAGGTGCAAGGCCTTTTTTTGACGACAGCTGGCTGTGCAAAGGGTCTCTAGATCTGTGGTACGCGATGAACGTTTCGATCGTCCGCCCTCTTGCTGGTCGTTAAGTCGAGCGATGGCAACGGCTGCCCTTTTTCAGCATTCGGCAATCTATCCAGCTGTTCTCGCATTCTTCCCTTTTTCAGCAGATGTCAGTGCTGTTAAAAATAATCGCGACAATTTTTGACGGGAAATGACGTGCTAAAAAAGTAAAGGATTCTCGTGGAGCTGTGTCACCCGCAAATATTTTTATAGAAATCCAATCTCTTCTTCGTGACTGGCAACAGTCAAAACGTCAGAGTTTGGTGTTGCCAGAGCGGGAACACTGCACGTTAAAGGGTTAAAGTCATCGGTAAGATATCTTACCGATGACTATAATACGCGTTTCAGGATTAATCCGCGTGTCAAATGTTTGGTGAATACCGGCGTTGATATCATGTAAACGTGTTTGTTCTGGAGCCGTTAGTGTCCATTACTTGGCTGACATTCCTGTGGGATCAGATGGAAGTACGAATGTTTTACATAAAATTTTATGCGAATTCCTAGAATCGAAAGAGATCGATACAAAAAATTGAGGGGTTTTTCAACAGATGGAGCAGTAGTTACGTGTGCAGAAAATGGGGCAATCTTGCGTCCTATGCGTGTAATCAGGGGTGCAGTGGGCACAGGGCGGAGCCCCGTACTTTTTTTTTTTAGACGGGGAGGCGCCTTGGCTAATAAATGTATCAAATGTTAAAAATATGTCCTACATTTCAGATTTTAGTGCCATGAATTTAATTATTATTTCATTAGGCTCAAAAATTCTAATATACAAGATGTGTCATCCTCGATGTTTATTAAACTTAATGGTCCCCCACTTCAAAAATGGGAGGCCGAGTGGATAGGACACTCTAGGAATCCTTTGGATCAGTGTTCCGTGTTAGTACACGGGAAAGAGAGAAAAGGGGGGAGCATCACCCCCTTTTCTAGAATACCTCTGGAATATTTATATTATAACTATAGAAGATGTCCCTATTCTCCGAACAGAAGCGATTCTCTCACATTTCGTACTCATAAACGGGCAGCAGTCGGGAAATCTCGGTTAATCTATTTTCTTTTGCTCGAATTGCTAAATTCATAATTTTATAACTTTAAATTTGCTCCAAACTTTTTCTTAATTTTTTGTTCTCAGAATGAGTAAAAGGAAGCAGTAGTCGCTTTTAAGTTATTTTAACACTGGTGTAAAAGATCCTAACATCAATTTGAAGCAGGAAAGTGTACATAAAATAAAGTTTCAAGTAATAGCAATAAATTTTTGAATGGTGTTATTTTACATCTTAAAGAAAAATTCAGAAAAAAACAGAATTTCTGAGATAATTAAATACTTTAGTTACACTGGAAATGACCTCATATCTGCAGATGAAAATTAATTAGAAATGCTAAGAATGCAGATGATTATAGAATATCAGCTATGGGAAAAAGAAATTACTGGCACAGCATACTGGATTAACTGCTGATACAACGTTGATATTTTTCCGAATATCCATAAACTTTAAAAAACTTTCGTCACCTTGTCTGTGACATCTGCTACTGTGGGATCGTTTTCAACCATGGAATATTTTAAAACTCTTTAAGAAGCAGTACATTTGAAATGCGTTTAAACGGTCTTTGTTATACATGTATAAAAATATATCTGTAACTTACCCGTATATGAGCGCTCATAATTGCACAATCTTCAGTTTTTACCAAGTGGTGCATTATTTCTTTCGTGGTAATGGCGATATGCACCCCCTAAAGTGAATTTCTGGGTACGCCACTGAGCCAGTCTTGTCATGTCAATCACAAGTTTTCCAGAAGTCATACTGAAGGAAAAGAGGAACTCTGGTCTGCTCAAAATTAATTATTTTTTCCTTTGTTGTTAAAACAGATAAGTTGTCATTTAATAAACACTTTATTTAAAAAAAAAAAAGAAAGAAAACGTTGGCCACGCACCTTCTTAAAAAAATTTCACCTGCGGCAAGCTTCATTTATAGCGCCCCGCCACTTTTTATTTTAGGAATGCATCCCTGCGTGTGATAAATCTCAACTTGTCTCACCAAGTTAGTTTTTTAGACCACTAATTGCTGACCTTGGTGGTCTTTTTGGACCCCCAAATTTTCTTCTCTGGTGACTTATTTTAGGAATGAAGTAAGTTTTAAAGAAAAATAAATGTATACTAGAGATGAACTAAAATGACTTTTTGATTAGTAGTAATAGAACAAACTAATTGTAGAATTTATTAGAACATAAGTGATTTTTTAAAGAGGGCGTGCTATTACTGTTACTCTTGCTTTTTATTGATAACTAGCTGAAGTACCCGTTCTTCGCACGGGAATGAATGGACTTTTTGATATTAATATTTGTTGTGATTACTATTTATTGTAATAAAGAGATATAGCAAAATGGATATCGCGTTATATTGTGTTCAATAATAATGCATACTGAATTTCAAGGCAATCGTTTTTACGGTGCAGAAGGCGATGCGGCGTACCGCAATCTAGTGGCGAGTTTTAGCAAAACAGATACGGCGAAAATATTCTTCGCATTCAGATATCGATGTATACGAATTTTCATGTCGCTTGAAATGCCCTAATAACTGCATTATTTCTGAACGGATAGTTAAATTTTAATTTTGTATTCTAAGAAAACCTATACACTTGTTTTCAAAAATGCTATTCCCTTAAGCTCTCAGTAAATTGCGCCAAAAAGCCCAAAACTGCGCAAACCGCTAGAACTCACTTTCTAAAAATCGGCCTATCAGCCATTTTATTTTTCGCCAAACTAAAAAAAATTACATATTAGTCTCGGATATCTTCGATCCTCATTGTTTTGCGTATAAAACATTTCATTCCTGCTCTCATTTCTTATGCGCACACGATATTACAATTAAAAAAATAACCTTACAAATATAAACTAAAAAAATCATTATTATTCTTTTATTTTTACTTTAAGAATTTAAAACATTTTATTCGGCAAAGTCGCCACACATGGCAACCAAGATGCTTATTTCACACACTCTTTTCACTACAGGGGTTACAATTACGTAAAGCTTACTGCGTGGAGAACATAAAAAATATCTTAAATTCCGGGAACGGGTGGACTTTCAAAGTTTTAAAGTAGACTATAATTTATTCTATATTATTTTACATATCTGTGTAAAATTTCAGGCTGACAGGTCCATTTTTGTGGATTTGTATACTACCGAAATCCAAAAACTGACAAACAGAATTTCATTTTTATTTATAAGATAACCTACGCTTGTTTTTAAAAATACCCTCTCATTAAATTGCGCCAAGCGCTAGAATCAGAAAATCTGACACACTTTCAGATTTTAAATACGCACTAAAGTGCTATATATAAAAAGAGTTATAATCCATGGGTCTTCCCTAGTTTCGTTCCTTCTTTCATTAAGTTGGAAAGTGTATCATTATTCATGAATGCGATTAAACAAAATTAAAATTGATATTTCTAACATCCTTTTTTCTGGATGTAATGCATTAGAAATAGATGCAGAAAAGCTGCTCAGAAAAATGCACAATTCCAACTGAATGAAAATTTCAGAAACTTATACGCAGGTGTATTCATAACCCAAATAGCAGACGATTAAATTACGATAAATAGCGCCAAGCGTTAGAATCCTCCTCAAAATCGCACATCAACCCCTTTTACTTTTCGACCAATTAAAAAGTTGCACATTTATTTTCGGAAAATTTCCAAATTCTATTTTTCTTTTGAGTATAAATCATTTCATTCCCGCTCTGATATCACATGCACACGATATTTTAATTTAAAAACAACCTTACAAATAATCTAGACAAAATTTAAAAAAATCGTTATTCTTTTATTTTTACTTCAAGAGTCTGAATCATTTAATGAACTGCCGAATGTGGCAACCTAGATAAGCTTAATCGTCGCTTAATTGACTGTGGGGTTACAATTACGAAATGGCGGAAAGCAAAAATTAGCCTTTTGCGATACGTTTTTATCGATATTTCCTAAAATAGTTCGAATTTTGAAAAATTCGCTTCGAGGTGTGTCGGGGCCTGTCATGGAGAATTTCCGTTCAAAACTTGGTAGGTCTGCGATCACCCGTTTGCGAGCTACGCGAGACACAGACAAACAAACTAACAGTTTGCACACATTGTTTTATTAATATAGCTACCAGTCTCAAATAAAATCCAGTTTCAAATCTAAGCCTCGCCAAAGTGCCAACAAGCGCCATTTTGCAAGAGTTTTTTCAGGGAATCATTCGAAGCATTGACTTCAATTTTGCATCAATCAATTTTGGATGCAGCAATCAATTTTGGAAATGGTTCGACCTTTAAAAAGTAAAACACGCGTTTATTTGAAAAGTGAAATAATTTAATACAGCCGCATTTTTTAAATTATCAACTATATAACGTGTTTTATTCATCGTTACTCCGATGTACTATATGCGAAGATTTCAATTATCTGAAATTTGGCGGAATTCCTCCAACTTAAATCAATGCACTTGGCGAGAATGCTGAAGATAGATCGCTTGAAATCCCTTAATAACTGCATTATTTCCGCACGGATCATTAAAATTTAACGCTGTATTCTAATAAAACCTTTGCACCTGTTTTCAAAAATCCATTTCCTTAAGATCTCAGTAAATTGCACCAAGCCGGAAACTGTGCAAACCGCTAGAACTCAGTTTCTCGGCATTTTGAGCCATTTTATTTTTCGCCAAACTAAAAAATTTTAACATATTAGCCTCAGAAATCTTCAATTCTTATTGTTTTGCGTATAAAACATTTCATTCCTGCTCTGTTTTCCCATGCACACGATATTATAATTAAAAAAAATAACCTTACGAATATAAACTAACAAAAAAAAATAATTATTATTCTTTTATTTTTACTTTGAGAATTTAAAACATTTTATTCGGCAAAATCGCCACACATGGCAACCACGATGCTTCTTTCACACTTTTTTCACTACAGGGGTTACAATTATGGAAAGCTTTTTGCGTGGAGAGCATAAAAAATCTCTTAAATTCCGGGAACGGGTGGACTTTCAAAGTTTTAAAGTAGACTATAATTTATTCTATATTATTTTACACATCTGTGTAAAATTTCAGGCTGATAGGTCCATTTTTGTGGATTTGTATACGACTCAAATCCACAAACAAACAAACAAACAAACAGAATTTCATTTTTATTTATAAGGATTAATTATAATTTTAATTTATCAATTTTTAAATTATAAATATCAAGGAAATGAAACAATTCATGTCATTTAATATTATTTCTATAAAAATATAAACACAAGGTCGAATTAATTTCATTTTGTCCACTGTGTTATCAGTCCCCTGTGTTACTGTCGAAAACCGTGACGTCATATATGACTAACCGAAGGAACTTTTCCTTTTTCTATTGCCCATGGTTTTAGAATTTTTTGTTTTGTGTTTCTTCTTTTGAGCATGGCAACGAAGGAAAACAGAGATGTTTTTTTTTTTTTTTTTTTCGATTCAAGATTGTTCCTAAATGTATGTTTTGTTCTGAGAGTAAAAATATAATATTACAGCAATAATGAATCTAGCAATTTTGTGATATGTGTTTTAGAATTAAATAATTTAGAATAGACAAGCTCGGCCCGAGATACCTTTGGATTTGAAAAGGTAAGAAGAATTTATATTATCTTAAAGATTTTGGAACGTATATTTTTGATATTTTCGAATAGAATCGTTTTTCACAGTTACCATGGTGTTGGTAACATAGGTTAATCTATGGTTAATCTCTGCTCTATGGGTTAATCCGAGTTTTAAAATGAAAGGAAACAGAATATTCTATCAGTTTGGTGTGCCTGCAAGAAATAAATGGTAACGTAAGATAAATGGTGCCTGCAAGAAGTGTTGATGCCTGCAAGAAATAAATTTATAAAACCTGATTTCTGAGGTTGTTATATTCTTGTTGATTTATAAACATTTGCCCTCTTTTTCACTTTACTGTCCCCTATCTTTCTTTGTCCCCTGTATAACTAAAATGTTTTTTTTTTTTTTGTCTGTACCAAAAGAAAAAAAACTTTTATAAAAAGGAAATTAATAAATCCAATAGAACGGTTGTGTGGTAGGTATTACTATAATTTCACAATATTACTGTATTTTTACATAAATCATATTGAGTTAAAAAATGTGAAAAACCAAAAACGGTAACACAGGGGACTTAGTATGTTAATATCACGAGAAAATAAATTAGTTAAAAAATTATCATGCCAAAAAAAAGGAAGTTGCTATCAAAATGCTAACAAGGTAAAAGTACTTTTTTAAGAAAGAATGGGGTGATTACATAAAAGTTGGTAATGCAGGAGACATTTTTCAGTCTGCATGTTCATGTTTTAAAGTAAATATATTCATTAAAATTTAAATAAAAGTGTGCTGCTGATATTTAATCCCAGGGCAGACGCCACTCATAGGGACTCTTTTATATTGATAAAAATTGAGATAAACATATATGGATGCACAGACACTGATAAAACAATAGTATGTATTTTATGAGCAATTATCATTATATATATATATATATATATATATATATATATATATATATATATATATATATATATATATACAGGGTGTCCAGTCTTAATGTGACCCAATAGCTAATTCCCGAACTATTCGGTTTAGATATGCACTTCCAATTTGAAAAATGTTTTAAAAAAGGTAAAGAATGTTTTTACGTGCTTTTCGAACCAAAAAACCCATTTAGAAAAAAATTACAAAAATTAAATTTTTATACCGTCCCCAGGTCCTATCACTTATATTTAGGAAAAGATGCGGTACACAAAAACAAAGTAAACACAAAAAGTTTCATTTTATTACGATAAAAACTGACCAAGTTATGGAACTTTGAAAATCATACATTTCATCCATTTTCTCGGCCAATTTCAAGAAGCTAGTAAGGGACCGTCTCCAAAGTGAAATTAATTGGAACTATGCCAGGAAACATTCGCTCTCGCACGTCACTCTTATGTAAATCGTTTTTAAATTTAAAAGTACACACATTACGTTAATATTACAATAACTGAGTACTTAAAAAACAAAATTTATTCTGTGTACGTGTAAAACATAGATAAAATAAAATATTTTGGACGAAGAAAACTTTTCAAAAGCAGTTCCAAAAACTTAGACTTATTTGCCTGCGGCTTCAGACTGATTTGCTGCGGTACTGATCATGGCAAACGTTAAAAATCTGTTGTGTAGTCGCTTGCAATTGCATACAGCCGTATTCTAATATTACGAATTCTAGTACAGGAGAACGAGATGTATACAAATGAAGAATACTGCGAAATGGTACTGTTGTATGGGCAGTGTAATCGAAATAAAAGAGAGGCGGCAAGACTTTATGCCATTAAATTTCCCAGTCGAAGACATCTATCTTATTGTACAATTGCCCGTGCTGTTCAACGCTTGTATAGAACTGGGAGTTGTCATAGACGTATTCCCTTGTCTCGTGCCACACCTTCAAGCTTGCGGATACCCGCTGAGGATGTTCTAGGATATGCCCTGGCTCATCCTGAAAGTAGTGTCCAGGATATTAGCAAGGCTTGTTCCTACTCAAAATCGACGGTGTGGAACATATTACATACGTACGGTGCATTTCCTTATCGTCCAGTCCTGGCGCAGGAGCTAATGCCTGGAGACCAGTTGTATACATCTCGTTCTCCCATACTAGAATTCGTAATATTAGAATACGGCTGTATGCAATTGCAAGCGACTACACAACAGATTTTTAACGTTCGCCATGATCAGTATCGCAGCAAATCAGTCTGAAGCCGCAGGCAAATAAGTCTATTTTTTTGGAACTGCTTTTGAAAAGTTTTCTTCGTCCAAAATATTTTATTTTATCTATGTTTTACACGTACACAGAATAAATTTTGTTTCTTAAGTACTCAATTATTGTAATATTAACGTAATGTATGTACTTTTAAATTTAAAAACGATTTACATAAGAGTGACGTGCAAGAGCGAAAGTTTCCTGGCAGAGTTCCAATTAATTTCATTTTGGAGACGGTCCCTTACTAGCTTCTTGAAATTGGCCGAGAAAATGGATGAAATGTATGATTTTCAAAGTTCCATAACTTGGTCAGTTTTTATCGTAATAAAATGAAACTTTTTGTGTTTACTTTGTTTTTGTGTACTGCATCTTTTCCTAAATATAAGTGATAGGACCTGGGGACCGTATAAAAATTTAATTTTTGTAATTTTTTTTATAATGGGTTTTTTGGTTTGAAAAGCACGTAAAAACATTCTTTACCCTTTTAAAAACATTTTTTAAATTGGAAGTGCATATCTAAACCGAACGGTTCGGGAATTAACTATTGGGTCAAATTAAGGCTGGACACCCTGTATATACTGGCACAATATATATATATATATATATATATATATTGCGCCAGTCACATACAATTCATGCATTTCTTCTTTATACAAAAGTGTCGTTTATTAATTTTGGGCACCCATTCATCGGGTGTCAGGGGCAGCTGATCTGTCTGCCGTTGTCTTAGTCAGGTTATGATCCTATTATTGATTCTTTCTAGAAAACACTTCTTGCTGTCGTCTATTGTATAATAAATGAATTTACCAGTATGTTCATATTTTGTGTATTATAAGTTAAAAGAATCTTCAGCTTATAACTAATATCCAAACAGTTTTTAATACATGTGACTGGGCGGTTAAATATTAATCATCTTTATTCAGTGTCTCTCAAATTAAGGTCGCCCTATGTTATAATGAAGCAGTAATGCCCCTTGTTGCAGGGCGAATGGGGCAATCGCCCAGAAATTGCAAATTTTAGAGGCCAAAAATTCTTCTAAATTCCCAACTTTTAACACTTAACAATAAAATTACAAAAGGGAAAAAAGTTTTCAAAAGTTTTATGAGTTTTGAATTATGAACAGTAAAAATAATTCCAATTAACTATGTTTTAATCAATAGCATTCTTTCAGTTCGTTAAAATGCTCTGTATTCGTTAGAGCATTTCGACGTGATGCTTAACTGACATCATATATGTTATTCTAAGTGGTATTTCAGATTACAATTTTTTAATTCGGAATACAATTTTTTATTTGGAGGTAAGTTAAAGGATGTTAAAACTTTTTAGAATGTATGAATCAAAATGTTTTTTATCCCCGTTTCCATAAGAAGACGGAAAGTGAAGCAGTACCGGCTTAAGCAGTGATTGGGAGGGTGGACACCTATCTCAGCTGGGCTGCTGAAGAACCGTGTACTCTAATGGGAGCTGGTGCACGTAAAATTCTGTTCCTGGCTCCAATGTCCTCCATTTCTAAACGATACCTCTTGGGGTGCCGATTTCAGGTGCTGGTTCTCTCATTTGGAATTGGTTCAGAATTAGGAGACCCCCAGCAAAGTTCCAGACTTCCTCCCACAGGGGCTCAATAGAATCGAAGCCGCTCCCCATCGCTCATCGCCGTTCTACGGAGGATCTGGCCCCGCTCGCACTTACCAGCAGCATTAGAAACAACAGCATAATGCTTTTATGAAAAGGGAGGGATTTATCGTGTGTGGGGGGCCAATTGTTTTCTTTTGCCCAGGGTCCCCGCAAGTTGCCTTGATAGGCCTCTGGCCAGTTGTACAATATTTCTAACTGTATTTGAGAAAATCTTTCAATTTAAACCATTTCTGGTCTTTTTCGCTGTTCCTCTGAAGTGCGCGCTCCGTTAAAGTGCATTCCGCAATTACAACTTGAAATACGGTGATATATCCGAGACATTTTTACCCACGCACTTATTATTTGACAGTAAACGAACGTCGCTCTCATAATGTATCTTGTAACTCGCTTTTTAAGATACGACCGACCTTCTCTGGAAACATTACCTTGCCCACGTGTTCCCGCGTTTCACTTCGCTTTGCTCTAAAGGCAGAAAAAGAAAGTAAAATCATAACTTAAAAAAAATATTTGTTTTATTGCTTGAAAACGGGTAATCGTTAGAAAAAAAAATTTCCCAAACAAGCAGTAGTCATTTCATGCTAGTAAATTTCGAAAAGAGAAACAAAAGGTGGGAAAAAAATGCTAAGCGATTTTTTTTTCTGTCTTCCTTCGCATCGGGTGTACGCTAATGGGAGGTCCAACCCCCCTCCCCCCTTAATGTGCCAAGAGAGCAAGGGCGGAGTGGGTCAATCACTCTAGATGCCTGGCGCCAAGAGGAGATTGTAATAAAAACCTGCCTACGATGAATTTTGGATCAGGTATGGTTATGGGAAAATGATGGCTGACAAGGCAGTCAGTCGAAATTGTGTCTACTACGCTAAAGAGATCTGTCTGAAGTCGATTATGCTTTTCATCTGACTTAGAGAAGTCTGACACTTTGACAGAAATAAAACAAATATATTAATAAACAAATAGCAGTGTAAACAAAAATTAAACTAGTCTCAAACGTAATGTTGCTGTTTTCTTTTCTTTAATATCTTATCCTTTAATTATGAGAAAGAAGCTTTATTTGTTTACTAACTGAAGCACCCGTTCTTCGCACGGAATGGATATTGTTTCACCAACAAATACAAGTGGAAAATAAGTAAATAAATATTAAACATCTTTTGGTTATATATTTAATCGCCTGCAAAATCTGTTTTATAATGTTCGTCAAGCATATTCTAACTATACTTGACTTTTTAAATACTGTATGGAACAGGGTTGGAAAAAAACCCGGTTTATTTGAAAAAAACCAAAAAACCGGGTTTATTTGGTTTAAACCGGGTTTTTTTGGTTTAAACCAGGTTTTTTTTAATCCTTTTATAATTACATGTTACATATTTATAAATAAAATTATTTGTAAAATGTTCAAATAAAAATTAATATTTCTTCTGAAAATAACTAAAACAAAGTAAATAAAAAATTGTTGCTATACTTTATATTGTGGACATTGAAATCATTCAATTTTAACATTTTATTTAGAGATACTATTTTTTTATATTTAGTATCTACTTATATAATACGCCAATGTATGCGGTACCAAAATTGACGATATTTTTATGCTGGGAGCGGCAAGAACTAGATGTAAACATTAGCGTAATAACAATAACACACGTGCAAAAATCCAGATTAACAGTTCAATGACATCAAGTGAAGCAAGCCTATTTGTTACTGGTTACGTGTGTCACGCAGTAGATAGATTAAAAAATAACAATGCATGTGCAAAGAAGCAAAATCTTTCGGATTTTTTTACTTCACGTTTATTGCACATTTAAAAAAAAACTACTTTGCAATGAAGTATATTTTAGCCATTTCGTGTTTCCATACACGAAAAAGCAAATTGTTTCTTTTTGATTTGATTAATGGCAACGGTACTCTGAGTGATCTGCCAAGGATAGGAGATGCCTTGGCAGGAGGACTTTCTAAGAGGTTTTAACGTGTATCCACGTTACATCTGGAGAAAACCTAACAAAACTCCAGACCGTTAGATCGACAGCCGCATGATGGGACCCAAATCCGGGACCCTCACACTTCGGCCATCTACCATTTTCAGTGACATTACCACCGTGCCATGATGAGGACCCCAAAATCTTTCGGATCTATTCACATGTCCCATGGTCACCATCAGCTTTTGTCATGATACCCCTAAAATTTGTAGCAACCATAACCTAAATACATTTCATGACAAATACTGTTAAAACCATGAAATATGATTTTCGTTGAAAGGACTCCGATAATTTAGACAAAACTGACTGAGTAAATATGGTAAGATATGGGGGGGGGGAAGCTGGCCACCTTGGCAGCTAGTTAATATAATACAATAGTAATTGCTTACTGCATTTTACATGGAATATTGCTCTTAGATTCATCAGTAATAATGGTGATATTTAGTTCAAAATAATATTTTTAAGGTTTAGATATAAGTTGTTAAAACACAAAACCTCTATTTTGGAAAAGTTCAAGTATCAAGCATTATTCAAGTAAAAAATGCAGCCTATAATTTAAGTTTAATCAATAATTTTTAATAATTATAAAACAATAAGGTATCTAGAGTGATATAATAAACTTATTCTTGATACTTATGAGGATAATTTAAAAATATATTAGAACGTATTCTATCTGTAGTATTTGTAATTTTAAATTATTCTTTTAAAAAAACCAATTGGTTTTTTTGAGAAAAAAACCATTTGGTTTAAACCATGGTTTAAACCGTGGTTTAAACCAGTCGGTTTCAGGGTTGGCTTTTTACCGGTAAAAACTGGTTTTTACCAGGACATGGTAAAAACTAGGTTTTTACCGGTAAAAACCTGGGAAAAAGGGGTAAAAACCTAATGATACAAAAAACTCCCTGAGTCATAAACTGTATATTAATGCTATTTATAAAACTGTATTTTCATGTAATTGATGTGGATATATCATCATCAGGACATACTGATGATGTAAACTACATTATGTGATTGTGCAAACTACATTATGTAATAAGTAATATTTGTAAGCATTTGGTTTTCATTAAAATGGTTAAGATAAGTTCAGTGTAATAAAAGTATATTTACAAGTCCTTTAAGTAAAAATTATTTAACTAGCCTGCATTACATAATTGTAATAAATATTGTAATGTGCCTTCTCATAATAATAGTTTTAATAAGTTTCATAATGATAAATGTACATTATCTATAAATTTGAATTCTTGAAAGATGAAAACATGGATGAAAGTTTTCTGTGTTTATTATATTCCTCAAAATGAACTATTTTCATATAGCATTCTTTTACTTACCAAATCAGACACTGAATTAGGTGAATATTGTTATATGGAAATGGAAATAGTGATATTAAATGTCCTGAACTTTTATCCCTGAGAAAATGAAAAAATAGCAGATAAATCTTCATTGTTTGCTTGTGGATTAAGGCCGACTTACTGCACTAGGGTCCCAGTCCTATAGGGGAATACCTTCCTATTTCTAAAGGATCCTAGCCAGTATTTATGCGCAGTTTCTGAAAAAAAAAAAAAAAAAAAAAAACACTCCAAAACATGGAAACAGCCAGATCAACAGGCAGGACCGGGGTATGAACCTGGCACCTCCCACCATCCAGTTTCGAGAGCAGAACCTCTCAGCCATTGGTGGAGAGATAAATCTTCAAAAAAGTGACAAAAAATAGTCAAACTAATAAGTTTTTCTCAAAGGTGGTAAAAACCCTGGTAAAAACATGTTTTTCCAAAGACGGTAAAAACCGTAGTAAAAACCGGTAAATACCATCAGACGGTAAATACCGCCCAACCCTGGTCGGTTTAAACCATGCCAACCCTGGTATGGAATGTGCATCATATTCCGCGAGTGTGCCATTTTTGTCTTTTTGTTCTTCAAAATTGAAATCTATGTTATAATCGCCTACTAAAACAGTTCTAAAACTCCTGCCAGGCACATACTAACTATGCCTCACCTTCATGTACACGAATATAGACACCAATATTCCAATTAAATAAACAGTAGGGTTAGGCAATTTCTTGACAAAGATGGTTATGTTGTGGGATTACGGCCAATTAGCTACACGTGGTCTCTAGGTCGAAGGGTTAGGTAATCTCCGTGGGGGTTTTCCTAAGTGGTCCTAACCAGTATTTACTCTAAATTTCTGAGGAAACCACTGGAAACTCCGAACGGTTATGTCGGCCGACGCGACCTGGTTTTGAACCATGCACCTTCCGTCTTCCAGTTCAGCATGCTATGAGCTCAGAAACTGGTAGGACACTCGTCAAAGATGGAAGATATCGCTTCGAGAACTTATTTCTTTTATGTTAAACTTCGCGGTAAATCACCAAACATGGTGAATCGTGGCGACTTTTCACATTTAATCTGGCAACCCTTGAAACATGATTCGCCCTTGCACTAGGTGGACAAAAATCTTGAAATTAACAGTACTCAAGAGCTAAAAAATACTTGTAAAACACATTTTTTTGTCAACTACCCTTTATTAAGGTCGAGTTTTAAAAAACCTTGAAAAGGATTTTTATGAATCTGTGTTCGTTGCATTTTAATGCAAGATTTTTAGGCTATCTTCATTTTTCTTCGATATATAAAGACAAATATGAAAATAACGTTCTAGCCCCTCACAACAGTTGTGGCACGAACTCTGAAAAACCCCGAAAATGATTGTTATGCATTCGTGTTCGCTACGTTTTAAAGCAAGAACTTTATGGATATCTATATTTCCCGTTGAGATATGATGGCAAATTTGGAAACAACGTTTTGTTCCCTTATCCCAGTTTTGATGCGAATTCTAAAAAATCCTGAAAATGATTTTAAGGCATTTATTTGTGTTTACTATATTTTTAAGCAAGAATTTTAGGCTCTTCTTCCTCCGATATATGAAGGGAAATGTGAAAAGAATGTCAAAGACCGTTTTGACCCCTTACACCAGTTTGGGTGCGAATTCTAAAACACCCTGAAAATGATTCTTAGGCATTCGTGTTCGCTGCATTCTAAAGCAACAATTTTATGGCTATGTCAGTTTCCTTTTGAGATATGATGGCAAATCGAAATAACTTTTCGATTTGCCATCGATTTGTTCTTTTCTCTTTCGGGGATAAGGGATCGAAAATAACTTTTTGGCCCCTTATCCCCGTTTTGATGCGCATTCTAAAGAACCCCGAAAATCAATGATAAGCATTTGTGTTTACTATACTTTTAAGCAAGAATTTTACGGCTATCTCTTTTTTCTTCTGATATATAAAGGGAAATATGAAAAGAACGTTTCGGACCCTTACCCCCATTTGGATGCGAATTGTAAAAAACCCTGAAAATGATTTTTAGGAATTTTTGTTAGTTGCCTTTTAAAGCAAGAATTTTATGGCTGTCTTTTTTGTCCCTCTGAGAAATGAAGGGAAATTAAAAAAGAACGTTAAAGAACGTTTGTCCCCTAACGCCCGTTTGGGTGCGAATTCCAAAAAATCCCTGAAAATGGCTTTTAGCTATTTATGTTAGTTATATTTTAAAGCAAAAATTTTATGGCTGTCTCTTTTTTCCTCTGAGATAGGAAGGGAAATGGGAAAAGAACGTTTTGGTCCCTTACGTCCGTTTGGGTGCAAATTCTAAAAAATCCCGATAAATACTTTTAGGTACTTGTATTAGTTACATTTTAAAGCAAGAATTTTACGGCTATCTGTTTTCCCTTCTGGGATATGAAGGGAAACGTGAAAAGAACGTTTTGGGCCGACACCGCCGTCTGGGTACGAATTTTTTAAAATCGCTTCTTAAAGGACGCCTTGGGAACAAAAGCTTTAAGCTCCTAAAATGTCGATGTCAGTACCTCCGGTACATTTGGCTGGGCGATGTTCGTCAGTCAGTCAGTCAGGACATATTCCTTTATATAGAGAGATTTTTATTTTTTTTTCTTTCTTCTTTTTTAAGGATATGTGCAATAGTTTTTCCCCTTTGTATTTGTATTTTTAATTTATTTTTATTACCATTTCATACCATGTGTATATTTTAACTCATTGGAATTAACTTCCTGGCTCTTCACAGACTTTGAGCAATTGAAAATTAATCTGTAGCAAAATTTCCATTTTATAACTGATTTCTAAGTTAAATGCAAAAAATAAATAAAATATTTAAAACTAGCTGCTACCCGCGACTTCGACCGCACCGGCTTTAGAATTAGGTCTAGAGAGAAATGAAGCTTGTGCAACATGCTAACGAATATGCTTGCATGGGGGGGGGTCGCAACCCCCCCCCATGGGGAATTTTTTGCCATACAAAATGTATATTCTTCTCCCTTATCACACACACATGTACATATATATGAGTTCAAGTAGTCGTAATTAAAATTTCTGGCTACGCCACTGCGGGCTAGGATCCCTTAGAAAGTCCCCCGCTGTGCCGCCCAGCCGGCACAGCCAGCTGTCGTCAAAAAAGGGTCACTAGATCTGTGGCACGCGATGAACGGTTCGATCGTCCGCCCTCTTGCTGGTCGTTAAGTCGAGAGATGGCAACGGCTGCCCTTTTTTCAGCATTGGGAAAGGGTTGCGCCTCAAAGAGTTAAAAGTGGATATTAAAAAATAATTCCAATTGAAAACCACAAAGTAATGCTTTTTGTCTGATCGGACTCAGTTTTCATTGTATACATGAGTCCGAAAAAGACACTGAAAAATCTTACTTGGTTTCTCTGTTTCTCATGATTTTCCCTTTTTCTCCTTATTATGCCCCCTCTCCCTTTTTCCCCCCCTATGGGACGTGGGTAACATAATTTTGCGGTCCTTCGTATCTTAAAAGCAAGTGGATGCGACGATGTTCAGGTGAGAGCCTATTTATGTTCCAGCCCTCGGGAGGCGTGGGTCGAAATGGGGCTCGAAGTTAAGCCATATTTGCGGCGAATATGGCATTCGGCATTAAAAGCGATCCTTTGTCAGTTTGAAATATCGTAGGCAGACATCTTCCCTTTTTATTTTATGGAGTTGCAGTTGTCAAGTTCATTCGTGAACATCTGCGAAATTTTCAACTGCAAGAAATACTCTAAATTATAGTGGACGGATTTCGGTTTCTTTGCCGGTTTATGCAAGGCTTGAAAATGTTTTCTGCTAATTACTCGTTTCATCTATGTTAACCCTTTGAGGCGCAACCCTTTCCCAATGCTGAAAAAAGGGCAGCCGTTGCCATCGCTCGACTGAACGACCAGCCAGATGGCGGACGATCTTTACGTTCATCGCGTGCCACAGATCTAAAGACTCTTTTTCTGACGCAGCTGCCAGCTGCGTCAAAAAAAGAGTCTTTAGATCTGTGGCATGCGATGAACGTTTCGATCGTCCGCCATCTTGCTGGTCGTTCAGTCGAGCGATGGCAACGGCTGCCCTTTTTTCAGCATTGGGCAATCTATCCAGCTGTTCTCGCATTCTTCCATTTTTCAGTAGATGCCAGTGCTGTTAAAAATAATCGTAATAATTTTTTTACGGGAAATGACGTGCTAAAAAGTAAAGGATTTTCGTGGAGCTATGTCACCCGCAACTATTTTTATAGAAATCTAATCTATTCTTTGTGACTGGCAACAGTCCAAACGTCAGAGTTGGGTGTTCCCAGAGCTCCAACACTGCGCGTTAAAGGGTTAATACGAAGAAAGCGCAGTAATTTGACTTTTACGGGAAAAAAAATATTTTTGGGAGCGTACCTAACAAAAATTTCTTTTAACTTTTTGATTTTTTTCAGTTTTTCGATATCAAATTTATACTGAGAAATATAGCGTACTTTAATTTTAAGCTTCACTGGTGAACACACTTAGTTGTAAGGCACTCGCTTAAAAATGATGAATATCACACACATTTTTACTATACTATCCACAAAATATTTATTAACACAGTATATTGTGCTTTAATCTATATCATCCTGACAAATATTCTAATAGTACGTATAACTATCTACCTTCGTTTTACCCCTTCATATGTTCAATTTAAATACTTTTATATTTTATTTATTTCAATCTCATGGAAAATACTAAACTATGTAATCTCGAAGAGCTTTTTAAAATCGTGCAAATTGCAGATATGACGCAAATTGTGTGACTAAATTTGCCAGTCACACTCAGTTTTCAATTTATGACGTCACATTTCTCACGGTTGTAAAATAAGTTTCGTTTAGCTAGGTCATTGAGTCCACCCCTATTTTGTTTTCTATCGGATTAAATACTGAAACTTATGATGACGTAGAAAAAATAATACATATTTTTTCTTTACGTAAGCCCGTTATAGAAGGATGTAATTCTACGTTAAAAAAAAGAAAATATTGAAGATAATTTAGGTCAAACGTGTCAGTGATGAAACCTGGTTTTTTGTATATATGCTATTGTGTAACTCATGGTTAACCTGTTCGCACACATCGTTGCAAAGAAGCAATGACAGCGCTGGACAACAGCAGCATTCACTGGCCCTTGGTAGGAACCACAGAAATGGAATCGCTGCAACTCTGAGAGACATTAGCTTAAAGGTTGAGTTTGGTTTGCTTATTTAAGGTAAATTTACTCAAGGACCATTGGCGGAGGACTTTTTAAGGGGTTCTAACGTGTATTCACGCTACATTTTGATAAAAACTGCCCAAAACCCCAGACCGTTACCAGAGGCGGCCCGAGGGGCCCCAGGCGAAGCGCAAGAGCGGGGCCTCTTCTCTATCATGTCTTATGCGATAGCAATAAAATGACCCAGGAGCGGGGCCTATAAGCGCGGGGCCTTAGGCGATCGCCTACATTCGCACCCCCCTTGGGCCGGCCCTGCCGTTACACCGATAGCTGCGTGTTAGGCCAGAACTATAGACTTTACACTTCAGCCGTCTTCAACGTTTAGTGTCTTATCTACCCGGCCATTCGTCGCCCCCCCCTTTCCGTCGCAAAGAAGCGACAACAACGTTGTGGGCCACGGCGCAGCTTTCAATAATCCAAACTCGGTCGGAAGCAACTACGAGCACGGAACTGGAATCACTTCTACGATGTTACAAGGTAATTAAAGGGAATGGACTTTGAAACATTCTTGTTTACCACTGCCTTTATAGAACTTTATTTATGAGAATTATTTGCTTTTCGCCAGTGAAAGTGCAACTACTGCTATAGGTATGCAGCGAGAATGATATTTCAATGAGTACTCAAAAGGCAGAATTTCACACTAAGAGGCTAGACCATTGCTATTTGCAAAATGAAGTTCCCAATTTAAAGAATATTCGGCCCCTTTGAGTACGTCCCTGCAATACACCGCGCACATTTTGTCATAGAACATGTGTAGACGAAGGTCACGTTGTCATAATTTATATCGACAAGGCAGTCATGAAACTCAATAATGTAACAGTAATTTTACTGTGCCTAAAATAAGATTATTTCCCCACAGGCCATATGTATCGGAATTTTTTCGGATGTCCAGTGTGAGAACCATAAATGCCATTTACATTTTTTCAACAGGGTGCATTGGCACATTGAATGGGAATAACGTATATAAATTTCTCAACAATCGATGTTCATTTACGACAAGACGGATGAACAGATAGACAAACCGATATCCTAAACACTTCTCTAGTTTATTAGAAAGAGTTTAAAAAATGCAACCAAACGGGGACATTATCAGTTTAGAAGTCGATATACAAGTGCTCTTTGAAAGCCTTCCTTCGCAATGCATCAGTGCATCCCAATAAAGCTTTCATTAAGTTAGATATTCTTTAGAGTCCCGCACATCCACGCCCATTATAAAAAATCCTGATTACGAACGAATAATCATTAAAAAAAAAAATGATATCCAAAGAGAAGAAGGTATAAAACGTCACACCAACGCAGAGCTTTGTAACCGCCGGCATTTTTTGCAACTCACACAGGAACACCAGACAGCGTCGTTCCAAACCCAACATATGATATGCTCTTTCAACAATTCGAAGACGCAAGATAAAAACTGCATAAACAAAACAATTTTTTGGTGGAAAAAAAGGAAATAAATAGTACTTGTAATAGACGCCTCTAAATGGAAAACGTTGGTACAATGCGACCTTCTAAATCATCTTACGCGAAGAGGAAAAAAAAAGTGAATGGAGAGACGAATAAAGAAGATTGCAGTGAAATAAAGAAGACGAGATTAAGTGGAACTAGCACGGTGTGACGTCATTCTGACGTCACAGAAAAAGATAAAAAAGTGCCGTGTGTGTGTGTATGCACACATATGGTACGGTAACATGAATACGTTCTACGTGGCAGTTGCATTAAAAAATCAGTTAAACATATGTATCGTCATTTTTCTTGACTATTAGTAATTTAATTTAATTGCGAAAGACGAAGTAGAAATATTTTGGTGTTATAAATGGAAAAAATTATTAGAAATCGTTTTTAAAACATACCATAGCAACATATTATCAGTCGACCCATTATTAGATTAAATGTTAAAGCTCTTTATAATAATAATAAAATTCTGAAATCTGAGCAATGGTTGCTATTACACATTGTTTTCTTATGCTTTGCGATGTAGAAAAGTAAATAGATAAATCGGGTTCACTGTACATTGTTTACTTTCTTTTCTTTGTTACTGCAAAAACAAACCTTAAGTCCAGTCTTCTAATTCAAAAGCGTTTCCAAGTATATAGCATAGTTCTTTATTGAAATTATTGAATTATAATAATTTTTTAATAATTTGCCTTTGTTGAAAAAATGCACGTTGCTATTTGAATTCTGTCTACTTATATAAAACATTTACGTATGCGTTACTAAAATCGACGATATTTCTCAACTGCGAACGGCAACAAATAAATGTAAACATTAGCGTAATAACATTAATGCATGTGCAAAAATCCAAATTAACAGTTCAATGACGTCAAATGGAGCAAGCATGGTCGTTACTTTTATTTACGTATACCACGTCGTAGCTAGATTACAAAATAACAATAATGGACAATGCAAGATCTTTCGGATCTTCCCACAGCTTTAAAATATCTAATTTACAATACTTGGTGCATTTATCGCTCATCTAAAAACTTCACTACACAGTGGGCTCAAGCACATTTTAGCCCTTTCCTGTTTCTTTCATATTATTGTAACTAGGGATACATATATAAAATAATGCAACTATGCTATAAAAACAAAAACATCAGGTTGCTAACTTTGACACAACACTGGTGTTATTCAAAGAGAAAAGTGCGTATTAGCGGAACCAATCAATGGAAGTCACCGCAATAAATACTAATTTGAGGAAGCCTACAGTTGCTGAAGTTAAGAAGTATTTCTGTATGAATTTGTAGATTTTCCACAACGTATGACTCAAAATAGTCTTTTTATAATCATTTTATGAATGGAAATGTCACCAATTACGTCTTTTTTTTACATTTTGCAATGTCAGTACTTGACATGGCCATCATCGGCTTTTATGATGACACCCAAAATTCGTAGTAACTCTAACCTAAATAAATTGAATGACAAATACCGTTAAAACAAAGAAACTTGATTTTCGCTGAAATGAGTCCAATGATTTGGCCAACACTGCACTAATCATAAAGACCAGTAGGGTATAGGGCGGCGAAGCTGGCCGCCTTAGCTGCTAGTATGAAAAATTCATCTAACCGTGAAATACAGTTTGTTAAACTGAGTTCATTAATTTATAATTAACATCTTAAGGGGCCGTGGTAGCCCAGTGGTAAAGGCGTTGGACTCGTAACCGGAAGGTTGCGGGTTCGATACCGAACCACTAAAGACCACCGTGTACGTGCGGTGTACGTGCACGTTCAATCCGTGGTTCCGAAAGTCCTCTCCGCTGTCGCTAGCCGTTTCCGAGGGGTGCCAAAATTCAGAAGTCCCCACCTTCTGATGAGGTTCCAAATTGTGTGGCGGAAAATCCCGGGAAGGACGTGTATGTAGCTCTAAGCGACACATTGGTGACGCGAGCTGTCCTGTTCTGGCAAATAAGTAAATTAAAATTTTCCAAAATAATAATTATATAATTTTTTTAGATAATCATGAATAATTATAAAATGCATCCACGACAAAACTATCTACACCCCCTTTGCTTCTGAAGATTGGTTGAACCTTTACACCGATTGCTTAAAATAGGAGTGCACAAACTTTCTGAAAGAAGGGCCAGTCACGGGAAGGACGTGTATGTAGCTCTAAGCGACACATTGGTGACGCGAGCTGTCCTCTTCTGGCAAATAAGTAAATTAAAATTTTCCAAAATAACAATTATATAATTTTTTTAGATAATCATGAATAATTATAAAATGCATCCACGACAAAACTATCTACACCCCCTTTGCTTCTGAAGATTGGTTGAACCTTTACACCGATTGCTTAAAATAGGAGTGCACAAACTTTCTGAAAGAAGGGCCAGTCACAGGAATGACTGGATTGATGAGGACCAGTTTTCTAGGAAAGTGAAACAGCTCCACTATAAACCTGTGTTGGCAATTTTTTACTGCACAAATGATTGTTTTGAAACCCATAATTTTAGTAAGAAGGACAAAATAGTGAAATAATAAAAGCTTCGAACCCAGAAACTAAGCAGAGTTTTCTGCAACACTGGTGTCAGACGCGGGACTCTAGGAAATACTTTAATTTCCAGTATATTGTTTTGAAAAGAGCCAAAAGAGAAGAACTTAAAGAACTGATGAACATGTTTAAGGACACGAAAGCCGGACAAGAAGAGATAAAAGATGAGACGAAATCCGGAGAAGAAGAGATGAAAACTGGATTAGAGAAAAATCAAGAAAAATTTGAAGTGAAAATTGAGAAAAATCCAAGAAAATTTTTAGAATTGAGAACCAAGCAAAGCCAAGAGCAAGTGAAGGTTGTGAAGGAGGAAATGGAGAATAGAATGTCTATTTTAGAAGAAGAAAGGACGAAGGAAAAGGACGAAAGAAAAATTGAAGAGTAATGCGAAAATTCAGAAATACAGGGTGGATATAATTAAAGTTCCACTTTGATACGGTCAGAAAAGGAAAACTACTGCACCAAATGTTATCAAGCTTGGTAATCGTGTAAAGGATGTCATGGGAATTTATCATCTGCGAAAAAAAAAAAAGTTCATGGAAACACCGGTAAAAATGTTTGTAACCGATTCTAAACGAAACTGGGTGTAGTGCTATTTCAAAAGTATTATTAATGGTGATAACCCAAACAACGTGGCGAAATTGAAAGGTGCGATACGCACGTGTCCATAATATTCCTGCAGAAATGCTAAGAGCTGCTGTTGAGAATGCAGCAAGGGCGGATCCAGAAACTGTTTTCGGAGGGAGCGCAAATCGTGAATACTTATTTTATCTAATGTGAATATTGGTGAAAGCCCCATTTATCTAGTGTAAATATATTTTCCTCGGAGTAACGCCCCTCCTGCGCCCTCTCCCTGGATCTGCTTCTGGAATGCAGTAATACGATTCAACTTGCTTTCGGACAATGGTGGAAGTCACATTCAACATGCTTTGTTACACGCTTCAGAAACGATTACGAACATTTTAAACCGATGTTTTCCTGTCTTTTTTTTCGGTTATCAATATTGCATACAGCGCCATTTCCCCCTGGTAGTGAGTTTTTGAACTTCTTTTTTCCGCGGATAATAATTCTCATGACCTCCTGTACACGATTACCAAGTTTGATAACATTTGGTCTAGTAGTTTTACTTTTCTGATCGTTCCAAAGTGGAACGTTAATTATAACCACCCTGCATAACACTGGGGAACAATTTTTAACATGATTTCTGTTGAGTTCGATTTTTAAGCTGTTTTAGAGTCCAATGGGCGCACTGATTACAAAACTGTTGTTAGTTTTCTTGGATCATGTCAAGTTTTTTCTCTACACTTACCTTCTCCTCACTATCCGCAAGAGCGAACTTCGTTCACCGGAAACACTGTTGCTGAGACCCCAATGACGAAGATTTTGAAATTGAAGATGTTCCCGTTCGTAAGGGATTTGAGCAGAACTAGTTAAATGATTTGGGGCTATCCAAAAAAGCTTGAGAACTGTTAGCATCAAGACTGAACGAAAAAAAAAATTGCTTGAAAAAGGAGCTGAAGTATCCTACTTCCGATACAAGAAAGTGCATTTCTGCAATACTTTCGAAGTGACGATGGGTTTGTATATTACCATAACATACATGGTTTAATGGAAGAGTTGGGAATTTCAGCTCATCGATAGCTCAAAGCGGAGCTTAGAGTGTGTACTTCTCCACATTGGAAATTTATTTGGTGCAGTCCCAATAGGTCATGTTTGTGTGGGTCAGTCCCAATAGGTCATGTTTATAGGTGCAGTCCCAATAGGTCAGTATGTTTGCATGAGGAATATGAAGACATAGAGTCGTTGATTTGTTGCAATATCACATGTACCAATGGACCATCTGTGTTGATCTTAAAATGGTCTGTTTCCTCCTTGACCAGCAACGTGGATATACCAAGTATCCCTGTTTTTTGTGCATGTGGGACAGTAGAGCTCGTGAGAAGCATTGGGTGCAGTCGAAATGGCCGCCAAGATATGACCTGAAACCTAGTGATCCAAACATTCTTCATCAGCAACTTGTGAACAGAAAGAACATAATATTTCCACCTCTGCATACAAAACTGGGTCTCATGAAGGAATTTGTTAAAGCTTTGTAAATTGAAGGAGACTGTTTCGGCATTTCCTAACCTGTCATTTAAAAGATAAAAGCTGGTGTGTTTGATGGTCCACGGATTCGCCAGCTTCTTAAAGATGAGCATTTCATCGGAACAATGGCAGAATGCTTGGTTTGCATTCATAAACTATGTCAAAGACTTCCTTGGAAATACACGAGCACAGAATTACACTGAAATTCTCCAACAGCTCTTGGAGAGCTTTAAAATGTTTGGTTGCAACATGAGCACCGTTGCATTTTTTACGTAGCCATCTCGCTGACTTCCCGAAAAACCTTGTTGAAGTCAGTGATGAGCAGGAAGAGCGATTTCACGAAGATTTGAAGATCATGGAATCACGCTATCAAGGAAGATGGGACCTACATATGATGGCTTACTATTGTTAGAGCATAAAGCAAGAATGAGCACAGATTAAACATTCCAGAAAAAAGCTACAAACGAAAATTTTTGCCTTAATATGAATGTTTACCACTTGTTTTTCTATGTGTATTAATACAATTTAACTTGTAGTAACTATATATTTGGTAACTTTTCCCTTTATTTTTCTTTTTATGCACATTTTGGGAGTACCCTGTATCTTAAAAAGTTGACGTGACAGACAAAAACAGGGATGTTAACTCCAACACTCGATTTGGGAGCAACCCGGGAGCAGAAAAAATTTCATTTGGGAGCACCTCGGGAGCAGAAAAATTCCATTTGGGAGCAGAAAAATTCTATTTGGGAGCAGAAAAATTCCATTTGGGAGCACCTCGGGAGCACAAAAAAATAGTTTCCGAGAGGAAAACTAAGATTCGAGATCAGAATTAACATGATTTTGGAGCATAAAATTGAAGGAACACAATAAATGCATACAAGAAAAGCAAAGTTTGCGAGCAAACACCATTTGCTAAAAGCAAAACACTATTTGAAAGCACTTTAGGAAAGCTCTGGAAAAAAAAGAGTGTATACAGACTATGCTATCAGCAACTAGGTAAAAACAATACATATCAGGAGTCAGCAACCTTTCTGTGGTTAAGTCAAGTCATTTTTTTCCTACTCAAGAACCATGAGTATGATTTGTATGCGGCTTGCGAGCCACAGGTTACCAATCCCTGTCCCTTTTGTTTTCTTTTTCAGAATCATTTAGGGAATCTTCCTCTCGAAAAAGAGAGCACAAATAAAATGAAAACTAAATTTTAAAACAAAAGCTTCTATCTTATTCTTTGGTTCTATTACAAATCACAAGTAGTACTAAATGGAGATTTTTGAAAACCTAAATATTATACCTCTTATACAACAACACGTAATTGGTAAGCAGTATCGAAAACAAAATAAATTTGATGGTTAGTATAATTAAATGTGTGTACTTTTAATAGCATATGCTTTTGTATCAGTAATTTAACCTCATCTAATATTTACATATTCATCTATAATACTTTAACACAATATACAAAGCAAATGTAAACAAAAATATTTAATGACTGTTGAGAGAAATTAAGAATTATTAAGAAGTTAAAAATTAAGATTATGAGAAATTAATAATGAGATTACAAATTAAGTATCATAAGTTATCTAGTTTTCTATTTATTCTTTTTTCTATTTTTATTAATTTCTTCTTGAGCTTTTTCATTTTCTTCTAATAGTTTTAATGTTTTTGCAAGTCTATCTTTCCCTTCCGTTAATAGAATCTGTCCACTTTCTATAACAGCCAGTGGCGGCTCGTGACCTGCTTCAGTGGTGGGGCCCGAAAAAAATAGTGCCAGTTCAAATCGGGAAAATACATATACATAGAGCTGTGCCGGATCATTACCCATTTCAGAGGAGGGGGCTTTTTTTTTTTTTTAAGCTCGAAAAGGAAATTTTTAATCGAAAAGGTAAAACATATGAATCGCTTTTGTAAACAGTGTGAATACATAAAAACTTTTCGAATAACAAGTTATGAAAGGCGTATTGATTTCTCCTTTAAGTTTTAATTTAAAGACAGCAGATTTATTTTGCACCAAAAAAACATTTTCCTCCATTTTTCTTTCTCAAAAAGGTACAATATCAATTTAAAAAAAAAACAATGCATGTGTACATGTTGAAAAACGAATTGGTCCATAATGTTTCATCTCCAAATAGCAAATCGTGCCCCTTCATAAACAAAAAAAGGTGCCCGTTGCGATGATTAGTACTTGTTTGCCTATCTGGCCGGCCCTGATTGAGGTGACTAACAAAGCCCGACTGGTCCGATCCGGGGCGTGTAGAATGGCTTCGGAATGCAGCTTTCGTACGCAGTTTGAATCTTGCTTTACTGCTAACTAGCTTTCCATACACGCTTTAAAAGATAAATGAGCGTGGCAAAAATTTAACAAAGAGTCAAAATGACGTATTCTCCGCAAACCGGCGCAAAAATCGGCTAAAAGCGCAGTTCGGCGCAATATTTGTGTTTCGGCGCATCCTTAAAGAATCAAAATGACGTATTCGGCGCAGACCGGCGCAAAAATCGGCTAAAAGCGCAGTTCGGCGCAAGAATTTGTGTTTCGGCGCAGCTCGGCGCAATCGGCGCAGAATTAACATCCCTGCAAAAACTACAGTTACTTTTGGATTCAGGGGCCAAAAGGGATTCAAAAACAAGTCACACTTCTAAGACAACAAAACTGCTGTTCCCCAGTGTAATCAAAGTAAGACTGGACAGTTTGATCAAACTGGAAAATTACCTGAAAATTTCAAGATGTCCTTCCATAAACTAACGACTTATGATGGAAGAACTCCCTGGGATGCCTATAACATCCGATGGTACTTACGTATTATCCCGTCGGTCCGCCAAGAAGAGCTATTTTTTTTCCAAGAGAAATGCCGGGCATATGAAATTATTAATGGTTTTTAATACGATTGGCAACAGCATGGGAACTCATTTGACGGAAAAATAGTTTCTCGGGAATGACCGACTGGGTAATACGTAAGGATGAATCTAGTTTTTAGCTGTCGCCAAAGCTTATGGATGGGACGACTCCCAGAAAGCAAACAATCGAGCCGTTTCTGGTGGTACGAAATCATATTACAAACTATCGGACAGACAAAGATGCATTGGTGAACACTCTCACAAATGCCCTAGAGCTCCGATTTGGCGAGAAATGACAGAAATAACGTAACAGAATCCAACTTAGATCAAGAATGCAGATACCTGGCGAGAGCCTTCAAGAAGTGGGCATCGTACATAGACAGACTGTATCAAAAGAATTTTTGTATAAATTTTTCCCCTATAAAATGTAAAAAAATATTTCATGTAATAAAGGGTGTGTTCAGACTGCCACTTTTGAGTTACTCGGGAAGAACTCAATCAATTTATGATGTCGGATTTTAACTACTCAAGCAGATAAACAATGTATCCTATACACTTCCAAGCTGAGTAACTCGACTATTACTCTAACTCCCCAAATATTTTCCTTGGGACGTTTAAGGAACAAGTTGAAATTTACTCGAGAATTACTAAAAAGTGGCAGTCTGAATACAGCCAAAATAAATTCTGCATTACCGACATCATAGCTCAATTCTAAAATAAATAAATAAAATAAATGTAGTGTTGCTTATTTGGATTAATCAATATTTAACCATTTTCTTCCTAAGAATCAGTTTTAATGGGTTTGATTGTTTGCCTCCATGTCTAAAAAAATTGAAAGTTTATCTTCTGCCCGGGTTTTAGCCTGTCCATTTAACGGTTTGGAGTTTAGTGTGGTTTTCTCCAGATGTAGCTTGAATACGCGTTAGAGTCCTGTTAAAAGTCCTTCGCCCAAGGCACCCTCCCCAAGTCAGATACCCTTCGTGTAGGCTTGCCGTAACACAAAAGAAAAAAAGTGTTTCAGATTTTTTTTAAGAATTAGTTTTTTCATTATTATTTATTACAGTGTGTAGGTTAGCTTACGAAAAATCATCCTGAATTTTTTCGAGTACCTTGCGAAGTGTTTAAGTTTTTTTTCTATTTGTGTACCAAATCAGTGAGTGCAGCAGTTTTTGTGTTTTCGAACTATAGCCGTTGGCATTTTAATTTCGCTGAGACATGTAGCAAAAAGTCAAAAGAAATTGCAGTGAATAATTCAATAAACACATTGAGACTAATTTTATGTCTGTTTATTTCTTCTTCTTAACATAAATTTGACAACACTAAACACAAACATTTGTATTCTATTTACAAATAACAAATACAGATATTACAGGCAGTATTGAAGACTTTTAAATATTTCAATATGCATATTTCAGACTGCAGATTATAACAATTTGGCATTTCCAGTAATACATACCACACTATAGATAAAGAGCACTATGATGTAACTATTTTTAATAAGAGTTATCTTAATATCACATCTTGCACAAATTAGATTTATAAACCAGAAAATAAATTTTACAGTTCTTTAAGACGTCTAATGTATCAGGTTCAATAAGTACATTATATTTTTCTTTAGGAGTATTAAATTAGCATGGGCATCGGCAGCATAGGGCAAGGAGGGGGGGACT
Organism: Cheiracanthium punctorium; assembly: GCA_038373885.1. Classification (NCBI taxonomy): domain Eukaryota; kingdom Metazoa; phylum Arthropoda; class Arachnida; order Araneae; family Cheiracanthiidae; genus Cheiracanthium; species Cheiracanthium punctorium. Next base: position 1,071,976 of record JAWZYV010007565.1, on the reverse strand, counting down.
TACTCCTTTGTCCTATTTTTGGATTTTTATATGCTGTTCCTCCTCCCTGCTTTTTTGTTCTTTTCGAACATAGAATTAATATGTGCCGCCCCCCTGAAAAATATTTTGCCGACGCCCATATAAATTAGAAAGTATTTTTCCAGATTTACTAACTTAAGTTATACATACTGTCAAGATGTGATAGAGCACAACGCTTTTCGATTTCATAGTAATTGAGTACACTATTCATGAGTTAAAATGATATTTAATTGCATTACAAATAAAAATGGGACGAAAATAAAACAGAATTTATTAGCAGGGTATCCACCATTGCTACGAGAAGAAAGTAGAAGCATGAGTAGCCACAGAAACGTAAAAAAAGTCCCACAAACGCTGCCCAAAAAGCATGCTTTTTCTTAATTTTAGTAGCCAAAATAGTAGCCCTTTCTTTTGTTCAAAACGATATTTGTCCACATCGTAACCTTAAGAAAATCACAGTATGAATTAATGAAAATAATTTTTCTATTTACTCGCTCATATTTTCTTGCTATCTCTTGCATAAACAATCACACTTTCCATACATTGCATACACTGATCAAATGCGGATAGCATTGCAAATTTTCTGGTGATAAGTCGAAAAAGAAAAGAAAAACAGAACAAAGTTAAATAATCAAATAATTTAAAAAATTTTGCTTATCTCTATTTTCTAGTTCTTTCAGAGGCATAGTAATTTAAGTGAATACAAAAAATTAATCATAATGATCAAATTACTGTTTGGTTAACCCTTTAACGCGCAGTGTTCCTGCTCTGGATACCAAACTCTGACGTTTTGACTGTTGCCAGTTACGAAGAATAGATTGGATTTCTATAAAAATAGTTCGGGTGACACAGCTCCACGAGAATCCTTTACTTTTTAGCACGTCATTTCCCGTAAAAAAGTAGTCGCGATTCTTTTTAACAGCACTGACAACTGCTGAAAAATGGAAGAATGAGATACCAGCTGGATAGATTGCCCAATGCTGAAAAAAGGGCAGCCGTTGCCATCGCTCGACTGAACGACCAGCAAGAGGGCGGACGATCGAAACGTTCATCGCGGGTCACAGATCTAGAGACCCTTTTTTAACGGCAGCTGGCTGTGCCGTTCATCGCGTGCCACAGATCTAGAGACCCTTTTTTGACGACAGCTGGCTGTGCTCGCACAGCCAGCTGCCATCAATAAAGGGTCTCTAGATCTGTGGCACGCGATGAACGTTTCGATCGTCCGCCATGCACAGCCAGCTGCCATCAAAAAAGGGTCTCTAGATCTGTGGCACGCGATGAACGTTTCGATCGTCCGCCATCTTGCTGGTCGTTCAGTCGAGCGATGGCAACGGCTGCCCTTTTTTGGGAAAGGGCTGCACCTCAAAGGGTTAACTAGAATAGCTATGACATCCAAATAGACATTCCTAGGGAGGCTTAGAGGCACTTTGGTAGCAGATAAAGCTTGGAAAAAAGGAGAAATAATAAAGAACAAAACTTGTCTTTTATCTAGTTATCAAATTATTTGCTTGAATTGAGGGAAAAGTCGCCAAATATTTGAAAATAGTATGAAAATGACATTTTTTAACCAAAAAAAGTACCCCAGATTGAATAAACTTAAATTTAGTAGCAAAAATTTTCTTTTTAGTTGTTGGTGGACACCCTGTGTTAGCAGTACTTGATAGCAGATAACAGCTGAGCATTTTCAAAATCCACTACGCGAAACTTGACAAGAACATTCAGGAGCCAACAAATAGGAACTTAATCAAATTTAACCCGTTAACGCGCGGCAGTCGTGCCGTGAACCACCTAATTCCAGCGCTTTCGGTGGTAGTCGGGGGGGGGGGGGAAATGGTTAAATGGCCCCAACGCTGAAAAAGTGCAGCCATTGCTCGATTTAGCTACCAGCAACAGGGCGGTCGATCGAATGGCCAATGACGTGCCACGGAACGAAGAAACTTTTCTGACACAGCTGGCTGTGCGCCATCAACAGCCATGCTGCTGGTAGTGAAATCGAGCGATCTTGCTGAAAGTAGGCAATCGATTGAGATGTCGAGATATTTTCGATTCCCTCCTTTTGATAAGAAAAAGAAATTCTACATGAGAGCATGCAAGCACCGACCTTTATACAATGTATTCTTCAGAATTTTTCATCATGTGCCTTTTCATAATCTGGCTCTGACATTAATATCTACAACTTTTCAATGGTGCACGGTTCTTTTTGCTCCTGAAGTTGCATGTATCGTTAAATTAAAATGGAATTTTTTTTCATAAAGAGTACTGTGAAGGATAGAAGTTTGATATTTGAAAGCTCAGTATCTGACGCTAAAAACACAGAATATTTCTAATTACAGTATATACATAATAAATTACAAGATTCAAAGTGAAAAAATTCGGAAAAAGAAATATATATGATGAGGGGATGCATGAATATAGTACATGTACATGGATGTGCACATGAGCGAAATTACACATTACATTGTCTTGTTATTTCTATTTTCTACACGAATCACCATCTCGATTTGCTACACAGGCATTTAACCAACACATGCTTGTTATCTTTCCTACCTATGGACGTTAAAGATCTAAACAGAAGACATACGTTAAAAGTCTAAATACTTCTCACCGTATATCCCTAAGGAAGACTTTCTTAAGATGTCTCTCAATTGAATCTACCGCACCTACCTAAGTTAAAAAAAAATAATAAAGAAATATTGCAGATAAATTAGAGTATAGTCTTCACGCAGCAAAGTTCGCCAAGTTCTATAACAACATTTGTAGATTCAAGGGGAATAATACCTTGCGTGCATGCGATAATGACTAATTATTTTTATTTGAATAACACATTTCAGCTAGTATTTTGCAAACCATTTCTCAGAAATAAAAATACTCTAAAGAGTTTTTTCTTTTTTCTTAGCCTTTTAATACTACAACAGAAAGGAAACAGCAACATCTCTTTATAACGAACTTCAATTTTACGAATTTTCGGATTTGGGAATCAAATACATTTTTATTAAATGGAAATTTTACAGTACAAATTGAGTCATAATGAAATTTTACTATTTCGAATTTGATCTTCGGCAACTTGAAAATCGTTACACTGAGATTTTACTGATCACGAAATGAAAAGCATATTACAATTTCATGAACTGAATTGATTTCAGAAATCACACAAAATAGGATTCTTTTCGAACACAGTCAAATACAGTTTGACTTTTTAAATGAAAGTTAAAATAAATGTTTTACGTACTTTTTAAGCATAACCAATGTTATAGCAATGGTTATGCTTATGACTACTATACAATGCTCCTAAATATGGCCGAGGACCGGTTCGTATAGTTTTTATTCCATCTAGAAATACAAACAGTATTGGTCAAAATTAGCTTTATACGTACATCATTACTGAAGTGGTAGTACTTTTTGAAGCCTTTAAACGGTACTAATAATGCATGAGAAATATTTCCAATGTAAGAATAATGAAAAAAAAATGTCCAATACTGGCTAGATCCTGGTTAAATATTTTAGAAATACTGGTTAATAATAATTGAGCCAACATATCAAGGTATACAGAGACATTTTTGAGGTAATAAGATCATACATAATTAATTTAACTTATAGTGGTTGGCACAACAGCTCACAAGTAAAATAAAGTACTGCATCAAAAGCACTTGTATCTAGTATAAATATCTGTCATAATATTGAACGTCAATGTTTGTTTACATTCATGATTTGTTTACTCAGCAGTAACTTTTAAAAGTAATCGCAAACTGGAAATATATCTAAAATAGTTAAAATCCATATTGCACCAAAAATTAGCTGAATCTTTCCTTTATAGTTTGAAGAATATGGACTTAGAATATCAAACACAATCACGGAGTACAGATCTTCGGAAAATTATTCTACACTGGTGATTTATTTTGGAGAATATTTATATTGGTTCCCTCAACTCATCTTAAACAAAATGAATGATAAAAAAATAATAATGTACAGCAAACTCGATGACTTTAAATTAGTTATTTTAAATATATATACATTTACACATATGAACAGTATAATACAAAATACTCAACAAAACTGAGGATTCCGATTAACATCACAGGCTTAAAGCAAATATAATTAAATTAAAAACTCGCGAAAATATACAATCTTTCATAATAAATTATATACAAAAGTAAGAGATGAGAACCGCCTGTGCCGTAACTGCTTTACATCATGCATCTGGGTTCGATCTCTCTATGTACAGTAGATCCTCCAGACATCCTTGCTGTACAAAAAACAATGCAAATGTCCAAATATACATTCTGAAAACTGAGGCATATGTCCAGTAGATTGAAGGGTGATAGGAAAATATGAAGAAATATTCGGGGTTTGTTTTTGGCTGACTAAACGAAGACGTTCTGAAAAAGAAGGAAAAAAGACACACATTTAGTACGTTTAGTACGTGTTCAACATAGCAGCAACTGTAAAAAAAATATTTAATTATGCAGCGTTATAATCAAGTTAACTTTAACTTGGTTATAATATAATCTGAAGCAAGGTTTCTCAAAGTTTATCCGCTGAGCATTAAGTGCTTCGGGCAAAGGTGCAAGTGCTCTGTAAAAAGATATTTTGCTGACTAAAGGCTCATCTACACCTCTCACTTTGGATGTTCGTCTTGGAGAAATCATTCTTTACTGTGGATTTCCTTTCATGTTTGCTTCATCCAAAGTGTACGCTAAAGATGAACGATGAAAGAATTTGACCATAGACCAACTTTTGATGCAAAATTGATCTTCTTCCTAGAAGCGGTGATTCATCCAGAGTGATAGCTCGATGAAATATATGTAAACAAGTGATCAGGTTATTTCATCCGTCCGATTCACTATTTAACGGGAGGCTCGTGGTTGAGAGGATTTGTACACTCGCAACAGCCCAGACAGCACATAAGATTAAATCAAGCTTGTCTTTTCTTTGAATTTGACGTATTAATACAAGCTTGACAGTTCAATTCATTTTAAGTTTGCAGCAAGCTTGGAGAAGTCATTTGAACTGTCAAGCTTGAACACAACTTCATGACTGCTTGATTTGGAAAGCCACATCCACATAACAAATAATTTATCATCAGTCATGAATGTACTTGACCATAGAATAAAAAAAAATTCTATATTTCCAAATATTGAAATTCTTCATAATAAAATACAATTATACTACGAAATTGATTTTAAAATCAGTCGTTTGTCTCGATTTTGACCAGTATTGCCCAAAATGAGTGTTGCGATATTGAAAGTTTTAAAACGTGTACTGCTTTTAAGTTTATATTATGCTTATTTCCCTATTAGTAGAGCCTCTAAATCACACATAACATTATTTTAATTTTGATTCATCCCATGGAAAAATAAAAGAAACAGATCAACACATCGGCCACTGATCAATCTCACCAGAAAACGGCGTGATAACGATAACAGTCACTTCAAACTTTAGTCATATCAGACCGACTCAGATTGGCGGAACGGTTAGGACGCTGGTCTCCCAACCCTTAGATAGCGAGTTCGATCGCGGACGCTTGATGGAAACAGATCAAAATAACTTGAAATTTTAGCGTAGAGGGGAAAATGCGTGAAAAAATAAAATATGTGGGGCGAGTTGCCGACGGGCGCTCTGTGTATTTACGAACTTCTTTTTTAGGAAAATTTTTTAAGCTTGAAATTAAGCTTGCTATGTAAAGCTTAATGCAAGCTGGGCAAGTGTAAACTAGAACACTTGATTCAAGCTTGCATTAAGCTTACACGCTTGAAAATTTCAAGCTTAATTCAAGTTTATTGACTTGATAAATCAAGCTTGCTGCAAGTTTGCTGTGCTGTCTGGGAGTGACATTGCATGTGAGGAGAAACCACCGAACTGGATGAAAATATCTAAACAAGGATGATCATTCTGCGTGATTAACTTTGAAAGTACATCCAAAATGATAGTGTAAATCCTGCTTGAGCTTCGCATGCACTAGACTCGGATTTTTACAAAGTGCTCTGTCAAATTCAAAGACCCTCAAAGTGCTCCATCCAAGAAAAAGTTTTAAGAAACCCTAAACTATTAGACTGTAAAGTTTAGGGTGCAGTAAATAGGAAGAAAGAGTAAAGTAAAACTATTTGAAAAATTTGTACCTCCATAACGGTCCCATGTTCAGAATTTATTTATTTTTCAACGTTGCTGTAAGCTATAAGGCTACTTTGAAACATATTTTCGCATGATTTACCCAGGAACCAGACCACATGCAAACCCGTGATAGGTTTATAAAATTCATATATATCAGCCAGCTGATTTAAATTTCGAAATTTAAATTATTTCAGGATATATTCATAAAAACAGAAAAAAGGCATCATGCTTGCCATATTTTTTAATTTTCGATTGCATAATATGATCTAGGCTCCCGAACATAAGCAATGGATGAAATGCCATTCGTAAAAATAATCGTCATTTTTAAGTCAAAATATTACCTGCGTGTGAAAAGAATAATGAATTATTCAGTGGTCGATCCGGGAATTTTTTACAGGGTACCATAAAACTGCTTATTTTTGTGAATTTTATTACTTAATTTTGGGAATTTCAACACTTATTGGTATGAAAATTGTGAATTTTCATACCAATTTTTAATAAAAGTCACTTTTTTTGTTGAAATATTTGGTAAAACAGATTAAAATGTAAGTTAAATTGCCAATGAATTGTCGTTTTATTTGATTGTATTTTTGTGAAGGGCCCGTTTCAATAGATAGTAACTTTGTGAAGAGGCCACAAAACGGGCCCAATTTTCGTCTGCATCGACCCCTTCTATTACAGCACAATATGGCCAAGTAGGTAAGAACTGAACATAGCTAACTGATTGGAGTATATAGGTGCAGGGCTCTTGTCTACCGCGCAGACTCTCCGTCTAACTGTCTGGAATTTGGGGCTGTTTCCTCCAGGGAAGTAAATGCGTGTTAGAACTCCTCAAAAAATCCTCTGCTTTATTTATTCTTGCCTTTGGCGGGTAGCCCTAGTGTGCTCTGCCTTAACAAAATAACATTAAAACTTTCGTAATTTTATATAGAGAGAGGTATAAGTACGAGTAACTAAAAATTGGAGGAGGGTTAAAGCGAAATTCGGTATTTTCAAACGGCTAGAACAAGGAATATTGCAGATGTATCGGAGCAAAAAGTACTAGTGAAAAAAAAAGGGGGGGGGGTCCGAAAAAAGTTTGATATTGAATTCGATAAAAAAAAAAAAAAAAAAAAAAAAAAAACTGAATACACAGGAATCTGTCTAGTTGTTAGGGAGTTTAATATTCCACTGAACCGACACATGTGTAAATCTTTTATTTTCCATCACTGAAAAAATGCAGCGGAGAACTCCATTACTGCTCCTCAGTATAGGTCTTTGAAGCATTCAAAGACTCACGGAGAAGCAACACTGGTCGCAGAAAGGAAGTCTTTTCAATGATACGAACGAACAGGCTAAATCTGCGTTCAAGATAAACAACAACAACAACAACAACAAAATTACAAAAGTATGACCTCAACTTTTTAAAGAATACAATACAGACTCGAAACGACTTAAAATGTCTCTTTACGAGTTGTACTAAGGACGATTAGAAACGGTTAACCTATAACAGTTGTGAGACATACAGAAAAAAATATTCAACAAACGAAATTGGGCAATATTTCTAAAAACGTTGACATTTCGGGCCATTTTTGAAAGCAACTTTTGCACTACGGAATACTTTCTGAAAGCTGCATAAGAAATGTACGTTGCCTGTTAATACCAAGTCCACAGTGCACAGGACGAGTAAGCGTTATTAAATTTTTCGAGTTCTTTATTTTAATGGTTTATTTTTAAAGCCGTTCAAAAGTTCCATGACGCCTATCGCTTTTCTAAAAGAACTCTCATAATGAGACCATTTTCTTGAAAAATAAAAATTAGATCAAAATATCATTAACAGGTGGTGGCGTTTCACAACGTTTTAGTGAGAATTAAACACACAAATAAACATTCTGAAGTGAATAAAACAATGACGAAGTTGTGAAGGAGAAGTTTTATAACTCTGCGTGGTGAAAGAATTACCACATTAGCAAAACCAGCATTTTAAATCGCCACCTGGTAGTCATTTTTTGAAATCCCCCCCCCCCTCCCCTAAACAAAAATCTGTCCCATCGGCTCATTAAGATTTCTTTGAATTTGGTATCATTCTGACCAGGAGCTTTTGCTGTTCTCTACACCGCTCTGGTTAGGGAAAACTTTAATTATGAACACTCTGTGTATATATATATATATATATTCTTTTTTCCCCCATTTATCTTGCATACATAGAAAATGCATAATGCGTTTTTTTCAAACTACTTTTTCACTAAATTTACACGTGTCATATTTAAGTTAAAGGCAAATCTTCAAGAGTATCATATAAACCAGATGACGCCAGTTTTCAGGGTTTTTTTTTCTCATGCAAATGGTCTAGATTGCAAGAAAGAAAGCGAATTCTGTGAGAGAGATTTCCCTCCTCTGACGTCACATTCATTAAGTGCAGGTGCAAACGATGACGCCATAGAGATAGCTTACGTTCGAGGAAACGCAACTTTTATTTAAATTTACGCCGATTACTATCATGCAGGCTGATTAAAAATGTGCCACTCCCTATCTTTCACTTGTAAACACTTATCCAACATGATTCCCGTTCTTCTGTCTCTGCTGTAACCAATACCGTGCCCGCGCATAATATTTTTGGTGACTGAGAGACTGATCCATAGAGACTGAGGGGGCTTTAGCCCTCCAATATTTTTCCATAGGGGTTGAGTACCCCCAATAATTTCATCCTTTGTAATTTTTTTAAATCTCCACTTATAAGTAATTTTTATAGTTTATAAAAATTATTTAACCCTTTAACGCGCAGTGTTCTCGCTCTGGGAACACCAAACTCTGACGTGTTCCCGCTGGCTGTGCGCGGGCACAGCCAGCTGTCGTCAAAAAAGGGTCTCTAGATCTGTGGCACGCGATGAACGGTTCGATCGTCCGCCCTCTTGCGGGTCGTTAAGTCGAGAGATGGCAACGGCCGCCCTTTTTTCAGCATTGGGAAAGGGTTGCGCCTCAAAGGGTTAAAAGTGGATATTAAAAAATAATTCCAATTGAAAACCACAAAGTAATGCTTTTTGTCTGATCGAAATCACTTAGGTATAGCGATGGGCTTATATCAAATCCTGGTCCGTAGCTCCATCTGGCTTTCATCTCTATTCGTAAATAATTTAATGATATTAAATTTGTCTCGAAGAGATTTTGACATGACTTTAAAATGTCCCCGTTTCTCATCGTTATTGTTTTATGAAAAATGGAAAAAAAATATATGATAGAATGTCGTGCTGCTTACGTGTTAATTAATGTTCGCCGTTGGATATCAGCTTTACCGGTGTTACAAGCTTACAACACATCCACTTCTAAGCTGTGTACATCATGGTACATCCTGTAATTTCTTATTTCAAGAGAAAATGCACACAGACTTTAATTAAAACGAACAGTTGTTAAAAACATCTATTTCGATGCATTGTAAAATTTCGGAAGTCTCTGCGAGAGGATGCGAGACAGAGGTCTGTATCTTTCATGTGAGACTAGACAGACATTTTTATCATTTCTATACAGAGATGTAGAGATTTTGAGTCGAGATAAGAGTTTTGCAGCTGTTTTGCAAGACGAGATGGGCCTTTTTTTTCGTCTCGCCTCCACCCCCTAAAACTTTCCTTCCGAAGAATTGAGACCCCCTCAATATTTCTTTTACTTTTAAGTCGGGGACAATGGGCACTATTTTGTTAGGCCACGATACTGAAGTCCAATTTTTATTTGCGATTTTCTACATGTGACACCACATATTGATGCGACTGCAAGTATCCATTTTTTTATCTTGACGAATTGATAGGCGATAATGGTGATGATTATTTCAGGAGTATTTCAGTTAGTTTGAGTGCTCATTTTACATCTGATATCTCTTCCTATACATACACATACTCACAATATATATATATATATATATATATATACATACACAGGGTGATTCAGAAGTCTTGTAAAAAACATGTACGAGGTGGTAGAGGGACATAAAATGATTCAGAATCACATATAGCAGTGAGCGGTTGAACATCGCACGTTTTCATTTACTTGTTAATAATATCTTTGATAATCAGTTTAATGAATCAATCCTGTAATCGATATCTAATCGATAGTTTAATAATCAATCTTGTTAATAATCAACTTTACTCAAGTGCTTTCTGTGAAAGATCCATTAGTTCTCGACGAATCATGGTAGGAAAGTTCACTCGCTCTTGCTCAACAAGAAACGTACCTTGCCCCCCCCCCCCCCCAATTTATCTCAAAATCTTTTGATTTTAAGCATTCGTTTCGAAATTCAAAAGAAACTTCTCTGTTCTGCCTTTGAATTCGATATCTGGAGACCCGAAAATTTTCGGTCATCCTACGGTAATGTGTTGGCGATCGCCCCCCCTCACCCCGCTCAAGAAAAAAAAAAAACTATATGAAGAATGTAAGGGATCCTATTTTACTTTCATAAAATGGACATAAACCTCAACTAGCCACCCCTACGAAGTAGCTCACATTTGTGAAATGAATTTTTTTATAAGTTTGCACCACCCATTACTATCGTTTTTGCATGCACTCTGAGTAAGATTTTGTAGGACAATGTTAGGAACATCAAAATTTATTAAAAAATCAAAATTTAATCAATATTGACTTAAAAATTTGCATATACAGTTAAAAGATTACTTGATTTTTTGAAACAGAAATTACATTTCTATCGTTAGTTTGAAACTGGACAAAAAATCATAAAAAGGGTCATTTTTATGAATTTTTAGGGCACAGCTAAAAAATTCACATAAATGTGAAAAAGGTATCCAGTCTTAAAACCGGTTGGTATCTTTAAATAAGACATCAAATTTGTTAGTATTAATCTGAGGCATACTTGCGGTAATTTATTAAACATTCATGTTCCCAAACGGTAACTTTGGACTCTCGCCAATCTTCTGCGACGGCATAATTTGGTGTACTGAACTACACCCAAATGGAAAAAAAGGCTGTATTTAGTTAGATAATCAAACGTAAACCAACAGAGCAAATTGCGGGTAAATTTTCAGAAATAATGGAGAGAAAATACACTCACATTCTATTCAAATTTATTTGGAAGGAATATATAAGTTATCTGGACAACATACGAACGGTAGAAAGAAGATACATTGTTGTTGCATGTGACTAAAAAGGAACTCAATCCAAAAACACTTGGTCATTCGCATAAACACCAAAAATACAAATACATTTAAAATAAAGATAATTTTAAAAAATCATCAATAAATGATTCTGTATCTTGTTTAGCCAAGCGGTCCGCTCTTTCGTTACCATCTATGTCCACATGAGATGGTATCCATTGGAATTCTACAGTTTTGCCTTAAATATTTAGTTCTCATATAATTCGTTTTATTTTACTTAGGAGTGAAGACACCTAAAGGTGTTAGAGTACAATTGTCTCTATGGCTGATCTTGAGTCGACAAGAATAACAGTCTTTTCAAAAGATCCCATTCTGGATTGCAGATTGGCTATAACCAAGAAGATCATGTGGATTTCGGCATCGAAGTTAGTTAAGTGTTTACCCACTGGGGCATACTGTGAGAACAATCTGCTGTACACAGTTGCACCCACGGCATCATTCATCTTAGATCCATCAGTATAGACTCTGATTCATTCAGGAACGGGATAATTATTATCCAACAATGATGAGGCATTTATTTTCAGAATAGCATCTAATGTGTCCTTTTTCTATTTCCGTCCAATTTTAAATTGTAAGGTATTTTTAAAAAGGAACATACAAACTGATTAGAAAGATGTTGCTTAATTTTTCGGGTTACTCTTACTGAGTGGATATCATCAGGTACACACTGAAAATGATTACTGGAGTTAGAGGTGTAGTCAGAGTCAGAAAAATATTTCAGGGGGAGGGGGGTATGTTATGAGACGTGAGTAAATAAACGGAGGTTCTGCACGGCTTAGAGCTTATGCTAACTAATCCAAAAATTTCGGGATACATCCATATATCCTCCCCCTCAGTGGAGCTCTACAGAAAACATATCTGTCTTTATTACCCTTACTGTCACTGTGGGAAAGGAATTCAAAGAAATCAAAATACTTTTTATTCTTTCTGATGGCCGGGTCAGCGGCCTACTAGAGACTTAACACCAACAAGGACCTCAGATGTTGGTCATTTCATTATGGGGGTGCCTATTAGGCAGACCAACGTTGGCACCCTATGAGTGGTCCCCTAATTTTGAATCAGTTCCAGATGAGAGACCAGGCACCTGAAATCGGCACTCCCAGAGGTATCATTTGAACATAGAGGACATAAGAGCCACGACAGGTTTTACGTGCACCAGCTCCCATTAACGTACTGGGTCCTACAGCAGTCCAGCCGAGAGATGCGTTTGTCCTTCCAAGCACTGGCCAAGCCGTTGCTACTTCAAGTTCCGTGTTCTAACGGGAACAGAGTTTACTTCGGAACTCAAATTTTCATTGGATGGATCATGCTTTATTGCAGGTTGCTGATAAGTCGCGAAATTCAACCAGTTTATGATGAAATGAACAAATACCATTTGGATAATTAATTTACAGTCAGCTTAGTGTTAGTAAATCCAGCTTAGTGTTAGTAATTCAATGGTTCCTTATTACGGCAACGATTTATCTAAAATGTTCATTCGAGGAAAACAAATTGACTTTGGATACAAAATCTGAGAGATTTACGCTAATAATGTTTTACGATATAAAATTGAAACTTATAATGTAAACTTAACAATAGTTCCTAACTTCTTTCAAATTTAAACAGAAACAACTTTTAACAATTTTTGTACTATTTGTGATTTAATTAAGAATCTTGCAAGTAGAAATATAACAGCTATTGAAACTATCCGAGAACATGGGATTTTAAAATGTCGATTCATGCCTCAAATGTGTTAAAAAACTAAAAAAAAAGAAAATTCATTTGATTATCATATTGACTGATAGCAGTGGCGTACACCTGAAGAATTTTTTTGCCACACAAAAGATATATTCTTCATTCCCTTATCACACACACGTATATATATATATGTGAGTAGCAGTAGTAGTAACCCCCACCATAAAAAATTTCTGGCTACGCCACTGATTGATAGGCATTTCATGCCACTGGAATGACAACTATAATAAAGTTTCCTTCAAATCACTGCTATCGTCCAATGCAATCGATTAAACGATATTAACACAAATGATTAAAAAAAAGAAGAACCAACCACATTTAATACATAAATATAATACTGTAATGGTATAAGTTAACAAACAAATGTACACAGTGAATGCAAGATTAGCTTGCAATGATGCAAGAAAAAAATGAATCTATGTAAAAATAGACAAACTATGTAAAAATAGACAAACTTCCAATCTTCATATTTTCAGTAAAATAATTTTTATTTATTATATTTTCCAACTTAATTCATATATCTACCTAAACATAAAAATAAATCTTTCATTTATTTTTAATATTTCACTTATTATTTAAGCTTCCCATCAGTATATTCTGTTTTTGAAACCACTGTCAAAATATAGTCAAAAGTGACCAATGTTCTGAACACAATTAAACTTGTATACATTTTTTTCCTTCATTAAATGACTAATATCCTTAACTAAAGCATCAGAAGACAAAATATGCAAAACAAAACTAATCTAAAATATGCTTGGATCTGAATTAGGCCAGGACTAATGGAGTTTCCGGACCTGAAACTAAACTCTACTCTTTACACCAACTATATACTGATCTGCCTTCTAATCACAGTCCTACTGAGACTACTATCTTCTTTTTTTTTTTCTAAGTTGTATAACATTTATTTATTTCTTGTGATGACGAAAGGGTGGAGCTCAGATAAATCATGATTAAGCAGGCTATTCCCAGAATTTGAAGCGTTTTTCGTGTATTTTCTACGGAACTGGTGAGCCCAATGAACTGTGTTTACTACTTCAGTGCCGTGCCCTTGATCTGTAAAAGGTTAATATTTTTTAACAATTATTTTAATGCTTCTGCTTGTGTGGCAACAGTTTTTAAGAGTTTAAAATAATTCCACTTGTGTGGCTGCCACTCAGTCATTCGTATTCTTCATATGCACGCCTTCGAGTAGCTCTTATGTTCCTTTTTAATTTTGGTATCAAACTATTTTACAAAGGGCATTCCATAAAAACTGAGAGTTATTCTTTTACGTAGTGGCAACACCGCGAAACTTAAAAAATAGAAGTGCAGGCGATTTTTTAAAACTGTTAACTGTACGTTTATACAAAATTCTAAACGAAGCAGACGATTTTATTTTCCTAGTTCCGTGCTTGTTTAAAGAACTGTTTTATTTGCCCTACAGAAATGGAGATGAGTGATTCAGAGTTAAAAAACGAAATGCGTTGTGCCATAAAATTTTGCTATCGTCATGTCGCTACTTCTGTTCAGCAATATCTTAGTAAACGCAATATTAAAATCATGCCACATCCCCCTTACAGTCCAGATCTCGCACCATGCGATTTCTGGCTGTTTCCGACGGGGAAGGAGAAGCTCCCTGGCAGAACATTTAACAAAGATTCTGAATTTTTTTCAGCAGTGGAGTGTTCTTTGAAGCAGCTTCCAGAAAAGGGCTTCTCTACTTGTTTTGAAAAGTGGGTTGAACGATGGGAACGTTGCATATCATCTGACGGAAGGTATTTTGAAAAAGAATGATGTATTTTTTGCTGTAAATATATTTCTTGATTTTTTATGATTGTACTCTCAGTTTTTAGGGAATGCCCTTTGTATATTAAAAAGAAAGGGTTTGCGCTGCTTTCTGAATTTAAGCAGTCTTTAAGCATATTTATCACTAAAAGTCAAATCCCGTTGTAGAGGCAATTCCAACGGGCGCTAGAAAAAACATCCGATAAAAACATGTCTACACTCAATGTATTTAATCTTACACTTAAAATAAATAACTTCATACTCAATTTTTATTATATACCGATATCGAATTTCCTGCTCTTCTGGAAACATGCGGAAACTTCTCGCATTCGAAAGATTTCGTTCCGCGGGAACATTCCCTCTTATATCTATGTTTCATACAGAGGAAATCATTTTATTTGTGAAAAAGAAATAACTGGATAATGTAGAAAAACTATTTTAAACGAACTGGAATCGCAATTTCCCCTTCAAAGCCGTGACTTCAGTAGGACGTCATTGTCACTTGAAATACCTAGGTTTGTCACGCAAATGATTAACTTTTGTTACTCTCGGAAATAAAATAGAGCTAAAAATAGCGAACAATTGCTTGAAAATTGGGTAACGGTTGCAGTTTCAGATTCTGCAAAATAGTGCAGATTATTTTCTTTACTTTTACACATAATTATAAAAAAAATTCAAGCGGATCAGATAAATGGTGCAAAGTTTATTCCTTTTTTGAACTTAGCCTTTTATCTTTTCGAGTAATGGCGGTAAAAGTTCTATCTAAGATGGGTTCAACCAGAATGGTTACAGAAGCAGTGAGTCAGAGATCACCCTAACCATAGAGTAGGATTAGAAAAGAGAATCATTGTTATAGAAAATCACTTTTTATAATAACTTTTTGAAAAACATTTTATTGTTGTGTATTAAACAAGGTTATAAATATATTTTAATCATCATAATTTTTTTTTTTTTTAAGAATAGATGTTCAAAAATTTTATAGGTTTTTAAAATAGTGTTTGTAACGTTTAAAAAAATCGCTACTTCCAGTTTTTTTTGAGAATTAATTAAGTCTTCGTTAAAAATAAAAACCCTCGCTGTTTTTTGAGTTACAAGTGTTTTTAAAATGTATCTTTTCTCTGTATTTTCTCGTATTTTACGAAATTATACCCTTTTTTGACGACAGCTGGCTGTGCCCGGCACAGCCAGCTGTCGTCAAAAAAGGGTCTCTCGATCTGTGGCACACGATGAACGTTTCGATCGTCCGCCCTCTTGCTAGTCGTTAAGTCGAGCGATGGTAACGCCTGCCCTTTTTTTTCAGCATTGGGAAAGGGTTGCGCCTCAAAGCGTTTAAATGGGTGCAAAATACGAGTTCTCTGTAACTTATTTTTCCAGTTTTACCCCGCTGCTCATGCCCCTTTATCTCCGCACAACTCAGCTCTACAATCTCGATGCCGTAATATCAAGAAAGTCGCTCTTGTTTTCCTTCTCTGTTTTTAACTTTGTGGGTCATCTGTATTTCACTGTCAAGAGGTTTAATGCAGTGTCTAGGGTTTGTTGCGCTTTTTTTTTTTTCTTCCACACACTCGTTGTAAAGTGCAGTGGATAAATTCTGGCTTTGGCCGAGCTCTGGAATTATAGCGTCTGCATCACGTGGGGGGAAAAGTAAACAACAATAACAAGAAAAAAAAATCACTGCTGAAAATTTTAAATAATACGTTCTTACGCTGGGATAATTAGTAGTTCTGTATGAAATACACATACCACTAATTATCCCAACAGCGTAGGAATTGTGATTATTTCTAAAGAAAGGGAGTTTAAGTCTACTAGAGCCGGGGTTCTTAAATTTAGGTAGACCCCTCTTCAACAAGATTTCTTTTGCGGATCCCATCCCAACGGTGCGTGTTTTACGTTGTTCTCGAACTTAATTTTTCGTTCTATTCAACAATATTATAATAAGAGATTGGTAAAAATGTTAAGTGCACAATGTTGCCACTTAGTAAGAATAGAGAAACATGAAAAAGTCATATTCTTAAAAAGTTAAATAATAATGTAAATATTAAATAATTGTTAAGCTACATTCCCTGGCCATATTAATATGACCATTGGACATTTTCTACCAGCGTTCGCCCACAACATCTGTGTTGCCATAAAATTTATTAATAAATACTCACGAAAGAGTTTCTACTACTGTAAAACAGCAATTTATTCGTAGAAGTTTTATCTTAAAAAGGGATAATAATAATAATAATAATAATAATAATGCAAATGATGTTTAAAAAACATAAACATCATAGAAATTATATGAGAATCACATAGTAGAATAATAGCTTCATTTTTTATTAATTGCTTTAAAAATATTATTTTACAAGTTTCCAGGTATTTCATTCACTATCTTCTAAAACTGTCAGCAACCATTTTTCATAATTTCGCGGACCCTATTTTAAGAACTTATGCACTGCAGGACTCTATCTTACATTCTTGCGATAGCATAATTTTTTTCTAAAAGGGAATAATATATTTCTAGAAAAGGCCTAGTCTACCTCTATCTGTAGCCTCAAACCAGGTACTTCAATGATGATAACTATAGAAAGGATCTCCATGTACGTTTCGAGAAATACCAAAAAGAGAAAAGACATTGTATTAACGATGCTTCAACAAAATTGCTTATGTCGTAAACAAAATGTATTGTTGGGTGAAAAGAAAAAAAGAAAAGACCGAAGAAGGAAGTTAACCCTTTGAGGCGCAACCCTTTCCCAATGCCGAAAAAAGGGCAGCCGTTGCCATCGCTCGACTTAACGACCAGCAAGAGGGAGGACGATCGAAATGTTCATCGCGTGCCACAGATCTAGAGACCCTTTTTTGACGACAGCTGGCTATGCAGGCTCAGCCAGCTGCGTCAAAAAAGGCATTGGGCAATCTATCCAGCTGTTCTCGCTTTCTTCCATTTTTTAGCAGATGTCAGTGCTGTTAAAAAGATTCGTGACCATTTTTTTACGGGAAATGACGTGCTAAAATGTAAAGGATTTTCGTGGAGCTCTGTCACCCGCAACTATTTTTATAGAAATCCAATCTATTCTTCGTGACTGGCAACAGTCGAAACGTCAGAGTTGGGTGTTCCCAGAGCGGGAACACTGCGCGTTAAAGGGTTAAGGGTACCCCGCATGTGTATCAGGCCGAGTATATAGAAAAAAAATTTATTTAGGCGAAATAAACAGACAACGACCCAGTTCGGTTTAAACAGAATATTATTTTTTAAATCTTTAGATGAAAATAACTGAATCTGAGTTCCCTGTAGAGTAATCCGAAGTCGAGGTGCTTTTTTTTTTTTTTTTTTTTTTCTTTTTGACATGACGAATTTGTAAGAAACTCTCGAGCTCTCCCACAAAAGAATCCTCAGCAATTTCTTATTGAAATGTAGTTGAAAAAGAACATTTCATTAACACTCCCCCATCCCAAAAAAATTGCACTTCTAAAATCGAACTTTTAAGCCTTTAAACTGAAATTTTTTTAACGGGCGGAATTCCAGTTTATAGTGTATTTTAACCGTAAGAATATTGAATGCTGTAAATGGAATGACGTAACACTTTTCTTGGTAAATTTTGATCCCTCCTTTCTTGTATGTCACATTTTGTCAGAAGATATAACCCCCCCCCAAAAAAAAAAAAAAAATTTAACCCCCAAAATGCATTTATAATGCAAGTCTCTCTTCCTGAAATTAGCATATGGAGGTTAGCATTGTAGCTTTTGGCAATATTGAAGAACATAAGCAGTGGAGGACATATTGTGTTTGTTAATTTGCTTTGTTATTCGGATACCACACCGGTCGGAATAATTCAGGAATTTCGGATTTAAGTCTTGTGGATAAATCTGTATCCACAAGAAAAGAAATGTGGAAATGTTTGGGCCAATCCATAAGCTATAACAATTGCGGAAAAATTCGTAAATTCCTTATTAACAGCATCGTTGACCCCTCCCTCCCTTTCTGACACATTTGGTTAAACCCCTCCCCCTTCTCGTATGTATGTTAGGTGCACTCTCGGTGTTAATGAAATTACACACTCGAATGTTAGTTAATTCATCAAATTCCCCCTATATAGTGAACCAAAAAACTTTTAAAATTTCCTCTTATTTTTACACTGTAAGCTCTAAGACTTGTTTTGTTACTGTGCTTGAAATTTAAAAGTGGGTCTCCATCACGTGACGATTTTTCTTTTCCTTTATTTTTCTTTCTTTCTTCTTTTTCTTTTGTTTTAATAAAGAAATTACACACATGAAATCGCCGTAGAATTACAACTTAGTCTACAGTCAATAATCCTTTAACATATATTTGTGTTTTAAGTATTTTGTAAGCTATGTGAATGCTTTTTTCCCCCTTTTTAAGGTGAACTTCAATTAGAATCATCAACACTAATCTTATAAAGAAAACTTTTAACTATTTCTTCTGAAATTAGATTTAATTAAATATTACAGTAAAATTGGTCTTTTATCATCTAAGTTTATTTTATCTTTAAAAATAAAAATTTTAAAAATAACACCTTCTTACTTAAAATTACTGTAATTTAGAAAGGTTTCTCTATAAATAAAATTTATTTTTAAAGTTTTTAATTTGAACTACAGTCATAATTAATGTAATAATTCTTAAAATAATAATACAAAAAAATATCGAGATGTTTTTGTGCCCTCTCAAGCGATTCCATTATAGAATCGTTTTCCAAACAATTTTCCGTAATTTACTTGAACTATATTTTTTCCCCTGGAAAAAGTGAATAGTTATACAGGTAACATCATGATGCATTCATATTTTTTTTTCATCTTGACAAAGTCTTCATTAATTCTCATTTCTTTTTGTGGAAAAAAAATGGTTCAACAATTCCGAGTTAAATGACCCTGAACTTGACGAAAAGGAAGAAATTTCTACAGAAAGTTCCATTCCAGCCTCACGATTTCAATAGAATACGGGAGATATATTTATTCGGCCTTTATTTTATATTCCATTTACGGACGTCTGGAATGCAACAAAAGCTATGCATGCAAGCAAAGCTTCAAAAGACAAACTATTTCACGTGCAAAAGGCCACATTTCTATCAAATTCAATTACTTCTGGCATAACAAAAGAAATGGCATCCAATTTATGGAATTTAATTTTGTGTACCATTTTGTTTTTTGAGGAAGCATTTTTTAATGTTCTTTATACTTCTGGGATTTTCTTTTAAGTATTTTTAGTTTCTATACATGTCTCATAGTGAAATGAGACGACTGTAGATGCAAATAATACACACATCTATCTGTATCGCCAGGAGAGCCAAGTTCCTGGTATATTATTACTGTTTAATGAAAAAAACCCAAATAATTCATATCGTCAGTTTATTTTTTTATGCAATAAAACTTTTATAGCCGAAAAATAATCTTTTTTAAGAATGATCTTCCCGGAATAGGGGTAACTTATGAAATGCGTGACTTAGTTTAAACAGTAGCTGCATTTTAGAATTCCTTCCATAAAAGCCGTTTGTTTTAAATGCATACAGGCCTGCCATTGAGACTAAAGTAACATTTTAACTGACAATGAAAACGTTTTTGTTACTTATTATTTATTATTGATTTATTAAAACTATTTCACAGAATGAGTAACTATACAGGCGGGAAGTCTGTAATTTCTTCAGTTAATAGATATGGACAGCTTATTTTCCACAATGACTCAGACTGTTCGTGGTTAGTTTTATCCACACTTAACTATTAAAGACACTCGTCCAAACAACATGGGCGCCCATAACGTTGGCTCCCCTAGCTCCGAGAAAATATGTATATTACCATAACGATTTATGTATTGTAACTTAGAAGCGTTTCATCACTAAAATACAGAATCTTCTCGGGCAGGTCTTTTGACTTGCCCCCCACCCCCACCCTACAAACAAACATATGAGCGCCCATGACCTTCAATTAACTCTTATTAGTAACTTCATTTGGTGAACAGTTCTCAAGTGGAGAAAAAATGTACACTCATTATATTTTAACCTTCTTTTATACTGGTAGTAAAATATTGTTCACAAATAGTGCTTTAAGTGCCTAACGGACATTAAAAGAGAGAAAGCTATGGGAGTTGTGATTAATTAATATACTGATGTAAGATTTTTAATGATTGCTAATGCTTTTGTGAAATTTTCAAGTAAGATAGCTAAATACACACAAATATACAAGTAATTTTTTCTCAAAAGCGTAGTAAAACAAATTGCAAATACTTGTCTTAAAATTTTATTTGAAATTATTTTCATTGTTTAAAACTAAACTTAAATAATAGATGAACGAAACTAAATGTAAAACACTGTAATTTTAAGGATGACAGAAGACAAATATATAGAAATTTTCAGCGTTAAAAAAAGAAACATTCCACAAGAAAACAGTTTATCTTCGTAAAAACAGTTCTAAAATCGGTGTCAACAAAATAAAAGTATAAATAATTATGGGTAATATATATACGTAATAATTATTTGGTAGGACTAATAAATCCTATCTTTTCAAATAAACACACACCCCTCTGCCCCCCCCCCCCCCACAAACAAAGTACTAACACTGAATTTTGTTGGGTTATAACTTTTTGTGCAGCATTTCAAAAATTAATTTTAACTTGGCAAAAATATTACACATTTTTGACATTTCCAAAATATTCTGTCTATACTTGATGTAGTAGTGAAAGCCATCCAGTTAGTTCTGTATTTTAGTGTACACTTTATTTGTTTTATTAATTAATTTGCGTGATTTGAACTATGATTTTTCTTATAAAGTATGTTTACCAGATAAGGCGTTGGAGCATGTATTCTAGACAAGCCCCAATATTTCATGATCGTTAAGTTTGGAATGATTTTTCGTAGTTGTTATTAATTTGACATTACTTGTTTTGTTGTGATTATATACGTAGCTTTTGTTTCTTTCTTTTCTTTTCCTTCTTTCTTCTTCTTCTTCTTTTTTTTTTTTTGAGTGAATACGTCTTCAAATTTGCTTAAATGGTGGTAATCAGTTCAGAAAAACTGATGATAACAAAATTGGGGGATACAGTGTGATGTTGCAGCTACATATCTATCATCTGTATCTACAATTTAATTACACCACTCGATAGCAAAAGGATCAAAGAATTCTTTACGTTGAGTGAAGACGGTGACGTATTGCCTGCGGCGGAGGGAGAACCGCCATTTTGAGGTCGTTTCGTTGAGTCACGTATGTCCGTTTAGAATAAATTTTGACTCGGAAAAGCTAGAACGTTCGTTTGCGTTCCAATCGTCAGATTTCTTCAACACCTATCGATTGCGTATGTAGAACATTAGTGTGAAATAGTTATAGTGAAGATATATACTGTTAAATTAAAAAAATAATATTAATAATGAAAGTTCGGCCTATACTCATCGAAAAGCCAAATCAGAATATAGGGAACGTTTAACCCTTTGAGGCGCAACCCTTTACCAATACTGAAAAAAGGGCAGCCGTTGCCATCGCTCGACTTAACGACCAGCAAGAGGGCGGACGATCGAAACGTTCATCGCGTGCCACAGATCTTAGAGACCCTCTTTTGACGACAGCTGGCTGTGCCGGGCACAGCCAGCTGTGTCACCCGCAACTATTTTTATAGAAATCCAATCTATTCTTCGTGACTGGCAACAGAGAAAACGTCCGAGTTTGGGTGTTCCCAGAACGGGAACACTGCGCGTTAAAGGGCTTCTCAAGAGCAATCCAGTGATACCCGTAAAACACCGTATGACAGGCAGGGTTTTACTTACAGAAAAAAACTGGGTGAGAGTTTCTCACCCTTTCCCCCAAACCGAGTGAGATTTTTATAAAATGGGGGAGAATTTTTTGCTAATAGATTTGGGTTGGGTAAATATCCAGTGGGTAAGGTATTTATAAATGGGTATTTATTCCTGTGTAAAGTAAATACCCAAATTCAAGGTATTTTACGATTTTTAGTTATTTTTATTGAGTGCAACTGGATCTCCAAGTCTAAATCAAGCAGAGGTACATGCAATACAAATAACCCAGTTTAAGATCCCCCCAGGATCAGAATGTTCCCAGGAACCCTCAGACACCTTCTTTTTTTTTCTTTCATAGACTTTAGTTCTTGAGAATCCACTTTTGCACTCGGTGTTCTTTATGATTTTTTTTTTCTTTGAGAAACCGATTTGTAGGGTGCGCGAATTTCTCGCAGTAATAATTTTTTAATGCGAGAAAAAGAAAAAAAAAATGTGAGATTCTCGCGTTCTCGCGCTCCAGTGAAAACACTGGACAAGAGTGAAGCTTTACGCACAAGTATACACGGAAACACACGGCTGTGTCCACGACACAGCCACACACCATTTTTTCCCCTTTCCAACATTCAGGTAGATTTCTAGATAAGGTAGCAGTTAAGATTGCGGCTGTGTACATCAATACTCAACTCTTCTCCCCACCCACAAGGTCTTCAACCTCTAGAGAAGAAAGTTTCTTTTTTATCGTACACAGGAAAAAAAAAAAACGTAAGTAAGCTCTAGTAAAAGCTCTAGATTTTTACACAAACAAACTTGCTCTTTTAAACGGCACTTTTAGTCTGCAAATAGAGAAGAGAAAAAAACCTGCTTTTTATAAGTGAGCTGATTAGCCTAACAACTGCTCTGGCTATGGCGTTTTCCTCCATGGTCTTATTTATAAGAGCTTCTTTTTTCTTTTTCTGAGAGTGGCATCAGTTTCAAGCATCTCTTGAAAAGTAAGATTCAGACAGAAAGTGGAGAAAAATGACATTTTTTCACATTACTTTTTTTATTATTTCTTCTTTGGCTGGGGTTCAAATTAAAAGATGTTGTTTACGCGCATATGCGTGAGAGAGCTCAAAAAAGTTCGGAAAACCTCTCATAATTACTCCATTAAACTCTCGGTGACTGCTTGGTGCGATGTTTTTAATTCAGGCTTATTAAGAGTTGGTTCGTTTATTACGGTTGAGATACTAAGTTGCGAACAGTCTTTAAAATTGCATGCAAGATTTAATCGCGTTGAATTTAGTACCAGACCTGTGATTTTATCATGTAATGAATTAATTTTAGATTGATTATATTTTGACTTCCTTGTAAGAAGTAATGTGATCGCGAAAAATTTCGGAATCCAGATTCTGACGAAAAAATCTATTCTGACTACTTCTAAATTTACTTCTAAGAGTTTTTTCGAGACATCTCATCGTAATTATATATGTGTTCATATAAATGCATGTACAATCCATTTTGTCAAGTTTTTCCCTGACGTCTGTACGTACGTACGTATCTAACTCGTACATCTCAAAATTATTAGTCGTAGAATGTTCAAATTTTATATTTAGGATTGTTGTAACATGTAGCTGTGCACCTCCCTTTTTGGTTTTCATTAAAGTGGATGCTTAATGTCGGTTCCGCGCATTATACCAGGATGGTAATGATATTATAACTGGTAATAATGTTTTGTCCCCGTAATATAACAGGATAATGACGATTTTATTAGAGCTCTATCAGTCAAAAAAAATAACAATCGAACCCACAAATACCTGCGGTTTTTTAAATAATTAAAACACTTTTATCCATAAAAATATTAAAAGGGAGGATTAAAAACAAGCGATAAACGTAATAAGACAATCTGCAAAATCGTCAGCTACAACCATAACGCAATCTTAATGGTTGTTCAATTTCTAGGAATGTTTGTATTTATTTCATCTTTTTAAAGCAATGATGATGTCTTTTTTTAACTTCTTACAATCCAATATTTTATTCTACCCTTCCCCCCCCCCACAACCAATATTGCCGACAGTTGTGTTTTCTTATGAATGAAACATAACACGCTTTTTTGCATTCAAGACGAATCATCGCTGAAGGGTGGAGTTCAACCCTGAACTTTAGCGCCCGACGGTTCATGTTTTCCTTCCTTCCGCCGACAGCATAAGGTCTTTACCTTGAATAATAAAACTATTATCTAATAAATAACAAAAAAAAAATGTCTTCATGTTTCTCGCAAGCAGATAGCACAGAGTATGAAAATAACACTGTTTACAGACTCATCTTCGTTTGCATATCGCTTGCAAACAAACACGAGGCTGTTTTCCTAAGGTTGCAAGTTGTATATTCTTTGAAAACCATTTTTACAGATATGGAGCAGAGACATCAAATAATCACCGAGCTATTTGGAATCAGTTGCACTGATTACTGATTTTTCTTACAGATCATAAAGCCATCATTCACAATAGCCAGAAGCTCATATTGATTCAAATTTTGAAAGATACCAAGGAAAAGTGTAATTTTATCGAAATATTTCCGTAAATGAGGCAAAAAAAAAAAACAGTTTTTGTAAACGATCAGAATATGAAATCGGAGCCGATTATCCACAGAGACAGATTTGCCTGCTATAGGTTGAACAAAAACGCCGCCTATTCTATCGCCTTCAAAAATTTGCCGCCATACGCTATGTCCTAGCTATCCTATTTATATATCCGCCACTGATTTTCCATCCACCTGGTGATATGACCGATTATATCAATCCGAGGAATATTGCCATGGAGGAAAGATATCTTGGTGAAAACTCTTTCTTGAGGAGTTCCCATGAAATATACGACCAAATTTCTCTTGAAGAAGATGGCTCGTATATTTCATATCATATTGGATAAAACCAATACAATTTTAGATATTCAATCGGTACGACAGGCAGATTTTAATTTGTCTTCATCACAGCCTTTCACGATGCAAGGATTCAAGCAAGGTCCGGAAACAGTAATTAGTTTTTCAGGTTGACGTATGATGTGCTTCATTTAACTGATTTATTTTAAAAAAATGGGTAAGGATCGATCATTGAAGAATCTTCCATCGGTGTCCATAAGATATCGCAATTAAATGCATTATGCTTTAATACAAAATTGCAATTTTGTTTTTCCGCATCAATGTGTGTTGCTGTAAAGAGAGTTGTAAAGGCATTCAGGCAAGTGAAATGAGTAGTGAACCCTTGACCTTGGACAAACATGGCGAAAGTTTTAGCGATTTGGCGAGGAATTTGTTGACTTTTAAAGTTATCGAAAACAGTGGAATTTTATCTGTATCTCAATTAGGAAAGAAATTAGGAGAAAAGTTGAGAAGTATGACGTCCCGACCTGTGCTTGGAAGTCTAAAAATAGGAGACGTCGTGGTATACTAGTGTGACAGACTGCGGATATAGAGGGCAGACGCTAGCCCTACCAGCAATTTCAACTCCGGTTACCACCGTCCGCGGAGCCTTTCGCCAATAAAAAGGAATTGGACTGTACATGGGAAAAGTACATGAATACACATAGTTTGTGTCCCCCTGGACGTGAAACTGCCCTACTCGAACAACTCGCCAATGGGCAGATCGTTGGTCCATATGCGGACTAATATTCCGTCTTCAGTTCATTGTATCAGGGTCAAATTAAAACATTCGGCCCAATCACACAGGTCAGATTATATTCCAAGCATCCTTTAATAGATACTGGCCCACTCAATGTCTGCGGTGACACATCCCAATCATCCTTTTTAGATGGAATTTTGGTTTCTGGACCAAGTACTGAATTTCGTTGAGCGATGGAACGTGACGAAACACCGTGCAAACCGCTCATTGTCCAATGAAAAACCGATAACCTCTTGTTAGAGGGACACGACTAACATTGCGATTTGAATAGCGTTATTGCAGTGAAAGTTTATGACTTTCTGTTGCAAATATTATTAAATTCTGCATTTTTCTGAGATATTATTCTTCGATTCGTCGAATAAAGAGTTATATTCGTTTTCGAGCTTATCGAACTATTTTAACGTCCACCCACTTTGTAATTTTCGTAACAGTATTAACAAGTTAGAATGTAAAATATGATTTGTGTTGTAGAACTCGAGTCACTCGAATTATACAGATAAAAGATTATGATGCAGTAAACCGAAACCGGAGATTAAAGATTTTTCTTACGACAAAGCAACTCTGAAGTAAGTACTGTGGAAGAAAATACTCGTTATTTCTTATGAATTCAATTAGTCAAAAGGTGGTCTTGGTGTGGGATCTGCTTGTGTATGTCTGAAATTAATATTTTGCATCATTAAGAAGGTGGTGTTAGTCAATTATGGGTCAAAAGTGAAGTAAAATCATTCTTAAAACCTGTATCTTAGACTCTGTTCAATAAAGTGCTGTAGGTCAAAAATTTCTGAAAATGTTTCAAGATATGGGGGGCTTCTTTATTTACATAACTGTAAAATTTTCTATATCTCAGTATCGTATTTAATTTTTAAAACACCGACTCAGTTATGAAGTCGCTATTTTGTGTAAAGTGAAGTAGTCAATAACTGGCTTTGGCTACCTTTAGTTGTTTTTTAGGTCAGTAAAGTCGATGAAATTCTAGAATTCGCCATGTTTTCGTCTACAGCCTGTATTTTATTAGATGGTGCGATAATAATAAATGAAAAGGACCCGATTCCTTAATTCTGTTACATTATTTTTGGTGTTGAATAATTGTTGCAGCTTTTAAAATTAATGAAATACTCCTGCAGTTTGACTTGTAGAAGAAATTAAATATCATGCATAAGACTTCATTCGGGAAACTTTAGTATCATTTGAGTTTTTACAACATCCTTTAGAGATACTCCATAATACAACAACCCTTCTTTTCAGCTGATAGCGCTTAAGAACAAGATAAGTTGCCTGAGACGTTATCGCAAGAAGATCTGAAGTATCACTGAGAAAAACCTTTAACAATAACTTCCAAGTCTGCACTCTCTTTAAACCAACTTCAACGAGGATGATGTTATCAATTCATAAGATATTTTTATATAAACGATGGGCATGTTCAGGTTTTCCAGTTCCCTGCGAACTACAGGGGAAACATTTATACATCTGAATAATTTCATATACTACAGGGCTATAATGATTTTTTTTTCTATCCATCCTTTATTTTAGCAACCGTTGGTCAAAGATATGTACTTCTAGTTGCAAACTAAATAACAACTGTAGTCAATCGAGCGAAGGCATCAAAAAGCAGAACCGCTACAACCGTAATGTTCACAGGTCTTTAAAAATTTATTGGACTCATTACGCACTTGTTTCCAATGGATCACAACGACGACTTCTGGTATTTTTGCCTGAACATTTTGGGAGCGTACGTTTAGTTCCCAGTCAGTTTATTCGGTTTTAATCCATTGGTTGTCGTAGAATAGTCCAGCGCTTCATCATGTGTAATTCAGACATTACACTGAATTTACTTTTTCAAAGCTATATAATAACTGTTTGAGCCATAAACAAATGCACCTTTCCCAGTACTCTCAATTCATATAATAAAGCTCATGACTTTTATTGTAAACGCATCCCTTGGCACGCAGGGACGTACCCAGAAAAAATTTCGGGTTGGGTCCAAAAATTTCGGAGGGGGTCCAAACGGTGAAAAAGGCAGAATTTTAGACAACAAAACTTCATCATTATTATTTTGTTTACAAAAACTGAAATTTCGGAGGGGGTCCGGAACCCTGGACCACCCCCCTGGGTACGTCCTTGCTTGACAGCAGAAGAGAGAGAGAGAGAGAGAGACTGGGAGATGAAAAAAAGTAAGAAAGAAAATAGAACATGGGAAAGTAAAACACATAGACGGGCGACACTCTTAATTCACAAAAATAGTCTTGCATAAGTAACACGTAATCGCTTAAACAAAAAATTGCTTACTAATGTTTTTGTAGCAGTTTAAAATGAAAGGCTATTTTTTTCGTCTTGCATAAATGGTTTTTTTTTTTTTTTTTTTTGGTCTTGCATCAACAGATGAATTTTGGTTTCATAACCTTTATAATATAACAATCAAAGTCAGTTAACTTTTTTTAAAGATTTCCCTTAGTTAATACAATTAATTTTAAACTTTTGTACATGAAAAAAAGCAAAAATTAGGAATTCACTCTATTTCAGAAAAATCTTATGTTCGACACAGATCTCGGAAAGAAGGAAATTTGGTCATATTAGGTATCATAGTTAGATCGAGAACATCGAACACGTAATAAACTTTATTTTACATTCAACATATTCGTATTAATTTTTGAAAATAACAAGTATGAAAATAGTGCAACTGTGTATTTTAACCCTTTAACGCGCGCAGTGTTCCCCCGCTCTGGGATCACCCAACTCTGACGTTTTGACTGTTGCCAGTCACGAAGAATAGATTGGATTTCTATAAAAATAGTTGCGGGTGACATAGCTCCACGAGAATCCTTTACTTTTTAGCACGTCATTTCCCGTAAAAAATTTGTCACGGCTATTTTTAACAGCCCTGACATCTGCCGAAAAATGGAAGAATGCGAGAACAGCTATATAGATTGTCCAATGCTGAAAAAAGGGCAGCCGTTGCCATCGCTCGACTGAACGACCCGCAAGAGGGCGGACGATCGAAACGTTCATCGTGTGCCACAGATCTAGAGATCCTTTTTTGACAGCACAGCCAGCTGTCGTCAAAAAAAGGGTCTCTAGATCTGTGGCACGCGATGAACGATTCGATCGTCCGCCCTCTTGCGGGTCGTTCAGTCGAGCGATGGCAACGGCTGCCCTTTTTTCAGCATTGGGAAAGGGTTGCGCCTCAAAGGGTTAACTGCTAAAATATTATCAAATGCCCACTTCCGAAATCAATCAGAATCTGAAGTTTTTTCTCTATAGCTCCACTAAATCAACCCACGTTCTTGTGATCAAAAAATTATATTCGCTTCTAAAAATTTTCTAACTAAGTTGGGAAATGTGTCTTAAGTCCGTCTGTCTGTTCATCCGTACGTGCTAAATATGTAGTAAATATGTACAAAGCAGAAATTTCTATGAAATTTATGCACGCTTTTGTATATGTTATTTTTTGTGTACTAATACAATATTTATTATTGAAGTTTATGACAGTGTTGCAGCGGCTTACAAAATATTTCTGATAGATATCTCTCTACAGACAGCAATTAAAAAAATATTTTAACCTCTTGTTTGTTTTAATTTATTAACTGCTATCATTGTAAAAAAAAAATAACAGCAAAGATTCACCATCTATAGAATGATAGGATGATAGCACTGCTTCCTGGCATCACTCTTTAGATGCTCCGATACAGCCTGTTTGATAATAAGCAGTAGCACTGAAAAATAAGTTTTAGAGCATTGAAAAGTATCATTAAAAGATTTGGTTAACAGTCCATTATTTGAAAAGTTATTTAACTCCGAATTCGGCTCTCTTTTTGCAACTTTGTCTTCAACACGACGCACACAATTTCAGCAAACTGGCTAAGACGGATCTTAAGAAAGTTATAATAAGGATGATAAACAACACGGCTTCTTCACATCTTAAAAAAATACTTACAAAGTTATATTACTGAATTAAAAAAAAAAATTAACTTCAGAACCAGTCATAATCATGGGAACTACATGGCTGAAAATATCTCGGGAAATTACACAAAACCACGTTACAAAATCGGCGCAGTGTTCTAAACTCCCAAATAACAGCCTTGTCGGAGATATTAGTATAATATAGCTCTTCTGGAAATAATGTTTATCAAAAATGCATTCGCTTTTCGAAAGTCGACAATTTTCGGATGTCGGTTCAATGAACAATTCAGCAGCTTTTTCTCGAATTCCGAGTAGATAAGACACTCAACATGGTAGATGGTCCAAGTGTGACGGTCCACGGTTCTAGCTTACCGTTCGGCTGTCGATCTTACTGTTTGGAGTTTTGGGGTTTTTTTTTTTTAATTCAATGTAAGGTGGATGCGCGTTAGAATCCCCTGAAAAGTCTTTCACCCAAGACATCTCCCTTCGTAGGCAGATAGAGTTCGTGTAGCTCTGTCTTATTTAAGCCAGAACAGGCTTAACTGCAAACATCAAACCTTTAATTCGGATTTCCCTTATTTTATGCTAAATGAATCAGCTTTATGCACTCGACGTAATTATTTAGAGATTTATATGGGAAATTTGTTTTGCACTCGAACCCTTTGAGTGTATGCATAAAATCCTTGTTTTGCCATGCTAAATGTAATCTAAATGTGGTATTTTTTTTAGGATGGACAAGCCTTTTAGTTATGCGCGTGTGCAAGACTCGGTTAAAAAAATTCTTCAATGTAGCCACAACTCGGGATAAGGGGGGCTAACACTGATGTAAGAGTAAATTTCCAAATTTAAAGCCCAAACGCAGACATTAAGAATCATGAATCATTTTGAAAGAGCCATTTTACCAAGAGTTGGCGATTTGAAGTGTAGCGGGCTAGAATACTATTGAATAACAGACAGCCATGCATCATACTAACTTCACTGCTATCAATAAAAGGAAAAGTAATAAAAATACATTGGAATTTTTGCAGTGAAAACTGTAGGCGCGTTGGGCACTTTTGGGATGGAGAAAAAGTTGATCGTGACATCATAGCTACGTTTCTTGCCTGCTGAGATTTCTTCCTCTTTCTTTGAATTTTAGTGCTGCCCTCTGTTGTTATACGTAAAAAATTCGAGCTACCTTTAAACCGCGTCCTTCTAGCTTTGGGGTCTGGTATCGAACCGTGGGCCCAACGCAATGGTAGGTGAGCGTTCTAACCACAAGGCGGGTTCAACTCGGGAAGTGATTTAAGTTTGAAGTAATTGTTGTTTCAATTTCGGATTGGGAACTTTTATGTATCTAAATAAATAAATTTAGACTTTGCCTGTACACTACTTTATTAAAAAAATTGCGATTTCTAACTGTTTTAAGCATTTGGGACCCAGTAAGAAAGTAAAAAAAAATATATCGTTTTGTCAGTTTTTTTTTTATTCGGACATCACGTAAAACTGACTGTTTGTTTGTTTGTGTGATTATGGCATCGTTACGCTACGGTGATCCGTCAAGATGGGGGGTGCTTTGGTAGGAGGACTTTCTAAGGCGTTCTAACACGTATTACCGTTACATCTGCAGAAAACCTATGAAAAATCCAGACCGTTAGGTTAACAGCCGCGCGATGAGACCCGAACCCGGGACCTTCACACTTCGGCCGTCTACCATTTTCAGTAAAACTGACTAAAGCAAATGAAATAAAATTTGGTGATATGATAGGTGTTCACACTCAACTTAAACTATAGGCGTCGATTTAAAAAAAAAAAAAAAAAAATCAGATTTTTCCGAAAATTGTTTCAAATTGCGTACATTTTTGTTCGTACATCACGTAATAACGACTAAAGTGAAAGAAATGAAATTTGTAACGTGATAGGTGATCACTCAACTTAAGTTATAGGTGTCGGAATTAAACATTTTTTTGATTAATTTTGAGATTTTCCGGAAAATCGTTTCAAACTGCGTAAATTTTTGTTTTAGTATGCATAAAAATTGCATATAATTTGCACAATAAGTGTATACTTTCAAAACTTAAAAAAATATCCATTTTTTATAAACAAATTCTGTACAATCTATATGTTTTATGTCTAAAAAGTGCAAATTTTTTCTAGCTGGGTAGGTGCTATAAATTTAGATTCTTTATTTAAAAATCTGTACTTAATTTGAATGCCTATATATTTATTGTGCAAAAAAGTCAATTTGATAATGTGGAGAGTGATAATAATTATATACTGTACATTATTTGAATAATAAGTGTTATACATAATTAAACAATCATTGATTAAATCGAACAAAATCCAACAAGTGTCGAAAAACGTGTATCGCTGATGTATACCGTAGGCATATACCAGCTGTTACGTTGCGGAATGTGCTCGCACTCTCTCTCTCATTTTAAATGTGCACACAAATTGAGCGCTAAATTTGAAATGTAATTAAATTAAAATATCAAAAATTTCCAATGCTAACTCAGTGAAAATTGCATTAATGTGCGAAAAATGTGTGAATTTGTGAGAGTACCATAAATAAAATTTGGGATATCCTTACAGCCTTAAAAAACATTAAGAAAATTTTTTTACAAAGAATTTTTTTTAATGTTAATAAAAGTTCATAAATGTTTACTTTTTGTAAATATAAATACAATAATGTGTGAAAACCTGTTTAACTTTTTAAATATAAATTTTAGAAAGTCTGACAAGAATTTTTTACTTCTGACGTTCAGTCCTACGGCTGACTGTTTTTTTTTTTTAATAACTAGGGGCCAAGGCCCCCGAGCTACGCTCGCTTTTCGTATGAGGCATTCGGCCCCTAATCAGGCTTATTCGTAAAAAAGACATAATTTCAACAGACAAAAACCAAAGATTGGATCAGATAGAATGTTACTGAGCTAAGCTACACATTGCTTGGTTCTTGCATCTTCATTGGTACATAAAAATTTAAACTTCACACTACAGTAGACCCCCTACCCCTCATAACACGGAAGATATTTTGTTATGGGAATCCGTGTTGTACGGGTCCTGAGCTATACTCCACCTGGAGTGCGGACTCCGCTTATAATCGCTGGAAAAATTATTGGCACTCCTCAGAAACACAATGATATTTAATGTTGCCATTCAAAAGTTATATTAATTAGGAGCTAAAGCGTAATAAAATCAGAACATATGTTTCAGATGTTTTTTTTAATAATGTAAAACCTATTGGACACCTTGCGAATTTGCCACCCATGGCGATTTTTCATTATTTGGCGACTTGCGTACATGTAAAGTTAATAAAAGCAACGGAACAGATAGGATAGCCTGCCACCCATGGCGACTTTTCATTATTGGGCGATTTAAACATGCTCACAACCTATATTTACTGTTCATTTAAGGTTACCGGAAAACCGTTATCCATATTTTCATTTACATAATCGTTTGCAGATTGACGTACTTAACACCACGAATTATACCATCTCGTCGCGCTAGCAAATATCCAAAGTGTACTATAACTGCTATAATGGCATAGTTAACGCCGCCCAATATTTCTACTGGTAGCCAATAATCCAGCTGGACGAGAACCGGCTTTAAAATAATCTGCATTTTAATTATTTTTCATTTTCAAGCTATTAGTTATTCTGTTTTGGAAAAACGAATAATCGCTCATTCTAAACTCCTGTTGTCTAAGCGAACTTACTATTTGAAAATTGTCAACTTTGTGTAACACATTTTAAGTTACTTATTTCATATAGTTTTTATTTTGGCGTAAAATGGGCGCAATTCTAACTCATGTTTGTAAATTTCACGCGATTCCAGATACTTGGAAACGCTTTGTTGCAAAGGAATGAATGATTTTATGCCAAATCTGGCAACCCTTCGGTTTATTTTTTCAGTTTTTTATTAATATCTTCTAAAATAATTCGATTTTCGAAATGTAAGTCAGCTTATCAGGTTCCTCGGAATTTTTCGAATCTGTGGGCACCTTAGTCAAAACTGAAATCCGTACGGTTTAGGAGGAGATAGGTCCACAAGCTTTGACGGCGACAGCGGCCGTTACTTTTTTTTAGAATAGATAGAAAATTTATGAGGAGGGGGGAAGGCGGATAAAGGTCAACATTCGGGGTCCCGTATACATGCCTAGCTCGCCTGATGGAAAATTAGAACTGCAGATGTGCAGAACAAGAGCTATAAAACATATATTGTAAAATGATTTGCTATAGGAGCTTATCAAAAAGTATTATTTTTTAGATAGGTCAAAAGACAGTAGTGCAAAACGGAAGCAACTTTTAATTGAAATTTAGCACAAAGATATACACTCAATATGAAAAGTAAAAAAATCAAGGGGAAAAGTTCAGGGTTCAACTCCACCCTTAGACGAAGCCAAAAAAGAAGTAAACAAATGTAGCAGATTTTGTTTTCGAAAGCTACATCTGACTTTAATGATGAGTGTTGTTTATGAAATACTAGAAGTAAATGGTTGTTAATGCGATACATAACATTGCAAGGACGAAAATAAAAAGTATGACGAAAATTTATTAGTAACTAAGCGAAAGAGAAAGCTGTTGAAAATCTAAGTGTATAGCTTTGTTTTTCTTGTCATCTAGATTTTTTTAGCTTTACATCACAATTTCAGATTTGCTTCTGACTTGTTTGGTAGTGCCAGCAAAATTACAGTTTTTGACATTTTCCTCTTTCACCAGTAACGTATGATATTGGTCATTTTCAGCTATAAAAACAAAACGTGATAACTTTTTCAACTTGTTCCATACTGTACGATTTTATTCATGGATTTTAGCCACTCTTGAAAAATTCTTTCAAGCGAATAATTTGTTACTGGCAATTAATGGTTTTTTTTTTTCACTTCGTGGTTGTAAACTAAAAAGATTGTCAAAATTTGTTAAAGAGAGAAATGTCTCCTAGCGCTATTTTTGAAAGACTGTTACCGCCCTCTCACGATTAAATCTGGACTCATCCAGGAGCGGCCGAAAGTGCATTCTTATTTGAGCGAGGCTTGCCTGGATGTAATTTTGATTGAAGACGCGGAATGGTATGGATTCTTAAAAATTGGGCTAATAGGTGAACGCCGAATAGTTACAAAATGGAGTAAAATTGTTAAACGCCATAAAATGGAAATAATTACTTTAAAAGTAATTAACAGTACAATTATTGTGGATGTATTTTACTATCGTGAGTTTTCTTTGTTTTTTTGTAGCAACAGGTGTATTTTTATTCAAGCAGTTATTTTAAAAATAGTTATACAAAAATTGTGAAAAAAAAAATATTTTAATGTTGGATTTGGTGATTTATTGTTATTTTAAAACAAGGTTCGAACGCGTCCAGAATTTTCTAAAATTCCAAAATTTTGAAATACTATCCTAAAATGGTCTTATATTTTAAAAGTGATTCCAGTTTTTATAAAAAACGTGAAGTTTTCTCAAGTGCCTCAATAAGAGGACATTTTACGGACACAACCTCTCAAAATTCGGAATTTTGGCAAAATAAACAACTCATACGAATCCTGTAGGAAACATCATTAAGTTTTACCTGCATTTTGAATGGCTGTTCCAACTGGGAAAGCAACAATTGGTGACCATTTCGACTACTATTTTTAAAAAATGGCTACGGATAACGAGGCGCAAATATTAAAGTACACTGCCGTTCTAAGGACTTATTTATTTATTTATTAATTCTTTGTTTTTTTTATAACAACTTAACGAGGTAGTTCCAATGATTAAAAAAATTGCTTACGGATATTGTTGTTATTTGTTTCAATTTTTGAAACTTATTTTCCTTTTAAATAATTTGCTGTAGTGATGCTTGATTCTGAAATTCTTTCCATGACAGATAAATGCATGATCAGATTTTTAAGGCATAACTTAAAAAAATACTCTCCCCCCCCCTCTTTTCTTTTTGACAAGATCAAGCAGCATCCACCCTTTGAAAAAGTTAAAAAAAAAAAAAAAAAAGCATACGCACCAGATTATAGAATTTCTGCACCTAATTAAGGATACTTCCTACACGTGTTAATTATCATGTTTATCAAAACGTATTTATCTCTGAGGCCGTGTGTCCGAACGCCTTTCCAGAAAATAAATGACTCTTCGACCCTTGTCGCCGTGTTCTTTTAAAACGACATCGCTATTTATCACCCCTCTTTTAAAGCGAGAGAGTCGCTAGGCAATGATAGATATACTGTTGGATAAAAGGCAGATCCTTTAGATACATCATTCTTTATTACTGTTCTCGTCAGTGTATGACGGCAAGAGTTCGGAAGCGAACATTTTCAATGGTGCATGGAACTTTTAAATTTTCGATAAGCAGTTCCATTTTGCATTAACTGTTTATTTATTAGCTGATAACCCGTATTTCTTACAGTTTAGACGTGGTAACGCTCAGTGACAAGATTCAAGGGAGGGGGGGATAAACAGGCCGAAGTATATTACAGGAGATATGGAACACTCTCTCTATATATATCTTTCTTTTATGTTTTTTTAGCCTGTTCATTTTTAGTATCGAACCCACGTTTAACCTGTTCGATCCCATTAGAAAGACGCAACCGTAGTGGATTTAAGAGCGCTCAAGGAGGAAGCAATCGCCCATCCTCCCTTCAAAATTTGGATCCGTGACTGGACGCTACATACAGTCAGGATATATCAACTTGCTTTTCACCTGGAAAAAAAAAAAATTCGACAAATAACCAACAATATCGCAAGATACCGATAAATCCTTGCAACTTAAAATGTTGCAGCAAATGAATTCAGAATTTCTTCAGATTAAAATTGGATGTGATCAAGGAATCAACACAATCTGATAACTACCGCAATTTTTTAAAAGGGTCGAAAAATATGTGCTAGTGGACGTAAAAAATGGAATGTTAACAGTGGCGGATTAATGGAATTTTGTCGGGGGGTGGCGGTTAGTTAGAAGATTGCCATATATATCCGTTTTATAGAAGTATAATAGGAACTTTTGCAGTATTTTTTTTTCTCTAATCTGCCCTTGAATGTTCGTAATGTTCTCAGAGCCAGTGCTGACGAAAATCCCTATTATTCCCTTGCTCTTTTCCAACTTGGTAACCATACGTTGAAGTAATCTTTGCCCCCCCCCCCCTGGAGTAGTCTTTGCCCTCCCCCTGGAGTAGTCTTTGTCCTCCCCCTGGGAAATATTCTGCCGGCGCCCATGTTCGTGTATGTTTTACAAAAACACCTTCCAGTCCGCAGGATCTGTGAAGGTTAACCTTAGGTAGTTAGAAAAAATTTAATTTTCAGTGCCTGCCCTGGCCTCACTGGAGTAAATTGGCATGTAACATAGGTGTCAGAATGTTTCCTCTTGTAGAAAGAAAATTATTTTGAAATAGGCGATATCTGAATTTTCTTTTCTTTATTTATTTAATTTTTTTTTTGGGGGGGGGACTCCCCCTTCTTGACCTTAGTAAGTTATGTCTGTGCCACCCCTTATAGCAGAAGATAATCAAAATTATTTAAGAGCAGCCAACCATAGAACAGAGGTCAGAGTGACCCATCAAATCAACTGTTTAATTTTGTTTTAAGTTTACGGACAGCTAAATTTCTTCTCTTTTAGCTACACTTTCAGTCAGAGAAATAGGACTGAAACTGCAATTACGTCAAAATTATGAGTAAAATATCAATTATTCAAGCACAGTGCATTTCTAAATAAAGCAAAGAGTCGAAAAAAAGTTGAAATAAATATTTTTTATCAATCTCACATATTCAAAATGAGAATGAAAAAATATATATGGTTGATAAATATACTGTCAAGTAAAAGATATTGTGTATTTTTCTTTTCCGTTACAGCATGGCATGGAAGATGTTTTTCAAAGATGCTTTAAAATTCATATTTTGTGTCACGAAGTTTCGTTTTGTGAAGCTTTATTTTTTAGAAATTTTTTTTAGGCAAAAGGGCATTTTTATTTTATCTTTCGTGGGCCTCTTTAGATGTTACATGCCAAAAATAGGAGTTTAAGTTTCTGAACAAAGTGAAAATTGGTAACGGTAAGGATCAGAGACTCGCACAAGCTCTTTTTTTAATTTTTTCTAATTTAGTTGTAAAGTATTCGTGATTTCGCTTTGTCTGTGTATTTGTCTGTGCACTGCAACAAATGTGCATCGGATCGTACGAAATTCTTAAATATTTTACTGCTATTGCTGGGCACTGTTACTCTAAAATTATTTCACGAGAGTTTTTATTAAATTTTATCTAATAAACATGAAATTTCTATTTAATAATTAATATCAGTATAGAGACTATCTTTCAAAGATACGAAATTTAAGCATAAGCAAAATATAAGATGAATTCAAGTAGATTTCTTATTTTACTGAGCAGTCATTTTGGACAGGAAAATAATTCAGTTTTATTTTAAACTAAATCGAACTAACTGCTAAGGAGAATGTAATAAGATATAAAACTCAAGTTAACAGAAAAAAAGAAAAAGAATCAAAATGAAAACTAATATTTAGTGTAGAACAGAATAAAATTATTTTATCAGTTGTATTCATAACATTGAGTTACTTTTATTCAGGTAACTACATGCACTAATATCACATACGTACTAATTTATTCTTCATGAGCCAAACTAAATTTAATTTCATAACTTAGTAAAATTATTACTTGCATATATATATATAAGTCATTTCAAGATTAAAGTTCAGGTAGGTTCCACCATGACCGAGTGGATAAGACATTAAACAAGGTAGATGGCTAAAGTGTGAAGGTCCAGGGTACTGACTTATCGCGCGGCTGTCGATCTAACAGTCTGGAGTTTTACGGCTTTCTCCAAATGTAAAGTGAATAAAGGGGTGTCTCCAAAGCAAAGCCAAGCAATAAGGGGGTGTGTCTCCAAAGTGAGAAAAATGTAATTGCTTTTCAACGGACGCTAATTTATGTTAATAGTCACTAGATAGACACAGCTAACTCCAGATATCCTAATTTGGCTAGAATTTTCCTGTAACGCATGTTTGGCAGTTTCTTATGAAAGTCACCACACCATAGAACCATGCGCGCCGGCAGAATATTTCCCAGAGGGGGCCAAAGACTACTTCAACGTATGGTTACCATGTTGGAAAGAGCAAACAAGAATGGGAAAACACTGCATACAAAAATCCATGGGGGGGGGGACATTGCCCTCCCTTGCCCCATGCATAGAACCTACACCATTATTTTGTCCTTCTCTTTTAGACTTTAAAATTCCTTCGCTGGAAGTGTGATGAATGAGTGGATGACCCACTCAAAAGACTAAATTAACGCTCCTTTCATAAGCAGTACCGATCATTTTAGATAATACTGTACACAATAATTAGTAGGTACAGTACACACCTATTAATTTCATACATTTGGACGCGTTTAATATGCTTTTCCCAACAATGAGATCTTTATTTAACCTTTATCAACTCATAGTGGGTCCCCTAAAAGAAACATTTTTACACCCACCGGAAAACCGATGCCAACACAGTAGGTAAAGTGGCGTAAGCCATCCTTTTCAAAATTAATTTTCTCGCTAACTATTTTACTTAGAGACACGAGATTTCTTTTATTCATTTTCTTAGGCAAAGAGCAATTCTTCTAAATATAAAAGGTAGGGAAAGAGGGGCCGTATAAAGTTAAATTTCGTATTTTAATATACATAGAACCCCCAGTAAAAAAATCTGGAGTGACTCCACTCGACTTTCCGAACACTTACGATTAAGATCATTACCAAGCATTTAAATCAATTTGAATCGATGAATCATTCAAACATATATACCAAATTGAAGCTCGATCGAATGTACCGTTTAAACGCTAGCGCACTTTCCAGAATTTTCCTCCCTAGGCCATAATGTAAAAGAAATCTTTGTCGTAGCCCTGTAGAAAAACTGTAAGTCCTATACACACCCAAATCAATACCGGTCTTGCGACGGTGGTTTATAACATATATACCCAATTTGAGCTCAATCGCATGCCCCGTTCAGGAGCTATCGTGTTCACTCACATACACACAAACACACACACACATACACACATACATACATACATCTCGTAAAAATAGCATAAATGAATTCAGAAGACCTCAAAACGTGTCAATACACCCAAATCTCGAAGTCGAATTTTTTCATGATTACAATACTTTCCTTACATGGTACATGTTCAGAAAGTAAAAATGCCCTTTCTGGAAGGTACTCTTAATTGGACGAACTTTTTTAATGGGAAGTATGTTTCGATCCCTTACGGTTTAACCCTTTGAGTCGCAACCCTTTCCCAATGCTGAAAAAAGGGCAGCTGTTGCCATAAGCGTAAAGTTTTCAAAATTATTGGGGGGGGCGGGCCCCACAACCCCATATATTCACGTCAGTGGCGTAACCAAGGGAGGGGGGATTAGGGAGGTCATAACCCCCCATGAGAAATTTTTTGCAATAAAAAATGTATATTCTTCACTCCCTTATTATACACCCGTATACATATATGTGAGTTGAAGAAGTCGTACCCCCCCCCATGAAAAATTTCTGACTACGCCACTGATTCACGTACATGTAACTTACTCTATATAAGTGTCAATTATTGGAGGCGCTCCAGCTCTATGGGTCCATAGAATTCTACACCTATGTAAGATAAGTATCCATGTTAGTATCTTCCTACCCTGTTATAAGTTAAAAATAGAAGCAAAGTAAAAAATCCAAAGGAGGAAAAAAAAAACATTTTCGATGAGAGAGTGCATTTTAGACACCTCTGAACTTTTCTTCATTTCATACTTTACATTGCATAATCTGATTTTAATGAACCAGAGCCTGGCGAGGGCAGCTTATAGTAACATTGTGTGCTACGTGGCGTCACAATGAATACTAAATCGTGATTGAAAGCGAAAGAAGGAAATTTTTAAAAGTACCTACAAGTAAAGGTTTTTTTTAAACGTTTGTAAATGGCGTGAAATACTTTTTTTTATGTTAGTATAAATTAGTTTTCTGTATTGAGTGGTAAATTATTGGGTGGGCTCAGCCCCTATTCACAATGTATTGGGGGGGGCTCGAGCCCCACGGGCCCCTATAACTCTACGCCTATGGCTGTTCCCGCGCACAGCCAGTGTTCCCAGAGCGGGAACACTGCGCGTTAAAGGGTTAAAAAATAATCGCCTTAACATCTATTTTGAATCATCCAGTATATGAGCGAGCTGCAGGGGAAGAGAATCTATGCCCCTACACATACGTCACAAGTCTTCGCGTTCAAAATATATGTTTGCAAACGATAGATATTTTCGATTTCCATAAACTTGATCCTAATACACGAATCGCCTTCAAAAATAAGTGGCGCCTGCAGAATGATGAATGGTTCCCACGTATTGAATTTCAGAAAACAAACACAAAAGGAAATGGCAAAAGAATGACCAAAGCGGAAGAAAAGGTTCCTTTTTTTTTGTTTTGAATAGATAGATGCTTAAAAAACAAACGCCACGCGTATTTAAAAACAAAAAATTACAGTGATATTGGTACGTATAAGGGGAACGGGAAAGGTAAGTCATTTTCGCATATGATAAGATTTCGCCAAACAAAAACTACTGAAGATAATAATACGAAATTAGGCATGTATGTGAGTTTTAAATGTAGGTTCTAGATTGGGCAGCATTTTCAAAAATTTGTAGGCCAGCACGTTCTTTTCTCACTATCCAACTCAAAGGAAAACAGATTCCCTTAAAATTCTTGCTATAAGGAACAATATTCACGAATACATTAAAGTGAATTTCAGGACATCTTCAAATTTGTCGTCCAAGGGTTGTTCCGAGACCCTAATACTAAAATTTAAAATAAAAAACATTGATTAAATAATAATTCAGATTTTGATCACATGTCATTGCCCCCCCCCGCCTTCTTTTTATCCTGTGAGTTTTAAATTCAAGTTCTTGAGTTAAATAAACAAGACGAGACATCCAGCCTAGTGTTTGTAGTAGACTCTCGATTAACAGGAATCGGATAATCCGATCCCGGTTAATCGAGAGTCTACTGAAATATATTGAACGTGTGAAGCAAATATTTGACTCACGTTTTTCAACAGTGTTTCAGAGTTAATTTTAATAGTAACAATAATTTAAACTTGACAGTTTGAACGCCATTTTTGAGATAAAAACTAGAAGATTGCAGCATGTCTACTAATGTGTAAAAAAGATTTCTCGATTATTATTATTATTATTATTATTATTATTATTTTTAGGTGGGGTGAAGGGGTTAAGATTTTATTATTGGTTTAAAAAATATGATTATTTATTTATTTACATATTTTCATCCATTTTCCATTCTTTGTTTTTTCTTTTTCAAATAACAGGTGAAACGCTCGTACGAATAAAAACAGCAACTACAGTGTCACCCGCCAGTTTTGTTTGCAAATTCCATTCATTAAACACGGCACGTACGAAGCACGGGGTTACGTG
This sequence comes from Cheiracanthium punctorium, assembly GCA_038373885.1. Lineage (NCBI taxonomy): Eukaryota > Metazoa > Arthropoda > Arachnida > Araneae > Cheiracanthiidae > Cheiracanthium > Cheiracanthium punctorium. The sequence continues at coordinate 1,029,544 of JAWZYV010007565.1, read as the reverse complement.
GGTAGGCTTCAGGGAAGGAGACATCCTTCATGAGAAGGAAGATATGATAAAAACAACCATGTAATTAATCTGATTTTCGAAAACTTTTTAACCCTTTCACGCGCAGTGTTCCCGCTCTGGGAACACCAAACTCTGACGTTTTGACTGTTGCCAGTCACGAAGAATAGATTGGATTTCTATAAAAATAGTTGCGGGTGACATAGCTCCACGAGAATCCTCTACTTTTTAGCACGTCATTTCCCGTAAAAAAAAAAATGGTCACGATTATTTTTAACAGCACTGACATCTGCTGAAAAATGGAAGAATGCGAGAACGGCTGCATAGATTGCCCAATGCTGTAAAAAGGGCAGCCGTTGCCATCGTTCGACTTAACGACCCGCAAGAGGGCGGACGATCGAAGCGTTCATCGCGTGCCACAGATCTAGAGGCTCTTTGCACAGCCGGCTGTTGACAAAAATGGGTTGCGCCTCAAAGGGTTAATGTCCGTGCCACCCATCAAGTAACCTTTGGCACGAGTGAACGTCATGTCTAACGCTGATAGATCTCGACATAAAACCTCAATTATGCAGTCTATTGTAAAATATATATTCTCTTCCTCAACAGATTTTTAGAAATCGTTCAATTCGATGTACGTATAAGCGACAGGTATAAGATGATTAATGCTTGTCTGGCGCAGGTTTTGCAACAGAATTGATAAGTTAAATGTCCTCATGCTACGCTTACGGTCCTGTTGATCAACAAAATTGACCCTAATTAACATAGCTGTTCTTTCACTGGAGCTTCCAATTATGAAACAGCCTTCGAGAACTTGTTAATTAACAGGAAGATTACATGTGTGCCGTCTTCGAAAGTATTCTTATTTAATTAATCTACCAAATTCCTTTTAAACACGCAATTTCAGGTGTGTCGTTAAAAAATATAGATTAAAAAAAATTAACATTTTAATTTTCGTATAAAGAAGCAGATCCTTCATTAATTTATCAATTATAATAAAATTAACTTTTCAATTATTTGCTTATATTTTGACAAATTACTAACAGAAAAAAAAAATCTAACACTGCCGTAAGTTATAATATTATTCCGTTAGAGTACGGCACTTTTCACGAAAACGACGTCAGAAATTAAAATTATATGAGAAATTAAAATATTTGTGGGTTAATGATTTTGGTTTATATGTCTGTCCGTCCGTCCATGCTCTAACTACCGTAAATATAGATCGATTGCTACTAAATTTATATATGTAATTACTACGAACTGTACCATATACCCTGCAGGTGTACTCAAAAAAAAATTCCAATACATTACGGTATATGAACAATCATTGTTAAAAACATTTACTGAACTGAACATTTACTGAAGCTAAAATAACGTTTTTGTGTCCCTATTATTAAGTTGGTTTTTATTATTTTAAATAGTAAATTTCTAAACAACAACCACCTCCGACGGACGGTCACAATTGGATAGGCCTACGGATGGTCGTTATTCAGAGGTTTCAGTGCACGTACAGCTCAAAAAGAAAAAGTCCCACTTGCTCTTTATTTCGCCGTTGTTCGTCGTACAGCAAAGTTATATATACCATTCGTTTGTAAATAACGCGTACTTTAATTTAAAATTTGCATAAGGGGCCGTTTTCATATTTAATTCTGCATCAACTTCGTTTTTTTCAATGGCAACGCCATATTTTGACTTTATTAAACGAAAGAAAACCAAATTACCCTAAATATAATTTTTCACCAATTTTCTGCGATAATTTCCGGAGCTATTACGAATTAATTTTTGCGCATTTTTAAGTAGGGATGGACGCGAGACGACTTTTTGCGAGACGAGACAGAGATTTACAGCTTTTTTGCGAGACGAGACAGACATTTTTAACATTATGATATAGGGATTTTTGCGAGACGAGACAAGCTTTTCGGCTGTTTTGCGAGACGCGAGACACCAATTTTTCGTCTCGCGTCCATCCCTATTTTTAAGGGACTTTCTGAAAATTGAAAAACGCTATTTGTAGGTTCCGAGCTTTTCGCCTTTCATTCATTTCGCTCGCGAGAATTAAAAGAAATTAATATTATTTTCAAGGAAAATATTGTTCCCATCTCTCAAAGTTTTTTGTACTGAGAATATCAAGGGTAGAATAGAATATTTAGTCTGTGGCCTAAATGACCCTTGAGTTCATAACTTCCTTGGTTCGTTCACATGATTTAAGGGGAAAATGCAAAATGACTGCTCACGATTTTGAAAATCTTTGTAATTTCGAAATTGCTATTTAGTATTTCCCTTGATGGTTCTCTTAGACAGCTGACATGTTGGCAGGAGTGAGAGGCTGCTCTCTGCTCTTCTGACTACAAGCTTGAATATTACTCAGCTATGGTCGAACTTGAAGAATGATTTCCTTGTAGAAAATTTATTTGTTTGAATTTCATGTAAAAAACGCAATTACTTTTTTGCCGACCCAATATTATCACCGTGTTTGTTATTTCACTTTCTTCATTTATCATCTGCAATGTGCAATATTCTTAAGACTTTTGGCGGTATTTTAATTTATAGTTAGATGAAATTTTTTTTACAGAAAAACGTGATTTTGAATGTTTGATAAAGTATGGGGAAGTCCAAAGACCTAATATTTCCGATATTAAAAAAGGTCACATTCACGCCTGGAAAGTTGAGGATGTTAGTTTTTCAGAAATAGGACGTTGTATTAGAAGACATACATATACTGCATGTTAATTCTATAGCTGGAAAATATTTTATTTGGGGGGAATATGGTAGCGGACGCAACAATACACGCTTTATAGAATCCCCATCAAACTGTAAAATCTCTAATTTATTTGCTTCAAAATTTGATATTTTTAATACTGGTATCTTTTACTGTGTTTTTGCACAAAATAAATCTAATTTACGTTTATTATATGCAATTTTCAAAAATTTTTCACTTAATAAATTTATATAGGGTCCCTTAACTCATGAAAATAACACATTTTATTTAATATAAATTAAACTACTGAACGTAAAAATTTGAAATCTTGCACAGCCATGTAATATTAATTTCTGCATCTATTTCCATCGAAATTTGGCTAGGTCGCTATTCATAATTTTTTTCAATATTAATTTAATAATTCATAATTCATATTAATAATTTATTAAAAATCATAATAAAATTAAATTATGTTTGGGTCGTTTAGTTCTAATAGTACGAATAAAAATCAGCTTCTTACTACCAATATTATATGAGATATGAATTGAAGTATGAAAAAATATTTTAACATAGGGGGAGGGGGATTTTGGGTGCTCATAACTCACTCATTTTCTGTCCAAATTTATTGAAAATGGGTGTCCGGGGTTAAATTGAGCTAAATTTTTGAAATATGAAGTGAAATCTAGGGGTTGCTATTGAGAAAAAAAAAGTTGGTGCGAATTTTAATATGTAGATGGTCCCTTATGCAATTTTTATGCATAGCAAATTAAAGTGTGCGTCAATCGTAAACGATTGGTATCTGTAACTTTGCTGTACGACGAACGACGGCCGAAAAAAGTACAAGTGGGACTTTTTTTTTTCCGCAGCTGTACATACACACCTATCGAGTATGCGTCATTACATTTGTAATTTACGACCCATTAGCAATAATAATGACTACAAAACAAAATTTAGTCACAAATATGGAATGGTATGTTCTATTAATTACAACCATTCTCGAATTTAAAAAATGTTTAAATTCCAGACAGTGATTTTTTTATGACAGGCTAATATTTCATGTTCACGTTATTTATCGATAGATTTAGAGAAATAAATCATGGCAAAATGTTCATTTTTGTTGTCTCATTTCACTTAATCGCCAGCAATAAATGCCCCTCGGGGTTTCGCTGTAACTTTCACGGGAATAGATGCGGTAAACTCTCGTATGAATTATTCATGGCGCTTCTCTCTGAAATGGCGCATTGTTTTCAATAAAACCCATCTATCTAGCCGCGTTAGGCTATTTTGACCGATTGCATAAGACAGAATTGAATGCTGAAAAAACACTCAAAATACTGGTGTCAAACGATAAAATAAATAAAAACTTCGTGAAAAAACAAACTCGCTTTATAAGTAACATTTTATGCGTGTTTCTTCACAATTTTTATTTATTTTACAGAATTGAATGGTTTTATCACCCCCCCCCCCCTTGTAGCTATTTTACTTCGATGATCTTCGGAGTTAGATGGTTTTAAAAATTGGGTGTTATAAACTAAATTAAAATTTTGAAGTTTATCAGCGAAAGATATAATGTTTCAGTGACGTAGCCATGGGGGAGGGGGTTAAGGGGGTCACAGCCCCCCCATGAGAATTTTTTTGCCGTACAAATTGTATATTTTTCACTTCAGCATCACACACACGTAATCATATATATGAGTTGCAGTAGTCGTAATCCCCATGAAAAATTTCTGGCGACGCACTGTCTTAAATATTCCATGATAAAATTTTAAAGTCGGTAAAATCTACTCAAGTTTGCTATTTAAAAAAAACTATTGATGAAATTTGAACAAATCAAATTATGTTAGAAATTCGAAATAGTTCTGGATGTCTCTTAGTAAACAGTACTATGCATTCATCCATACAAAATACCAATCAGCATTAACCCTTTGGGGCGCAACCCTTTCCCAATGCTGAAAAAAGGGCAGCCGTTGCCATCGCTCGACTTAACTACCAGCAAGATGGCGGACGATCGAAACGTTCATCGCGGGCCACAGATCTAGAGACACTTTTTTGACGACAGCTGGCTGTACCGGCACAGCCAGCTGTCGAATGAACGTTTCAATCTTCCGCCATCTTGCTGGTAGTTAAGTCGAGCGATACCAACGTCTGTCCTTTTTTCAGCATTGGGCAATCTATCCAGCTGTTCTCGCATTCTTCCATTTTTCAGCAGAAATCAAATCTATTCTTCGTGACTGGCAACACTCAAAACGTCAGAGTTTGGTGTTCCCAGAGCGGGAACACTGCGCGTTAAAGGGATATTTGATCAATTCTAAAAAATTCTGAAACAGAATATTTTGCAATGTTCTCCTAAATGGTTAGCACTTTGGCCAACTCTGAAACGCAATTTCTCTATCTCTCTCCTTTTTAATTACATACAGTGTTATGCAATCTTTATGTTATTCATAAGAATGCACTGTACATTTTACTAAGAAACATTCTTTGAAATAAGATGCTTCCTTCAAAAGCTTTTCAGTGAATTCTTGACTAACGAATGAAGCTTTTACCAAGAACTGGTGGAAAAATATTTTAAGCAGTCAAGAATCATAGTCGTTCTAGACAATTGATTTTAACATTTTTCAACGCAGCTGAAAAGTGTTTAAAATTTCTATGTGTTTGTGGTTCGTGTTAAAAATATCTGCTTAGAAAGAGGTCCTGAGTTGAATAAAATCTAAAAACTGCTGCTCTGTGGTATGGAAGGTAGAGAAGAAAAGTAAGGTCTGCACTTGGGAGGGGGGGGGGGGAATGCTACTGACATCTAGAAAATAACTGGTAAAGCTAGAATTTATGAGTCTATGTACTCCCTATAAATACTAGATCATTCAACGAGACACTTCTGAACCCACTTATCCCATTTTTAGATCCCTCCTGTGAAGTCTGGTGCTTGTACCCAGACGAAAATATCTGTAAATCGCTGCGTAGGCTAACGGGTAGACTCACAAACGGTCATTCTAGTGCTCCAAAAATCGAACGATAATTTCTCGTTTTCACAAACGAGTCATTCTGCTGTGATTAGCCAGAATACTACGGACTAGAAATTCTTGACCCTTTCGTCTGTGCTAGTTGTGTGTATCACCTACACGCAGTGGCGTAGCCAGAAATTTTTCATGGGAGGGGGGGGGTTACGAGTACTGCAACTCATATATATGTATACCTGTGTGTGGGATAAGGGAGTAAAAAATATACGTTTTTGTATGGCAAAAAATTCCTTATGGGGGATGTTATGACCCCCCTAACCCCCCCCTTGGATACGCCACTGCCTACACGCATCATTATACGATCTATTCTTCTAGTTTTGGGACACAGAAAACAGCCATTTATTCGTTGTAGATGACATTATTTTCGACAAAATAAACGCTTAAATGGCTTATATTTTCAAACTTCTTGCTTACTAATAGATAATAAAAGTTAAGAATTATGTTCTTGGGGGATTTACATTGAGGCTATCGTTCCCAAATTTCCTCAATAAATACATATTTTGTACGTTAGCAATGAACTGAATGCATGGATGGAGTACAAAATTCAAAGTCAATGGCACTCATTTGAAGGGAAATTAATATTTATCGCGTTTTCGTCAAATGAATTGGACAAGTTCAGTGAGAAAAGCCACGATGAATTATGCAGAGCCGATCCTAGCAAGAAGAGGGTGCGCAGCAAGCGGGCTGCCGAACTTAACCCTTTAAGGCGCAGTTTTTCCGCTCTGCGATCACCCAACTCTGACGTTTTGACTGTTGCCAGTCACGAAGAATAGATTGGATTTCTAAAACAATAGTTGCGGGTGACCTAGCTCCACGAGAATCCTTTATTTTTCAGCACGTCAGTTCCCGTGAAAAAAAATGGTCACGGTTATTTTTAACAGCACTGACATCTGCTGAAAAATGGAAGAAAGCGAGAACGGGCTATGCTGAAAAAAGGGCAGCCGTTGCCAGGCACAGCCAGCTGTCGTCCAAAAAGGGGTATCTAGATCTGTGGCACGCGATGAACATTTCGATCGTCCGCTCTCTTGCGGCTTGTTCAGTCGAGCGATGGGAACGGCTGCCCTTTTTTCAGCATGGGGAAAGGGTTGCGCCTCAAAGGGTTAAAGGCAGCGTTCAATAATAATAATAATGATAATAATAATTCCAAATTGGAAACTTGCAGGCCTGTTAATTTTTTATAAAATGCATATAATAGTAATAATAGTAACAATGAAAACCGGAGCCGATCCTAGCCAGGGGAAGAGGATGCACGCGGGTGGCCAAAGTTAAGGGCGGCGATTTTTTTTTTCTTTTTTTTTTTTCTAACCATAAAGTTTGTAAAAAAAAAAAAAGAAAAAAGTGACCCATTTTAATTTCGAAGTGGGCGACCGACGGTCTAGGTTCGATTCTTGCATTATACATTGATCCAATATCTGAATGAAAGAAATGAGGAGTAAACTAAATAAAACAAGTATCTGATTCTAAATTGAAGTTGCACGTGAGGTCGGTCCTACTAATGGGATTACGAAGAGCGCAAGCGCAAAAAACATGCCTCTTAGATTACGAAAAATTAGGTGCAACCACTGCAACATCAGAGGATCATGGACGGCTCAGCACATATGAATTTGTTGCTAAAAACTTGTTGATTGGGTCCTTTTGTTTCCAAACACCGGAAGAATATTCGCTATTTTATCCTTGAATATTATATCCCTTTCACCTTAATGTCGGGTCAAGCAAAGACGACGTTTTTTTTTTTTTTTTTTTTTTTTTAAATGATTATGTCATTTTATCTCTCACCCTCTTTATTGAAAATTGTCCGAAAAATGTGTCCCCAAAAAGCGACATAATTTTACATAGATTTAAATACTATCAATTCACAACAGCTTTAATCTATATTGTTGCACTATTTCGTAAGCTGTAGAATAGGCATCCCATGTATTTTTTTATAAATAGGTGACAATCCTAAAAATTTCAACAGAGGGTGACCAGGCGAAATACGCGAAAGAGGAGAGATAAAATGACATAGTCAATGAATATCGTTTTAATATGTCAATAATGAAACTAAAAATTGAGGGGGGTTCAGGGGGGGCTCTCCTCCTGACGAGGCTTGAACAGTCGAGTTTTTTTTTTTTTTTTTTTTCATACAATTTCGTCTCATTAATCGATTTTAAGTGCACGCCATTGCTTAATATTTATATCAGGATACGTTTTACACATCATATTAAAAAAATCAACAAAAAAATTAATAATATTTTGTAGGTGAACAATTAATACTTTCTTTGTTTCTACTCTGGTTCCTTAAAAACACTTGTAATTTTGAAGTAAACATTCATCAGAGTTTCTCTAAGTAAGTCAAATAACGAAGTGAGTAGAACAGTGCTCCCCAAAATTATTTTTATCGCCGTGGACCTGTCTACGTTTGATAATGTTCCCGCGGCCTACTGAAGTGGATTGTTTTTATTTAATAATTCTAATTTAATTGTATTTAAATATCTCAAAAAAATAAAATACAGTTACATAAAATTTAATATGAACTGATTTTAACATTTTAACTCACTAGAACGCTACATCAGTGAGAACCCTGAGCTTGTTTCTTTCTAACGAGTCGGTTCTATCTGGGCATACACTGCAATAAAAAAAAAAAAAAAGTCTGTCAAACTGACAGAAAAAACTGTCAGCCAGGACGCCAGTTTATTTCTGTATGTCTTACTGAAGTCTTCCGTATATGTAAGATTTCTGTAAAATAAACTGAAAATATATAAAATTTACGGAAGACTTCTGTAAATTATACGGAAATAAACTGGCGTCCTGGCTGACAGTTTTTTTCTGTAAATTTGACAGACTTTTTTTGCCGTGTACAATACCACCCGAAGTGTGTTGCTTAGGTCAGTTTATTCCGTCGTTTTGTTTTGTTTGCAGTCACTGCCAAAAATCCTGCTTCACACAGATAGGCTGTCGGAAATAGCAATAGGGATTAAAGTGACTGCAATTTTAATTCATCATCTTGAAATATTTAATTGACAATAAAGTAATTTTAAAAAGTTACAAAATTTCTTCTGTTACAAAGGTATAAATTAGTACAAACCGACTAAGTCGAAACCCGAGCGAAATAAACCACGGCAAATAAAATTTAAATAATTTAATGTTCCTTGGGCGGTCCCGTATCGTTTGATCCAAGCACCGGGGAGTTGGGGACCACTACAGTTGTAGAACCTTGGTTAGCCGATGTAATTGGGACTGGCCTCTAGGAAAATTGAATTTTCGGAAAATCGTGAACGTTTTAATTTTAAGACTGTCTACAATTACATGTACGATAAAAAGTGCTTTAGAAAAATTAGCTTGCACACATTGCAAACAGCACACATTTACACTACACTTATTACAGCACATATGTGCATTGCACACATTGCAAACACAGCTTGCACACATTGAAACCGATAATGTTTTAAATAAATAAACGGCTTGGTAATTAACATAGAAAGAATCAACGTTAGTGAGCACGAGAACGAAAATTGAAGGTATTACTCCGGTTCATACACAGAGAGGAAAAGGCCTTTCCCTTTCCCGTATATAACTCTCAATCTTCATTCATGCAGTGATGATGGTAAGTCATATTTACGGAAAACAATGAGGGATTTAACACTCAATGCTGCTTACAAATTCTTTCTATGCAAATTTTGCAACAAGTTATGAATTTTATATGACATAGGGATATGAACATTGGTAACAGACAATTGCAAAAATGTTTAACAGCTTTGGCGTTTAATCTCACAGATGACGGAGGAAACTGGCAAAAAATGTCGACAATAAGCACCCCAAAACACGTAATAATTCAAAAAAATAAATAAGACTCCAAAGTACAATAGCACTTACCGCGAATACGCCGAACGTCTTCAAGTTCCTGAGGTAAAGAAAGAAAACTCCTACTCCTTGGCGCAAACAAAAAAAAATCCACAGAACTTCGCACGACTGTTCAGCAACTGCAGCTGCACTCCGTGATGATGGGCAGGTTGACCGCTATCCACTTGCACAGCCGCTTCTTAGTCCAGTCCTGGCAGTGCCACCGCAGGACAGTCTTCCGCACGAACTTGTGCGGCTTGCAGGACATGCCGCTCGGGAAGGAACACGAACCGAGGGTCAGGCAGGAGCCCTCCTTGATCCACCGGGGCCAGAACCGGAGGCCCAGGTCCTTCCACCGGTACGCCACCGGACAGTAGGTGTAGGCCCAGAGCAGCTGCTTGAACTTCCTCCGCATCTTCTTGCCCACCTTCATGCGGAACCGGCTGCCGTCCGGCAGCTTCAGGGCGTGCAGGCGCAGGTGCCGGATCTCCTTGGGCATCTTGGAGGCGGGCACCACCTTGCCCCGTCGGGTCCGCTTGAAGCTGAACTCCACCGACCCGTTGGGGTGCAGGATGCTCTCCACGGGACGGGTCTCGGACATGAAGTTGCGGTCGAAGTTCCTACCCATGCGCTCCCTCAGGTGCTTGGGGTTCATGTCCTCGGGCTTCGGGTCGTACCGCTTGTCCTTGGACTCGACGAGGTCCAGCACGGGCAGGTCCAGGGAGGGAGAGGGTCGCATCCAGTTCCTGGAGCCGTGGGCCAGGTTGCCCAGCAGCAGGACGTTCAGCAGGAGGTTCAGCAACAGGGCACAGCATTGCAATGCGCAGGTAAGAGGCATCGCTGCTGAAGACGATCCACTTGGGACTTGACTCGGAATGCAAGTTCGCTTTGGCACGGGTAGATCCTAAGACGGTTTCGGTTCGCTGGTTCAAACGCAATATTTTTTCATCCTGGTGAAGAGAATTACGTATGAGGTTACAAAATCGCCCTTGGCTTCTACGATCAAAACAGGGCCATTGCTTAAGAGTATCCAGTTAAGTTTAGGTTGATTTACTGAGAAAATATACTGGCTTAGAGAGAAAAAAATATATCACATTATCTTTACTCGTAGAGAAAGTAAATCACGTTAATGACACCATCGCTTCACGAATTAAAGCTAAAAATCGTACAGTAAGTTGATTGATTATCCTTGGAAGATGTATTCGCTTTTATACAAAACTTCGCGTAAAGGATCTACATTAGAAATGGCAGTCGTTGAACGAAACGGTATTTTTTCCCATGATGGCGAAGAGGTCTACGTCAGAAGTTCGACGAAATCACTTTTAGCTCTTACGTCAGATATATGCATTACGAGGCTGAGATCTCGCTGTAAGTCATAGTAATCCATAGCTGGTCATTAATTTGCCCGAAACCAAAACAGGTGTTTATTTGAGGAAGCTATGCAACTCGTTGACTTCCGATATACGTTTTTATTCTTACTTATTACTTACTTCGGTATAATCACAAAAATGACTTTTTATAACACAAAACTGTAAGTCACAATTCAGAGCACATAAAATAAATCAGCTGTTGGTAAATGTACCACAGGGGTACGGATACGGTCACACTTACGTTAATAACTTCTGATTCTAAGAATAGTTTTATACGAGAAAATTAATCCACAAAATATTATATCTATAGAACTTCGTATCACCAGCTGATCCTTTCACTCGAAAGTTTCGCAGCTTTTCACAACTGTTCGTAAAAATCGTATAAACCCGTGCACTATATTAGCGCAATGACAGTCGACACCGTAACAGGGAGAGCGCAGGAATATCTTTCGCAAAAATAAATCACTGTGAATTTTTTCATCATTTGCATACACCTTCATTCATTTTGACAAAACAACGCATTTTCTTTTTTTTTTCCCCTCATGTGTCAGGAACAAGTTTTCTTGTGTCACCACACGTTCAGTAGTGACGACGGATAATATTTTTTTTTTTTTTCCCTTCTTCCATTCACTAACAAAATATAAACATGCAGAAGAAAAAAGAGAGATCTACTCTCTTACTATTACTTTTACTACTACGACAGTTTACTGGCTTGAATGGAGTGGAAAACCGGAGCTGTACGTCCGAGGCTTCCGCCGGTAGCAGAATGGAAACGCTGACTGGTTGAAAAACAGCGGCGCTACGGAGTTTTGACACCGAGCGTGCGTGCGTGCGTGTGTGCGTATAAGAAACGGGGGGAAAGCAGCGGGTGGGGTGGAGGAGGGGGACTTTGAAGTTCGGTGCGCGCGGAGGTAGGTTTCGATTCCCCTTTTTCATTTCATTTTTATTCGTAGGACGAAAATAATTGAAAAAGGTATCTCAATGATCCAAAAGTAGGGGGTCAGTGGTGGCATTGGCGGATCCAGAGGGGGGGGGGGGGCATAGGTGCACGTGCCCTCTCTTCCAGACAAACTGAATTTACACTATAGAAAATTTACTTGTTTTCAGGGTTGGGAAAAAAAAAGCGTGTAAAAATACTTTTATAATTACCTGTTACATACTTATAAATAAAATTATTTGTAAAATGTTCAAACAACAATTAATATTCCTTCTGAAAGTAATTAGAACAAAGTAAATAAACAATTGTTGCTATACTTATGTGGACATTGAAATCATTCAATTTTAATATTTTATTTAGAGATACTATTTTTTATATTTAGTATATAATATAATACAATATTAATTGCTTACTACATTTTACATGGAATTTTGCACTCAGATTCATCAGTAATAATGGTGATAAGTTGTTCAAAATGATATTTTTAAGGTTTAAAAATAAGTTGTTAAAACACAGAACCTCTATTTTAGAAACAAATTAAAAATGCAGCCTATAATTTAAGTTTAATTAATAATTTTTAATAATGGTAAAACAATAAGGTATCTGTTAGATTGATATAAAAACTTATAGATGATACTTATAAGGATAATTTTAAAAGATATCAGAACGTATTCTATCTATAGTATTCGGAATTTTAAATTATTCTTTTAAAAAAAAACAATTGGTTTTTTCGAGAAAAAAACCATTTGGTTTAAACCAACTTAACCAAGCCAACCCTGCTTGTTTTGTTAATTCTAGTGATATGTATAAGAAAATGCGACAAAAACTGTTTTGTGCTCCCCCCTCCCCCCAGAATTTTTTTCTAGAGTCGACACTGATGGGGGATATACAGAAAAGTTTTGTAAGGAGGGGCAATAAGTTGGACAAAGCATCAGAGGTGGGTCACGCTCTTTCTTCTTATTATTCTTCTTCCTTTTCTTTTTTTTTTCTTTTTTTTTGGTAGCCTGTTTATTTTTAATCCTGAACCCATGTTTAACCTGTTCGCTCTCGTCATGAAAAAAAAGCAACGGAGATTCTTGATTAACAGAATGACTTTGGCTTGAACGGGGCCCTGCCTTACTCCTTTGTGTAAATTAGATTGAAATTTACACAGTTTTTTTTTCCCTTAAGTCGGTAAACAAATAGAAGCATGAAAAGTACTTAGTGCCAAACACATCGATTATGAAACACTTTCCAACACAACAATCTTTTTTTACTGCAAATTGACCGATGTATCGCTGTCAGACTTGGTGAAAATTTGGCGATAACCTCCAAAATACTGCATATAACTACTAATGTAAATTTGCGAGACCCTGTAAAAGAACTTTAAATGATACTTCCATCCTTTAAATGAAAAATAAGCAGTTATATGCTTACTGCATTGTGCTTGGAATGAATAAATGTCTCTAAACTGACATAGATCGTAATATATTGGAATTCTTTGGAGTGATTCCGTAGAAACATAAATGCTACAGACTATTTTCCACCCAGAGCGTTATTTGTAATCTTTAATAACACATATCAATTTTTTTTAAATAGATGAATATCTATAAAATACGTTTAAGAAGATGACTATCCATAGAGCGTAATGCACTGGAATTCTTTTGGGTGTTCCTGTAAAAGAACCACGAATTTTACATCCACCAATTTCAATAGGGTATGGTTGAGTATATATAAATATAGAATTATATATACGTTTAGCGGTAATAGACGTATATTTCCGGCAGTTAAACCACAGACGGACAACAGTTGTCCATACACAGTCTGTGAAGAGACAGCTGCTGAGGAAGGACGAAATTTTTTCGTCCGAAACACTTGTGCGGAACAATAAGTACCTTCGATGTGTGTTGTTTTACGAAGATTTAATTATTTTTCATCTTTTAAACACCAGTTTCTTTTGAGTGTTATTTTGTTAAAACAACATGTATTTTGCTCAACTACTACTAGTCATTCTTGCCCCTTCGATTTCTCATAAGCGCTTATTGACGCATTAAACTATGGTCTAAACTTTGCTTTAAATAAAGTACAAATATCAAGGTTGTAATTGCCAGTGATTCAAGATAAAAATTTAGTTAATTCTAATTGATGTGATTGCTTTACACAATGTTTTTTAAGTTTATAATGAAGTGAAAATAAATTTATATTAGCCATAATGTATGTGTGTGTGTTTGCTTATTTTTTTGTGTGTGCTACATAGTTCCGTATTTAACCAGATAATAAATTAGATAATCTTATGATATACAGAAAATAGGTTAAATAATATATTGTTCAATACCTTTATATGGACTACATTAATATTTTTTAATATACTGCAAAAATATGTGTAGATATATAAAATAATACGATTATAATGTGGTTTTAATATGTCTAATAATATAGATAATATCTTCCTCTTCGGAGAAACTTTTCAAGCATTTTCTAAGCATTTCTTCACAACGATTGAAATTATTCAATTTTTTTTAAATATTTAATGAATGTAGTTTTTAAATAAATGCAGCCAAAAATTGACATTTCTAAAGTTTGGTCAATTCGTAAGGTATTTATTTATTTACTATATCCCATCGTATTTGATGTAGAACTACTTTAAGTTTGTTTCTCGCATATCACAACGGGAAACCGCATAACAACATTTACAGGAAAGTAGTATGTACACCAATTGGGCGAATAAATACATTGTAGCGATATTCATTATACATTCATATTATATATTGTGGCAGAAGATCTGCCCACAATTAGAAGTATTTTTCTACTATTTCATGTGTTCGCTGATAAAATGATGAAATTCAAACGAAAAGTCAAAAACTACCCCAAGCGAAAAGATGACTTAGTACAGAAGGAGTGCTTTCAATTCGCACGCAATTTTTTTTTTTTTTTCGGTAAGGTCAACTTTTTGTTTTGTTTTTTGAGCGTAGGATTACCTTTCTCAATAACGGTCCTATGGGAAAAAAAAGTTTTTTATTTTTTCCCCCAACGTCATTGAAAGTTATAATATTGCTCCTTTAGAGAGCTAACTGAATGAACTTATTAAGTGAAATGACTGAACTGACCGGGATTTATCTTATGACAGTCAAAAACGTGACGTCCTTTATTTAAAAACTGTGTGAGATTCATAAACTCTGCCACAAACCATACTTCGTATATGGAATTAAATTCTCAATTTGCACGATTCTAAATCAAGATTATGTCAAACTATGTAATCTCTCCGAGCTATTTAGAATCGCAAAAATTGGGAATTTAATTTGATAATACAAAACTTTTGCGACAGAGTTTATCAGTCTCACGCGGGGGCGGCATTTCATTTTTTCATTTAGGGATGCAAAATTTCATGTATTAAAATCCAGAATATGGAATAAATAAAATGTTTGTTAAATTTAGGGATGCGACCTGGCCCTGGCCCGTTATTTGCCCTAGTCTCACGCAGTTTTTAACATATGGTGTCACGTATTTGGCTGCCGTAAAATAAATCCCAGCTACTTCATTTTTTGTACTCTGTGTAATATCGTAACTTGCGACGACATTGAAAAAAAAATCTTTGAATAGTTCCGTTATGGAGAAATGTAATCCTGTGTTAATAGGGTCCTTCTGTTTATGAAAGGAAAAGAATAAAAAAAGGTGGTATTCTGAGCAGACTTCGTGTAATCGTAATCAATTATACCTTTTTGGGCAATCGTAATATAGTTATAATTTAGAAATTCAGTTTTCAAATTACGATTATATTCGATTATTAGTAAAACTTAAATCCTCGTTTAATAGTAATCTAGAAAACTAAATTTCCAGATTATGATTAAGTAACTATAGTATGATAATCGTAATCTAACAACTTCAATCCTGGTGTAATCGTAATCCAGAAAATAAAATTTTCCAGATTATGATTAATTAATCGTAGTATAGTAATCGTAATCTGAAAACTTAAATCCTCATGTAATCGTAACCTAGAAAATTGAATTTCTAGATTATGATTAAATAACCGTAGTACAGTCGTAATCTAAGAATCTCATAATCGTAATTGCTTGAGACAATTACAGGATTAGATTCATTTAGTTTTAGTTTTTACGTTAAATGTAGATAACAGAAAAAACTCATTAAACTGTAAGTGAAGACTTCGTTAAATTACAAGGGCTCCTGCTTTTGGCAGTCTATTAAAAATGCTGAGAAAATCGTCAACCCCGGTTTAAAGGGTTAATTCGAATTGTTACAATGCTAACAGTGAGGGAGTTATGTACAGAAACATAAAGCAAAAAACTATCTTTTCTGTGACCAACGTTGCTTCTTCTTCTCGGTGCTCCTAGGCCCATCAAGGCATTTCGAGATCTGTGGGAAGAGATTCAAAGCTGGAGACAGAAAGGAGAAAATCTCAGCTGCAGAGTATTATTGCAGAGCATTGCTTAAATAGGTTAAACCTGTATTCAAGGATCCTTTTATGTGTGTTATTTTACAAAGTTTTAATTAATTTTTTCTTTTGAGTGTTTTTTGTTAATTAGTTCTTTCTTCAGCGTAAAAATTCTACACTTAAAAACTAAATGTTCACAAAATATTTTGTAATCGTTATTTAATCGTAATCTTACCATGGACAATCGTAATGGAAATATTTTATTGGTTTGATTATTGTAATTAAATTGTAATCGAGAGCCTTGGGCAGAAGAAAAAAAAATGGGCCCCTTGCAATAACCTCCACCTTAAAAAAAAAGAAGAAAAAATTATGATTGTTTTGTACTGAAAGTTTTTTAAATATCTTACCCTTTCCAAATACAAATTTTGTTTTAAGTAATTTGAAATAAATAAATCTAGTTACATGATGTCAAAGAAACTGATAGTTAAACGCTACTTCGAAATGCTATATCAGAGTTGCTAGCATGTATGGAATACAACTACTTTTTGAATGAACAGTCATTTCTGTAAATGTTTCTTAAAATACCAAATAATTAGAAAATTTTGCAATTTTTTAACATTAAAAATACTCTTTACAAAATTTGGTTAGTTATTTTCTACATACTTGTATGCTCTATCGACTATAGAGCATTTCGAAGAATAAAAAATAAGTAAATCAATTTATAAAAATGTAAATTTGAATTATTTTCATTTTTCATACTTTATAATTAAAAAATAATTTAACTCTGTAATTTTACTGTAAAATTATAAAAGTGTAAGATGTAAGATTTTTGGGCCCTGGGCAGTTGCCCCGTTTGCTCTGCCGGTAATATGGCACCTCACGCAAGTAGTCGTTTCGAAGCCTTATTCTGGGTTATTAACCCTTTGAGGCGCAACCCTTTCCCAATGCTGGAAAAAGGGCAGCCGTTGCCATCGCTCGGCTTAACGACCCGCAAGATGGCGGACGATGGAAACGTTCATCGCGTGCCACAGATCTAGAGACCCGTTTTTGACGCAACGTTTCGATCGTCCGCCCTCTTGCTGGTCGTTCAGTCGAGCGATGGCAGCGGCTGCCCTTTTTTCAGCATTGGGCCATCTATCCAGCTGTTCTCGCATTCTTCCATTTTTCAGCATATGTCAGTGCTGTTCAAAAGAATCGTGACCTTTTTTTGACGGGAAAGGACGTGCTCAAAAGTAAAGGATTCTCGTGGAGCTCTGTCACCCGCCACTATTTTTATAGGAATCGAATCTATTCTTCGTGACTGGTAATAGTCCAAACGTCAGAGTTTGGTATTCCCAGAGCGGGAACGCTGCGCGTTAAAGGGTTAAAGAAATGCGTATACTGGAGAAAATTTTGAAAACGGTGTTCTTTCTCGACAACGTGTATTTTCCATCGAACCCCCCACCCCCACCCCCTGGGCTGTTGGTCGTGGGTGGGGGAGCCACTTTCCCAACAAGCGTGCACCAGAGGCTAGTTGCGAGTTTTTTTTTTTTTTTTTTTTTCCCTTTTAAGCTGATTATTGTTTTTCTTCACTTCTCGGGGTAACCGTGACTCTCGATGCGCCATGTCGACGCCTTGCTCTGCAGTGAAGCCCTTCGGAAGCGCATCTCGCTGAAGTTGAAACTTAACTTCTGCTACCCACGCCTTCTAGAGATGAGTTCGGGCTCATTTTTTGAAGCCCGAGCCCGAGGACTTTCAATCCGAGCCATATTATTTAAGTCGGAGCCCGAGCCCGCCCGAGCCCGAAATTTCAACTAAAGATTAAAACAAATTCAATTACTTTATTGATAGAATACAATAAATTTTGCCGATTGTGCAAATTAAAGACTAATAGAGTTGCAAACTCCCAATGCATTTTGTATCCATCCTTTATCAAAAAGTGTCGGATCTCATGACTCACTAAGGAATGTAAACCGCCGTTCTGAAATATCCAAAGAGCTTAACGCACCTTCTAGGCGCCCGTGCCGCTATTTTTATTTATTTATTTTTTCATAAGTACTTTTATTTTCCTCATGAATCATTTTTAAAAATCTGTTTCAAGTAGTTTGTTCAATAAAGGAGAAATTTTGCACGAGCCCGAGCCCGAACACAATTGTGAATTACAGAGCCCGAGCCCGGTTCGGGCCCGGGCTCGGGCTGAGCCCGTCTCATCTCTAACGCCTTCTCTTTCAACTACGGCGGGAATGCCCATCGGTAGGGGCGCACACAGGATTTTCTCCGAGAGGGAGGCCAGCTTACGAGCTGCGGACACCAACCACCTGAAAAAATACGAAGCACAAATCTTTTCTCGTGGCCATCTTTTATGAAGATAACCTTGCAAGATCTAACCTTCAAAAAATAAGAATTTAATTGAATCTGACACTGTACTAGCTGAGCCGGTCCTCTTTCGGGAAAAAGTTGACTTCTTTTCTAATACATATAACTGGAGGAAATCTGACTGGAACATAATTTTAAAAAATAAAAAATCTGGAGTGACTCCACTCGACTTTCCGAACACTTACGATTAAGATCATGACCAAGCATTTAAATAAATTTCAATCGACGAATCATTCAAACATACATACCAAATTGAAGCTCGATCGAATGTACCGTTTAAACGCTAGCGCACTTTCCAAAATTTTCCTCCATACGCCATAATGTAAAAGTAATCTTGGTCGTAGCCCTGTACAAAAACTGTAAGTCCTATACACACCGAAATCAATACCGGTCTTGCGACGGTGGTTTATAACATATATACCCAATTTGAGCTCAATCGCATGCCCTGTTCAGGAGCTATCGTGTTCACTCACATACACACACACACATACACACACACACACACACACACATACATACATCTCGTAAAAATAACATCAATGAATTCAGAAGACCGCAAAACGTGTCCATACACCAAAATCTCGAATTCGAATTTTTTTCATGATGACAATACTTTCCTTACATGGTACATGTTCGGAAAGTAAAAATGAATTGTTTCGCACATAACTTGACATTTCCATCTCATTTCTGTATGTACATATGCATATTTATACGTATATGTATTTTTTCCAATTCTTTGACGCATGAAGCCTTTGCCAGGGGTCTGCCGAGTAGGATGGCCATTGATGAAAATCTACCAATGGGCGGCTATTATTTCCCTTAATAAGGACACTGCAAACACCCAAGCCCGTTCCGGAATTCGAACTCGAAGTAAAAGTGTTTTAGGAAGGTGCCATAGCCAACACACCCCGTTTTTCCTGTAGCATAAACAGTGGCGGCACGTGGTTTATATAAATGGAGTTTCACAAAATTAATTTCGAAAATTAAATAGGCAGGTACGACGCACCTTACAAGTTAAAATAGATTTGCATTTCCAGCAGTGAAAGGAAAACAATGCACGCAACTGAAAGAAAACAAGTCCTCTTGGATCTTACATTTCGTCGCTAAGATAAGTTTTAGCAAAAATATTCTCCTGATATTTTTCGTAGCTCCGAAATACTTATTGGACTCCCATCTTAATGATTGACACTAGTTTGTAAAAAATACTGTAGTGAAAAATCATAAAAATTAAGAAAATAATAAGAATATGAAAAAAATGGAATAACTAATCGAACACAACATGCCAAAAGAGAATCCAGGAGAGATAACGGCAAAAAAAATCTGCTGTGAGCACAATAAAATTGTGCGAACGAAAGCGCTTCGCTTTCCCCCCGCAACTCTCTCTCACTCTCTCGGCGTCTTTCCTCAGAGACCGGTTGAAAGGGCTGCTCGGGTCTATCGCACGTGCGAGCGACGAAAGACTATGCTGTAGTCACCTACGATACAGCGCGTTAGCTATAATAAACGCGTTAAATAATAGTGGGGGTTGGGGTAGAGTCAAACTCATGCTTTAAATTCACAAAAATCTAGAAGTGTACTTGATATATTTTTTAAAAATTTAATTTGTGAATGTGTTTATTCTTTAGTTTTTTCCTCTGGGGGTTCACGTGCTCATGTGCTCCAATGGAGGAGCCGCCACTGAGCATAAGTACTTTTATTTATCCAAGAACTATGAATAATTTTTTAAAAATCTATTCACAGGGAGAATATTTAATGAAGGGAACATTTCTCCCGAATCTCGGCATTACTCAGCTTTCCTTATGATATAATCCGAAAGAAACCGCCCGTTTACTTTTTTTCCTATAAAACTAATTACATAAGCATCCTGGAGCTCTCGAAACTGTCTCGTTAGCCCATGACAAGCGAAAAGAACCGTCTTGGAATTCTTTCCCATAAATTCCAAGAAACACTTTGCGAACGTATTCAAAAGAAACCATGGAGCTGTGTACACTTCTGGCGTCGATAGTTTATTTGAGAGCATTTCTTGTAAACAGTGTTCAAACATGGCTGGCGCTATTTAGAGTCTGGGATAGTCAAAATAGTGGAAGCTAGTTGGTTGTCAGCTGAAAACGCTTTGCAGAATTCCAGTATTTTATTTATTACTCTCTCTGCCTGTGTCAGCTCTTCACATGTTATTCAGTTACAGGCTCACTGAAACTCATGCTGTCGCTGCTGTTTTTGTGACGCCGCAGGACAAATTCTACACAATTTTTAACTCTCAGTATTCGATAAAGGCTTTTTACAGCCGAATTTCTTTTTTCCTGCATTCACTTTATACACCAATTCAGTAATTTTTTTTTAAATGCGGAATGATGTGATCGATGCGAACCAGTTGATGTATGTGTTCAAACTCTTATCCCATTTCAAAAGCAAACTTTCGAGGCGTTCCGTCAAATAATGGTACCGGGAAATTTCTAAACATTTAAACTATTTTTAAAGGAATCTAATTGTGTTAGAATCTCGGAAAAAAAATTCGGAAAGTCTTTTTGCAAGCTGTGCTATGCGCGCTTACAAAAATGAACTTTAAACAGTTACGAAACATTAAGAAAAAAATCTTCATACGCAGTTTTGCTATATTTCCCTAAACAGATAACGCTTTGGCCTTTTTTATGGCAATTTTTGTACAAGATAATGCTGATATAAGTGCATAAGGCACTGGGTGTGTTTTTCGTATGGTCAGTTAACCCTTTGAGGCTAACTGACCATACGAAAATGCGTATACTGGAGAAAATTTTGAAAATTTTGTGTTCATAAGGAAGACGGAAGAAGGAAGTTAACCCTTTGAGGCGCAACCCTTTACCAATGCTGAAAAAAGGGCAGCCATTGCCATCGCTCGACTCAACTACCAGCAAGATGGCGGAAGATCGAAACGTTCATCGCGTGCCACAGATCTAGAGACCGTTTTTTGAAGCAGCTGGCTGTGCCGGGCTGACGTCAGCCCTTTTTTCAGCATTGAGAAATCTATTCACCTGTTCTCGCAATCTTCCATATTTCAGCAGATGTCACGGCTGTTAAAAAGAATCGTGACCATTTTTTACGGGAAATGACGTGCTCAAAAGTAAAGGATTCTCGTGGAGCTATGTCACCCGCAACTATTTTATAGAAATCAAATCTATTCTTCGTGACTGGCAACTGTTAAAACTTCAGAGTTTGGTGTTCCCAGAGCGGGAACACTGCGCGTTAAAGCGTTAAACTCAAAAGATGGTGTGTATGTGTGTGTGTGTGTGTGCTTTCCCTCAAAAAGTTGCTTTAATTAATTGCATTAGGAAGATCCCTCAAAATACCGCTTATTGACAATTGAATAATTATTTATGTATATGTGTTTTGATTCTTGCTCTTTATTTGTTTTATTTCACTTTTTTTTACACGGTTATTTTTACGAATATTTGTGTAAATTTTTAAGTGGCTGATCATTGCACGAGAAAAACAAAATTTCTTAAAAAAAAAACTTTTCTGAGACATATAAAAAAAGTTTCCTATTGACCTTACGAATTTTGGCGAGGATCTGCTCTTCCAAGATTTAATCCAGGGAAAACTTAAGTCTCTACGAGTTAAATAATTAAAGTTTGCATTTTGTTGCATTTAATCAGATTAAGCAGAGAACGAGTTATTAATCATTAAAAGTCCTGTTGGATAATATTAGAATTTGGCAAGTTATTGCCAAATATAGAAGATAAAAATGAAAATTTATTGAAAATCTCATCAACCATAAAATTAAAAAAAAAATTCTTTTGCTAATTCCTAAAAAATCGCTTCGGAGTGAGTCAATACCTGTCCTAGGGAATTCCCTAACTAAATTTTGTAGGCACAGGACCAACCGTCTTGGCCCTATTCGAAGATTAGACACATAACGCACACATTTTACATCTTGTTTTATTTATATACATTTAAATAGTTTAGTTAACATTTCTGTCCTATTTTCCGAATCAAAATACGATTAATCGTTTTGTACAAATCAGAAAAAAAAATTTAATCGATTCTGGGGGCTCAGTTCAAACATATTGAATATTCTAAAATTATTGAGCTTTTGTACATTTTCTTACGCTAGACACATTTCTGCTCATTTATAATCGCAAGAATGATATAAGACTTATTGGAAAGGCAGTATTAAATCATACATTTTCATTTGTGTTTTATTCTCCGGAAAGGAAAAAAAGGGCTTTATTATAGCAAAACATCTCCCAAGGCCGGCTTGGTTCCTGGGAATTTTTTTGGCAAAGATGAATTCTTCGGCGAAGTGCTTGGGGAAGAGCCAATGCCTATCAAGTTTCATTTTCAATTTTTTGGATGGATATTATTTTTGAGAGGGCGCTTCGTTTACTTTCTTTTGCGAGCAAACGGTGAGCTTATCCATTTATTTATTTCAAGCTTGTTTTAAGAAATTTCGACTCATATTTCATTCGCCAGGCTTAAAATATTGCTTCAGATGCCGACATGAATATGGAATGAGATTATTCATAACGTTCGTGAGTTCGAATTTGGATGAAAAAGGAAGTTTCTATGAAATTTCAGGAGGGGGAAGAAATGTTTTTAACCAGAATTGGGGGAGATATGCGCACCCCCAACTGTGCTCCCCCCCTCCAAACGCTACCCGTATATTAAAGTGACCAGCCATACCATATTATACGGAATAGTCCCATATTTGGAAGTTTTGTCCCGTACTTAAAAGTAGTCCCGTATCGTATATCACCACCAAAAGAATTTAGCCGTACTTTGTTAAAAATGACGATTTTGGAGGCAAGCCAATTTTAAATGAAAAGTCTCTTTGTTTGTTTGTTTTTTAATTTATTTAATTTACCAAGGACAATGCAAAATCAAAATTACTCTAAATGTCAATAACTGAGAAGTAAATCGTTAAATTTTCTACGTAATGATCACCCTCCTACGGTGGTGTTTGTGTCCTAACTCAAAATAACCCTCTGAAGGAGGTGGTTAGCATTAATAATCTACAAGTAAATCTGTGTGTGTCTGTTTGGTAATGTTATAATCTGCTGGTTAGAAATGAAAACAAAATGGTAACACTGCTATTTTTAGCAATTTTAACTTCTCTCCTCCCCCTTCCCGCGCTTCAGTGAGTGTCCCGTATTTAAACTTTAGAAAGTTTACCCACATTGATCGTTGTTAACGGTGTAACGATTTCGGAGCCTTTCTAAAACGCATTCCTTATACACCAGAAAATAGCCGTTTGCCAGAAGCAAGCTATGTTGTATATGGGAAGTTAAATCTTTGAATAAACTTTAGCAATATAACTGCTAAACATCTCAGAAATTGCTTTAGAAAACTAAAAAATATACCTAGCCCTATTAAAAAAACTCTATGATGAAAGGGATTAGATGAGCAAAGGAACGTTTTAAAGAAATCTCTCCGAAATAGAATTCTCAAAAAGAAAAGTCGTATTCGCTCCGCTGGAAAGAAACATATCGCTTCATTACATAGGCGTAGAGTTATATGGGCCCGTGGGGCTCGAGCCCCCCCAATAAATTGTGAATAGGGGCTGAGCGCACCCAATAATTTACCACTCAATACAGAAAACTAATTTATACTAACATAAAAAAAAGTATTTCACGCCATTTACAAACGTTTAAAAAACGTTTTCTTTGCTTCTATTTTTAACTTATAACATGGTAGAAAGATACTAACATGGATACTTACCTTACATAGGTGTAGAATTCTATGGACCCATAGAGCTCGAGCGCCTCCAATAATTGACACTTACACATAGTAAGTCATAGCTGCCAACTACTACGGAATAGAATGAACCACTTTTTGTAAACAGTCTATTTTTTAATTATTTATTTCAAAATAGTAACCAGCTCGAGCGCGCAGCACAAAAATTTTGCTATATTTTAAGCCGAAAAATCATGTAGAAAAAGTGGTTAATTCTATTACGTACTAGTTGGCAGTTAAGAGTAAGTTATATGTACATAAATCAGTGGCGTAGCCAGAAATTTTTTAAGGGGAAGGGGGGGGGGTACGACTTCTGCGACTCACATATATGTATACGGTAAGGGTGTATGATAAGGGAGTGAGGCATATACATTTTGTATGGCAAAATATTCCTCATGGGGGGTATAACCCCCCCCCTTGGCTACTCAACTGACGTGAATATATGTGGCTGTGGGGCCCGGCCCCCCCAATAATTTTGAAAACTTTACGCTTATGCTTCATTATCAACTTCCATTCATAATAAGCCCCATTATCAAGGTAACTCATTATAGAGTCATAATAATTATTTGGTATTTTTATTGACTTTGTAACGTTGTTCAACTGTTTTCACATGATAACTGTATCTATTTAAAAACCAACTTCTTTCTCTCCTTTTTTTGTCAGAAACATAGAAATAATTTGACGGCAAATTTTAAAAGTAAAATATTTCACTTCTTCAAATGACAATTTTTTATTTTGTTTTTCACTTCTAAAGCTCCACCTTTAGGGGTGGGGGGAGGGCTTTAGCCCCCATAGCATCCTCCTTAGGTGTGCGCCTATGTCGTACATAAATGCATACGCACTTTGAGATAGCGTGCAACACTCAAAATAAATTTAGAAACTAATAAAATTTATTTTTCTGTCAAAAGCTCAATACCAAAATTTACAATACTCCCTTTACATTGCACTAGAAAGTAAAAGGGATGAACCTTCCTTATGAACACAATTTACGCGCGGTACTGCCACGTTATATTTTCTAATCGTACCATATTAGATCATCCGTCAAAATTTATAATATTGAGAATAAGCATTCGCCTCTCAATAATCAAGACACATTTTAACCCTTTAACGCGCAGTGTTCTCGCTCTGGGAACACCAAACTCTAACGCTTTGACTGTTGCCAGTCACGAAGAATAGATTGGATTTCTATAAAAATAGTGGCGGGTGACAGAGCTCCGCGAGAATCCTTTACTTTTGAGCACGTCATTTCCCGTTAAAAAAGGGTCGCGATTCTTTTTAACAGCACTGACATCGGCTGAAAAATGGAAGAATGCGAGAACAGCTGGACAGATTGCCCAATGCTTAAGAAAGAGCATCCGTTGCCATCGCTCGACTTAACGACAATCAAGAGGGCGGACGATCGAAACGGTCATTGCGTGCCACAGATCTAGAGAGCCTTTTTTGACGAAGCACAGCCAGCTGTCGTCAAAAAAAGGGGCTCTCTAGATCTGTGGCACGCGATGAACGTTTCGATCGTCCGCCCTCTTGCTGGTAGTTAAGTCGAGCGATGGCAACGGCTGCCCTTTTTTCAGCATTGGGAAAGGGTTGCGCCTCAAAGGGTTAAATAGTTTTACTAACAGGAACACGAATTTCGGGAAGGGCGTATCTTAAGTTCTCTTTTTTAATGATCATGAATGATATTGCTCAGAACATCTGTTTCAAAAGCTAGGAAGTTTCCAGGAAATCTACGTCATCGGGACGTAAGATAAGTTTTGAAATGGTGACGAGTAAGTGGAGTTCCTTGAAAGCATCAGAGTTTCTTCAGATGAAGAAACGTTTCTCTCTACGAAAGCCTGCACCGTTGATACCGACAAGATAAAGGTAACGTTGTTTTAAGATGCACGAAATGGCATGAAAAATAACTGAGTGACACACGTGAAAAATGCTACTAATTCGTCAAAGATGTTTATCTGAAATTCCTTTTTTTCTAATATGTTTCTCGCTGTAGTTTTTCGAGATACGAATTTATCATCCCAGTGTTGTGAAAGAGCGCCACATGTGTTTAGTAATTTACAATTCATCACATTCATCAAGCTAGCATTTCCAGCTAACTCATTTAGAAAATACGGAAAACCACAATGTTAGATAAATGGGATAAAATCGCTAAATTTGGGCATAATATCATGTCGGTTTTTATTTACACCGAATCCATGAATAAAGTAGTACAGACAGGGGCGTAGCCAAGGGGGGGGGTTAGGGGGGTCATAACCCCCCATGAGGAATTTTTTGCCATACAAAATGTATATTCTTCACTACATTATCACACACACGTATACATTTATATGAGTTTTAGTAGTCGTAACCCCCCCCATGAAAAATTTCTGGCTACGCCCCTGAGTACAGATGTTTAAAATAAAAGACTCATTTAATTCATAAGAAAATCTTTTAAAAATCTGCTGTACATCTCACAAATTAAGCCGAATTTATACAGTCAGTGACTGCAAATTTACTGGATTTTGTGGTTTATTGTGGTTCTGCTGTTATTTTCTCTAAGTCGTTCACGTTGTAGTTTGGAAATAGGATTTTTCCCATAAGTTGATAACAATCTTTGTTTATACTTGCCCTCTAATGTGAATAAAATGAAAAGAGAAAAAAAGAAATCCGAAAAAAAAAAGAAATTTTCTTATTAAATCAATATATTAAAAGTCTGTTCGTACGTCTGTAAGTCTGTATACGTACGTCCGTATAAGTACGTCCGTCTGTATAAGTACGTCCGTATAAGTCTGTATAAGTACGTCCGTCTGTATAAGTACGTCCGTAAGTCTGTATAAGTACGTCCATAAGTCTGTATAAGTACGTCCGTATTCGTAAGTCTGTTCGTACAGCTATAATTCCACAATCAACCACCGCAGCCCCACGGCTTTTATATGGTATGGTAGCCCTCCACCTCCTATAAATGAAGAGGGTTTCTTTTTGAAGATGCGGGAATTGGGTTTGAAGATGTGGATATAACATTAATTTCACAATGGTCTTATAATGAGAAATCAGTGTTATCAGATTTAGGCAAAATACACTAAAAAGGAGGCACTTTCGATTTCAAATACCTAAGAAAAATTACAAAATACATGTAAATAACTATTAAGGTATTGTAATTGAGAATAAACTAATTTTTCAACTGAAGATCCCAGTTTATTTTATTCCCAACAGAACAAAAACGATAGTGATAGTTTATGTTTAGCATAGATGGTATTTATAATAATGTCAAAGTATAAATATCTGGTGTGACTACTCTCGACTTTCCGAACATTTGATATTTACCAAGCATTTAAATAAATTTCATTGAACTCAATCGGATCTAGTGTTCTGGCTCTAGTGTTCTTAAAATGATTTGAGTGTATAGGAATACTTTTTTGTAGCCCGGTAAACAAGGATGCAGTCCTAAAATAAAAAGTGACGAGACGAGGTAATTTAAGTAAAGCCCTTCGTATGCGAAATTTTTTTAAGCAGGGGTGTTGGCAATGTTTTCTTTTCTTTTTTACTTCCTTATTCGGAAGTATTAGGAAATTATGCGATCCCGAAAATTTTCGGGGTCCAGATTTCGACTACCACTAAACTTACTTTTAAGAAATTTTTCGATGCATCTCATCGTACGCTAGCATGCACGTTCATATAAATACGTGTGCAATCCATTTTGACCGACCG
Organism: Cheiracanthium punctorium; assembly: GCA_038373885.1. Classification (NCBI taxonomy): domain Eukaryota; kingdom Metazoa; phylum Arthropoda; class Arachnida; order Araneae; family Cheiracanthiidae; genus Cheiracanthium; species Cheiracanthium punctorium. The sequence continues at coordinate 1,001,601 of JAWZYV010007565.1, read as the reverse complement.
CGATTCTATTTTAACTAGTTTTTCCATGCCGTCTGTACGTGTGTACGTTCGTATGTATGCACGTTCGTATGTATGTAACTCGCATATCTCAAAAACTATAGTAGAATGTTGAAACTTTATATTTAGGATTGTTGTAACAGGCAGTTGTGCACTTCCCCTTAAGGGCGGATTAAAGGGGGGAGGCGGATGGGGCGACCGCCCCCCCCCTCGAGCCAAAAGAAATTAATGTAAAAGATCCTATTTTACTTCCATAAAATGGACGCATATGTAAATCTTCTAACTAACCGCCCCCACCGACAAACTTGCATTAATCCGCCACTGCTTCCCCTTTTGGTCCCAATCGACTGGTTAGTTTATCTACAGGACCGCCCAAAAGATTCTAAATACATTACGCTCTATGGGCCGAAATTTATTAAACTTGCATATCTCTAATACTCTTAGATGTAGAATGTTGAAACTTTATATTTAGGATTGTTGTAACATCTAGTGGTGCACCTCCCCTTTCGGTCCCATTCGACTGGTTACTTTATGTACAGTGCCTCCCAAAATCTTTTAAATACATTATGCTCTATGGGCAGAAATTCATTAAAGCGTATTTAGAGGTATTAGGTTATTTCAAACGACTCAGAAGTGATATATGCTGTTAGGAATTACAAATTGAATTTCTCCATCGAAAAAAGTGTCTTTATCATTTATAGTGCTGCTACAGGAACACTCAAAAGATTTCGAATACATTACTTGCAATGGAAATTTTAGGGACATTCATCCATTTCAAGCACAATACCGTCCTACCATGTAAGTTAGGTAATGGTCCGACCACGGTCACGTGCCTCCCTCAAGAACTACGCCAAAAATCACCAAACTTGGAGTCTTTTGGGGTATCAGTGTATGTATTTAACTCTCAAATCTCAAAACTTATTAGTCGTAGAATGTTGACATTTCATATATAAGATTGTTGTAACATCTAGCTGTGCATCTCGATTTTTGATTCCAAGCGACTGGAGAGTTTATTTACAGGACCACGCAAAAGAATTTCAGTACATTAATGTCTGTGGACATCTTCAATATATTGCATCTGTAGTCAGTCATTGTTTGGTTCCATGCCCAAAATCTCGCCATTTGTCATCGATCTTGGCGAGTTTTATGCCGAAATATCGCCAAATTTGGGTCCAAAAAGGATTTCGCATAACTCTAAAATTTTTGAAATTTTGTATTTATAACTATTGTAATATCTCACTATGCATCTCTTTTTGAATGCAATCCACTGGGTAATTTATTTACAGGGTCAGCCAAATGACTTTAAATACCTTAAGGCGCATGGATACATTCAGTTCATTGAAAGTCTGTGGTCAATCAGAGCTATGGCTGTCCTCAAAATCTCGCAAACTATCTCATGCTTGTCGGCTTTTGGTAAAATACCGCCAAATTAAGTGTCAGAAGAAAATCTTTCAAATTGAACCCAGCTTGGCGATCTCGAAATATTTGTGTAGAAATCGTTAAACTTTAGTCTTTCAAACAAAATAAGTTTTGATGAAGTGCGCCGAAAATATGTTTGATTTAATAGACGTGCAAGTAAGTCATGTGTTGTCCACATCAGATTTTTTAATAAAGTGTTTATTAAATTACAATTTATCTATTTACAGCAACAAAGTAGGAAAAAACAATTAATTTAGCACAACGACCACAGTTCATCTTTTCCTACTCTAGGACTTAACCACGTATTGCATACCATTGAATGGAGGGCCATTGAGTTTAATAAACATGTAGGATGACACATGATTGATGAAATTCAGTAATCCGTTCTAAAAGAGATATTTTTCCTGTGAGCTTGGAAGCAAGTGGGGTATGACGGAATGAAAAAGAAAAGAATAAAGGACATAAATAGGTAGTACTGAGCGGAAATGAAGTGTGGACAAATTTTTGAAACATCTGGTCCTGCAAATTCTGGGATTCAGTGCCTACAAAATTTAATACCACATCCTACGTTTGGAACTGCAGCCCTACCTATAAAAAACTGTAGGCCGTAGACTAGCTAAAATTTATGCAGTATGTAAGAGAGTGACCTATAATAAATAACGCTTACCTAACTTGAACTGAATCAAATGCTCCATTTAGACACTTGCTCACTTTAAATGATTTGCGTCTTTAGGCCGCAAAGTCATATAAGAATCACTTTTTACAACCGTGTGAGCAAACTATCAGCTCTACACACACTAAAATCTATGCAGTTCATGAGACCGAGACCTATAATATACATGCCTATAGTTTAAACTCAGCCCAAATCACCCTACAGACACTAATTCACTTTCAAGAATTTCCATCCATAGGCCATCATGTAAAAAAAATCTTTTTCGTAGCCCTGTAAAAACTAGAAGTTCTATACACACCAAAATCAATGCCGGTCGTGCGACGGTGGTCTATAATGTATATAATGTATACGTTAGCTCAATCGAATGCACCGTTTAGGAGCTATCGTGTTCACACACATGCATACATACACACATCTCGTAAAAATATTATAAATTAATTCAGAAGACCGTGTTACAGCAAAATCAAAAACATGCTACATCAAAATCTCTAAGTTGAATTTTTTCAGGATTACAATCCTTTCTTTACAGGGAAAAAAGAAAGTAAAGTTCTTTGTTCGGAAAGTAATACCTTCTGCTTTTTTCTAAGACGATATCTTCCCAAGTTTTGTCTGAACACATTGTTAATAAAAGTAGTTACCACTTCACCATAAAATGGTTCTGAATTAGATGCAACCTTTCTATGGAGAAACGTTGGACAATGATTTGGTGCTTAAGCTGATCAAAATTAACCAAATCAGGGTTCAACGTTTCTCCATAGAAAGATTGCAGCTAATTTAGCTTCATTTTATGGTGAAACGTTGAACTACTTCTATTAATGATGTATTAATAAGATCAGAAGAAGACCATTTCAGAAAAATAGCATTGATACTTAAAATGCAATTAAAACAGTATTATTTCAACACCTGAATGCATTAGTTTGTTTCAAAATAGTTTCTAAAAATATTAATTTTCAAAAGTCACTGTGCTTAAAAAACAGCATTTAATTAACAAAATTTTTAAAAAATATGTTTTGAAACAGGGTTATCATCAACCGTTGCTCATGGCCACAAAGAAATAAAAGCATATTTTTATGAACAATATTTTAACAGGTAAGCCGCGACATATATAAGTTTAAAGTACGTATTAATGACTTGAAAGTTAACTTTTTATGTTTAGGAAATATTTTTACTTTCTGAACACGTACCATGCAAGGAAAATATTGTAATTATGAAAAATTAGACTTCGAGATTTTGATGTACTCGTTTTGAGGGCTTCTGAAATCATTTATGCTATTTTTGCGAAATGAATGTACTAGGACATATGGGTTGAAATCCGGAGAACCGGATCCGGTAATCCGGCGGATCTAGACGTTTACCGGATCCGGTACCAATTTACCGGATCCGTAAAGTACTAAAAAGGAAAAGACTACATATGAAAATGAAGGAGTTCAAGGACAATACTTGTCATATTCATGACTACTTGTTGACAATAAAACCTACATGTGTAGATGTTGAAAGGACCTTTACAACTGCTGACTATATTAGTAATTCCGAAAAAAGTCAATTCACAGATGACACGATTAACACTATTTGTTTCCTACGATCCTTTTTTTAAATCCAAACTTGATTTTTTTATCATCGATATACCCAAAATTATTATTTAAAGAAAGTTTATCGTAATAGTATTTACACGATTGGACAATGAAAGGATTTATAGATGTCCGTGACTATGACATAGCATTACATCGCCTGTGGGGTCTAACTCCAGCCTCAGACAGATTTGATTAGCTCCTTCATCCCCCCCCCCTTGGCAGTTATATATTTATTTCATATGCATATAATGGTGTGACTTTCAATCATTATACTTATCTCTACAATAGAAGGTATAAAAATGGAATATTTTGTTCCACAGTTATGGTTATTTAACGAAAAATGCTTGATACGCGGATGTTTTTGATCTGCTTTTGTAGTAATAAAAGAACTTTACATAAAGGTAGTGCGTTAAAAAATAGAAATGAAAACGAGGAAAAATACATCCGTGATTGAAACGTCGTAGAAAAATTGAACGAATAATAATTAGAAGTACCAGAACGCCGGCAGGTGATTGAAAAAAGAGGCTCTAATTCAAAAAGTTCTAAAATTAGCAACTGGTAATTTATTTCTTTCTATGTGGCTTTGTTACATCGAAAAATTTAAAAATACTAAAAGAAATTATAAATATTATTTTAGAAATCAGTTAGAAATAAACTCATTATGGAATGTTAGAAAAAAAAAGAAAAAACTGAAGAATAATAGTAATAAACAATCGAACGATGTTTAGACAACTTCTCACATCTCAAAAATTGCCCTAAAATGAACCATTATGAAAACAGAATTTTATAAAAATATTGCATTGATTGAAACGAACTTTTTTTTTCTTGACAGTTCACTGAGTGATCGTAGTTAGAAAAATGTTGCCGTTGCTCTTATTTTAGCAGTAAAATAACCCTTATGTAATAGTTAAAAAAGAATAAACTACTTATACACAACAAATGATAATCTCCAAAATTCAGCAAGAGTACACAAATTAGCTATTCTATTATATTTTATTTACACATAAATTTTGACTTTATATGCATACTAGCTGGGTGCCTCGTTTTCTGTGCACTGGAAAAATTGCTTAAAAAAAACAAAAAAAAACCATTCGAAACGCAGGAAAAAACTTTTATGAGACATTCAGAAGAATCATAAGCTTTCTGAACTCTAAATCACTAAATGCTTGATAATACTTGATATCGTGGTAATCTTTGACGTAGCCAGGAGGTGGACCATAAGTTCCTCTACTCCCCCCCACACACACACGGAAATTTCGGATTTTTGTTAATTAAATATCAATAACGAGGTTCTTTTTGTGAGAAATTCTACCTTTTAAAGTTTCTGGCCCCCTCCCCAGAAATTGTTTTCTGGCTACGTCCCAGGTGGTAATATTCTTAAGTTTGCATTTGTAGTTGCTTTTTTTTTCCTCATCTGGGGTTAATTTAGTCTCAAAATAAATCTGTGCAGAATGTTATCAATACCAGCTTTTTGTTTCTTTCAAGATGAAAAAATATGTGAAAAACACTTTTTTGGCAGATACCCCTATTTAGGAAGAATTTGAAAAAATTCTGAAAATAAATTTTAGGTATTTGTGTTTTTTATATTACAAAGCAAGAGTTTTATGATTATTTCCTTTTTCTACTCAGATATAAAGGACGATGTTAAAAAAAATGTTTTAGCTCTCCACCTCTGTTTGTGAACGAATTCTAAAAAAATCCTGAAACCGATATTTAGGTGTTCACATCCAATAGATTTTGCTGGGTGTGTATGAGAGAGTCAGTCAGTCAGGTCATCTTTATTTGAATGGAGAGATTGAAAAATTTATTGACGTACTTGTTCAATAGTGAAACAGTCAAACCACATGACGACGTGAAAAGAATGTCTTAGCTCCCCACCTCTGTTTGTGTGCGAATTTTACAAAACCCTGGAATTTATACATCCGTGCGTTTATATGTATTACATTTTAAAACAATAATCTTATGACTGTCTCTATTTTCCTGTCCTTTATTTGAATACAGAGATTGGTAACATTTATTGACTTACTTATTCAATAGTGAAAGAGTCAAACCACATGGTAAGTGTGATACGTGTTTGTGTTTTTATACTAAAACACTTATAAGTTGATTAAACATTTTCTTGTATTCATTTACAATAGATAAACTTGCCTTAAATAAATGGTCTGTTTTTCCAGCAGTAAACTGTTTTAGCCAGAAATATTTCTTCCAGAAGTGTTTAATTATCTTCCGTGAATCGCTAATTTGTTGGATACAACCTTTGTTAGATTGGAAAAAATACAGGTCCCTTGCATGTCATTCTAAGACAGTTTTTAGTGTAGTTTTATCTTCCTCAATCAATTTTATAGAGTTCACTTTTTAAGCGATTTCAAAAAGGAAAAGGTTATGAATGCGTTGGAATATTTTTATTATTTTATTATTATTATTACTTACAAGTTCATCGATAACTTTTTGCCATGTAGACAGATTCCAATAATTCCCCCCCCCGGAAAGGGGGTATCTTACATGAGCCCTATTAATTTGGGCAAGTTTTGATGATGGTGGCAAGCTTGGTGTTTAAAAATAAGTCCCCAAAAGCCCAGCCTGGTGGTACATTCAAATTTTGGCGAGAAATTTTCAAATCCTGCTGTTATTCAGTGGGATTATTAATTAAATTATTATTTAGCGTTATTTTTTAAAGTTTTTATCGAATACGTTATTTTAATACAGATAATTACAAGCTTGTGCAAACCTCCATTTTGGAGCAGAGAGAGATTACTCCAACATCTTAACATGGCGTAATAAACCATCACCTTGATGTAGTTATTTTTAGTAAATTCTGAATTCTTTTTTGTAATGAATAGCTTTTTAATTTTATAAGAAAGAATAAAATACAGTTATTTGTGTGTCTTCATTTTTTTTTAAAATGTATTTTCCATTTCAGGTCATAAGTTCGTTTCTGATTTTTCAACTGTTAATTGGGAGAAAAATTCAAGGAAAATAGGGTGTAATTTTGGTTCACCTTCATCCATCTTTCAGTTTGTCAAATCTAAAAGGCAACATGTGTGTTGTGCATGATGGGTGTAATCCTCTAAAATGTTAAATAAATACATAAAAATGACTTATGTATTTAATTGTTGATAGATATGAACATCATTCATTCAGGGTGTATTCTGACAGCGTTTGAAAAATAGGAAAACGTTTTAAATTGAGATTCGTTTGAATGCAAACTTTAAGAAATGAAATTAAGAATACAAAAGAGTATTGGGCTGTGAACCGCTGATGAAAGGGTTTGTTTTAATTCACGTATCTAGTGATTTCATAGGAAGATTTTATGTATCGCCCAAACAATTTTATTTACTTATATATTTAAAGTTGCATAATGTTCTTGGGGATGTTCTTTTATCTGTTAGTGTATGTCCCAAACGTATGGTACCAATTCGACCCAAAAATATAATAATAACAATAATAATAATAATAATAATAATAATAATAATAATGTTTTACATGCTTTCAAGTTATTTTGCATATTAAAACAGTGCTCTACCCGTCTTGCTTCATCAGAAAACTATTATTACTGGATTTATAATCTTTAAAATAAATTTATAATATTCTATGTGTATCATTAACTTACTCAGAAAATAAACATTGAAAGATACATGCAAGATGCGCTGATAATAAATGTATACAGATATTGATTCTTTTGCATACAGAGACGAATGTAAATAGGGATATGGATGTTTTTCTCTCGAACATGAACAGATGCGGGTATATCAGTTCCTATATTTTGTAGAAGGGTAAAGGGACAATTGTTCTGGGCCCAGGAATAGACGTCCAAACATTCTCGTATAGGTATCGTTCTAGGTTTTCATTTTCCAACAAAAGTATCTGAGAGAGAAAACTCGCATAAGTTGCACTAATCTTAAATTATCAAAAACAATGAAAACAAAGTAAAATTCACATTCGTAAAAACTAATTTTAATCAATAACTTTTTTGCAGTTCGTTAAAATGTTTTATGAATCAAGTCAATAAGACGTCACTAGAAGAACAGACGATTTTATACAAAAATTAGGGTGGATGTTGTTGTTGTTGTTGTAGCCCATAGGTTCCCAACGTGGGCGATAACGCCCCCTTGTGGGCGTTTGAGGCTTTCAGGGGGGCGGTAAAAGACCCAGGGAAAATTAGGAGGCGTTGATATGGCACGGAGGGGCGTGGGAAGATTAACCAAATATAGTCTAAAAAAGACTTAAACATCACTCTGATAATTCATTTCTATCACGTGTGCGAAAATTCACATATTTCGATATGAGACTTTACTGTTGAGAGAAAGAGATACCTCTCTAAAACTTTTATTCCTCTTTTTTAAATGAAGAAGAAATTCAGTAGAGTTTCAATTCCAACAATATTCTATCTATTAGTAATTTTTTTAGTTAATTCTTGTTTTCACCATGCATTATGTACGCTCTAATTTCTCTGGAGTGGGAGGGGGGGCGGAATTGAAATATTCACTAGAAAAGGGGGCACCAGTTCAAAAAAGGTTGGGAACCTATGTGTAGCCAATGCCCTCTGGCAACCGCTGAGCGGTGCCAGATCCTTCATATCGGAAGGCGATGAACGGAAGGGGCGACTTCCATTTTAATAAGCCCCAGTGGGAGGAAGTTTGACTTCGCTCGGGATCCCCTAATTTTGGAACCAATTCCAGATGAGGGATCAACCCTCTGAAATCGGCACCCCCAGAGGTAGCGTTAAACAGGGAGGACATTGGAACCACGGCGGATTTTACGTGCACCATCTCTCATTAGCGCACACGGTCCCACAGCAGCCGAGCCGCGAGAGCAGTTCACCCTCCCAAGCACTGCTCAACCCAGGTGCTGATTCACTTTACGTGTTCTTACGGGAACGGAGTTTAGTGACTAGGCCACCGCAGGACATTAGACATTAGGGTGGTCTTTATTTGTATCGAAACAAATAATTTTTCGAAATCGAATCGTAGAACTCAATAGATTTGTGGCAATACCTAATTTAAAAAAAAAGAAAAAAAAAAAAGAAAGAAAATGTGCAAACTTTAAACTCACACAGACATAAAGAACGTATGTCCCATTCACATTTAACTTTAGAACATTTTAAAATTTCCACAAATTCTTGAGTACTGTCTGTCCACTTTATGAAGAAACGCTTTTTATTGAAGTCTTATCAAAATTACTTTTACAATCAAGTAAAACCAAAAATTAAAGATTTAAAACCTTTATATAACAATAGAGTTCGTGGGATCCCCCCTCCCTCCTTAAAAATAAAAAATCAGGCTCTGCGGCACACTTTTACTCTTGCTTAGTTCTGCAAAAGCCGCGCCCACGGAGGGCACTTTAGGGAAGGGGGCAGTGCCGGATTATCCTTATCCCTTTGAGGCGCAGTGATCCCGCTCTGGGAACACGAAACTCCGACGTTTTGATAGTTGCCAGTCACGAAGAATCGATTGGATTTCTATAAAAATAGTTGCGGGTGACAGAGCTCCACGAGAATCCTTTACTTTTGAGCACGTCATTTCTCGTCAAAAAAGGGTCACGATTATTTTTTAACAGCACTGTCATCTGCTGAAAAATGGAAGAATGCGAGAACAGACGGATAGATTGCCCGATTCTGAAAAAAAAAGGGTAGCCGTTGCCATCGCTCGACTGAACGATCAGCAAGAGGGCGGACGATCGAAACGTTCATCGCGTGCCACAGATCTAGAGACCCTTTAGCCGTTGCCATCGCTCGACTTAACGATCAGCAAGAGGGCGGACGATCGAAACGTTCATCGCGTGCCACAGATCTAGAGACCCTTTTTTGACCTAGGGTCTCTAAATCTGTGGCACGCGATGAACGTTTCGATCGTCCGCCCTCTTGCGGGTCGTTCAGTCGAGCGATGGCAACGGCTGCCCTTTTTTCAGCATTGGGAAAGGTTGCGCCCCAAAGGGGATATAGCAGAAGTAGCAAATTCTGCGGTCCCCCAGGCACCGCGTCCAGAGCAGATCAAGTTTAGCTCGTAACATTTTGGTGATTGCTTTCCAGATCTAACTCTTTTAGAAAAATTTTCTCACATTTTTATTTGTCTCACTGGAGAGCATTCTGGGCAATACCATCTTGATTATTATAATTTACAAGTTTGTGACTATCCAGATCTCCTATTTTCGCCTATATCTGCTATTTTCGTCGCCCCGGTGGCTTGTAGTACGTTGATTGCGTCTCCGCTGAGAGAAGCAGCCAGTTGGTTCGGTTTCTCGGAGTCATCCCAGCCATTCGCGTTTGGCGACAATTAAAAATTGGGTCTTGTATACTTCCCGGGGAGTCTTTCCGTCATAGGTCGTTAGTTTCACTGCTGGGCAGCGTGACGGCAACCTGATGTTTTCTGGTAGTTTCCCCAGCTTATAGACAGAGCCCAGTTCTTTTTCAATTTTATTCTCACATTCTTCAATTATTTTCGCAGCTACGTTTTCTTTCAAACTTTTCACATTCCGGCTTCAATTTTCTTCTCTAAACCGGCTTGCCAGGATTTCATCCGTTCCAATCCGGTTTCTAATTTCTTCTCAAAATCGACTTGTCCGGATTTCATCTATTTTATCATATCAGTTTTCATCTCCTCTATCAGTTTTTTAAGGTCCTGGAATTTTCCTTGTCCACACCATGCACTGGGGAATTAGAGTCCTTCTTTGGAATTCCGATTCTGACACCAAATGTTGCAGAAAAACTCTGTTATTCCTGGGTTCGCCGTTCTTAAGTCCAGTTGATGTAGAAAGCTCTAGTACAGAGTCCACTTGTCGGATGGAACACAAATTTGGAATCAGCTTTACAACATTCAAAAGCACAATCAAACAGCAATGTGCTTCTAACAGTCCTCTTAGATCAGAAGCTCTCACATAAAAAGAACACATCCACTGGTAAAAATTCAGTGGAAATATTCGAGGCAGTGGCGTAGCCAAGGAGGGAGGGGTTAGGGGGTCATAACGCCGCCCATGAGGAATATTTTGCCATACAAAATGTATATTCTTCACTACATATCACACACACGTATACATATACATGAGTTGCAGTGCAGTAGTCGCAACCCCCCCCCCATGAAAAATTTCTGGATACGCCCCTGATTCGAGTGATAACACTAACAGTCACTCAAGACTCAGCAATCAAGAATTTACACACAGCACTTAAATTTAAAGCTTCATAAACAAGCGCGAAATACCGCTTTTATCACAAAGTGAGCGACTCAGACAGCTCGATTCATACTACGGGAGCTCAACTCACACACTGAACTGGGCCTCTGACAGCTTGTATTTATAGTCGACGAGAAGCTACAAGAAGCTTCCAGAAAAGTCTATTTCTCGAAGATTCCACATAAAGCGGGAATTTTGATTACGTCATAGAAGAGAAATGTTAGGTTATTTATGTGATTTTAATGCAGCAAAAGCAACTTGACAAGCCCCATACCGAAAATTGCGACAAATGACCAAAATTTCGCCTAGTTTGGCGACTTTTGGTGAAATATCGCCAAAATTGGTGTTAAAAATAAGTCACCAAAAGTTACCGAAGCCCTAGGACCCATATTTCTCGAGATTTCTAGGACCGCCATAGAAAAACAATGGGGAAACCAAAACCTCCGTATTTACGGTTCTAGTTGACCGATTTTGATGCCACAAAAAGCAAAGTTTATCCATTTGAAGCGTAGAGTACGAATTTTGAACTATTTTAAGCCTCAGAACAGCGGGTTGCCCCGAAAATTCGTAACAATACGCTCTTTATGAATTGTTAGACCGTTCAAGCAATGTTGCTAACATTTACAGATACCAAATTTGCATTTTTATCAAAGCTGAAATCCTGACTGTTTTGTAAAATATCAAGTACAAACTTTAAGAGGGCACAAGCGAAATTGTGTGTTTAGGATATTTCGGCAGTGAAAACCTCTTACAAGCAAAAAAAATCTTGAAAAGAACTCCAAGTACTATGGAGTAAGTATGAAGGAAAACCAAGGTGACTACCTTATGTAATTTAGCTGAACTTAAAACTATTGTGGCTGCTGCTATTAACCCCTTGCGGGCTCATTTTTTTTTCGTGTTGGAGGGTCAAAAAATGTCAATTTTTTTTAAAGGAATATTTTGATATAGATTACATTTTAAAAACATAATAACACTATTCTCTTATAAAATTTCCTTAATCGCGTACAGTTCTACCTTTAGTGGGCAGAAAAGTAAATAAAAATGTTTGAAAGCAAAACGAAATAATTCGGGAAAGATTACGTGAAAAATAAAAAATTTCCTACTGCCCGAGCTATACTCGGGATAATCCAGAATGGAACGTTTTACCTGCTCGAGATAAGCTCGGACAAATTCGGTAAGAGGTTAAGAACGGAAAGCACGAAGATACTGCAGTTTTACAAACTTACAATAAGAAATTCCTTTAATTCGTATTTCGCAAATGTAGAATAGCCTTATGAATTTTCTTGGCGTTAACAATTATTGCTGCAGGCGGAAAACCTCTGTTTTCGGTACTAGGGGGCAAAGGGCATCTGGACTCGCTGCGCTCTCTTTTCATACAGGGCATTTTGCCCCTAATAAATGTTACTCGCAAAAAGGCATAGTCTTCACAGTCAAAACCCAAAGACTGGTTCATATACAGGGTGATCCATTTAAAAGAGTATCCGTCGTTGTTGTTTTTTTATTATTATTTATTATTACCCTTTTATTCTGACGTGTGTGGCAACTATTCTAACACCGAAGTACAATTGTTTAACTATTTCCATTTCTATTAGAATGTTATATATCTTTCTTTGTGAGGTAAAACAGAAATGTAGACTAACAATAAATACTTAATCCTGCGTTAATTTTATTTTCGGAAAACATAATTTAATGCAAATTTTTTTTACATAATCTTTCTTTACAGCAAATGTTGAAAAAGTTCTTCACCATTTTGAATGCAAACATGAACACGTCGAACGTCACACCAAGTTTTTGTGACACACTTCGCAGCATTGTTGGTGTTATCGACGTGATTTCTTCAGTCATGGTTCATTTTAACCCTTTAACACGCAGTGTTCCCGCTGTGGGAACACCCAACTCTGACGTTTTGACTGTTGCCAGTCACGAAGAATAGATTGGATTTCTATAAAAACAGTTGCGGGTGACAGAGCGCCACGAGAATCCTTTACTTTTTAGCACGTCATTTCCCGTCAAAAAATGGTCGCGATTCTTTTTAACAGCACTGACATCTGCTGAAAAATGTAAGAACGCGAGAACAGCTGAATAGATTGCCCAACTCTGAAAAAAGGGCATCCTTTGCCATCACTCGACTTAACTATCAGCAAGAGGGCGGACGATCGAAACGTTCATCGAGAGACCCTTTTTTTGACGCAGCTGGCTGTGCCCGGCACAGCCAGCTGTCGTCAAAAAAGGGTCTCTCGATCTGTGGCACGCGATGAACGTTTCGATCGTCCGCCCTCTTGCTGGTCGTTAAGTCGAGCGATGGCAGCGGCTGCCCTTTTTTCAGCATTGGAAAAGGGTTGCGCCTCAAAGGATTAATTCATTAATTAAACTGTGTTTTTCAAAAATAAAATTATCGCCGGATTAAGTAACACGGTGCGTTCTGTATCATTTCAATAACTGTCTTCATTTCTGTTTTACCTCACAAATAAAGTTGTAACTGCCCAATTAAGTTTTGGAAATTATTTTCCACGCTTAGACAAGGTTCAGACAGTTATGTTTCAGTGTTAGAACAGCTGCACATCCGCCAGATCTAAGCGCCATAAGAAAAACCAACGGGTACTCTTAAATTGATCACCCTGTACAAAAATAAATAAAAACTTTGTGAAAAAACACACGTAAAATGTTACTTATAAAGCGATACGATCTTTTCGACCAGAAATTCTTTCGGTCTTCCTCAGTCAAAGCCCTTCGTCTCACTAAAGAGAGGGAACTGAAAAAGATAAAGAAACAAGCATGTTGCCACATGGCAAAAGAAAAGGCAAACAAAACCAGGAGAAAAGGGGAAAAAGAAAAGAAAATAAGGAAAAACAAAAATACATAAATAAATAATGATAATAATAATAATAATAGAAAGCAAAAAAGAACACACGAACACAAACATACAAAAAAGAAAAACAAAAGTACAAAAAACAAAAATAACATAAAAACAGATTTCCCCCCTTTTCATGGTTTTGTTCGCCTTTTGTCTTTTAAACGTCGCAACATGCTTGTTTGTTTATCTTTTCCAGTTCCCTCTCTTTAGTGAAATAACGAGAGGGAACTGAGAGCTTTTAGGGCTTTGACCGAAGGAATTTTTGGTCGAAAAGATCGTATCGCTTTATAAGTAACATTTTATGTGTGTTTTTTTACAAAGTTTTATTTATTTTATCGTTTAACTCCCGTATTTTGAGTGTTTTTTCCGTCCCCCCTGTACAATATTACCGAGCTACATATTGCTTGGTTTTTGCATGTTCCTTTGAACCAATGGCGATTTACACTTGCGTATAATCGATATTCATTTCTCGTGTAAGGTTTCTAAAAAAAGTTCTCCATATATTCATAATAATCCTTTGCAGACTGGCTTATTTAGCACCGCGAAAAATCCAAGTTGTACTAAAACTGCTATAATGGCATCGTCAACAACGCCAAACATTTCAACTCGGTAACTAGTGGCAAATACTAAAGCTGAACATAACCGCCATTACTATAATTTGCATTTGAATTATTTTTCATTTTCAAGATACTGGGTGCTAACATTTTGGAACACACGCGTAATAGATTCACCCTGCTTGGAGAGATAAACTTTTGCTAGATTGTACCTCATGCCAAAATGGCAATTTTTAAATCAGTTATAATGAGTTATTCTGTTTTGGAAAAACGGATAATCTGTAATTTTAAACTCTAAGAGAACTTCCTTGCTGTCTGAAAATTGTGAGCTCTGTGTAACACCCTTTGACTTATTTATTTCACATACTTTTTAATATGGCATAAAATTGGCGTAATTCTACTCCATGTTTGTTAAATTTCATGCGATTCTATGCATACTCAGAATAGCTTTTTTGCTTTGTTGCAAAGGCATGAATGATTTTATGCTGGCGAAAATTACCAAACCTGGCAATCAATAATGCTCATTTTTTCTGTTTTTTATTAATATCTTCTAAAGTAATTCGAACTTCGAAATTTAAGTCAGCGGAATGGTTCCCCAGAATTTTTTTGTATCCGTGACACCTTTGACGAAACTCAACTTCACACGAATATGGAGGAGATAACGTGACAAGCTTTTGACAGCGGCAGCGAGAGTAACTTGTTTTTAGAATAGAGAGATTAAGCATAAAAAAAGTGAGTTAAATAACAGGATAAGACAAGATAGTTTAAGTAAATTTAATGAATAGTGAATGCAATTTACTTGGAGAAATTGATTTGTCTTTTGTCATCTCTAAATTTGTTCATATAAAATGAGAAAAGTTTGTTTTTAAAAGTTGTGTTTTATTTTGTTATTATAGAAAACCTGAACCTCTTGATAAAATTTGCTACAGGCCCCGCCCTGCCTGAATCCGTCACCGGAGAGGGGAGGTGGATTAAGATGAATACCTATGAATGTCACAGATAGAGAGTTGAACTCCATTAACCCTTTGAGGTGCAACCCTTTCCCAATGCTGAAAAAAGGGCAGCCGTTGCCATCGCTCGACTGAACGACCAGCAAGAGGGCGGACGATCGAAACGTTCATCGCGTGCCACAGATCGAGAAACCCTTTTCTGACGACAGCTGGCTGTGTTCGTACGGTTCGACGGGGCAACTGCCCATAAATAAGTTTTTTTTTTTTTTTTTAAATGGGCGGGCAATTGCTTTTCTAGCATTCGCCACTACTTCGACCCGAAACACTGGCCATTCTATTATGGGTGCACCCGGGGGGGGGCAGAATTACCTCCTATGAAGGGACGGACAAGTTACCATCCATGCCCAAGCCGGGATTCGAACCCGGACCCAAGGCGTGATGGAATGGTTTTTTAGCCACTACACCACCTGGGCGGCATAAATGAGTTATGGACGAGAGAAAAATAACAGTTGTAAGTCGCAATTCTTAAAAATAAATGTTCAGAAATCGAGCTTTTTTTTCTTTTTTCTTTCTTAAAAAAAAAAAAAGAACATACCTTTAAAATTAATAGATGACCTGCTTTGATGGGGAAAAAAGTTACCTAAAAGTTAGAAAGAAATAGTATATGCCCCCTTTTGAGGTGCGGGGGAATGGGGATAGACCAGGGATGGGCAAACTTTTTTGGTCGCCGGCCAAAAATCGAAAAAAAAAAGTTTGGCGGGCCAAGATAAATTTTTTAAAATTTTAAAAACAATATACAAGTATTACAATTTAAATATATGTTAATGAGATGAATGAAATGGCGATTTCATTTTTAAAAGTTCCTTATATGGAGGTTCGAAGTGAGAGGCACTGATTCTAAGGAAAGAGGCTAAATGCTCATCTGTCAGTCTACTTCTGAAAGAATTCGCTCTAAGGTTATAGTTGAAAACACTTGTTCACGTATACAAGATGAAGCAAACATAGCACTGATTTTCTGGGCGTGAGATATTAAATTTGGGAAACTTACTTCCAAGGGCGGATTAAAGAGGGGGCGACCGCACCCCCCGAGAAGAAATAAATGAATGTAAAAGATCCTATTTTACTTCCATAAAATGGTTGTATATGTCAATCTTCTAACTAACCGCCCCCACCGACAAACCCTCCGCCCCCCCCCCCCGACAAACTTGCAATAATCCGCCACTGCTTACTTCCGATCATGTTTTGTAAAACTCTAACTTTGGCATGTTTAGAAACAACTGCTTGAGATGATTGTTAGATTGCAATTCAATTCATTCAAGCTGCAAATCGGACCTCACTCCTTTACAATTGACGTTGAAAGCAGTGGCGGTTCCAGAGGGGGGGGTCACGGGGGTCATGACCCCCCCCAAATGGTCTTCAACTAAGGGGCCTTGATTAACCATCCCCCCACCCCCACCTTCAAAAAAAGAAACAGGGCCCAAGCCGAGCTTGGACAGGGGCCCAAAATTCAGAGGCCTTGCATACATATCACATTGTGCTGCTGAAAGAGAATTCCTCTTTAGAAGACCATTGGTCTCTAAAGAGGACTAGTTTATTTTATAACACTAAAGTATGCACATAATATTCTACGTGCTCAGACGTTGCTCCATAGCAGAAAAATATGCAGCCTTTTGTAAATATGTGTGTTCATTCATACCCATCCATATATGGAGGGCAAAGAAAGAGAGAGTCACAACGAGCCTGATTAAGGTAAGGGTGGATGGGGTAGTTGCCCCGAACCCACAATCAAAGAAAACTCTCAAAATCAAAAAATGGTTTGTAGAAAAATGTGTGAATTGTGTATGCGTAATACATTACACTCGTATTCAACCCCCCCCCCCAACACGCACACACCTTTCAAATAGCCTTCCTCGTCTTCAAAAGCACTCTAAGGAGCACCTATGTTTGTAAATAATTAATTTATGGAATCCAAATCTAGCGTAACTACTACAAGACCATAAAAATTATAGAAGAGGAAGGGGGGGGGGGTCACGTGGGAAGGGGACCATACTTTAACAGGACCGTATTACACATCAAGCTGAGTATGCTTCCCTATGGGCTATGGGCTCCAAGGCACCTGCGTTAAAATTTAGAAGGAAAAAAACCATCATCAAACGGTATTAAAGCTATTTTAGTGTTAATATTTTTTTATACAGCATTTGTAACTCTGAAAAAATAATTCTGATTAATTAGCGACTTTGTACACAATAAAAAAATTCCGGCATTGTTAGCCACTACACTTCTTAATTGAAATTTGAATGAATATGTGCTAGAAAGTTTGAAGCTGGCTATTTAGCTTGAAGTTTTATGTGCACATTTCAGTGATGACCTGCATTAGACAGATCATTGTGATATATTTTGAAATTCAATAAAGCAATGAGAATTTTCAGCACTACGTCTACTCGAAAGAGCTATGGTAATCGTAAGAAGGCTTTTAAACAAAAAAAAACCTTCGTAACCCTGTCATCACATTTCATGATTATAATCTTTTAAATATGAAATTTGTTCCATAGGAAAAACTTTTTCCCTTTGAAAATGAATATCTGGAAGCAAGCAGTTCTGCAAAATTTAAGTATGGGATAATATACTACGCATTAGCGGCAAAAACCCTGTGTCCTGTAAAACATTTTTCTCTCCGAAAACTCATGTTTCCTTTCAGTGTCCAAAAAAATTCTAAGGGAAATCGCATGTTCAACTAAGCGCTAATTAGGTGTTTTCCATTGACGAAACACCAATCCATTAATTAGTAGTGGCATATCTTTTTAAGTTTAAAGATGGGTATAGTAAGGGGTCAAGAACCATTATAAATTCTAGTGTTCCGGGCATGAAAGCTATTAGTTCACCAGGGAGTTGCCGACACCCCCAAAGGCCATTTTCAGTTCCATTATGTGTTTTACAAATGAACAGCATGTGGATTTGTTTCCGAAAAGTATGCACTTCTTGCATCTGCTTTCTGGTGTAAAACTCTCTTTATGTCCGCTACCAAAGGTAGCGGACATTAACTATTGTTCTATTTTAAACCCAGACTAATAAGTAGAAGGTTCAGTGTCGCCCATTTCGGCATTTCGAATACAAGGAACTAAACTTGAATGCGAATTTTCTTATGTGTCTGAGACAAAGCACAAATGGGACAAACGAGTCTGCCTCTGCCAGACTAGAAACGAAAAGTTGTAAGAAAACGCCACAATGGACAAGGAGAAATGGGGAAAAAACAATTTCCAGATTTTATGCTTATTATGCCTAATTAACTTTTTATAATACACCTTTTTTTTATTATGGGGGTGTCCAACTTATGATTTTCTACAGTTATAGTAATTTATCAGTGTTCAATTTTTAATCCTTTACCTTTATTTATTTTTATGTGTACAACATTTTTACTTTTTCGCATTTCAAACAATTTTTTTAATATTCTCCAATTGATTTGAAACAATAACAGTGGCTAAGTGCTTAAGACCACTGAAAGTGGTAGATGGCGGCTAAGGTTCTGGCCTACTGCGTGGCTATCGATCTAAAGGTCCAGAGTTTTGGGTGGTTTTCTCCAGATGTAACGTGATTATGCTATAGAACGCCTTAAAAAGTTCTCCACCTAAAGCATACTCCCCTTTAGATATATACCCCTCGTGTAGCTTTGCTTTGCCTTAATCAATAACCAAATCTCGTTACAATAACAATTATTGTTACAATAAATCTCTACTCTGAAAAGATATTTGTAAAGACTTATAGTCCCATTAAAAGTCTATGTCGAAGAAACAAAATCTGCCTCACGATCTTGGTACACTGGTACACATGAACTGATTTCAGTGATTTCACAAGAGGTTCGAAAAAATTAAGGATCGTTTTTCAGAAGCTGCTCCACACAATGAAATAAATAAACGGGCAATTCCATGGTGTCGGACGTAAAAAATGAATCAGACGTAAAAAATGAATCAAAAATTTCTCAGATAAGTTCATTTATAAAATGTAAATTTATTTAATATAATTAAATTTGCATATATATGATACTCAGCTCATCATACTTAATCAAAAAACATATCACTTAAAATAAAAAGATTTTCAAGTTAAATTTAAATGGTTTTAATACTTGGTGTCGGACGTAAACACTGTTTATACGTCCGACACCAAGTATTAAAACCATTTAAATTTAACTTGAAAATCTTTTTTATTTTAATTGATATGTTTTTTGATTAAGTATGATGAGCTGAGTATCATATATATGCAAATTTAATTATATTAAGTTCATATATAAAATGTAAATTTATTTATCTGAGAAATTTTTGTTCATTTTTTACGTCCGACACCATGGAATTGCCCAAACGGTGAATTTTATGAACTTTTAGAAAGAAAAATTGCCCAGAAACACTTTTCAAAAAGGGATACATTTTACAAAATTTCGATATTTAAGATTTTTTAAATGATCTTCTATTTCAATGTATAGTACAACTTGTAAAAAGAATTACGTATATTTCATTTATCCATAAAAAGGTTTTATGTGAAAGAAGTTTTTCTTTTAAGAAATATGACTAGATATTAAGGAACTTATTCAGTGAATTCGATTGTATGTCTAATAACTGTATATTTTATGTATATTAATAAATATGTGTGTATATAATTTTTTTCGAGTCTTCAGCACCCCCGACTTCTTTTAGAAGAGGTTCAAAAAATGCATGTTTTTTAAAAGAAAAACTTTAGTACGGAATACTTATTTTGCGATGCTTTGCTCTTTTCCAAAAAATGATCCAAAATTTTTACGTTGTGATCGTGCGTTGGAAGTGAAGCAAAGTGCTGAAAACAAACCTTTTGATCCCCCAAGTAGACTTTCGTAAGCTGTAATAACAAAGAAATATACATAAATCTCTATCAATAGAAAACATGAATAACTTTGACAAATCTGAATTTGATCAAAATCATAAGGTGTCCTTTTGAGTGGTCGAAAAACTGAAAAACGGAAAATTCCAGTCGTTTAGACACAAATGATTGAAGAAGGTAAATCGAAAATCTAAGTTTTTGCTTAAGACATGTTGATAAAAATTACTTTTTTTTTTTTTACTATCAACAATTAAATCATAAAATTTTTATGAAATACAAATTAAATGAATAAATTAAAGGATTTTTTAAAATGAGCCTCCTCGCATTTTTTCTTGGAGCGTCATATCATTTTTAAATTAAAATTAATATCTATAATAACTCTTTTGAATGCCTGAATGATTTGTCATTTTGATCAGTGACCAGAATGTTTTAAGGGATAGGACAAAGCTGGGCCCGGATCCAGGCCCTTGGTCTTAACGGAAAACTAGTCTCATTCCCGACTCAACCTGAATAAGTGATGATCCGAATAATTTTAATCGTCAAATGTTATTTCACATTCTCAGAAAATTAACTGAAATGGAAAGACGAATTTTCTATAAAAAATTAATTTTATTATGAATTGCTTTTGTTGAATACATGTTTATACAATTCAATAAAAAAGCTCCGAATTGGGGCCAGAGCCGAAGCTAGGGGTTGGCGAGATCTGCTCCCCCCCAGGGACGCAAGCGGAAGAGGGCAGAGCCTTATTATCACATGGGCAAATCGGGACTTTGCCCAGGGCCCCCGGTTCGAAAGGGCCCTCATTTTCAAATGTTGTTCTGAAATATTCTTTTATATATCAAAATTTTTTGAAAAAGAAAACAAATTTCATCGATGGGGGCTCCAAATTCATCAATGCCTGGCCCCTGTTGGTCATAATCGGGCTCTGAAAGAGGGGTGCACATTGAGCTGGAACACAAGAGGTTTAAATATAATTTTACTGTTTTTTTCTTTTTTCAAAAAGTACTTTTGTAGGGAAGGATAGATAGAAATTTATAAAAGTGCAATGATTATGGGGGTGGGTGGGTTGAATAGCTATTAAGTTGTTCAAAGTGTACGGGGCCCAAATTTAACAAATTTCATAGATGGGGGCTCCAAATACAATGCCCTGGGCCTCTGTTGATCATAATCGGGCCCTGTCTAGTTATCCGCCTCTTTGGGGCCTACATTTGCATAAGGGTCCAGGGCCTCAAGAAGTCTTCAGACGTCCCTCGTCATGACCCCCCCTAAACTGACAGTCTGGAACCGCCCCTGGTTGAAAGGCATGGTAAAAATATCCAATTCTGTTTGAATGGCACTGAAATCTTGAAATCTGCGTACGAACTCAAAGTGCACTTTTTTCAAGCCATCTTCATAATTCTTAATATGGATATATAAAATATAAATATATATATATATTCTTTCAATTTCCGTCGGACCGGCAAATTAAAATTCCACCCGCGGGCCGTAGTTTGCCCATCCCTGGGATAGACGCATACTATGACTGTAGAGACCTTATAAAGAGAGAATTTTAAATACTCTTCTCTCGCCAGCCTCTCCTCCACCCGTCGGTCGGACGCAACCAGCAATCTTCGCGTGCCCCCGTCAACGACCCCCACCCCCCCCAACCTTCCTTTTTTCTCCCTGATTGAGCAAGTGTTACGCGAGCAGGGCCCCCCCGATCGTCTGTTCGGCGCCGGGGGCCCTGCAGGAGGGCCTTATCGTGATCTATGAGGTTCATTAGGCGCGGCGACGGCGAGGTGAAACATAGGTAAGTCGAGCTTTGCAGGGAAAGCACACATGGGCAGGTTCGAGGTTGGCGGTGTTTGGACTGGAGGTGTGCCGAATATCCGCATCCGTATCCCCGGTAATGATTCTATTTGTCATATTCGATTACAAGCGATAGTGTTCGATTCGACAAGCGAGCGATTGTATTCGTCCTATTCGATTGATAATAATAAAGGGTGCCTCAAAATTTAAGCAAGATTTGAATTAAATAGCAGACACGGGTTTTTTTTAATGACTGTGTCATTTTATCTCTCAACACCCTTGATTGAAAAATGTGTCCCAAAAATGCGACACATAAAAGCGACAAATTTTACACGTATTTAAATACTATTACTTCACAACAGCTTTAATCTATTGTTACACTATTTCGTAAGCTGTAGAATCGGCTTCACATGTATTTTTTGCATATATATTTAAATACTATTAGTTCACAACAGTTTTCATCTATTGTTACACTCTTTCGTAAGCTGTAGAATAGGCATCCCATGTATTTTTCTATCAATAGGTGACACTCGTAAAAATTTCAACATAGGGTTACCAGGCGAAATACGCGAAAGAGGAGCGATAAAATGACAAAGTCAATGAATATCGTTTTAATATGGAAATAAGGAAACTCAAAAATTACGGGGGGTTCAGGCGAGCCTCGAACAGACGAGTTTTATTTTTTTTTCTTTTCAATTGTTTTTTTTTTTTTGAAACAAAGTACACACGATAGGGTTATGTATGGAATAGAACATCTTGCAAATGACCACAGGGCTTTCCTGTTTTATACGTACTCTTTTGTCTAAATTTGCCTTGACCATTTTGCATAAAGGTGGCTGAATGCATCGTTGAATCCTTCGCGTATCCTCCTTCGATTCACAGGAGGATGTGGTCTTTGGTCTTGTTGGGACATAGACTTTTAACTTCAAATAACGCCATAGAGAAAAATCCACTGGTGTTAAATCACATGATCTTTCTCATCCATTCATCATCAAAATCATCATGAATCAAACTTTTGTTATTTTTGAAATATTGTTCCAACAGTGTAAACGTGTTGTTCTTTCGTGCAGTGCTGCATTTTTACTAGCCCTGAAATGTTTTCTTTTCTTTTCTTTTCTTTTCTTTTTTTTCTTTTTGGTTGCGAACACTAAATTAATTACTTTTCTATTCCGATCATTTAAATTTTGGGACATCCTACATTATTTGGGACACGAATATTAATTATTAATAGTCGATTTATAATTATCAAATATTAATTATCATACGTAATCATTAATATTAATTAATGATTCTTATTTCTACTATTATTTCACCAGTATTCAATTATTAGCAAAACATTTGATTTCATAGTTAGATTATTTATAATCGAACAGTATTTTGTTGTATTCGTAATATTTGATTTGTATTCGTAAAGTTATCCGCATTTGTGCCCATATCCGTGTCTTTTGGGTGTTTGGTGCAGTTCTTCTAATGACGTTTCCATAGTGAATAATAATTTAAAGACTCTAAAGGAAACGATTACTCTTTCAACAGTTGCAAAATTTTGAAAAATTTGCACAGCTCTTTTTAAAAAAATATTTTTAAACAACTGTAAAATTAAGGGGTTTTACCCACTTTTTTTAAAGCGTAAAATCGGTTTATCCTTTTGGGAGCTAAAATACTCAGACAAAGTTTTCAAATTTATGCCAACGGGATTATATGGTGGGTAAAGCACCTTACTACGGTTTCGGGTTCAACTCCCGGCAGTCGGGACTCGATCCCCGACTGGGCGTGGTTGTCATTTGTCCGTCCCTTCATAGGGGACGACGTTGGTCCATCTACTAGGTGCTCCCATAATAAAGTGGCCAACAATTCCGGTCCGTTGTGGCAAAAGCCTTCCAAGGAGCGGCCGGCCATTTGGAAAAAAAAAAAAAAAAGTTTTCAAATTTCAGTGTAGGAGCTGTTAATTCTAGGTGTCAACATTTTAAAAAAAAAAAGCAAAAAATAGAAAATTTCTACATTGTTGACTAAATTATATCCTGCAGGAATTAATGAAAATGCACTTAAGTTTTAAAAACAAAAAACTTACTACTGTATAGTTGTAGTAAATAACAATTATTAGTTAATTTTTATATTGTTCTTAACCCTCTCGTCACCCTGAACCTCATAGGAGGCTCCTACTTCAAATAGCAATATTTAGAGAGAAAACAATTGAATTTAGTATATTTTTTTTCTTTCAGTGACATCAATATCATTCATTCATGTAGAAAGTATAGGAGGCTCTTACCTAGATGCATAAATCGTGCCTAGATTGCAGTACTAGTCCATTTAGATCATTTTTACAGTTTTCGCTTCATTGTTTCAAGAGAAAAATTAAGAAAATAGGGACGCTGCTTTTTGACCGTTTTTTTTTTTCTTTTTAAGGTAAGTATAGTTTTTTTCATATTCCTCAACCTTTACCTAATAGGTGCATCCTTTTAAATTAATTTTAGCATAACAAAATGCTTTGAAAATGCAGAAATTAATATTAGAAAAATCTAATATGAATCGACATTAGAAAAAAATATTTTTGCATGATTTATAATAGTATTTCAGATGCATTCAATGCTAGACAGATTTTTTTTCTCTGATTTTTCATAATTCGGTGAAGAGAGGGTTAAAGTGTCAGTTACTGGTGCACCTGGCCTAAACAAAAATTGGATTTTTCTTTTTTTCTTCTTTAAACGTAAAACGAATATTTTAATCAGATACACTCATGAGTAATGAAAATGATAACAGAACTTTTTACTTGGCTCCCTCTCTCTTTTAAATTAAGGATAAGTATTTATGCATCATTACTATATCATAATATCATTGCTAGAGATTTTAAAATTAAATTTTTAAATTCATTTTCAGTGCATGCTCGCACAC
Organism: Cheiracanthium punctorium; assembly: GCA_038373885.1. Taxonomy (NCBI): domain Eukaryota; kingdom Metazoa; phylum Arthropoda; class Arachnida; order Araneae; family Cheiracanthiidae; genus Cheiracanthium; species Cheiracanthium punctorium. The sequence continues at coordinate 976,897 of JAWZYV010007565.1, read as the reverse complement.
ATTTTACACCAAAACACCTCAAGTGCATTAATTCAAGTACATTAGTACGTGTTTCAGCATTTATATTTTTGTAGGAAGTTCTTTCCGCAGTGCTGGATGAATTGGGGTTATCCCCAAATATGTAGAAAACGTATGAAGTTTTGCTTTATTGTAAATATTATTTATATAATTTATTTAATCTCTCTATTCTAAAAAAAAAAAAAAGTAACTCCAGCTGACGCTGTTAAAAGCTTGCTCTGCTATCTCCTCCGAAACTGTGAGGATTTGAGTTTCGACGAAGGTGTCCACTGATTTGGAAAATTCCGGGGAAGTCGGTAAGCCTACTTAAATTTCAAAATTCCAGTTACTTTGGAAGATAGTAATAAAAAACTGAAAAAAATAAGCATAATGGTTATCAGGCTTGGCAGTTTTCGACAGCATAAAATTTTCATGCTTTTGAAGCAAAGGAACTCCAAGTATGTGCATTCGCGTGAAATTAGCAAACATGAAGTAAAATTACACCTATTTTACGCCAAATTAAAAAAGTAAATGAAATAAATGTGTTACACAAAGTTCACAATTTTCAAATAGTGTAAGTTCTCTTACAGCTTACTTACTTACTCTCTTACTAACAAGAGTTTAAAATGACCTATTATTCGTTTTTCTAATACAGAATAATTAATTGTAATTGATTTTAAAAACGCCATTTTGGCATCAGGTACGATCTGTGAAAAGGCTATCTCTCCAAGCAGAGTGAATCTAACTACTGTGTATGTTCCAAAATGTTAGCACCCAGTATTTTGAAGAATTCAAATGCAGATTTAGGTTTAGCTTGGGCATTTGCCAGCCGTAGATAGCAAGATATCCTAGCTGTTCTGTTGCTTTTATCAAAGAAAACATATGAAGCACTGTTTTCTTAGAAATAATTATTAAGTATACGTATACGCAAGTCGCAAAATTATGAAAAACCGCCATGGATGACAAATACGCAAGGTGTTTCCAAGGTTTTACACAATTAAAGTTTGTAGTAAGTTTAAATTTTTATGTTCCAAGGAACGTGCAAGAACCAAGCAGGTTTTGTCTGTGGAAATGATGTCTTTTTTTACGAATAAGCCATATTAAAGGCCGAACGCCACGCCTCAAACGAAAAGCGAGCGTAGCGAGTCTAGGGGCCTTGGCTCCTAGTACATTTTTTATTAGTTTCTCCGTTTATCTACCTAATACAGGATTATAAAACTTAAATATTAATGTTTCTCCAGTTCTTGCGCGGTTCAAATACTTGCATAACTGTACAATGGTATTGTTTTATACTCACTTCAAGTTTACAACAAAACATATTTTTTAGTACAATTAAGTTAATAAAGCGAATGCATGTACCTTATTGTCGACTTATCCTTATATAATAAAAATAAAATTTTATCTATGTAAAAATCAATTTAAAAGAAACACATCGATAAATTTCAGACAGGAATAGGACGTCTCCAAAGAATTCTAGAAATCATCTGCAGTGATGGGCAATTCGAGAGATTTTTTTTTCTGTTCCTGTCTTTTATGTATAGAAGAAACGAATCAGTAGAGGAAAATTTGTTTATTTCCAAGATTGTTTTTATTAACGGTGTCACAGCGTACCAATTTCCAGGGTTGAAAAAGACATTATTATATTTCGCTTTCATATATCTTTTATCGAAAGTGGCAGATTTAAAGGTGCAATGGAGGGATCACATTTTCCTTCATCGCACTCAAATCTAAAAAATCTAATTCACCGGTACACAGGTTTAACCTGTTCGTTCTCGTCAATGAAAAGACGCAGCGGAGAAGACTGTCATTGACTAGTGTTGTTTTTCCTATTTCCATTTTCGTATGCTCCATCGGAACCCAGCGATTACGCAAGTGCAGCTGTATAGATCTCAACAGAGCATTCAAATTCGGACATTCAAAAAAGTTAGTACAGGTTCAATTTTCTACGAAGGCTCAGTGTTTTCACTAGAGCGCGAGAACGCGAGAATCTCGCATTTTTTTTTCTTTTTCTCGCATTAAAAAATTATGACTGCGAGAAATTCGCGCACCCTACAAATCGGTTTCTCAAAGAAAAAAAATAATAAAGAACACTAAGTGCAAAAGTGGATTCTCAAAAACTAAAGTCTATGAAAGAAAAAAAAAAAAGAACGGGGTCTGGGGGTTCCTGGGAACATTCTGATCCTGGGGTATCTTAAACTGGGTTATTTTTATTGCATGTACCTGTGCTTGATTTAGACTTGGAGCTCCAGTTACACTCAATAAAAATAACTAAAAATCATAAAATACCTTGATTTGGGGTATTTACCTTACAGAGGAATAAATACCCGTTTATAAATACCTTACCCACTGGATATTTACCCAATCCAAATCTATTAGCAAAAAACTCTCACCCATTTTATAAAAATCTCATTCAGTTTGGGGGAAAGGGTGAGAAATTCTCACCCAGTTTTTTTCTGTAAAGAAAACCCTGGAAGGTTTTATAATTTATTTCCCGATATCTTAGAATTTGAACTAAATTGGAAGAACTGTATTTTTTATTCACACGAAAAGCCGTATGAGAAATAAATGCCACTTACTCTAAAATACTATCTTTTGAGAGGATATTTAAATGTTATTGTGAGCCATTCTTTCAATGTAATATATTTGTTGTGCTGGCAGGTTCACAGATGCTGGTTCAAAATGCTGATTCAACGAAGAATGTGTCCATGAAATTTTGTTTTGGCTAACTCACTGCAGGTGTTATACGTTCGAAAAGAATGCTCACGGCTCATGATTAATAACTGAACGCATTCCTGTTTTAATTTTATGCGTCACATTTGGTAAACAGGTCGGTGAAATTGAAAATGGGAAAAGTTATTTAAAAAAGTAATTGCAGGTAGTTGGTTTTAAGTGTGGAATATACCATCGTGCAGTTTCATATGGTTGCAGAACAGTTTTTGCTGAAATCATTCAGCGTATGCAACAGCTGTGGAAACTGTGCAGCTCTCCGTGTCCAGTGCTCTTTAGAAACAAAAGAGAATCGATTGTTTTTAAACATAGTGTATACGTATACCCACAAAATTTCTTTCTTCAGAGATGCTTATAGCCATAACAATTCAGAAAAAGAAAAAAATATTATGAAACCCATTCAGAATAAAATGAAATTTCAAATATGACCACCAGAAGTATCGTTTTATTAATAAGTTACACATTTAGATGCCAAATAAAATATTATGAAACCCATACAGAATAAAATAAAATTTCAAGTATGACCAATAGTATCATTTTATTAACAAATTACACATTTAGATACGCTTTTTATTAATGCAACTTTTGTTTCCGCAAGAATTGTTCCACATGCTGTTGATTTTTGTTCCCCACCTCTTCCTTACACTGAATGATTATAGCAAAAATTGTTCAGTAACCACCTGAGACTGCCAGGCGGTTCGTTCCACAGTTGAGGAAGTGCGTGCTTGAAAATGTTCAGCATGTTGTGCAAAATGCTGTTCTAAATCCTGGGCTATCACGACTTCTCGAATGACCACAAAAACTTCTGGATTCTGGTCAGGGAATCGTCGCACTCGACTCATGTGCCCTCTGTTGTTAGTAGTAAACCCGAGTGCATCCTTGAACACTATAGTTGCAAAGACCAGAGGAGCTCCGCCTTGCAGAAAAATTGGAGATGGATTTTAGACAAGATGCTTTCGCAGTGGCCTTAAAAATCATAGTGATATAACCCTTTGAAGCGCAACCCTTTCCCAATGCTGAAAAAAAGGGCAGCCGTTGCCATCCCTCGACTTAACTACCAGCAAGATGGCGGACGATCGAAACGTTTATCGCGTGCGACAGATCTAGAGACCCTTTTTTGACGACAGCTGGCTGTGCCGCACTGTCAGTCGTCAAAAAAGGGATACTCAATAAATGAACAAGAATTAAAATAAAATGAGTCAAAATTCATGAAAATAACTTGTTTTTTTATATATAATGATGAAACAAACAGAAAGAAAAACACTTTAAAATGAAAGAAAAAGTTTATATTCATTTTGTATACATCTCCTAAAGTAGAGCTTAAGTGAGATCTTAAAAAGTCAAAACAGCAGTCATTAGATAAAAATGTTCAATTTTTAATTTTCAATTACTTCTTATTATTATGTTTAATTTTTTTTTTCTTTTTATTCAAATGGCTTTCCAGTGGTCTGATTTTATTTTCTTACTGGATGTTTTGTATATGTCTCACTAAAATTTTTTCATTCTATTTCTTTATTTTTTAATACGGATTCTTATAAAATCTTGGCATAAAAGCAACTTTACTTCATAAGAAAACGATAGTGCATGCGCCCGTATTTCTCGTTGTCCCGTTGGCTTCAATAAACTTCCCGTCTGAAATTCCAGACAGGCTCGTTTTTGCGCGGGACTCCTGGAGGAATTTTACGCTGGAATGTTGGGTGCAAAACACGTGGATGTCGCAATCCCGGTGTTAAAAATGCGCGCTACGAGAGGTGTCGAACCGCACTTGTTTACACACATCAACCGATAGAGAGTTGACAGATGAGGATGCTGAGCGGCGTTGCATCTCTCGTTTCTCCTTCCAGCGGGATCGGATTCGTTTGCTGGCAAAAGTCGGCTGTTTTTTTTTTAACCCTTTGAGGCGCAACCCTTTCCCAATGCTGAAAAAAGGGCAGCCGTTGCCATCGCTCGACTTAACTGCCAGCAGGCACAGCCAGCTGCGTCAAAAAAGGGTCTCTAAATCTGTGGCACGCGATGAAAGTTTCGATCGTCCGCCATGTTGCTGGTAGTTTAGTCGAGCGATGGCAACGGCTGCCCTTTTTTCAGCATGGGGCAATCTATCCACCTGTTCTCGCGTTCTTCCATTTTTCGGCAGATGTCAGTGCTGTTAAAAAGAATCGTGACCATTTTTTGACGTTAAGTGGCGTGCTCAAAAGTAAAGGATTCTCGTGGAGCTACGTCACCCGCAACTATTTTTATAGAAATCCAATCTATTCTTCGTGACTGGCAACAGTCAAAACGTCAGAGTTCGGTGTGCCCAGAGCGGGAACACTGGACGTTAAAGGGTTAAATCAAGCTTGACATTCTTTGAATTGGACGTATTAGTACAAGCTTGACAGTTCAATTCATTTTAATCCTGCAACAGGCTTGGAGAAGTCATTTGAACTGTCAAGCTTGAATACAACTGAATGACTGCTTGATTTGGAAAGCCACATCCACATAACAAATAATTTATCATCAGACATAAATGTACTTGACCATAGAATTAAAATAAATGTTTCTAGATTTCCAAATATGGAAATTCTTCAAAATAAAATACAATTATGTAACGAAATGGATTTCAAAATCAGTCGTTTGTCTCGATTTTGGCCAGTATTGCCCAACATGAGTGTCGCGATAGTGAAAGTTTTAAAACGTGTGCTGCTTTTAAGTTTATAGTATGCGTATTTCCCTGTTAGTAGAGTCTATAAATCCCACACAGCATTATTTTAATTTTGATTCATCCCATGGAAAAATAAAAGAAACCGGCAACTGGCACTGATCGATCTCGCCAGAAAACGGCGTGACAACCATAACAGTCACTTCAAACTTTAGTCATGCCAGCGCGAGGCAGATTGTAGGAATGGTTAGACGCTGGCCCCCCAACACTTAGGTCCCGAGTTCGATCTCAGCCGCGGACGCTTGTTGGAAACAGATTAAATTAACTTGAAAATTTTTTAAGCTTGAAATTAAGCTTGATATGTCAAGCTTAATGCAAGCTGGGCAAGTGTAAACTTGAACACTTGATTCAAGCTTGCATTAAGTTTACACGCTTGAAATTTTCAAGATTATTGACTTGATAAATCAAGATTGCTGCAACTATGATGCCAGTTTTATGCAAGTTTGCTGTGCTGTCTGGGTCACTTTCGGTATTTTTGCAGAAACCGGGGAGCGTAAACCGTCAGGACTGTTTTTAATGTCTTTAACATAATCACTTTTCAATATAATTGCATAGGGATTGTGATTTACACGCATCAATGCAGCAATAGAAACAACTATGATTTTTAAAAAAAAACTGACTTCAAAATATTTCATCATTTCGAAAAAAGAACAAAAAATTATTAGGATTTGACGAAATTTCGCCAAATATAGTAGATATCACCAAGCTGGGTTCCGTTTGGGGAATTTATTTTTGCGATAAATCACCAAAAGTGGCCAACTGTGGCAGCTTTTGACATATGCCGGTACCGGCAAATCTTTCTAAGCTGAACCATTATTCCCATTGAAAACAATAGGATTTGGTAAATCCTAGTCAAATCTAGAAGATAGCACCAAGCGAAGTTCAGTTTTGGGAACTTATTTTTTGACTCCAAACTTGGCGATAAATCGCCAAAAATAGCCTACCTGGTCGACTTTTGACATTAAGAGCAGCACCGCTACAGACAACCCTTTCAGCGATGGTTTAAAAACACGTTTTTTTTCTGATTTTTAGAATGATAATATTATGAGAACGTCACCAAATAAATATGGGACCACCTCTGAGCTATTCTCTTTCCAATAAAAAATAATTTTTGGTATATATATATATATATATATATATATATATATATACTAGCGGCTACCCGCGACTTCGTCCGCGTCGGCTTTAGAATTAGGTCCCGAGAGAAACGAAGCATGTGTGAATAACAAATATGTTTGCGACTAAAGAAACTGCATTTAAATATTATTTGCTTTTTATTTATTTTAAATGAAGTATAATGCATGGTAGTATACTTCATTTAAAATAACAGAGTATGTAAAATTACTAAATTTAGATTTTTTTCAGGCATTTGGCGAATAGAGACAGTTACGACAGTATTTGCGAACTGTTTTGAGTGTTCTTGTAAAAGAAATATTTATGCTATATGCATGAATTTTAGCCTATGTTAATCAGGGATAGTGCAGCTTTCTATTAGCGAAAAAGTTTTAGAATCGGTTCTATAGTTAAAGAGATGCCCATAGAGCGTAATGTATTAGAATTATTTTGAGTGTTCCTGTAAAGGAACTATTTGCGCTACATGCATGAATTTTATCCTATAATATTCAAGAATAGTGTAGCTTACTATCAGAGAAAAAAGTTTTGGAATCGGTTCAGTACTTACAGAGATACACATAGAGCGTAATGTAATTCTTATGAGTATCCCTGTAAAAGAACTATTTGTGATATATGCATAAAAGGAAGCCTATAACACTCAGGGTCCCCCAGTGTCTAAGAGGTTCTGCTCTCAAAACTGGAAGGCGGGAGGTGCCAGGTTAAAACTCCGTCGCGCCTGTCGACCAAGCCGCTCGCAGTTTTCCGTGTTTCTTTTCCAAAACCTCTCGAAAATACGGGCTAGGATCTCTTAGAAAATTCCACACAGAGGAATTCTCCATATACGCCTAGGACCCTATAGGCCTAGGACTTTCAATCAGTGAAGAAAGTTTTCAAATCGGTTTAGTTGCTACAAAATTTCCATAGAGCGCGATGCATTAGCATTATTTTGAGTATCTTTGTAAAAGAATTATTTATGCTATATGCTTGAAAGGTTGCCTGTATGTTAATCCAGGGCATAAGCTATCTTCATTACAAATTTGTCTAACTATTTTTGTGTAATTCAGTCAAAAACATCCAAACACATAAACGTACACATTTATATTATTTGTAGGATTTGGAAATTTACGAACTTTAAGAAACACTTTCCTTGGTACTTTCCTTGGTCTGGACTTTCCTTGGTACTTACCTATTATCCCGGCGGTCATTCCCGCCAAACTGTTTTTTCGTCAAATAAGTTGCCAAAGTGTTGCCAATCGTATTCAAAACCATTAATAATTTCATGTGCCCGGCATTTATCTCGGCAAAAAATCGCTCGTCTTGGCGGACCGCCGGGATAATACGTAAGTACACTTTTCTTTATATATGCTTTTTAATTAGGCGTAAAATCAACATAATTTCCATACTTATTTATGTTTTTCAAATGCATGTGATTTTGCAAATAGAATTTCTGCTTTATTTCAAAAGCATAAATCATTTTGTGCGGGCGATAAAACGGTTTTTAATTAATAGTTAGAAAAGTAATTAAAATTTCCGAGCCTCAGGTACACTTTACCGAAGTCATGGGTCCAGGCATGCTCAAATTTTCAAAGCTCTGCTTTCTGTAGATTTGTCTGGAGAACATTCATTTTTATTATTAGAAATAGATATATTTGGCATAAAACTGGCACCGTAATATTTAATGTTTTTCAGATGCTCGCGCTCCTTTATTGAAGTAATAGCATTCTTGTTAGCTCAAAACATGAATCATATGATATGGGGGAAACTCGCCAAGCATGGCAATGTAAAAATGGTTTTTAATTAATAATTAAAGAAGTAATTAAAAATCTAATATTCTAAATAGCCTATAACCAACTCCAGGGTCCCATCTATATCTAAACCGAAATGCATCCTAATCGATTCAGTGGTTTAGGCGTGAAAGCGTCATAAACAAACAAACAAACAAACAAACTCACTTTCACATTTATAATATTAGTTAGGATGTAATGTATAAAAAGGTAATTTGGGTTTTACTATTTGAGGTATTGTTCAAGCGGGTACTTTCACTGTAAGTTTTGCTTTCCTGTTATACTTGCCACGCGCGCTCTGGAGCTATGTTTTATTTCTTTATTTAGTTGTTAGACACCAAATCCTTGATTCTGTGTTCTTTTTAGTGTACACGTGTCCCCACACCTTTGTAGCCCCGGATGCGGGTCATGTTGGTAAATGTGTGTGGTTCGATTAGAGATAAGAGAGAGGCGGCGTTATGTCTTTGCAACCCACGTGGTGTGGTAAGCGTAAATACCCCTGCACCTCGAAAATCAAGAGACTTCTGCCACTAGAACTGCTTGATTAAACCACGCGGATTTTCGTACCCTTCTCCCCTCCCCTCTTCTCACTCTATATTGTAATTTAAAGATAATGTTCAATAAACCATTTTACCTGCCTTAACTCTGGAACTTTACTGGAATATCTGACGTCTCATATACATTGTGTCCCAAAAAAGTTTTAATGGGCTTTAATTATTTATCTATTAGTGGTAAGTGGGCAATATGGGAAAGTTTTCCCCAGGTTTACATCCCATATTTTTTATGAAGGCGAAACCCAGGCCGTGAAGAAAGAACAAGACTTTATAGTGGCAATCACATTTTATTTTAATATGAACACATAACGTTAAAATGATAAAGTCCTACGGTGGCTGAGCAGCCCCTTACAAAAAAAAAAAAACGCGAGTTCACTTGACAACTGCAAAGGCGTGAATGACGACGAGCAGGGTTGCCAGATCAAAATTTATGAAAATAGCCAAATTGCTTCTGAAAATTAGCCAAAAATAGCCAAACCAGCGATTGCAGTGCCATCTTTTGGATTTTAATAACGCTTTGCAGAATTTGAGGTTGGAATAGAGTATAAACAGGATTTTTAAATAAACGGGAGGGCGGGGGGAGCGAATTTCTCTCAAATTTTTTGATTTAAAACATTTGTTTAAAAATTTAAAGAGAAACTTCTCTTTTCTGCTCTTGAATTTCGTACATGCTCAACCTTCAAAGAAAAATAAAATTGGTCCCAGAACCCCCTTCTGGATGTGCGCCTGGTTTATACAAACAAATTTTGAGTATAAAATAGAAAAGTATTTCTTTCAAAATGGTCTGACTCTTAACTTTAGAAATAAAATTTTATTCATTTACACAGCATGAAAAGTTTTATCCTTTGTCTTACAGTGCATTAATATTAGTTAAAAACAACCTAAATATATAAATAATTATTGTAACTGTTGCTATGTAAACATAAAATTTAATATAACAAATCTAAAATAAATAAAAATTTGCGATATATATATATATATATATATATACCTGCAATGCACCGGTGTCAGTCCACCACTGGCGACGAATTAAAAATAAAAATAGGCAAGCAATAAAATAAAATAATATTGTGGCGGCAGCATCATTCCCTAACGCCAAAATTTGGAAAGAGTATTCCCCCCCCATCAAATAGGACCGCACCGGCCACCAACGCAACAACTCTCGGTCCGACGTCAAGGTTAATGACAGGATCTTTAGAGACCTGACGCATGATCCAGGGCTGTAACCAGAGGAGGGGCTATGGGGGCTGAGCCCTACCTAGCCGGCTTTCAGCCCCCCCTAAGATATTCAAAATTTTTGTAAATTTACAGATAAATACGAAATTCTAGAAACGACTGATTTTTAATAATCGCTAAATTTTACATCATAAAAATACCTATTGTTTTGGGAGAATTTCTCATCACAATGGCCAGATTTCTATGCATACGGTTAATTATTTTGCTGCTCTTGGATGCATGTAGCATCGGTTTTCGGATTTTTCCGAGTACACGAAACTGCCGGTTTTCTTTTAAGTTCCTTACAATTTTAACCTTACAATTATATTTAAAATGAAAAATAAAGGCACTTTTCAGTAAAATTTATTCCAAAGTTTAATTGTTAACATTTTTTATTTTACATATTATTATTATTATTGGATAGCATTTAATGGATTGCAAAAGGCGCAATTAACTAGTGACTACGTCTTGTGAATTCTTCTTGTACAAAAAATTACTCTAACCGATATCCAATACTGCATTCTCTCAAAATATCATTTGAATATTTTTAATGGAATCAATGAAAAATTATTAACATAATGAATGTTAAATATTTTTAAAACACGGTGTTTTTTGAAGCAAATGCTCTCGAAAAAAAAAAATGTGCAAATTCAACCCCCCCCCTTCCGCCTACTAATACTTATATTTGTTCCGCCCCCCAAACTAGATTCAAAGCCCTACCAAACATTTCATCTGGTTACGGCCCTGGCATGATCCCACCTTCCTCTCTTGTTGGAGTTGGTTGAGGTAACAGAATTTTCCTTCTTGCTAAGGCTAAATAGTATGACAAATTCTTTAAAAAACTTATCGAGTCAAATATGCTTAAAAAATGAGCAAATTAGTTAATATTAGCCAATTTCTAGCAAACACGATAAAAATAGCCAAGAATTAGCCAAAATCAGGTTGGCTATTTTCTTTACAAATTTTCTAGCCAATCGTGATCAAAAATAGCCAAATTGGCTAATATTAGCCAAATCTGGCAAGCCTCATGACGAGAAACGCAAGCCAAGAGGTTAGTACAGAACCAAATCGCGCCACAAGGGCATGCCAAGCAAAATGCAAAATTAACTTGACGCCATTAGACGTTAACAACATTTCCATATAATTATTTTTGAATCCCAGTCTCGCCAAGAGGATAAAACAAACAATCTAGCAGCTAAATTGTAACCCAAAATGAAAGCCAATGTTATTTATAGATTGGATACCCTATAGGGTCATAAACAAATCATGAGAACAGAAATGCTAGGCTTTACCAATGCAAAAGTGAAATAAAAAGGAAAAATAAATGAAAACGGAAGATGGCTTTTAAATACGGTAGGTGCAGAAATAAAAACTTTACAGGCGAAGGGAAGAGAATTCCAAATCGAAAGTGCAAAGTGTAAATTTTGAACACAGATTAAATTTAGAAATAATTAACAATTAAGTAATTGATAATTAAAAATAAGATATGTGATTATCTGCAACACAGGCAATGTCAAAATAAGGTCGAAAATGTTCAAAATAAGGTCGGAAAATAGGACTAAGAAAAAATTCCTCTCGTTCATTTTCAAAAAGTTACACTTTTCAAATTGGCATACGACCCCTGAACAAAAAATTTCCCAATTCGTAAAATGTTCCCCATACGTGACGTACCAAATTACCACCTTTCATCATACAACATCTCAAAGATATATTTAAAGAAAGAGGATCGGGGGACATCATTTTGAATACAAACGTTTATTGCCAGAGTGGAAAAAAAGATTTTTTTCTTCGTAATTTCTGTACGACCTCTGAAATGCGATCATTGGACGGGATCTTTTACCTCCGAGAGACATTGAAAAGTGGTTTAAGTCAGCGTTATATGTATCTTCATACCTCTGACACTTTTAAGGATATAAATTATCGAATTCTATGTCCCCTCATTAGTGTATGGGGCATGTTTTACCAACAGAGAATTTTTTGGTACGGGGTCGTATACAAATTTAAAAAGGGTAACTTTTCGAAAGGTAACGAGAAGAATTTTTTCGTAGCTCAATCTCTTTTCCCACCTGATTTTGAAAATAATTTTTAATTTACATTGCCCACTTATCTCTAGTAGATAAAGAATTAAAGCCCGTTTTGGGACACCCTGTATATAAATATATAATAAATATATATTAATGACTAAGTCATTTTATCTCTCACCCCCTTTATTGAAAATTGTCAGAAAATGCGTACCAAAAAAAGCGACATAATTTTACATGTATTTAAATACTATTAGTTCACAACAGCTTTAATTTATTGTTACACTATTTCGTAAGCTGTAGAATAGGCATCCCATGTATTTTTCTATAAATGAGTTACAATCCTAAAAAATTCAACATAGGGTTGCCAGGCGAAATACACGAAAGATGAGAGATAAAATGTCATAGTCAATTAATATCGTTTTAATATGGCAATAATAAAACAAAAAATAGGTGGTTCAGGGGGGGGGGGCTCCCCCTGACGAGGCTCGAACAGCCGAGTTTTATATATATACACGGAAATTGAACGTAGTACCTCACCTCCTCCTTTTTTGAATTCGGTAAAAAGCAATTAACGGAGAGTGACAAAACTGATTCACCTTCCATTCAGTCACAGTAAAATTTGGACGTTGGAAACACGTTCTAACGTCTTTCCGACGTCAGTTTCTTGTATACTGAAAAATAATTTTTGAAAAATGCAAATGAATGTTTTCACGTGAATGCTTGGTTCATTTTGTAGTTTATACAATGTAAACCACAGATTTTTCTGCAGGCAGTACAAAATGTACTGCAAGTATTTTGGGAATCTAAATTGTTAACTTTAGCATTATAAAAATCTATTATATTATTTTTTTTCTTTGGAGGGCGGGGTTAGGGATGGGATGGGGACAAAGATTGTGGCACAGTGACAATTTCTAACAATGATTCTTAATATATTTTTAAAGATAGCCTTCCTTAAGAAAAAGGAGGGGGAGTATTATACTTTGTAAAACAAGCCATTAAAAGACAAAATGTAAATGTTGTTTGGGAACCCTGCGTGTAACACTTAAGTCATTGAAAAATCTAAAAAGATCCCATGTGTCCTTTACTGACAGTGACGGAAAGACACATTTTTTCCCACCTCCTCTATTTTATATCTACTCGCAGTTTTTAGACTTTTAAGTTTCTATTTCGAGTCTCCAGACGAAAGACATCCAAAGTGTAGCGAACATAAATTGTGCATCCCCTTTCTAAAAGCGGTTCGCCCCCTTGTGGCCTGACGAAGATGACGTCACATGCGATCATCACCTTAGCCTTTCGCCTCTCTACAAACTGCAGAGGAGATGTGTGTATATAGGATAAAAAGGATAGATGAGTGCGAAAAAGTCAACAGAATAAGAAGGAAAATGTTGATTTTGCAGACGTTCAAAAAATTGACTGCAGAATTTCTTACGATTAAGGTATCTCACTGCATCGATAGGAACAATTTCAAAATAAAAAGTTTTAAGAAACTGCAATAAAAGTAGAATTCTTTAGCTAGTTCTAAAAATTGGAAATTATCATCACAATACTGCATATTTTCATATATAAATCGACTTAGAATAACTCTGACTCCCATAGCTTCTCAGCATTTAATCAACAGTCATTCATGAAAACTGCGATGTTAAAGAGACACTACTTTTTTTTTTTTTCCAAAGTGGGTTTTTAAATATTTTTGCGTACACTCTCATTTTCTAATTGTTGCCAACACTTTAAAGTTTCTATTATACAATGTGCGTCTCTAAAGTTCTTTGGCACTCCATTAACTTTAGAACTGTACTCATAAGGACAGCTGTGCTCTTAAAGGTCGGACGTAGGTAAACTAAAGTACCTATGCGCTACCCAATGAAACTGCTTACAGAGCCACCTGGCGGCTAAATTCGGAGTTAGCGTTCATGTCTCATTGGCACAAGATACTGGAAAAAAGCCAATGACAAAGTCTCAGCATCATCGATGCAGTAAGGAAGGAAAGACCAATAATGCTACAAATATAAGGCACAAAACACATTGTTTAGCTCGCGTTTTTCAAAACTACTATTGCCTGACATTAGGCTTATTCATCTTTCATGCTCAAAGTGTTTTCCGTGAGCAATAATATACTTCTGGATTACCTATTCGCCACTTTTATGTCTATAGCTCTCGCCGTTCGGCAGTTAATGGGGTGACAAAAAAATTAAGCAGGCACACTGTGTATTGTTAAGAATTTCTGGGTAGTTCTGTCCCTTCAAGGGTTTAATATAGTCTAAAATCCGTGTCCTACGCATCAAATAATTAATTTTTTTTGTGGCATCAAAATCGGTTAACTAGAACGCGAGATAGGGAGTTGTGAAAGTCCCCATTGCTTACCATAAGGTTTTCTCGAATTCTCGAGAAATATAGTTGCTAGAGCTTAGTTGATTTTACTTTTGGGGACTTATTTTTGGCGCAAAATTTAGCAATATTTCGCCCAAAAGTTGACAAGCTTGGCGACATTTTTGGCGTGGGTTTACTAATGGGACCTGTAATGCTTGTTTTCCTGCATTAATATGACGCAATAGCCTAATATAACTCAATTACATTTCTAATCAAAATTCACGAAATTTTTCTGGAGCTGGATTACGCTAGAATTTTCACCGTATGTCGGCATAAAGTAAAAAAGGAGGCAGAACAGGCCAGGACTTCAGTTTAGTGAACGCTCGTAGCCAGTTTCCTGCATTCTGCTGAGAGCATAAGGAATTGTGTTGTTCGCTCTTTCAGAAGCGATATTTTGTTTGTTTTGAAAAGCTTGTTTTTGCAGGCTGTGTGCGAGTTCTTCATTGTTGGATCCCGAGGAACTGTTTATGATTTTCATCGAGAATTTTCACTGAAAATTTTGGCCTGTGAAAGTATTTTGCTGTGAGTGAAAGACAGAATCTGAGAAATCTTCCGTGTTAAGCTGACGTTGGAGTTTAACACGGAAAAGCATCCATTTACTGCGCATTATTAATTCCTGTGAGTTTTGTACAACTGATTGTTCGGCGAAGTTCTAGAAACAATTAAATTCGTGTTCCATCCTGACAAGTGGACTGTTTACTAGAGCTTTCCACCTGCACTGGACTTCGAAACGACTAACCCGAAGACTAAGCAGAGTTTTCTGCCACACTATATTTATTTTATTTATTTCATAAAAGAAATGCACACTACAGATTAAAATCCATTTACAGTGATGCATAAAAGGACAAATTGCATAAGACAGAATTAAAAAAGATAAAATACAGAGATAAAATAAATACCAGTCATGACTGCAAAAGTTCAAAACACTTAACTCTAAAGACTTTAGACAAGTTAAAAATATCATGACATCAAAAGACATGTTAAAAATATCCAAATCTAAAGAAAACTTATTATAAATTTTATAAAATTTATAAGACGAAAAGTAAATGTAATTATATTTTA
Source organism: Cheiracanthium punctorium (assembly GCA_038373885.1). Classification (NCBI taxonomy): domain Eukaryota; kingdom Metazoa; phylum Arthropoda; class Arachnida; order Araneae; family Cheiracanthiidae; genus Cheiracanthium; species Cheiracanthium punctorium. Next base: position 961,356 of record JAWZYV010007565.1, on the reverse strand, counting down.
TAATTGGATCCACAAATAAATGGCTAATGGCTATTACGAAGAGACCTGTTCGGTACATTGACACAAATACTTTGAAGAATGTCACTGCAGTCTACCCTATTATTGAAAACTTTATAAAAAAATAATAAACAAAATAGTAGATCACGACTAGAACTTAAACTAGGAGGACCAAAAGCACTTCTCAAGTAAGATGAAGAAATATTCGGAATGTAAATAGGATTGCTTTTGTAATATAAATAACGAGTAAACTGAGTAATAACTATATGTAATAATAACTATGATGAATAACTATATGTAGTAATAACTGTGAGTAATAACTATGAGTGATAACTACAGAATTTATGATAACACTTGAAGATACTTTGGGTAACTGCGGAAATATATCACTCGGTCGATCGATATCGTCTACAACTAGGTCATTTTCTCATCCATTTTCCGAACTTCACTAAACAGAAGGAGCTTTGACCTCGGTGCCCACGAAGGTGCGATGGTGATGGTTATGTTCCAAACACGTATCACTGACCACTCCCCGATCGACCCTTGCCTCGTGAACCCTGAAAAGGATTCTGCACGAAGCTGTATCCTTTCATCGCCGTGATCAGTGATAGACCTGCCGGGCGAAAAAAAAAAATTTCAATGAAACCTTCTTAGCGAAGATGTTAAAACTCCAAGTGCCATCTTTAATAATATTTAGAAATTTGAGTTGCGCCATATTTTTCTACAGATAGCAGTGCAGTGTACTTGATTTTCTTTTCTCTTATGGTAAGTAAGATTACGTTCCTCCGTAAAGGTCCCATTTAAAGACTTTAAAAAAAAAGAAAAGAAAAGAAAGAAAACGTTGTTGTAAGTTTCAGTATTACTTCGTTTGAAAACCAACTGTGTCAAATAGCCAGGTCAACTGACTCAACTAACCAGAATTCCTTTTACAGCAGTCAAAAATGTGATTTCGTAAAATTGCATGATATTCGTAGACCCGGTCATAAAATTTAAGCGATATTCGCAATTTGTGCGATTCTGAATAGCTCCTCGAGATTACACAGTTCGATATTTTTCACGAGATTAATAGAAATACCTTACTTTCTTTCTTCTGTTCAACTTTGGAGAATTTAAACATTTAAATTGAGCATCTATAAGGTGGACATAAGTAATTGGTAACATTATCAGGGGCGTAGCCTAGGGGGGTCATATCCCCCTTCGCCCATGAGGAATTTTTTGCCATACAAAATGTATATTCTTCACTCCCTTATCACACACATGTATGCATATATGTGAGTATCAGTAGTTGTAACCCCCCCCCCCCATGAAAAATTTCTGGCTACGCCCCTGGTAACATTAGTAGAGTTCTTACTGTAATATGGATTAAAACATGACATACCGTATAACAACTATTTCGTGAAATGAAACGTATTCGTTATACTCACCAGTCTTCTACCAGTGAATTGCAACTTAAGGAACCAATAAGCCTACCTTAATATATCCCTCGGTAGTTTTAGTAATAGGTAATGTCTGAACCTTTTTGTTATCATTTTTTATTTTTTGCTCAATATCTTTTGGGTGAACTCATATCTTTCGGGTTAACTCATTGAAAAAAAAGTAAGAAAATCCGAAACACTTTCAGATTTTAAATACGCACTAAAGTGCGATTTTTTAAAAGCATATCATAATTTATGTGTCGTTCCTATTTTTCTTCCTTATTCCATTAAGTTGAAAAGTGTATCGTTATTCATGAGTGGGCCGTATTTTTTTTTCCTTGTTTCATAAAACACATCTTCGGAATCGAAATCTACCTTAAAATCGCCAATAAAACTGTTTTACAATCCTCGCCAAGCATTTTCCAACTGTATTTCACCGTATTAAATACTATTTGGAATGTGCATCCTAAGCCATGAGTGTACCGTGTTTGTCTTTCTTAGGCTGATTTGTACTTTAACGGCTCGATTCTCTCCAAGGTGGCGATAATTAAACAAATGCACTTACCACGACGATTTTCTGTATTTATGCGGCAACCGTTGTTTAGAATTAAAATGGCAATTTGAAACAACATGTAAGTACAGCATTCCATTACTTATTTATTTATTTCGGGTTGCCATTTAAGGTAGTTTTAATAATTGAGTGTCTTCAAATTCCTTAGCTGGTACGTTTATAGTTTATTTGATCACTTTAGTTGGTTGATTTCTACTTTAACCTCCCCCCCCATTACTATCGCCAAGTTGGCGATAACTATACATATTCAGTTACCATGACGACTTTTTACATTTATGTGGCAACCATAATAAAAAAATTGCGGTTTGGAACAACATGTAAGTACAGCATTACTTATTTGTTTATTTATTTATTTGGGTTGCCAGTAATGTAGTTTTAATAATTAAGAGTCTTCAAATTCCTTAACTGGTGCGTTTATCACTAATATGTTCACTTTCGTTATCCCTTGTTCCTATAGGAGCGTTGAAACTTGTGCATAACTCCTAGAGTTCCATGACTCAAAAGTGCGGCGATTTTTTAGGTTGGTGAGAGTGAGGGGATGCGTTAAAATAGGAATCAATTCTTTCTTGTTTCATAGAACACATATTTGGAATCGAAAACTATCTTAAAATCTTCTACTGAAACTGTTTTACTATCTTCGCCAAGCATATTCCAACTATACTTCACCATTTTAAATAGTGTTCCGAGTGGGCGTCGTAATCCATGAGTGTGCCCTGTTTGTCTTTCTTGTTTCATAAAACACATATTTGGAACTGAAATCTATATTAAAATCGCCTACTGCCACTATTTTACAATCTTCGTCAGGCATATTATAACTATACTTTTCTAGTTTCTTGCACAATTCGGAAGATATTGCCAAGCTTAGTTCGGTTATGAAGTTTTTTTTTGGCTGAAAACTTGGCAATCAATTATCAAAAATGGCAAACTGTGCGACTTTAAAAAATTTTAATCCCCACCCCCCCCCGTGTTATCTGGCAAACTCATTAGAAAAGATCTTCACCGCGACAATTCATGTCTACAAAGCCTGTCTACAAATTATGTCTACAAAGTCGCGTAGACAAAAATCTGGGCTTGGACGAATAGAACCCTAGTGCTAAAAAGATAATTTAGACAGGTAAGGGTAGGAATGAACTGACTGACTTATGATTTTGACACCATGAAACCAGAGAACACTCGAAGGCCTAAATAGCAAAATGAAATTAATATAGTGTCTGTAAAAGTCTCGATCCAGTATGTATTTCTGCATATCTATGTCCTAGAAACATAATTACAGTTGCAAAAATATTTTAAATGAAATAAGTATGTATCACTTGTTTAGAGCTAAACTTTGTAAAACCATAAAATCCCACTTTTTACAGGACATCTTGGTCCTATTTTATGTATAGTAAACACATCATTTAATAGTTTCATCTCAAGTATCACACACACACACACAAACTAGCAATAATAATAATAATCTGAAACACTTTTATGTTTTAAATACCCACTATAATGCCATAGCGTCTTCCTTATTTCTCTCCCTTGCTTCATTAAATGTGAAACTGCATCATTATCCCCGCGTCGGTCTTTTTTTTTTTTTGTGTGTGTGTGTGTGTGTGTGTTTGTGTGTATCATTACGTTGGAAAGTGTACCGTAACCTATGTGTCGACCCTATTTGTACTCCTTTTCCCTATTATGTTGGAAAATGTATCATTATCTTTGTGTCTGCCCAATTTATTTTCATTGTTGCATTATGTAGGAAAGTGCATCATAATCCATATGTGTGTTGTATTTTGCTTCTTTCTTGTTCTATAAAAAAAAAAACACTTTTCAGTATTGAAATCTGTAAAATTGTCTAATAAAACTGTTTTACGATCTTCGTGAGGCATATTCTAACGACACTGTACCTGCGTTTACACGAATTTAAAGTTGTTTTTAATTATAATTAGATACATGTTTACTGTCCCATTCGTCTCCACCCCTTGGGCAGAATTGTAATATGCCATTAGACTGAAGCAGAGCAGGTATCAGAAACTGGTTCTGAACCCAAGAACTTGCGTGGCGACATTATCCGACCGGACAAAAGGCACCCGCATGCCTTTTCTTCAGTTGTTGAGGTGGCGTCGTATCTCGTGCCCACCACAACATTTTTTTTTAAATCTACGAAAACACAACATTCAATGAAACTTACTGGTTTTATTGAAAACTTCCTATGCACCTTTACAGTGTATGGAAACAAGCATATACTAAATTATAACAGTTTTTTAACAATACTTTTACTGTGATCAGGGAAACACTTCGTTCATACCTTGTATATACGCTTAATATTTTCTTGGGGTTTTCTCGGAGGTATTTGCAAAAGTCAGACTTGAGCGGTTTTTTTACAGTCTGCCATTGCTGTAAAAAGAAAAGAAAGGGGGATAATCGTCTTTTATTTCGCCATTCAAGCCTCGCGATCTACGGATAACTTGGCAGTCTACAATGAAACCAGCTTTCCATGTAATTGCACGCTCAACATGACTTGACCCCGCCAAAAGTGGATCACTCGGCAAAATCTCTCCTTTTTCTTTCCATCGGAGGTATATTTCCCTAATCCTTTCATCTTCAGACGTCGCCATTTTTTCCCACGACCTATCCCCTTCCCCACCCTCGTTCTTATACCTGCCTCTTTTTGGCGCCCGGGATCCTCGCCAGACTGGCCCGCCAATAATAATAACAACAATAATAATAATGAAAAAATAAAATATATGCAGCCCAGAGATGAGAAAATAATAGGAATAATCTCGGCCCACACCCAGCCATGAATGCCCGAAAGGTGCTAACAGGAATGTTTGGCCTCTCGCCCCCCCCCCCCCCACGTGGAAGGCTGCTTACTTGACCCCCTGGTGGAGCAAAGGCGAGAAGAGCGGCCCGATCTCTCTCCGCTCTTTGACAACCTTATTAAAAGTGGAAATGCTGATTTTTTTCCGCTTACATTTGCTGATGCGAATAGTTATTTTAAAGAGACGCAATAATCTTTTAATGAACAGCATATTAAAGAAAAAACAATGAACTGTCGCAATATTATCCGTCAAAATTGTGCCTGTACTAAATTTTAATTCTAATTAAAATACCAGTCCCAAAAGTTTAAGGGGAAGGAAGTCACGATATAGAGATGCCAACTACTACGGATTATCCGTAGTTTCTACGGAATTTGGTTTTTCTACGGACAACGGAAAAAGCGTATATTTTTGCGTAAATTTAAATACAAATTCATTTATTCTATAACGTTTTTAAACTATGCTCTTTTAATGATCTTCAAAAAAAAGAGCACCTAGAGTTATTGCACAACACCCAAAACCTAAAACAAACAATTATCGGATGCAATCGATACCGAATTTGTTGTCGAATCTGGACTTCTCTGGAATCCCTCTTCTTCCACCCCCCCCCGCCCCTTCTAGCACTTTACACTTAATCTTTTCTGCTTTTGTCTTCAAGCCGCACTAACTGCGAAGGCTCGGTCATAAGGTACCATTGTGATAAGTTTCTATTTGTTTTTAATTAAGATTAATTTTTAATAGGGTGTAATTAAACTATTTTTCTAAAAAAAAAAAAAAAAAAAAAAAAAAATTGGCCTAGAGATTGACTACTGACAAACCTAAAACTGAAAATATTCACAATTATTACTGAAAAGTCTCATTGAGGGTTGGCATCACTGCGATTAAACTAATTTTACAAAAATATCTTTTAAATAGATGTCTTTTTTAAGTTTATTTTTAATATTTATTAAACATAATATACGAAATTGCACATTTTCTTATATACATCCTAGATTAGATTACAAATATTAGGCATAAAAATGATTTAATAAAATTTTTCTTTGCTAGTCTTTATTGTAACAAATTTTATTGCTAAATAAAGCACACAGATTCTTTGAAATATGATTAACTGTGCTCCTACCGCAAAGAAAGAAAAAAAAAAAAAAGAGAGAGAGAGAGAGAAGAGGGAGGAAAAGAAGAAAAGGAGAAATAAAACTGAATATAATTTATTATTTTTAATAAACTGTGTTTCACTTCTTTTAAGCTTTTAAGCTTTGAAACTTTCATTAGTAAAAAAGAACGCTATTAATTTTTTGATAAAAACTTAAACCGGAGTGCGAACATTTTCTTGAAACCGAATAATACTTAAGGTTGTAGCCAAAGGTTTTTTTTTTTAAATCAAGAATATATTTTTTTTAATCAAGAATTTATTTATTTATATTTTTTAATCATAGATGTTTTTCTGAAAGCTGATAAACAAAGAATGAAAGAATGATAAGCCAAGAAAACTTTTCAATTTTAGGGAAACTGAAAAATCACCACGAAGTCCTATCACCTAAAACAAGGTTTCCCGTGTTATAAATTTTTACAATTTGTAAAACTTTAACAGTAAGGCAATGGAAAGAAAATACTGCCACATATTTTTAATTTATGAAAAAGGACTCTTCAGCGCGGTTGTTTGTGCCACAAAGAAATATGATTAGTTTTACGTTAGGATGTAAAAGATGATCAAAGTTTTCAATTTGCTACGCGTAGACTTAGTAACAGATATTGTGTATGTAGCCGGAATATATTTTAATCCATAATATCCAGATAGTTTAGCTTAAAGGCAAGAAAAAAGATGAAGCAGAAGATATATTAAGAGCTGCAAGTTAAAGCAGGATTTAAACTCCATCACTTCGGATGAACAGCTGCAGAAAAAAAAATGTCCCACTTGTTCTTTATTTGGCCATTATTCGTGGTACAGTAAAGTTATATATACCATCCGTTTGCAAATAACGTATCCTTTAATTTACTATCAATTTAATTTGCATAAGTTGCCGTCTTCCTATTTAATTCTGCATCCACTTCGTTTTTCTCAATGGCAACACTATATTTTGATTTTATTAAACGAAAGAAAACCTTCAAATTACCCTAAATATACACTTTCACCGATTTTCTTCGATAATTTCCGGAGATATTGCACATTCTTTTTTGCGCGATTTTAATGGACTTTCTGCAAATAGAAAAACGCTATTTGTACGTTTCGAACTTTTCGCCTTTCATTCATTTCGCTTGCGAGAGTTAAAAGAAATAAACATTATTTTCAAGGGAAACACTGTTTCTATTCTTAAAAGTTCTTTGTGCTGAGAATATCAGGGGTAGAAATTAGAATATTTTCTCAGCGGTCCAAATGATCCGTGAGTCCATTACTTCCTTGGTTCGTACACGTGATTATGAACACGTGTACGAACCAATTCAACAATTTACGAACACGTGTACGAACGTGTAAGCATTCGTTTTGCATTTTTTCCATAAAGGAAAAAATGCAAAACGAATGCTTACTATTTTGAAAATCTTTCTAATTTTGAAATAGTTATTGAGTATTTCTCTTGAAGGTTCGCTTAGACAGGATAAATGTTGCCAGGAGTGAGAGGCTGTTCTCTGCTCTTCTGACAACCAGCAGGAGTGTTACTCATCTACGGTCGAACTCCAAGAATGGTTTCATGACTGAAAATTTATTTCGCTTCCTTCCTTTAATAGTATCGTCTGCAATGTGCAATATTCTTATAAGACTACTAGCTGAAGTACCCGTTCTTCGCACGGGAATGGATGGACTTTTTGATATTACGATTTGTGGTGATTACTATTCATTGTAATAAACAGATATAGCAAAGTGGATATCGCGTTATATTGTGTCCAATAATCATGCATACCGAATTGCAAGGCAATCGTTTGTACGGTGGAGAAGGCCATGCGGCGTGCGCAATCTAGTGGCGAGTTTTAGCAAAACGGATACGGCGAAAATATTTTTCGCATTCAGATATCGATGTATACGAATTTTCATGACTATCGGCTGGACAGTCCTGAAGTTTATGTGTTGACGCGACATCTAGTGGCAAGTTATAGGAAAATGGATAGCGCCAAACTCTTCCCCGTGTTCAAATATCTATGTATACCTATTTTCATAGCGATTATTTGCACAGTCAAGAAAAGATACACTGCAGGGCCATCTAGTGGTTCAATAAAGTAATGATTTGCTACAGCGCCGTCAGGTGGCGAGTTACAGCAAAATGGATAACGCTAAAATATTCTCATTGTTCAAATAGCTATGTATACTGATTTTAATAGCGACCGTTTGAATGGTCAAGAATTTGGCCTGCTGCAGCGTCATCTAGTGGCGAGTTAAAATAATAATGCATTGCAGTGTCATCTAGTGGTGAGTAACAGCAAAAGGAACGCAGTTAGAATATATTCTTCGTGCTCAAATGTGTAAGTATAAAAAATTTTATGCCGATAGTTCGAACGGTATAGAAGTTGATGCTTTTCAGCGCCATTTAGCGGCAAGTTACAGCAAAATGGATAGTGAAAAATATTCTCCATGTTCTAATATTCGCGTTTACCAAATTTCATCGAAATCGGTTGGACGATATTCGCATAGCAAACGGTTAAACGGAATAGAATTCAACGTTGTGCTGCGGCACCAAGTGGCAAGTTAAGGAAAACGGATAGCATAAAAACCTTCTCCATCATAAAAGACTTAGGTGAACCAAATTTCATCGTGCAACGGTGCTCAACGGTGCTGGAGTTTTTCAACCTCATAAACACATACCAATATTCATTTCTATCTATAACCAGTGTTATTATATATACCAGTCTCAAATAAAATCCAGTTTCAAATCTAAGCCTCGCCAAAGTGCGAACATACGCCATTTTGCAAGAGTTTTTTCAGGGAATCATTCGAAACATTGACTTAGCAGCAATCAATATGGGAAATGGTTCGACCGCCAAAGAGTAGCACGCATTTATTTGAAAATTGGAATCCCTTAATACAGCCGATTTTTTTTTAATTATCAACTATAATGTGTTTTATTCATCGTTACTCCGATGTACTAAATGAGAAGATTTCAATTTTCTGAAATTTGGCGGAATTCCCCCAACTTAAATCAATGTACTCAATTGGCGAGAATTCTGTAGTTAGATCTCTTGAAATCCCTTAATAACTGCATTATTTCTTCACGGATCATTAAAATTTAACGCTCTATTCTCATAAAACCTTTGCACTTGTTTTCAAAAATCTATTTCCTTAAGCTCTCAATAAATTGCGCCAAGCCGAAAACTGTGCAAACCGCTAGAACGCACTTACTCAAAATCCATATTTCAGCCATTTTATTTTTTCGCCAAACTAAAAAAATTTACACATTAGCCTCGGAAATCTTCAATTCTTATTGTTTTGCGTGTAAAGCATTACATTCCTGATCTGATTTCCCATGCACTCGATATTATAATTTAAAAAAAAAATAACCTTACGAATATAAACTAACAAAAAAAAAATCATTATTATTCTTTTATTTTTACTTTGAGAATTTGAAACATTTTATTCGGCAAAATCGCCACACATGGCAACCACGATCCTTATTTCAAGCTTTTTTCACTACAGGGGTTACAATTACGGAAAGCTTTTTGCGTGAAGAGCATAAAAAATCTCTTAAATTCCGGGAACGGGTGGACTTTCAAAGTTTTAAAGTGGACTACGATTTATTCTATATTATTTTACATATCTGTGCTAAATTTCAGGCCGATAGGTTCATTTTTGTGTATTTGTATACGAACGACATTTTATTCGGCAAAATCGCCACACATGGCAACCACGATCCTTATTTCACACTTTTTTCACGACAGGGGTTACAATTACGGAAAGATTTTTGCGTGAAGAGCATAAAAAATCTCTTAAATTCCGGGAACGGGTGGACTTTCAAAGTTTTAAAGTGGACTGTGATTTATTCTATATTATTTTACGTATCTGTGCTAAATTTCAGGCCGATAGGTCCATTTTTGTGGATTTGTATACGAATCAAATCCACAAACAAACAAACAAACAAACAGAATTTCATTTTTATTTATAAGATTGGCGGTATTTTAATTTATAGTCAGATGAAAATTTAGACAGAAAAACGTGATTTTGAATGTTTGATAAAGTATGGGGAAGTCCAAAGACCTGATGTTTCCAATATTAAAAAAGGTCAAATTCGTGCCTGGAATGTTGAGGATGTTAATTTTTCAGAAATAGAACGCTGTATTGGAAGACATACATCTACTGCATCTAATTCTATACATGGAAAATATTTTATTTGGGGGATATGGTAGGGGACGCAACAATAGATGCTTTACAGAATCACCCTAAAACTGTAAAAAACTCTTATTTATTTACTTCAAAATTTGATATTTTTTAAATACCGCTATCTTTTACTGTGTTTTTGGACAAAAGAAATCTAATTTACGTGTACTTTACGCAATTTTCAAAACATTGTCACTAAATAAATTTATATATGGTCCCTTAACTCATGAAAACAGCACATTTTAATTAATATAAATTATATAACTGAACATAAAAATTTGAAATTTTGCACAGCCATATAATATTGTTTTCTGCATCTATTTCCATCAAAATTTGGCTTGGTCGCTATTCATAATTTTTTTAATATTAATTTAATAATTCATAATTCATATTAATATTTCATTAAAAATTATAATAATAGTAAATTATGTTAGGGTCGTTTAGTTCTAATAGTACGAATAAAAATCAGCTTCTTATTATCAATATTATATGAGATATGATTTAAAGTATGAAAAAATATTTTAACACAGTGGGAGGGGGATTTTGGGTGCTCATAACTCACTCATTTTCAGTTCAAATTTATTGAAAGTTGGTATCCGGAGTTAAAATGAGCTAAATTTTTGAAATATTAAGTGAAATCTAGGGATTGCTATTGAAAAAAAAAAGTTGGTGCGAATTTTAATATGGAGACGGCCCCTTATGCAATTTTTATGTATAGCAAATTAATGTGTACGCCAATTGTAAACGATTGGTATATGTAACTTTGCTGTACGACGAACGACGACGGCTGAACAAAGTACAAGTGGGACATTTTTTTTTTTCCCGTAGCTGTACATCAGAAGTGAATCACTCTGAAGTCGTCCTGAGTGATCATCCTTTTTACATATATTCACAGTGGTTTCACATCACGGGCGTTGTCACTGTTGCTTGTGCGCAAACCCTTTCAACTACGAGGCTCGTAATTTAAATAGTGAATGCGAATAGAAATAGTGAATGCGCCTAGAAAATGAACCGATCGTTTGTTTACATTTTTCAATTAGCCTTCACTCTGGATCAATCATTGGTACGGGGAGAGACTCTCATCAAAAGTCGGTCGGTCGGGGTCAAATTGTTTTACCGTTCATTATTAGTGTACACTTTGGATGAAACAAACAGGAAAGGTAATGTTACACATAAGGCTCATTCAGGCCAGGACTTGCCAGGTTGGCTGGTCGGCGATCGCCTAGGGCCTCCGGTCCAAGGGGCCCCCAGAGAGTCCCCCCAAAAAGGATATACCCAGACAGCACATAAGCTTAAATCAAGCTTGACATTTCCTTGAATTTGACGTATTAATGCAATCTTGACAGTTCAATTCATTTTAAGCTGGCAGCAAGCTTGCAGGAGTCAAGTTGAATTGTCAAGCTTCAATACAGTTTGATTTAAGCTTGACAAGTGATACTAGCTCGATTTCAGCTTTCAAAATGCGCAGTGATGGCGCCAACTGTGAAAGAGAATGGACATTAATTGTCTAGGGTCCTCAAATTTGCTGAAAGTTCGTAAAAGATGTGTTTTATTTTATTACCAGTGCCATATTACCGGCAGGGCAAACGGGGCAACTGCCCAGGGCCTACAGATTTTAGGGCCCAAAAATCTTACATCTTACACTTTTGTAGTTTTAAAATAAAATTACAAAGGATAAAAAAAAAAAAAAAATCAGAAGTTAAATAATTTTTTTAATTATAAAGTATGAACAATGAAAATAATTCAAATTTACATTTGTATAAATTAATTTAAACTTATTTTTAATTCTTCGAAATGCTCTATATCGATATAGTATACCAATATGTAGGAAAATAACTAACCACGTTTGTAAAGAGAATTTTTAGCGTTAAAAAATAGCAAAATATTTCAATTATTTGTTAGTTTAAGAAATATTTACAAAAATGACTAAAGTGTTTGTATTCCATACATGTTAACAACTGTGATATTGCATTTCGAAGTAACGTTTAACTATCTGTTTCTTTGATTTCAGATTACTTAACACAAAATTTGTCTTAAGTAAGTAAACCCAAATATGGGCCCCAATATATAGTTCCAAATATGGAAATTCTTCAAAATAAAATACAATTATACTACGAAATTGATTTCAAAATCAGTCGTTTGCCTCGATTTTGGCCAGCAGTATTGCGGTACTGAAAGTTTTAAAACGTGTGCTGCTCTTAAGTTTATATTATGTTTATTTCCCTATTAGTAGAGTCTCTAAATCACACATAACATTATTTTAATTTTGATGCATCCCATGGAAAAATAAAAGAAACAAATAGTGCATCGCCCACTTATCAATCTGGCGAGAAAACAGCGTGATAAGTCACTTCAAACTTTAGTCAGAGCTGCACAAGGCTTAGTGGCTGAATCGATAGCGAGCTCGACTGCTAACCCAAAGGTGTCGGGTTCTATTCCAGCCACGAACACTCGATGGAAACAGATTAATTTAAATTGAAATTTCAGCGTAGAGGGGGAAAATGTGTGGGGCGAGTTCGCCGATCGGCGCCCTGTGTATTTAGGGAACTTTCTTTTAGGAAAATTTATTAAGCTTGAAATGCCAAGCTTAATGCAAGCTGGGCAAGTGTAAACTAGAACACTTGATTCAAGCTTGCATTAAGCTTACAAGCTTGAAATTTTCAAGCTTCATTCAAGCTTATTGACTTGATAAATCAAGCTTGCTGCAAGTTTGATGCAAGTTTGCTGTGCTGTCTGGGTACTACTTTATAATTAGAGGGATTTGATATATATACGGGGTGAATCTAAACTCGTTTGGGAAATTTTTAAGGGGTGATAGGGCACATAATAAGGGATCAGAATCACATAGCAATGTGGGGTCGGCAGCGTCGTCTTCGTGTAGCTGTTAATAATCACTTCGGAAAAAAGTGCCGAAACAACAGTACACCTTCCGACCATTGTTTCGTCAGAAACTAATACATTTTTCTCCGAAAACAGAAGACTAAAATTGATAGCAAGGGCGGATTAAAGGGGGGGGGGCGACCGCCCTCCCCCTTCGAGAAAAAGAAATTAATGTAAAAGATCCTATTTTACTTCCATAAAATGGATGTACATGTCAATCTTCTAACTAACCGCCTCCACCGACAAACTAACCCCCCCCCCGACAAACTTGCAATAATCCGCCACTCATTGATAGTTTCAAAATTCTATTTTCTTTCATGGATGAAATTTTCGGTGAGACGAGCTTATTGTTTATGAAACTTGGTTGAGAAATGAGACGGACACTTCAATACTTTTCCGGGTAAGTTAAAACTGCGTTTTTCACCCCTGATTGCTATGTGATTACGATTCCTTATTGCGTGCCCTATCACCCCTTAAAGTTTGCCCAGAGTTTAGATTCACCCTGTATAGAGAGAAAGAAAAAGTAATTTTATTATTTACTAGCTGAAGTACCCGTTCTTCGCACGGGAATGAATGGACTTTTTGATATTACGATTTGTGGGGATTACTATTCATTGTAATAAACAGATATAGCAAAGTGGATATCGCGTTATATTGTGTCCAATAATCATGCATACCGAATTGCAAGGCAATCGTTTGTACGGTGCAGAAGGCCATGCGGCGTAGTGCAATCTAGTGGCGAGTTTTAGCAAAACGGATACGGCGAAAATATTTTTCGCATTCAGATATCGATGTATACGAATTTTCATGACTATCGGCTGGACAGTCCTGAAGTTCATGTGTTGACGCGACATCTAGTGGCAAGTTATAGGAAAATGGATAGCGCCAAACTCTTCCCCGTGTTCAAATATCTATGTATACCTATTTTCATAGCGATCATTTGCACAGTCAAGAAGTGATACACTGCAGGGCCATCTAGTGGTTCAATAAAGTAATGATTTGCTACAGCGCCGTCAAGTGGCGAGTTATAGCAAAATGGATAATACCAAAATATTCTCATTGTTCAAATAGCTATGTATACTGATTTTCATAGCGACCGTTTGAATGGTCAAGAATTTGGCCTGCTGCAGCGTCATCTAGTGGCGAGTTAAAATAATAATGCATTGCAGTGTCATCTAGTGGTGAGTAACATCAAGAGGAATGCAGTTAGAATATATTCTTCGTGCTCAAATGTGTAAGTATAAAAAATTTTATGCCGATCGATCGAACGGTATAGAAGTTGATGCTTTTCAGCGCCATTTAGCGGCAAGTTTCAGCAAAATGGATAGTGAAAAATATTCTCCGTGTTCTAATATTCGCGTGTACCAAATTTCATCGAAATCGGTTGGACGATATTCGCATAGCAAACGGCTAAACGGAATAGAATTCGACGTTCTGCTGCGCCACCTGGTGGCAAGTTAGAGGAAAACGGATAGCATAAAAAGCTTCTCCATGATAAAAGACTTAGGTGAACCAAATTTCATGGTGCAACGGTGCTCAACGGTGCTGGAGTTTTTCAACCTCATACACTCATACCAACATTCATTTTTATCTATAACCAGTGTCATTATATATCCCAGTCTCAAATAAAATCCAGTTTCAAATCTAAGCCTCGCCAAAGTGCCAACATACGCCATTTTGCAAGCGTTTTTTCGGGAAATCATTCGAAGCATTGACTTAGCAGCAATAATATATGGGAAATGGTTCGACCGCGAAAAGGTAAAGCAAGCCTTTATTTGAAAAGTTGAATCCCTTAATACAGCCGAATTTTTTAAAATTATCAACTATAACGTGTTTTATTCATCATTACTCCGATGTACTAAATGAGAAGATTTCAATTTTCTGAAATTTGGCGGAATTCCCCCAACTTAAATCAATGTACTCATTTGGCGAGAATTCTGGAGATAGATCAATTGAAATCCCTTAATAACTGCATTATTTCTTCACGGGTCATTAAAATTTAACGCTGTATTCTAATAAAACCTTTGCACTTGTTTTCAAAAATCTATTTCCTTAAGCTCTCAATAAATTGCGCCAAGCCGAAATCTGTGCAAACCGCTAGAACTCACTTTCACAAAATCGGCATTTGAGCCATTTTATTTTTTCGCCAAACTAAAATAATTTACCTATTAGCCTCGGAAATCTTCAATTCTTATTGTTTTGCGTGTAAAGCATTACATTCCTGCTCTGATTTCCCATGCACACGATATTATAATTTAAAAAAAAATAACCTTACGAATATAAACTAACAAAAAAAAATCATTATTATTCTTTTATTTTTACTTTGAAAATTTAAAACATTTTATTCGGCAAAATCGCCACACATGGCAACCACGATCCTTATTTCACACTTTTTTCACTACAGGGGTTACAATTACGGAAAGATTTTTGCGTGAAGAGCATAAAAAATCTCTTAAATTCCGGGAACGGGTGGACTTTCAAAGTTTTAAAGTGGACTGTGAGTTATTCTATATTATTTTACATATCTGTACTAAATTTCAGGCCGATAGGTCCATTTTTGTGGATTTGTATACGAATCAAATCCACAAACAAACAAACAAACAAACAAACAGAATTTCATTTTTATTTATAAGATTTCCCAGTAATCTTACCTCTTTACGCAGTGGCGCTGAGGTGGATCCCAGGATCGCCGAGGCTCGAGGGGACCCGTGAAGAGCCAGGGGCCCCAAAAACTCTTAAAACTGTTAAATGTAGTTTATTGACACGTAAGACTAATTTCCAAATCTTACATAGTGTAATATTCTTTTCCCTCTAAATTTCTCAGTAAGGGGCTCCCTTTTCTAGAACTCTAGTAAGGGGCGCTCTCTGTCTCACAGAACAGAGGGAACTGAAAACAGTTAGTTCCCTCTGTTCTGTGAGACGAAAGGCTTTGACTGAGAAAGACCGAAAGAATTTTCAGTCGAAACGATCGTATCAAGTTACTAACTATGTGTGTTTTTTCACATTTTATTTATTTTATCGGTCAACACCAGTATTTTGAGTGTTTTTTCCGATAGCATTAGTGAGTCTCAAGTAGGGTTGCCAACCGTCCCGCGAGACGTTTGTTCGTCAAAGAAAATAAAAAGTTTATTCAACTCGATTGCAAATGATAGTCTTGAAAATTATTTGAAATGATGAAATTATCTGAAAATGATTTGTCTTGATCATACAAAGCAGAGGGTTGGAGGACTATTAATTAATGTTAATTTTTAAGTTTTCCTGATTCTTTTAACTGTCGTCTATGTTGTATGTGTAATTATGTCGAATTAGTTCTCAGCATAATATTCGATAAAACTATTTAAAGTGTAAAAATTAAATATGGTTTTAATTGTATTTCTCGCTTTCCTGTAATAAATACGCTGAGTCCCGCTTTCTTTAGCCATGTCCCGCATTTTGATTGCGAAAGTCCCGTAAATCCATGTATAAAATGTTGGCATGCCTAGTCTCGAGACTCGAGAAACAAATACCATAACTCCCTGACAAAAAATTTATGTATGATTAGCACGGAAATTTGTGTATTACTAGCAAATGATACAGTAAGAATACCGTGTTTTTAAGCGAAAGAAGCCAAACTAATTCAGCGAAACCCAAACTACTTTTTATTATCCCTTTAACCCTTAGAGGCGCAACCCTTTCCCAATGCTGATAAAAGGACAGCCGTTGCCATCGCTCGACTGAACGACCAGCAAGACGGAGGAAGATCGAAACGTTCATCGCGTGCCACAGACCGAGAGACCCTTTTTTGACGACAGCTGTGCGATACAACCAGCTGCGTCCAAAAAGGGTCTCTAGATCTGTGTCACGCAATGAAAGTTTCGATCGTCCGCCCTCCTGCTGGTCGTTAAGTCGAGCGATGGCAACGGCTGCCCTTTTTTCAGCATTGGCCAATCTATCCAGCTGTTCTCGCATTCTCCCATTTTTCAGCAGATGCCGGTGCTGTTAAAAAGAATCGTGACCATTTTTTGTACGGGAAATGAAGTGCTAAAAAATAAAGGATTCCCGTGGAGCTATGTCACCCAACTATTTTTATAGAAATCCAATCTATTCTTCGTGACTGGCAACAGTCAAACCGTCAGAGTTGGGTGTTCCCAGAGCGGGAACACTGCGCGTTAAAGGGTTAACACTCGGTGTCCTCGCTGTGAGGACACAACACTGACATTTGGGCTGTTTCGATTCACGAAGAATTAATCTGATTTCAATAAAATACTTAAGGAGGACATGGTTATACGAGAATCTTTTTCCATTTAGCACATAATTTCCCGTAAAAATTATAGATTGTTTGTAAAATGGATGTCAGAATTATATTTTTATTACCGACTTCTGCTGAGAATTGGAGAATGCGATACGTCAATATAGAAGAAAAACAAGATAGACTGCCCGATGCCCAAAAAGTGCAGCCGTTGCCGCACAGCCAGCTGTGTGTCAAAAATGTTCTTTAGCTCTGTGGCACGCACTGGACGATTCGATCGGAAGCCATCTCGATGGTAGTTAAATCGTGCGATGGCCACGGCCGCACTTTTTGGACTTCGGGAAATGCTTGATATTCAAAGGGTTAAAACATCGCATAAAATTACGCCTTTCGAACATACCACGTGGCAGACACGAAGACTGTTATTGGAGTAGAGGGGGGGGGGGGGGAGCATGGAGATATTGTTGGGAAAATATTATTATGAAAACAATGGGTGGAGGCGATGTTTGGCGAGGGCGGAGGGTATTTCCCGCGTCGCCGTATTTGCACTGAGACCGACCTTTGGGAGCAGAAGAACAATATGAAGCGGAGGAAATCTTTGACAGATTTTTGGCAAGAAAAAAGAGGAAGAACGCGGAATCGTTTCGCGATTGTTATGTAATTTATCTGCTTGGGAGCCGAATGGGTGAAGCCAGTTTTTTTTAAGGTCGTTTTTGTGAACAGAGACCTTTTCCGTGTTTTATAAACAGTGTGCTCTCACACAAACAATTTGCCTTGAATCCCAGTGTTGCCTAGCGTTCTTTGGAAAAGTTTTCCAAATTTCCACGAAAGTCGCTGGAAATTGTCAAAATTAATTTTTCAAAAAGGAATTATTTTTACGAGGGTTTTATCACAAGGGGCCGATGTCCTGTATAAAACTAGTTAACAACAAACTATTGTATACACCCCGGGTTATAAAATAATCCTTATCACTATACCAGACGTTTAGATTCACATCTCTATCAAGGTGATATAATAAGTTCCCTAAACGACAGAATAGGTAAAACTGGATTGTTACGGTCATGGAATTTATTATCCGCGGAAAAAAAGCTCAAAAATTCAACACCAGGTGCAATGACGTATTTAAGGGGGATGGCTATGGACCCGAACCCCCCCCCCCCCGAAATTGTCAAAATGAAAGGTAAATAAGGGGCCCGAAAGGTAGGCCCCGAAATAGTATAAATGTTGCACATGTTGATTTTTGTTACTAAAATGTTAATGATGTGTGTCCTTACTGTTACCGCTTGGACCCTCTCCGACATTTTTGGACCCCCTCCATAATGCTTTTCATGCTGGGGTGGGAGTGGTCGGACCCCTTGATCCCCCCCCCATCCTTAAATACGGTGTTGAACTTTTGAACTTCTTTTCCGCGGATAATAAATTCCATGACCACCTTCACACAATTACCACGTTTGATAACATTTGGTCCACTAGTTTTTCTTTTCTGATCGTTTTAAAATGGAACTTCAGTTATAATCACGGAAGTATATATCATAGGTGTAGACACTCCCCATAGCTACTTGCTTAGATTTTTTGGCACCCAAACTGTTTCAATAATGTAAGCATTGGAAATCTAGTAACGTGCAGCGATCCTCGCAGTAAAAGAATAAAACATTTCCCGCGCTGACTGCTAAGTAATTTTACATGTTTCTAATTTCCCAACCTAGCATGTGAACGAGATTATGAAAGCACGCACTAAATTTTAATAAATTTTTTCACTTTTGCTTAAAAGGGGGGAAGTTCTATCTTGATATGATTAAAATATTGAGTTTATATTTGTTAGGGAGTGTGTATACAGTGTCTGAGAAAAAAAGAACTTTTTGTCTGCTAAGGCTTGTGTTTACACCAAAAAAAGGCTTTCAGTTCACCAGCAGTTACCGAGTGAAGTGTTGCTCCATCTATATGTAACAACGGCGTTATCCGGGGCCTTCGCAATTAGTAACGGGCCTGCGCGTGTATTTTGATGAGCCATCCAAAGAGGCCTACGGATGCTCGAGTCTTCACGTATACATCAGGCATTTCTTAAGCTTCCCAGTGCATTCAAACGTTATTTAATGTAGTTTTACGTAATAATTGTGTTACTAATTCAAGTATACGAACTCATGATTAATTTGTTTGCTATGATACATATTGACATAAAGAAAATAGATGCATATAATTTGAAGGAAAAACAAAGTAGCGCTTATTCTCATCATTCACGATTGCTTATTTTAGTTTCACAAGTGGATATTTAATATACTTTAAAATAACTAAATACACAAATGAGAAAGACATTTATATAATGAATATTTCATGAACGTAGTCGTATTTTCCTACGTTATTTTAAACAATTCAACATTAATCTTTAACAAATGATGTATTAAAGCGCATTTCAGTGTTTTCGGGATATCCTGTATATTAGAGAAAATTGATAAAATACGCTCTATAGCGCGATCCCTGAATTAATTATTCTTTAATAAAGACATTTCATGTAGTATATATTAATCTTTTGTCGCTTTCTCAATCGAACTTAGGAATTGAGCAAGCATAATGAACGCTTGTACAAAATATTAACTACATTTGAAGTTTCTGTATAAACGGCCAAAAATCAATAATTTATAATTTACTGTATTTCTGCACTGTACCAGATGTAATTCTTAATCACATAATCAAGGCATATATAACTGATAAATAACATTTTCAACTGGCAAAATTAAATTGTCTAAATAGTATCACAACGTCATGCTTATTTACAAGAATAAAAACTACTCAAGTAATACGATTTCTGATTCAAATAATTTATTTATAAATAACACATGAGTAATTATTCACCAAACATGATTTACATACATATATTTAGAATTTCTAAATACATTATAAGCGTTCACTTACCTTTACATTCAGAGCAAAATGTTCGAATTTTAGGATAAATTTTCATGAAAGAAAATGGCGCAAGATTCACCAAACGATTATCTACATCTAAAGTTCTTTAGTACGACAAAAGTATAAAAAAATTGTTTTAAAATAATAAAATAATATAACATTTGTAATACTTAGAATAATAAAATAGAATACTGTGACTGGGGAAAACAGGCCTCAATGATAAACTCATTTTTAGGGATGGCAACTCATAAGCAGGCCCGTTGCTTAGCGATGGCCCCGCGTTATCCCACTTTCTAAAGGAATTGTCCTCTCTTAGATTTACATTCGTGCGATGCGAATAGTATAAATTCTTAGAGCAACAGCAAAACATAATCAGTTTTTCAACATGTTTTAAGAATCACGTAAAAAAAGTCTTGTTAATAAAACGCTGAGTCTTTATAATAATTTTACACTGATTCGTATTCACGGCTTCATGATAATTCCCGGAGTCTTTATACATTCATTACATTATCTTTATATTGAACTGCGGACATACCCGTTTTTCATACTAATAAATTTTTCTTGTTTCCATGGATAGATTTATTTTCTTCAACTAATATCCACAGGTACAGATACATCTACAGTATCTCTAACTCAAGCGATGTGAATAGATTTTTATTTAAGACTTTTCATTTTAAAAAACTTTAGGCGAAACAGGACATATGAGCTGCTTTAAAAACAGATAGCACTGAAAAAAAAAGTTTTATTGAATCAACAAAAACTTTGTTGAATGAACAAAATTATCTTGTTGAAATAGCGCCTGGAATGGCCAACAAGCGAATGGTCTAGAGCCAATGGAATGGCCAGCTCAGTATCCAGACCTTAATCGGATAGAGCATCTTTCGGACTACCTTGGTAGACAGGCTGCTGCTTTAAGTCCACCTCCAAGGTCTTTAGGAGAGCCAGGCCCGGACTGGCTCCTTTTGGGCACCCTCCCCTAGAAATTGAAAAGGGGCCCGTACCGAGGAATTCAGAGGGAATAAAAAATTAGAATAAGCAATTTTTGAAAATTACTCTTGCGTACCTAAAAACGATATGAAACTATTTTAGAGCTTTAGCGGGCCCCTCGACATATATATCAAATTATTTCAATTATAAAATAATATATCCATTTTTGTGGGCCGACCTGGCCAGTCCGGGCCTGAGGAGAGCTGGAACAGAGTTTAATCCGTGTCTGTTCTCAGCTTCCCATTTCGGTAACCCACGACTTAATTGACAGCTTGAAAAGTCGATGCAGCCAATACATTCAAGCTAGGAGACGGCATATCCCTTATTAAAATTCATTTTTGTTATGTTTCTATGATATTTTACCATATAAAACTGTGGTATATTATTTTTTTCAAAAATGGACTTTTCCAGGGAGATTGCTTTTTTTTTCTGTTTGTGTTGTTGTGAATAATTTTTGCGTTTTTCTTATGTAAACTTCTTTGTTGCATTCTAATACACAGCTGTCTTGTGCACATGTCATCCAGATTTGGTGTTTCTGCATTCATTTGCAAATTAAGCGCCAAAAACCGGTTGTTCCTTAACTTTTCAAAGCCAGTGTAGTTAAATGTGACTTTTAGGCACGTAAGCCTAATTTTCAAATTTTACATATTCTAGGGAGAACAAATTTTCAAAGTTTACTTATTCTTCAGAGGGAATAGATTATTTCCTCTAATTTGCCTAGTAAGGGCCTCTTTTCAATCTCTAGACGAGTGCCCCGAAGGAGCTAGTCCTGGCCGTGGTCTGTCATATCCGTGTGGATATAAAAACAGTTTAATCGTTTTCACTCATTTACTTCCATTTATCCATTAGCATTTTATCGATTCGACATACCTCCAGTTAACGTTGCCAGGCGTCCGGATAAAGCCGGACATAGTTAGGCTTTTTAATTGCGTGTCCGGCTTTTGTTAGGCTTTTTACTGGTGACTTTGGCTGATTAGTAATAAAGTACTTGAACTGATTTGGGCATTCGATGTTATTTATATTTCGGTAGAATTTAACAAGATTCATGGTAATAATCCAAAAAGCTTGATTTTACATACAATTTTTTTGTCGTACCTATTAATACCGTGACAAAATCGTCAATATTGTAGGCTGTCCGGACTTTTTACCCATATGTCCGGCCAAACTGGCTGGTCTGTCCGGCAATTTGGTTTGGCGACCTGGAAACCCTACTTCCAGTTGTAATTATGCAGAACACAGTTTGTAAAAGATTTGGACACTAGACCTAGAGCTTTTCGAGCCTCTATCGCTGTTGGATCCTTTAAGAAGCCGTTTAAAATTTACATAATTTCTAATATTAACAACCACACGTTGCTCTACTTTCCAAAATGTATCTTTTCCGTAAATGAGCCACCCCCCCTCCTCCACCTACTTCCACGAAGATTCTGCCACAAAGCACGTGCCCCAGTACAAATCACGCTCTGGCTTTATTGAAGATCTCTGTTTTTCTTTTTATTTTGGTCCGAGTCCATTGATAACATCGCCCGAGCCATGCTGCTCCACCTATAAAAACGATGGGCCGGAAATGCGGAGTAAAACCTTTTTTGTCTCATTAAGTCTTCTTCTTCTTCTGCGCTTTCTTCTTATTATTTTTTACAACTACCAACTAGCGTTGTGATGGAATGGGAATACCCAGGCCATTGTGTTTTACCGGTGGAAAAGAAGAAGAGGCGTACGCGACGCCCATCCCTTTTGCGCCAGGGTGTTGGAGAAGATTTTTTCTTTGCCTTCTTGAGACAACACATTTTTGGGTAAGGCCTCATCAGCTGCGAGATCTTTTCTTGCCACTAATGAAGTGTATTTAGGAATGCGGAGACACTCTGAAACACCCTCGATGCCACCATGGATATGTAGTACACAGGGGCGTAGCCAGAAATTTTTCATGGGGGGGGGGGGTTACGACTACTACAACTCATATATATGTATACGTGTGTGTGATAATGTAATGAAGAATATACATTTTGTATGGCAAAAAATTCCTCATGGGGGGTTATAATCCCCCTAACCCCCCCACGCTTGGCTACGCCCCTGGTAGTACACCCTCTTAACCCTTTGAGGCGCAACACTTTCCCAATGCTGAAAAAAAGGGCAGTCGTTGCCATCGCTCGACTTAACTACCAGAAAGATTGCGAACGATCGAAACGTTCATCGCGTACCTCCATGGGCGCCGGCCGGCAGAATATTTCCCAGGGGGGGGGGGGGGCAAAGACTACTTCAACGTATGGTTACCATGTTGGAAAGAGCAAAAAAGCAAGGAAAAACACTGCATACAAAAATCCAGGGGGGGAGGCTATTGCCCCCTTGCCCTATGCTGCCGGCGCCCATGCATACCACAGATCTAGAGACCCTTTTTTGACGACATTGTGTTTTACCGACAGCTGGCTGTGGCCGCACAGCCAGCTGTCGTAAAAAAAATGGGTCTCTAGATCTGTGGCACGCAGGGGTGTAACCAGAAATTTTTTAAGAGGGGGGGGTTACGACTACTGCAAGTCATATATATATATATATATATATATATATATATATATATATATATATATATATATATATATATATATATATACATATGTGTGATAATGTAGTGCAGAATATACATTTTGTATGGCAAAAAATTTCTCATGGGGGGGGGGGATTATGACCCAGGGGCGTAGCCAGGGGGGGGGATATCGCGATATATCCCGCCCCCCGAAATTTTTGGATTAGTGATGAAATTACGTCTATTTATACACATATAAGTTCCTATCCCCCCCGAAAAATTTTCCAGGCGCATATCCCCCACCTTGGCTACGCCCCTGGTGGCACGCGATGAACGTTTCGATCGTCCGCCATCTTGCTGGTAGTTAAATCGAGCGAAGGCAACGGCTGCCCTTTTTTCAGCATTGGGAAAGGGTTGCGCCTCAAAGGTTAAAGAGACTCAAAAATCTTAAGAGTCTCTATAAGTTAGACTGTGAACTGTTACAAACATTTTTTTTTTTTTTTCAACGGGCGGGTATTTCTGCTCATCAAGTATTTTCCACTACTAAATCCCGAAATTACTAGTCATTTTATTGGGGGTCACCCAGTTTGCGGCCAGCGTTTCCCCTTAAGGAGGGACACAAATAGACATCCAAGACCAAGCCGGGAATCAAACCCGGGCCCGAGATGTGATACTGTCAGAAACAATAAACCTCTGGGAGTTACAAAAAACTCGGAAGAAAAAGGTAAACATACCAGGTTCTGCTATACTTTCCTATAAGTAACTTTTCGGTCCACTTTTGAAGGTAGTATTTTGTGCTTATGATTTTTTTCTGAAACTTGCATGTCTCATGCAACTTTACATACTTTACGTTAGCGTATAATACAGTAGGTGAAGATGCTTTATTGAATTTGTTCCAGTGTTTAACATAATTGGTTTGTTTTTAAAGTAGTACAAAAGTCCTGTGACGACGATCGCTTTACGGTCGTTTAATGCTCGCAGGGCGGCCTTAGGGTACGTGGCGTCTCTCTGCAAACGAAAAAAAAAGGCCCCCCTTTTTATACTTTTTTCGAGCTTTTGAGTTCGAAAAAACAAAGGAATAAAGAAAGAGAAAAAGAAAAAGGAATTTTCTATTAATTTACACTATGTTTTCCTTTTTTTTTCTTTCTTTCTTTCTTTTTTTTTATGTATCAAATATTTAAGTTACATTATATTAATAGCAAGATTTAGAAAAAATATTTCTTTCTAAAAATGGGACATCCAACAAATTTAGTAATGTGGGGATATATTCAAGAATGAATTGTAACTGAAAAGAAGTGTTTATTTTTAATAGCGAAATTAGATAATCTTTATTCTTAAAATAACTTGAACGTTTTATCAAAGGTAAGTCTAAAAATAAATTGTTTTAAAGCATTATTTGCATATGTATTTCTCTGAGTAAGTAAATGAAATGAGAGATTCCGAACAGATCCTATGTCTCCCAGAGTCACGTGACTTCAAAAGTAGGCGTGACCACCGGAGCCGGTCTATTTCGTGAGCCACGAACATTTTCACGTGACGTCACTGGCGGTATTTGAACCGCCACATGCGACTGCGTACGGTGGCGTTTACTTTCGGTTTCAGCTTGTTTGGATCTTGGGGATTATTTAACACTTCTTCTGGACATTATAACTAATGCAAAAGAAGCTAGAATGTTGGTGGTTAACAAAACAAATCTTTTTTTTTATAAATTAATTTTCTTTTCATTGTGAGATATTTTCTTGTAATTATTATAAATCATTAAATACTTAAAATAATTAAAAGATCGCACTTTCAAAGTCTTGGAAGTTTCTAGTGAACTTTTTATTATTTCACGCAGATAACTTTAATTAATCCTATCAGGTACTATTTAGTTAGACAGCGTTCGTTGTAACGTAATAATTTTGGAATGTTATCAGCCCTTTCATTAACAAAATGCTGAAGCGAAATGCGATAACATCGTCTTCGAAATCTTTCATTTAAACAGTCATAAAGACAATGACTCGTTCCATGTGGTTTTTTATGAAGAAAAATTATTTCAAAACAGAAACTCAATGCATTTAAACAGAAACTGACGAGCGTAAATACCGCCAGCAGACGAATTCTAACCTCGAACTAAGAGATTATTCAAGAAGTCCATAGGTTTCAAAACTATTGTCAAACACCCTTTCGAGATAATAGGTCGGGCAACTTTTGTTGCGGATTGAGCATCAACATCTTACAAGACGCAGCCGTCCGAACTGTGTGCATAAGCGAGAGATGTTCAACAATACAAAGTGGTTGCCTACACCTTGAAACTATTTCTAAGCATCGCCCTGTGCGTCCACCAACAGGACCGGAAATGGGATTTTGATTTTACCATAGTTCTGTATAATAGGTAGAGCGTGTAGGAGAGAATCAAGTTTGGAATGGGTAAAGATTCGCATGCCATTGTACCATCATTTTATGCGCTGCGTGAACGCCCATTGCATTGCGTTTCTGTTTCAACTCATTTACAACCAATCTTTTTTTCCCCTGAATTTTAATTGCATTCATTATCTAAATAATTATGAAAAGGTCTGTATTTAAAACTCTGAGACATAATTGTAGGTTAAAAATTAGAAACGGGAAGCGCCACCTTAAAGTGAAAAAACCTTCCTTAAAACAAGGTACATAGTTGGTTTTAAAAGTAAGGTAACCTTATGGGTGTAGATATTCCCCAATCGAATTTAATTCCTTAAGTACAACGGACGATCTCAGCAACCAAATGCAACTAGATGGCCGAAAGATGCCACGTGATTGGGCAACAGCGCTTCCAATGGACCATATTGGATCACCCTTTCTACAGCCCGGATCTCTTACCCAGTGATTTCCGTCGCTTCGGGTCGTTAAAGTTGCACCTGGCAAGTTGTCATTTCGAAAGCGATGCTGCTGGCTCAGCGAATAGTGCTCTAATTTCTCAATGCCGTTCGCCGGTTTGGGTTGGATAGATTGGTATAAAGATAGAACAATAGCTTTGATGACTACAGAGCAGTGTTTTTCAAGCTTTTTGGCACACTCAGAAAATCTAGAATTATTTGCGGGACTCCTGAATATAAAAATTCTAAAAGTTGTATCTCTCTATTCTAAAAATAAGTAACGGAAGCTACCGCTGGCAAGAGCTTGTTCGGCTATCTTCTCCGAAACCATGGGATATGAGCAGGCACGTGCCAACAGGAGGGGCAGGGGGGTTTATCGCCCCCTCGGTAAATGAGTAGAAGGGGCGAACTATATAATTCGCCCCCTCTGTATTTTACCCCCCTCAATAGTTTGCTTACAATAGTTTTCTTCTTCAGGATGGGGGGAAGCAATTTTTCCAGCCCTTCACTTCAAGAAAACGGTTATTTAAACAAACTAATGGGCATAAACGAAAATTTTGCTAGCTCAAACGGAAGGGGGGGGGGCGAAATAGCTGCCACCATCCATCCCCTTCCGCATGAAGAAAACTGTCATTTTAAACAAAATATTGAGATACAAAAAAAAAAATAAAAAATAAATTCGGGAAATTAATTAGTTTACATGAAACTGATACAGGAAATTTGGCTTACACTCGAATACTTTTTTGAGAGGGTGTACAGACGAGGTTAAAAAAGATTGAAGCCTATAATAGCTGCCCCGTCCCTGAAGAGAATGATTATTGTAATTGAGCTATAGAAGTACAAACAAAAACTTTCCTGGTACCAAGGTTGACACCTTTTATTTTAAAAAAAATTGTTGGTGGACGGGGGGGGGTGAAATGACTGCCCCCCCGCTCCTGATGTCGGAAAAAATCGTTCGCCCCCCCATTTTCCAAGACGTTGGCACGTCCCTGGATATGAGTTTCGACGAAGGTGTCCGCGTATTTGAAAAATTCCGGAGAACCTGATAAGATGACTTAAATTTTGAAATTCTAATTATTTTAGAAGATACTAGCTGCGTGCCCGTTCTTCGCACGGTAGGAAACAAAAATTTCCTCACATGTGTAATTCGAATTAATTCCGGTGATGTGGAATCTAGAAAAAGCAAAATTATTTCACTCTTTACTTAAAATTTGCGTCATATATGTAATAACCTGAGATCATTGAAATATAATGACACACACACACACATACACACACAAAAAAAAAAAAAAAAAACTATGTCAGCATCATTCGGTATCAAAAAAGTGCAAATGGACCGTTTGCAGTGAACTTCTCACTTTCAAAATGTCTTATTTCCTCAGACATGCTGTCTTTTAGGTTCACGTTTTAGCGTTAAATACCTCAGACACTACATGAAATGGACATTTTTTTTTTATTTTAAAAATACATCACCTTCTCTTGCAACCCTTTACAAAAAGGAAAGAGATAAGAGATAAGACTGCGCTATTTATAAAGACTTTAAAATTGTTTTTCTCAGTTTAATTTTTCTTCTTGCAAGAATCCAGTATTTATAAAAGGAAATCCAGCGAAGCAAAGAAATCGTCTGCTCGCGGGACTCGTTTTTATTTATTTTTTTCAACTGGCAATTTTAATCATTGTTACTGTATCCATGACAACCAAACCGCAAGATATCAAACCGAAATTGATAAGCAGGTGCTACGGAAATGAAAATCCTTCTTTACTTAAAAATTCGTAAAAATTCTCCTAATTTATATTTTTCTTCCGTTCTTCTTTTAAAAGTGGGTTAATTGTGTGCTCCGTCTTTTGCCGAAATATAAAAAAGTTATGACAGATAGAATTCAAGATGCAGTAGTTTTTAAAATATTTCACGAAAGTCAGCGTCCAATTTAATTTTATTTGAAAAATTCCCAAAAATCTGCAAATTATGTTACACAGTCCGAACAAACAGTTTTTAAAAGAAAATTTTCTCCTCTATACGATGATGTAACTATCGTTTTCTTGCGAGTGCAATTACCGGCGTTATTATGTATTACGCAAGAAAAATCGCTAAAAATCGGACAAAACATAAAATAAAACATTTTCTAATTCGAATTTCGAAAAAATCGCTTCGAGGTGTGTGGAGACCCGTCTTGGAGAATTTCCGTACAAAATTTGGTAGGTCTACGATCACCCGTTTCGGAGCTACGCGAGACACAGACAGACAGACAAACGGACAGTTTACACTCTGTTTTATTTATATAGATTAATAAAAAACTGAAAAAATGTATAAACATAATGGTTGCCAGATTTTGCATAAAATCATTCATGCTTTTGCAGCAAAGCAATTCCGAGTATGTAGAATCGCGTGAAATTGACAAATATGAAATAGAATTACACAAATTTTACGCAAATTAAAAAGTATGTGAAAAAATAAATGTCTAAGTGTGTTGCACAAAGTTGGCGATTTTCAAATAAGGTCTCTTAGATAACAGGAGTTTAGAATTACCGATTATTCGTTTTTCCGAAACAGAATAACTAATTGCAATTGATTTAAAAAGTTCCATTTGTCATCATTTTTTGTCAAAAGGATATCTCTCCAAGCAGGGTGAATCTAAACCGCGTGTTCCAAATGTTAGTATCCAGCTTCTTGAAAATGAAAAATAATTAAAATGTAGATTATAATAAAGCCGGTTAGGTTTAGCTAGTGTATTTGCTACCAGTAGAAATATTTGGTGGCTTCAACTATGTCATTATACAAGTCAGGCGCGTAGCCAGGAAAATATTTCGGGCGGGGGGGGGGGGGGATATGAATTTATATGTGTATAAATAGACGGAATTTCATCACTAATGCAAAAATTTCGGGAGGGGGGGATATATCCCGATATCCACCCCCCCCCCAGGCTAAGCCCCTGATACAAGTTATAGTACAGCTTGGAAATTTGCTAGCGCAGCGATAGACGATATATTTCGTGGTGCTAAGGATTATGTCTGTGGCGGCACGGCCAGCTGTCGTCAAAAAAAAGTGTCTCAGATCTGTGGCACCCGATGAACGTTTCGATCGTCCGCCCTCTTGCTGGTCGTTAAGTCGAGCGATGGCAACGGCTGCCCTTTCTTCTGCATTGGGAAAAGGTTGCTCCTCAAGGGTTAAAATGCTTGTGAAAGGGGCCCCGAAGTAACACAAGTGTTCCGGGGAGCATATTAACATTCTGCCATTGATTTTTGAAGCACAAGAGCGCGTATTTCGTTTTTCAAATACCGCTTCGTTTTCGAATGTCTTAGTCGAGCGCCCACTTTGCGTTCATTTCAGGCCAAGTGAGGGTGTCACAGTTGTTTACTTTTATTTTGAGAACTTAAAAAGTTATTTAAACTGCTTTTTAAGCACTCAAAGTTATGTTTAGTTACAAAGTCATGTTTATGTTTAGTGCGTGTTTTATTTCTCTACACATAAATTTGAGTGCTTAAAATGCAGTTTAAATTGCTTTTTAAGTTCTCAAAAGAAGACAACTGTGACACCCTCACTTGGCTTGAAATGAACGCGAGATACGCACTCCCGTGTTTCCAAATAAATGGCAGAATGTTAATAGGCTTCCGGGGACCCATCTAAGCATGACCAGGCTCTGATTATGTGCCCGACTTCCCTTTAAAATTTATCTCAGTCTTTATCCACCTCAAAGGTGAGTGTTTATATCCGATGTGTGTATAAAAAATTTATGTGACTCGCTTTTGTTTAGAGTCTTTTTCTAGAGGCGTCATTCCACTCCTGGGGCTAGCGACCTCCGTGTTCGGGGTGGGTGTATGCTGAAGGTCAGATGGGGGCGCGCCCCCCACTCGTGTGGGGGCGGGCCTTGCACCCATACCGCACGCGAACGCCCGCGTGTGCGCCCCACACCCTCCGCTCAACGAGACAGAAAAAAAAGGGAGTTGTATCAGTAGTATACCTGAGTGTGTTTCTCTCCCGAAACTGGAATGTAGGGATTTCTTGAGGTGTGATTAGAAGGATTTTTTTTCCCTACAGCACTGATCATTGTTAATTCGAGGTTGAAGGGGCGCCGAAATGTTTTCCTATTAACTGATTCTGTTATCCGTTTTTCTTTCTTCATAACTTTTTTTCATACACACACACACACACACATATATATCAGGTTGTAACGAAAGTTTTCCGCCCTATCTGCCTGAAAAACTCACTTCTAACTCCTTAGATAACTGTATTTGAACTTTCGGTACCAAACCTGCACAGTGTCACATGATACAACAATAGTACTTAAAGCTGTACTCATAATTTGTTGATATTCTAGAGCTGACTTTTTGCAACACAACTGGAAGTTAATGATGGTTCCAATCCTCTAGAACTATAGCTCCATTTGGAGACACCTTGTACTTAATGATAACTCTATTTTTCAGAGATTTCAAAACACAGTGTTATAAAGTAAGCCTCTTTCTTTCAAATGTCAAAAATAGTTCGACAAAATAAGAGCCAATACGCCAATGCGAACTGTGTTCTGACGATGTTTGCTGTGGCGGGAAACTTTCGTTACAACCTAATATATATATATAACTAATAAGTAAAACACAATATATACTGCAACAGGTGCGTAGCCAGGAAAATTTTTCGGGGGGGGGGGATATGCGCCTGGAAAAAATTTTCGGGGGGGGATATGAACTTATTTGTGTATAAATAGACGGAACCCCCCCTGGCTACGCCCCTGTACTGCAAATAAGACATACCTCGCATTAAAAATTATATATATATACGCGGTGAACATACTGTTGCAGAAAACTCGGCTTAGTTCTCGGGTTCGTCGTTTAAAAGTCCAGTGTATGCTGAAAGTTCTAGTGAATAGTCCACTTGTCGGGATGAAATATGAATTTTATTGCTTCTGGAACTTAATATAATTAGCAATTTGCTGCTCACAAATCACAGGAATTAATAAGCAGTAACTGGACTTAACAGCAGTCAGCCTAGCACAAAAGCTTTCACAGATGCTGTATTTCACACACAACAAAGTTCATTCTCAGGCTAAAAATCAGGAAAACTCACGAAGACAATCATAAACAGTTCCTCAGGATTCACAAGGAAGTATCACAAAGAGTATTCAAAAACAAGCTTCACAAAACAAATAAAATCTTGCTTCTGAATGCGCACAAAACACAGATCCTCATGCTCCCAGCAGAATGCAGTGAACTCAACGGGCGTTCTCTATCTTAACGGCTTGTTCTGCCTCCTTTGTATATAGGTACCGTCGATGTTAAGCGAAATTTCGAGAGAAACCTATTACCGGAAAAATCCCGATAATCGCGAACTGGTTTGCGTCATAGAAATGTGGATGAGTAACACTAGGCTATTGCGTAATACTAATGCAGGGAAACAAACATTACAGGTCCCATTAGTAAAACCACGCTAAATGTCCGAAATGTCGCCAAGATTTGCGACTTTTGGCTAAATTTGGCACCAAAAATCTTACTTGTAGAAATTTCATAAAAATCCTCAATGCAAAATAATAAAATCCTCATTGTGTGGTCTCTGAGAGAATTTTTCGAATTCTAACAAAAGTGAATGCATTAAGAGTATGCAAATGTATGAATGGTTTTTGGATATGTTTTTGAATTCTCTTTAGTTCCATATGTATTTGGGCACTACGAAAGAACTGAGTGTTACCAATTTCCGGATGAGGGTGAATTCAAAATACAAAACAATCATTTGCGTTATGATGTTTTAATGTTTATGGGACCTGTAATGTTTGTTTCCGGTACTAGTATTACGCAATAAACTAGTATTACTTACTCAATTGCATTTCTGTTATGCAATCACGGTTCGCGATTGATTTGGATATTTCAAGGAATGGAATCTCGTAGAATTGCTAGAAATTTCTGAGAGGTTACTTTATAAAAAGGATCAGATCACGCGCAGCCGTTCAGTTCAGTAGTTGTACGTGAATGCTCGTTGAATTCGCTGCATAATGAGGCTCCGTATTGTGTGCTTTCGTAAGCAGTCTTTCGCTTGTTTTGAGAAGCTTATTTTTGAAAGCTTTTAGTGAATTCTTCATTTTTATATGCTGAGTAACAGATGATAGTTTTCCTCGAGAATTTCCACTGAATTTTAGCCTGTTGGAAAATTTTATTATGTGAGAAATACAGCATCTGAAAAAAGCTTCTGTTATACAGGATTCCCCTATAGACCTGGAAAGTCAGGGAAATAAATTTTGGCCAAGAAAAGTCAGGGAATTGGGGAAAATATCCGGGAAAAGGAAAAAAGGTCATGGAGAAAAATCAGATTTCAATGTGAAATTCAACTTATTAGTATCTGTTTGGACAGAAAATAACTTACCTTAAAAAGCTTAAGAAAAGAAAAAGAGGAAATTAGTGTTTGAAATGAAAGGGCTGTATCAGAGAAAGAAGCAATTAAAACTTGAAACAGATACCCTGGAAATAAAATTAACATTAAAATGCAAGAACTGAAAAAAAAAATACTTATATGTTTCTATACCTAGATTTTTTTGACTTGCCAGGAGATAAAAACAACTTTTTCAAAATTATTTCAGCAACTTTATTATTTTACCAGTTTTTGTACTAAATTTAAGTGAAGATTTTAAAGTGTTTCATTTTAAGGAAAGATATAGTTTCTGTTTGATTATTGCTGCGTAATTGGTTAATCACCGAAAGAAATAAACAGATTTTTTTGATTTACTTTTAAAACAAACTATTTCTTGAAATTTAAACTTTATACACTTTTATATCACTCAATTTAATTCAAATTCATTGTGAGAATTTCTACTGCACAATTTTAATACAAGTCCATTTTTGTTTCATAAAATTATTTTTCATTGAGTATGTTTTTAAAGATGTTGCTGTAAAAGTGTATTTGTTAATATGATCTCAAAATACTTTTATTTTGATAAGGTTTAGAAATTATTTTATTTTCATTTCCTTTTCTAAATTCAGGTATAATTATAAAATGTGTTATGTCTTATACATGAACAGATCTTGTCTGATTGAAATATGCTTAGTCTTTAAATTAATATAAGGCATGCATTTTGTAGTGTTGTCAAATTAAAATTTTTTAAAAATATATCTATCATCAGGTGCTTAAAGAAAAAGAAAATGATAAAACGTAAAAGAGTTTTAAAATAAACAAACTAACACACTGAAAATAAGTGTAATATGAAGTCCACAAAAGCGTGCGACATAAAGAATCAAGGGGAAACGTGGTAGAAGTCAGAGGCAGGGCCTTATTATCGCATGGGGAAATCGGTACTTCGCCCAGGGCGCCCAGCTCAAAAGGGCACCAACTTCAAATGTTGTCATGAAATATTCTTTTTTTATATAAAAAATTTATGAAAAATAAAACAAATTTCATAGATGGGGCCCCCTAAATTCCTCAATGCCCGGGGCCTCTGTTGGTCATATTCGGGCCTTGGTCAGGGGAAAGTCGGGGAAACAGTAGCTTTGAAATCTGTAGAAACCCTGTCATAAAACGTGTTATTGCTTATTAATTCCTGCGAACTGTGCACTAAAGATTGTTCGTCAAACCTTCGAGAACGAAAAAATTTTGTGTTTCGTTCTGTCATCCAGAGCATTTACCTGAACTTTCTACACACACTGAACTTTTAAGCTACGAGACGAACCTCGGAAACTGAGAAGAGTTCTCTGCAACAATGTTATCAATGACAAAATAACTGAACTCTTTTAATTCTTATGGACACATAAACAAAACTTGGGCAAATCGCTTAGGATATCGGGTGGTATGAGTTAACCCTTTAACGCGCAGTGTTCCCGCTCTGGGATCACCCAACTCTTATACGTTTTGACTGTTGCCAGTCACGAAGAATAGATTGGATTTCCATAAAAATACTTGCGGCTGACCTAGCTCCACGAGAATCCTTTACTTTTGAGCACGTTCATTTCCCGTAAAAAAAAATGGTCACGATTATTTTCAAACAGCACGAACATCTGCTGAAAAATGGAAGAACGCGAGAACAGCTGGATCGATGGCCCCATGCTGGAAAAAGGGCAGCCGTGGCCATCGCTCGACTGAACGACCCGCAAGAGGGCGGACGATCGAAACGTTCATCGCGTGCCACAGATCTAGAGACCCTTTTTTTGACGACAGCTGGCTGTGCGCGGGCACAGCCAGCTGTTGCAGTGGCCAGGTGTTGCAGTTTGAAGTACTATGAAATTTTCTTTTTACAAAAAAAAATTCATGCTTGCTTTTATTTATTTATTTGGAGGAAGCGGGACTTGACAGAATAATCTTACGCCAACTGATTCGTTCGATTGTAATTACTTTTAAATTCAGGTGTGGGAGTGATGTGTATCGGATGGGTTTTTACGCTCGCGTGTACCTGGCGAAGGTCGTATCTACTCTACAGCAAAACAATGCAACGCACCTGTCCGCATAAGTATCTTCCTTCTATTACAAACGTAACGGAGCGAGAAGAGATCGAGCGACACCTCCCCTAAGCAAATCCGCCCGCGTTCCGTTTTCAGCAGAAGAACGGAAGTTTGACGTGAGAGGACGTGTTGCCAGGTGATCCCATTAACCCTTTGAGGCGCAACCCTTTCCCAGTGCTGAGAAAAGGGCAGCCGTTGCCATCGCTCGACTTAACTACCAGCAAGAGGGCGGACGATTCCATTTTTTCAGCAGATGTCACTGCTGTTCAAAAGAATCGTGACCATTTTTTTGACGGGAAAGGACATGCTAAAAAGTAAAGGATTCTCGTGGAGTTATGTTACCCGCCACTATTTTGATAGAAATCCAATCTATTCTTCGTGACTGGCAATAGTCAAAACGTCCGAGTTGGGTGTTCCCAGAGCGGGAACACTGCGCGTTAAAGGGTTAATGCATCCCATTTACCATCGCACACGCCAATCAACGCTCATAAACACGTGTGTGTACATTGTAATTATGATGACGAACGCTTCCTGTGTTGATTTGGCGTATATTTTTTAGGAAATTAGCGATTTTAAACATGTATGAATGAAAAAGCCATAACTATCCCTGCACGATCAGAATAAGATGACGTGAGTTTCTCAGAGCCTGACTAAGACGGGGGCAGCTGTCCCGGGCCTCCAGTCAAGACACACGCGCACACACACACACACCTCTCTGTCTGCTTAAACTTCAATAATTCTCTAAAAAAAAGTTATTAAACTATACTGAAAGAAAGGTTTTTAATAAAACAGATTGAAACGATGAATGTGTGGTCATTATGCGTATGTACGATCATTTTGTGCGATAACAAAGGTCTGTCCCTTTCTAGTTGCAAGAAAGTTCAAGCATCCACAAGAGTTGTAAACTTCCGGACTTTCTAATTTTTGTAAACGGATAGGGGTACAGATAAAAGAGGCCCCGTGACCAGGGGCGTAGCCAGGAATTTTTCATGGCGGGGGTTACGACTACTACAACTCATATATATGTATACGTGTGTGTGACAATGTAGTGAAGAATATACATTTTGTATGGCAAAAAATTCCTCATGAGGGGGGGTTATGACCCCCCTATCCTCCCCTTGGCTACGCCCCATGACATACGTCTGGCTCGGGACCCATGTTGGCTTAATCGGGTTTTAGAATAAAGTAAATAAAAAAACTTTGTAAAAAACACACATAACATGTTATAGGTGATTCTTATGTGTGTTTTTTACACGTGTGTGTTGTTTTTTACCCAAGTTTTTTATTTACTTTATCGTTTAACACCAGTTTTTTGAGTGTTTTTTCCGGGTTTTAGAATGTTTGACGATCATGGGCGCAAGGCCGTACCCAGGGGGGTCCGTTCCCCCCATGAAATTTAAAATTTAGTTAACAAAATAAGAATGATGAAGTCTTTTTGTGAAAAATTTGGCCTTTTTCACTTTTTAGTCCCCCCTCCGAAATTTTTGGATCTCCCCGAATTTTTTTTTCTCCCTACGGCCCTGAATGGGCGGACTCATTATTTTACTTTAAAAAAAGGGGGGGGGGGAGCTCTACAAGTGTAGTAGTACTTCGTTATTGTAACCTCGTTTTTAACTTTAAAATATCCTTCATCCTTCAGTCACTCGCCCATAGAACAGAAACTCAGGGAAAGACGATGAAAGTTATATCAGGAGAGGGAAGGGGAAAACTAAATATGAGAGCGCTTTGGATTATTTTAAAAATTTTGAGAATTGTTCCGAAGCTTCAATGGAGATTTTACACTGCAATAAATATAGTAAAATGTCATTCGTTTTAATTTTTTGCAACTTTTCCAGTTTACAGTAAGGAAGAATAAAATGAACTATCGCAACCGAACCGATTATTCGCTGCCAAGGCCATAAGCGACTGGCATAATTCCAAGAAATTAATTTATCATAAGAATTGTAATACAAAGGGTTGCAATCCGAGAAAATATTAAAAACGGTCGATTCTTTTCTGACGCAGCCGGTTGTGCCCCCCCCCCCCCAAAAAAAAAAAAAAATTCAGCTCTGTAGCACGCGGTGGACGATTCGATCAACCGCCATGTTGCTGGTAGTTAACTCGAGAAACGGCAACAGCTGTACTTTTTCATCGTTGGGCACCATATGAAATGGATCTTCTATATAGATGTGAAAATAGTTGCGTGCTAAAAGGTTAAACATGGGTTCGGGAGGATTAAAAATGAAAAGTTACTAAAAAAAAAAAAAAGAGAGAGAGAGAGAGAGAGAGAGAGAGAGAGAGTAACCCATCTCTGATAATATATGCTTCGTCATACTTATCGCTCCACCCTTGAAATTTCTCTGGATTCGCCACTGGAAGCACCCCTGGTAAAAGTTTTCTGAGTCCTTAACTCTTTGAGGCGCAACCCTTAACCCAGCTAACACACTTGTCCATTTTATCTCTATTTCTGATCCAACTCATCCATAATACATCCATGTCTATACATAGACATCCATAAGACATCTATTTATGGACATAATCTGGAAAATCCAGAATATGTCCATGAATAGACCAAAACTAGAATTAGAATATCCAGAACAAGTCCATTTATGGACGTATTCCAGATGATCTGCACTATGTCAGTGATACGACATAAAGTGGATGTGTGTATGAGTGCAGAAATAGACGAAATATGGAAAAGTTACTTTTTTGTCATTCATTTTCATTTTACCCAATACTATACTTACGACGCATACGCATGAATTTATTATACTTTATGTTTTTATTGATATTACATTTTACCCCAAAAAAGTTATAAAACATTTTAAATTCTAGAGGTGGTTTTTTTTTTTTTTTTGTCGGGGAACTTTTGAAATTTAAAATACCTTTTATGTATTATTATCTATATAAATAAAATTAGACTTTTGTCTGTACATTTCTTGGAATTCAAAAATTTAGCGATTTCTATCCGTTTCAAGCGCCCGGGAATCCGATGCGACCCTCCAAAAAAAGTTTGTCTGTCTGTCATTCTGTCATTCTGTCCGTGACGCTTTTTTTGTTTAAGCATCACGTAAAAACGACTGAAGCGAATGATATGAAATTGGGTGTCATGATAGGTGGTCACTCAACTTAAAACATAGGCGTCCAATTTTTAAAAAATTATGATTGGATTTTGAGATTTTGCGAAAATCGTTTCAAACTGCGTAAATTTGTGTTCAAGCATCCCGTAAAAACGACTGAAGCGAATGATATGAAATTGAGTGACATGATAGGTGGTCACTCAACTTAAAACATAGGCGTTGAATTAAAAAAAAATCTTGATTAGATTTTGAAATTTTGCGAAAATCATTTCAAACTGCGTAAATTTGTGTTCGCACATCACGTAATAACTGCAAAGGAGAAAAAATTATATATTGTGAAATGATAGGTGGTCACTCACCTTAAACTATAAGAATCTAATTAAAAAAAATCCATCAGATTTCGAGATTTTGTGAAAATCGTTTAAAACTGAGTGAATCTTTGTTCCCGTATTACGTAATAACGACTAAAGCGAATGACATGAAATTTGGTCACACGATAGATGGTTTCCCAACATAAACTATAGGAGTCCAATTTTTTAAACATTTTTATTAGATTTTGAGATTTTGTGAAAATTCTCTCAAAATACGTTTATATTTCTTTAAACATCACGTAATAACGACTAATACGAATGATACGAAATTGAGTGATAGGATAGGTAGTTGCTAATCTTAATTTATAGGCGTTGAGAGAGAGAGAGAATTTTTAAAATATTTTGCTTACATTTTGAGATTTTTCGAAAATCGTTTTAAAATGCTGAAAATTTGTTCCAGCATCACGAAATAAAGACTGCAGGGAATGAAACGAATTTGGGTGACATGATAGGTTGTCACTCAAATTAAATTCTAGGCTTCAAATTTTTCAAAAATGTTGATTAAATTTTGAGATTTTGCGAAAATTATTTCAATATGCGTAAATATTCGTTCGCGCATCCCATAATTACGACTAAAGCGAATGAAATGATATTACTTAGTGACTCTCTAACCTGTAATATTTTAACAATACATGAAAATTATAACTTCGCTTTCTTTACTTTGGCAACATACTACATCCATTCTGTGTACTCCTACAATGCTGACGAAAGTTCTTGCTTTTTGGAAATTTTCATTCACTAACCCGTCGAGGACGGGTACTTCAGCTAGTTGTTTTCAAAGTTCTCAGTCCGAAACTAAAAAATCTTTACTTCAACATTTTGACTCATTAGAGCAAGTAGTGCTGCGTATGGTGGCTAGCACACTCTACTGTGAAGTCCATGATTAAGGGTTCGAATCTGAAGCGGGGGCAAGTACTTAAAGGTTGGTTTAAAACTAAAAATTAGGTACGAATATTTTTACAAAATTCGTTATTAAGATGTAACGATAAATATAATTAATCATTACATAAAATTAGCTAAAAATTATTAAATGGTTTTTGTTGATGTCCAGGATTCGACTGTAAAAGGTCTATAGATAGATAAACACGTCCATTATTACGTCCATATGCATGTCTATAAGACGTCATATGGACGTCCTATAGTGCCATATTGACGTAAAATGGACGAGAATTGGGCGAATCCTGGATGTTTAATGGACATGTCAGCTTGTCTATGTGACGTCTTCTAGGCGTGTTCTGGACAAGTTTGTGCAATGGACAAGTCTAGGCAAGTTTGTGCTATCTGGGAAGTCGTTAAGTCGAGCGATGGCACGCACAGCCAGCTGCGTTAAAAAAGGGTCTCTCGATCTGTGGGACGCGATGAACGTTTCGATCGTCCGCCCTCTTGCTGGTCGTTACGTCGAACGATGGTAACGGCCGCCCTTTTTTCCGCATTGGGCAGTCTATCCAGCTGTTCTCGCATTCTTCCCTTTTTCAGCAGGTGTCAGTGCTGTTAAAAATAATTGTGACCATTTTTTTACGGAAAATGACGCGCTAAAAAGTAAAGGATTCTCATGGAGCTAGGTCACCCGCCACTATTTTTATAAGAAATCCAATCTATTCTTCGTGACTGGCAACAGCCAAAACGTCCGAGTTTGGTGTTCCCAGAGCGGGAACACTGCGCGCTAAAGGGTTAAATTGCAGACAATTTTTTTTACTTCAGGAGCAGCCCTTGCAAAAGCTGCCCTCAGCGTGCCGTGCATGCTTTGACGTCAAATAGGTTATTCAGTTACGTTCTTTCCCCCCCCCCCCTGCACTCTCTGCGGGTGATGCGTGTTGTAATGCTGCAATTAAGGGCTGAACTGTGATGATTTTTTGCTGATGTCACCTAGGATTTCCGTGCCGCTTATCGTGCACATAACCATCTCACTTGGCCTTGAGAAGGAAGCGGGATGGTGAATATAGTGCCACCCGGATACCAAACATTCTGTTAACCCTTTAAAGCGCAGTGTTCCCGCTTTGGGAATACCAAAATCTGACGTTTTGACTGTTGCCGGTCACGAAGAATAGATTGGATTTCTATAAAAAAAGAAAATAGTTGCCGGTGACATGGCTCCAAAGAGAATCCTTTACTTTTGAGCCCGTCATTTCCCGTAAAAAAAAAAAATGGTCACGATTATTTTGAACAGCACCGACATCTGCTGAAAAAAGGAAGAATGCGAGAACAGCTGGATAGATGGCCCAATGCTGAAACAAGGGCAGCCGTTGCCATCGCTCGACTGAACGACCAGCAAGAGGACGGACGATCGAAACGTTCATCGCGTGCCACAGATCGAGAGAACCTTTTTTGACGACAGCTGGTTGTGCCCGCACACCCAGCTGTGCCGTATATAATTTGTTATAGTTAAAGTACAGTGATCAACTATCATGTCACCAAATTTCAGTTCATTCGCCTTAGTCATTATTACGTGATGCACGACCAAAAGTGCACGCAGTTTGAAACAATTTTCGGCAAATCTCAATATCTGATCAAAATTTTTCAAAAATTCGATTCCCATTGTTTAAGCTGAGTGACATTGCATCATGTCACCAAATTTCAATTCTTTTTTTTTTTTTTTTTTGAGTCATTTTTACGTCATTGCATTAAAAATGAAATCATCATGCTTTCCTACTCATTTCTGAGGTGTCAATTACTAGAGCAGGAAGCGTCAATCACTGGAGCCAAAATTTTGTTCTTAGTTTCGCCACCATGACAACAGATAAAATATAGAAAAATAGAAATTTCCAATATTCTGTAATATATTATACCTTACAGAAATTTTCAAAGTTCATTTAAGTTTTGAAAAGAAAAATGTGTGTGCGTGTAATCTTTACGCGCGATTGAAGTAAAACTTCTTTGACGTTTACGACACATATCACTGAAATGATTAAACTTGAACTTAAAATAAATATCATATTATAATTTAATTATATTTATTATTCATGTACTTTACAAAGATTATATAAATATTATATTCTTATTATTCATTGGAAATAGGTACTTGGGTGTCATCATAATTTTTTATGTATGAAATTATAGGTTTGTGGTAACAATAATGTGAAACATAAATTTAACTCTCTAAATTTGCAAATTTTCTTGAAAATAGAGCATCTATCGTTGTACCGAAACGCGTTGTTGATTGAAGTAGAGAAGTATTCATAGTCAGATCCAATTTTTTCTTTTAAAAAATCAACTGACGGCGGAGATTCTTGAGAACGAAAATTAACATTAAAATCTCCAGTAAGAATCATCGGTAGTTCATGATAATTACTTAGAATCCAGAAAGTGTCCAT
Source organism: Cheiracanthium punctorium (assembly GCA_038373885.1). Lineage (NCBI taxonomy): Eukaryota > Metazoa > Arthropoda > Arachnida > Araneae > Cheiracanthiidae > Cheiracanthium > Cheiracanthium punctorium. The sequence continues at coordinate 919,784 of JAWZYV010007565.1, read as the reverse complement.
GTTGTAGTATTATTCTTTAACTGTTTCCGTCTGGAGGTTCGGTCTAATGGGGGGGGGGGGGGATGTCCTTAGTCTAGTATTATACTTTAACTGTGTTCTTTAATTGATGTTTTCCTCTGTTTGTAGGGTTCGAATGCAGGTAGTGTAAATTTTTTTGTGTTTTTATATCACAGTGTTCTTAAGGTTGATTTATTCTGCTGGTAGGTTTCGAATTATTATTCTGTATCCGTGTTTTTAAACTGCAGGTTCTGTCCATTGTTTGGGATTATGAAGATGGCTTAAAAAACTGCATTTTGAGTTCGAACGCAGATTTCAAGATTTCAGTGCCAATCAAACAGAATTGGATATTTTTACCATGCCTTTCAACGTCCATTGTGAAGCAGTGAGGTCCGATTTGCAGCTTGAATGAATTGAGTTTCAATCTATCAATCATCTGAAGCAGTTGTTTCTAAATATGCCAGAATTTTACAAATCATTATCGAAAGTAAGTTTCCCAAATTTAATATCTCACGCCGAGAAAATCAGTGCTATGTTTGCTTAATCTTATATATGTAAATAAGTGTTTCCAACTGTGAACCTTAGTAAGAATTCTTTCAGAAGTAGACTGACAGATGAGCATTGAGCCTCTTTCCTTAGAATCAGTGCCTCTCACTTCGAACCTCAATATAAGAAACTTTTAAAAATGAAATCGCCATTTCATTCATCTCATTAACATATTTAAATTTTAATACTTGTATATTATTTTTTAAATTTTAGAAAAATTTATTTTGGCCCGCCTAACTTTTTTTTTTTTTTCGATTTTTGGCTCGCAACCGAAAAAGTTTGCCCATCCCAGCCCTAACAGGCTCCCTTATTTTTTTTACATGATGAAGTCGCCGAAAGGAGCGAGCGGTCGAAAATGTAGGATTTTCTGTGGTTCTTCTTCTTCAGGCGCGCTTGCCGTGGAGTATATGACATATACGTCACTTTCTTTGCTGAGCGTTACTTCCGTCAGAAAAAAAATCTGAGTTACTCCCTAGTCGCGACTAAAGAAGTTGTACTTCAAAAATTTTGTTTCTACATAGTTTTAGTGATTAGAAATTACTAGTTAATGCTTACTGGTGCTCTTACCCTAACTATCCATTTCTGTGCCTTGAGCTAGAATTTCAATTGAGAGCTTTTAATTTAATTAGTCTGGTAAAATAACAAAACAAAATATTACAATAGATTTTAAGTAAGATTTATTTTAATTTGCTTACGTTTAAACAATTCACTAGTTATAATATTATAGTAAAATATTTCAATAGTATTTCACTCCATTGAAGCTGTTCCAGATTGTCTGCCTGCGCCACTGATTTTCGTTTGCAAATTCCATTCATTAAACACGCCATGTACGAAGTACAGGGTTACGTGGGTAGGCTTCAGGGAAGGCGACATCCTTCATGAGAAGGAAGATATGATAAAAACAACCAGGTCTAATTAATCTGATTTTCGAAAACATTTTAACCCTTTCACGCGCAGTGTTCCCGCTCTGGGAACACCGAACTCTGGCGTTTTGACTGTTGCCAGTCACGTAGAATAACTTTGATTTCTATAAAAATAGTTGCGGGTGACACAGCTCCACGAGAATCCTTTATTTTTGAGCACGTCATTTCCCGTACAAAAAATGCTCACGATTCTTTTTAAGAGCACCGACATCTGCTGAAAAATGGAAGAATGCGAGAACGGCTCGATAGATTGTCCCATGCTGAAAAAAGGGCAGCCGTTGCCATCGCTCGAATGAACGACCAGCAAGAGGGCGGACGATCGAAACGTTCATCGCGTGCCACAGATCGAGAGACCCTTTTTTGGCGACAGCCGGCTGTGCAGGCACAGCCAGCTGCCTCGCTTACGAAATCTTTCGTATATACGTCGAACGTCAACTTATATCACACCAGACAAAGAAGAGTGTTATAACAGCATAAAAATGATTATTTAATCAAGATGTAAAGTGAAATGCAATAGTTTGGTAATAATATTATTTAGGAGAATAATATTTCAACTATATTTTTTAATTTTCAATCGTTCTTCTCCGTGTTTTTCAAGTATCACAAGGTGGGGCAATATTCCCCCTGCTCCCCCTCCCTTTCTGCGCCACTGCCTATAACAGCACCCTGTGAACAGTGATTCTCCTATATCAGACTAATATAAACAGTTCATTTTCGATGGAAACTGTTTATATTAGTCTGCCTTTTTTTCTCTAATCAGTCATTTTTATCCAATCAGCAGCAACTCAAAATCACTGATCTCAAATTTTATTTTATTTTATTTGGATTTAGACTAATCTTTCATATTTTAAGCAATCTTATTTAATTTTTCCTTCTGGATGTATCATTCTTACATCGATGTATTTAATTCAAACTTGTGATCAAGAGCACCGACATTAAAAAAAAAAATGTTACCTTATTTTCCCCCCCCCCCCCCTAAATTTCAGGGGGTTGCAAGTGCACCCTCTTGCATCCCCCTCTCGACACCCATGCTTTTTGGTGGTTCTTGGTTCCGTAAAATTTATTAACAGATTTGCCGATTTTTTTTTCCTTCCAAGATTACAATCACGGGCTTCAAAACCACTTCAAGATTTCTTTCTACAATATATCACTAATAGCGCCATCTATGAAAGATTCATTGAACTACTGTGGATTAGAAGTGCTACGGTTCTCCGAAACAATGGTCAAAATGCCACTTTCGGTTGCATTTGTTCAAATTCTATAAATTTTTGTACATGCGCTTCAATTTCGATATCTATAACAGTAATATTTTAGAAGCTACTTGATTTTTTTCAGTTTTAGCTTAAAAGGATTTTTCTTGAAAAATAGAATATTTTAAATGACATTTTTTTTACACTTTCATGTTTTGCGAAACAACCAAAACCCTATTTTAAGATTTGAAATAATTTTTTTGGATTATTTGCTCAAATCATTTATTAATATGTATTGTAAATATGACTGACTATCCGATAGTAAACAAATTATAATATTAAATATCTCAAAGTGTTATGCACAGTAATGTACTTTAGAAAATTTAAATTTAAAAAATGATTCTAGAAAATATACCAGTTTTTTAAAAATAGTAGACGTTTTAGAAAAAAAAAAGTAACTCCGCTGTTCGAGCCTCATCAGGGGGAGATCCCCCTGAACCCCCCTAATTTTTTAGTTTCATGATTACCATATTAAAACGATATCAATTGACTTAGTCATTTTATCCCTCATCTTTCGCGTATTTCGCCTGGTAACCCTATGTTGAAATTTTTATGAGTGTCACCTATTTATAGAAAAATACATGGGATGCCTATTCTACAGCTTACGAAATATTATAACAGTAGATTATAGCTGTTGTGAATTAATAGTATTTAAATATATGTAAAATTATGTCGCTTTTTTATGTCGCTTTATTATGTCGCATTTTTGGGACACATTTTTCAATAAAGGGTGTTGAGAGATAAAATGACATAGTCTTTAAAATTTTAATATAAATGTGGAATTTATTTTCACAAAATGTGATTTTAATTTAAAATAAATTGCAATGCTGTCAAAATTATCATCAAAATTTTTGACATTAACCCCGCAGTACTCGCACAGGGTATAATATACCCGTTACCCTTTTGTTTTCGATATGCCTTCCTCACTTTTTTTTAAAATATTATTTAATGGATGCAGAGCCTGATTATGACTAACTGGGGCCCGGGGCATTGATGAATTTGGGGGCCCCAATCTATGAAATTTGTTTTATTTTTCAGAAAATTTTGATATAAAGAAGAATATTTCAGAACAACATTTGATATTGGGGGCCCTGGGCAAAGTCCGATTTGCCCATGCGATAATAAGGCTCTGAATGGATGAGACCAACTATAGCTGACTGTACGGTCATAATCCTGAAGGGGGGGGGGGAATGTTTTCAAATTCTTCATATAGGTTTTCGGATATTGCTACGGCGTGTGTGTGACAAACTGAGCGAGTACTTCTGCTATTGCTATGGTGACCAAACGTCTCCATTTTCCGGGGACAGTCCCCATTTTCTGGGCGTTTTTCAAATTGTCCCCAAAATGTAAAACAGGAACTGGGGACATTTTTTAATTATTGCATTGTTTTTAAATTAAATTACTGCTAATTATTGCATTAATTATAAATGTCCCCAGTTTTGTTTTCCGAATCGCACATGTCCCCGATTCTGACAACAAAACTGTTCAAAATCTGGTCACCTTATATTGCTCTAGGCAACTCTTCGTTTTCGATGTGCCTTCTTTACCATTTTTTGAAAAAAGAAGAAGCCTGGAGCCATTCACTTTAAGTTCCAGTACCTTCCAGGGGAAAAACTTGTGGGTCAAAGTCTTCAAATAGGCTTTCAAATATTCTGGCGCCAGGTGTGTCATGCCCTGCGCGAGTACTTCTTCAATTATTCTGAGAGAGACTTTAGTTCTGAGTGTATAGATATGCTTTTATATTGCGTTTTATAAAAATGCTTTTTTTCTTCTTCTTTTTTTTTTTTTTTTTTCTTTCTAGTTCTTACTTCTCGTATCTCGACTTTAAAGGGGGGGGGGGGGGGGGGAGGAAAATCTTGGGTATGGGATATCCTGCGTGAGTAATTCCGTTCGTTTTCGCGGCAATACCGGGTTAAAAATAAATCCTCGTAGGATTCTTCCTCACTTTAATACGTATATCTTGCAATTGTTTTTCAAATGTGGAAAACACTTGAGGGGAGGGGGAAGCTTATTATAGTTGTTTTTTCAATACTAGATATATTTATCTTTCAGGATATTGTTTTCTTAAAGTGCGTGTATTATTATTTACGCATGTAGTTTTACATTCATTTATCCTCCCCCCCCCCCCCCTTCATGCGCACACCATTTCAACAGAAAAGCATCGTTATTTAATTTTTCCGCTTGGATGCATCTTGCTTGCTTCAGTGTTTATTTAGATGAATGCTGGTTTCAATAGCTTTTATAAGAGATGGTACGAAATTTATTTTAAAGCAAACATCATTAGGATAGCAATCTGCTTCTAGAAGAGAGTAAAAAGTGACGTCGGACGTCGTTATCAGAGAACGCAATTACTTGATTGAATCAAAGTATTTCGTAGTTGAAACAGGTGGCGTGGTCGCAAAAGTGTGCCCCCCCCCACACACCTTCATCCTCTTAAAATGTTTTCCTTGGACCCCTCTCCAATCATTTTTGAAATGAGCGGCCTTTTTCATGTATTCCCTTGCGTTTACGATACATGGTAATGATTTAAATATGTATAAATATAAACTCGGTTCTTGGCGTCCCGTGCCTGTCCAGGATCCATTCCTCCTGCAGATCTCTGTCTCTCATTGCGTTTTCGATGTCACCTACCCATTTACCCATTTCTTCTCTGAGGGTCTCTCCCTTTTATTCTTTTTTTTCTTTATTTGATCTATATTTAAGTGCGATTTTAGACAGTCTCTCTTCACCCGCTCTTTTGACGTGTTCATATCAAATTAATTATTTTTTCTGCGGACAATCTAAAATTGTTCTCTTTATTTTCATCATTTCTTTGATTCTTTCATTTCTCATTCTTTCTATTCGTGACACCCTGCATGATCTTAGAGCATCCATTTCCATCTGCCTCCATTATCCCCCCCCCCCATCCTTCTGCTCCGTATAACTAGGCTTGCCAGCATAAGCGTAAAGTTTTCAAAATTATTGGGGGGGCCGGGCCCCACAACCCCATATATTCACGTCAGTGGCGTAACCAAGGGAGGGGGGATTAGGGAGGTCATAAACCCCCATGAGGAATTTTTTGCAATAAAAAATGTATATTCTTCACTCCCTTATTATACACCCGTATACATATATATGAGTTGCAGAAGTCGTAACCCCCCCCCCCATGAAAAATTTCTGGCTACGCCACTGATTCACGTACATGTAACTTACTCTATATAAGTGTCGATTATTGGAGGCGCTCCAGCTCTATGGGTCCATAGAATTCTACACCTATGTAAGATAAGTATCCATGTTAGTCTCTTCCTACCCTGTTATAAGTTAAAAATAGAAGCAAAGTAAAAAATCCAAAGGAGGAAAAGAAAACATTTTCGATGAGAGAGTGCATTTTAGACACCTCTGAACTTTTCTTCATTTCATACTTTACATTGCATAATCTGATTTTAATGAACCAGAGCCTGGCGAGGGCAACTTATAGTAACATTGTGTGTTACGGGGCGTCACAATGAATACTAAATCATGATTGAAAGCAAAAGAAGGAAATTTTTAAAAGTACCTACAAGTAAAGGTTTTCTTTAAACGTTTGTAAATGGCGTGAAATACTTGTTTTTATGTTAGTATAAATGAGTTTTCTGTATTGAGTGGTAAATTATTGGGTGGGCTCAGCCCCTATTCACAATTTATTGGGGGGGCTCGAGCCCCACGGGCCCATATAACTCTACGCCTATGCTTGCCAGATTTCTGAAATATTCAACCGGGACACCGGAATGCCCCCAGTGTCACGGGTATTCAAGGGTAGATTTGCCGGACATCTCAACTGGGAACCAAGATGCCTGGTTCAAAATCAGGTTGCGTCCACGACCTAACCGTTCGGAGTTTCCGGTGGTTTTCTACGGAACTTCCCGTAAATGCGGGTTAGGATCCCTTAGAAAGTCCCCCACGGAGAGCAATCTCCTCTCCTCGGCCTAGTTGCCTCGCTCAGATAACTGGCTGTAACACTGCATTTACATTTTCCCCCCAAGGGTACACACTTTTGGCGGGTTTTTGGAGTGTTTTAGAGGATAGTTTATTCTCCATGCTATGAATAAATGGTTGCTGATTAAGAACTTGAACCAGGGGTATTAATAAATGACACAAGCATATAAATTTAAACATTTTATTTAATACATATTAACATAAGTTGCTTAAGTAAAAAAGAAATACTTTGAATGAGGCATAAAAATTTAAACAATACTTATTAGCACACCATCACTCTTCGATAGTTTTCACTTTTTATACAGTACAGTGAACCAAATGACAAAGTAATGATCCTTAAAAATCCTTCGCAGTTCATTATTTTTAGACTTTTTGGGTCATCTATAATCCAATTTAATTTTTACCGGGACGTGAAGTAAACCGGCCGGGACACCGGGATTTTGTCGGCAAACCAGGACTGTCCCGGTCAAACCGGGACGTCTGGCAAGAGTACATATAACCATATGTTGCTTTCTAAAACAAAATTGTATGCACAATACTTCCTGTTCCTAGAAAGCTCCTCACTCCACCAAATAGAATTTAACCCTTTAACGCGCAGTGTTCCCCCGCTCTGGGAACACCCAACTCGGACGTTTTGACTGTTGCCAGTCACGAAGAATAGATTGGATTTCTATAACAAAAATGCGGGTGACAGAGCTCCCCGAGAATCCTTTACTTTTTAAGCACATCATTTCCCGTAAAAAAAATGTCACGATTATTTTTAACAGCACTGACATCTGCTGAAAAAGGGAAGAATGCGAGAAAAGTTGGATAGATGGCCCCATGCTGAAAAAAGGGCAGCCGTTGCCATCGCTCGACTGAACGACCAGCAAGAGGGCGGACGATCGAAACGTTCAGCTCGTCTCAGATCGAAACGCTGTGTCCGCGCACAGCCAGCTGTCGGCCGAAAAGGGTCTCTATACTCGGGGCAAACCTTACCTGATAACAGAGGAGAAGGCTAGAGGAGCCTTTTCACTACTTTCCGAATCTATCACTCCGACACTCGTTTCTCTTTCCAATTATTTGGCTGTCATATCCCGCCAGCACGAAAGAGGTCTTTCATTGGTCAAGCGTCTGGGAAGGCGTTACATCTAATTGCTGACTTAATTTCGTAATCCTTTTAATTATTGAATTCAAATAAGACAAATATGAATTTATTTTATAACCTACATTTTATTTTAGCACTTGATAGTTGATAAATGTCTTAGTTCTTTAAAAAGCAGGGCAAACGGAAAGAACTATTTGAAAGCGGCGGAATCACACGGTCTGCAGCATTCCCTCCATTATCAGGTTAGGTGTGCCCCGAGTATAGATCTGTGGCACGCGATGAACGTTTCCATCCTCCGCCCTCTTGCTGGTCGTTAAGTCGAGCGATGGCAACGGCTGCCCTTTTTTCAGCATTGGGAAAGGGTTGTGCCTCAAAGGGTTAAAAGCTTTACACGGCCTTTCTTACCTGACAAATTCTGTAATTAATTGCCTGCGAGTCTCTGCCTTCTCCCTGTTAATGTCAACTCCAAGTCATCTGTTGTGTTTACACTCCTCTACTTTCATTTTATTATTTAGACACTTCGATCGGTCTCATTTCCTCCTAACAGGTATTTGGTCTTACTGATGATCCTGTAAAATCCTCCTTTTTTATATGGCATTCTTTAATTTTTACTGTCATTTTCTCTAAATCATTTTAATTTTTGGCAGTTATGACTTGGTTATCTGCAAATTGTAAGGTAAAGAGATATGTTCCATTCAAATTCAATCCCATTCCTCTGCAGTCTTCCTTCCAAATTTTTAATGCCTCTTCACATAATTTTAAGGGGTTAGGGGTAGTCAGAGGCGTGAAAAAATGCCATTTTTTATTAATTTTTTTTACTAGTAATTAAGTTTATTTCACATAAGTAAAAACATAGTATCATTTCATCATACTTTAACATTACTTCACTTAAATTTCAAAAAAAAAAATAATTATTATTTTACAAGTTATGGCGGTCTAAGTTGAACAGGTTTTAATAATGGGTCCTTGCGGTGACCATTACAGCTCCTTGGAGATTCATCTAAAATCAATGAAACAAAAAAGATTATTTTTATGGATAGATAATCTTGTGCCTGATCGAAGCTTTTTTTGTTTTATTCAAAATTAACAAAATGGCGGTCTCTGGAAATTTTTTTGCAGATTTTCGGGAAAAAACCAACAATTAATTGTTTATAAAAAATCGAAGTTTAAAAATAAAAAAAATCCTTCGATCAGGCACTAGCTTTTTATGTTTTCTAAAAGCTGTATAAGTTTCATTCAAATCTATCGAGCGGTTTTTGAGTTAGAGTGGTCACCAGTTCAAAAAACATAGTTTTGAGAAAAACGCATTTAAAGTTTTACAGTCGATTGATGTACAGTAATACGAATAATTTCAATACTTACACTGAGTCATCTATTCCTGGACCATATAAGAGTTCTTCAGCCGTTGTAGAACTTTCTAAAACATCCATTTGTTGTTGTCTACGTCGCATTCTACCTTCGCGAGTGTTGTTGTTAGCGCGCTGATCAGCTACTTTTACACGTGCACTATCGGTTTTTTCAGTATACCGATGCGAATTAGGCCCACAACTAAGTCCCAGTGTGTTCATTATTACTAATAATGACTTTGTCCCTTCATTAAATATACTCATAGCTACGTATGCAGCAATTTGAACAATGGTAAAACTAGTATTGATAGTTTTTGGGCATATTTTCCACACTAGTTGGTTGAAGCTCTCATTATTATTTTGATTAAATCCACCTACACATCTTGAAAGTAAATTTTCATTACTAAGATCTTCATAAATAGGCTTGATTGCTTTTAAAACTTCAGGAGGTAAGGGAGAATTATGCCGCTAGCTAATTGTTCTCGGAAATATTAGACCGCTCGAGAGCCTTTTATTCTTCGCTAAATAACTCGAAAGATATTTGTCGGATTCACTTCAAACTTTCAGAGAATATTTTTAAGATACTATACTTTAAGAAAATGAAAAAAAAAAAAAAAAATCAATTTTTTGAAAATTCTGACTACCCCTAACCCCTTAAACAGCGTTGGGGGGGGGGGGATACAACACCCTCGTCTGAGTTCTTTATCTACTACAAAACTTTTTTATAATCTTCTTGGCCCGCTTTAATCTCTGATTTTGATTGCCTGTAAAGCTCTTGAACAGCTCTGATGATAAAATAAATAAAAACTTCCCACTTTACACGTTCCCACTGCTTAGTGAGATGAAGTGTTACGACTGATGAAGACCGAAGGAATTTTCGGTCGAAACGATCGTATCGTCTTATAAGTATCATTCTACGTGTGTTTTTTACACAAAGTTTTTATTTATTTTACGTTTTAACACCAGTATTTTGAGTAATTTTTTCTGTAGCTCTAATGATATTTCGATTAATTTTTATTTCATGTTGTACATTCCATAATTTTGTGATTACAACATTATCGTGAGCCTTTGTAAGATCGATAAACAGTAGATGAATTTCAATGCCCACTGGCATTTCTTTCTCAACAATTTGTTTAACCCTTTAACGCGCAGTGTTCCCGCTCTGGGAACACCACACTCTGACGTTTTGGCTGTTGCCAGTCACGAACAATAGATTTGATTTCTATAAGAATAGTTGCGGGTGACATGGCTCCACGAGAATCCTTTACTTTTCAACACGTCATTTCCCGTTAAAAAATGGTCACGATTATTTTTAACAGCACTGACATCTGCTGAAAAATGGAAGAATGCGAGAACAGCTGGATAGATTGCCCAATGCTGAAAAAAGGGCAGCCGTTGCCATCGCTCGACTTAACGACCCGCAAGACGGCGGACGATCGAAACGTTCATCGCGTGCCACAGATCTAGAGATCCTTTTTTGACGACAGCTGGCTGTGCCGCACAGCCAGCTGTCCGCACAAAGCTAAAGAGTTTTCTGACACAGTCAATAAATTGCTAAGCTGACATGAATCGGGCACGGGTTCATGAAATCCAACAATACTAAACAGCAGACCCGACGGAATTCAATATCACGGAGAACAATATTTTAAATATGAAACTGAAATAAGGAATTTGGCTTACGCTCGAATACGTTTTCGAAAGGTGTACTTCCCCCTAAAATAGGTCGCTATATTTTTGAGACACCCTGTATAAGGAATTGATTAATAAAACTGCTTATGAATCTTCCTCTTACCAAACAGGGAAGGGAATAGAAATTAACACGCATAATTAACTCACGAATGCGCCTTATAAAATCGAAAATAGTGATGGTAAACAATTCTACTCTTTTGATGATTTTTTTTTCTCAAAGTTTCCTTAACTCAGACTTTTTTTAACCCTCTGAGCATCTTGAAAATGGGCAAATAATGTAAAGTTTTTTTTTACGGTAAATTTTCATACAGCTTTGAAATTAAAAAAAAAATAAGTAAAAAATTTTGACAGGAAGACTTATAATTATGCAAAAGCAAGCTCCTGTATGATTTACAGGCTTAAATATCAGACCACATTTATGATACCCACAAGTGTCATAAATGATTTAAGTTATAGATGCATTACAGTGAAAACTGGAACGAAGTTGACGGGATTTTACGTCAAAACCGCTTGGAGGGTTTGAAATGCTTGAGTTCGAAATTTCATTTGAATTCAGAACATGAACTGGAGAACAAAATTCCATTCGAATTCATAAAACTAGTTTATTAAAATGCAATTAGATTCCACGATGTGAATGTAATGATACGGATTTGCCTAAATTGTTTTTAGTAAGAGTTCTTCAGTGTGATTTTTGGCTTTCTTTAGTTAAATTCTAGTTTCCACTAATTTTATTTGTTGCTGCTTTTAAGTGACTTGTGTAAAATGTAAAATTATTAGTTCAAAATGTAGCAAAAATGTTAGTGGAAAAGTTTTTAATCAGATCTGATCATTGGTTTGTTGTTCACTTACATGATCCTCCAAAAATAAACAAGTCGACTCTTAGAGAGAGTAATCTAAATGCAATTTGATAATCCCATACAAGTAAAATATACAAGTAACCCAAACAACACCTCGATATAACAATACTTAAGCTACCCAATAAAATTATCGTTCTAGAGGGATGTATCGCTATATCGAGAAGAAATTATATTGAATGGAAATTCCACGAGACCGCAAATTTTTATCGTTATAGCGGGGTTTTACTCATACATAGTGTAGTAATGCATACGTAGTGTCCCAAAAAGCTGGTAACGGGCTTTAATTCTTTATCTATTGGAGATACGTCGGCAATGTAAATTTTAAAAATGCTCAAAATAAGGTTCGAAATAAGTGTTAAGAAAAATTCCTCTCCTTAATTTTCACAAAGTTATACTTTTTAAATTTTTATACGATCCCCTTACAAAGAAATTCCCAATTAGTAAAATGTTCCCCATACACTACAGAGGTGATGTACCAAATTTCACCCTTTCATCATACAACATCTCAGATATCTTTAAACAAAGATGATCGGGGACTATAGATGATTTTTAATATAAACGCTTATTGTTAGAGTGGAGGAAAAGATTTTCTTTCTTAATTTCTGTAAGACTCGTTAAACAAGATCACTGGACGTTATTTTTTTCCTTTCATTGAAAAGTGGTTTAAGTCAACATATATTTAACTTCATACCTCTGACGGTTTTTAAGGTATAATTCTCAAATTTTGTATATCACCTCATTAGTGTATGGGGCACATTTTACTAACTGGGAATATTTTTGTAACGAGATCGTAAACAAGTTTAAATAGTACAACCTTTTTGTAACTGAACGAGAGGATTATTTTCTTAAAGGACTGTTGTTTCCAATCTTATTTTAAACATTTTTTCAATTTTCATTGACCACTCATCTCTAATAGATAAAGTATTAAACACCGTTACCCCGTTTGTGGAACATCCTGTATAAAAAAAATCTCATTTTATCGCCTGTTTGTGTTCAGTGAAACCACGTTTACAAAGTTGTTTATTTAAAAATTAAAATGGCAAAGTATTATACCTTATGTAGTGCATTTAATTATTCATAAAATATGCTATAACGCATATTTTTAAGTTTCAAAGAAGCCATACTTTGAGAACGGTGTAAGTAATCACAATAAAGGATTAGAATTCAGTTTGTTAGCAAAAAGAAAAATTGCACGCACACGTCAAAAATATTGCAAAAAATGCAAAAATATTTATTTCGCAATTCATAACAAAGTTGTTTTTCTTAAAATTCATTTAATAAACAAGTAATTTTTAACAGTAAGTATATAAGTTCTTTTGAGATTCATATATACAGGATAGAAACATGGCATCAAAAAAAGCTTGTGATTTGTAAGTAAAATTTAAGTTTTTTCAGTGAATACACTGCAACAGACATTTGGTCCCAAGGAATTTTAAGTGGAATTTGTACAAAAGAATAGTTCTTAGAATTTCAAAATGTACATCCTTCCTCTGGCGAAATTTCAACAAGTGCACATGCATTCGATGGTTATGGGATAAGGCACCCTTATCCAGCTACACCGCATGTGCAGGGGCTTGTCCTCCTCTTTCTGGATGGGGCTTCTGTACGCCCTTTTACGCCCCCTACCTTTGGGCGTCCGACACTGCCACCGCAAGATCTCGATTTCGGTGGTGTCGGAGGGCACGCAATGCATGCCGGGAGGCCAGGAGCAGGTGCCCGGTTCCACCGAGCATTCCCCTCGGCGTATGTAGCGCGGCCAGAACAGGGCGCCGATATCTTCCCATTCGTACCTGCAAGAAACAAAAGCAAGGAAGGTAATTCATGGCCAGAGATACAGGACTGTGGAACATTTCGAGTATTAAAAAAAAACCTGCTAGCGAATTTCGAATCCCAAACTGCCCTTCTTTCAGTGTGAAATAAAATTGTAAGTGTCTTATCTAGAGGTGTTTCACGAAGGACCCCTAACATTGAAAATAAATAACTCAAAATCAGTGATTGACAGAAACCTGAAACCAGTAAAAAAAAAAAAAAAAAAAAAGAAAAGTAAGAATTTGGTGCCAAATCCACAAAAATTTAGTTACAAATCAGGCCGATAGAGGGCACTGCAACCCGAAATACGGATCTCAATAGGCTAGGCTGCTCGGACGCCAAGTACAATCATGCAACGATGAATCCACAGCGATTTTCGATAGGAAAACCTCATTTGTCACTCGCATTACAATCATTCGGCGATGATTCCGCAGCGATTTGTGCCTCTGTAAATGGTAGACGGTCGAAGTCTGAAGGTCCCGGGTTCGGAACCCATCGCGCGGCTGTCGATCTAACGGTCTGTAGTTTTGGTAGATTTTCTCCAAATGTAACGTGAATACGCGCTTGAGCCCCTTAGAAAGTCTTCCTGTCAAGGCACTCCCCATCCTTGTCAGATCGCCCTAGATTAGTGTTGCCATAAAAGTGTGCAATACTTTGTCGCGATTTTGGAATTGTAAATCATGAAAAGAATTCCTATCCCCAAGTCCCACTGTGAGGCTAAAATAACTTTTCCCTCAATCTTTAGCCAAACTAAAAAGAGCCAACAAGCGTCTAGTGGATTAGAGAAACTATCTTTCACGGCGTAGGTTGAGGCTCAAATGAAGACTGATCCTGGGACAGCAGAACCATATTTTATTTCGCAGTTTTAGTAAAACGGAAAGTTACCGTCCAAAAAACGGAAAAACAATAAACAGAACGAACATTTTCCGGTAATTTTGCTGCCATTCGTTTTTCCGTTAATTTACACATATATTTTAAACAGTGAAGCTTTTCCAATTTTTCGTTCCTAAGGAGCGGATGCATTAGCTGGCTGCAATTTTTCTAGCTGTAATTTCTAATTTCCGCATCAAAGTGGCATTTTAGAAGACAACTCGGTAATTTGCAATAAGTTTTTAATTTGTGTTGTCTTGACAGCGAATTCTGTAAGAACTCTTAAGATAAGACATTAATTAAAATTTAAGGATATGTATCATGTACGAGGCTAAAGCTATAGCTATGGTAATGCATGATAAATGATAATATTAGGTTGTAACGAAAGTTTCCCGCCACCACAAATATCGTCTGCAAACAGTTCACGTTGGTGTGTTTGCTCATATTTTGTCAAACAAATTTTTGTCATTTGAAAGAAAGGGACTGTGTTGTTAAAAAATACCGTTATCATTAAGTAGAAGGTGTCTGAAATGGAACTATCCCGTTAGTGGATTAGAACCATCATTGACTTCCACTTCTGTCGCAAAAAATCAGCTACAGAATGTCAAAGAATTATGTGTGTAATTTAGATTCTACTGTTGTATCACATGACATTGTGAAGGTTTGGTACTAAAGGTTAAAAAACAGGGCCTATGACATTCAAAGAGCAGAGCGTTCTGGCCGGCCTACTGATGTCGATGCGGGACACCTGCGAGAACTTGTGGAAGAAGATCAATATTGAACCACTTGAGAGCTAGCTAAAAAGTTAGACGTTAATGCCATGCCCATTAGTCATGCTAAGAATCACACAAACTTGATGTACAAGTTCAATTGCTGGGTGCCGCATGAGCTGACTCAAGCAGATTTGGCGGAGAACTTTCGTTACAACCAGTAAAAATGGCCACTTACTTAACGGGACAGGATGCTCTCTTCAGCAGCCACTTTTCAACCGTCCTCACGTACTCCGCCTCCACCCTCTGGCCCGCCAGGAACTGCAGCTCCTCGGTCAGGTTTCCGACTTGCAGCTGCTGCAGCATCTCCTTGTAGCGCCAACTGTTCTTGTTGACGACGAACACGGGGTTTGATTGGTTCGTGGCCAGGTCCCTCGGCTGCTCGATGGACATGAACTTGGGGTCGTAGGCAGTGCCCAGCACCATCTTCAGCTCCCGAGAGTCGAGATGTTTCTTCCTGGGCCTGCGGTTGAAGCGGTAGTTGATGAGCGAGAGGCGACCGCTGCCCGGTGACTGCCTCGGGTTGTTGATGGCTTTGGACTTGATGGTGGCGACTTTCCTCTTGCCAGGCTTAGAAGTGGTCGTGGTGGTGGTCGTCTGTTGCGTGCAGAAACCGAGGGTCACGGCGTACAGGAGAAAGATGAGAGATATGTACTTCATGATTTTCTGGAAAAATGAAATAAACAAGGAAAGATAAATCGTGGAGAAATCAACGACTGCAACATGAGCAATCTTCATAAGGGCTTCCCAGCAAACACACACACGTTTTCTGAACGTCCATTGACGTTCGGAAGACGTTTTCTGAACGTTAATAGACGTTCAGAGAACCTGTGTGTGTTTGCTGGGTTGGGGACTCAATGGCGTCATTGAGACTAGTAGAGTCAGGTGACTTTCCACTTAATTGCAGATTGGCCGTGCAACGATTCTGGATCATTCTGGATGAGTAGCTATTTATGTCAAAATACGAGATACAACCTCGGGAGAGCAGCTCGCCTTTTTGGCTTGGAGCTACTATTGCTCTCAGAGGATTTAGGCTCCATCCACAGTAGTATATTACATTTTTTTTCAAATACATGTCACTATACAATAATTTATGAAAAACTTAAAACAGAATTATAAATTTTGAGTTGGAAGCAAACATAAGGCCGAAAATTTGATGCTGAAAAAGAAATTTTGATTAGAAAAACCAAGAAAAAAAAGAGTAGAGAGTATAATAATAACTATATACTGCAAAATGACAATTTAAAAATCTTCAAAAGAAGTCATAAAAATATAAAGATGGGATGACAATAATAAATGCTAAATTAATCTCAATCAGAGTCTGGGGTAGAGTGATGTAAAAGCTGCTGTTATGTGCTGTTATTTCTTCATTTATTATTGGAGAAGATTTTCGTATAGAAGAATAATACGTTGCTGAAATAGGTAAGCAAAGAGGTCTGTCATTATACTAATAAACATCTTGTAATAATCCTGTATAGTTTTAATCTGAATATTTTTAAAGAAAAAAACGAATAAAAAAACTACCTTTTGTTTGCTTCCTGCGCGCGTTTAAAATTCATTTTAAAAATTGGACATATCCTACTTAAGCAGGTTGATCAGTGCCACAGCGAGTTTTTTGGTGAAGATTGTCCTTATAACAGTTTATGCATCTATAGTTCTCTTCATGACAGCCATTGGTCTGATGACTTTTTGAGCATTTTGCAGAGACTGATAATTTTCTTTTATTCTTGCAAAATTTGGCAACGTGATCATAGGCCTGGTAGTGAAAACATCTTTCTGCTTCTATGAACTTTAGCTGCCAAGACTTGAAATTGATCAAACATGAGCTATTTGTATTTTTAAGAATTTTTGCTGCTGATAATTTCGATATTTTTAAAATGAAGTGTTTATTATTATGTTTACCACCAAAAGATTTTAAAACGTTTATATGATTTGGATTTATTGAAAACTGTTGAGACATGACCTCCATTATATCTGATGTCGTTGATTCTAATGGTGCATCGAAGAGCATAATATTTTGTAGATTAAGTCCTTTTAAGTTAACGCTGGCTAATGTTTGTAGATTTTCATTCGCTTAAAGCTCTTCTAGTAATTTTTTGGCTTTGTTTCTACTTTTCATGAGTAGGCAATCTTGACGCATTTGTTTGGTTTCAATTATAATTTGTTTTAAATTATCTATGCTATTTAGAGATTTTCTTAGATCGTCTCTAAAAGTTGAAACATTCTTTGTATTGAGAATAGTGCCTTCCTGGTCTTCTGGATTTTCCTGGGCTGCTACTGTAAAACTCTTAGGATTAGGAGTTGTTGATTTGTCATGGATTCTTGATTCTTCTGTAATATAAAGTTTTCTCCAATGAAAGGTCCCTCATGTGTAGTTTGTAAGTTTCATTTCTCAGATCTGTTAATTTATATAGAGGGATGTTTTTTGTTTCTTCAAGTAGATGTGAGCTTGTCAGAATTTTAACCTCTGTTATTATTGCGACATTTCTTTTCATTTTTGTGGTCATTGTATCTGCTGTAGATGTCAATTACCTTTCAGATCTTTAGACGGAGAAGAAGATTTAGAAGTTAACTTTCGGAACTCGTCTTCTGGTATATTTTCTTTTTCATTTAATGTTATCTCGAAGATCCTGCATTCATCTGTGTTTATTGGAAATAATGAATCCCGTGGAGGAATCGATGACTCTTGAATCAATAATGCTTCACCTGTACTGGAACTAACAGTAGAAGAAATTGGAATTTGTGAGGGAGTAGCCCGGGTACCTCGATTGCTCGGTTTGTGGTTTTCTATCCGTCTAATCAAGAGGGACACGATTAAAGTGGTGCCAGGAACATGTCAATTGGACTGTGTCTGACTGGGGCAATGTCATGTTTACTGATGAGTCAAGATTTGCTCTGGAGCCAGATCACAAGCGTATAAGGATATGGCGTGAACAAGGAACACGCAATCAGCCCCAAAACATCACCGAACATCACGCATTGCGAGGCGGAAGCATTATGGTGTGGGCAGGGATTCATTGGGATACGGAAAGTTGTATACGAATAGCATTTCAAGCAGACAATAGGCTACTGACAAGTCATTTTTAACATCGTGAAAAATGGGCTTCAAAAATACTCTGTTATGCTTGTCTACTTTTAGGTTTGTTAAGTGCAAAACGATTAAAATAAAATAAGCCTCAGTCGTATTTCTTGGGTTTTACAGGCTCATAGAGGAAATAAAGTAAAAGAATTATATGACCTGAAAAAATCTGGTATCCAAATTGGATTCTTTAGAATTGAGAATTGCCTTTTTAACATCTTGTAGAACAAGCATCGTTGCTAGTTCTTCAGCGCTTAACATGGTTGGCGACACTGCCTTGATACAATTTTGCTTTGCTCAGAGATGCACTGCTCTTTGACATTGATTTAATTTATATTTCCATAAAATAATTTAATTATATTTTCACAAGTTGTATTGTTTGGTTTTAAAGTTTGTGTCAGAAAAACTATTTATGGCAAATCTAATAAATATTCCTTCCTTTGTATAAATATTCTGCATGCGTCTTTCTTTCGGAATGCTTATCATCCTATAGTTATTGTTAAAGATTAGAATGAAATAGTTAATCATTCCTGTGAAATATTATTTATTTATTTGTTTATTCTTGCATTACATTTGTCAATGTAGTAAACAAGTGACCAGTATTTACAATTAAAATTGTGAATTTCAAATCTATTTTAATTTTAAATTTAACTGTTAATCGTTTTTTACAAAATGATGATGGAGTAAGTATGTTTTCTGTATAAACATGTTTAATATAATAAACATTAGCACAAAATTAAGTCCAATTTATTTACCGAAAGTCAGAATAACATGAATTCCAGATTTTATAATGATGGTAAAAATAGGTCACGATATCAACAAGAATATCCCAGATATTTAGCCGATTCCACTGCTACAATAACACTTTCGTATGCATATTCTAGTATGATTAATTTGATATATTGGCATGTGAATCGAATTATCGCCTATTCCTGTTTCGCATCGACAGATATGGTAATAACGTCTGCTATTTGTTAGTAGGAATCATTAAATACTTAACTTCATTACGTTATTTATGTTTTATTTTTATCCTTAAGTATCAGCAGTATTTTATTCATTAATTAAAGACACCAAAACAAATTTGAATGCAAATTCACAAAAATTAACCGCCTCTCTCTTTTTATTGTTTCGTGTAATGCATAATCTTACCATTACTTAAAAACATTCATTACATTTTGCAATTGTTTTTTTTTTTTCAATTACTATTAGGTCAAAATAATTCGTAAAAATTCAACACACAATTGTTAAATAAAAATAAAATTAAGATATTTTCATACAGGGTGTCAATGATTTAAATCAATTGATTTTTTTAAATCTTTGATTTAAATCAAAGATGCACTAGCTCTAGCCCCCGGGCCATTATTGGCTCAATGACAGTTGTTCCATTTACCCGCCAACCCATATGCACTTTTAAAAATACGAATCAGAATCCATAAATTCAATTTTTAAGAAAAGGAATTTATTGTGAAAATTTAATTATTTCAAATTTGTTTTCAGTTGCGATAAACATAGCAGCACAAAATATTCAGTTATAATTTAATAATTGACTTTTATCAAAATGTGCCATCCTATTTTCAAGAACTTTCATTTGGTAATTGGATAATTCCACAGTATAGTGATCGTTTATGTCATGTCCGAATAACTTTAATTGGTCATAACAGCACAAAAAATTGAATTAGGTGAACCATTTTTCTTCTTTTATATAAACAATGTAACATACTATTTACAAAAAAAGAAAACCTATTGATTGGTCCTTGATACTGTACATTTAAATTTCTGTTGCCCACAAACTGAAAGAGGTTGTACATGATTGTTATTGCATGTGATTAACATTTTTGAAATTAATTTTTTTTAAATCTGCTTTTAAATTTGAAAATCGAGTCAGTATATAATCAGTTAGTTTTTCTATGCTTTCAAAAGCATCCACTTATGGCATAATTATTTTATTTGCATATCAAAGAAATATTTTATTTACAGATTTATACTATCAATAACTAGAAATTTACCAGTTGTCTGTACTCTTCTATAAAGCAGTTAAACTTTTTTAATTACTAATCTAATAGTTTTTTTTAATCTGTGTTTACCGAAAAAAATCACATTCTAATTTTAAAAATCCTATTTTTTTCCGGACTCAGCCATCCATCCACTGGAGGGGTCGATGAAATGAAGACCAAGCTTGTTTGAGGTACAATCTACTGGAATTCCCATGTTATTTATTAACAGATATGTGCGCCCATATGATTGTTCGTAGGGGCGCAGGAGGCAAGTTAAAGGTCCTATCCCGAAAAGTTACTGTACCTTAGTATTGAACCGCAACGATAAATGGGGGCTAGGCGGGGGGCTGGCCCCCTCCCTGCTCATGTGTATGGGAGCCCATGTTTACAGTATATACATTAGAAAGAATCAGGACATTTCCGTAGTTTTTAATCCTAATGGCTTTATTTACAAGAGTTTATTACTATTATTATTATTATTATTATTATCCAGTTTATAGTTTTGTAGTTTTGAGCTGTTCTAAAAGTAGAATGACTAAATAAATAAAATAGTTGGAAATCCGAAAGTGTACATGTTATTGAATACGCTTTAAAAATGTATCTTTTTTAAAGTCTTGATATATTTTACATAGGCATCGGTAATCAATATTCAATGCTTTTCATGCCTCTAAAAATTTACCATCTTTGTATGGTGGTAATACAAGATACATTAATTCAAGATACGATTTTGTAATCGTATAGATTGGATTCTAACAGGCGGAAGAGACTTTTATTATATATATATATATATTGAAAAGGGGAGGGTAGAGAGAAAGGTATTATAGGTAGAGAGAAAATTATGTGGTGGCGTACACTTCTTTTATAGAGGAACGGATAGCTTTTTTTTTCCTTCTTGGTCACATGATGTGACAAACATGATGACAAAAGATGTCAAAAAATAGAAAAAATAACTTTACTTACTACGTCATTTTAAAAGCTAAATATTACCTTCAAACAACCAAAATTTATTTCACTTATTTTAATTTAAACATAATTTGTTTAATTATTAAAAACTAAGAGTTTTTACGCTAAGTATTTAAATATATTGATCCTGATAATATTTAGGAAATTCAGAGAATAAGAATTCATTCCCATAGAACATTTATAAATATCAGTGCTAAACAATTATTACGTGTGTAATAATCTTCAAGGAAAAACTGATGAAACCAACTTTCTAGCGAACTACTATTAATATAAACATTTTTATTTCTGCATGCTTAGCTTTGATCGACTTTAATAGAGCGTCTAAATCAGAATTTTTTTAATAAAAGACTCAAATTCATTATTTTGAAAAATTATTTATTTATGGAGAAACCTATTTCCCTTAATATCTACTTTTTAAAATTAGTTTCTACTAGCGGCTACCCGCGACTTCGTCCGCGTCGGCTTTAGAATTAGGTCCCGAGAGAAACGAAGCATGTGTGAATAACAAATATGTTTGCTACTAAAGAAACTGCATTTAAATATTATTTGCTTTTTACTTATTTTAAATGAAGTATAATGCATGGTAGTATACTTCATTTAAAATAACAGAGTATGCAAAATTACTAAATTTAGATTTTTTTTCAGGCATTTGGCGAATAGAGACAGTTACGACAGTATTTGCGAACTGTTTTGAGTGTTCTTGTAAAAGAAATATTTATGCTATATGCATGAATTTTAGCCTATGTTAATCATTAAAAGTGCAGCTTTCTAATAGCGAAAATGATTTAGAATCGGTTCTATAGTTACAGAGATACCCATAGAGCGTAATGTATTAGAATTATTTTGAGTGTTCCTGTAAAGGAACTATTTACGCTACATGCATTAATTTTAGCCTATAATACTCGAGAATAGTGTAGCTTACTATCAGTGAAAAAAGTTTTGGAATCGGTTCAGTACTTACAGAGATACACAAAGAGCGTAATGTAATTCTTATGAGTATCCCTGTAAAAGAACTATTTGCGATATATGCATGAAAGGTAGCCTATAACACTCAGCGTCCCCCCAGTGCCTAAGAGGGTCTGCTCTCAAACCTGGAAGGCGGGAGATGCCAGGTTCAAACACCGGTCGCGCCTGTCGACCTAGCCGCTCGCAGTTTTCCGTGTTTTTTTTCAAAAACCTCGCGAAAATACGGGCTAGGATCCCTTAGAAAGTTCCTCACAGAGGAATAACCCATATACGCCTAGGACCCTAGTGCAGTCAATCGGTCTTAATCCCCAAACAAACAAACAATAATACTCAGGAATAGTGTAACTAAGTTTTAAATTCGGTTTAGTAGCTATAATTCCATAGAGCGCAATACATTAGAATTATTTTGAATGTTTTTATAAAAGATTTATTTATTCTATATGCTTGAAAGGTTGCCTGAATGTTAATCCAGGGCATAAGCTATCTTCATTACGAATTTTTCCAAATCCGTTCAGCAATTTGTGTGTGATTCAGTCAAAAACATCTAAACACACAAATGTACACATTTTTTAATGACTATGTCATTTTATCTCTCAATACCCTTATTGAAAAATGTGTCCCAAAAATGCGACATAATAAAGCGACATAATTTTACATGTATTTAAATACTATTAGTTCACAACAGCTTTAATATCGAGATTAAAACAATCTTTAGTCTCGATATTGTTACAATATTTCGTAAGCTGTAGAATATGCTCCACATATATTTTTTACATATATTTAAATAGTACTATTAGTTCACAACAGCTTTAATCTATTGTTACAATATTTCGTAAGCTGTAGAATAGGCACCACATGTATTTTTCTATAAATAGGTTACACTCATAAAAATTTCAACATAGGGTTACCAGGCGAAATACGCGAAAGATGAGCCAGTTTTCAGATAGTACTGAATTTCAACAAAATCACTAGAAGAGTAGACCAAAATTATTAGAGGAACCGAAAGTAAAGTCTTTTTTTTTTTTTTTTTCGTTTATCAATATTTCGCCTAACGGAGACTACTGAAGCTAATAATACGAAATTTGACATGTATGTGAGTTTTTAACATAGGAGCTAGATATTATTATACATTTTACGAAATTCGTAACCTATGAGAAGGCGGGGGGCAAAAATTTTCTTAGCTTTCCACCTATCTCTCTATTTTGAAGAAAAAAGTGATATCCATAAAATTTTGCTTCAAAATTCAATATTCACGAATACTTAAAATTCAACTTCAGAACAATATGAAATTCTTCCTCGATGGAGGTTTTTTTCCCCCCTCCACGTCTTTTTTGAACGAAAGAAAAAATATGTATTTGTAAGATCCTTGCTTTAAAAGCTGACGAACATAAATCCTATGCTTGCTCAGCTTGCTTCTAAGTGAAAACTTCTTGGTGAAAATGTATTTGTATGAATCTAATGTTACAAATGACTTTACTTACCCACCGCTTAAATCATATTCCTTCCAAGCTAAATTGATTTTAATAAGCGGCTGATTTTTATATCCGAGGAACATGATTGGAACACAAAGATGGTGGGTCACCTGTTGCTAGCGAAAAATCCTTCCTCGTAGCCAAGTACGAGTTATTTAAGGGGGAGAAGTATACTACCATCCCCCCACCCTTCCGAAATTTCGATTATTGTTAATAAAATGATAATGGTGATTTTCTTTTTTTTTTTGGGGGGGGGAGGGGGAGGGAATTCAGCCTTTTCCACACAGGGTTGTCAGATTTGCTGCCCTGGCAACTCCCCATTTTCCCCACTGGGGCGGGTTTATTACCGTAAAGAACCCGTAGGTTTTGGGGTAAAATGGTTTTTCAGATAAAACTTTGATTTGCGTAATTTTAAAACAAATATCTGAATAATAATTTAATGTATGGTGGAAATATTTAATTTCCTACAAAATTTTAAAAGTTTTATTTCACAGCTCAAGATTATTTTTATCATTAATGAAATTATAAGTATCCTAATTCTATACTGTTGCTTTTATGAAAAATATATTTTTTTTTTTTTAGCAGTCATAATGGTTTTTAAAAGTTTGTAGTAACTTGTAGTAATTTTTGATAGTTGAAATTTATGTCATAAAATTTTCTACAAACTGTATTCTATAAAACTGTAGTGTTGTTTAAAGACAATATCTAATCACAATTATACAATAAATTATGAAGGATAAAAAGCTATCGAAATGCATCAGCTAATTTTTATTGAAAGGAAAAGATGTTTATGCAAATGTAATAACCAATATTTCCTCATTAAAGTATTTAGAAATCTAACAATCATTCAAATATGTGATAATAATTTCTTGGCTATATAATAAATGCTAGTGCAAATGCAGGTCTCGTTGTACTGCGTTACACTAACTGTTGAAATTAAATTATATCACCGGATTAATAGATCAATACCATAAAATAAAGAAGTACCTACATTGTGGAATGCGATGAATTTCGACGAACTATAAATTAACTCTGGGTCATTAATAAACTATT
Organism: Cheiracanthium punctorium; assembly: GCA_038373885.1. Classification (NCBI taxonomy): domain Eukaryota; kingdom Metazoa; phylum Arthropoda; class Arachnida; order Araneae; family Cheiracanthiidae; genus Cheiracanthium; species Cheiracanthium punctorium. The sequence continues at coordinate 895,159 of JAWZYV010007565.1, read as the reverse complement.
TAAAACACATATGGACTACGTCTGGCCAGCGCACCGGATGTGTCCAACCCCGGCTTTTGATCCTGCCCGCGGAACATGTCAAAATCTCACATAAAGCTCATATAAATCATTCAAAATCCCACATAAATCCTGATTATACGGCCCGCGACTTCGCTAACATCCTAAAGTTTGGCCGGCAACTTTCCAAAGGTTGTCCATACCTGATTTAAAATATTAAAAAGAAAGGTACAGGTTAGGTCAATGCCATTCTTTTTTTATATTGATGTAAAAAAAAATAAATATAATAATAATAATAATTTGAGAGATTCTGTGTTAAGTTATTGAGGTGTTGCTAACATTTTCTTTCAAATTTAAGTCACTGGAATTTCTTTATTATTTTTTTATAATAAATTTATAATAACTGTTAAATGCGCTGTAAAAATATGTTTACATGCATGTCAAAAATTAGGTATTTTGAAGTCTAGAATAAAATATCTTAAATGGGCTCCTCCCCCAAAAAATCAGAAAAAATTACATTAATAATATATTTTTTAAATTACAAAATAAGAAGATAAGCCTTTGTCTAAGACAGTAAAAATTATCCGCATGCTTTGTTTTACTAGACCCACACAAAAAATGTATTCGAGTAAAAGCCAGATTTCTCTCTTCATTTTAACCCTTTAACGCGCAGTGTTCCCGCTCTGGGAACACCAAACTCTGACGTTTTGACTGTTGCCTGTCAGGAAGAATAGATTTGATTTCTATAAAAATAGTTGCGGGTGACATAACTCCACGAGAATCCCTTACTTTTTAGCGCGTCATTCCCCGTCAAAAAATGGTCACGATTCTTTTTAACAGCATTGGCATCTGCTGAAAATGGAAGAATTCGAGAACAGCTGGATCGATTGCCCAATGCTAAAAAAAGAGTAGCCGTTGCCGTTTTTTCAGCATTGGGAAAGGGTTGCGCCTCAAAGGGTTAATGAGTAATTACAGTGAAGCCTCTGTAACTTGTGGATTTGCGGTTCACTCAAAAAGTGTCTAATATGTATCTTTCTATATTATGGACACGTTCCATTCTCCAGAAAAGTGTCCTACTTGGGAGATTCCACTATAATTCGTTTTTGGAATAAGCACAGTTAAAAATATAAGAGGTTATTGTTATATTTTGCATCATGCACTTTTTATGAAGAACGGTGCTTTACTGTTGAAACCGATATAAGAAAACCGATTTACACTTAAATACTTTTTGGGAAGGTGTGCATTTATGTTTGAATAATTTTGTGCAATAACTTTATTTATTTTTATACACTGATACGTTTTAATTAAATTATTACACATACTACCTTTTTTTAGGAGCGGAAGGGTAAACATAAACAATTATGTAGATAATGTACATTTTCTTTTTTTTAAGAGGATAACCCTTTTAAAAAAGATGTCCAGATAAGTTTCTATTACTTATAATTTGCTAAGCTAATAATTATTTAATCAAAACAGTATGCAGTGAAAGTTTTTAGGAGCAAATTTATTCATTCATTTATTTTTATTTTTTATGTTATACAGTGCCAAATTCCCTTTATGAGTAAAATCCTAATTTTATATTTATCTATGGTTTGAAGTTTGCATTTCTATGTGTGCAAATTTTCAAGCACCAAAAATTTTCATTTTGCCCATATTGCCCAATAAAACGCGGGTTTTTTCACCCTAATCCTCGTGGGTTTTCAATAAAATCCTCCCGGGTTGTGTTTTTTACAAAAAAAACCGGGGTTTTTTTACAACCCTGTTTCCACAGTTGGGACCTTCTTCTATTTTCTTATTTTCTGCTGAATATATCCCTGCTCACAAGCCAAACTCATACGATTGGCATAGTGTCCATTATTTTACCTCAGATGAAAAAACGTATTTCTATCCAGTCGGCTACCCTATAGGGATAGGAGTATGACTGACTAACAGATGAACAAAAGAGCTCAAAATAACCTTTTTCTTTTTGGTGGTAGTGTCGCTACTAAGATTTTTAAAAAAAATCTGTTTATTGATTATTTGGAAGATAGTAATAAATCGTGAAAGAATATACATTAGGGTCTAATATTATGCAGAAAAAAGTTTTCTGTGTATTAAGCAATTTATAAACGAGTTTTTAAATCGTAAAATTTTACATTTCTATTTTATTTTTAAACATTAGTAGTCATCAAATATTTATTAACTCTTGCCCATACAAGTTTTGCAAAAATAAATAACTCATATTATTGTCTAGAATACTTTATGGATAAACATGTATTGCAATTCTCGGTTAATTGTTCCAGATGATTTTTATATTCTCTAGTATTAACGAAGAAAAATATTAATTCTTTTTAATATTACCTTTTTTTTTTACTTTTACGAAATTACTTTTTTTGGGGGGGGGTGAGCCAATTCATAATTACGAAGGAAACAGTATTTTGAAGTTTAATGAAATCATAAAGTTATGTTACGTTGATACAAATTTCTATCATAATTTAGTGTATAGCTAAAATATCTAGAACATGAAAAAAAAAAAAAACACTCTAATGCATACATAGTATTTGACTGACGTTCAGATTTTTATACTTTCTTGTTGGTGTAAAATTTGCAAGAAAATTACATTCTTACCGAAAACTGCAACAGACACCAGGTAAATTATTTGAGCCTGACCGCTGTCCGACGCGTATAAAATATCCAGTGGCAGGTTGCGATATCCGTCTCGGCTGACATGCAATTCCCATGAAACGAAATGTTTTTGAACTCGTTAGTGCGACAGCGTAAATGAACGGCAGCCACCTTTCCGACCCTATTTATATGAGTGTGCCAGCTAAGCAACACTCGCAATTGAGTTCGTGAAAAAAAATCTCTTTTCAAGTAATCTTTATCAAAGTAGAAAGAGTGACTCCACAAGTGTTGAAAAAACACTCAGCCTCTTTTTGGAGAAAAATTTTCGGACTCCGAATTTAAGAGAAAGGACTCCTCTTTTCTTCCCCCCCCTTCCCTTCTTTTCTTCATTATTGTCTTCGAATGTGTGATAGTTCCGTTTATTTTTGGTTTGTGTTGTTTTTAGAGCTCTTTAAGTGGCCTCTCCTTCATATCTTCGAGTCGATTTTTCGGAAGCTTGTGTGATCGCGGGTGTTACTACAATTGGTTTTTTATCGCTGTTCTTGGCGGACTAATTGGATTTGCGAGATTTAAAGTGTCAAAAAGAAAAAGAAAAGTGTACGGACTTTTGTCAAAATGTGATAAACGGGAATCTATCTATTAGTCACCGAGAAGGGGAAACTTTCTGGATGGCCAGTATTTTTATTTTTTTTTTGGGGGGGGGGGGGCAGAAAACCTTGTAAATGTTTTTTTAGGAGTCTGCTTGTTGTGTTAGTGCAATCCTACACGGGAGGTGCACTGTGGTACCTTGAATAGTGTGCTTTGGACGGAGGACTTTTTTAAGGGGTTCTTCCTAACGCATATTCACGTTACAAATGGACAAAACTTTCTCCAACTCCACACATTTGGATAGCTAAAATCAACTGAAACAAATTGATTTTCATAAATGTAGCTAAAATCTTTTTATTGATTAAAAAATAATAAATTTAACTATTACATATACAAAACCGTGTTTATTAAAAATTCAATAATAATAATAATAATAATAATAATAATAATAATAATCCATAAACACTGATTATGGTCTTTCCAATTATTGTATCCCCAGACAGCACAACAAACTTGCAGCAAGCTTGATTTATCAAGTCAATAAACTTGCATTAAGCTTGAAAATTTCCAGCGTGTAAGCTTAATGCAAGCTTGAATCAAGTGTTCAAGTTTACACTTGGCCAGCTTGCATTAAGCTTGACATTTCAAGCTTAAAAAAAATTCCTAAATACACGGGGCGCCCGTCGGCGAACTCGCCCCCCATATTTTATTTTTCCATGCATTTTCCCCTTTATGCTGAAATTTCAAGTTATTTTAATCTGTTTCCACCATGCGTCCGCCGCTGGGATCGAACTCGGGACCTAAGGGTTGGGAAGCCAGCGTCCTAACCATTTAGCCAATCTGCCTCGCGCTGGTATGACTAAAGTTTGAAGTAACTGTTATGGTTCTCACGCCGTTTTCTGGCGAGATCGATCAGTGGCCGATGATCTGTTTCTTTTATTTTTCCATGGGATGCATCAAAATTAAAATAATGTTACGTGTGATTTAGACTCTACTAATAGGGAAATATGCATAATATAAACTTAAAAGCAGCACACGTTTTAAAACTTTCAATATCGCGACACTTATGCTGGGCAATACTGGCCAAAATCGAGACAAACGACTGATTTTGAAATCCATTTCGTAGTATAATTGTGGGATTGGAAGTGGCAACACCAAAGAGAAGAAGAGGTTCCGACCAAGTTTGACGCCACCAGATGCTGGCCTTCAAAAGCTGCTCTACTGCAAGAGATCCAGAGAGGACTCGCGCTCGCGGTTGATCGGACGAGGAACGACAGCAGCGAATTCAGGAGCAATCGAACGAAGACGAAGTTACCCGAGGACGAGGGTACACAGACCTGCTGCTGCTACGCAATATTATTCCCCGCCGAATTACCAATTTGTCTTCGTTAATTTTAATTCACATTTTGGTTTGTATTTTTCATTACCTTTATTAAACGTTTTTGAGCTTTACTCGGATCATGGATGCTCGGCGATCCCACATAATTGTATTTTATTTTGAAGAATTTCCATATTTGGAAATATAGAATCTTTTTTTTTTTTAATTTTATGGTCAAGTACATTTATGACTGATGATAAATTATTTGTTATGTGGATGTGGCTTTCCAAATCACGCAGTCATCAAGTTGTATTCAAGCTTGACAGTTCAAATGACTTCTCCAAGCTTGCTGCAAGCTTAAAATGAATTGAACTGTCAAGCTTGTATTAATACGTCAAATTCAAAGAAATGCCAAGCTTGATTTAAGCTTATGTGCTGTCTGGGTCCTTAATACGATAGACTAAATGATGCTAGCAAGAATAAATTTCCATTTGGAAATAATAGAATTAAAATTGGTGCTACTCTGTTTTCAAATGCTACAACTCCTTGGAATGTTTAAACTATATCCTGATTAGTTACACTTTAGTGGCGGATAACTAAACCTAAATTTTCAGCTTAGAAATATCGGTGCATTCATCAAGGTTTTACTTTTTATCTACAGACAAATAAATGTCTCGTGGTATTATTTTAACACTTTGGCCACTTAATTTTTTTCCTAAATTTCCACTAACAGAGTTTCCAAAGTTTAAGAAACTTTGGAAAATATACATCAAATTCACATGAAAAAACCTAAATCAAAGCGAAAAACTTCACTAAAAAGGTCACTAATCTCAGAGTAAAAGCTTATTTCCTAAATACAATAAAAAGTCATTAAATTTAGCGAGAAATCCCCAAAACTGGCGAAACTGAATTCTACAGCATTCTTACTGGGAAAAAAGAAAAGAAAAGGGTTAAGTATGTAACATTAAAAGAGAATGCGACATACGGAGACTTCTCTACTGATTAAAAAGTTTAGAAACTCAGAACTTTTATAGTAGGCTCAGTACTCTAGAATACGGGCTTTTAAATCAACGAAGAAAATCAGGATTTTAATTTATTTATTCATTTTAGATGTATTATTAAACTTCTGAAAATATATTTTCAAAAGTTTAATTGAAGATAATATGTTTTCTAAAGTTTATTTTATAAGAAACTAACTGCGTGCCCGTTCTTCGCACGGTAGGAAACGAATATTTTCCTAAAATATAATCGTACCTTTACGAAAACAAAATCTATAATAAAAACAACTTTGTTTTCAACAAAGGGACTACTTGAACTTATTAAAGTTCAAGTAGTCCCTTTGTTGAAACTACCGCGGGATATATTAACGAAACGTAGGTTTGTAGTTTAATTAGTTGTAAGTCGATCGCGCGCGTTGAAAAATGGTGAATAGAACACTTTTAATTTCACGAAATATTTATTAACATGATATACTGTGCTTTAATCTATATTAACCTAACAAAAATCTACTATTACTACCTATTAATTATATTAATATTATCTATCTTCGTTTCTCTTTCTTTAATGCTCAATCTAAAGAAACAGATTAGATATTTTAAACCAATGGTGCCTTTGTACTCTTTGATGATTCTTTAGAATTTATGCATTGCCATTTAAACAGCTATCTATATATTTTGAAGCATAATTCTTGCCATATTGACGTATTTAGCACCACAAAATATTTCATCTCGACGTAGTGGAAAATATCCAACCTGTCCCAATTTAAATATTTACCTACATGGCTGTCTCGTGTAAAACATCAAACTGAATAACCTCGCGGAACTATTTAGAATCGCTGAAACTGCGAATAGGACTCTAAATTGTGTTGCAGAGTTTACAATTTTCACGCAACTTTTAATTTATGACATCACGTTCTAACCCCGAGTAGTTGAGTCTGGTTATTTCTCGCAGTAGTTTTCAAATGGAGTAATATTGAACCATACGACGTTCAAAAACTCTCACTTGCAACAGAACTTATTAAAGTTAATTTCAGAGATGTTGGGTTTTTTCCTAGCTAATCAGTATTTTAAATATTTTCCGGAGCTATTTTGCTAATGATGCTACTTTTGTGCAAGAGCTTGCTAAGTTCCTGGAATTCAACAAAAAAAAGTATATCTAATCTTTATAAATATTAGGTGTACCGGAAAAAAATGTCGTTGCTTTACATAAAATTCAAACAAATGAATTTTCATCAATTATTGAATTAACAAACAAGCTGTGCTTAAGCACAGGACTCATAATTTCAAAGCGAGAGTTCTATAGATAATATTTTTTTTTTCCCTCTCAGAGAAAAATGGCCACCCTCCCCCTTTTCTCACGTCTACCCTCCTTGGAGTTATTCTATTCGAAATGTTCTGAAATTTTTTTTTAGGTATTCGTGAGCATTGTATTTTAAGGCAAGAATTTTATGGATATCTCTTTTCTTCTTTGAGTTCACACAGGATATCTGAAAAGAACGTTTTGGCTCCCTATCCCCCATGAGTTACAAATTTTGAAAATGCTCTGTTTTCTATCGCCTATGTTATAAAACTCACGTACCTGGCAAATTTAGTATTATAAGCTTCTGTAGTTTTGGCTAGGCAAAATATTGACATACGAAAAAACGACAATACTTTCCGGTACACCTAATATATATATATCGCCAAAAGTCGTCCAAACATGGCGACATTTTGCACGATTTTTGGGAATACATACGACGACCATCGTCAAACCGATAGCGAATGCTATGTATTATGTTAATTAGTATTTTGACCTTTAGGTGACATTCGAATTTCCCACGATTTTAAAAAACGCAAGCTTCCTTTCGTTATTACGGTGGCGAAAAATGATTGTATTCAAAAATCGCCAAGGGTAAAAGTAACTTTTTACGTCAAAGCCTTTTAACTTAGGCTGGGATACAGACTCTATTGACCGTCATTGAAACCAGTTTATTGACCGATTCTAGTTTTATTATTGGTTTAAAAACTGGAATCGTCAATAAAACTGGTTTATAATGACGGTCAATAGAGGTCAGCATCCCAGCCCTAATTAGATTTCTAACTCATTTTTAAACTCATGACGTCAAAATGACATCATTCTCAGTTGCGATATCTAACATGAATTAGTGAATGAAGAAGAAAAAAAAAACACGTTGTTTTACTTTTCTGCATTATCTGATAAGGTGGATGTTTATTATTTCGCTCGTGGTGTAATTTTTGTAAAAGCTTGTTCACCTGATTAGGATTTCTAATGCATTTCTACACTTGTGACATCAAAATGACGACAATCTCACTTGAATTATTGAAGGTAATAAATAAATAAATCTAACTTTGTCAACTATGCTCACTAATGTACTCAAATCGGACATTTGAGTAGCTTTCTACCATGAAAATATCGTTAAAAATTGGGGTGGGGAACAGGTGGATTTGCAGAATTTTAAAGTTGACTATGGACTATTCTATGTCGTTTTACGTATTTGTGCAAAATTTCAAGCCGATCAGTCGGACGGTGTGGGAGGAGTTCCCGGACAAACAAACAGACAAACTTTCACATTCATATAATAGATAATGTAACATCAGAAATAATTCTGTTCGATAGAGACTCGATACTTCCATCAAAACTCACTTCCATCAAAATCACGGACTAGGGTTTCCCCCTCTATTTCTCGAGCCCGTAAATACGGCCTAGGATCCCTTAGAAAGTCCCGCACGGAGGGCATTTCGCCTATAGGACTAGGACCGAAGTGCAGTCAATAGACCTTAATCCACAAACCAATCGTAAGCATGAATTTTTTTTTATATCTCATTTTACACAACAGATGACAATATCTGACTATTTATAACTTAATTTGGAGATAGTTTATTTTTAAATCTTAGCGTACTTTTTTCACTTATGTTCAAAGAAAAATTACAAATATTTATTTCTTTTACGAAGTAAGTTTAATAAAATTCTCCTATAGCGTTTAAAACATATATTTTTAATGATTCTCTCCTTACTGGAAAACATACATTCGGTCCCAATAACTCTGAATGCTAGCTTTTCCTAGAAATTTAACTTTTTTTCTTTCTAAAAAAAAAAAAAAAATGTCCAAAATCTTAAAATGAGTACATATATTGTACATGCTCCTATTTTATACAGTTTTCTGGAATTTAAAAAAAAAAATTAGGCACTTTTATGACCGTTTTCTTGTAATTAGTACGACCGTTAAGGGATTAAACATTTGTTAGTTTAAATTGAGTATAAAAAGCCGAAGGATTCTGAAAGTACACAGCCTATCGTCCTTGTAAGGCTTAATCCGGCTGTGATCGGGGCCCGACATACAAAATGTGAGCCCCAGGGCACAGATACCTGCGAGTGATCCTTGCACAAAAATGTATTGAAGAAAGCTATTTAAATCGAAACTAATTTAGGTACCTCAAATCACGAATGCCTAAAGCTGAACGATAAATTTTGAATAGCAATGTGACGTTGCTTACGATTTCTTTAGATTAAATTAAGAAAATATCTCGAATTGAAACACAAAAAAACATAAGCAAAATTTTGTAGTCTTAGAAAACTTTTGATGCACAGTGAAACAGACAAAATTTTCAGTTTTATAAATACACGAGAGTGAAAAGTGAGAGGTTACATAGGAAATTTCAGACAAAAAAAAAATTTTTTTTTCCTTTCGCTTTCTAAAAATTTTAAAATTTGCTCGAAGAACATTGAAAAGAATTTTGCTTTAAAAAGTTGCCAGTTGTCATTATTATGCATTACTAAATTTATACTTTATTACATAAATTGCAACTATTTTTATAAAATAAGTAAAATATTTTTCTTTTTCTAATGGACGGGTCAGGGCCCGATGAACCTCTGGAGTTAGGGGAACTTCAGTGTCATTTCGGGGGCCCTCTCCCCTTTTTGTTTGGGAAAAGTAAAATTTTAATAATTTTCTAGAACAAAACTATTTTATTCAAATGATATTTCTTTCATTAAATAAGTTTTAATGATTGACTTTGATGAAAATATTTTATTCATTATCTTCATAAGATTAGTTCGTTGTAACAAGATTTTACAGTATTTTTTAAACTTCTTTAAAGAGTAAACTAAAAACATTACCTTGCTGGAACATTAAACTTTATTTATTCAGTCCTATTTTTTATTAGAAATGGTTTTTTCACAGGAATTCTTTGTTTTCATGACATCATAAAAATTTCAACATAAAAGTTCGGAATTAATTTTGCCATTTAAAAGATATTAAACATTATACATTGAAAGTCAACCCTTCTGCGGAGCAAACGTTCCCCATAATAGAAAAAACTCAACTGGAGCGGATGTCCCAGGTAAAGACATCTTAAACTGAACCAATTTAGAAATGTGGCGGCATGAAGTATGAGACTTCTGAGAAGCCTTAAAAATAGCTTCCCACTTCTGCTCAATAAAAATCTGTACAATTATTATTTAAAAACAAAATTTTTACTTCTTATTTCAATTTTTCAGCCATTTTTTGGGGGGCCCCCTTCGAAATCTGAGGGGAAGCTCAAACTTCCCAAGCCTTTTCCGTTATCAGGCCCTGGGACGGGCCAGTGGCGGCTCGTGGGATACAGCAAATACAGCCGGGCTGCACTTGAAATTATCAGCACATACTTTAAAATAATTTATTCTACTCATTTTCCTAAATTCAGATAAACTCTCCGAAAAAAACCAAACAAAAAAAAACGTATTGTGGGCGGATCGCTCATTCAGAAAAAAAGCACTTTAATCTTCCCGCAATTCAATTGGGAAAATCTTTGGTTCAGCCCAGAGCGCTGAAAAGAAATTTGGCAGCACCGTTGCCATGACAACGACTACGTCAGCAGCCTCTCCGGCATAGGGAGTATGCAGCTGATACAGCCGATGGAAGATTTTCTAACGGCGGCTGAACTTGAGAACTCGACTCACTGATTCGCTCGGACGAGAAGTGAGGGAGAGGGTAAGGAGAATATATGTTTGGAAAACTCTCGACTTTATATTGCTGAATTTATCAAGAAGGTAAGCCTGAATAGACGCTTATGAATGGACAATGACCCATCGAAGCAGTATTGTTTTTAAGTAAGCAAGAACTGGCATTGAGAGGACATGGCGAGCGAGAAAATTCTTTAAACATGGGAAATTTTAAAGAGCTTTTAAAATTATGGATATCTGAATTAAAACAACGCCTTTTTATGGGGGCATCACTGACCGATTCGCATGTTTAAAAGAAAGGAGGATTGATTCGACTTATAAAAAATAAGTAAGTTTTCTCTTTTTTTCTTTTCTTCTCAAGTTATCGTTACAAAAGAAAATTCTCAGGAAACTTCGAAACAGACACAGATGAATGCAATTTTGAGGATAAGAGCGGCTGGTTGAAATTTATGTCCATTTTATGGAAGTAAAATAAGATCTCTGACATTTTTTATGTAATTTCTTTTTTTTTTTTTTTTCCTCGGTGAGGGCTTAATCCGCCAGCTTTCCAATTCAGTAACAAAGATTTTCCAATCCTCTCCGGAGGAAAGGGGGGGGGGGCTCATATGCTTCCGGCTGCACTGACATTTTTGACCACGGGCCGCCACTGGGACGGGCACTTTCTGCCACAAGCCATTTTGCCACTACGATAGTCCGAACTACAGGCCATTTCACTATGGGGGGACAACCAATAGTCGGCTATCGTTACCTTTTACGAAGGGACGGACCCTACAGTGTAACAAATTGGCTCCTCTCTCATTTTTCTGTAATAAGAAGAAAATTCTGTAGTTCTTATAAAAGCATGCTTTTAATATAAGTAAGTATATAAGACCATTATGGAATTAATTTATAGCTTTTAAATATATATGGCAACATTATTCATTGTGCAAATAAGCATGAATTCACAGCGTATGCATCCAGTTCGCTGAACGAATTTTTGGATTGCTTCTAATTTTTTTCGTTATATGAAAGCGAATGCAAAAGTATTAAAAATTAGTAGTATAGGACTCAAAAAAGTAGAATTAGGCTATATTACTTTCTTTTGTTTTATGAGAGCTATGGAGTGAACATTCTATTTTTTGAATATGAACTTTTTTATGACTTTTCTTGGAAAGCGCATGCTGAAAGTTTAAAAAAATATTCTTCCTAGCATGAGTAAGCCTAGTTACAATTTTTATTTTCGGTCCATTTTTAAAAAAATCATGCATTTTACGGTTAACCCTTTATCGCGCAGTGATCCCGCTCTGGGAACACCAAACTCTGACGTTTTGACTGTTGCCATTCACGAAGAATAGATTGGATTTCTATAAAAATAGTTGCGGGTGACATAGCTCCACAAGAATCCTTTGAGCACGTCATTTCCCGTCAAAAAAGGGTCACGATTATTTTTAACAGCACTGACACCTGCTGGAAAATGGAAGAATGGGAGAACAGCTGGATAGATTGCCCAATGCTGAAAAAAGGGCAGGCGTTGCCATCGCTCGACTGAACGACCAGCAAAAGGGCGGACGATCGAAACGTTCATCGCGTGCCACAGATCCAGAGACCCTTTTTTGACGCAGCTGGCTGTGCCCGAACGTTTCGATCGTCCGCCCTCTTGCGGGTCGTTAAGTCGAGCGATGGCAACGGCTGCCCTTTTTTCAGCATTGGGAAAGGGTTGCGCCTCAAAGGGTTAACACCATAAGCATAAAGTTCTCAAAATTATTGGGGGCCGGTGCCCACAACCACATATATTCACGTCAGTGGCGTATATACATATAAGTGAGTTGCAAAAGTCGTAACCACCCTCCCTCCATGAAAAATTTCTGGCTACGCCACTGATTCACGTACATATAACTTACTCATAGTTACCAACTACTACGGAATATAATTAACCGCTTTTTCTACATGATTTTTTGGCTTAAAATATAGCAAAATTTTTATAATGCTCCCGCGAGCTGGTTACTATTTTCAAAAAAATAATTAAAAAATATACTGCTTACAAAAAGTTGTTAGTTATATTCCATAGTAGTTGGCAGCTATGACTTACTATATATAAGTGTCAATTATTGGAGGCGCTCGATCTCTATGGGTCCATAGAATTCTACACCAATGCAAGGTAAGTATCCATAATAGTATCTTCCTACCATGTTATAAGTTAAAAATGGAAGCAAAGTAAAAAATCCAAAGGAGGAAAAAAAACATTTTCGATGAGATAGTGCATTTTAGGCACCTCTGAACTTTTCTTCATTTCATACTTTACATTGCATAATCTGATTTTAATGAGCCAGAGCCTGGCGAGGGCAGCTCATAGTAACATTGTGTGTTACGGGGCGTCACAATGAATACTAAATCATGATTGAAATCAAAAGAAGAAAATTTTTTAAAGTACAAATAAAAGTTTTTTTTAAACATTTGTAAATGGCATGAATATTTTTTTTATGTTAGTATAAATTAGTTTTCTGTATTGAGTCATAAATTATTGGGTGGGCTCAGCCCCTATTCACAATTTATTGGGGGGACTCGAGCCCCACGGGCCCATATAACTCTACGCCTATGGTTAACACCCAAGCCCAAGGCGAGAATCGAACCGAAGGGGGTGATAGAAAGGTTCTTTGGCCACTAAACCACCTGCGTGGCAGATAAAATGTTTAAAGTGATTATTTTTCGTGGATTGAATTAGATAATCAGACATTTTACTTTCATTTTCAGGTAGAAATGAGTTCTTAATAGTGTTTGAAAGGTAAGTGTTCATTTTGATAATACAGGGAAACTTCTCAGGAACGAACATCCTCCGTTCCGCGAAAAATTTAAACAGAGGTGGTCATTCAAAGAAGTGCAAACATTTGATAGCCAAGGAAAAAAAACAAAAAACGCTAAAATGTATTGTTTGTTTTGTTATTTATGAAATTGTTAACTAATACATAAGTAATTATAAAAACATATTTTTAAAATTTTAATTTTAATAAAATATTTAGAAATTTCGGATTGTTTCATTTTTTTCTTTCCGAGAATACTTCTCTCTGAACATTATTTTTTATATCGGACAAAAGAACATTTATCTTGCTATCCTTCATGCATTCTGAATTTACTAAATAAAATCTATTTGCTTTAAATTTTGCGTTTTTGATTTTCCCGCAACCAAAAGTAACTGCCAAATTCCTCTCCAAATTTCCTTTTTCGTATGACTCCATCACATCAATCCGCTACGCCAAAGGTAAAATCACTCGTTTCTAAGAGATATGTCCTCTCTAATCAACAAGATTTGCACTTGTACCTGCTATCGATTTACAGAAGAGCAATTGGTTTGGCATGTAGTTTTTGTTTACTTCCCAAAAAATGCTAGAAAATTTTTGGATAAAGCGCCGGGTCCGGTCGCTTATAGAGGGTTGTGCGTTCTCTTCAAGAGGATGTTTTATCATTAAGTAGATTGGGTTAAAAATCGGTGTCTTAAAATATTGGTCGTTAGAGGAGGAAATCGGTTACTACAGGTGGTCACTCATAGAAGTGTCACTGTACCTCGAGAGTTTTGGGGACTCAAGGGCACGCGCTCCGGATCCCCGCTTTTAACCCTTTAACACGCAGTGTTCCCGAACTGGGAACACCCAACTCTGACGTTTTGACTGTTGCCAGTCACGAATAATAGATTGGATTTCTATAAAAATAGTTCCGGGTGACATAGCTCCACAAGAATCCTTTACTTTTGAGCACGTCATTTCCCATAAAAAAATGGTCACGATTCTTTTGAACAGCACTGACATCTGCCGAAAAATGGAAGAATGCGAGAACAGCTGAATCGATTGCCCCAATGCTGAAAAAAGGGCAGCCGTTGCCATCGCTCGACTTAACGACGAGCAAGAGGGCGGACGATCGAAACGTTCATCTTTCGAGAGATCGAGATGATCGAGATCACAGATCGAGAGACCCTTTTTTGACACAGCTGGCTATGCGTACAGTCAGCAAGATGGCGCACAGCTGGCTGTGCTCGCACACAGCCAGCTGTCGTCGAAAAAGTGGTCTCCGTGGTCGATCTGTGGCACGTGATGAACGTTTCGATCGTCCGCCCTTTTGCGGGTCGTTCAGTCGAGCGATGGCAACGGCTGCCCATTTTTCAGCATGGGGAAAGGGTTGCGCCTCAAAGGGTTAATAAGCTTTCTTGATTAATTAAATTAATTTCCTGTTTTGGCGACGATCTTGGCAGGAATTGACTGCAGCAACCTTTTGCCCGATTCCACAGTGGCCCGGATTCGCTGCCGCGAAAAACAGCCCTTGCATTTATTCCTCCTCAGCCAACTCGGTAGACAAGGTGTCTCGGCGCCTTATTATCCCATGAGAAAAATCCGAGAGCCAGAAATCGCTCTCTCTATTAGGATTCTCTCCCATTTCTTCTTTCTTTTTTTCGTCTTTTCTTTATTGTAACTTTCGGCCCCTAACAATTGCCCGCGCTTTTTATGTTTCATTTCTTCTCTGTTTTGTTCGTTGGACCGGCGACGGGTAGCTCGGTCTCCCATATAAGGCTTGTCCACCACTGCCACCGCCGAATGTGTAATTCCAGTAGTTGAGAGACGTGGGTTTTTCGCAAAAGTGTTTGTGCGCGTGTGCATGCAAATCCGATACTCTTGAAGATAGCGGCTTTTTTTTCTTTTCTTTCTTCGATTTTTATTTGGAGAAACGACTAGAATGGGAAGCCGCTATTTGAGCATTCTAATTGTGGTGTCAGACTGCATTCATTAACGGCCGTTCTTCACTTTTAGCATGTTTCAGAGTCGGTGGCTTGAGTAAAGGGCAGTCCCGGACTGGCCAGGTCGGCTGGTCGGCGATCGCCGAGGGCCCCCGGCTCAAGGGGGCCCCAGAGAGGCCCCCAAAAATGGATATACTACTTTATAATTAGAAGAATTTGATGTATATATATATATATATTTCAGAGTTTTTTCTGCGTAAGATTACTCGGATAATATATTTCCGAGTAATCTTACGCAGTAGCGCAGCGGAGATGCCAGGAACCCCGAGGCTCGAGGGAGAGGGCGAAGAGTCAGGGGCCCCAAAGTCTCTAAAATAGTTAAATGTGGTGTTTAGGCACTTAAGATTCCAAATATAACATATTCTAATACTCTTTCCCCTCTAAATTGATCAGTAAGAGGCCCCCTTTCAATCTCTAGACGAGAGCCCCCAAAGGAGTCGCGGCTCGGGGGACCCCCAAAATCTCTAAAATAGTTAAATGTGGTTTTTAGGCACATAAGACTAAATTCCAAATACTACATATTGCAATATTCTTTTCCCTCTAAATAGATCAGTGAGGGGCCCCTTTTCAATCTTTAGCCGAGGGCCCCCAAAGGAGCCAGTCCGGGCCTGGTAAAGGGGTATATTCATGAGCGCCCATATCTATGTGCAACCCCTCCCCTCACCCATATTACCGTTATGATTTACAAACTGATATAACGCAGAAATGGTTCAGTTTTAAAATATAGAATCATTCGGAGGCAGGACCTTGACAACCCCCCCCCCCGAACAATCAATTATATGGGCGCTCATGAGTATGTTAAGGGGATTCTAACACATATATATCCCACATAGACAGGGTTGCGATACAATAAGGTTTCAGGTTATCCCTACTAGAGATGAGACGGGCTCAGGCCGAGACCGGGCCCGAACCGGGCTCAGACTCTGTAATTTACAACTGCGTTCGGGCTCGGGTTCGTGAAAAATTTCTTCTTTATTGAACGTACTCCTTGAACAAATTTTAAAGAGTGATTCATGAGGAAAACAAAAGTACTTATAAAAAAAATAGTGGCACAGGCGCCTAGAAGGTGCGTGAAGCTCTTTGTGTATTTCAGAACGGCGGCTTAAATTGCTTACTTAGTCATGAGATCCGACATTATTGGATAAACATGGATATAAGGAATTACAAAGTGCATCGAGAGTTTGCAACTCTATTTTTCTTTAATTTGCATAAACGGCAAAATTTATTGTATTCAGGGGCGTAGCCAGAAAGTTTTCATGGGGGGGGGGGTTACGACTATATATACGTGGGTGTGATAATGTAGTGAAGAATATACATTTTGTATGGCAAAAAATTCCTCATGGGGGGGGGTTATGACCCCCATAACCCCCCCCTTGGCTACGCCCCTGATTGTATTCTATCAATGAAGTAATTGAATTTTTTTTATCTTTAGCTGAAATTTCGGGCTCGGGCTCCGGCTTAAATAATATTGCTGAGGCTCGGGCGGGCTCGGATTAAAAGTCCTCGGGCTCAGGCTTCAAAAAATGAGCCCGAACTCATCTCTAATCCCTACTGCTCCGCGTTAGGGATGGACGCAAAGCGAGAATCGGGCCTGTCTCTAAGGTTCCCCCCTCACCCGGAATTTAGCATTGAAAAATTAAATTTCCGGGCTCCCGCAAGGAATTTTAAATAAACGAAAATCTCCAGGAATTTTAAATTAACGCGCATGACCCATGGCCGTACCCAGAAAGAAATTTCGGGGGGTGGGGACCAAAAGGTGAGAAAAGCTAAATTTTTCACAAAAAGGCTTCATTGTTATTGTTTTGTTAATTTTTTTTTTAATTTCGGGGAGGGACCAGGGGTTTCGGTCCCCCCCCCCCTACCCGGATACGGCCTTGGCGTGGCCTATCGCACACGGGTAATGCCAACACCTCCTACATATAGAAAGCCTAACAACTGAAACTTTGACGTCATCACCAGGCCTTCAAGTAATGACGTCATCACAGTTTTGCTTTCACAAAGTAAAACTATTTAAAATTTCTGGTGAATGCTACAAATATTAGAAAAAATCTTAAATAAAAAAATTAAAATTAAAATACATTTCTCATACAAAATTGTTCATTCCGATCTATTTCCTTACCATGTTATCTAATGAGTCATGGTTAAAAACTGCCATTTGATAGAAAATTATATTTTTTATCTCAAATTATTAAAATATTGTTATTCATGAGTAAATTCACCAGAAACTTTTTATACTTTTATTTTGTGAAAATAAAACATTTAACTGCAGGCCAAATGCTGACGTCAAAGCTTGGTGACGTAGGAGTTGTTAGGCTTTCTTTATCCAGGAGGTGTTGGTAATGCACTCATGCCGCTGGGTTGCGCGCGCGCTTTTGTCCTCCCCCACTTTCTTGCCTACGTTGCGTTGGCCACCCATCCGCCTTCTCTGCTCGACTCGTTTCGTTTCGTGAATTTTCGTTTCTCGTTCAACTGTTTCATTCATTTAGGGGAGGGCAGCCGGGCCTGCAGCCCCGGGGCCTCTACAAGAAAGCCCCCCCCCACACACACACAATAGACATTTTGACGAAAAATTTTTTAAAAAATACCGAATGATATGCAAAATAATTTTTTTTTAATAAAATTCTGACAATATGGAAGACCAGTTCTCTCACTTGGTTAATATTAATCTCCGATCCCATAAATCGCGTGTGTATTTGCGTGAAACAATGACAAAGTAAATCGTCACACTATTATATATACTAAAGAAATGAATTCATCCGCATCGGAAATAAAATACAAGGCATCAAGTGACGGAGTACGTGCAAAAAATTACGTGTAATTGTTATATTATGCGTATAATATTACAGAACGTATACTGCATATATAATAAAACTAGCTGCTACCCGCGACTTCGTCCGCGTCGGCTTTAGAGTTAGGTCCCAAAAGAAATGAAGCATGTGTGAATAACACACATGTTTGCGACAAAAGAAACTGCATTTAAATATTATTTGCTTTTTACTTATTTTATATGAAGTATAACGCGTGGTAGTATACTTCATTTAAAATAAGAGCCTTCCCATAATGATCAAGTTGTTTTCATTGTAAAATAGAAAAAAAAAAGGGCTTTTGCTTTCACCAAAGGCGGATCCAGGGGGAGGGCGCAGGGGGCGCGCGCCCTCTCCGAGTAAAATATATTTACACGAGATAAATGGGGATTTCAGCAATATTAAGTCGGCTTTACTCTAGATAAAATGAGTATTCACGATTTGCGCCCCCTCCGAAAAAAGTTTCTGGATCCGCCCTTGGCTTTCACACTGGCAAAACTGGGGCACTGGGTTTCACTTTTCTAGCTTTTATTACAAAGATAAATGTTGGTCTTATATACAAATAATTGCTTTTATTTCTTTACAAAAAAAGTACTTGCTGTTAAAAATGAGCTTTTCTCTAGGGCCTGATTACCGAAAAGGATCAGAGCCCGTATTGATCAGACTGATCAATGACGAGATGTTTCGCCCAAATCGTTTCCACCGTCGTGTTGTGAGACTACTTAATCAGAGCCAGATTACCGCACAGGCTAACTAGGCCTCGGACTAGTTTAAGGGGCTGAAAAATGATTTAGTTTAAGTTATATTCTTAAAAAATAGCGTAAGACATAAACAGCACATGCCGGCGTACGAAAAAAGTTTGTTTACACTGAATTACACTGAAGGCCCATAGTGGGACAGATACACATAATTTTGAAACACTTTCCAACATAACATAACAAGGGAAAAACGAAACTCGTCAATGTCGACGACATTTGGCGAGATATTAAGCATGGACCAACAATGACAGATTATCGCCAAATTTGGCGATATTTCACCAAAACTCGCCAAGAACGATGACAAATGGCGATACTTTGGGCATGGACCAAATGACTGACTATCGCCAAATTTGGCGACATTTCGGCAAAACTCGCCAAGGTCGAGGACACACGGAGAGATTTTGGGCATGTACCAAACAATGACTGTATACAATTGTATTATATTGAAGATGTCCATAGACATTAAAGTAATAAAATTCTTTTCGGTGGTCCTGTAAATAAACTCTCCAATAGATTTTAACCAAAAATCGAGATGCACAACTAGATGTTACAACAATCTTATATATGAAATTTCATAATAGTTTTTGAGATTTGAGAGTTAAATATGCACACACGTACACAAAAAAGTCGCCAAGCTTGGCGACTTTTGGCATAGTACTTGAGGGAGGCACGTGACCGCGGTCGGACCATTACCTAACTTATGTGGTAGGACGGTATTGTGCTTGAAATGGATGAATCTCCTAAAATTGCCATTGACCAGAATGTATTGGAAATCTTTTGAGTGTTCCTGTAGCAGAACTGTAAATGATAAAGACACTTTTTTTAATGGAGAAATTCATTTTCTAACTCTTTACAGCATATATCACTTCTGAGTTGTTTGAAATATCCCAATACCTCTAAAAAACGCTTTGATGAATTTCGGCCCATAGAGCGTAATGTATTTCGAATCTTTTAGGCGGTTCTGTAGATAAACTATCCAGTCGAATGGAACCGAAAGGGGAGGTGCACAACTAGATGTTACAACAATGCTAAATATAAAGTTTCAACATTCTACGCCTCATAGTTTTTGAGATATGCGAGTTTAATGAATTTCGGCCCATTGAGCGTAATGTATTTCGAATGTTTTGGGCGGTCCTGTAGATAAACTATACAATCGAATGGAACCAAAAGGGGAGGTGCACAACTAGATGTTACAACTATCCAAAATATGAAGTTTCGACATTCTGCGCCTAATAGTTTTTGAGATATGCGAGTTTAATGATTTTCGGCCCATAGAGCGTAATGTATTTCGAATCTTTTGGGCGGTCCTGTACATAAACTATTCATTCGATTGCGACCAAAAGGGGAGGTGCACAACTAGATCATAGGACAATCCTAAATATCAAATCTCAACATTCTACGACCCATAGTTTTTGAGATATGCGAGTTACATACATACGTACGTACGTTCGTACGTACCTACGTACGTACGTACGTACAGACGGCATGGAAAAACTGACCACAATAAACTCGCCGCTGGTCAAAATGAGTTGCAGACGCGTTAATATGATCGTGCATGCTAGCCTACGATGAGATGCATCGAAAAAAATTTTTAAATTAAATTTAGAGGTAGTCAAAATCGGTTTTTTTGTCGAAATTTGGCCCCCAAAATTTTTCGGGATCACATTACTTCCTTATACTACGTACAAGGAAGTAAAAATAGGACCTACGCAACATCATGAAGCAAGACAAATAGGACGGAACGCATGGATTATATGTTTTTAATCTATAGCACTTTAGTGCGTATTTAAAATACGGAAGTGTTTCAATTCTTTTTACTTTCCGAACATGTACCATGTAAGGAAAGTATTGTAATCATGAAAAAATTCGAATTCGAGATTTTGGTGTATTGACACGTTTTGAGGTCTTCTGAATTCATTGATGCTATTTTTACGAGATGTATGTATGTATGTGTGTGTGTGTGTATGTGTGTTTGTGTGTATGTGAGTGAACACGATAGCTCCTGAACGGGGCATGCGATTGAGCTCAAATTGGGTATATAGGTTATAAACCACCGTCGCAAGACCGGTATTGATTTGGGTGTGTATAGGACTTATAGTTTTTCTACAGGGCTACGACAAAGATTTCTTTTACATTATGGCCTATGGGGGAAAATTCTGGAAAGTGCGCTAGCGTTTTTTTTCAATTATTAAAATGCAGTCAGTTTTTCTCTCATGGAGAGCCATCGACTGTAAAACAACATTAGGTATGCCATTGTTCTTCCCTTTTCTTATATTTAGAGTCCAAGTTGGATCCTTCAATGGGCAATACTGGCCTGCTCGGTGATCGGGTCCCTTGCTCAAAAACTGTTCGTCTACAGCGCTTGCGTAATTGGCGTCTAGGTAAATGAACATGGCGCCTATCATAAGAGACTCTTCTTGAAAGCTATTAAATATTCATACATATTTATAGTTTCAGAAATACGATAGGCTCGTCCACCAGTAGTATTTACAAGGCGCATTCATGTCTGAGAACCGTAATATCCCATTTACACCCTATTAAATTTATCATACTTCCTCACTGCCGGAGGCGTCAGCGAAATCGTTGTCTTACTGATGTATATGAGTAAGGGGGAAAAAAAAAGTGAAGTTCTTCCTTTGAATGGCAAGTCCCGTCGTTTTTAATAATCTCGTCTCGTGTTGCCAATCGGGAGCTACTAATTAAATCCGAACCGCCGAGGCGCGTCTGCTGGCACACAAGACAAAGTTTCCCCCAGTTAATGGTGTTCATCTTTCATCACACGTGTCGGGAATGGTTATTAATGGTATTTAGATATGTCGTTATTCTTGGTGGTGGTGCATTATTATTTTTTCTTTCTGTTTCATTATTTCCCTGCATAATACCACCGCATTCTGTGAGCGCTGAAAGCTGGGACACTTTTCAGTTTTGTGAGATAGGAGGTAATTAATTTTAATATATATGTAGAATGGCAGCAATAAGAGATCAACATCTTTAATCAGAAGTGTTACGCAATTTGAGATAGATTAAAAATGGCATATTCGAAATCAGAATCTATAAGTTTGTTTCGAAGTCAGAGATCATCGCCCCCCACAACCAATTACAAACCCTGGATACGGGATCAGAGATGGGCCGCTCTCTTCCATTTTACAGTCACGTGCTTCATTGTTATTGCCTGGCTATATCTTACCCATACTATTTTTAGAATGTAATCTTATAAATAAAAATGAAATTCTGTTTGTTTGTTTGTTTGTTTGTTTGTGGATTTGAGTTGTATACAAATCCACAAAAATGGACCTATCAGCCTGAAATTTTGCACAGATATGTAAAATAATATAGAATAAATCATAGTCCACTTTAAAACTTTGAAAGTCCACCCGTTCCCGGAATTTAAGAGATTTTTTATGTTCTCCATGCAAAAACCTTTCCGTAATTGTAACCCCTGTAGTGAAAAAAGTGTGAAATAAGGATCGTGGTTGCCATGTGTGGCGATTTTGCCGAATAAGATGTTTTAAATTCTCAAAGTAAAAATAAAAGAATAACAATGATTTTTTTTTTTTTGTTGTTGTTAGTTTATATTTGTAAGATTATTAATTTTTTATTATAATATCGTGTGCATGGGAAATCGGAGCGGGAATGAAATGTTTTATACGCAAAACAATAAGAATTGAAGATTTCCGAGGCTAATATGTAATTTTTTTTTAGTTTGGCGAAAAAATAAAATGGCTCAAATTCTGATTTTGAGAAAGTGAGTTCTAGCGGTTTGCACAGTTTTCGGCTTGGCGCAATTTATTGAGAGCTTAAGGAAATAGATTTTTGAAAGCAAGTGCAAAGGTTTTATTAGAATACAGCATTAAATTTTAATGATCCGTGAAGAAATAATGCAGTTATTAAGGGATTTCAAGCGATCTATCTTCAGAATTCTCGCCAATTGAGTACATTGATTTAAGTTGGGGGAATTCCGCCAAATTTCAGAAAATTGAAATCTTTTCATTTAGTACATCGGAGTAACGATGAGTAAAACACGTTATAGTTGATAATTTAAAAAAAATTCGGTTGTATTAAGGGATTCCCCTTTTCAAATGAATGTGTGCTTTACTTTTTGGCGGCCGAACCATTTCCCATATTGATTGCTGCTAAGTCAATGCTTCGAATGATTTCCCGAAAAAACTCTTGCAAAATGGCGTATGTTGGCACTTTGGCGAGGCTTAGATTTGAAACTGGATTTTATTTGAGACTGGGATATATAATGATACTGGTTATAGACAAAAATGAATGTTGGTATGTGTGTATGAGGTTGAAAAACTCCAGCACCGTTGCACCATAAAATTTGGTTCACCTAAGTCTTTTATGATCGAGAAGGTTTTTATGCTATCCGTTTTCCTTAACTTGCCACAGGGTGCCGCAGCACCACGTCGAATTCTATTCCGTTTAGCCGTTTGCTATGCGAATATCATCCAACCGATTTCGATGAAATTTGGTACACGCGAATATTAGAACACGGAGAATATTTTTCACTATCCATTTTGCTGTAACTTGCCGCTAAATGGCGCTGCAAAGCATCAACTTCTATACCGTTCGACCGATCGGCATAAAATTTTTTATACTTACACATTTCAGCACGAAGAATATATTCTAACTGCGTTCCTTTTGATGTTACTCACCACTAGATGACACTGCAATGCATTATTATTTTAACTCGCCACTAGATGACGCTGCAGCAGGCCAAATTCTTGACCATTCAAACGGTCGCTATGAAAATCAGTATACATAGCTATTTGAACAATGAGAATATTTTGGCGTTATCCATTTTGCTATAACTCGCCACTTGACGGCACTGTAGCAAATCATTACTTTAATTAACCACTAGATCGCGCTGCAGTGTATCACTTCTTGACTGTGCAACTGATCGCTATGAAAATAGGTATACATAGATATTTGAACACGGGGAAGAGTTTGGCGCTATCCATTTTCCTATATAATTTGCCACTAGATGTCGCGTCGTCAGGGCTGTCCAGCCGATCGTCCTGAAATTTCGTATTCATCGATATCTGAATGCGAAGAATATTTCCGCCGTATCCGTTTTGCTAAAACTCTCCACTAGATTGCGCTACGCCGCATGGCCTTCTGCACCGTACAAACGATTGCCTTGAAATTCGGTATGCATGGTTATTGAACACAATATAAAGCGATATCCATTTTGCTATATCTCTTTATTACAATAAATAGTAATCCCCACAAATCGTAATATCAAAAAGTCCATTCATTCCCGTGCGAAGAACGGGTACTTCAGCTAGTTTAATCTAAAAATATACTGGGTATATCTGAAGAGCTGAATGGATGAATAAATGACATTTTTATAAAATATAGATATTTCGGGCTGGAAGTGTCACGAAAAGCATAAGGCCAGAACAACTCAACTCCTCTGGAAATGAAAACGGCGAGTTGGGGAGAAAAACAAAACATAACTTTTTTTTTTTTTTTTTTTTCCCGAACGGTGAAGCGATGCCCAACTGTGATATGATGTTTCTGTGTTCTAGGAATGTATATAGATATGCAAAAAGGTTTTGCCATTAAAGTTTACTTGTTCTAATTGTGATCGGCTTTCTTAATGAAATCTATTCTATTTTACTTTAATTCTTAGAAGACTGAAAGATACTTCGGAATTGTTTGCATTCTAGAACATATGAGTATATGAGATGATTTCGATTCTAACGACGAACAAGCGACACGGCAGCTCGTGAGTATTTGAATTACGGTATTCATTTAATTTCTTTGTTGTTGGAAACTGTCATGACATATTATGGCTCCCAAACAAGGACGCCGCTGTTGGAATTGAATCATAATTAAGAAACTGAGGGCCGAAGTAAAAGTTTAGAACACTTTTTCGAATACTTACTGTTTGACTGGCTTATTGAGTTTGAACAGTGAGCGTATACTGAAGAGAGTATTCCGAGAGTGAATTTATTCGGTATGCATGGTTATTGAACACAATATAAAGCGATATCCATTTTGCTATATCTCTTTATTACAATAAATAGTAATCCCCACAAATCGTAATATCAAAAAGTCCATTCATTCCCGTGCGAAGAACGGGTACTTCAGCTAGTTTAATCTAAAAATATACTGGGTATAGCTGAAGAGCTGAATGGATGAATAAATGACATTTTTATAAAATATAGATATTTCGGGCTGGAAGTGTCACGAAAAGCATAAGGCCAGAACAACTCAACTCCTCTGGAAATGAAAATGGCGAGTTGGGAGAAAAACAAAACATAACTTTTTTTTTTTTTTTTTTTCCCCGAACGGTGAAGCGATGCCCAACTGTGATATGATGTTTCTGTGTTCTAGGAATGTATATAGATATGCAAAAAGGTTTTGCCATTAAAGTTTACTTGTTCTAATTGTGATCGGCTTTCTTAATGAAATCTATTCTATTTTACTTTAATTCTTAGAAGACTGAAAGATACTTCGGAATTGTTTGCATTCTAGAACACATGAGTATATGAGATGATTTCGATTCTAACGACGAACAAGCGACACGGCAGCTCGTGAGTATTTGAATTACGGTATTCATTTAATTTCTTTGTTGTTGGAAACTGTCATGACATATTATGGCTCCCAAACAAGGACGCCGCTGTTGGAATTGAATCATAATTAAGAAACTGAGAGCCGAAGTAAAAGTTTAGAACACTTTTTCGAATACTTACTGTTTGACTGGCTTATTGAGTTTGAACAGTGAGCGTATACTGAAGAGAGTATTCCGAGAGTGAATTTATTCGGTATGCATGGTTATTGAACACAATATAAAGCGATATCCATTTTGCTATATCTCTTTATTACAATAAATAGTAATCCCCACAAATCGTAATATCAAAAAGTCCATTCATTCCCGTGCGAAGAACGGGTACTTCAGCTAGTTTAATCTAAAAATATACTGGGTATAGCTGAAGAGCTGAATGGATGAATAAATGACATTTTTATAAAATATAGATATTTCGGGCTGGAAGTGTCACGAAAAGCATAAGGCCAGAACAACTCAACTCCTCTGGAAATGAAAACGGCGAGTTGGGGAGAAAAAACAAAACATAACTTTTTTTTTTTTTTTTTTTTCCCGAACGGTGAAGCGATGCCCAACTGTGATATGATGTTTCTGTGTTCTAGGAATGTATATAGATATGCAAAAAGGTTTTGCCATTAAAGTTTACTTGTTCTAATTGTGATCGGCTTTCTTAATGAAATCTATTCTATTTTACTTTAATTCTTAGAAGACTGAAAGATACTTCGGAATTGTTTGCATTCTAGAACACATGAGTATATGAGATGATTTCGATTCTAACGACGAACAAGCGACACGGCAGCTCGTGAGTATTTGAATTACGGTATTCATTTAATTTCTTTGTTGTTGGAAACTGTCATGACATATTATGGCTCCCAAACAAGGACGCCGCTGTTGGAATTGAATCATAATTAAGAAACTGAGAGCCGAAGTAAAAGTTTAGAACACTTTTTCGAATACTTACTGTTTGACTGGCTTATTGAGTTTGAACAGTGAGCGTATACTGAAGAGAGTATTCCGAGAGTGAATTTATTCGGTATGCATGGTTATTGAACACAATATAAAGCGATATCCATTTTGCTATATCTCTTTATTACAATAAATAGTAATCCCCACAAATCGTAATATCAAAAAGTCCATTCATTCCCGTGCGAAGAACGGGTACTTCAGCTAGTTTAATCTAAAAATATACTGGGTATATCTGAAGAGCTGAATGGATGAATAAATGACATTTTTATAAAATATAGATATTTCGGGCTGGAAGTGTCACGAAAAGCATAAGGCCAGAACAACTCAACTCCTCTGGAAATGAAAACGGCGAGTTGGGGAGAAAAACAAAACATAACTTTTTTTTTTTTTTTTTTTTTTTTTTTTTCCCCGAACGGTGAAGCGATGCCCAACTGTGATATGATGTTTCTGTGTTCTAGGAATGTATATAGATATGCAAAAAGGTTTTGCCATTAAAGTTTACTTGTTCTAATTGTGATCGGCTTTCTTAATGAAATCTATTCTATTTTACTTTAATTCTTAGAAGACTGAAAGATACTTCGGAATTGTTTGCATTCTAGAACATATGAGTATATGAGATGATTTCGATTCTAACGACGAACAAGCGACACGGCAGCTCGTGAGTATTTGAATTACGGTATTCATTTAATTTCTTTGTTGTTGGAAACTGTCATGACATATTATGGCTCCCAAACAAGGACGCCGCTGTTGGAATTGAATCATAATTAAGAAACTGAGAGCCGAAGTAAAAGTTTAGAACACTTTTTCGAATACTTACTGTTTGACTGGCTTATTGAGTTTGAACAGTGAGCGTATACTGAAGAGAGTATTCCGAGAGTGAATTTAATAAGCTTGCTTTATTTGTTACTGAGTTGAAAATATTTTTGAAATACATTTAGTTAGTACAATTTGTGAGAATGCAAGCTTTATTGAATTTTGAATGGTTTTAAATTTACTTTAGATTCTGATAACCAGAAAACCACATAGAAGTGATTTTAATTCAGAACTAGCTGCATACCCGTTCTCCGCACGGTAGGAAACGCATACTTTCCTAACACACATATAATTCGAATTAAACCCAGCAATGCGGAATATCAAAACGTGAAAAAATACTTGAATCGTGACTAAAAGTTGACGTCATGAGTGCAAATTTTAGACGATTGCAACATGACACAAAAACTACGCCGATGTGACTGGCGATCAAAAAAGAAAGAACTTTACGGTATGCAGGCAAAACTTTTCTCTTTCGAAAAATGCTTGATTTCTACATCATATAATTCTCTTTGTGAGGTTTATAATTTATAGCATTGATATATATTATATGCCACATAAATGACATTACATGATGTTGGCAACAATTTTATCTTGCATTTCGCAAAGCGTGGACAATGCATTAGCGCAGTTATTTTGCAGAGGACTTTATTGAATTTCACCTAAATTAACAAAACCTACATGAAACAATGGATGCACCATTTACGTTTAAAAGCCAAAAATGCACCCTGCTCCGGTGAAAATCATGTCGCTTTTGTAAATGAAAACGTTCGTGATGTAACTTCTGAGAAAAAGCTTATTTCCCTTATTAAACTCACTCGGATTCCTATAACACGGAACGTATCTATCGTGTATAGGGAATCTACTGTAGTTGCATAGTGTCAAATTCAATAGTTAAGATAATTCTGGGTTGCCGTATTTACTAATATTTCATCTCACCTTGGTAGCCGAAATGTATTAAAACCAAATATCCGAACTGTATCAAAAGTAAACTTTACTAAAAGTAAAATTTTTAATTCTGTATAACCCTCAAAACAACTTCGGTGTTTGCCATCTACGACGGTTTTTCATGACGTGACAACTTATGCTTGCGTACAGTGGCGTAGCCAAGGAGGGGATCGGGGGTCATAACCCCTCATGCGGAGTTTTTTTCCATACAAAATATATATTCTTCACTCCCTTATCA
Organism: Cheiracanthium punctorium; assembly: GCA_038373885.1. Classification (NCBI taxonomy): domain Eukaryota; kingdom Metazoa; phylum Arthropoda; class Arachnida; order Araneae; family Cheiracanthiidae; genus Cheiracanthium; species Cheiracanthium punctorium. Next base: position 866,870 of record JAWZYV010007565.1, on the reverse strand, counting down.
CACACACGTGTACATATATGTGAGTTGCAGTAGTCGTAACATTCCCATGAAATATTTCTGGCTACTCCTGCTTGCATATAATTGATCTTTTTTTTCATTTATCAGTGATCAATATACTTCAGGATCGGAATCTCCACGGTAAAAAAACAAAAATAGTCTAAAAAATCTGACACCAGAAAATTCTGAGGTTATGTGCTGCTCTGGATAATCTGCCAGCACAACAGCAAAAATGACGTAAAAAATGACATCCACACGCGAAGGAAATAAGATTAATGGTATGCAGAATTGCATAAAAACTTCGATTATTTTTAAGGTGCAAGTGTGTTACAGTTCTATTTGTTTCACATTTGATACGTTTTCACTTTTTCGAGTCTTAAAAGCTGTAGAAAGAAGTGGTTTCACTTAATTGTAAAATTTAACAATTTAAGTGGCAACAATGGATTCCGTTGCGGAATGGATAGAACACGAAATGAGTTATCTATGTTTCCTTTGCTAGAACTGCCATATTGGCATAATTAACGCCACCAGTCGATGCCAAATAGCTCAAATCACAAATTAAACTTGACACTAAAGCTAATTCGCAATACCCTGTTTGTCGGAATTTAAAAAAAATTATCTATGCATAAGCTAGTGACATTGGCTCATCTCAATTGTGGAACGGAATTCATAATACGAACAGAGTTGCACTACATTTGAATATTTTTCGCCTACTTTGCTAAGAAATGTACTATAACAGGAATCAACATACATTTCAATTCGTAAAACAAAAAATACATTAGACAGTATCAATTACGTCTGTTTCTAACAGTTTCCAATAAAAGAAACGTAGCGCTGCTTTAACATATAAGAATCAACTATTTATTACACGTCAATCGCCAAAATGCCAACATACACCATTTTGCGAGATTTTTTTTGTTTTCAGGGAATCATTCGAAGCATTCATTTAACAGCAATCAAAATGGGAAATAGTTATATATCATTTATATGTTTCGACCGCCAAAATTTAATGCAGGCAGTTAATTGATAAGTAGCAGTTATTTAAATTATTAACTATAACGGGTTTTAATCACCGTTAACTACCATGTACAAAATGCGGGAATTTCAATTTTCTGAAATTTGGCGGAATTCCCCCAACTTAAATCAGTTTACTTAATTTGGTGAACATTCTGTAGATCATTTAAAATCGCCTTAAAAACTGCATTATTTCTATATGAAAAATTGAAGTATAGCTCCGTATTCTATTAAAACCTATACTTGTTATAAAAATACTATTTCGCTACACTCTCAGTAAGTTGCGCCAAGCCCAAAACTGTGCAAATCGGTAGAACCTACTACTTTCTCAAAATCGCCAAATGAGCCATTTTTTTTTTTCGGCCAAACTAAAAAATACATACATATTAGTCTCGGAAATCTCCCAATCCTTTATTCTTTTACACACAAAAAACATTGAATTCCTGCTCTGATTTCACATGCACGCAATACTTTAATTAAAAAATATGTAAATAATCTAAACAGAAAAAAATCATTATTGTTTTATTTTTACTGCAGGAGTCTAAATAATTTAATAAAATAGCCAAACATGGCAACCTCGATACTCATTTCTCACATTTTTGACTACAGGGGTTACAATTGCGGAATTGCGGAGATCAAAAATTAGCGTTTTTGAAGGGTTTTTTATTAATATCTCCTAAACTAATTCGAATTTCGAAATTTAAATTAGCGGAGGTTCTTTCTCGGAATTTTTCGAATCTGTGGACACCTCGATCGAAACTCAGCTCCCAGTAGTTTCGGAGGAGATGATGTTACAGACAGACAGACGCGCACAGATTTTAATAGTATAAGATTAATTGTGCATTGTTTTAAGAACCAGGTGTAAGCTTTTGAAAGTTTATTATCATTCCTTTTAAGTAGATTTATTAAAACTTTGTTATTGAAGAATCGTGATAACTGTGATAACAACATTTGAAGTTTATACATGTTCTGAATTATGCATTTCTTTATTAAACAGAATTTCTTAAATAAGGTTTTAGTTAATGAAACTAAAAGAACATTTTGTGTTGAATAGATATTTAGATTATTGTCAAGATTTGTATATTGAGTCACTTAAAACAATTTTGACTGATTTATGGTTTAAAGATACTACTTTAAGAATTGTAATAGTTGGTATATCATTTCATTGATTTCGAGAATGGAACAGTTACATACTTTGAGCGGATCATATCGTGGTTGTTTCGCCAAATTTATGGAAAAATTAAAAGCTCAAATTTGTATGTTAGTCCCTGTAGTCAGTTGACAGAGAAGCATAGAAAAAATCGACTTTTAGATTGTGATATACTTAATTAGGTATGATAATAAGTGTACCGAGAAAAAGTTATTTCCCGAAATCGAAAGTGCTGAAAAATATGAAGAGAAATTCATATATTGGAAAACGAAACTTGAACAGTACATAAGTAGATCTGATCTGACAATGGTTATTGATATGCATTCGGTCAGTGAAAACCCTTTGAATAAAAGGAATTTCAGGTTGTCTAAGATTGGGCTAGAAAGATTTGATGGGAATTTAAAGGATGGGTTATTATTTTGGGAATCATTTAAAAAGATAGATGAAGACCCTGATATTTCGAATGATGATAAGTACTTAATGCAGTCAGCCCTTAAAGGTTCAAGAGCTCTTGAAGTGGTCGAGTCCTTTCCCCCACAGCTGGAAATTATGTTCAAGTCATAGAGTGTTTCAAGGCGCGATTCGGGAGTGAGGATGTGTTAGTTAAGATTTATGTGAGAGAACTTTTAAGCTTAGTATTAATCTACGCTGTGAATAATGAGCACAGGCTTCCATTGGTTAAATTATACGATAGAATTGAAACTCAGTTAAGATCTTTGCAGATGCTGGGTGTAACAACAAGTATGCGTCCACTCTACAACACGTTGGTTGAATCTTGCTCACCTTTTGGATCTTTTGCGGTTCTGGGAACGACATTTAACGTCAATAACGTTTAAATCAGATGAAAAATTTGACAAGTTAAAAGCGTTAATGAAATTCCTTGGCAACGAAATTGAGGGGAAGCGTAGATTGATTTATCTTAGAAAATAGAGGCAAGAAAAATCAACCGATGAAATCGTCTTTAATCGCAATAAGATATACTGTTATAAAAAAAAAATCTGAATTTCACAGACAATATCAACCTGGTTTTCACGAGAGAATCTCCCTTATTGGTGAATAAAGGATTTTTGCTGTTTTTTAACGGAAGTTCTGTTAAAAAACGAAAAATATCTGTGAATCTTCTGAAGTCAGGTTCTAAAAGAGCATTTTCAGTTCTCTTTCTGGCATCTACGAGCTTGGACTAATGAAAAGTCTCCGAGACACTACCACTCGTAATCAAAATAATACCCACATAGCTGATTTTAGCAATTTTGAATGCAAGATGTTCGTTGCTAGGGAATGCAATCCCGCACTGTTTTTCGTCTTTCGGGATTGAGATTTATTGATCCGCGGGATCCCGCATCCGCGGGATTGACATATCATTTAGCTAGGGCTTCATTTCAACAGAGAAAGAAAAAGTAAGATTTTAAGCACTATGAAGGTTAACTTTAATAATAATAATTAATCTTATAAGATAACTAGCTGAAGTACCCGTTCTTCGCACGGGAATGAATGGACTTTTTGATATTACGATTTGTGGTGATTACTATTCATTGTAATAAACAGATATAGCAAAGTGGATATCGCGTTATATTGTGTCCAATAATCATGCATACCGAATTGCAAGGCAATCGTTTGTACGGTGCAGAAGGCCATGCGGCGTAGCGCAATCTAGTGGCGAGTTTTAGCAAAACGGATACGGCGAAAATATTTTTCGCATTCAGATATCGATGTATACGAATTTTCATGACTATCGGCTGGACAGTCCTGAAGTTCATGTGTTGACGCGACATCTAGTGGCAAGTTATAGGAAAAGGGATAGCGCCAAACTCTTCCCCGTGTTCAAATATCTATGTATACCTATTTTCATAGCGATCATTTGCACAGTCAAGAAGTGATACACTGCAGGGCCATCTAGTGGTTCAATAAAGTAATGATTTGCTACAGCGCCGTCAAGTGGCGAGTTATAGCAAAATGGATAACGCCAAAATATTCTCATTGTTCAAATAGCTATGTATACTGATTTTCATAGCGACCGTTTGAATGGTAAAGAATTTGGCCTGCTGCAGCGTCATCTAGTGGCGAGTTAAAATAATAATGCATTGCAGTGTCATCTAGTGGTGAGTAACATCAAAAGGAACGCAGTTAGAATATATTCTTCGTGCTCAAATGTGTAAGTATAAAAAATTTTATGCCGAGCGGTCGAACGGTATAGAAGTTGATGCTTTTCAGCGCCATTTAGCGGCAAGTTACAGCAAAATGGATAGTGAAAAATATTCTCCGTGTTCTAATATTCGCGTGTACCAAATTTCATCGAAATCGGTTGGACGATATTCGCATAGCAAACGGCTAAACGGAATAGAATTCGACGTTCTGCTGCGCCACTTGGTGGCAAGTTAGAGGAAAACGGATAGCATAAAAAGCTTCTCCATGATAAAAGACTTAGGTGAACCAAATTTCATGGTGCAACGGTGCTCAACGGTGCTGGAGTTTTTCAACCTCATACACTCATACCAACATTCATTTTTATCTATAACCAGTGTCATTATATATCCCAGTCTCAAATAAAATCCAGTTTCAAATCTAAGCCTCGCCAAAGTGCCAACATACGCCATTTTGCAAGCGTTTTTTCAGGAAATCATTCGAAGCATTGACTTAGCAGCAATAATATATGGGAAATGGTTCGACCGCGAAAAAGTAAAGCAAGCCTTTATTTGAAAAGTTGAATCCCTTAATACAGCCGAATTTTTTAAAATTATCAACTATAACGTGTTTTATTCATCGTTACTCCGATGTACTAAATGAGAAGATTTCAATTTTCTGAAATTTGGCGGAATTCCCCCAACTTAAATCAATGTACTCATTTGGCGAGAATTCTGGAGATAGATCAATTGAAATCCCTTAATAACTGCTTTATTTCTTCACGGATCATTAAAATTTAACGCTGTATTCTAATAAAACCTTTGCACTTGTTTTCAAAAATCTATTTCCTTAAGCTCTCAATAAATTGCGCCAAGCCGAAATCTGTGCAAACCGCTAGAACTCACTTTCCCAAATTTGGCATTTGAGCCATTTTATTTTTTCGCCAAACTAAAATAATTTACCTATTAGCCTCGGAAATCTTCAATTCTTATTGTTTTGCGTGTAAAGCATTACATTCCTGCTCTGATTTCCCATGCACACGATATTATAATTTAAAAAAAAATAACCTTACGAATATAAACTAACAAAAAAAAAACCTTATTATTCTTTTATTTTTACTTTGAAAATTTGAAACATTTTATTCGGCAAAATCGCCACACATGGCAACCACGATCCTTATTTCACACTTTTTTCACTACAGGGGTTACAATTACGGAAAGCTTTTTGCGTGAATAGCATAAAAAATCTCTTAAATTCCGGGAACGGGTGGACTTTCAAAGTTTTAAAGTGGACTACGATTTATTCTATATTATTTTACATATCTGTGCTAAATTTCAGGCCGATAGGTCCATTTTTGTGGATTTGTATACGAACGACATTTTATTCGGCAAAATCGCCACACATGGCAACCACGATCCTTATTTCACACTTTTTTCACTACAGGGGTTACAATTACGGAAAGATTTTTGCGTGAAGAGCATAAAAAATCTCTTAAATTCCGGGAACGGGTGGACTTTCAAAGTTTTAAAGTGGACTATGAGTTATTCTATATTATTTTACATATCTGTACTAAATTTCAGGCCGATAGGTCCATTTTTGTGATTTGTATACGAATCAAATCCACAAACAAACAAACAAACAGAATTTCATTTTTATTTATAAGATTTATACAATAACTTACAGAAATATGAAAACTATAATCATGATTTTCAGAATAATACAGTAAGTTATGTCTTAATATATTAGTATTAGTTATGTTAGTTTCTAAAATTGAGGAATTTACAGAAAAATACATTCACATACTTACGTTATTTTCTGAGTTGCTGAAAAAAGAACGTACGAAATCGAACCAATCCAATGAATCCTTTCCTAGTCTAGATTTAATTTTAGTAAAATAATTAAAAGCGTGAATTAAAAAAATTAATAACTAAAATGAAAACTTTTTATAATTAACTAGCTGAAGTACCCGTTTTTCGCACGGGAATGAATGGACTTTTTTAAATTACGATTTGTGGTGATTACTATTCATTGTAATAAACAGATATAGTAAAGTGGATATCGCGTTATATTGTGTCCAATAATCATGCATACCGAATTGCAAGGCAATCGTTTGTACGGTGCAGAAGGCCATGCGGCGTAGCGCAATCTAGTGGCGAGTTTTAGCAAAACGGATACGGCGAAAATATTTTTCGCATTCAGATATCGATGTATACGAATTTTCATGACTATCGGCTGGACAGTCCAGAAGTTCATGTGTTGACGCGACATCTAGTGGCAAGTTATAGGAAAATGGATAGCGCCAAACTGTTCCCCGTGTTCAAATATCTATGTATACCTATTTTCATAGCGATCATTTTCACAGTCAAGAAGTGATACACTGCAGGGCCATCTAGTGGTTCAATAAAGTAATGATTTGCTACAGCGACGTCAAGTGGCGAGTTATAGCAAAATTGATAACGCCAAAATATTCTCATTGTTCAAATAGCTATGTATACTGATTTTCATAGCGACCGTGTTCAACTATCTATGTATACCAATTTTCATAACGATCATTTGCACAGTCAAGAAGTGATACACTGCAGGGCCATCTAGTAGTTAATTAAAGTAATGATTTGCTACAGCGCCGTCAAGTGGCGAGTTATAGCAAAATGGATAACGCCAAAATATTCTCATTGTTCAAATAGCTATGTATACTGATTTTCATAGTGACCGTTTGAATGGTCAAGAATTTGGCCTGCTGCAGCGTCATCTAGTGGCGAGTTAAAATAATAATGCATTGCAGTGTCATCTAGTGGTGAGTAACATCAAAAGGAACGCAGTTAGAATATATTCTTCGTGCTGAAATGTGTAAGTATAAAAAATTTTATACCGATCGGTCGAACGGTATAGAAGTTGATGCTTTGCAGCGCCATTTAGCGGCAAGTTACAGCAAAATGGATAGTGAAAAATATTCTCCGTGTTCTAATATTCGCGTGTACCAAATTTCATCGAAATCGGTTGGACGATATTCGCACAGCAAACGGCTAAACGGAATAGAATTCAACGTTGTGCTGCGGCACCAAGTGGCAAGTTAAGGAAAACGGATAGCATAAAAACCTTCTCCATCATAAAAGACTTAGGTGAACCAAATTTCATCGTGCAATGGTGCTCAACGGTGCTGGAGTTTTTCAACCTCATACACACATACCAACATTCATTTTTATCTATAACCAGTGTTATTATATATACCAGTCTCAAATAAAATCCAGTTTCAAATCTAAGCCTCGCCAAAGTGCCAACATACGCCATTTTGCAAGAGTTTTTTCAGGGAATCATTCGAAGCATTGACTTAGCAGCAATCAATATGGGAAATGGTTCGACCGCCAAAGAGTAGCACGCATTTATTTGAAAATTGGAATCCCTTAATACAGCCGATTTTTTTTTTTAATTATCAACTATAATGTGTTTTATTCATCTTTACTCCGATGTACTAAATGAGAAGATTTCAATTTTCTGAAATTTGGCGGAATTCCCCCAACTTAAATCAATGTACTCAATTGGCGAGAATTCTGAAGTTAGATCGCTTGAAATCCCTTAATAACTGCATTATTTCTTCACGGATCATTAAAATTTAACGCTGTATTCTAATAAAACCTTTGCACTTGTTTTCAAAAATCTATTTCCTTAAGCTCTCAATAAATTGCGCCAAGCCGAAAACTGTGCAAACCGCTAGAACTCACTTACTCAAAATCCATATTTCAGCCATTTTATTTTTTCGCCAAACTAAAAAAATTTACGCATTAGCCTCGGAAATCTTCAATTCTTATTGTTTTGCGTGTAAAGCATTACATTCCTGCTCTGATTTCCCATGCACACGATATTATAATTTAAAAAAAAATAACCTTACGAATATAAACTAACAAAAAAAAATCATTATTATTCTTTTATTTTTACTTTGAGAATTTAAAACATTTTATTCGGCAAAATCGCCACACGTGGCAACCACGATCCTTATTTCACACTTTTTTCACTACAGGGGTTACAATTACGGAAAGCTTTTTGCGTGGAGAGCATAAAAAATCTCTTAAATTCCAGGAACGGGTGGACTTTCAAAGTTTTAAAGTGGACTACGATTTATTCTATATTATTTTACATATCTGTGCTAAATTTCAGGCCGATAGGTTCATTTTTGTGGATTTGTATACGAACGACATTTTATTCGGCAAAATCACCACACATGGCAACCACGATCCTTATTTCACACTTTTTTCACTACAGGGGTTGCAATTACGGAAAGATTTTTGCGTGAAGAGCATAAAAATTCTCTTAAATTCCGGGAACGGGTGGACTTTCAAAGTTTTAAAGTGGACTACGATTTATTCTATATTATTTTACATATCTGTGCTAAATTTCAGGCCGATAGGTCCATTTTTGCGGATTTGTATACGAATCAAATCCACAAACAAACAAACAAACAAACAGAATTTCATTTTTATTTATAAGATTCATGATTGTTTGCTAAGAGATAAATTAGTATGAAATATTTCAGTTCACTTGGGATTGGGAAGTTTTCGAAAAATTTAGATGACGGTGTTTAGATTTAGATGCTTGATCCAGACTCCCATTGGAAGATAATTTAAAAAAATAAAACTTTAAATTAAAATTTGTAATTATGGATTGTTTGATGAAAGATATGAATATTCAAAAATTTTCGGTCTATTGGTTGGGAAAGTGGTGTGAAATTTTAATAAAAAATAATTTATTTCTCGGTATCAATCCCGCGGGATTAGTATCGTAATCCCGCGGGACTAGTCCCGCAAATAATTGTGCGGGATCCCGCGGGATCGGGATTGCATTCCCTATTCGTTGCTCATTCTGCCTGCAGTTCAAGTTGGGGTTAAGATCCCTTAAACGTACAAAAATATCGTCGCATTACGCATGTAACAGACTGCAGATAATTGGAGTATAGTTATTTTACTTAATTCCAAGTCCTTTTGCTGTGGGTGCTACTGCTACGTTAATCCAGTGAACACGACGAAGCTTACTTCCTGCTGCATTCGCTTGTGATAATTTTATTTTATATCCGAATACCAAATGCATCTTTTTCACAGGGGCGTAGCTACTGGGGGGCCGTAGGGGGGCGTCTCGCCCCCCAATGTCGGCAAAATCGATCCCAGTCGACAAATTCTCAATTGTCATTATGATAGACACAGGATACAGTTCTCAAACAACTGATTTTTCTTATATTTCCATTATTATTGATAATGAAAAATGTGAAATATATATGTATATGAACCCGTAAGCACACGCCACGCGCAGGTTTAATCTATAACCCAGTCACACTTGTTCTTTGAAAAGGGGAGACATTTCTTAGAACAATTCTGGCCTGTCTTGTACCTTTCAAGGGCAAGTCAGGAAGGGGAGCTTGAAGGAATCTTGTTTCCTTCTTATCACCCCTTGAGCGTAGTCCCGTACGTCTAACCAATACTGTACCATTGGTTACCCAACTGTAACCAATATGAGCTATAATCGTTTGCCATCGTAACTGCAGTGTGCAAGCTCACCATTTGAATATTCTTTCATGTCTACGACTGCTGAAGATGCAACTGTAACCAATACAAACTGCAATCCTTTGCCATCGGATCTGCAGTGTGCAAACCCACCAGTTGAAGTCTCTGTCACGCTTACTATACCTACGACTGCTGAAGAGGTTGAATTTAGGGATTTTAAAAATCAAGCGACAGAAAACTCCACTTCAAACAAAATGTCCAATCATCTAGATGACCAATTCGCACTGAATATGACCATAACTTCAATAAAGGCATTCATATTAGTGTATTGAAATGTGCTGGACAGTTCAATCATTTGGTCGATTGTTTGAACGATTGCAAGCCGATTATTGAAAAATTAACTCAATCTGTCGAATTAAGTGTTCTCCCGTCCCTTATGAAGATCATAGATATAGTTGCCAAAGCAAAAGAAAATTGTTCGTCGGTGTTAAATATCTGTGGTAAGATAGCAAAAGAAATTGAACAGAAGCGTGGAGATGTTAGCGTTACGGAAAGTGGGAGCGATTGCATAGTTGAGCATGACCCAGGTAAAAGGTCTAAAATACTGTCAGGTAATCAGAGACATTATTTGATCAGTTTAGGTCAGTATCAACCAAAACTCGGTACATATCCGATAAACTACTCCATCCCGCAGGATAGGCAGCGACGTTTCAACAGCGCTTCGTACCAAGAGTATCCGTTTTTGGAATACAGCACAGAACTCAACGCTGCTTTTTGTTTTGTCTGTTGCCTGTTTCCTGAAGGTCCTGGCAGAGAAAAACCCAAAATGCTTGCGTTGAGAGCAGTGTAAACAAATGGCACAAAATGAACAGTGTAAGAAATGGAAAGGACGAAAAACTATCTCAACATTTCTCTTCCAACTCCCACCGAATTGCTATTTCAGATTACTGTTAGTTCATGATGATGCTTAATCACGTCGATGTGCTACTCGATACGAGCGAGCGCCAGCAGATAATTCTAGAAGAACAGGATTCTGCTTTTAATACTGAAGTTGTAACGATTTTGATGGACATTACACGGACACTGGACAGACAAGGTGTCTAGCATTCAGGGAAAGTGACAGAGATGAAAATGGAAACTTTTATCAAATTGTCAAATTAATCTCCAGACATAATTCAGTGCTAAGGAAATGGCTTGAGGACATACATTTCAGGCCATAGAGCTGACGTCGTCGATGATTACCTGGAGAGTGAAGGATTGCGCGTATGGCGTGGCCAGCACATTCGCCGGACCTTAATCCCATTGAAAATCTTTGGGATGCTCTCGGCCGTGCTGTATCTTCAAGTTTCCCACCTCCAGCCACTCTTATTGAGCTGGAAACTGCTCTACAAGAAGAATGGCGATTGCTTAATTCTGCGGTGGTTGATCACCTAATTGCAAGCATGGTCACAAGGTGTAAACTTTGTATACAGCTGAGGGGGATCACATCCCCTATTAATGTCTTTTTTGTCATTCTATGTTGCTTATTTTCACTTTATACATAATTCTGTTTAAGTCTCCAGTATATCATTATCTGATTTACAAAAATTTAATATTGTTTTCATTTTTGTATATAATTATTCATTTTGTTTTATGCATAACTATATATGCTACACTTTCCTGCCGAATTTTGTGTCAATCAAAGCAGTATTTGTTGATTTTTTTGCATTTTACATCTTCGTGCTTAATTTTTGGAAGTGAGTGTAATAGAGACAGAACGCACTTATAAAATTATAATTTTTTTAAGTTAGTCGGCAAAATCATTATATACGCCCCCCCCCCCAATGAATTTTGCTTAAATACGCCCCTGCTTTTTCATATTCAGAGTTGTGAAATAAATTCAATCTAAATATGTAGGGGATGCTTTCGGTAAAGATTTTGCTTTAATGGACATAGTTTCTTACGATTGGATTATAAAAATCTCCCAGCTGTTGTGAAACAAATGAAGTTATGATATCTCCAGTCAAAGAAGTGAAACTGTAAGTACTATTTTACTTTTTTCATGTAAATAAATTTGGTTACTGCTTTAATTATATCTTGCAGCTGGTTTAACCATGATTGCATTTTTGTATTCTGACTGTACTGTAGATTCGTTTTATGGCTAGAGACTATAGTGAAATTAAATCTATTTATTAAAAAAAAAAAGTTTTTTGTATAGTGTATTAAAATTTATGTTATGTATTTGCCTTGATTTAAAATTTATTTTCTCTGGCTAATAATCATAGGTTACAGCTCTGATAATAAGAAATGAAGAAAACGAATAATTAAAAAAAAATAACTGTGCACTATCTATCACATTATAGGTACATGTATGTACAGTTTTTAAAATAACTCTGGTGTTTTAGCACCAGACTACCACCAACCACCCACAAAAAAAAAACTATTATTGAAGCTGGTGATGCAGTTACAAAAAACTAATTCTGTATTTTAACAACTAAGAATGCGTAAAAACTTTGTTAACGTTCTCTATCCATTTACCTACACACATATATATAGTACGTATATGGAAAAGTTACACTAGGACAGCTTTCTCTCACGTGTAAAATAACTACATGAATAAAGTTCTTCAATTTCTATTTGAATGTATTACAATGTAATTGAATGAATTAGAACGTTGGTTTCAAAAATGACTATTTTTTAATGAATAAAACTATATTCTAGGGTAAATAAATTATTTTTTGGAAGTATGTATGTACTGGTTTCGTCCAATAATGTCGCTTATTAGAAAATAAGGCATAATATCTTTAAATGTGATACAAAAACCTGATTCCATAATTTTAAACAATGCTTAAAATGCTTCTTTGGGATATAGGGAAAAAAGAAAAATACCTTTCTCTAATAGAGAAAAAAAAAAAAAAGAAAGAAATTTCTTGCCTTAAAATAACAGGGAAAAAAACCTCATTCTGTGACTGAGAATAACGAAGAGAAACTGTTTCGTAAGATAACTTGTGAACGGAAACTAACCGTTTTCTCCGACACCGGAAATGGGAAAACGGCTCTTGTCCGTCAGCATTACTGCCAGACAATGACCGTTTATTTCAGGAACTTTTTATAACAGTGTAACTACAAGCATGGAAGTTTATAGCTCAGTGCATGGTAGTGCAACCTCGAGGATCTCCCAATGTGTGGATTTCATCATTTTCTATATTGCTACAATAATCAAGCTCAAGCATGCTAATGAAACTCCTGTGCAGAATCAGGCTCTTGCAGATGTTCCAGCCACACCTCATGTTTTATTGCAAACAATTACTGTTTATTTTAGGGGAGAAAGGGGTAAAGTAAAAATAAGAGCAACAATCGACTCGGCTTAATAGAGGTCTTTACCTTTTGAAAAGTACAGCTTAGAGGATGAATTATCAACCCCACCGAAGTGAAAGTGTTCGGCATTCTTTGTTTGGTGGAGGAAGTACTGAAGTCTGCCAGCACGACGTTTATAGAGCTTTTCTCACTGATTTTTATCTTACTTACAACTGTAATTTCGAAGTTCTTGGGCAAAAGAAAGTATTTGTGCAATTACACCCCCCCCCCCCCAGTTGCAGATGAAGTTTGTATGAGGGAACCTTCTGAAAGCAACATCCATTTGGGTTATCAACATAATGGACTTAATTATTGATTGGAGCAGTTGTTGCTTGGAAACTTATGACTGGCGAATACAAGCTATTGTCCTCTAGCTGGGCTGGTCGCACGAGAAGAGAAGAAGGTGGGGAGAACACCGATCTGATTGTTACTTCTTTGCTGTACAGAGAGATTTCTAAAACAGATTTGTGGAATCTCGATGATGTTATAGGTATCAAAGATCAAGCTGAGAATCAATCGAGGGTGGAACAAGAAGAAGCGGCCAGACAGCATTTTTTGAAAACACTGAAAAGACTTTCTGATGGTCGGTATGAGGTACCGCTTCCTTTGTTGGAGGAGCAACATCCACCAGCAAATAACAGGATAATTGCGATGGGAAGCTGTACAATGACAGAATTTTCTAAACAATCATGAAGATGTCTTCCACGAACGGTTGAAAAAGGAAATAATGGAACCTGTGTGTACTTCGAAGTTAGATGATCTTCTTTGCACATATTTACCTCCCCGATGAGTGATCAAAGAGAATTCAACAACGAAAATCAGACCGGTTTTTGATGCTTCGGCGAAATCGAAAAATGATTCCTCTTTGAACTATCTTGAGAAGAGACCCACTTGTTTGGCGTCCAGAAGGTTCAGACGGCCAAACTAGCGTCGATGGATGACCGATATTTTTGGGTACACGAACGAAGGAATGCAGATTCGCAAGCACCAATGGCACACACATGGAGGAGTCCAAGAGGTTTGGACTTGTCCCGAAAGAGTTATCAATTTTACTTTTTTAAATCGCGCGATTTTTGACAGTTAAATATGTTCGAAGACTTTATCAAATTCGTATTTTTAGCAGCTAAATAAAAGCACACTGACAACAATGAATAGTAGATACGGTAACTAATATAAAATACCACTGTATGCCTTAGTGGTGATGAGATAGGATTTGAAAACTTTAAAACGCTTAATTTTTTAATCGATTTTTTATTTCAACTTATTTTTTCTTTTTTTCAAATCATTAGTTCATCTATTCTACAAATCTATGGAGAGGGCAAAATTTTTCCTGGGAGGCCATTATCCTTAATGCACCACCTGTCTGCAGGCCTGACTGTTCTAAGAAAAAAAAAAGTGGTACAATGTGCGAAAAGACTAAGAACCAGTCAATTTGTGTTTAGAAAAAACATGCATGCAATTGCAAATAATAATAATAATAATATGCATGTACATGCTGAAAAAAAAAAAACACCCAAAAGCATAGTATATAAACACTTTTCAACTACGATGGAAAGTGTCCATCCCTTAAGTACATCATCGTTCGCGTACTACCAGTGGTCGATATATACGAATCGGTGTGAGCTTTTAAGTGTCTCGAAACTTCGGTGGTCCCGAAAGTTACGGCGTCGCCGCACCGTTCAGACCTGTCATCTTAAACGGGATCTAGACCCGGTAGTAACACTTGACCCTACCCCAAAAAGGAATTTTTCGCTTAATTTGGACACAGGACCGAAGCAGCGCCACATAGTATTCCGAGGGACAATTTCAAGAGCACCCGTAGACAAGGCGGTCATTGTTGCGAGTGGAGTTGAGATGCAGTGGATACACGCTGGAAGGAGGTTTTTGTTCCGGGTGATGTAAGTAGGTAGTTTTCTGGAGAACAACAGATAAGACATTTTAACGGAGCCATTAACGCATAAGAGAGAGACGTCTGTTAAGGATGGGGCCGATCATTACGACTGATGTCTCACGTGAGAGGTATTGGGGTCGAACTTTTGGCTAGAGATATTCTTGATTAAGATTCTTTTTTTTTTTTAAATAATGGATTAATGGCCAACTTACACTGTTTTTGTCACCTGGACTCTATGCATCGTTTTCAAGGACGGATAAATATGAATATGTATGTCTAGCATATACTGTACATACTATATTCAACTTTTTTGTGCTAGGGGCTATTTCAAAATTTTTCAAGGAATACTCGGGCCATCCGGATGTACGTCTATTTTATTTTATTTTATTTTTTTAGTGGGGGATTTTTCAGGTTTCTGGGGGGTGTAGATACATTACATTAATATAACCTGTAAAATAAGTTAAGATGTTATTTAAAAAAAAAATAGAATAAAAAAATAGGCGGGTGTTGTTGGAAGGGCGTTAAGAGATTTCTCAACATTTCTAAAGAAAGTTGTGTTTCATGATTTTTCTAAATTATCTGTTTCCCACTAGTAATAGAAAAATAGTTTTCCTTACTAATTCTGTGTTTTCTTTTTGTTTTTGCAGAACTTATTTTTCTATATTGAACTTTCTTTAATCCGGCATTAAAAAGTAATAAAACAAAATTTAAAAAGTACACTGTAAGAATTACCAGTAATTTTACCACACATATTGTTGTAAAATAATACGGCACTATGTGTTGTAAATCTACTCAAAATGACGTAATGACATTGATAAGACAATCACGGAGAACCTATGGCAATGATTGTACGGCAACTGACCCATTCTACATCGCAACGTGTTTACATTACGTTTCCCCACACGTTGTGTTGTAAAATAATACAGCACTGTGTGTTGTAAATCCACTGCACAACATGTGGATAAACGTAACGCCAACATCACAACGTGCTGTAAATCCACAGCACAACATGTGAATAAACATGACGCCAACACGTTATGATGTTGGCATTATGTTTATTCACACGTTGTGCTGTAAATTTTTTTTTTCGGAGTAGAAGGCGAGCCAGATTCAAATCTTCGAAAGGAGTATGTTGAACAATCCTTGCAGAACGCTCTGTCTATGCAGAACGGATACTAAGTCTACTAGTATCCGTTCTGCATAGACTGTTTCATCGGCGTTCTGTTCAAGTTAAAAACCGTACTCGATACCCCTACAGAGAAAAAGACAAACCTAGTCTGAGGAAGGGGTACGTGCTCTATCAGCTTTCCTTATAGAAACCATTCGTTTTAAACAGGGCCGGATTTAGGGAAGGGCAACCAGGGCCTCCCACAAAAGGCATTTTTACATAAAATTTCCTATCGAATATAAATAAAAAATAGCGTCACGACATTTATTGCCAAAGGGTTGAGATGCAACTGAACTGCTGCTTTACACTCTTCTCGCATATTACTAGCACTCAACGTGGTCGGCTGCGAGCCATATCAACGTTACATTAAGAGTGCAACAACAGACGAGAAGTAGACATTACTTTTTATGTAAATAATTGATTTGATTTGATTTTGGGAAAACGGCCGATTATCTACACGAGCAATCTAGGCCGAAGAGAGGGGGGGGTCCCTCCGTGGCGGTCTTTCTAAGGGATCTTGACTCATATTTAAACTAAGTTCCGGAGAAAACCACCTTTAATGTACATAAAATCTACCACCACTGGGAATCGAGTCCGAGACCACTAGGCTATGAATTAAGGTACGTATTTCTCTACATAGGCTGCCGAAAAAAATGTTTGATTTGTTTGAAAAATAATTAGGGATCTCCACTCCTTTGTTGCCCAGGGCCTCCACACCTCTAAATCCGCCACTAGTTTTAAAACTTTTCTTTTAAACTTCGCTATTCTTACGAATTCTTGAATCCACTATATCCCCCCGCCTATATTTCGGTCTCACTATGCTACATTCATTAGGAAAGTTTTAAAAAGTATATTTTCTTTTGGTAGAAATAATGCAATATACATTCAAAACATTAAAACTCGTTTTGAAGTGTTACTTCGCATAGTGCAAAGTATTGTTTTGTGCGCGTCACTAAAAGAACTATTAGGGATGGACGCGAGACGAGACAGAGATTTACAGCTTTTTTGCGAGACGGGACAAACATTTTTAACATTATGATATAGGGATTTTTGCGAGACGAGACAAAGCTTTTAGCTGTTTTGCGAGACGCGAGACTCCAATTTTTCGTCTCGCGTCCATCCCTAAGAACTATACACAATGTTATGCTCGCAACTTTTGTATGGATACTATATTGTTATAATCCTCAATAACGTATGCTAATTTTGTTTTATTTGAAATCAAAAAATCCACATTTCAAACCTACGAATCGCAGTGAATTGTTCTTCGATATTCATACGCTTAAATGTGTTTTGTGCCCCTCCCCACCCACCCAAAAAAGAAAAAACTCTATGCTTATGATAATAAGTCACAATTATTTACTGCAATTTTAAATGGCGTCAAAGAATTCAGTCTCGACTCCTAAAAATTCGCTACATCGTTGCTTTTCGGCCTCGTTATCTAAATATTTGGCTATCGTGATACTGACATCTTCGGCTGGAATATCGAAATAAAAGTATCCCTATCATCGTGCCATGGGCTCTTGACAGATTTGTGTTCGCTGTGCTATGGAGGCAATGATGATAGATGGCAAGATATTGAGTCGATGCTGTACGCAGAACTGTGAATTTTGTTCGCACAGTACAATTTGAAAGGGAAACGTCTCTCTTTTCTTTAACTCTCTTCTATTTTCCGTCCTTCAGTGTTTTAACCCTATAATTATGTTAAGTAGCGTTTCAGGTGTAAATTTCTCACTACAAGATATATATATATATATTGAAGTGTATAAGAAAATGCAAATTTGCTTTCGATTTTCCGCCTTTTGAGAAAGAATATTGGAGATCATTTTATCGGGAGTAGAAGCGATCCCCCGAAAGAAACGATTTAGAATTTTGAATCTCCGTTTTAATTCCCAACTTCTGTTACTAAATATATAGTTTTATCGTTAACTGAGTGAGAGAGAGAAATCTGAAATTGTGCGAAAATCCGTAACATATATTGAGTATCAGCATCAGCAATCATCAAGCTTTACAGCTGTCACTTTTCCAATGAACTCTATATTTGAGCTACGAAAACATCATCTTCACCCTGACATGTCCAAGAATGTTGTTTCCTTGCCACACACATTTTATCCAAATAAGCTACCCTTTGTTTTCCCTCTTCCACGTTTCTGAGTGCGTTGCAGTCAATCATTATGCCCAAACTGGGGCTCTTGAAGGTGTCATTTTAACGTCATCTTTCGAATATAGAGTGGATCCGCAAGAGATAGGGGCTTTTAAAAGTAATTCATTAAAATGTCAGTTGGCGTGATCCCACTCAAGTTTTACGGCTTACTGTATAAAGTAGAGCTTTTTACTGAGACGTCATCGGTCTTTCAAAAGGCAGAATTCACGTCAAAAGCTTTACCGGATCTAAGGGACAGTCTATAGATAGAGGGATCACCACTAATCAGTGGCAAATCCAGCATAGGGGGTAAGGGGCTTCACCCCCTCCCGCATTACTCTAGAATAACTGTTTGCTTCACTGTGCACTTAGTTCACGCCAAATAAGATTTTTCTGTAAATGTCCCTTATAGTCTAAGAGCCAGCGACCGCCAGACCTTCGTCATAGTATAAAAGCTGAAACTTTCTCTGCGCATACCCCCCAACAGAGGTAGGAACCATCGGCCACTCTAAAGTTTGGATGACCGTGGCTTTGGCAGGTAACAGGTGGCAAAGGTGTATCAAATTGCAGAATATTTTCGTCATTTCATAAAGCTTCATTTTTTTATAGGTTCTTCTTCGCAATACTAGAAATCACTTTATCTCTTGCCAGACACTTTTCCATCGTGGCAAACCCCCGCCAGACAACCTCAAAGTCATGAAAAACTGTTGTGTTCGTAAACTCCCGCGACGAAGTACGTCAAGCTGTCACAAAGTGCCAAGCACATTTTATACTGCTGCTACTGAACTTTCTTACGATGCTGCAGCGCGCTCGTAATAGAATGACGTTTTCCATGACTTTGAGGTTGTCTGGCGGGGGTTTGCCACGATGGAAAAGTGTCTGGCAAGGGATAAAGTGACTGCGAAGGAGAACCTATTAAAAAATGAAGCTTTATGAAATGACGAAAATTTTCTGCAATTCGATACACCTTTGCCACCTGTTACCTGCCAAAGCCACGATCCTCCAAACTTTAGAGTGGCCAATTGTTCCTACCTCTATTGGGGAATATGCGCAGATAAAGTTTCAGCTTTTATACTATGACGAAGGTCTGGCGGCCGCGGGCTCTTGCTCTATTAGGTTTTTTTTTCGTTTCTTTAGGGCAGGGCTGGAAAACTTCGCCATACATAAGATGGGCCGCGATCGACTTGATGTCGAAACCGTTACCTTAAGTGCGAATGGGGAGGTGTGAAATACAAGCCCTGATTATCGCACAGGCACCGTGTCTTGAGCATTATATGCAATTTGGTGCCAAAAAATTCGAGTTTAGACTAAAAAGTCCGTATCAACATGGAGAGCAGCCTACATAAATTGGAATAAAATTTGAAAAGTGCCCTGGGCACAAAAATGTTACAGCCTGGCCCTGGTAAAATGCATACTAGTATTTTTTTTTTTTTTTACATTGTGCTTTAGTACGAGTTATATGGGTAGATAAACACCACTTAAATAGGAAACTTTGTCCTTTAATTAAAAAAAAATATATATAATAGGCAGGAAAATAAATTTCATCTTTTAACAAAAGAAAAATGGCGTCAGACAGAACTGACGCAGTGTTGTACCCCTACCATGGCCAAGTGGATAATACACTGAACATGGTAGATGGCTAAAGTGCGAAGATCCAGAATTCTAGGCCTACCGCGCCTCTGTCGATCTAATAGTCTGGAGTTTTAAACGGTTTGCTCCAGATGTAGCGTAAATACTCATTAAAACCCTTTAAAAAGTTCTCTGGCCAAAGCACTCTTCTTTCGTAGATGGCCCTCATGTAGGTTTGCAATAACACAAGACAATTACTGGTGTTGTGCAGTGTAAACAGAATGTTGGGGCCCACTCCACGAAACCGCTATATCCAATTATTTGGTTCCTGAATTTCTTGACGAGGTACTTACTGCTTCACCAGATGTCTTATGAGAAGGCGCGCGCCATCATGGTGAAACAATAAATTCTAAGGTTAAACAACGGCAAGTTCTTCACAAAATCGATTATTACGTTCTGTAGCAACTGTAAATATCGTGCACTCTTTAAGGTGCCATCGTAAAATATTGGGTCGATCAGCTTGTTATTGTAAATTGCACACCGAACGTTAATAGCATACCGCATGCGATGTAGAACGTTGGTAAAACGTCTAGCATTTCCCAGCACTTAGTAATGAGTGTTTTATCTATTGTATACATGCCATTCTGTGAAAAGCATGCCTCATCCGTTCCACACTATATCTGCCTAGAATGTTGGCTGAACCTGTGTCTGATCTCAGCCTGTCTCTTTTAAACGTTTCACAACAGTTAGAATGCTTTGATGAGAAGGATGTGGACCTGCAGGGAAACGCTGCCGATAAAACTTTTTGCTACTGATCGTGCCTTGCGTTGCGTCACCATTCACCGTGCAGTAAAACCATCTTACAATACTCAACTATGGAAGATCGCTCCATGACCTCGAGCATCAACATGTACAACCCCACGATGTCTCTTTTATAACTGTCTCGGGTGAACAGGCGTGACTTTTCTTATTTATTTGCAAACTGCTAAACTTTCGAACACCATGCACGAATGGCGTTAAGTTGATGCGACAATAGCTTACACGCCCTACGTATTGTCTACTGTATTCATAAAGACAATCAGTACAGGAATGTAACCCTAGAGATTTGAACCGCTGTCCTTTTGATTCGGGATCACAAGTAAAAACCACTGTGCCACATTGTGGTGTGTTTTGCCAGAAAGATAATCATATAGTCTTCCGTTCACGTTTAGTAACATCAGTGTAGGAAATCACGAAAAAACAAATTCGGGTTTTAACCGTTGTATTCTTCGCATTAATGTCCACAAAGTGTCTTTTCGTACAAAATCGATGAAGTTCTTAACTTTGTAAATCATTTTTTTTTTCCCCACGCAATGCATAGCTGCCAACTACTACGGAATATAATTAACCACTTTTTCTAAACATGATTTTTCGGTTTACAATACATAGCAAAATTTTTGTACTAAGCGTGTGTCCTGGTTACTTTTTTGAAAAAATACTAAAAAAATATACTGTTTACAAAAAGTGGTTAATTATATTCCGTAGTAGTTGGCAGCTATGCGCAATGTTCTGTTTTCGAGACAGAATGCTAACTCCGCAGTTTTCTACCAAGTAGCGCCGTAGGCGGTTTCATTGAGTAGCACATGGCTACTTTACTGTACCTCGACATCACTTTCATGAATATAACAGCAGCTGCTCCGAGGTTAAAAAGATGGCAAGGGACTTTAGTGGGCATACTATGTATATTGTGATTGTCGGAATAATTACTACTTACAGATATAGTGGTGCTTCTTTTTCTTTACCCCTCTATACTTGAATCTCTCCCATAACCTCTGATCTGAGCGGTCTCGCAATCCAGAATTAGACACTATAGGTACATGAGGAATCTCATAACTTTCTAATACTTACTACAAGCATCCCACGTGATCAAAATCCACTCGAGATTCCTACCCGGAGCCTAGATGGGCAGCTCAAGAGAGAAAACTGCTTCAGAGTGTGAGAAGTTGAGAGGCAACTCTCCTCCGATGGTAGGCCTGTGAGCCTGACTTCAAACCCGCAATCTAACTATTTTTAATTCCAAATCTGTAAGTAATAATTATTGTGTGTGTTTTAATGATGCGCCGTCAGTAAATGTATTTATTTGTGAGAAAAAGGCTCGTTACTTATGACCGTATAATATAAATTTCGTAGTAATCGATTCATATTTACGGCAGTTGGAGCACGGAGAGACGGACAGAACAGACAAACCGAAATCATAAACAGTTTCAACATTGTTGAAAAGTGTTAACAAAAACCTTAAAATATTAAGCAGTTGTTAAATAATAAACTGTTAAAGTTAGCAATATTTTTATACAAATTTCATCCTAACAACCTAATAAATAGTTTATCAAAAGGAGAAATAAAAATCTGTTCACCTCCTTCGACAAACGTAAAAAAATAAGTATCTTAAACTAAATGTGTCCCTTTTCTTACAGCTGTATGAAACGTGCATTAAAATCGTAATTTTTCCAAATAAAGAATATTAAAATTGAAATAGTTTTTGCATCAAATTTTAATCTTTGCATACCAATGTTAAAAAACTTATAAAAAAAAATGATCATTCTTGAAACGATTATGACCTAATGTTACTGACTAGTGACTCCGATCTGTAATTCAACAGCATCTATCAGTACATGGAATTGCAAAAAATAATAATAATAATAATAATAATAATAATAGCAGTAAAATTCTATCCAGGCTGACGCATTTATTTTGTCTCAGGTGCAACTATCGAACACGAAGCTTAGAAAATAGCATTTTTTAAAACGAAGTTTCATTCGAATATATATTTAGTAAAACAATTTGATCAATAATATTGTCTGGAGAACTAATCGAATAGTCAGAGAGATTTTGTAGGTCAACAAAAATCTCGCATAGAGCTCAGTGTATTTTATCGATTTTATTCAATTACATTCACTTTAAAGAGAACTTAAACGAATACCGGTGAAAAGTGTTTTATAGCCGGAGGGGGGGGGGAATCTGATAATAATATAACCAATACTACAAGGTAAAATATTAACAGATTTATGTATACGACCAGTGGCGTACGCAGGGGGTGGGCCCAGGGGGCACGAACCCCCTATCCCCCCCCCGAAATTTTCAGACTGAAAAGGATTTTTTAAAAATAAAAGTGGGAAGGGTTCGTACGGATCCCGGATTTGCTAAATTTCCGAACTTTTGAAATATTTTTGTATAATGGTCTGATATTTTTAAAATGGCCTTGTTTTTTTATGAGATAGGAAAAGAAGTTCTCTCGAATATCTCAAATAGTAGGATATTTTAGGATAATTTTTCAAAAGTTCGGAATTTTTTGCAAATAAAGGACCAGTACGAACCCTGTTTTTGTTTGATCATCAAATGTTTCATTTTAAAAAGTGTTCAAGTTCATTTTATAGACATTTTTGTTGAACGAATGGCCCATTTCCAGTTGTTTTTTTTATTAAGGCCAGTTCTTGAAAGAGGGCAAATTCCTTTAGTTTAACTTTTAGATCTGAGCGCGCTGGGAATGAAAATTTAGTCGGGCAAAGATCATAGCAAAAACAAGTTTTTTTTTGTTGTTTTTTTTATCCTCCATTCGTTGAAAAATGCACTATTGTGCACGGTCTTGTCTTCTGGCTTCTCCCTTCTTTCGAACAATAGTATAGCCTCCGATATCTCTGGACGGTCTAAAATATCTTGATTCGATTATTTTCTTTGAGGTGCGAATTAGCTCCAGATGTTTTAACCCCGCTTTCCTGAAGTAGCACCGGGAAGCGTTTTCCGAAACCCTCAAGACTTCACGCACTTGGCGAAAAAAGGAGCGCGCCTACGATTTAGCGGAAGAGAGGAGTTACGCACGCTTGTAGTCGCTATAAGGTTGCAATGCTAGCAAGACCGCCACTTGCATTTATGATGTTATAACAGACGCGCTTTTCTGATGTGTTTAAAGAATGTAATTACTTTAATATATTAGTAGAATATGAAATATATATAATATGATTGTATGTATAAAACATTTATTTATTAAAATTTAACTTATCAGCTCCGCAATTTTATCCTAAGCACTTTAAAATTGTTTATCGCATGTTCTTTTTGGGCGCCATCTACTTTTTTTAACGTAATTATCACAATAGGTTTGTTGATCTATTGCTTAATTTTACAAGAAACGTTCATAAACATGTTTCCGATATATTTAAAGAGTGGAATTTGTTAAATAATAAATGGTAGAGTAAGAAATGTACACAATTTTATGCTTAAGACATTTATTTACAGATAAAAACACAACTTAAATGCTTAAAACTTTTTTTTTATAAGCGCTTCAAAAAATACCTAACATTTTTAATTTAGTGCTACCGACGTTTTTTTTTTTTGTTGTTGTTTGTTTTTTTTAAACGGAATTATCTTACTAATAGTAGCTTTCTTAATTTGCTGTTGTAAGTTTAATTTCTAGCATCATATGGAAACATATAGTTATTTTTTCTTATTATTCAAAACTGAGAACATGCAAAATAAGTCAATATTTCGTTATCAAACTTAATGAATTCAATAAGAAATTTTTTAAACTAATGTTCAACAATAAACTATCATTTTTATATATTGTGAAATTTTACTATGATGATTCCACTTTTTATCTATTTCATTGAAACTTTATTTCTCAGGTGCATGTGTTTTAGGAGATAAGGATGGTTAATATATTATTAATATATAATTTATATAATAATAATATATAGATATATAAATATATAATTATTATTTATAATATATGAGAAAAAAGTTTGGAACTCAAAAATTAAAAATTAATATATTAAATTATTTACTTATTTCTGTACCTTGTTGAGTATTTAATTAATTTGATAATGAAGGCTTAAAATAATTAAGAAACACGAAGTACCAATAAAAACGGAGAAAACGTGGCTTATGCAAAAATTTAATTATCAAAAATTTCAATTTTTTTAAATATAAAAAATTATAAATCTTAATTTATTCTACTTGCATGAAATTGGTTATTTTAAAGGTTGAATAAACTCAATGCTTGTAAATCTTCCCAGTGAAAATACAATTATTAAAAAACAAAATAATCAAACTAAGACCATGAATAAATTTATTTACGAAATCATAAAATACAAATCTAAGTATATAATTAATTTATAATATGTGTTCTATAAAAATAATGTGTAGGGAAAAAATCCTCAATGGTTTGTTCCATGGGATTTTGCGTTGGGACTGTTCTTGGAGACACTTTTAGTAATACTTCTTTTGCGTTTAACGCCTTTATTTTGCAGTTGTTTTGGAGGTCGTCCTGACGGAACTCTTGTACTGGTTCTTGTTAAACCAGGACGATGCCTTGCTATAGATGTTAGCTGCACTTTTTTTTTTTCTCTCTAGATGATTTAAAAAAATAAAGTTTATTGAAATCGCTGGCATCTTTGATTTGTTTTAAAGTTCTCAGTGATTTGTCTGCTGCATTGTGACTTATATTGTCACCAAGCAAATGGCTCAAGCTAGATAATTCTTTTTTAATTTCCTCCTTTTGCTCAGTTGAAGCAATTTCTTTTGCGGTAGATGTGACACCTTTAGAAATGACATTATCTAATGGGACTATACGCTCAGTGTTACAAATAGGATCCACACCTTCATCAATGAAGTTTTTGAATAAATCAGGTTGTGGACACTTTTCTCCAAGAGCCAATACAGCTAACTCACGCTTTTCAGAGGATGATATTGGTGGGACATTAAAAAAATTATTTTTTTAAATCTTTCATCAGAAAGAACTGGTGCTTGCAAAATACCTCAGATATGCCAGATGGACATGTACATGCACCAATTTCAGCATTAATTGTATATTTAATATTATCCACTTTGCTTGTGAATATAAAAATATTTTCTGAAATTTCATCGAGTTGTTCAGATAAAAAATCTGTCTTTTTTTTTTTTTTTTTTTTTTTTTTTTTTTTTTTAAGAAAACGATGATAGATTATGCCCACAACATTTTTCCTGGAGTGAGCATATTTCAGCATTCCATAGCCATGTTTTACTGAATATTATTCTGAAAGAAATATAGAAAAATTAAAATTTACTTCTATTTTATCGAAATTAATATGAAATATCATAAATGAAATGTTAAAGCTCCACTTACTTTTCAAATTGTGGCTTACTGTAATAAGCAATCCATTCTAATTTTATAATGTTGGAAAGAGAATCTTTGAAAGCTTCAGATTCATCTTTCAGCGATAGCCGTAAAACAACGATTTCGTCGTTAGATTTTCCATCATCAACAACGCAATCGGATATTTTTGAACGATCTCATCTAAAACACTCTGTCTGAATTTCAACAGAGACATTTTTTTAAAGAGCAAACTCGAAAACAGCGTAAATGAATGTATTGGAGCGCGGTTAGTATGAGACGGTGACTTTCGCAATGCGCGTCTCTCTTCCGCCAAATCGTTGGCGCCAGGGGCGTAGCCACAGGGGGGGTTAGGGGGGTCATAACCCCCCCATGAGGAAATTTTTGCCATACAAAATGTATATTCTTCACTCCCTTATCACGCACATGTATGCATATATGTGAGTTGCATTAGTCGTAACCCCCCCCCATGAAAAATTTCTGGCTACGCCCCTGTTTGGCGCGCTCCTGTTTTCGCCAAGTGTGTGAACTCTTGAGGGTTTCGGAAAATGCTGCCGGCGTGCGTCCCCGGCTGAAGAATGTAATATCCCTGGCTAGAGAAATATGAATGGATCCCTGCCAGGTATACTATTTATCCCCTGCTGAAGAAATGTTAAACTAGTGAGCAGGGCCGGCCCAAGGGGGGTGCGAATGTAGGCGATCGCCTAAGGCCCCGCTCCTGGGCTATTTTATTGCTATCTCATAAGACATGATAGAGAAGAGGCCCCGCTCTTGCGCTTCGCCTGGGGCCCCGCACGCCCTTCGGGCCGTCTCTGTAGTGAGTGAAGATCTGGGATTGAAGTCAAGAAGTCAAAATGAAGGTTGTATGTTATCGTTTGTTACTATACTCTAAGGCGACTGCTTTAAAATTTCGTCTCTTTTCTAAACTAAAAACCCTCAAGGGTGGCTTCCAATACAGGTACATTGTATGCAGCTTGTGTATCTGTGATTCCATAGAACAGACAATCTATGACTTTAGTTTGAATATAAGTCAGTTCCCACACGGCGACTGCATTTGTCAAGAAATATCATGTGAGAGGAGCATTTGCATCTTCTCTCCTTTTCCTTTTCAAGTGTCCCCCTCCTGGAGAATGTTTTTTATCAGATGTTCCCCCCTGGAGAAAATGTTCAGTTCGCACCCTGCTGGCCATCAACATTGCTACACCAAGAAGACGACACGCTACACACATAAAAACACGACCAGGAAGTTGCTGTGATTGCCAAAAGATGAACTTTTCGAAGCATTCGCACAAAGCAGGCGCACGTCAGGGTTGCCAGATGTGGCTAATTTTAGCCATTTTGGCTAATTTCAGAAGCTGCTGGCTAAAAAGAAAAATTTTTGTTTAGCCACTTGTTTTTTGGCTAATTATAGCTGGATTCTGTGATTGTTGGCGAATATATACTCTTCATAAAGATGCATCATTTAATAAATGTTAATAACTTCTGAGAATGTAAAAATGTAATTTGTTATTCAGTTAATAACGAGAGTAAATTTAGCAAGCAAATGAATAATTATTTCGATTTTCTTCCGGGGGGGGGGGGGTGAAGCCCTCTCAAAAGTTGTAAAGTGTTTCCTAATCAATGCATTCAATTCGATTTATCATTCCGCTCTTACATAAGGAAAGTGTCTCCTAATCGATGCATTCTACCTGATTTATCATTCTGGTCTCGTGCGTTGAAAGTATACTGTATAGTGCATATTGTCTTGGGGCCTTGTGCACGGTCCTTGCTTGTTTCTAGCGCTAAAAATTTTCCGAGTAATAACTTTATTTTTGCGATCTAATCTACTAATCTTTATTATTATTGTTATTAATTTAACCACAAAAATGCGCTTGTGAAGAACATCTATGCTACATTCTAAACTTTTTAAAAGTTTTCTCGAAAATTCAAAAGATGGCGCTGTAATCAGAGTGGCTATTTTTGGCTAATTTTAAGAAGCCGTTTGGCTATTTTCAGGAATTTTGATCTGGCAACCCTGGCGCACGTAACGACACTTGCAGTTATGTTTAAATGAAGTAACTGCACAGCGGTTTCTCATACACAAATTGCATTTGAACGTTGTTTGGGGAAAAATTGTATTGCCTGGCGTAGAGGGAAATGATTACCAGTACGTGTCTGAGTTTAATAGAAGTCGAACTGTAGCCAACTCGGATTGCAGTTTATCGTATCGCAGAATTGCTGCTCGTGTCGGTCGAGATCTGCCGGTCTGTCTGCAGAATATGGAATCGATGGATTCAGGACGGCCGTACGAAACACTGGATCTCAACGACCCGATGTCAGTGACAGCCGAGAAAACAGACATGTTAGCTGTTTTATCTAAATGGATCGCACAGCCGCGTCAAGTGCCCCGAGCAATAGAATTGGGTCGTTTGGAAGACGCCACGCCCCTGCATGAACAGTTCGGCGGCCTGGCTTCGGCTACCCTGGACGCAAAATCAGTCATGAGCGCCCTCAATGGTGTGACCAGGGACGAATCTGTACGCATCAATGACGTGACGTCATCTCTTCAAACGAGTGCTGATTCTATTTACAACATCATGATGATCGCGTGCTTGTGCGGGGCATCTTGGAGAACGCACACTGCCAACGTGCATTCGATATCGCCATACTGGCCCATCATCTGGAGTGATTGGTGTAGTGGATCGGGAACGATCGGTGGACCACCAACACATTTTGGAGTGATCGCCTTTACCAAGATCTAAAACGCGTATACAAAAAAGGAACATATTTATGAAACATCGACGCCAGCTAGACTCGAGAATTGGCTTTTCTCAACCGGTGACGTTGATGATCAGCTCTTTCCGCGGGATTGTGTTCTCGTGTTGATGTCGCGTCCCACAGTGCGGCACGGGACCCATCAGCAAACGAGTTAAGTATGTAGTTGGTGCATGTATACTCCATGGTGTGTTTATGCGAATGGCGCTATGTCGACACACACTAACTTCAACTTTAAATCATGTTGCTGACTCTCCCTAGCTGTTCTGCTCAGGGCCCGACTAAGACATTTGCAGGCCCAAGGCCTAGTACATTTTGGGGGCCCCTATATGGCTATCAGGGGCGGGGATACCGGGCCAGGGGGGGGGATACCGGGATATATTGCCCCCCCGAAATTTTCGGATTAGTGATCACAAGACTAATGCCGTGCAGAAATTCCGTCTTTTTATACACATAAAAGTTCATATCCCCCCCCCCGAAATTTTTTCCTGGCTACGCGCCTGATGGCTATGCTTTCTCTACCCCCATAGAAGAAGCCTGCATAGTGTATGCGTTTTAGTTAAATTTATTTAGTGTCATTAAAACCTAACAAACAGAAGATACTTATCTATTAGCACTAAACCAGGGTTAATATATAATATACCAAGGCCAGTGACATGGTGTCTTTTTCTAATGTTTACACTATTAGATCCTATTTATAGAATATCATTTCACTGCACGAAATTCTAAAAAAATTATTAATACCGAATATCAACCTGTGTTTGGAAGTAACTGGCGTTGCTTTCTTACCTTTGTATTATAGTAAAAAATGAACAGTAAATCTTCATAGATAATCTATAGAAGGAATTTTAATGAGGTTTGAATATGTATTTTTCTAGTGATTTTAATGTAATGCTTTATTAGTATAAAGAACAACCTTAACTTATGAAATCTGATTTGGTTCATGGTATCACTTCACATTTTATCATTATTAAATATTAATTATATACGTGCTTAAAATGTAAATTTGATTACCAGTATTGTTTGATTAAATTACATTTAGTAATATTTGAACAATTTTTAAAAATCCAGCACACTAAATTTAGAAATGAGAATAGATTTCAAACATAATCATAAACAAAATTTATTAACATACTTGTTTATCAGGCATTGATTTTAATATGTATGAATTTGACTTCTTTCAAACTAATATTTCATTACAATTAAATATTAAGTGAATATCAATACCCAATAAAACAAATTTGATTAGTGTATTACTTCTTTAAATGACATGCATACAGTAACATAAACAACAAGATTAAAAACTAGTAGTCTAAATTAAGAAAACAGGAATTATTTAAAATAGAAATAACCACAAACAAAATTTATTAACATTCTTGCCAAACAGGATTTGATATTAACACAAATTCAAATTGTAGTTTATTACGATCCAATGGTTAAGTCAATATATATACTTAATTAGGCAATTTTGATTAGGATTACTTGATATGACATTCAGTAGCATAACAGCAAATTAAAAAAAAAAAAAAAAAAAAAAAAAACCTAGTACAGTAAATGATGAAACACTAATATATTCAAGATGGATATAATCACGAATAAAATTTATTAACATACCTGATCAGCAAGCAGTTTTTATACAGAATTTGACGTGTTATATTTCATAATATGAAGTGAATTTTAAATTAAGAAACAAGAATATATTTAAGAGAGAAATAATGACAAACAAAATTTAACATTCTTGCCTAACAAGATTCGACACGCCCGTGAGTTAAATTGTTTCAAGCTAATATTTCATAACAATTCAATGTTAAGTCTATCAGTACCAATAAGGTAAATTTGAATTCAATCTCAAGTGATTATCAATAACAAATATAGTAAATTTGGTTAATATTACTTGTTTAAATGACATACAGTAACATTCAGAAAAATTAAATGGAAAAAAAATCTAGTACTCTAAACGAAGAAATAGGAATAAACATAAGATTACATAATGAGATACGAACAAAATTTATTAACATACTTGTTTTGTTTAGTAAGCATTGATTTTAACATATACAGCATTTTACTTGTTTTAAGCTAATATTTCATAATGTCAAGTCATTACCAATGCCCAATAATGTAAGGGTATAGCTTTACTATTACTTGTTTAAACAACATTCAGTACTATAACATTAAAAAAAACACCAATTCAATAAATTAAGAAATAGGAATATATTTAAGACAGAAATAATATCATGAACAGAATTAACATTCTTGCTAAACTAGATTTGATTTTAATACATATGAATTCAATTTGTTTCAAGCTCGTACTTAATTACAATTAAATGTTAAGTTAATATCAACCAATGACCAATAACTTCAATTTGATTTTTGACTAACGTTACTTGTTTAAATGGCATTCAGAAACAGACTGTGAAACAGATATAATCATAATGAAAATTAAATAATGCATATCATTTTAAGATCTTTTTATAAATACTGATTTTGGTAACTAAGCTCATTTAATCATAAAAAAAAAAATTAATCACTTACTAATGATGAAATTTCATACAAATGCTTTTTTTCTTGATTTTTTGGCAGCAAAATCATTAATGATATCATCAAATTCTATTTGTGAAGTGATTTCACTTTCAATACTTAAAATAGAAAAAGCTTGTAAATTTTCTTGTGATAATGAGTTTCTTGTTCGACTCTTTATTCTTTTCAAAACTGAAAAAGACCTTTCACTTGTACAGTTGCTGACAGGAATAGTTAAAAAGATTCTGAAAGCAGTTTCTACATTTGGAAAGGTGTGGGATATGTTTAAAATCCTCATATGCTTCAGACACTCCACAGGAGAACTTAGTTCCTTCAAAAAAGGCCTAAATTGGAGAAACTCATCTGGAAAACTTTCTTCGATGTCATCTGAATAAACTTCCTGAAATTTTTTTGCAGATGTTATGATATCTGATTCAGACAATGAATTATTGCATACAAAACCAAATCTTTTTTCAAGATAAGAGTATGCATTCATTCTTTTTTGAAGCTGTGACAAAAGTGCATCACAAATGACATAATGGCATTCAACTCTGAATGCATCTTTGGGAGTAAAATGCCATTCAGTTTCCGGCTTTTCATCAAGCCTTCGTGATATATATTTTTTCCTTTGGATAGAGTAAGTAGAATCAACAAAGGCTTTTGCTTCAATTTCATACGTATCCAACTTTTCCCGTACTACTTTTATAAATTCAATAAGAGAATTGTATAATGGGACAACAGAAGAAATATTTAACAAACTGCTTTGAAAAGTTTTGTTGGTTTTTTCAATGCGCTGAAGAATTGTATCCCATATTATCAACAATACTGCTGTCTCAAATTTCTCCATTTTATTGTGCAAACTGCGCGCTTCATTTCGAGTTGCAGCAGGCTCTGCTTCATTTGCTGTAATATCATGCAAAGCTTGTCGGACAGAAATGTATCCTTGTCGTAGGGCTTTTGTTGCGTCAGCTTCAGCAGACCATCTTGTGTCTGACAAGGATTTTAATTTTAATGCAGTTTGTGAACTCATTAGTGCCTGCATCAAAATCTGCCATCTGCGAGTGGAGGCTGAAAAAAAATTGTAAACATTCTGCACAAATGTGAAGAATATTACAGCCTGCTGGCATGATTCTACTGCATTCGTTCCTACAAGATTTAACGAATGAGCAGAACATGGCACAAAATCTGCTAACGGGGATATTTCTTTAATCCTGGCCTGTAATCCGGAATACTGACCTGCCATATTGCTGGCATTATCGTAGGACTGACCTCTACAGTCTAAAATATTCAAATTTACAGTATCAAAAAGATTTAAAATACAATTTGTTAAAGATAATGAGTCATGACGATTTAGAGGCACAAATTTTATAAATCGCTCTTTTGGTTCACCTTCTTCATTAACGTATCTCAAAACAACTGCCAGTTGATCAATATGGGTTATGTCTGGAGTTGAATCGACAATTAATCCAAAATATTTTGCTTTTTTAACTTCTGATAAAATGTGACACAAGACTTTTTCAGACATCAGTTTTAGGAACTCTGTAACAATTGTAGAAGAGAGATAACTAACTCTTCCTGTACCAGGATTACCTTTGGTTGCTAAATGATTGGCAATAAAAGGGTCAAACTTTGCAATAAGTTCGATACAGCCTAGAAAGTTTCCATTGCTAACAGACCCCACTGTTTCATCATTTCCAAAAAGTGGAAGCCCTCTCTGTGCCAAAAATTTGACAGTTTCAACAACTCTAATGAGTACATTACGCCAATAAGTACATTCAGTCTCACGCTCTGTGATCATCTGCTTATCTATGCGACAAGAGGAAACTGCACGAAGAGATAGTGTACATACACTATCTCTGTGTATCTGAGAATTTTCGTGTTCATTGAGTCTGCTAGCGATATTCTTCCAGTCAGAAAATCCTTCAATACAAAGTGCTTGTCGACTGGTTGAGAACAGTTTGCAAGCATAACAAAATACAGCTGTCTTTGATGGCGAATAGATCAGCCAATCCCTTTTAATTTTTTCCTTATTTTTATGTCTAAAAAAATTGTGTTCTGTCAAAATGCGACTTTTGTCTGTGCACATTTTCCTGGAATTTTTAATTTCAGAAATATTCTGATTTGGTTTTTTAGCAACAAAATACTCACGCATTTCTTCAGTTATTCTTTCAGGCCAAAGTCCTGGATCATCCGAATAGGTGTTAGAAGAGGTAATTTCGACTTCAGATCGACTAGCTCCATCCTTGTCATGTTCAGCTTCTGTATCATAGATACTAGTAGACGTAATTTCGACTTGAGATCGACTTGCTTCATCTTTGCTATGTTCAGCTTCTGGATCATAGGAGCTACAAGAAGAAATTTCGATTTGACATCGACTTGCTTCATCTTTGCCATGTTCCGCTTCTGGATCATAAGCAACTTTGACTGGAGATCCACTTGCTCCATCTTTGGCATGTTCAGCTTCAGGATCTTTGCTATTTGGATTCTGTTCCTGTAAACCGATATTTTCATTTGAATTTGTGGTATTTCTCTGAGAAATCTCAAGTTCACTATCACTAGTTTCTTCTTCATTTTCCTTTTCAGTCACGGTACGGGCTACTAAATATTGTCGTAAGCTTTCTTTCATTCGCTTAGCTTGATGTTCCTCATTTTTTTTTTTAGACCGTTTCTGAGAGCCGGACAAATACTTTCGGGGATGCATTTTAATTTAAAATAAATCAACTCAATTATTCTCACAATACGTGCAGATTACAACTTCACTTCAAGCATGCTAACGTATGACGTTCAGATGTTCATTCAAACCACGTGATTCAAAGGAGTCCGGGCGGAAACAACAACAACCATTTTTTTCATTTTGACTGTTGCCACTATCACAGAAATAAATCCAATAGTTGTCAGTTAGAGAAAGACAGAGTCAATGCGCAAATGAATGCGCATAAGTTGCTCTTCAAATGACGTCAAGAGGGTGAATCTTAGGTGGTAGAATGTTTTGGACCTTCACATGACGTGTATTCGGTCGTTTGTTTTGCACTGAATAAAATGTAAAGAAAACAATTTGCGTGTCGGCATGTGTTGTAAAAGTACATATCTTTATCTGTCTTTAGTAATGTTTTGATAATAATTTTTTAGAGTAAAACTTAAGTAAATCTATCATTTGGGGGCCCCAGGCCGCGGCCTAGTTGGCCTGTGCGGTAATCAGGGCCTGGTTCTGCTCTTTCGACGGAATGAGTTATGCTGATTGCGAAATAACATCCATGTTGGTTTTGTGTTAGCAATCTGTCAATAGCAATATAGCAATCTGCCTACGATGAGGGTTGCCTTGGTCGGAGGACTTTCTAAGGGTTTTTAACACGTATTCGCGTTACATCGGGAGAAAACCGACCAAATCTCAAGACCTTTAGATCAACAGCCGCGCGATGGGGCCCGCCCACGCGAACCTGGAATCTTCACACTTCAGCCGTCTGCCATGTTGAGTGTCTTACGCACTCGGCCATGGTGGGTTTGTCATATTTTAAAAGAGGGGTACAATATCGAAAACAAGTGTTAAGAAAAGGAAAACGTACAATTTTAATACAGAATGGTAAGAACAGTGTTTTAGACTTTTTTTTAGCTCACTACACATACGCCACTGGGTGGGACCATAGAAAAAAAAAACATACAATTAAGACCTTAAAGATGCACAACCCTGGATGTTA
Source organism: Cheiracanthium punctorium (assembly GCA_038373885.1). Classification (NCBI taxonomy): domain Eukaryota; kingdom Metazoa; phylum Arthropoda; class Arachnida; order Araneae; family Cheiracanthiidae; genus Cheiracanthium; species Cheiracanthium punctorium. Next base: position 831,908 of record JAWZYV010007565.1, on the reverse strand, counting down.
AGAAAAGAAAAACATACAATTTTAATACAAAATGGTAAGAACGGTTTTTTTTTTAGCTCACTACACAAACATCACTGGGTGGAAGTGCACCACCTTGGAAAAATTAGACGTAACCCGTAACCTGGAAGACTGCCCACCCCTGTTAATGGATACACGTCTCGGTCAGCTCTTGTTCGCATATAAGGGATTTTGAATAGTGACAAGTTATTTCTAGTGTGTTAAGGTCAGTGGCTCTACCCTTAATTCGAGTCCCGACACGTTTCAGCAGAATAACGCACGTTCGCCTATTGTCGGATTTTATTGTACGTACTTTACTTCATACAGAAAATGTTCGGCTACTGCTCTGGCCAGCATCTTCTCCAGATCTCTCTACAAAAAAAAAAAAAGACGTGTAGTCAATAGTTGCCAGAAGACTAAGCTCGTCCATCATATGCCACTCACTTCGGTCATCTTGTTGAAGCTGCATGGACAGCAGTGTAGTCGAAGGGGGGCGCGGAGGTACAATGTCCCCCTACTTTTTCATTTCAGTCCACACGTCCCCGCACTTTTTATTTCCAGGGGGAGAGGAAGGCTCATTTTCTCGGTTTTTTAAAAATTCTTCGAAGAAATTAAAATTTCCGTTTTGTGCGCGAGAGAGAGTACATAGGCATAAAAATCAAAAGGGAACTTTTGGACTGCTTGCATAGACTTTAAGAATCACTTACACTCCCATTTGTCACAACTTCAGTAATGAAAACATATCCTTAACCCCTTTAACGCGCAGTGTTCCCGCTCTGGGAACACCAAACTCGGACGTTTTGACTGTTGCCAGTCACGAAGAATAGATTGGATTTCTATAAAAATAGTCGCGGGTGACAGAGCTCCACGAGAATCCTTTACTTTTGAGCACGTCATTTCCCGTCAAAAAATGGTCACGGTTATTTTTAACAGCACTGACACCTGCTGAAAAATGAAAGAATGCGAGAACAGCTGGATAGATAGCCCAATGCTGCAAAAAAGGGCAGCCGTTGCCATCGCTCGAATGAACGACCAGCAAGATGGCGGGCGATCGAAACGTTCATCGCGTGCCACAGATCTAGAGACCCTTTCTTGACGACAGCTGGTTGTGCGGCACAGCCAGTTTCAATTTTTCAATACTCTTAAAAAGACAGAAAATGCTGAAAAACCCCGAGGCCCAAAACAGAATCAAAAATCCTAGACATGGCACGTTTGGTACACTAAATTGTCAAAAAGTCAGGTTACTTTCGATTTTAAATATTTCTTCAAGATTTTAAAAGAAACAAGTTCAGGTAGTCTCTTCTGCTGAAATTATCTTGGGATATATTAACAATGCAATTTCACGACAATGAAATTCCATAATTTTACCTTTATCATACCTTTTGTTCGTCTGTTTAGTGCTAATAAAAAGGTTTGGAAACACTACTCTATGTTCTACAGTTAAATAATCAAAGTGTTCCTTTGTTTCACGTAATACGGTAATTAGAGGGCAAATTATGAATTTTTACAGTTCCCACTGGGTCATATTGGGGTTTGGCGATTTCTCGCCAAATATTGCAAATATCGCAAAACTGGCTTAGTTTTGGTGCCAAATTTGGAGACAACCGAAAAGTCGTCAACTTTTTGCGCAATTCTGAGGGAACACACAACCGCCGTCAGACCATTAGCCAATTATATAGCGGGATTAGTGTTCTTACATTAATATTTTAAGTAAAAATTGTCCACCAAGGGGGGGGGTAGAGAATATTAATATCATTTGCGTAAGTGCAATAACAAAATTATTTTCTTCAAATCCTCTAATTTTGTTGCACATCACATATTTTAATTATTCTTCATTTTCTACGGTGACGAAATTTTCCTCAGCTTCATGAAAGTTGGTGGAGAATTATGGAAATTATAAGCAAAAAAGCAAATTTTTATAATTCCCTACACGTAGATGAAAATTTCAAGGTAGCATTTTAAAACTTAGTTAAATAGCTTGTGTAAGTTACAAAAATATTATGAACATTTTATAAAACACACAGTTGTTATAACGCAAATCGACTGTATTTTATTTTACAACTCTATTAAAATAGAGTATAAAACTGTAAAAAAAAAATGAAATAACTATGAAACTGTAGTGTATTGTATGTTCAAAGCTTCATTAAAATATTAAAACAGAAAACTTCAAATTATGAAAACATTTTATTTTTGCAATCGACACAACCATGAAACACAATAAGAATATGGGGGGGAAAAACAAGAAAGAAAACTTTGGCTCAAAACAAATACTCAAGAAATATATTTTTGGTATTCCAGTTCTCTGAAGCAATAGTATAAATAATTAATGCACTTAAATCATTGACGCCACACCTTTTCTGTATAACAAGACAGTCTTCTTTATTGCAGTGTATTTTTTTCCACAATGAAACCCGTTGATGAGACAATTACGATGGGCGCTTAAAAAAGCATTTTTTCCCGTATGGCGGATACTTTTCGATATATTTTACAAGTATATGTGCAAATTTGCAAGCCAATCGGATCAATGTATGAATTTTATTACATTTTCGCGGTAAAAATGTTTCTAAATTGCAGAAAATGCTAATCTATTTCGTCTATGACGTAGTTGCGACAGCTCTTAACCTTTTTGCCCTAGTAGAGCTATTCTCTGAAGTTTAAAAAAGAAAAAAAAAATCAGAAAACTGGTGAATTATTTTATTTTTAAAGTAGCGCGTATTTTATTCATTTATTTTTTTTTTTTTTACGCAATTATAAATCAACCTTGTAAATTGTATTTTATTTTTTGAGCTTAACTCTTTTTTATTTTTTCTTTGACTAATGGCGGTAAAAGTTAGTCATACTTTTATCGCCTGATCGTACAACTACTGTACGATCAGGAAGCGTGCAGTCATTAGTCAGAGATGAGGTTAGCTATATAATAGCAATATACAGGAAATACAGGGAGCTCATAAATTACTGCCAGAATTTGCGCATTATATAACTTTTTGAAAGGAATACTGATTCTTCCCTACTCTGAATACAACCTTCGCTGTAAACTCAAAGCTGTTAAATACTATTTGGTGTAGGTCAAGCAGTTCTAAACTAAGAATATTGATTAATACTTTATCATCATAACTGTATTACTATAATTCTTATACAATACAATTATGACGATGTATTATTATAACTATACAAACATAATTTCAATAAAAATAATAAATAAATACTATATTGATGAAAGCTATTGCTTCAGAGCTAAATACTGATCTGAATGACTTAAAGAAAACAGCAGTTTCATTCCAAGAATGTACTTGGAATTATTAAAAGCAGACAGAAATTCACAATCAAGTCTTGGATATATAATAAATACACAACATGACTCACAAATATTTATAAATAACAAACTTTCAATACATAAATATATTTCAATTAAAAAAAATCAGATAGTGCCGCAGTTATCAGTATTCATCTGCAAGATGCGGATTAACGATCAGTTTTCCATTTTTAAAAGAGTATGATTCAGTAAAGTGGCTTCACAAATTTAGCCATATGTGTTGCAATATTTTGGCGATAGATTAGTATGATGCAATTCGCTTTAGAAAAGTCAACATATGAACGTTTAATGGCAATTAATGAACGTTTGAATAGCAATTAATGTAGATATTGTTTTATGCAAATTGCATTAAATATGCATATATTTCAATATATAAATACTACTCTCTTCCAAACACTAATCTCTAAATCGTAAGTGAATTGCATAAACAGGGTGTCCAGTGATAACAGTGCCCAGTGGCTACTTCCTAAACCGTTAGTCACAGACACATAGTTCGAAAATGCTTTAAATTGTATAATCTATTATATCAGAAACGAAATCAAAAAATAAATTCCTATAAAAATTACGAAATTTAAATTTTTATAGGGTCCCCAGGTTCTTATCAGTTATATTTTAAAAAAAGTTAGAAAATCTGAAACACTTCCAGATTTTAAATAAGCACTGAAGTGCTATATATTAAAAGCGTATCACAATCCTTCCCTTCCCTTATTCCATTAAGTTGGAAAGTCTATCATTATTCATGAGTGTAGCGTATTTTTCTCCCTTGTTCCATAAAACACATCTTTGGAATCGAAATCTATCTTAAAACTGCCTGCTAAAAATGTTTAAAATCTTCGCCAGCCATACTCCAACTATATTACACCGTTCTAAATGCTATTTGGAATCTGCATCGTAATCCGTAAGTGCGCGCCGTGTTTGTCTTTCTTGGGTTGATTTCAGAGCCTTGTTATCGCATGGGCAAATCGGGACTTTGCTCGAAAGGGTCCCCAGTATCAAATATTGTTCTGAAATATTCTTTTTTATATCAAAATTTTATGAAAAAGTAAAACAAATTTCATAGATAGGGCCCCCCGAATTCATCAATGCCCGGGGCCCCTGTTGGTCATAATCAGGCTCTGGTTGATTTCTCCTTTATCGCCCAGACTCTCGCCAAGGTGGCGATAATTAAACATATTCAATTACCATGACGACTTTTTGCATTTATGTGGTAACCGTATTATAAAAAGGGCGGTTACGGACAACATGTAAGTACAGCATTACTTATTTGTTTATTTATTTATTTGGGTTGCCAGTTAATATAATTTTAATAACTGAGTGTCTTCAAATTCCTCTGGTGCGTTTATTGTTAATTTGTTCAGTTTAGTTTTCATCTAGTTCTTTTGGGAGGTTGACTTGTGCATAACTCCTCGAGACGCATGACTGCAAAGCTCGCCAAAGTGCGACGATTTTTTACGTTAGCGAGAGTGGGAGCGTTAAAATAGGAATCAACTCTTTCTTGTTCCTTAGAACACATCTTTGGAATCGAAATCTATCTTAAAATCTGCTACTGAAACTGTTTTACAATCTTCGCCAAGCATATTCCGAATACACTACACCATTTTAAGTACTGTTTGGAATGGGCGTCATAATCCATGAGTGTGTCGTGTTTGTCTTTCTTGTTTCATAAAACACATAATACTATTTGGAATTGAAATCTATATTAAAATCGCCGACTAACATAATTTAACAATCTTTTTTCCAGGCATATTCTAACCATACTTTTCTAACTCTTCTTTTTTATTCAGTTTCCAGCCAAATTCGAAAGATATCGCCAAGCTTGGGGATCAATTATCAAAAATAGCAAACCTTGTGCGACTTTCAAGATTTTAATCTCCCCCTCTCCCCACATCTCAGCGTTATCTGGCGAACACATTACAAAAAATCTTCACTGTGACAGTTCATGTCTACAAAACCTGTCTACAATGTCGCGTAGACAAAGAGCTGGGCATGAAAGAAATAGCACATTAGTGCTAAAAATTCGTCCTTCTACGACCAAAATTAACCGAATTATAGCTGCTTAAAGTTAGAATACTTTTCGAGCAACGAAATAGGGGTTGTACACAGAATGCATTTGAGAAAAATTAATGTACGTAGTTTTGATGAATCATTCAAATTAAAAGATCCAGGATAGAATTTTATGGATCCTCACTATAACCCTCTACTTAAAGATTAGTATTCTAAAATTAGTTTTGCTTCTTTTTCGTACAATGCGAGAAAATGAAATTAAAACCTATGGTTAAAATTTTCAATATTTATAGGGTCCCTTAACCGTACAAATACCGTAACGGGACATTTTTGAATGTGGAAAAGTGACTTAACGTCAAAATGCTGCTTCATAACTCGGTGAATTTTGGTTTTAAAAGGGCGATTTTTTTTTTTTTTTTTCATGAAATTGTAAAAGGAAAATAAGTGTACCTGATAGGACAGGAGGAGCGTAGAGAAATTTTAATTTCGTAATTTTTATACGAAATTGATTTATTGACTTTATTTCTGATATATTCAAAGCATTTTTGAAACTGGAACAATGTTTCTCACTACGGTTGAGGAAATAGCCATTGGGCATCGTTAGCACTGAATACTTTGTATATTTTCTCCATGATTTCTGCAGTAAATGACATGAGCGGATTAACAGAAAATTCTGCTGCCATCGGCAATGTAGTCACGCATATGTGTATCCAATATTCACTTTAATTTGTTTTCCTTTTTTTTTTTTTTTTTTTTTTTTAAATAATTCAAACATATAATACTAAGCATTTTAACTGCGTCAGGTCAGACCACTTGATTTCATCCAAATAGGGGTGAGCGGAAGTTTAGCTACGCTTTTTACTTTCCGAACATGTACCATGTAAGGAAAGTATTGTAATCATGAAAAAATTCAACTTCGAGATTTGGGTGTATTGACACGTTTTGAGGTCTTCTGAATTCATTTATGCTATTTTTACGAGATGTATGTATGTATGTGTGTATATGTGAGTGAACACGATAGCTCCTAAACGGAGCATTCGATTGGGCTCAAATTCGGTATATATGTTACAAACCACCGTTGCAAGACCGGTATTGATTTTGATGTGTATAGGACTTATAGGTTTTCTACAGGGCTCTGCTCACCACTGGTATCGTACATGCTGGTTGATTGTATCAATTCACATAGTGTACCAATTAAAACAATAATAAAATCTTCTAAATTTTGACAGAATTATATTTTTAGTACAAATAAAAATATACATATAATGAAATTATATCTATATAAATATATGAGAAAAAAATTACGGTTTGAAGCCCTGTTTAAAAGTTTAATGTGTTTTTCTATTTCCGCCTAATTCCCCCCCCCCCCCAAAATAGGATTTTACTTTGGAATGCTTTTATTTTGCTTATTTTTGATGTCGTGCACCAGCTTTCAAAATTATTCTATCACAGCATTACTACTTTAACTTTATTGGACTGAATTTAATGTCGTTCTCAATTGGCGGTTGTTTTGGCAGACAAGTGTACGTTTTCGCCAAAGATAAATACCCTTGATATTTTTATCTGTTTAAAATGAGACATCTTTATTAGCATATGCACGGTCAGTGTGAGATATCCTGACACCACTGGTGGGCGAAGTACGTGCTTATTTTCCAGATGTACCGGTTCAAGAATCCAGATCCACGAATGCGGATTTTTCAATTATTACATTCTTCTACAATATATCATATCTTCAAAGAACTGACACATTTTATCGCCCTCAATTCATGGACTGAGGAAATATTTTTATTTAAGACAAGTTTTTGCTTGATAAAAGAATTCTTTTAAGGCAGATTAAGTTTTACTATAAATGCAGGTTTTTTGCTTACAAAAACTTAATTAGTAGTGAGGAACAAGTTTTTGAATGTCTTGTTGTTTGATTGTGTTTAACTAAAAAGAAATTAATAGTTGTGATTTAAACAAATAAAAAAAAAGCCATCAAAAGATTCGTGTAAAATCAGCTAACAAAACAAGGGTATTAATACCGATAATTTTCTATGGAACAGGAATTTTCTTCTCCTCACAACTAGTGTAAGAATAGCCGTCAAATCTCTACTTAAAAGCTGAAGCAAATAAAACTTGATTCATTTCTGTCAATGCAGATTTCATACTTTAGTAAAATTTGATCGATCCATTAAAAAAAAATTAAAAGCAATTTATGATAAGAAGATAAAACACAAAAATTGGTCCCTTAAAAAAAAAAAAGCAGAAGATCACAATAAAGTATCAGATATGCAGGAAACGTTGATAATTTTTCTCAGGTATTCTTTTTCTATGCGATGATTGGGCGTCCAGGCGATCACATGGATATTTCGAGACTTCCACATGCGGACATACTCACTAAGAGGGGAGGAGAAAAGAAAACGTTTAGTTACACACAGTTAATAATTGAGAAAGAATACACAAGACAAGCACACACACAAATACACAAGTGAAGAAAAGAAACAGCCTATAAAATTCGCTTATGACCATCAGTGGTGGATAAAGGGGAGGGGCTAGTAGGCCTCAGTGACACCTCCTTCTTTGGAACCCTATTTGATTTTGGCGCCAGGGCACGTGCCCCATTTGCCTTCCTATAGTTGCGGGGGCTTGTACCAGGGGTGGACTAAGGAGACCAGGCTCCTTCTCAAAAATTGGGTTTTCGTTTATCGGAGGTCATTACGCCAGATTTTTGGTCAAAATACCATTTTCAACGCTAATAAATTTTCTAATGAATACAAAATGAAGTTCTGTTTTTTTTTTTTTTTTTTTTTTTTAACTATCGATAAAAGATTTGCTTGCAAACGCTTTGACCTCACTCCATACAACATCATTGTGCTGTTAGCTGTTGAAATGGTTACCTTAATAAATTATTTTGAAATGGATTTATTTATTTACTAATTTTTTAGCATAGTTTGCAATACAATTTAATATATCAACTAAAAATTTTAAAAAACAGAAGATTTTATCTTCTGGCAGAAGACCAGAAGATAGCTTAAAAAAACAGAAGTCTTCTGTCAAAACCAGAAGAGTTGGCAGGTATGAAATACCTTTTTAACCTCTTAGGCCCTCCCCACCCCCTTTTTTTCTTCTCTCGCCACGTCTCTGATTCAGTTTAACCATTTAAAGCCAGTTTCTTGAGTTCTGTTATCAAGGAGTAAGGATGCTCACAACCCTTTACAACAGTTTAATCCTTTGACCTTATTTCAGCATCCACTGCTGGTCGCAAGCAGTGAAAGCTATTTATGATTTAGTCGGGAAAAAAAAGAAAAAGAAAGAAATGGTTAAAAGGTCCGAACGCTGAAAAAGTGCAGTCGTTTGCCATAGATCTCTTTCACTGCCAACAACATGGCGGTCGATCGAATCGCCCCCTCAGGCGCCACAGAGCTAAAGAAATTTTCTGACACAGCTGGCTGCGCGGCCGCACCAGAAAAATTCTTCAGCTCTGTGGCGGCAGTTCGGCTATTCGATCGATGGCAAGAGCTGCACTTTTTCTGCGCTGGGCAGTCTATCCAGTCGGTCTTCTACTTTGATGCGAAAGTGCTTGCGCCTCGGCGCAACTCCCTCCCAATGCTGAAAAAAAAGGGCAGCCGTTGCCATCGCTCGACTTAACGACCCGCAAGAGGGCAGACGATCGAAATGTTCATCGCGGCCCACAGATCGAGAGACCCTTTTTTTAACGCAGCTGGCTGTGCGGTCAAAAAAAGGTCTCTCGATCTGTGGCACGCGATGAACATTTCGATCGTCTGCCCTCTTGCTGGTCGTTCAGTCGAGCGATGGCAACGGCCGTCTTTTTTTCAGCATTGGGCCCTCTATCGAGCTGTTCTCGCATTCTTCCCTTTTTCAGCAGATGCCAGTGCTGTTAAAAATAATCCAGACCCTTTTTGTACGGTAAATGACGTGCTTAAAAAGTAAAAGATTCTCGTGGAGCTCTGTCACCCGCTACTATTTTTATAGAAATCCAATCCATTCTTCGTGACTGGCAACCGTCAAAACGTCCGAGTTGGGTGTTCCCAGAGCGGTAACACTGCGCGTTAAAGGGTTAAACCGTTGTTACGCATGGAATGAAGGTGACACTGCTCTCGATTTCCCAGATTCGCCCGGCGCGTCACTGTCGCTCTCTGTTGTTTTCATCTGAAGGTCCCCAGACATCCTCGATTTATGCGATCCCGTTTAACACCCGCGTCTTAATTTGATGACGGATAGGGGAGGATGAGAGAGAGGGCGAGTCAGAAACAGCGCCTTTTTCGGTCCCATCCATCTGTCGTCGACTTCATAATCTCCGCTTTTAAAATTCATGGAGTGACACTTCGGGCGAACGCACGTGGGACTATCTTAATTGCGAAGTCCGTCTTTTCCGATTTTCGGCTTTTCGATAGTGCCGGCGCCTCGCAAGCAACCGGCAAGATCCGAGCGTCCTTGCGCGGCGCCAATCTGACTTTTTTTAAGGAAGTGGCAACGGGGGTCGAGCCGTTTCCCAGCTTTTTGTTTTTCGTCCTCTGTGGAAATTTTTCCACTCGTACGGGCCTAAGAGGTCGGGCGTTGTTTTCCGAGCTTCTCCAGAAGAAGCATCCAACCACAATTCCCAGAGGCGGACTCACAATGACGGGTGCGAGGGGAGGTCTTCCAGTTTTGGGAAACGCTTTTCAACATTGTTGAAAAAATACTCCTTTATGGCTAATATGGATGAATCTATTACACTAGAAGTCTAAATCAAAGCTCGCTGTGGCGTCAATGACAATAGGCGTTAGAAAAAAACATTCGACAAAAATATGTCTACACTCTATATATTTAATTTTCCTCCACTTTCATTAAATAATTTTATATTCACTTTTTATTATATACCGAAATCGGATTGCATTTTCTCAGTGGCGGCTCGTGGGATACAGCAAGTACAGCCGGGCTGCACTTGAAATTATCAGCACATATTTTAAAATAATTTATTCTACTCATTTTCCTAAATTCAGATTAGAATTGTGGAATTCCTACGGTAAATTAAAAAAATCTCCGAAAAAAACCAACCAAACAAAAAAAAAACGTATTGTGGCCGGATCGCTCATTCAGAAAAAAAAAAAAAACACTTTAATCTTCCTGCAATTCAATCAGGAAAATCTTTGGTTCAGCCCAGAGCGCTGAAAAGAAAATTGGCAGCACCGTTGCCTACGTAAACAGCCTCTCCGGCATAGGGAGTATGCAGCTGATACAGCCGATCAAAGATTTTCTAACGGCGGCTGAACTTGAGAACTCGACTAGCTGATTGGCTCGCACGAGAAGTGAGGGAGGGGGTAAGGAGAATATATGTTTGGAAAACTCTCGACTTTATATTGCTGCATTTATCAAGAAGGTAAGCCTGGATAGACGCTTATGAATGGACAATGACCCATCCAAGCAGTATTGTTTTTAAGTAAGCAAGAACTGGCATTGAGAGGATGTGGCGAGCGAGAAAATTCTTTAAACATGGGAAATTTTAAAGAGCTTTTAAAATAATGGATATTTGAATTAAAACAACGCCTTTTTATGGGGACATCCCTGACCGATTCGCATGTTCAAAAGAAAGGAGGATTGTTTTGACTTATAAAAAATAAGTAAGTTTTCTTTTTTTTTTTTTTTTCATCTCAAGTGATCGTTACAAAAGAAAATTCTAAGGAAACTTCGAATCAGACACGGATGAATGCAATTTTGAGGATAAGAGCGGCTGGTTGAAATTTATGTCCATTTGATGGAAGTAAAATAGGATCTCTTACATTTTTTATGTAATTTTTTATTTTTTTTTTCCCCGGTGAGGGCTTTCGAATTCAGTAACAAAGATTTTCCAATCCTGTCCGGAGGAAAGGGGGTGGGGCTCATATGCTTTCGGTTGCACTAACAGTTTTGACCACGGGCTGCCACTGCATTTTCTTCTAAAACACGTGTGAAAGTTTTTTGCTTTCGAAAGATTCCGTTTCGCTGGGAATACCCCCTCTTATATCAATGTTTCATGCAGGAAAATTCTTTTATTTGTGAAAAAAATAATTGAAAAAATAAAAATAAAAATCACTAAATAATCTAGAAAAACTTGTTTAAACTTAATGGAATCGCAATTTTCCCTTCAAAGTCTGATAACCGTGACTTCGGTATGACGTCAGTGTTACTTGCGACTTTTGTCACGCAAATGATTAACTTTCTTTTTTACTCTCGGAAATAAAATAGATCTGAAAATAGCGAAAAATCGCTTGAACATTGGGGAACGAGTGGATTTTCAAATTTTTAAAGTAGCGCAGGGTATTTTTTTTATTTCTAAACATAATTATGAAAAAATTTAAATGTAATTTTTTAAAATTGTATATAAATTAATATTTTACTTTCCGCACATGTACCCTATAACGAAAGTATTGTAATCATGAAAAAGTTCGACTTTGAGTTTTTGGGGTATTTACACTTTTACAGGTCTGAATTCATTTATGCTTTTTTTTCGAGATGTATGTTTGTGTGTGTGTGTGTGTGTGTGTACGTCTGTGAACACGATAGATCCTAAACGGTGCATTCGAATGAGCTCAAATTTAGTGTGTATATGTTACAGTGAAAACCCGAAATCAGTCAAAACCCGAATTAACTAGGGAAAACGGGTTCTAACTGAGTGCGTTAGGGAAACCCCGAATTAACTAGGCAAAACGCGTTCTGACTGACAGCGCTAGGCAAAACCCGAACTAACTAGGGAAAACCCGTTTTAATCGAGTAGCGGTTTTCGAGGGGCCCCTACAGCGGAGGCATATTTTCCAGGGGGCCCCCTACAGCGATGGCCGGACCCACTGATTTTTTCGGGTCTTGCAAAGGGCCAGCGTTAGCATATTTTCGAGGAGGGCCCCCTACAGCGGGGGCCGGACACAGTAATGTTTTTTGGGTCTCGCAAAGGACCAGCGTTAGTATATATTCCAGGCGGGGGGCCTACAGCGGTGCCGGACCCACTGATGTTTTTTGGGGTCTCGCAAAGAGACAGCGTTAGCATATTTTGGAGGGGGCCCCCTAAAGCAATGGCAGGGCCCATCGATGTTTTTTTAAGGTCTCGCAAGGGGCCAGCGTTAGTATATTTTCGAAGGAGCCCCTAAAGCAATGGCAGGGCCCATCGATGTTTTTTTAAGGTCTCGCAAGGGGCCAGCGTTAGTATATTTTCGAAGGAGCCCCTAAAGCTATGGCCGGGCCCAGTGATGTTTTTTTTTTTTTTGGTCTCGTAAAGGGAGAGCGTTAGCATATTTTCGAGGGGGCCCCTTAAAGTGATGGCTGGACACACTGATATTTTTTGGGTCTCGCAGAGGGCCAGCGTTAGCATATTTTCGAGGGGGGGGGGCCTACAGCGGTGGCCTTACACAGTAATGTTTTTAGGTCTCGCAAAGGGCCGGCAATAGCATATTTTCGAAGGGGGAGCAAGATCCAATTTTTAGTGGATAAAGCATTAACATTCCTGAATTCACATGGGAAAACATGGGGTCCGGCCACAACTGTAGGGGGCCCCCTTCGAAAATATGCTGACGCTGGCTCTTTGAGAGACCAGAAAAAAATCAGTGGTTCTCGCTTTAGGGGGGGCCCCCTGGAAAATATGCCTCCGCTGTAGGGGCCCCTCGAAAACGTGCTACCGCTACTCGAATAAAACGGGTTTTCCTAGTTAATTCGGGTTTTGCCTAGCGCTGTCAGTCAGAACGCGTTTTGCCTAGTTAATTCGGGTTTTCTATAACGCACTCAGTCAGAACGCGTTTTCCCTAGTTAATTCGGGTTTTAACTGTAACATATATATATATTAAACCACCCTTGCACGAGTATTGATTTTGGAGGATGTGATGGAAGAAAATTAATGCATGCGAAGGTGGTGAAACCATTGTTATTTAGAAGCGTTTAAAATTTTAATAACATTAAGTACTGTTCTTCAAAAGCACATGAGAAGGCGTCTGAGCGGTATTTTTATAAATGTTATTTTGTGTGGCAAGCGCGAGCAAGAGCCCTGCCGTCCCCCCCCCCCCCGAGTTTTAGCCACGTTTGGAGGGCGGAAGGGCGAATTAACGATGTACAAAGGAAGAAATTCCACCTAAACTCGAATATTTTTTGAGAGTAAACATACAACACGCGACGCATATAGCACACTATTATAATACAAAAATACTGTAATTCGACTTCGTACTCACCTTCTTCCGCGCGCACACACACACACACGCACACGTACCTCCGCAACAAGAGCTTAATCAGGATTAATAAAGGACAACTAGGTGGGACTAACTACACTTGGACTATTGCCTAGAACAACGGTTCTCTATCCCTGGGATGTTGCCGCCCCCTTGGGAGGCGTAGAGCTTTTCAGGGGGGGGGGGGGATGCGCGAGTAAACATCCAAAGAACAAGTGGTAATGCATGCTTAAAAAAATCATCTTATTTATTCATTTTTACATCCAGACATATGTGTTTTTCTCTTAAAATGTTACTTTACCGATAACATTTTGTAGAAAAGGCGATTAAATGCTCACTGTTGAAGAATAACAAGAAACATAAATCATGCCAAACGCATCGATTAAAAACACTTTCCAAGACAACAGTATTGTTGAGTCAAATTGGACGATGTATTTTCCTTAAATCTGGCGAGATTTAGGAGATTAAAAAAAGTTGTATTATCACTATAAATGCAATTTTATGACACCCTGTAAGAGACATTTATTTTTTTCCTTTCCATCGTTTAACACTAGAACCGCGGGATGGGTCTTTTTGACCCAAAACCAAATTTGATTCAGTTTTTTTCAAAAAGTTACGAACTGAAATTTTTAAAAAATCGTGACTTTTCATAACTTTATGTTATTAATTATCTGTAAAAAATTTAAGCTCGTAACTTGTATCTGTTTTTTGTTTTAAATATGTATACTTGATATCGCGGAATGGGTCATTTTGACCCAAAATTTCCCACGAGTCTGGAATCCTAAGTTCAAATTAAATAAATGTCATTATCGTTCATAAAATGAACGGTAATGGCATAATACCATACTATTATGTCATTGCAACGTGAATTTTACAAGTCGGGTCAATCTGACCCATACCGCGGTTTTAGGTATACCTATCTCAAGCGACGCGGTATTAATAAGAATTATAGCAACACTATTTTTGTACTTTTAATGTAATATTAAACTTAATACGAATGTTAAGATTGAGCTAATGTCATTACCGTTGAAATATAACATTATTGTTGCACTGCAACGTGAATTCTACAAGTTGGGTCAATTTGACCCAGTCCGCGGTTTTAGGTATATCTGAAACACCGCGGTTCGAGTGTTAACTGAAGAGTGAACTGTTATAAACATTTTATATTTATTGTTTTGTTGTTAAAATGTATTAGTGTCTCTCAAATGCCATAGATGGTAACGTATTGGAATTATTTTGAGTATTCCTATAGAAGAATTATTAATAATACAGACACTATTTTCAGTGGAAAGCATTATTTTGTCAGCCTTAATAACATGTATGTCAACTTTGTTCTCTTTTAAAAAAAAATGAATACCTCTAGAATATACGTTCTTGCAGTCATTCTTGAAAGCAATGTATTAATTTTTTTCCACCTGTAAAAGAACTATAAATACTACATACACCATTTTCAATAGGGTAGATAGTACTGTACATAGAAAAAACGTATTAATTTCGCACAAATCTATGTATATTTACGGCATTTATAACACTGGACGGGCGGACAGAGGAACTGGTAGAGAAACCGAAACGTCAACACCTCTCAAACTTGTTGTGCAAAGTTAAAAATATAAGTATTCCTCTTATACAACGTAACGCCATTGCACAAACACGGAGAGCGAGTAATCTATTCATTTAAGAGTTAGCAGTCTACAAGTAATGTTCCAAGCGCTAAAAAATCAAAGTTTTCAATTTTGTTCCATAATTCTGTTAATGCGTTAGAACCCCTTCAAAAATTCCCCCCGACTAACGCAACCCCCTCTCCCACTCTTAAGCAGATCGCCCTTAGCTGTACCTTAACGGTGTTGTTCGAAAAATTCACGTGATTTTGGTACATAAGTGCGAATAAACTAATTATGCCAGGCACTTCAAAATTTTGAAATTGTCTCCTTACAAGCTCTACTACATACTGAAATAAACGATAAATCTGTATAGGTTTCGAAACTTTTAGGAAAAATTCTTAAAAATTGGAAATTTTCGCAAAGCGTGTCACACTTCGAAAAATCTTGCAGCTCAGATCCACGTTTAAGAATTTCTTCTGAAAATTTCACAAAAGCCACAGCTTTTTCGGTTTTTGCAGTGTGTAAAGCAGCTTATGAAGAACCCTCAGGAATTTTTTGGAGACCATGGGACTATTAGTTTATTTCAATTTGTGTAGCAAGACTAGAAACAGAGTTTTTTTTTCCTTCGACATGCACCCTTAACACAATACAACACAACACACTAAATCGCTTAATTACAGCACGAGTAAAAAGTCCAAAATTTGTATTGAAATCGTTATGGCTTAATATTATCACATTAGATATTTTTCGATTTCCCACCAAATAATGAAAATATCTCCAAGCTCGGTTCATTTTTCAAACCTTTTTTTAACACTATATTTGGCGATTTATCGCAAAAGTTCCCAACATTGGCTACTTTTGAGGGAGGCGCACGATTGTCTTCGGATTATTAGCAAACAGCCGCCTCCAGCAACCAGTTGGTTTGCCATGTTAAGAAATCTTGTTCGGATAGAATCCTGTTCCTCACTGCCTTCCTTGCCACTGAAATCTCTCAGATTCTGAATGGAATTTAAAATTGAGATGGTTACAAACAGGGGCCGCCCTGTCCCCTGCTAACGTAAAAAAGATGCCTCCTTTTATACAAAGCCGGCACCACGATGCGATGCTTACCTTGCTTACCGTGTCGGGCCGTCTCTGGCTACAAATAAGATGGTTTAATGCTAAAAACCTACAAATGCTAAAAATGCTGCTACAATGCTAAAAAGGTACAAATTATTTTCGTCCTATATTCATTTTGAAGAGCGTCTAGATATACTGGCCGTTATCAAAAAACGGAAAGGGGGGGGGGGGGAGAAAATCTGAAACACTTTCAGATTTTAAATATGCACTAAAGTGCTGGAACAGCTTTAGTACCCACCCGTCATTCTTGGCGCCTTTTATTTTTAGCCAAACCTTCACCAAGTGCCGTGTTTTGTAAAAGGTTTACCTTTCAGACTCTTCACGCAACTCCCGAGTTTCAGAATGGCAGACATCTTGTTTCCAGACACGAAAAACGTCGACAAAAAACATATTACACTTTCATCTACAGTTACAACGATATTATTATCCAAGAGCACATTAAAGTAAATGCATTTCATTTGCTATAGCTTTCCATTTTTTTTTTTCGTTTTAATTTTTAAATTATCACTTTTTCCCCCCTGCAAAAACATTTTTATAACAACAATACAAACGAAAAATGTCAGCAATCCCTAGTCAACGCAAAACTCCCAAAAGCTTAAAATTAAAATCCTCCTAATTGATATCCCTCATTATCTCAAAAAAGTCTTTGCACAAATATATCCTATCGTAAAAGGCGTATTAAAAAAACTTAAATTCACAATGAACTACGGGTTTCCATCAATAAAAGGCGGTCGTCTTGTTTCTAAACACAATATCGTTGATAATAAAAACATATTTAAACAAAATTCCCCGTAAACTCATTCATGAAATATCTGTTTGCAACTCCTCACTTTCCCAAACTTTTCCACTAACTTGAAAACTCAAACGTAAAATGCCTAATCAAAAAAACTTACCTTTTAACTTCTCGATGCAAGTAACGAAAATCTGATGTTTTATTTATTAAAAGCTGGGTATTCTATAAGTTTGCTCCATCTGTCGACGGCTTTGTAAAATAAAAATTCAACTGCATGCTTTCTTTTTTTGGATAAAAGATAGTTTTTTGTATATTATAGGAACAGTGTTGTTTTCGCGCGATAAAAAGTAGCCTATTTGTTAATCCAGGACTATAACTGTCTTTATTCTTTAGCTTGGTCTGGCTGCTCGTTGTTAGACCAGCTATAATCTGTTGATTAACATGACACTTGTTTGAACAGAAACAATTTTATTAACATTAACTAAAACGTAAACAATAACTACAACAAAACAAAAAGGTTACATGACATAACGTAAGAAAGAGCAGCAGCTGCCATGCCGGTGTTTCACCTTATATACTGCAGTTCGTCGTGGAAGTGCATTTTCATATTGTCAGCTAACCGAAAACGACAGAAATCATTGAGTTTCGGCTACAGGCTGGGTTTGCTCCTGAGTGTTGATAAACCGAATAACCGCAAATCGGCTTAGCGTTCGTAAAGTGAATAACCATGATCGGCTTCTTCAGGAAAAGACGACTCCAGGAAACTCACTCGCTTGCCAGACCTCAGTACCATGCCTTAGGTTTCGTCTTGAGGAAAGGCCCTCGATGATGTCACCTCAGGATTTAGAAAATACGCTGGCTTCAGTCTGTTGATTGAAATTGCCTTTTGCACACCATGGATTTCTAGCGTGAAGTGCTTAGAGTCTCTGGAAAGTACTTTAAAGGGTCCGTCATAAGGCTGCTGAAGAGGCTTTCGGACGAAGTCCTGTCTCAAGAAAGCAAATGAAGAGTTATTCAGATCTTTATCAACGAAAGTATTCATTGTATTTTGCCGTGACATAGGTACAGGACGTAGTTTCTGCATCTGTTCTTTTAAAATGGAGAGAAATTCCGTCCGCTGTAGTATTTGGTCAGAGTCCCTGAAAAATTCCCCAGGTAGTCTGAGGGGCGAACCGTATACCCTTTCTGCTACTGTTGCCTGGATATCTTCCTAAAAACTAGCTCTGATACCCAAAAGAAAAAACAGGTAGAACCTCAGTCCAGCGTTCGCAGCATGAGCCTTGATTGAATTCTTCAGCTGCCTATGGAAACGTTCCACCAAACCATTCGCAGATGGATTGTAAGCTGTTGTTCGAACTCTTGTTACTCCCAGAAATTTCGTCAAACTTTGCTTTCAAATTGGCGACCTTGATCCGTTCATACAGTGTCGGGTACACCAAATCGTATTACCCATCCTGAAAAAAATGTACCAGCAACGGTCTCTGCTGTCTGATCCACCATCGGAAATGCTTTCGGCCATCTACTGAACCTGCCAAC
This sequence comes from Cheiracanthium punctorium, assembly GCA_038373885.1. Taxonomy (NCBI): domain Eukaryota; kingdom Metazoa; phylum Arthropoda; class Arachnida; order Araneae; family Cheiracanthiidae; genus Cheiracanthium; species Cheiracanthium punctorium. The sequence continues at coordinate 813,437 of JAWZYV010007565.1, read as the reverse complement.
ACATGTCAAGCAGTAAGTCAATCCTTCCGAGGGAGTTAAAGGACCAACTATATCGATGTTGACATGACTAAATCGACATTTAGGTAGAGGATTACGTTCCAACGGGCGATACAGTGATCTTCTGTATCTTTGCCTTCTGACAATTTAGACAAGCTTTAGTCCAATTTGAGATATCTTTTTTGAGATTTTTCCAAATAAATCTTTCACTAACCAATTTAACAATAGTCTTAATTCCTGGGTAGGAAAGACCGTGGAGTTATTGAAAAACTACTTGTCTTTATGACTCTGGAACATACGGACTGATGTTTTCGGTAGACGTGTCACACAAAAGACCAGGAATATCATTTTCTATTTTAAATTCTTTAAAAATCAAACTTTTATTTGATTTAAGCTCTTCGGGACCCTCATCCCCGTGCTCTGCCAGTGCCAAAGCTTTATAATCTATACTAGCTAATAATTTAACTTCAGAAAGTCTAAGCAGTGCGTCAGCAACTACATTTTTACTGCCAGAAATATGTTTAATATTAGTTGAAAACTATGCAATATATTCTAAATGACGCTCCTGACTGCGTGAAGCATTGTTACTTTTTTTGGGAAAAAGCAAAAGTTAAGGGTTTATGATCTGTGTAAATAGTGAATTCCCGACCTTCCAGCATATACCTATAAAATGCCGTACAGCACTGTAAATGGCGAGTAATTCGCGATCATATGTACTGTAATTTTTTTCGGCAGATGTTAATTTTCTAGAGAAAAATGCCAAAGGCTCCGTGATTTCATTATATGTTTGTTGTAACATATTTTGAAAGCAAATCCGATGCGTGAACTATTAAACTTAGTTCAGGATCAGGATTGGGAAAAGCAAACATTGTTGCGTTTGCGATTAACTCTTTACAGTCTGAAAACTTAACGCATAAGGTCATCCGACCAATCAATTTTTGAGAGATCATTTTCTTTGATCCTTTGAAACGATCATATAATGGGGCTTGTAAAGCAGCATCATTTTTTAAAAATCGGTGATAAAAATTCAGCATGGCCAAGAATCAGCGTAATTCCTGAACTGTATCTGGTAAAGGATATTTTTGTAAAGTTTCTATTTTCTCAGGTAAAGGAGATAAACCTATGCTAGAAACATTGTGTCCTAAGAATTTCACTTCAGTTTGGCCAAAAATGCATTTTTCTACATTAAGTACAACACCGTAATCATCTAAACGTTTAAACACCGTTGCTAGATCTTTAAAGTGTTGACCTTCAGATTCTGATGCAACTAGTACATCATCCAAGTAGGCAAAACAGAAATCCAAATCGCGAACTACTTCGTCAATAAATCTTAGAAAGCTTTGTGCTGTATTACATAGACCCATGCACATTAATTTATGTTCATAGAACCCAAAAGGCGTTATTAAAGCTGATTTTGGAATTGAATCCTCATCTAAAGGGATTTGATGAAGATGATAAGCTTTAATTAAATCTAAACGCGAAAAAATTCGCTTACCATGTAAGGCATGTGTAAAATCCTGTATGTGGGGAATGGGGTACTTGTCAAGAATAGTCTGCGGAAATATCCGCAAACTCGCCATTCATCATTCTTTTTTGGTACTATGTGAATACGGCTTGCCCAAGGACTAGTTGTCGGGCTTAATATTCCCTCGTCCATAAGTTTAGAAATTTCGCGAATAGCAATTTTAAGCTTTTCAGGCGATAACCTACGAGGTTTCGAAAACACAGATTGGTCTTTCGTTAAATTATAATGTAGAACATTGTGCTTTTTCTTTACATTTTGTTTGAAGATGCAGGGTTTGTGATGCTAGGAAAAGTAGACAAGAGTTCATGATACTTGGTACTTTTTGATACCGTTTGCAAACTCACGGAATTTACATTATTAGCAGGTGCTTTGGTAAAAACATCGGTGAGGGGGTCTCGTAAAGTACGATTTTTATATCGACTAAAATTCCGTAGTTTCCAAGAAAATCGGCTCCTAAGATCGGGCAAGTAACCTCAGCGATCAAAAAAGTCCAAGGAAACTCTCGGCGTAACCCCAAATCCAAAACTAGTTTTTTAAAGCCATAGGTGTGTATTTTAGAGCCGTTTGCAGCATAAAGCATGCACTCTTTAAGTGTTTTGTGCAACCTGCTATTTCTTGGCAATACAGAAACCGCAGCGCCAGTGTCTGTGAGGAAACTCACACCAGATCTTCTGTCAAACACTATAAGGCGACTAGCGCGCTCGCTATTACCCATCGTCACCGAAACGGAGGGGTCCTATTAATTTAAATTAAACGAGCAAGGTTCCACACATTTTATTGCCTTTTCCGCAAATTTGAAATGGTACTGACAAAACGGTTTGTTAGTTTCTTTCGATTTACTGCCAGATCTCGAATGACTTCTAGATCTAAATTTATTCTGTCGCGTTTGCCATGTTAACTTTTCTATTTTTGACGACAATTCCGAAATCTGAGACTGCAGAGACTTAATCTGGTCGTCATGTGACACTGTCAAAATATCTGACGAACAAGAGATATCAAAGATTCTATCTGCTATCTTTGCAAGTTCCGAAAGACCGTCTTTACTAATAGAAAGAATTTGTTGCAGTTGCACAGGCAAACGCTGAAGAAATATTTCCTTTAAAACATCATCTGAAATTTTCTTCTCTGCTAACGTTTGCATCTCCTGCAGCAATTGTGAAGGTTTCCTATCCCCCAACTGTAGATCTTGTTATAACAAACGTAAACGTGAACTCTCGGATTGAGCATACTGCTTAATGATGCGCTCCTTCAGTACGGTGTACGGGTTTTAGGGAGGGGGGGGGGGGCTACGCACTATATCCCGCACACAGACTAGTGTGTCTGCATCTAAAGAAGCAACTACATTGTAAAACTTTGTTTCCTCAATAGTAATGCCGGAGGTTAAAGTTTGCCTCAATCCGCAAAAACCACTGTTCAACAACATTTTCCCAAAGGGATGGGACCTTAAAAGCTAACTTTGATACTTCAGACAGCTTAGTATCATTACCTGTACTCATACTCAAAAAAATTAACTAGCTCACTGGATGCAGTTTAAAATAGTATAAAAGTCTAAAATTGTGTATAAACACTATTTGCAGAAAATTTTTTAGATGATTTAAAATTTAGTATATGAACATCGTAAAACTACCCTTTTTAAACCTAATTAATGGCACAGCGCCGAAGGATGAAACTGAGAGACATACCCAAAGTTTTCAAAAACGACGTTCAGTTAAGACGAAGATTCAACTCGGTCGTTTAAACTTCAGTCGCCAGATTACAACTTTTAAAGTTCAGCACGAGAACTTGCTTTCATAATATGCACTGTAACGACAACTTGACGGGGATCTTGAAAAAGGTGGCTTGCTTGAACTCGACGACTTGACATCGGCCACTTCAAAACATGTTAACACATTAGACTCCTTGTGAAGAAAGAACCGGGTCACCACTTTAGCTTGGTCTGGCTGCTTGTTGTTAGACCAGCTATAATCTGTTGATTAACATGACACTTGTTTGAACAGGAACAATTTTACTAGCATTAACTAAAACGTTAAACAGTAACTACAACAAAACAAAAAGGTTACATGACATAACGTAAGAAAGAGCAGCAGCTGCCATGCCGGTGTTTCACCTTATATACTGCAGTTCGTCGTTGAAGTGCATTTTCAAATTGTCAGCTAACCGAAAACGACAGAAATTATTGAGTTTCGACTACAGGCTGGGATTCGAAAACTGAGGCGGACACCTCAATTTTGACATTTATAATAATAGTAGGATTATGTTGCAGGACAGTATTATGCTTTAATGGATGCCTGTCTCTAAATTGCCATTGACAGTATTTTATTGGAAGTATTTTGAATGCTCCTGTAGAAGAATTATTAACGATACAGACACCATTTCAATGGAATGCTTTATCTTGTAACCATTAATAACATATATCAATTTTATTTCATTTCAAATAGCAGAATACCTCTAAAGTACGCTTTAAAGAATTATTGGAAATATTTTGAGTGCTCCTGTAGAACTATAAATGCTGCATATACCATTTTCAATAAGGGTACATTGTACAGTAGATAAGAATAACATAAATTTCTTAGAAATCAATGCATATTCGCGGGGTTAGAGCACGGACGGACCTAGACGGACTGACATACAAACCGAAATTGTAAATACTTTTCAACCTCGTTGATAGGTGTTAAAAAACTGTATGTTTGCTGAAGATTGCGTGAAGGAGCGGGGTGTCATTGCAAGTTATTGTTTGTTGGGGAGGCGCAATGTTAAAAGGTTGGGAAGCGCTGGCCTAGAAAACTACTAGCCCTCCTCTAGAAAAATTAATTTTCTGTTGCAGTAATGAAAAATGATAAATAAGGTAAGAAGAAGCTGTAACTCTCCAAAAAATCTGCACGAAAATCACCATTCAGTTATGTTAATAATAACGGACAACTTATATCAGCATTAAAATTAATAAAAACTTTGTATAATAACACACATAAAATAGCCCTTATGCACAATATGATCAGTTTAGACGGCACAAAACGTTCGCCTTTCCTTATTTGCAAAAAAGTTCTTGCATGCACAAAAGTGGAAAGCTTGGACCTAAGGTTTACTTAAGCGTTCCTAGGCTTTCTAATCTTCTAAATGGATGTTGGAACTTTTTTTGCGGACCTCAGAGGAAGGGCGGACCTCTTGTACCGACCAAACTCTTCAATCATTTTTTCAGCATAGTAACTTCTTTACAGAATTGTTAAAATTTAAGCAGACTTTTTTTGGGGGGGAAACACATTTCTACAAAATAAATAGTCATGTATTGATATTTGGAGGCAAAGGGAAACTTCCTCGCCTTAGTTAGGTTATGGAAGTTCCTCCACAGAGCATTTCGACAAGCCATGCAACCAGGGGACCACCCCACCCACCTTCTGCGTGACTGTGATAAGCTTTGGGGTTCTCTTAATGTATTTCAGCTGGAGAAACTCGATTTTTAACATTCAGAGAAGATGGTAAATTCAAGTTGATGGATGATTGTAACAGGGTTGGCTTTTTACCGGTAAAAACTGGTTTTTACCAGGGCATGGTAAAAACTAGGTTTTTACCGGTAAAAACCTGCGAAAAAGGGGTAAAAACCTAACGATACAATAAACTCCCCGAGTCATAAACTGTATATTAATGCTATTTTTAAAACTGTATTCTCATGTAATTGATGTGGATATATCATCATCAGGACATCATGATGATGCAAACTACATTATGTGATTGTGCAAACTACATTATGTAACAAATAATATTTGTAAGCATTTAATTTTCATTAAAATGATTAAGATAAGTTAAGTGTAGTAAAAGTATATTTACAATTTTCCTTTAAGTAAAAATTATTAAACTAGACTGCATTACATAATTGTAATAAATATTGTAATGTGCCTTCTCATAATAATAGTTTTAATAAGTTTAATAATGATAAATGTACATTATCTATAAATTTGAATTTCTTGTAAGATGAAAACATGGATCAAAGTTTTCTGTGTTTATTATATTCCTTAAAATGAACTATTTTCGTATAGCATTCTTTTACTTACCAAATCAGACACTGAATTAGGTGAATATTGTTATATAGAAATGGAAATAGTGATATTAAATGTCCTGAACTTTGTTTCCCTGTGAAAATGAAAAAATAGCAGATAAATCTTCATTGGTTGCTTGTGGATTATGGCCGATTGACTGCACTAGGATCCTAATCCTATTGGGGAATACCTTCCTATTCCTAAGGGATCCTAGCCAGTATTTATGTGCAATTTCTGAAAAAAAAAAATCCACGGAAAACTCCGAACAGCTAGATCAACAGGCACGACCAGGGTATGAACCTGGCACCATCCAGTTTCGATAGCAGAACCTCTCAGCCATTTATGGAGAGATAAATCTTCAAAAAGTGACAAAAAATAGTCAAATTATTAAGTTTTTCTCAAAGGTTGTAAAAACCCTGGTAAAAACATGTTTTTCCAAAGACGGTAAAAACCGTAGTAAAAACCGGTAAATACCATCAGACGGTAAATACCGTCCAACCCTGGATTGTAATGAACTGAATTGGTTAAGCAAACCTCCGACTTTGATTTTCCAGCGACATATTATGGTTTAAAGCGAAAATAATTATAACGGACGTTTCTAATACCCTTTTTCTGGGCTGAATACATTAGGAGATTCTGCGCAGTCGGCTGTCGCTCGGATAACGTCACTGAAACGTCATGTCGAAATGCTCTCTAGCAGGTATGGGCAACCTGTGGAAAACTGTAGGAATGTTAGCGAAGTCGCGGTCCGTATAATCGGAATTCTTATGGGATTTTGAATACTTGATATGTTCGCGGGGGCTGGATCATAGGTTCCCAACGCCCCCTTGTGGGCGTTTGAGGCTTTCAGGGGGGCAGTAAAAGACCTAGAGAACATTAGGGGGCGTTGATATGGCACGGAGGGGCGTGGGAAGATTAACCAAATATAGTCTAAAAAAGACTTAAAAATTACGCTGATTATATTTTAATAAAAATAAATTTTAATAAAAACACCTTTTAATATAATTAAGTATGCGTTTTGATAGTTCTCTGAAACTGTCAATTTATTTATTTAGAAAACAATAGTTTATTATCTATTACTTCGTATCATCAAAACCCCTGCCTGTCCTTATAACAGGTAAGCTAAAACTTTTATTCCTCTTTTTTAAATGAAGAAGAAATTCAGTAACGTTTCAATTCCAACAATATTCTATCTATTAGTAATTGTTTAAAATTTAATTCTTGTTTTCACCATGCATTATGTACAGCTGCGGAAAAAAAAAATCCCACTTGTACTTTTTTCGGCCGTTGATCGTCGTACAGAAAAGTTATAGATACCAATCGTTTTCGATTGACGTACACTTTAATTTGCTATGCATAAAAATTACATAAGGGGCCATCTACATATTAAAATTCGCACCAACTTTTTTTTTCCCAATAGCAACCCCTAGATTTCACTTCATATTTCAAAAATTTAGCTCATTTTAACCCCGGATACCCATTTTCAATAAATTTGAAGCAAAAATGGGTGAATTATGAGCACCCAAAATCCCCCTCCCCCTATGTTAAAATATTTTTTCATACTTTAAATCATATCTCATATAATATTCATAATAAGAAGCTGATTTTTATTCGCACTATTAGAACTAAAAGACCCAAACATAATTCACTATTATTATGATTTTTTAATAAAATATTAATATGAATTATGAATTATTAAATTAATATTCAAAAAATTATGAATAGCTACCTAGCCAAAGTTCGATGGAAATAGATGCAGAAAGTAATATTACATGGCTGTGCAAAATTTCAAATTTTTACGTTCAGTAGTTTAATTTATATTAAATAAAATGTGTTATTTTCATGAGTTAAGGGACCCTATATAAATTTATTAAGTGACATTTTTTTTGAAAACTTTTTAAAATAAGCTTAAATTAGATTTCTTTTGCTCAAAAACACAGTAAAAGATAGCGGTATTTAAAAAAAAATCAAATTTTGAAGCAAATAAATGAGAGGTTTTTAGAGTTTGATGGTGATTCTATAAAGCTTCTATTGTTGCGTCTGCTTGTTGCTTTCCCAAATAAAATATTTTCCAGATATAGAATTAGATGCAGTACATGTATATGTCTTCTAATACAACATCCTATTTCTGAAAGACTAACATCCTCAACATTCCAGGCATGAATTTGACCTTTTTTAATATTGGAAACATTAGGTCATTGGACTTCCCATATTTTCGCAAACATTCAAAAAACGTTCAAAATCACGTTTTTCTGTCTAAATTTTCATCTGACAATAAATTAAAGTACCACCAAAAGTCTTATAAGAATATTGCTCATTGTAGAAAATAATATTAAATGAAGAAAGCGAAATAACAAACACAGTGATAATACTGGCTCAGCAAAAAAATAACTGCTTTTTTTACATGAAATTCAAACAAATAAATTTTCAATCATGAAACCGTTCTTCTAGTTCGACCGTAGCTGGGTAACATTCATACTTGCAGTCAGAACAGCAGAGAACAGCCTCTCACCCCTGCCAACATTTCACCTGTCTAAGAGAACCATGAAGGGAAATACTTAATAACAATTTCAAAATCTATACTATTAAAATCTGTGCGTGGTGCGTGCGCGCGCGCGCGCGCGCGTGTGTGTGTGTGTGTGTGTGTAGCATCATCTCCTCCTAAACGGCTGGGAGTTGAGTTTCGACCGAGGTATCCACGAATTCGGAAAATTTCGAGAAAGAACCTCCGCTAATTTAAATTTCGAAATTCGAATTAGTTTAAGAGATATTGATAAAAACACCCCGTCAAAAACGCTAATTTTTGCTCTTCGCAATTTCGCGATTGTAATCCCTGTAGTGAAAATGTGAGAAAAAAGCATCGAGGTTGCCATGTTTGGCTATTTTATTAAATTATTTAGACTCCTGTAGTAAAAATAAAAGAATAATGATTTTTTTTTCTCTTTAGATTATTTACAAAGTTATTTTTTAATTAAAATATTGCGTTCATGTGAAATCAGAGCAGGAATTCAATGTTTTTTATGTGTAAAAGAATAAGGGATTGAAAGATTTCCGAGACTAATATGTATATTTTTTAGTTTGGCGAAAAAAAAAATGGCTCATTTGGCGATTTTGAGAAAGTAGTAGGTTCTACCGATCTGCACAGTTTTGGGCTTGGCGCAAATTACTGAGAGCGTAACGAAATAGTATTTTTAATAACAAGTATAAGTTTTACGGCGCTATACTTCGATGTTTCATACAGAAATAATGCAGTTATTAAGGCGATTTTAAACGATCTATAGAATTTTCACCAAATTAAGTAAACTGATTTAAGTTGGAGGAATTCCGCCAAATTTCAGAAAATTGAAATTCTCGCATTTTGTACATGGTAGTTAACGGTGATTAAAACCCGTTATAGTTAATAATAATTTAAATGACTGCTACTTATCAAAAATATGCCTGCATTAAATTTTGAACGATCGAACCATATAAAATGATAGATAACTATTTCCCATTTTGATTGCTGTTAAATCAATGCTTCGAATGATTCCCTGAAAACAAAAAAACTCGCAAAATGGCGTATGTTGGCATTTGGCGATCGAAGTACTGTGTAATAAATAATTGATTCTTATTTGTTAAAGCAGCGCTGCGGAAGTTTCTTTTACTAAAAGCTGTTAGAAAGACGTAATTAATACTGTCTAATATATTTTTTGTTTTACGAATTGAAATGTATGTTGATTCCTACGTTAGTACATTTCTTAGCAAAGTTGACGAAAAATATTCAAATGTAGTGCAGCTCTGTACGTATTATAAATTCCATTCCACAATTGAGATGAGCCGATGTCACTAGCGTATGCATAGATATTTTTTTTTTTTTTTTAATTCCGCCAAACAAAGTATTGCGTATTGCCTTTAGTGTCAAGTTTAATTTGTGGTTTGAGCTATTTGCCATCGACTGGCGGCGTTAATTTCGCCAATACGGCAGTTCTAGCAAAGTAAACATGAATAACTTATTTCATGTTCTATTTTTAACATTGGTATAATTTCCGTAGCAACGGAATCCATTGTTGCCACTTAAGTTGTTAAATTTAACAATTCAGTGAAACCACTCATTTCTACAGCTTTTAAGACTCGAAAAAGTGAAAACGCATCAAACGTGAAATAAATAGAACTAACTGTAACAAAATTGCACTTTAAAAATAATCGAAGTTTTCATGCAATTTTACAAATCTTTAATTTTATTTCCTTCGCGTGTGGATGACATTTTTTACGTCATTTTTGCTGTTTTGCTGGCAGATTATCCGGAGCAGCACATAACCTCTAATGTATTTGCTCCTCCGGACGTAAGCAAGAGCTTATACCCGGCGCGTATTTGTGTAACCCCACTGTGTTAATCAGAATTTTCTGGTGTCAGATTTTTTAGACCATTTTTTTACTGCGGAGATTCCGATCCTGAAGTATATTGATCACTGATAAATGAAAAAAAAAAAAAGAGCAATTATATGCAAGCAGGAGTAGCCAAAAATTTTTCATGGGAATGTTACGGGAGTGAAGAATATACATTTTGTAGGGCAAAAACTCGGCATGAGGGGTTGTGACCCCCTATCCCCTCCATGGCTACGCCACTGCACGCAAGCATCAGTTGTCACGTCATGAAAAACCGTCGTAGATGGCAAACTCCGAAGTTGTTCTGAGGGTTATACAAAATTAAAAATTTTACGTTTAGTAAATTTTACTTTTGATACAGTTCGAATATTTGGTTTTAATACATTTCGGCTACGAAGGTAAGATGAAATATTACTAAATACGGCAACCCAGAATTTTCTTAACTATTGAATTTGACACTATGCAACTACAGTAGATTCCCTACGACACGGTAGATACGTTCCGTGTTATGGGAATCCGTGTTGTACGGGTTCTGCGCTATACTCCACCTGGAGTGCGGACTGTGCGGTATAATCGCGGCAAAACTTATTCGCGCTCCGTAAAAATGCAATGATGTTTGCTGTTCCCATTCAAAAGGAATGTTAATTACAGGAGCTAAGGCATCATATCAGAACATATATATGTCTCATTTCACCGTGCTGTACGAGTCTCTTTTAACGTGTTACACGAAAACGATCGTAATGTTTTCGTCGTGTTCTAAGAATTCGTGTTGTAGACCCATATTATAAAGGGGTCAACTGTAATCTAAAAAATGAAAAATGAAATTAGTTAGTTATTTAGTGCGAATTGACAGTGAGATAAACGTCACTTTTATGTAACAAGTGTGATACTGCATTAAGAGTTCAATAAGGGTAATAAGTTTTTTCTCAGAAGTTACATCACGAACGTTTTCATTTACAAAAGCGACATGATTTTCACGGGAGCAGGGTACATTTTTGGCTTTTAAACGTAAATGATGCATCCATTGTTTCATGTAGGTTTTTTAATTTAGGTAAAATTCAATAAAGTCGTGTGTAACATAACTGCCCTAATACATTGTCCACGCTTTGAAAAATGCAATATAAAATTATTGTCAACATCATGTAATGTTATTTATGTGGTATATACTATATATTAATGCTATAAATTAAACCTCACAAAGAGAATTATATGATGTAGAAATCGGGCATTTTTCGAAAGAGAAAAGTTTTGTCTGCATACCATAAAGTTCTTTCTTTTTTGATCGCCAGTCACATTGACGTAGTTTTTGTGTCATGTTGCAATCGTCTAAAATTTGCACTCATGACGTCAACTTTTAGTCACGATTCAAGTATTTTTTCACGTTTTGAGATCCCGAATTACTGGGTTTAATTCGAATTATATATGTTTAAGGAAAATATGCGTTTCCCACCGTGCGGAGAACGGGTACGCAGCTAGTTAGAAAGATTTTTAGAATCGTGAGCAGTCGTTTTGCATTTTTCCTTTAAGTCTTGTGTACGAGCCAAGGAAGTTATGAATTCACGGGTCATTTGGACCTCTGACTAAACATTCTACTTTCTACCCTTGATATTCTCAGTACAAAAAACTTTAAGAGAGATGGTAACACTATTTTCCTTGAAAATAACATTTATTTCTTTTAACTCTCTCGAGCGAAATCAATGAAAAGCGATAAGTTCGGAACCTACAAATAGCGCTTTTCAATTTGTAGAAAAAACGCGCAAAAAATAACTCCCTTAAAAACGCGCAAAAAATAACTCGCAATATCTCCGGAAATTATCGTAGAAAATGGGTGAAAATTTATATTTAGGGTAATTTGAAGATTTTCTTTCGTTTATTAAAGACAAAATACAGTGTTGCCATTGAGGAAAACGAAGTTGATGCATAATTAAATAGGAAGACGGCCCCTTATGCAAATTAAATTAATAGTAAATTAAAGTATGCGTTATTTGAAAAAGAATGGTGTATATAACTTTGATGTACGGCGAACGATGCCGAAATAAAGAGCAAGTGGGACATTTTTTTTTTCCCCGCAGCTGTACGCTCTTGCTTCTCTGGAGTGGGAGGGGGGCGGCATTGAAATATTCACTAGAAAAGGGGGCACCACTTCAAAAAAGGTTGGGAACCTATGGGCTAGATGAAAAGCCGAGGAGGGATGCCAGCCGGAGGTTGTCCAGATCTGCTCTAATAGAAAAATTGCAGCAGGATCAAAAGAGGCTGGAATAACTCACGCCGAGAGGTAGTCCTTGTGTATGAGTACCGCCGACACGCCGTTCGTGTACCAGAGGAGGTTGTGGAATGCCCACTCGAAGAGGACGTCTCCCAGGCGGGCCAGCTGCATCTTCCAAGCGGAGGCATAGCGGGGCCGGCCGTTGGGGATATCCGTGTACGACAGGAAGCGAGGACGGAACGTCAGGGCCGTCACGATCCTGGGGTCCACTCGTCGGAGCTAAAGGAAGAAGAGAGAGATGTCCATTAGAACAGGCCTCATCCGAGTCACAAGGATAATACTAACTTTCTGGCTGCCTTTCAGATTTTGTTTACAATTACTATAGCATGTTTTTGTCGTCTTTATGCATATAGTAACTGTTACGAAATTTTGGAGTAACACGCTCTTTCTGGGGTTAAAAATAGTCAAAAACTCGTATTATACGCGTCCAATAATTAAATTTTGCATTTTGTTGCATCAAAATCCTTTAACTAGAACGCCATATATATGGAGTTTTGTGTGGCCCCCTTGATTAACATAGGGTTTTCTGGATCTAGAAATATGGGTGCTAGAGCTTAGCGGACTCCACTTTTGAGGACTTATTTTAGGTGCCAAATTTGGAGATATTTCGCCAAAAAGCCGCCACGTTTGGCGATCTTTGAACATTTGGCGCGATTTAGCATTTAGGGCCTGTAATGTTTGTTATCCTGCATTAGTATTAACCAATAGCCTAGTATTACCTCAATTACTTTTCTATTACGCAATCAAAATTCGAGTTTGATCTAGATCAGGGGTTCCCAAACTTTTTTCCCCGCGGCACCCTTTTCAGGCTAAAAGCATTTCGCGGCACCCTTTTCAGGCTAAAAACTTTCGCGGCAGATTTCCTTTAAAGCAATATGAATATACAGGTTAGAATGAAGCAGTTTGGATGCATTTTACGTTATTTTTTGTTTGTTTGTTTATAGGGCTAACTATCAAGAAAGTACTCTCTTGGGAAAGGGATGTAGAATTTTGACAATACCCACATTTCAGGGAGTTCCTATAAAAGAGAGGCTACAGGACAGTCTCGAACTTGACTGAAATATTTTTGTTTGAGCCCACTTAGTGATCGGCTTGGCTCACTTTCTTGGGGATACCGGTTCAGAGGAAGATATTGGATTATACTCCACCAAAACACTTTTCTTGATTATCGCCACGGCACCCCTGACATACGCTCGTGGCACCCAGTTTGGGAACCCCTGATCTAGATCATTGATATTCATTTCCTGTTTTAAAAACTTTTAATACTTAACACTGTGTGCACGAGAAAAAAGTATTCTATGTACATACGTATTTTTTACCGATTGGACTCGCATTATTTTTTTGGGCCCCACCACTAAAATGGGTTACGAGCCGCCACTGTGAACCCTAATGATTAATTAAGATGATTCTACTTACCTGATAGATAAATGATGGGTAGAATGAAGCAACTAAGGCCATTTCATACAGCTCTTTGTGTTTGGAGAACATGTCACGTACAACAGCAACAGCCTGTAAAAATACGGTATAGTCAGCATAGGAGTAAAAGCAAAATCAGGGCCCGATTTACAAAATTCTTGATTATAGGCACAACTCGGGATGAGGACCCCCAACACTAATATAGGCAGCGTGAAATTTCCAAAGCAACCCTCAAACGTAACAATTGGTCTGGAAGGCTGTTTGCACTCAACTGCATGTCTCTTATAAATGCTGCCATCAAGCAGGTTGGCTTTATTTTTTTAATGACTATGTCATTTTATCTCTCAACACCTTTTATTGAAAAATGTGTCCCAAAAAAACGACATAATTTTACATGTATTTAAATACTATTAGTTCACAAAAGCTTTAATCTATTGTTACAATATTTTGTAAGCTGTAGAATGTGCTTCAGATGTATTTTTTATATGTATTTAAATACTATTAGTTCACAACAGCTTTAATCTATCGTTACACTATTCCGTAAGCTGTAGAATAGGCATCCCATGTGTTCCTCTATAAATAGGTTACACTCATAAAAATTTCAACATAGGGTTACCAGGCGAAATACGCGAAAGAGGAGCGATAAAATGACATAGTCCATGAATATCGTTTTAATATGGCAATAATGAAACTAAAAAATTAGGGGGGTTCAGGGGGATCTCCCCCTGACGAGTCTCGAACAGCCGAGGTTTTTTTTTTTTTTTTTTATTTATTTTAAACATTTGAAAGGATATAGAAACGTCTGCAAAAAAAGGTAAAATTAAAAAAAATTAAATTGGGATTTTGTTTTTCGAGGACCCCAGCATTAGGGGGATCTAGGCTAGGGCATGCTGGAAAATCAAGGTCTGCTCAAAATACAGAACGTCCATAAAGTCTTTGTACAACTTTAAGGGTTTATTACATAAAATACTGAACATATGCAAACTTGAAAATTATTTTACTTTAAAATGCAATGATTAGAGAAAATGTGTAAATATGTGCACCCTTTCATGCTTTTGACTTACAGTTGCTTTCATTTTGAAAAATTCTATATTTTTTAACTTTATTAGCAACTGTAAGAAGCATGCTAAATGAAAGGAGGCAAAACAATGATTAATATTAATTATTTCTGTTCGAAAATAAGGATTTTCAAAAGCACCAGACGAAATGGGGTGTAAATATGGGCCCTCCAAAAAAAAAACATCAATAAATGTTTTAAAACAGAATAAAGCAATACAAAATGGGAGATGATTTATTGTTGCTAAATATTCTGCTAGTTTCTGGGTTCGTCGTTCTAAAGTCCAGTAGGTGTAGAAAGTTCTAGTAAAGAGTCCATTTGTCAGGATGGAACACGAACTTTATTGCTTCTAGAACTTCGTCGAACAATCACCTGTACAAAATTAACAGGCACTAACGGCAGTAGCTTGCTCATAACAGTCCGCTCAATACAGAATGTTTCACAAAAACTGTGTTTCTCACACAAAATAAAACACTTACACAGGCAAAAATTCAGTGTAAATTTACGAGGGAAATCGTAAACAGTCCCTCACGACTCAACAATGAAGAATTTACAAACAGTACTTTAATACAAGCGAAAATACCGCTTCTATAGCGTCAATAGAATGCCTTAAGCACTCACGGACACCTGCTCTCTGAACTAGCAGAAGCAAAACTGACTAGACCGGAGCCGCCCGCCCTATTTATACTTTCCGACGTACATTCCAGAAAAATCGGGACCTCTCTAAAAGGTCTCCGAACAAGCGCGTTTTGATTACGTCATAGAAATATTAATGAATACAAAGCTATTATGTAATACTAAAGCAGGAAAAACACCTTTACAAGCCCCATTGTGAAAATCGCACCAATGTCCAACGCGAAGGTTTGATGTCGCTATCAGCTAACTGGTCCGCCCGAATTTGTTCGTCACTCCAGGGATCCTGGGTTGGTGCCGATGATGTAACTTGGCGGACAACGGGATGTTCCAGATCGTAATTTTTCTCTGCCCTGGAGCAGAGCAGCGACAACTTTCTATGCAGGACCTTCTCGACAAAGCATCTGCGTTTCCATGAGATGCTCCTTTCCGATGACGTATTTCTTAGTCTTGCAATCTCTGTATCCACCGGGCTATCTGGCCCTCTGCATTCTTGAAATTTAGAAGCCAGGTTAAAGAGGCATGGTCCGTTCGGAGCAGGAACTTTTGGCCGTACAGGTAATGATGGAAGTGCTCCACGGCTTTGATGATAACAAGAAGTTCCTTTCTCGTAACACAATAGTTACGTTCTGCCTTCGAAAGGCATTTGCTCCGGTAAGCAATGACGTGTTCTTGGCCATCTTTCTCCTGGGACAAAACGGCTCCGACACTCTCCTTACTCGTGGCTTGTGAGTGTGAGGATATGACAGGATCAGCGAAGATGTTAAGGCCGTCTTCAGTTCGTTGAACGCATCCTCACATTCAGTAGTCCACAGAAGTTTTTGTCCAGTCTCGGTCAACTTGTGAAGTGGCCTTGCAATCTGAGAAAAACCCTTCACGAATTTTCGATAGTAGGTAGGTACACAGTCCGATAAAACTTCGCAGCTCATGGACATTCTCAGAACGACTCCATTTCTTGACTCCTTTTCGTCTAAGTCCAAGCTAAACTTATGCGATTTTAAGAAGTCCAGTCCGAGAATGAAAGAGTCCGTAATATTGGCGACATATACCACATGGTCGCGCCGAAATGTCGCCAAGCTTGGAGACTTTTTGGCGAAATATCGCCAAATTTGGTGCCAAAAGTAAGGCCGGCGAAGCTCTAGCATCAATAGCATTTCTCGTGATTTCTAGAAAACCCTACACATACCATATGGAAACCTAAAACTCATCTCGCGTTCTAGTGGAGCGATTTTGATGCAACAAAATACAAAATTTAACTATTTGACCCGTAGAATACGAATTTTAATCTATTTTAAATCCCAGAACAGCGGGTTGCCCCCAAAATTCGTAACATTATTTATTACAGAAATCGCAAACATAACTGGCTCTTTCAGACCGGCATAATCTAATACACATTTAACCCATACTTCTCTCCACACAAAAAAGTTACATTGCTCGAACTTGGTTTATCCGCATCATTGACACCCAGGTTAATGTATCACATCATCACTGTCCATATGGGGAGGGTCACAGTTCCCCTTTAAATGGGGGCCCATATACAAGTAAGAGTGTCCATATATGCACCCACACCAAAGAAAGATGGTCCCTGTCACATGTAACCTAAAGGTGCTTTTGACAAAAGCTGTGCTTCTAAAAGTAGCTTAAAATCCCCGCTTTCCGGATATCACCGTGAAATTATTTTAAACTAGCAGTCCCGCACGGCGTTGCCCGTGAACCCCTTAAATTATGCGATTTACAAAATCTGACATGTGAACTGCAACTCCAGATTAGTACTCTAGGCCGCAATTATATAACAGAATGTGCAGATAATGGTTCCAGAGTTTCAGGTACGTACTTACAAACGCACCACTAAAGACAACTCACTGCCGTGGCCGTCACATATTTCCCCCAGAAATATCGTGTCATTTGCATTAAAATTGCTGGAGTTATTAAATATTTCATCCAATGAAGCAAATTATCTTGTAAAATCCACAATTTTCGATTTAAATTTCTTAAAATTAGGAAATGTTAGTTCATTAAACGTATTAAATACCATAAAAAATTTCATGAAAAGGTCCCATTAGGAAAAACGCGCCAAATGACAGAAAAATCGTCAAACTTGGCGAGTTTTGGCGAAATATCGCCAAAAATAAGTCCCCAAAAATTAGGTTTTCGAAGACCTACGAGCCATAGAACCCGAGATTTCCAGAACATTCCATATCGATGCAACAAAAAGCAAAATTTAACTATTTAACGCGTAGAATACGGATTTTAAACTGTTTTAAACCCCAGAACAGCGGGTTGCTCCCAAAATTCGTAACACAGGGTAAGAAAATCTCCGTTTTAGAACAGTTTTTAATTAATAATTAAAAAAGTGATTAAAATTTTAAAATTCTGATTCTCAGGTGCACATTAACTCATGGGATTATATATTCAAATTTTTAGAGTTCTAACCTCGTCAAGCATGGCAACGAAAAAAACGGTTTTTTACTTTTGCGGTTACCACTCACTTCAAGCATAAATCTTTTCATGAGGCCAAAGTTCGCCAAACATGACGATCTAAAATCGGTTTTTAATTAATAATTTAAAAAGTAATTAAAATTTCAAAATTCTGAGCCTCAGGTGTACATTACCGAAGGAATGGGCTCATATGTTCGAATTTTCAGAGTTCTGCGTCCAGTAGTTTTTTCTGGACATCGCACGCATGCAGATTTTCAGACTTCATTTTTATTGATATAGATTGGCGCAAAACTGACTAAATTTCCGTGCCATTTCATGTTTTCCAATGCATGCGATTTTGTTTCACAGTATCATGCTGACGAAACTCGCCGAGCATGGCATCCTGAAAACGGTTTTTAATTAATAACTAGCTGCGTACCCGTTCTCCGCACGGTGGGAAACGCATATTTTCCTTATACATATATAATTCGAATTAAACCCAGTAATGCTGAATCTCAAAACGTGAAAAAATACTTGAATCGTGACTGAAAGTTGACATCATGAGTGCAAATTTTAGACGATTGCAACATGACACAAAAACTACGTCAATGTGACTGGAAATCAAAAAAGAAAGAACTCTACGGTATGCAGGCAAAACTTTTCTCTTTCGAAAAATGCCTGATTTCTACATCATATAATTATCTTTGTGAGGTTTAATTTATAGCATTAATATATAGTATATACCACATAAATAACATTACATGATGTTGATAACAATTTTATCTTGCATTTCGCAAAGGACTTAATTGAATTTCACATAAATTAACAAAACCTACATGAAACAATGGATGCATCCTTTACGTTTAAATGCCGAAAATGCACCCTGCTCCGGTGAAAATCATGTCGCTTTTGTAAATGAAAACGTTCGTGATGTATAACTTCTGAGAAAAAGCTTATTACCCTTATTGAACTCTTAATGCAGTATCACACTTGTTACATAAAACTGACGTTGATCTCACTGTCAATTCGCTCTAAATAAATAAATAATTTCATTTTTTACAGATTACAGTTGACCCCTTTATAACATGGGTCTACAACACGAATTCTTACAACACGGCGAAAACATTACAATCGTTTTCATGTAACACGTTAAAAGAGACTTGTACAGCACGGTAAAATGAGACACATGTACAGATATTATGACGCTTTAGCTCCTGTAATTAACATACCTTTTGAATGGCAACACCAAACATCATTGTATTTTTACGGAGCGCAAATAAGTTTTGCCGCGATTATACCGCGCAGTCCGCACTCCAGGTGGAGTATAGCGCAGGACCCGCACAACACAGATTTCTATAACACGAAACGTATCTATACCGTGTTATAGGGAATCTACTGTAGTTGCATAGTGTCAAATTCAATAGTTAAGAAAATTCTGGGTTGCCGTATTTACTAATATTTCATCTCACCTTGGTGGCCGAAATGTATTAAAACCAAATATCCGAACTGTATCAAAAGTAAACTTTACTAAAAGTGAAATTTTTAATTCTGTATAACCCTCAAAACAACTTCGGTGTTTTGTATATTCTTCACTCCCTTATCACCCATACGTGTACATATATATGAGTTGCAGTAGTCGTAACATTCCCATGAAAAATTTCTGGCTACTCCTGCTTGCATATAATTGATCTTTTTTTTCATGTATCAGTGATGAATATACTTCAGGATCGGAATCGCCGCGATAAAAGAATGGTCCAAAAAATCTGACACCAGAAAATTCTGATTAACACAATGGGGTTACACAAACACTCGCCGGACATACGCTTTAGCTTATGTCCGGAGGAGCAAATGCATTAGAGATTATGTGCTGCTTCGGATAATCTGCCAGCAAAACAGCAAAAATGGCATAAAAAATGACATCCACACGCGAAGGAAATAAAATTAAAGGTATGTAGAATTTCATAAAAACTTCGTTTATTTTTAAGGTGCAAGTCTGTTACAGTTCTATTTGTTTCACATTTGATACATTTTCACTTTTTCGAGTCTTAAAAGCTGTAGAAAGGAGTGGTTTCACTTAATTGTAAAATTTAACAACTCAGGTGGCAACAATGGATTCCGTTGCTACGGAAACTATAGCAATGTTAAAAATAGAACACGAAATGAGTTATCTATGTTTCCTTTGCTAGAACTGCCATATTGGCGTAATTAACGCCACCAGTCGATGTCAAATAGCTCAAATTACAAATTAAACTTGACACTAAAGGCAATACGCAATACTTTGTTTGGCGGAATTTAAAAAAAAAAAAATATCTATGCATACGCTAGTGACATCGGCTCATCTCAATTGTGGAATGGAATTAATAATACGTACAGAGCTGCACTACATTTGAATATTTTTCGTCAACTTTGCTAAGAAATGTACTAAAGTAGGAATCAACACACATTTCAATTCGTAAAACAAAAAATATATTAGACAGTATTAATTACGCCTTTATAACAGCTTTTAGTAAAAGAAACTTCCGTAGCGCTGCTTTAACAAATAAGAATCAATTATTTATTACACAGTACTTCGATCGCCAAAATGCCAACATACACCATTTTGCGAGATTTTTTTGTTTTCAGGGAATCATTCGAAGCATTGATTTAACAGCAATCAAAATGGGAAATAGTTATCTATCATTTATATGGTTCCACCGCCAAAATTTAATGCAGGCTTATTATTGATAAGTAGCAGTTATTTAAATTATTATTAACTATAGAGGGTTTTAATCACCGTTAACTACCATGTACAAAATGCGAGAATTTCAATTTTCTGAAATTTGGCGGAATTCCTCTAAGTTAAGTAATTAAGTAAACCAGTTTACTTAATTTGGTGAAAATTCTATAGATCGTTTAAAATCGCCTTAATAACTTCATTATTTCTGTATGAAAAATCGAAGTATAGCGTCGTAAAACTTATACTTGTTATTAAAAATACTATTTCGTTACGCTCTCAGTAATTTGCGCCAAGCCCAAAACTGTGCAAATCGGTAGAACCTACTACTTTCTCAAAATCGCCAAATGAGCCATTTTTTTTTTTTTTTTTTTTTTTTTTTTTGCCAAACTGAAAAATATACATATTAGTCTCGGAAATCTCTCAGTCCCTTATTCTTTTACACATAAAAAACATTGAATTCCAGCTCTGATATAACATGAACGCAATATTTTAATTAAAAAGTAACTTTGTAAATAATCTAAACAGAAAAAAAAAATCATTATTGTTTTATTTTTACTGCAGGAGTCTAAATAATTTATTAAAATAGCCAAACATGGCAACCTCGATGCTTATTTCTCACTTTTTTGACTACAGGGGTTACAATCACGGAATTGCGGAGAGCAAAAATTAGCGTTTTTGATGGGGTTTTTTATCAATATCTCCTAAACTAATTCGAATTTCGAAATTTAAATTAGCGGAGGTTCTTTCTCGAAACTTTCTGAATTCGTGGATCGTTTAGGAGGAGATGATGCTACACACACACACACACACACACACACACACAGACAGACGCGCACAGATTTTAATAGTATAGATTAAAAAAGTAATTAAAATTTTAAAATTCTGATTCTCAGGTGCACATTATCGGACTCATGGGCTTATATATTCAAATTTTCAGAGTTCTGCGTGCAGTAGGTTTGTCTGGAGACCGCACACATACAGACAGGCAGATTTACAAACATTCATTTTTATTATTATAGACTAATCATAAGAACATAGAAAGAAAACGATTTCAGATATTTTTCAAAAGTTACCACAATAACTTAAGCTATATCGAAAGTGCTTGAACGAATGGTTGCAGATTTTCTCTGCTATCTTATATCAACAATTGGAGTCACCTACAGTCCCTCCTAGTCACCAATCTTAAGCACATCCCATAGATACTTGGGGAGGGGAGAAGTGCCCATACACATGAGCATGTTTTTACACCTTCTCCTCGATTATTATTAATACAACAATTAATCAAGTTCTTTATGCGCACCATTAGTTGCGCGAAGCACATAGGCGATACTCAATTTACAGCCATGTCCTCTGCAATAAAATGGAGTATATAATCCTTTGCTTCAGATCAGAAATATCCAGCACTTTAATTCTGAATAGACTATTTTTAATATAACGCCACTGAAAGAAATCCAAGGGCGTGAAATCAGGTGAACGAGGTGTACAGGGAACTGGGCCATTTCATCGGATCCACCGCCCTGGAAATGTTTCATCGAGGAAACTGAGTATCTGATATTGAATAATCTCGGTGCCTGATTTTGTTTCCATGAATTAAAACACTTTCTAGACGTACAGTTATTTTGATAACTTCGGCCTCTAGTTCTTCAAAAAGTTGAGTCCGGTTTAAATAGCTGAAATACGAAAGAAATGTTTTTAGTTGGTGTCTAGTCTTAAAGGAGCACTTTTTAATTTGTAACAATATTTATCTCGGTATGCAATTTATTTTAAGATTTAAAAAAAAAAATAAAAAATTGGTTTCAAAAGGATTCATTTTCCAATTTTTAAGTGTTCATTACTGTGTTATTTTGCAGTTAATCTACAGGACACCAGTATGAATTATCTAGTATGTATTTTCATTGCTAGGTTTATCTACGCTTATCTATATGAAGTAATTACCTATATGAAGTAATTACCTATATGAAGTAATTACCTAAATTCGAGTTGAACGTGTGAAACAGGAAGAGAGGAAAAGAGAAAAAAAAAAACGCCGCGCTATACAATTTATTTTATTCCCAGTCCACTTGAAAATAACACGTCACAAATAAGTTCCAACAAGATAACTAACACAAGCAAACACACGACCGCAAAAATGTCGCTCTGTACAATAACCCATAAAATGCATTTTCATGCTAATCGTATCTTCAAACAATGACCGACGGAAAAGAGAGACACCGAAGCGTCATGGCAGAAATTGGAGGGGGGTAGGAAGAGAATAACGCGCGGCGCGACGCTCTATTGCGGACGCCCGATGCCAGAAGTGAAGTTCTCGTGGCGCCAAAAAAAACCCAAGGCGTCGAACGTCTTGTTTGCATATGGATTTCTTTTGTTTAAACAAGTGTCAGGCTTGCATACCGAATCGAGTTTGCATATTAAACGTCGTGAATGGAGATAAAAAAGAAAGAAGAAAAAAAAAAAGAGTACCCTTTCTGTTCGACTGCGGAACATAGTTAATAAGCTCTTTGTGAGAAAATTAGAAACTTGAATTATCCATTGCAAAACGTGTTTATCAGAGAAAAGAGTGAGCGGACCGTTACCAGGGTTTTCAAATGCCCCGGATTTTTAGGGACAGTCCCTTATTTTATGATTTGGTCGCACGTCCCCGGGAACTTTGATTCGGGATGGCAAAAGTCCCGTATTTTGCTCATATGACAAATTAACCTAATACTAATACAATGACTTTAAAATCATCAATTTTCGACTAGTCGTCTGCCTGCCCGCACCACTCGCCTATCCCAAGTCTGTCCGGGCAAACACCTGTTGCAGTGCAGTTACGCTGGTCATAACAAATTAAAAAGACCAAGAAACCAATGTTATTCTACACTTACAAAAAGTGATCCTTAATTCATTAGATGCAGTCCGAATAACTCTTCCAGTTTATAAAGAAACTTTAGTTAACACTAAATATATACATATAATAACTGATTGTTAATTAATTATTTTTATACTTCTTTCAGTTAGCATAATGAATGAGATAAATTCTGAATTAATTACATTTTTCTTTTATTTTTCGGGGGGGGGAGATACCTGACTAATTTTCTTACCACACATTGGCAATTAATAAAACTTTATTGCTTTTTAAAACCCGTCACTTTTCTTTAGTGTTTTTATATGGCAATCCTGACAGTTATATCGGTTCGAAAAGTCAGGGATGAGATTGGCAAAAGAGCAAAAAAAGCTGAAATCATACGAGAGCAAAAATTTGTGCATGTGATATTTATATCTAATAAATGTGAAAGAAGTTTTAAGAGAAGAAAAATATTGGAGCATGCTAGAAGATAAAAATATCACACAGTTAACTAATAACTACAATCAGAAATTCACAGAATTTTCAGAGAAAAAAGACAAAAAAGTGATTTCCTCTTTACTCACAAAAAGCTGAAATCAGCTAAAAAGCTGAAGAATCTCATTCCTAAAAAGTTTTCAAGAATCCGGACTAGGCTTAACATTTTACGCAGGAGAGAGAAAATTAAGTTCATATTTAACAAATACATATCACTGAATGTTTAGAAAAAATGAGGCAATTTTGTCCTGCCTGCAAAATAACCATTAGCATACCAGGTATCGATGCAGACGAAATTTGGGTCCGTTTTGCGGTCCCTTCACAAAATTATAATTGATTAAAACGGGGCCCCTTCACAGAAGTGCAATCGATTAAAAGAACCCTTCACTGGCATTTTACCTTATAATGTAATGCTTTGTAAATTATTTTAAGTAAAAAAGGTACTTTTACAAAAATTGGTATGAAAATTCACAATAGATATTGAAATTCACATAAATAAGCAGTTTTCACGAAAACGGGACAATGGAAAAATTTTTGGACTGACCCATGCATATGGTCAGTGCCGCAAACTAGAATTTACGTCACCGGGTGCAAACATTAAGGCGGATGTTACCCTTTATACTGTTACATGTAAGAAATGGATCTGTTGCTCATTGTAATAGTCCGGAAGCCAGCTGCTATTTTGGGGTCATTATCGCCAAAAATCGAGATTTTGTACTTTGGTTCATTTTATAGTGTTAGTAAAGAAAATGAAAGTGAGCTGATAGAGTAGCGGTGGGTGTAGTCACCCCGGCCACCCAAACATGTACAAAAATTTTTTTTAAATAACTATAATAAAAAGTTGATACTTTGTACATGTGTTTATCACGCTGTATACAAATGAAAAAAAATAGTCAGCTGACTTTATAGCGGTGGATTATACGTTATCTGCCGGCGATGATCTGCATTCGGCTGTAAGCGGTGGATTATACGTCCAGAATACTCGTTAAGTAAAACAATAAAAAAGCTGAAATTTGGTGAAGTGGTAGTTATCAGTTTATGGCTTGATCAGTTCAGTGGCTTTATCAATTTAATAAAAAAAATCGCCCGCTGAGTTTTTCGTGGTTTAGTTCAAAAATAATTCAAAATTCGTATTCTAGGCGTCAAATAGTTAAATTTTGCTCTTTGTTGCATCAAAATCGATCAACTGAAACCGGAGGTACGTAGGTTTGATTTTCCCCACTGATTTCTATAGCAATTTCTAGCAATCTCGAGAAATATTGATCCTAAGCCTTCGGTAACTTCACTTTTGGGGACTTATTTTTGGCGCCAAATTTGACGGTATTTCGCCAAAAGTCGCCAATTTTGGCGACATTTTGGTCATTTGGCTCTGTTTTCCCAATGGGGCTTGTAAAGTAAGTTTTTCTACATTAACATGCTTAATAGCCTAATATTACTCTTCTATTACGCAATCATAATCGAGTCTGTTTAGTACATTCCACGGAGGGTTCTCTCTATATTTTTCTACGGTGCTCATCGTAACCTATAAAAGGACAGCTGATTGCCCAGTTCTCTCAGACTTGCTTCTGCTTCCGTCAAGAGCACATGTCCGTGAAAGCTTAAGGCTTTGTATTGACGCTATAGAAGCGGTGTTTTCGCTTGTTTATGAAGCTTTGTTTTTAAGTGCTATGTGTAAATTCTTCATTGCTGAGTCTTGAGGGACTGTTAGTGTTATCCCTCGTATATTTCCACTGAAGTTTTGCCTGTGGATGTGTTTTATGTATGTGAGAAATACAGCATTTGTGAAACCTTCTGTATTGAGTGGACTGTTAAGAGCAAGCTACCGCCGTTACTGCCTGTGAATTTTGTACAGCTGATTGTTCGACGAAGTTCTAGAAGCAATAAAGTTTGTGTTCCATCCTGACAAGTGGACTCTTTACTAGAACTTTCTAGACCTACTGGACTTTAGACCGACGAACCCAGGAATTAGCAGAGTATTCTGCAACGATATTATTATTAATATTACATATTCCTGCATCAAAACGGTCCCCCCAAACAATTCATATTTATATATTTTTTATTATTATTTATTTATTTATTTATTTGGATTTACAACGTTTGAACAGGTCAACTAGTTATCTGTAAATATTTCCACGAGAATAAATATATAAGTAATATTTCCCGTTAATGTACTCGGAAACCTGACACATTTAGTTGCAAAGCACCTGAAAATTGTTTTTCGTGTATATCTTAAAAACAGCCAAATTTTAGCCCCAAAAATTAAAATAATCGAATATTACATTTAGAAATGCTCCAGAATACTATAAAAAATGCTCCAGATTAAAAAAAAAAAAAAAAAAAAAAAAAAACGCGATAACAAAATCAAT
The DNA here is from genome assembly GCA_038373885.1 of Cheiracanthium punctorium. NCBI lineage: Eukaryota > Metazoa > Arthropoda > Arachnida > Araneae > Cheiracanthiidae > Cheiracanthium > Cheiracanthium punctorium. The sequence goes on along the minus strand of JAWZYV010007565.1, from coordinate 787,328 downwards.
TGTGTCTTAGAAATCCTTTTTGACTAAAATTTACTGTGATACAGTTAGGATAGTACAGTTATCTAAGTAAAACGATTCTTTTCTACTACGTTTCTATCAAAACAAAAATATTATTTGTGTTCAGATAGTTGAAAATTGGTATCCCATTAGTTACCGTTTACTCACATTAGTTACCGTTTAGGCTCAATAAACATTTTTTTTTTCCTCTCCCGCCTTCTAGCATGGAAGCAAAATGACCTAACTTGCCTGACAAACTTGTTTCCCAATCCGAGTACAACTCTAGCTGGAAAAGAAACATTACAGTAACGGAGAAAGCTGTTCCATTTGCTCGAACAGCATTTAACGGCTATTTCCAAACAAATCACGTGATTTCGATACATAAATACAAATAAACTAATTATATCAAGGCCTTCTGAAGTTTTAGAATACCTCTTTACAAGCTGCACTATACATAGCAATAAATGATAAACCACTATCAGGAGCGAAACTTTCAGATAAAATTCTTAAAAATCGAAAATTTAGCAGGATGTGTCACTCGTCGAAAACATTTGCTGTGCAACAATATGTACAAGAATTTTTTCACAACGTTTCTTAAAGGACACTGTTGTTTTATTTATTAAGATATGTAGAGCAGCTTATGAAGAATCTTTCTGAATTTTTTCGTTTCTGAGCTTTCGTTTCTTCAAACACCCTTAAAAATAATGTAAAGTTTCCAGTGTTTTTTTTTTTTTTTTTTTTTTTTCCTTCTTCTTCTTCAAAATCACTACCTCTACGAAGTACAGAAAATGCTGTTAAAAAAAAAATCCAAGACGTTGGTATTAAGTTTTTGATGGAAGAATCGATTTTGACCCATTCTTAAATTTACTTACAAGATTCTGCCAGAAGTACGTATGTATTTATATAAGTATTATGTATGTATGATGTATGTTGACTAGTTTTGTGGTGACGTCTGTAAGAATATATGAACGAACATATGCCCATGTACGTAAAAAAATATATGGCTGTAAAATGTGGAAATTTTGTATTTAGGACAAAATTTGCTGAAATTTGTTTGTGGCAGTGGTAAAAAAAAAATAGGGGATATTTCTCAAAACGATAAGTAAAGCTACGTTGATAAATCTCTCAGTTGTTTCAAGAGGAGACTTACCTGAAGGATTTTTTTTTTTTTTTATTGTGTGGAGGTTTTGAGGTTGCAATTTGCTAGAAGTGCTGCTTACAGGATTCTTCGAAACACATTTCTACTTTGTAACTCCGAGAGCTTGTTGGTTGGAATGAATGCTCTTTAAACTACTCACTTGCAAAAACTTTTGTAAAAAATCAATATATGTATGTATTCTTTTGGTTAAAATAACGGATCCCATAATTAATATAGACATTTCAGACAAAAATTCACTAATTTTATTTTCCCAGAACGATTCTTTGGGCGCTCCACCGAGGCCCAGAGTTGTGTTTGCGCAAATCGCTGGGCTTCGGTGCAGCGTTCAAAAAACTATTCTGGAAAGCAACATCGATGAAAGGAAGAGAGTCTTCTTCGTTATCTCTTTCTAATGCGAATGAACAGGTTAAACAAGGGTTCAACATTAAAAATGAACAAGTTTTTCAAAAAAGTGACCCATCTCTGATAATATGCTTCGCCCTACATATCACCCTCCCTCAAAACTTTCCTGGATCTGCCAAGAGATACAAAAGACTTAGGCCTGGACTCCACATTACCGGAAAGCGGAATTTTCTCGCAGAAAAGACTTTCTGTCGGGATTATTTTCTGTCGGCGCTTGACTCCACTCTAGCATACGCCTTAGTAGCATATACTACGATGCAGGCGCCATCTATCGTTTTGATTTTAAATCGTTTATTGCTAGGTAAGTACATTTGATGATTGAAACAGCGCAAAAAAATACATGAATACCGAGTAATTTCTCGCTAAAATAAGCATTCACTTTATGAATAGGACGACTTTGATTAGAACACATGAAATTAAAAAACGTAAACATAGTTTATGAGTTTAAAACATTTCCTAGTAAGAGAAAAATATGGAATTTTCACAGCATTAAAATTGAATGAAGATCCCCGAACTGTAGATGAAGAGTAAGTACTATTTTAAATACAAAAACGTTGGTTTTAAGAAAATATCCCTTTTTCTCATTTATCTTTTTTATTGAATACAAATTTATAACACAATAAGAATTATCTCTGAGATACAAGTACTTCAGCATCGAAATGTGACGCCATCTTGTTTTTGGATGACAGCTCTGGATCTAGGCGAATTCTTATTGGCTGGCACATGGCAGAAAACGCCGGCAGAAACAGAAAAGTTCAACATTTTCAACTCCGTTTTCCGCCCTTGATTCTGCTTGACAGAAACTGAAAAACCGGAAGTTCGTCAATTTTCAGTTTCTGTTTTCTGATTCTGTCGTGTTTTCTGGTATTGTGGAGTCCAGGCCTTAGATACAAAATTAAAAGGGCTCGTTTAAACAAGAATTTCCACCCACCCACCAAAAGCAGAAAACACCTTTCTTTACATAAAATTCAAAACAAATAAAATTTTAACCAGTATTGAACAAGCTGTGCCTAAGCATCGGATTCACATTTAATTTTTAAGAGAGAATTTTATATTTTTTTTTTTCTTTCTTTCAAGAAAAATGGTCACTCTCCTCTTTCTCCACGTCCTACCCTTCTTGGAAGATTGTACTCGAAAAGTTGTGAAATCGATTTTTAGGTATTCGTGAGTATTGTATTTTACAGCAAGAATTTTATGGATCTCTCTCAATCTTTCAGATCACGCATGTGAAAAGAACGCCCCCCCCCTAATCTTTCATAGGTTATGAATTTTGGAAAATGCTCGCCAATCTAGCACCTACGATAAAAAAAAACTGACACACGGGCCAAATTTCGTATTATTAAGTAGTTTTGGCCAGGCAAAATATTAATATGACGAAATAACGGCATTACTTTCCGGTACACCTAATAAAACACAGATTATTGAATATTAGATGCTTGTTCTTCTAATACTAATGATACAATTTTTCTCTTTTCCCTTTCCCCTATCACAGAAAGAGCGAATTAATGAGACGGATTCTCGGGGAGAGTGGTACGCACTGAAGGGAGAATAAATCTTTTGTTAGCTTTGATCTCGATTTTAATACATATAAGATCATGATCCCACCCCGACAGCAATCTCCATATCGGTCATCTGTCACAAATCGAAAACACCGATTTCCACACACACACACTCACACCCACCCTCCCCCGTCGGCGATCCATCATAGCCTGTCTCCCCCTCTCCCCGGAACAAAAGCAAGCCCCCTAGTCGATATTTGTCACTGGAACAGTGGCAACAGCTTGTGACTCTGCTGAGTAACAACAGCATTCATTTCAGGACGAGGAGGGTGACGTCGCTTGGCAGAAATGTCCAAACGAGGGCTGCCGGACCATCATCTGGCCATCTGTCGATACTTTTGTTGCCGATAGCAAACACATCTAATAGAAATTGAAATGAGGATGGCTTGGCTGCTTGATTAATACGGTTCCTCCCCCCCTCCTTGACAAAAGCAATCCAGGGATCGTACACTAATTACTGGAGGCACAGCTGCAGGTTTTCTGGGCTTTCAGAAAAATGTAACATATGCAAGTACTTAATCTTTTAGGAATAGGATGTCATATTCTTACGGAAAAATTCTAGAAAAATAAACTATGTGAACGTTTGTTAGATTCATAATTTTGTATATCGCTTATGTAAATTTGTTTTAACACTAGTATTAATGACTATGTCATTTTATCTCTCAACACCCTTTCTTGAAAAATGTGTCCCAAAAATGCGAAATAATTTTACATGTATTTAAATACTATTGGTTCACAACAGCTTTAATCTATTGTTACACTATTTCGTAAGCTGTACAATAGGCTTCACATGTATTTTTTACATATATTTAAATACTATTAGTTCACAACAGCTTTAATCTATTGTTACACTATTTCGTAACCAGCAGAATAGGCTTCCCATGTATTTTTCTATAAATAGGTGGTTACACTCATAAAAATTTCAACATAGGGTTTCCGGGCGAAATACGCGAAAGAGGAGCGATCAAATGACAAAGTCAATGAATATCGTTTAAATAATATGGCAATAATGAAACTAAAAAATTCCCCTGACGCGGCTCGAACAGCCGAGTTTTTGTGTACTCTTTGTGCTTTAAAAATTTCAATCTGACACGCTTTTTTTGTGTGTTTCGACCCATACTTTTCGGAGATAATGCGAATTTGTAACGCATTTTTATCAGACCTCAGCGCGATCTCCGAACACCAATATACAGTCATTCAATTATAAAACCAAATGCTGAAGCATTTAATCAAAAATGCACTTGTTGGCACGTTTCAGAATCTAGATCTTGTTTGTAGATTTCAGACTACATTTTCCTGATCTAGTTTGTAGATTTCAGACTACATTCTCTAGATCTAGTTTGTAAGATTTCAGAATATATTCACTAGACCTAGTTTGTAGATATAAGAATACATTTTCTAGATCGAATTTGTAGATTTCAGAATACATTCTAAAAAAGTTTCAATAACATATATGCTCAGTGGTTCAAGCTAAGACCTGAAAAAATATGGATTTATTATCACTATATCAAAATACATCTGTATCAACATTCAAATTCTCAAATTCTACATCAGCTTATCGACATTATAACTATTTTAAAAAAAAAAAAATCTTAAACACTTTCAGATTTTAAATACGCACTAAATTGCTGTATATTAAAAGCGTATCATAATTTATGCGTCATACCTATTTTTCTTCCTTATTCCATTAAGTTGGAAAGTGTATCATTCATTATTCATGAGCGTGCCGTATTTTTCTTCCTTGTATCATAAAACTCATCTTTGAAATCGAAATCTATCTTAAAATCGCCTACTAAAACTATTTTACAATCTCGCCAAGTATATTCCAACTATACTTCACCGTTTTAAATATTGTTTCGAATGGGCATCATAATCCATGGGTGTGCCGTGTTTGTCTTTCTTGGGTTGATTCCTACTTTAGCGCCTGGACTCTCGCCTAGATGACGATAATTAAACATATGCAGTTACCATGACGATTTTTAGTATTTATGTAGCAACCGTAATATAGAATTAAAATGGAGATTAGGAACAACATGTAAGTACAGTATTCCATTACATTTTTATTTATATTGGGTGGCCAATTAATGTTTTTTAATAATTAGTATGTTCCAATTCCTTAACTAGTGCGTTTATCGCTCATTTTTACTTCCTTGTACGTAGTATAAGGAAGTAATGTGATCCCGAAAAATTTTGGGGGCCAAATTTCGACAAAAAAACCGATTTTGACTACCTCTAAATTTAATTTTAAAATTTTTTTCGATGCATCCTATCGTAGGCTAGCATGCACGATCATATTAACGCGTCTGCAACTCATTTTGACCAGCGGCGAGTCTGCTGTGGCCAATTTTTCCATGCCGTCTGTACGTACGTACGTACGTATGTATGTAACTCGCATATCTCAAAAACTATTGGTCGTAGAATGTTGAGATTTGATATTTAGGATTGTTCTATGATCTAGTTGTGCACCTCCCCTTTTGGTGGCAATCGAATGGATAGTTTATGTACAGGACCGCCCAAAAGATTCGAAATACATTACGCTCTATGGGCCGAAATTCATTAAAGTCGCCTAACTCAAAAGCTATTAGGCGTAGAATGTCGAAACTTCATATTTTGGATAGTTGTAACATCTAGTTGTGCACCTCTTCTTTTGGTTCCATTCGACTGGATAGTTTATCTACAGGACTGCCCAAAACATTCGAAATACATTACGCTCAATGGGCCGAAACTCATTAAACTCGCATATCTCAAAAACTATTAGGCGTAGAATGTTGAAACTTTATATTTAGGATTGCTGTAACATCTAGTTGTGCACCTCCCCTTTCGATTCCATTCGACTGGATAGTTTATCTACAGAACCGCCCAAAAGATTCGAAATACATTACGCTCTATGGGTCGAAATTCATCAAAGCGTTTTTTTAGAGGTATTGGGCTATTTCAAACGACTCAGAAGTGATGTATGCTGTAAAGAGTTAGAAAATGAATTTCTCCATTAAAAAAAGTGTCTTTATCATTTGTAGTTCTGCTACAGGAACACTCAAAAGATTTCCAATACATTACGGTCAATGGCAATTTTAGGGACATTCATCCATTTCAAGCACAATGCCGTCCTACCACATAAGTTAGGTAATGGTCCGACCACGGTCACGTGCCTCCCTCAAGAACTATGCCAAAAGTCGCCAAGCTTGGCGACTTTTGGTGTACGTGTGTGCATATTTAACTCTCAAATCTCAAAAACTATTATGAAATTTCATATATAAGAATGCTGTAACATCTAGTTGTGCATCTCGATTTTTGGTTCCAATCTACTGGAGAGTTTATTTACAGGACCACCGAAAAGAATTTCAGTACCTTAATGTCTATGGACATCTTCATTATAATACAACTGTAGACAGTCATTGTTTGGTACATGCCCAAAATCTCGCCGTCTGTCCTCGACCTTGGCGAGTTTTGGCGAAATATCGCCAAATTTGGCGATAATCTCTCATTGTTTGGTTCATGCTTAAAATCTCGCCAAATGTCGTCGACATTGACGAGTTTCGCCGAAATATCGCCAAATTTGGCGCCAAAAATTATTTCGTATTTTGTATAACACTAAAACTTTAACCCGTAGATTTTTTTAACTTTTGTATTTAGAACTATTGTAATATCTAACTGTTTTCCATATCTTTTTTGACAGCAATCGACTGAGAATTTATTTACAGGGTGAGCCAAATGTATTTAAATACATTGAGGTGTATGGATGCATTCAATTCATTGAAAGTCTGTGGTCAATGACTACTTTGGCTATCCCCAAAATCTCGCAGACTATCTCAAGTTTGTCGGCTTTTGGTGAAATATCGCCAAATAAAGTGTCAGAAGGAAATCTTTGAAATTGAACTCAGCTTGGCGATATCGAAATATTTGGCTAGAAATCGCTAAACCTTACTATTATTGATATTTTATCTCTTTCAAACAAATAAATTTAGAGGAAGTGCGTCGAAAATATTTTTGATCTAATGGACGTGCAAGGAAGTCATGTGTTGGACACATCAGATTTTCTTTAAAGACAATAAGCTTTTCGGGAGAATATGGAATTTTTTTATGCATACATTAAAAGAGACATATTTTAAAACAATAATTTATTTTTTTTTGGTTGCAGTCGGAAATCCCGTGTCCTTTTTTTATCATTCCAGCGGGAGGATTCACATTCCTTCCCTTTACAATCTATATTTAAGGTAAATGGCATTTCTCATTCATTGCACGGGCAAAGCCGGGCCACGCTGCTAGTATCTCATAAATGGCCCTTTAAAAGTCCGAAAAAATGTCTAGTGCAAAATGAATATTTTTGGTAATTCTGTGTCTTTAAAATGTCCCTTGCGACATACTTTTTGAAGAATACTTATAAAATTCATTACAGAGACTCAACATACATATAACTATAAATTTTCTTATCCGTTTTAATTTTGGTGGTTATTAAGATTATAAAAAGTCAATGTAAGTTTATAAAAACGTGAAAATTTTGTGAAAATTCAGTGTTAACGTATAAAAATACTTCCTAAAATTTTACTTATTAATGAATAAGAAAATTTGTTCGGAGTATATTTTTGAATAACAAAGTAAATTTGAAGGGGGGGGGGGGGAATTGGCGCGCAAGAGACATTTTTTAGAAATTCATATTTTTTTAAATTTACATTTAAAAAATAAGTAACTTTTTGAGCTTTTTCTTAAGTATTTAATTTTTTCATACTTCAAAGCATATATATACTAAATCTCATAATTTTTGGTCAAAAATTAAAAAAAAAAAAAAACTTTTATAACGTCTACCGTCCCATTTTTTCGTACCCTTCGACTCGTCTAAACGAGGTTCAACTGAATATAAAGCGTCTAGGCAGTAGCGTAGCCTGGAATTCATTTCCGGAGGGGGGGGGGGGACTGTGTATTAAAATTGTAAGCTAAATATCAAATTATAAACGCCTCACCATGGCACAGTGGTTATATCACTGAAAATGGTAGACGGCCGAAGTGTGAAGGTCCCGGGTTCAGGTCCTATCGCGCGGTCATCGATCTAACGGTCTGGAGTTTTGGTAGGTTTCCTCCAGATGCAGGGCCCGATCATCACAATATTGGGCCCAGGGCAAACACAAATTTTTGGGCCTTTGCACCGGACCATAAATATTTTACGGGAAATTGCACGAAAACAGTATTATGCATCTAAGTTATTTTAGATACATATAGCTACTTAAATATACTGTTTGTTTAAACACTAAATATAAATACAGTGTGCACCGATTATAACGAACCTGGGATATAACGTACTATCGGTTATAACGCACCTAGAAGCTAGGTCGCGATGAAAGTCCTATATTTATAAAGTTATTTAACTTCGCATAAAACGTACTTAACAAAAGTACACACTACGGCTATAACATACTTTTTATACCAAAGCCAAAAATAAAATTTTGCTTTTCTTAAGAATTATATTTCCTTGTTCTCGGAAATTTCAGTACCTTCAAAAACGCTCATTGTCAGTTTTCAGATTATCTAGTGAGATGAATAGTGTATGAATGAAGGGAGCGATCTTATCTTTTCCGCCTGCTAGGTAGGGCTAAGAACAAGACCCTGTTTTTTATTTGTTATTCATCAATGTAAATGCCTCCTGAAAAGCCCTACCTGTTATGATTCTTATAATAGTGAAGAAGAAACAGAGGAGACTATACCAAGCATACCCGACGCATTCAATGCTGCAAAAACATTATCACGATTTTTTGAATGCCGCAGTGATGATGCTGAGACTCTACAAAGGTCTATTATGGATATCCAAAACAGTATTTTTAAAGTAGCATCTGCCCATTTAAAACAAAAGAAAATTACAGATTATTTATCTCAATAAAAATTGTAAGTAATAAAGAATTTTCTCTGTCTAATTTAAATTTCAAAATATCAGACCTGCTTAAAACACATTTTAGAATGAAATTATGAGCCCACCTTTTTACTTCCTTGTACGTAGTATAAGGAAGTAATGTGATCCCGAAAAATTTTGGGGGCCAAATTTCGACAAAAAAGCCGATTTTGACTACCTCTAAATTTAATTTTAAGAATTTTTTCGATGCATCTTATAGTAGGCTAGCATGCACGATCATATTAACGCGTCTGCAACTCATTTTGACCAGCGGCGAGTCTATTGTGGTCAGTTTTTCCATGCCGTCTGTACGTACGTACGTATGTATGTAACTCGCATATCTCAAAAACTATTGGTCGTAGAATGTTGCGATTTGATATTTAGGATTGTTCTATGATCTAGTTGTGCACCTCCCCTTTTGGTCACAATCGAATGTATAGTTTATGTACAGGACCGCCCAAAAGATTCGAAATACATTACGCTCTATGGGCCGAAATTCATTAAACTCGCATATCTCAAAAACTATTAGGCGTAGAATATCGAAACTTCATATTTTGAATAGTTGTAACATCTAGTTGTGCACCTCCCCTTTTGGTTCCATTCGATTGGATAGTTTATTTACAGGACCGCCTAAAAGATTCGAAATACATTACGCTCTATGGGCCGAAATTCATCAAAGCGTTTTTTAGAGGTATTGGGCTATTTCAAACGACTCAGAAGTGATATATGCTGTAAAGAGTTAGAAAATGAATTTCTCCATTAAAAAAAGTGTCTTTATCATTTACAGTTCTGCTACAGGAACGCTCAAAAGATTTCCAATACATTACGGTCAATGGCAATTTTAGGGGCATTCATCCATTTCAAGCACAATACCGTCCTACCACATAAGTTAGGTAATGGCCCGACCACGGTCACGTGCCTCCCTCAAGAACTATGCCAAAAGTCGCCAAGCTTGGCGACTTTTGGTGTACGTGTGTGCATAGTTAACTCTCAAATCTCAAAAACTATTATGAAGTTTCATATATAAGATTGTTGTAACATCTAGTTGTGCATCTCGATTTTTGGTTCCAATCTACTGGAGAGTTTATTTACAGGACCACCGAAAAGAATTTCAGTACTTTAATGTCTATGGACATCTTCAATATAATACAATTGTAGACAGTCATTGTTTGGTACATGCCCAAAATCTCGTCGTCTGCCCTCGACCTTTGCGAGTTTTTCCGAAATGTCGCCAAATTTGGCGATAGCCAGTCATTTGGTCCATGCCCAAAGTATCGCCATTTGTCATCGTTCTTGGGGAGTTTTGGAGAAATATCGCCAAATTTGGCGATAATCTGTCATTGTTGGTCCATGCTTAAAATCTCGCCAAATGTCGTCGACATTGACGAGTTTCGCCGAAATATCGCCAAATTTGGCGCCAAAAATTATTTCGTATGATGTATAACTCTAAAACTTTAACCCGTAGAATTTTGAACTTTTGTATTTAGAACTATATTATAATATCTAACGGTTTTCAATATCTTTTTTGACAGTAATCGACTGGGAATTTATTTACAGGGTGAGCCAAATAACTTTAAATACATTAAGGTGTATGGATGCATTCAATTCATTGAAAGTCTGTGGTCAAGTGTTTGGCTATCCCCAAAATCTCGCAAACTATCTCAAGTTTGTCGGCTTTTGGTGAAATATCGCCAAATAAAGTGTCAGAAGGAAATCTTTCAAATTGAACTCAGCTTGGCGATATCGAAATATTTGGCTAGAAATCTCTAAACCTTACTATTATTGATATTTTCTCTCTTTCAAACAAATAAGTTTAGAGGAAGTGCGTAAAAAACATTTTTGATTTAATAGACGTGCAAGGAAGTCATGTGTTGGACACGTCAGATTTTTTCACTTTAGTTTCCATCTAGTTCTTTTGGCAGCGTTGAAACTTGTGCATAACTCCTAGAGACCAATGACTGCAAAGCTCGCCAAAGTGCAGCGATTTTTTAGGTTGGCGAGATTGGGGGCGTTAAAATAGGAATCAACTCTTTCTTGTACCATAAAACACATCTTTGGAATCAAAATCTATCTTAAAATCGCCTACTGAAACAGTTTTACAATCTTCGCCAGGCATATTCCAAATGCACCGCCATGCACCATTTTAAACACTGTTTGGAATGGGCATCATAATCCATGATTGTACCGTGTTTTCCTTCCGTGTTCCTTAAAACACTTCTTCGGAATAGAAATCTATATTAAAATCGCCTACTAAAACTATTTTACGATATTCGCCAGGCATTTCTAACTATACTCGTAATATTTTATAATAAACTGCAGCGTTTTGGCACCAAATTTAGCGATCCATTATCAAAAATTGCAAAACCTTGTGCGACTTTCAACATTTTATTAACCCCCTCCCCCTCCACGTAATCTGGCAAAGACATTTGAAAAAATCTTCACCGTGACAGTTCATATCTACAAAACTAGTCGACAAGATCGCGTAGACAAAATTCTCGTACTGGGCGAAATAGCACCCTAGTGCTAAAAAAGAAAAGAAAGATGGCAACCCCAAGGCGGAAAGTGCGTTAAAAGCTTTATCTTGAAGTGATTCCCCGGAATTGTTAAGAGAGTGTGTCAGGAATCAGCACAGCTATATAGTAGACTGTAGCATATATAAATTTCGTAGCATTTGATATCTATCTATGGCAGTTAAAGCACGAGCGAAATCTTTCGTCGAAAGCATAAACATCTTTGAAAGATGTTGGAAATTTTAAAAATATGAAATTCCCCTAAAAACTTATTATTGTTGTTGTTTTTAATTTTCATAAACCTGTTTAAAAATTAAAATTACCGATTACTGGTTTTTCTAATACAGAATAACTAATTGTAAACTGATTTAAAAAGCGCCATTTTGGCATCCGGTACGATCTGGAAAAAGGCCATCTCTTCAAGTAGGGCGAATCTAAATACTGCGTGTGTTCCAAAATGTTAGGGCCCAATATTTTGAAAATGAAAAATAATTCGAACGTAGATTATAGTAATACCGGTTAGGTTCAGCTTGGGTATTTGCCATCCGTAGAAATATTTGATGACGTTAACTATGCCATTGTAGCAGTTTTAGAACAGCTTGGATATTTACCAGCGCGGCGAGATGATATATTTCGCAGTGCTCAATAAGCCAATCTGCAAAGGTTCAAGTATATGAATGTATGGATAACTGTTTTCACGGCAACCTTACAGGAGCAACGATTATCGGTTATGAGCATGTGCAAATCACCAAATAATGAAAAGTCGCCATTAGTAGCATCATATGATGCACTGTTTTCTTAGAAATAATTGTTAGCTATACGTATACGCAAGTCGCCAAATTATGAAATAGCGCCATAGATGTCAAATACGCGAGGTGTTCCATAAGTTTTACATAATTAAAAATAGTATGAGGTTTAAATTTTTATGTTCCAAGAAACACATGCAAGAAACAAGGAATGTGTAGTTCGGTAACATTCTCTGATCCAATCTTTGTGTTTTGTCTGTGGAAATTATGCCTTTTTTTTTTTTTTTTTTTTTTTTTTTTTTTTTTTTTTTACAAATAAGCCTTATTAGGGGCCGAATTGCCTCATATGAAAAGCGAGCGTAGCGAGTCCAAGGGTCTTGACCCCTAGTTTTCAGAAAAAAACATTTAAGCACAAAATTCACCTATAAAAATGGGCGACGCGTTATCCATTTAGAGAATTATTGCAAAATTCCGCATGTTTAAGATATTTTTTTTGAATCCAGTGTAACTATTAAATGCTCACTGCAATCGTGCATAATACTACTCGTAAAGAGATGTTCCAAAATTTTTAGTCTTTATCACAACTGGATTCTTTAAAAACTGTTCAAAAGTTGCACGATTGATTTAAGAACAGCCATAATTTTTCCACTAGATGATTTTCTTTAGTAGCTTTATATACAAAATTAAGAGTGCAAAGAGATCAAATAGGGAAATTTCTTAAACCTGAAAAATAACGAGCTTACAGTATTTGAAACTAACAAAGAAAAAAAAATCTCGTCTTGCTCTATTTACAAGAGGCGAAAGGTACAAGACAAGCGAGAAATATTTTCTTTATGGTAAACTCTCCGATGGAAGTAGATTTTCTGGCAACTGCTCTTATTGTAAACCAGGACTCGAAATCGGCGCGTCAGATCCGTCTGCTCGGGTGGAAACACAACAGGCGTTAGTGAGAGGTTCCATGAAGTTTGTTGAAGATATGTGTTCAGTTGGAGGTCACCTAAAGCACTGAGTTTGAAAGCTATGAGGCAAGTGAATTTTTCAAGACAGAAAAGTGTCCACACACAGATCCGCAACTAAGAAGCCAATCGAGCACGTGTCCCGGGCGCTGTATTAATGTTGAAGGAAGCGCCAAAATTAAGGTTTAGCAACGGGTGATGTGATCTCTAGTTGCGGCTAGCGTTGCCAGGCGTCCGGATAAAGCCGGACATAGTTACGCTTTTTGATTGCGTGTCCGGCCAAACTTAACGGTGTCTCGTTTTTGTTAGGCTTTTTACTGGTGACTTTGGCTGATTAGTAATAAAGTACTTGAACTCATTTGGCATTCCATGTTATTTATATTTCATTTGAATTTAACAACATTCATGGTAATAATCAAAAAAGTTTGATTTTACATACAATTTTTTTGTCGTATGTATTAATACTGAGACAAAATCCTCACTATTGTAGGCTGTCCGGCCTTTTTACCCAAATGTCCGGCCCAACTGGCTGGTCTGTCCGGCTATTTGGTTTGGCGACCTGGCAACCCTAGTTGCGGCTAAGGCTACTACATATCGAGCTGGCTCATTACCGCTTTGTTTGTTTCCCAACCACGTGGTTTCAGCTAAATACAGCGTGGTTTCCGCAAATACTTGGATTCGTCACACACTTTTTTTTTTTTTTTTTTGGTTACCTTTTAATTTTTGAAATGAACCCATGTTTAATCTGTTCATTGTCACCATTTAAAAAGACGCAGAGAAGATTCTTTCTTTGACCGATGTTGCTTCCCCAAATGGTTCTTTGAACTCTCTGGAGGGATCTGTTTTATACAAAACGCGTCGTGATTAGTCAATCTATTACGCTTCTCGATACGGTTATTGATGTGTTCGATTTTTTCCCCATAACTGCCGCAAGTTATAACTGAACATTTTGAATTGTTGTCCTTTACTAAGCGTGCCTTGTCAGCTTTGAGACGCTCCCGAAACCGCTTCACTCGCTCCGCGCCGTACTTTAAGGTACCTGTGCATGGCCCATAACCCTCTCTTTCCAACGATAGCCGTGATTTATATTTCCGGCTGGTTTTAGAACGGACTGAGGGCAACATACTGAATTTTTATAATTTTATACATTTACTGGTCATTTTTACCTATAAATATAGTCCCTACTAATTTTTATTTGAATCGGTCGGTCTAAATAAACTCTTTACACATAATGGAAAGGAGCGAGAGCGATGGTTTCCGTCATTCTGTGCAGCGCCCCTTCCTCACCCTTCCCGGCCGCATATAACCAACCTTTACATTCATTCGGAACCATACAAGCCGCGTTGGCCTTCGTTTTCCTTCCGCCCGGATTTCGAGATCCCTGATTGGTTAGCTCACTGACGTCATGCATGCCCATCTAAGGCTAGCCCACCGAATTTGAAAACTGGCAAGTCTGTACGGCAAATGATGAATTAAAATGATTACGGCAAATGATGAATTATGAATTAAAATCATTAATTATCATGAGATGAAAACCAGCGAAATAAACATATAGGCAGCTTGAAGTAGTTATTTTTTAATATACAAATTAGATTATACAAATTAAAGAATATACAAATTAGATTACGAATCTTATTTTAAACCATATTTTCCACTGGTGCTGCCATCTGTTATTATATAAGTAGAATTATATGATACGTTAATTAAAAAAAAAAAATCCCTAGGCTGTTTTCAATGTGTGTCTATAATTATAAGCTTTAATTTAATGAAATTTATTATAATCTGAAATGATTCGTATAATACAATTATTCAAGATTTATTTAGTACAATTTTTCCCCATAAAAGTAAAAGAAAATATTTTTTGAAAAATTATGAATATCATTTCTTGAATAATGGTATGTACTCTAAATATTAAAAAATGACTTAAGTTAGAACTCGATGCATGAGATTTAATTAATTAATAAAACAAGGAATTTAAATAATTCATTGCATTTTTGTTTGCAGTTATTTAGTTGTAGTGTGGATATTTTAAAAATTTTACAATTTAAAAAACATTTAACCACTGTGTGTGTATTAAGTATAATGTTGGATTTCAAGTATGTTTCACTGATTGAATTATTTTAATTCACATTACGACTTTTTTAAATTTACATTCAGGTTTTTTGTTTGTGATTTTTATTTAATGAGGTTTTTAACATAATTTCATATATTCCAAGATGTTTTTGTTTTTTCTTGAATGCATGCATTTTAATTCTTTATTTTTGAATCCATGGATTACGATTTTATTAAAAACCCTTTTAACTTAAATGCTTTTTTAAGTCATCAAGAGAGTAAAACAATTTGGGGAGCTCTTCGTTTAAAACTGTAATTTATAAACTAAATTTCAAACTGTCTATGGCAGAAAATGCTTTTCATTTAAAAATAATGGTCGTTAAGAGAGGTGACATCTCAGAGGCATTTTACTGTATGTATATATATATATATATATATATATATATATATATATATAATAATTTATGTACCGTAATTTCCGGCTTATAATCCGCAGTGATAGATAATCCGCAGGCGCTTTTTTTCAACTAGAAAAAAAATATTTCCTTAGATAATCCTCAGCGGTAGGTTATCCGCGGATAGTATGGCGATGCTTTGACCAAAATTGGTAATTATTTTCTATGTATAGTAAAACCACAGTATTAATATTAGAATCGGCTTACTGTAAAACATTTCCTACTAAAAATCTATTGTTATGAATGAGAATTATCAAACATACTTTGACGGTCATTTTTCGATTTAAATCACACATGATACACAATTTTTAAGCTAGGCATTCTACCTGTAAGCCCTAAGAACTGTATTATGAAATTAATCAAATATAAGAAAGCGAACATTTCTTTCGGAACAAACAAAACAAAATGTATGGTAGCATGCAGAATACTTTTGTAACATCGTAATTATTTAGTCAAGTGACATTATAAGAAAAACATAATTGAACCGAGACCTACCTTTTTTACTGGAATAATACATATACAAACAATAAACCTTTTCTGGAATAATATATAGACAGCAAATATACTGTCTAAATATAGTGGAAAAAAAGAAATGAACTTTTATTTTGTTTTTAAAAAGTTTTTTACTGTAAAATCTGAAGACTTCAGGGAAAATTTCAGCAGATAGTACGCAGCGATGCATAATACGCACTGGATAAATTTTCATCTTTTTTAGTAGATAATCCGCGGATTATAAGCCGGAAATTACGGTACTATAGAATTAACATATCCATTAAAATTATAGAAATACGGATAAATACACGTTAGAAAAATGCTAAGAATCATCCCTAATCAACACTGAAAAAGAGATACAAAGAGAGAAATCTAATTTATATAAAAAAAAAAAAGTTGTGTCAGGTTTTAGGCACACAATGAGGCTTAAAGTGCTTTTAAAGTGTCATCCAACACCTTCAGCAATAAGTGAAAAAAAAAAGCATTAAAGTTAAAATGGTTTTTAATAAAATCGTAATCCATGGATTCAAAAATAAAGAATTAAAATGCATGCATTCAAGAAAAAACAAAAACATCTTGGAATATATGATATTATGTTAAAAACCTCATTAAATAAAAATCACAAACAAAAAACCTGAATGTAAATTTTAAAAAAGTCGTAATGTGAATTAAAATACACTCATGTCCATAAATTAAGGATAATGAAGTTCAGGCAAAGAAAGAGAAAGAAGCAAAACAAATTTGACTTATTTGTAAAGTCTATTTATTAAACAAAAAGTAAAGAGCAAAAAAGATGCTATATGTTTGACATAATTAATAAAAATTGCAAGTTTTACTCCCTTGACCAAATTTCAAAAAAGAACCTATTTACAAAAAACAGTATAACATGGTTAGTAGGATGGTTAATACGGAGTATGTCTCCCGGACGATGCAATACAGGCCTGACAACGCCTAGGCATGCTGAGTATCAAATGATCAATCTGATCTTGGGGAATATTACACCACTCATCAAGCAACGCACTCCGAAGTTCCGGTAGACAGGTGGGAGGGGGTTGACGGGCTGCAATTCGTCGGCCAAGCATATCCCACACATGCTCTATTGGATTCAAGTCCGGTGAGTATGCTGGCCAATGCATACGGGTGATATCCTCCGATTGAAGGCATTCGTCTACAATGTTTGCACGGTGAGGACGGGCGTTGTCATCCATAAACACAAATTCAGCACCCATGGCGCCCCGAAACAAACGTACATGTTGTTCCAGAATGACATCCCGATAGATGTGGCCTGTCATCGTTACACTCTGAACATGCAGGTCAGTTCTGGAACCAAGAATAATTCCTACCCAAACGAGCCATCCTGCACCACCGTAACGGTGTTTTTCAATGGTGTTCTCTTGGTGGTAACGGATACCTGGCGCTCTCCAGATGAATGTCCGGCGAGAATCAGACTCCAAACTAAACCTGGACTCGACGGAAACATCACACAAGACCACTGTTGCTGTGTCCACAATGCATGCTCTCTACTCCAGGTTAATCGCAGGCGACAGTGAGTTGCGGTAAGTGGAACACATCTGACAGGCCTACGAGCATATAGACGAATGTGCCCTAAGCGTCTGTACACGGTCTGCCTTGAAACTGTCGTACCGGTAGCTGAAGAGAGCTGACGAGACAGGTCTGATGCTGTACTCCGTCTGTTTCTTTTGGCAGTAACTGCCAAATAGCGGTCCTCATTCGGCGTTGTAACTCGGGGGCGACCTGTGCTGTAACGTCTACTCACATTACCATCATCTTGGAATCGTTTCCAAAGCCTGGAGAGGACACTCTGGGCGATTCCAAGTTCCTCGGATACTTCCAGCTGGGTACGTCCACATTCCAGTCGTCCGATAATTCTGCCACGTAAGACATCATCCAAATGCCTCCTTTGTGCCATAACTATGCGGTTTTTGCACTGAAAGGCTTTCATAGCGCTTGTGAACAATTTTACTTCTTTGCCACCATTCCTTATATACCCCTCTCTTACACTCTCGTCATTGTGACGTACCATCCACGCTATCTGGTGGTTTCCTGTAATTTGCATATTCTTCTTCAAGATGTGTGTGATCATTCCACAGGTGAAATTTTTATTTTAGAGATCAATTTCTGTGTGATTCTGAATTATCCTTAATTTATGGACATGAGTGTAATTCAATCAGTGAAACATACTTGAAATCCAACATTATACTTAATACACACACAGTGGTTAAATGTTTTTTAAATTGTAAAATTTTTAAAATATCCACACTACAGCTTAATAACTGCAAACAAAAATGCAATGAATTATTTAAATTCCTTGTTTTATTAATTCATTAAATCTCATGCATCGAGTTCTAACTTAAGTCATTTCTTAACATTTAGAGTGCATACCATTATTCAAGAAATGATATTCATAATTTTTCAAAAATAACTACTTCAAGCTGCCTATATGTTTATTTCGCTGGTTTTCACCTCATGATAATTAATGATTTTAATTCATAATTCATCATTTGCCGTAATCATTTTAATTCATCATTTGCCGTACAGACTTGCCAGTTTTCAAATTCGGTGGGCTAGCCTTAGATGGGCATGCATGACGTCAGTGAGCTAACCGATCAGGGATCTCGAAATCCGGGCGGAAGGAAAACGAAGGCCAACGCGGCTTGTATGGTTCCGAATGAATGTAAAGGTTGGTAATATGCTTCCCGGCCCCGACTGAAACTCAAGGTCTTAACAGCGAGCTGGCGGTAATGGCTACGACACTGGATTTATGTTCCTAAGACAGTAGCGTAGCGAGAAATTTTGGATGGTGGTGTTTACGACTACTGCAACTCTTATACGTGTTTATATATGTTGTGTTGTATGACAAAAAAAAAATCCGGGAGGGGATGGGGCTACACTATTGCCCAAAGACTAGCAGTTTTGTAAATCTGAAGGTAAGACGATATAGACCTTTTCGTTAAGTCCCCTTTTCTGGCATGGTACCCATGCGGGATTTTAAAGAAGTTTCACGTAAAAAATCTCTGACCTTGCTATACATTTTATTTATGTCTGAAGAATGCTGCTTCCTGCGGTGAGATTAGCGATCAGGTTATCGCTCTAGAATCCCGGTGTATTAGCACTACAGTGCTATTAAAATCGAGCAGGTTTTTTAGCCTCGACATAACTTGTCGCGCCGAAAGCTTTTCCAAATATGTTTGCCAGATAACGCGGGGGGAGGGGGGGGGGGAATAAAATGTTGAAAGTCGCACAAGGTTTGCAATATTTGATGATTGATCGCCCCATTTGGTGCCCCCAAAAAAGTCTTCGAAACCGTACCAAGCTTGGCAATATCTTCCACATTTTAGAATATGCCTGGCGAAGATTGTTAATACTTTTAGTAGGCGTTTTTATTATAGATTTCAATTCCAAAGAAGTGTTTCATGGAACAGGGTGATAAATACGGTACACTCACTGAATACGATACGCTTTCCAAATGGTGAGATATTTCTAGACATCGAACTCGTAGCGAAGCTAACTCGTTAAGGAGGACCCTGATGCACTTTGCGCATTATCACTTGCACTATAAGCAGCAGATAATTTTTGTATTGGGCAACAAAATTAAATTAGTATTATCTAAAATAGTAATTAAGTTCGTAGCCAAGGAGGCATTATGTCATAACTAGCCGAAAAGAATTCTCCGTTAGCATTAGTGAAGGATATCAAACTCGTAGTGCACTAACTCGTTAACGGGATCCTTGTTGCATTTCCCACGCATATAATTTGAATGAAATTTTAATCCAGTTACAATCCAAAGTAACTTTCCAAACGTTGAAATTCGAATTCATTTAGAAACGCTTAAAAAACAATGCCAGAGTTACTTTCATTACGAGTTTTGATACCTCCTTTCGTCATTTTAAAATAGAATTAAAGATTTTTTTTAAACTTACAAATATTAACTAAATAGTTTTTATTTTGCATCCTATTGTTAAGAACTTAAGAAAGAATTTAGAGGCGTAATAAAGTACAGTAAAACTCCTGAAAGTTGGACATTTGCCATTGCCAGAAAGAATGTGCAACTTACAGCAGTATATATCACATATACCGCTGGAAGTTGCACAATTCTTTCTGGGAATAGGCAAATGTCCAACTTTCAGGAGTTTTACTGTACCTGATTACGCCTGTAAATTCTTCGTTAAGTTCTTAACAATAGGATGTAAAACAAAAACTATTTAATTAATATTTGTAAGTTTAAAAAAATCTTTAATTCTATTTTAAAATGACTAAAGGAGGTATCAAAACTCGTAATGAAAGTAACTCTGGCATTGTTTTGGCATAAGATTCACATATAATATGTGAATCTTATGCGCATGTAGCGTTGCCAGGCGTCCGGATAAAGCCGGACATAGTTAGGCTTTTTGATTGCGTGTCCGGCCAAACTTAACGATGTGCAGCTTATGTTAGGCTTTTTACTGGTGACTTTGGCTGATTAGTAATAAAGTACTTGAACTGATTTGGCATTCGATGTTATTTATATTCCATTAGAATTTAATAAGATTCATGGTAATAGTCAAAAAAGCTTGATTTTACATACAATTTTTTTGTTGTACCTATTAATACTGAGAGAAAATCCTCACTATTGCAGGTTGTCCGGCCTTTTTACCCAAATGTCCGGCCAAACTGGCTGGTCTGTCCGGCTATTTGGTTTGGCGACCTGGCAACCCTATGCGCATGTACTATTCTCCAGAAAAATTTCTAACTTATGGAGATTTCTAAGTTTCAAATTTGCCCTATATTATAGTTTGATTGTTGATATAATTAATTTAATTCAAAAATAATAATGAAACATTTTCTTGGTGTTAGACTAGTTATACTTCAAATCTCCGATTTCGGCTTCGCAAGCGTGTTTATAATAAAAAACACGATATGCCTAGAAAAACCAGAAGTACAGATAAATACAAGGGATACTCGGTAAAGTTCAGGTATGACCCGAATATTCATCTAAAGTTCAGAGCTACCGAAGCAAGCAAAGGCTGTTTCCGACGGAGTGTCGAAACTACCATTACCAACAACGCCCTGCCATCCATACTAAAAAACCGATTCATCAAGTGCACAGCTTGCCAAGCAAACTCTATTTAACATTCATTCCTGCTAATTAATTAACCTTGAATCCAAATTATCGGGGAGGCTGCTGCAATTAATCAAGCCCTTTAACTGGTAGCTGGTTGATTGAGTAGGACGAGTCGAGGTATCTTGCGAAAGAATTCGATTTTCCTGGTCGATTATTTACTACACAAACTGTACCTCACCTTTAAAACACATCATCAAAATTCGAGATCTCAACGTTTGATTCTCCTCTTTAAATCCTATTATTGCCAGGAAAACAGCAAGAACATGCATCTTTGGACAGCAAAATGAAGTTGGTGGTAAAGATGACCGATGATTAAATGGTTTATTCTATTGCAGAAACAATATCGCGTCGGGTTAAAAAGAAATTTAATTACTACAGAAACAAAATGGTGTTGTGGATGAAAATGGTGGACAGCTAAATAGATAGATAGTTAAGTTAAACACTGGCGCAACAGCCCCTCACGGGATCCGAGACCTGCCCTGAACCACCACGCCTTCGCGATCATGGGCTCTGGGTGCGGAAGCATATGCCTCGGTCAGGTGGTCGGCCTGACGCGAAGCTCCCCCCCCCCCCCCATATCATAATTACCATATACACTGGCCTCCAAAAGTTAAGGAACAACATGTTTTTCGAAGCTCACCGTAAAAGAAATGACACTGAGAGTAAAATTTATGATTTATATAAATGATAAAAATGAACTTTATGCAAAAACGATAGCTACCACTTTGTTTTTATAGAAAAAAACAGGCATATATGAGTCAGAGAAAAATGTGCAAAAATCAGGCTTTCATAATTACGTGTGTAACTTTTGTTAGCAGATTCGTTAACAATAGGTAGTAGGGTCCTGCAATGTCTTAGAGAAACTGTTTGCCCGATTCGTTAAGGTGGCGGTCGGTCGTATGAATGGAAATGGAGTTGTCACAGGCTTATGCTCCTAGGCGTCTTAATGTGTCTCGCAGTGTGGTCCATCGTCTCTGGAATCAATATCAGACGGAAGCTTTTGTGCCCAGAAGACATGTTCTAGGCCGACCACAAGCTACAGCACGCGCAGAATATCGTTTTATAGCTTTTTCGGCCCTGAAAAAAAGAAGCATTTCTGTGCCGCAACTTCTTGCAGACCATTCTGCAGCATCAGAGAGAAGAATATCGGTTAGTACGGTGCGAAGGCTTCTTCACAATGCAGGTCTCTGTGCAAGGTGGCCACTTGTATGTGTCCCCTTCAACGGGCGACAGAGAAGGGGCCGTTTATCTTGGCCAAGAGAACACGTTCCTTGCACCAGACAGCGATGAGCTTCTGTACTCTTTACAGACGAGTCCAGATTCACACTGGAGAGCGATTCAGGACGTCCGCTTATCTGGAGGGAACGAAGCACCCGATACAATCAATCCAACACTGTGGAAAGGCACAGTTATCGAGGAGGTGGAATAATGGTTTGGGCAGGGATCCCACTCGATGGTCACACTGACCTGCATGTGTTTCAGGGAGGAACTATGGCTGGTATGAGATCCTTGATGCCTATGTTCGGCCATATGCTGCTGCTATTGGCAATGATTTCATGCTGATGGATGATAATGCCCGACCTCACCGAGCTGTGCTTGTTGAGGATTATCTTGAGAGTCAAGGTTTGGAGCGAATGGAATGGCCAGCTCAATCTCCTGACCTCAATCCGATAGAACATGTTTGCGACTACCTTGGCAGACAAGTGGCTGCTTTAAGTCCTCCTCCAAGATCGTTGCATGAGCTGGAACAAGGACTAATCTGTACGTGGTCTTCGCTCCCTATTGAGGTGTCCGACAACTTAATTAGCAGCATGGAGAATCGATGCATTGCAGTTAGGGGTGGATACATTCCCTTTAGAACTCATTTTTGTAATGTTTCCACCACATGTTCCCACAAAAAGCTTTGATAAACTGTTTTCTCCAAAAGTGGACTTTTCTACCAAAAGTGTTCTTTTGCTTTTACACCATGTTTGTGTTGAATTTATGCAAATTTCTATGTCGTACTTAATAAAGAATTATTTAGTGCTCAGTTAGTCCAAATTTTTTGCTTCTATGTTCATTCGTTTCCATATTATTCACAAAAAACAGGTTGTACCTTAACTTTTGGAGGGCAGTGTATATTGAAGTGTTCGGCGATTGTTAACAAGTTTTATCCACATTTAGCACTACGTGGAGTTGATTCTGAAACAAACACTGAATGGGAGATTTATTTCTTTAAAATCAGTAAACAGAGGATTACACTACAGCTTTAGTTTGCGTAAAGAGTGTATAAGAGCGAAAAGCTTAAATTACAGTCACTTCCAAAAGTTAAGTAAAGAGAGGCTAATTTCCCTAAACCAATCTGGGTGAAAGAGACTGAAACTTGCTGCAAAGGTAGAAAAAAGAATGCAAATATGTTAGGTAACAGCCAATCACGATTTCGCAGCGAGAAATATGCAAAATAGGTAGTCGTTTAAGAAACCGGCAATGTGAAGGGTTACAGGGGTTGCATGTTAAGTTCTAATGAAAGGTGTTTAGAACATTCGTACGATCTGTTTTCAAACTAAACGTATTTCTATGGCTTTCAGAAAACGAATGCAAGATTCTGAGCAGTGGCGGGCTATCGGACGAATTGAAGCAGGACAGTCCATCTCAGATGTTGCTCTTTACTTCGGCGTTCATCATTCTGTCATTTCACGATTATGGAAACAATTCTAAACCAACCAAACAGTTGCCTGAAGACCTGTAGCCGGACGTCCTAGGGTTATAACCCCCGCGGAAGATCCATATATTGCTGTTGTAGTCAAGCGAAATCAAAGATCGATTCTCACACGTGTGACATCTATGGTGCAGCGGCCATTGGTAAAACGATGTCTGCCACTACTGTTCGTCGAAGGCTATACATGAATAGTCTACGTCCGGGTACCACGAGTTTGCATTCCTTTATCCGTCCAATCCAGAAGGGCACGATTAAAGTAGTTCCGCCAGCGTGTAAATTGGACTGTGTCTAACTGGGGCAATGTTATGTTCACGTAAGAGTCTCGATTCGTCCAAAAATCCGATGATAAGCCAGTAAGGATTTGGGGGAACAAGGCGTACGCAATCGGCCCGAGAACATCACCGAACATCACGCATTCCGCGGTGGAAGCACCATGGTCTGGGCAGGGATTTCATTGAGATATCACACCAATTTGCATATCTACAGGCGAGGTTCTGTGTCGGCTGAACGGTGTCGAGATGAAGTCCTAGACCCCATTGTGAAACTGTAAACTTCAGCAGTTAGTCTTACTTCCGTTTTAACCCATGGACGATAATGCATGTCCCCACAGAGCTCCTATCTTGTGACGACTTTCTGGAGAGTCACCACTATCGAGATCACCACCACCACCAAATTTTCGGATTAGTTAGCATCAGCTTAAGCTTTTGCCTTATGCCGTGTAGGTATTCAGTTTTTTTTTTTAATTATTATTCACGATTTATTACATACCCTCCCTTTGAAAAAATTCTTAGCACCTCCCTGCTATCCACCTACTATTCGCAAGAAAACAGTTTTTAACTCTTATAACTTCAGAGATTTCTCTTTCAATAAAATTTCATTCAAGAAAGCATGTTTTGATTTTGCACATTTAAACTACTACAATATAGCTTCGTTCAGCTCACAAAACCTACCGATCGAAAAGTTAAAAAATGGTTTTTCAGAGTAGGAGATAAGAAGTAGTAGTCCTTTGATGGAGGGGAAATTTACATTCAACGCCAATAGCCGAAAATTGTAAACTAAAAATATACATGGTTTTTTATTAGAGGTTAATAGTACAGTACTCTTTATTATTTTTATTGTTGTTGTCAGTACTTTGTTTTTCTACTACTCTGATTTTATATTTTACCTCATACAACGTAAATAACGACTTTTAGGTCCCTTGAATGATGTTAAATCGGAATTGCAGCATTTAAAGGCACAAAAAGGCAGTCCCGAGGACAACAATCTGACAGTGTACTATATAATTAGCACTACAGTGCTATTTCGTTCATTCCGGTATATGCTGTCGATATAATTTGTGAAACGATTAGCGTCGACAGTTTACGGTGTATTTTTCAACAGAGTAACGGTGCATTCGTTTGAGCTCAAATTTTCTATATATAGATCACTATCGTACCCACAGGTATTGATTTTGGTGTGAAAAACTTAGATTTTTTTACAGGGACACAAAAAATATGTCTTATGTATTGAGGATTATGGGGGAAAATACATCAAAGTTCGCTAATTCCTAAACGAACCAGTACCAAATGTGTCGAATGCACACATTTGGTAATATATATACCAAATGTGTGCATTCGTCTAAGCTCACATTTGGTATATATATTATAGACCATCATCGTGGGACCGGTATTTATTTTGTTGTGTACAGGACGCATAGTTTTATACAGGGCTTCGAAAAATATTTCTAATGCAATACGGCTTATGGAGAGCAATACCTAAAAAAATAGTTTTAGTAGGCGATTTTAATACAGATTTCAATCCTAAAGAAGTGGCTTACGGAACAGGGAAGACAAATACGTTACACTCGTGGATTTATAAAGGTGAAGTATAGTTAGGATATGCTTGGCGAAGATTCTAAAACAGATTTAGTAGGTGATTTTAATATAGATTTCGATTCCAAATGAGTGTTTTATGAAACAACGAAGAAAAATACGGCACGCTCATGAAGAATGATACACTTTCCAACTAAAACGGCGCATGGATTATAATAAAATTTGAATATATAGCACTTTAGTACGCATTTAAAATATGAAAGTGTTTCAGTTTCTCTCTCTCTCTTTCTCGAAAATGGAAAAAATATCGTCATCCCATCATTTTATTTAACGTGGAGAGGATAAAAAAAGTAAAAACAAGTAATACGAAGAGGGTTTTTTTTTTTCCTCTCTGGAAACGGAGTGAAATGGTTTTGTCAAAGATAACTGAGTGAGAGACATCCGTCCGACCTTTGCACGTAAGGCGAAAGAGTCTGCCGCTAACTCGAGTGCAAACTAAATGCATTATGGCGCCCCAAATCGTCTCCCACAAATACTACACCGACGAAAGAAATGTGAAGGAGAATAAGTGGTGAGCAGGTGAAAGGAGGCTGCTTGCTATAAGCGTTGTTGTTCGGAAGGATGATTTGATAATGATATATCTCAAGTACAGGGGAAAGGGGAGGATCTATGTTTGAGTTTGGTCGCTATTTCATTTTTCATATCAGGAATGATCATAAACGATAAGAAAATAGGCCCATAAGTTAAAACTTAACTAACATGGTAATTAGAAAGCATTGCTAATAAAACATTTCCCAGCATCATCTTATTTGCGCATACACTTCTGCTAAACGAATGGTTTCCTTGTTCGCTAGCATCCTTACAAAGACATTACTTCGATCGGAGAGGAATTTTTTAAATAAACTTCATCAAAATATATTATTTGGCTTCGTTTTAAAATATAAACGTCTCTGAAATTTACTTTAAACAATGACTGCTGACTAGGTCTATGACTAAAAAAATTTTTTTTTCAAATTTTTGTATCGCCTGTGGTTGCAAATGATGAACTTTTCAAATCGGATTACTAAGCAACCATTATTGAAAATGCCTCTCCTAAAAAAAAAAAAACCTACTTCACCAAACCATTTTTGTTTCGGGGTGTGTTAGGAGAAAAATAGGGTGCTCATGATAAAGTGTGACTGATGTAGTTTCTGTACTTTCAGATTTTGTAGTTCAAGATTAGTATTATAATGGCATATCATAAATCAAGCGATGCAATAAAGAAAAAATTCGGAATCGTGGATATAGCTATGAATCCAACAAAAAGACGAGATACACCTAAAATTGAAACACTTAGCCCTTTTAATCTTGCTACTTCTGAAAGCAGCAAAAGATAAGAAAGAATGAATGCATCTGGTGATCTTGCCATTCTCTGGAGAAAATTTATTTTTACATTTTTAGAAAAACAAACAGTTACGTCAAAAGTAGTTATGAAGGTCTACATCAGTGTCAGAGCCAACCGGTCTCTGTCACTGATGTAGATGACGTATCATCAAAAGGTAGATGAAATCGCTTCCGATATAACAGCTATCTGTATCAGATAAAAGTGAAAATAACAAAAGGGAACCAGTCGCCGGATTTTCAACACCACAAGCAAGTGTCGAAGATGCAAAGCGTAAAATAAAACCTTATTTTGCAAGAATAGAAACGTTTCTGCTTTTGCTTAAGAAATTGGTGCGAACCAAGAAGTTAAATGGAGAGGATTACTATCTCTTCACAATGTCAGATGGAATTCAAGTGCTATAATACAATACTCTCCATTACTAAATGGAGAATGTCAATGAAAATGGTGTGAGTTTTTATCTCCACAACATGGCTGGAATCTCGATTTCCTGCCCAATTTAACGCACAGATTCACTAGAAACTCGTGGATGGTACAGTGGTAACCGCTTATTTCGGTCGGTGGTTTATCCGGTGAGCCACTTATTCCGGTCAAAATCGGTACGAACAGAACGAAATGGCCAAACTGCGCTGGTTTTCCGCCGGTTATCTCGGTGGTGAGTGTCGCTTTATCCGGTCAAGTAATCTTTGGAGATTCGGTAAAATTTTGGCGTAAATATCTTATAGGGTGAAGTGAAAGTCAGTCAAAGATGACTCACGTTTGTGTGGCCCAGACAGCACAGCAAACTTGCATCAAGCTTGATTTATCAAGTCAATAAGCTTGAAAATTCCAAGCGTGTAAGCTTGATGCAAGCTTGAATCAAGTGTTCTAGTTTACACTTGCCCAGCTAGCATTAAGCTTGACATTTCAAGCTTGAATCAAGCTTAAAAAATTTTCCAAAAAACATTTTTCTAAATACACGGGGCACCCGCTGGCTAACGCGCCCCACATAATTTATTTTTCCGCGCATTTTCCCCCTCTACGATGATATTTCAATTTAATTTAATCTGTTTCCATCGAGTGTTCGTGGCTGGAATAGAACCCGGGCCCTTTGGCTTAGCAGTCGAGCACGCTATCCATTCAGCCACCGGAGTCTTGTGCAGCTATGACTAAAGTTTGAAGTGACTTACCACGCTGTTTTCTCACCAGATTGATAAGTGGGCGATGTGTTATTTGTTTCTTTTATTTTTCCATGGATGCATCAAAATTAAAATAATGTTATGTGTGATTTAGAGACTCCCCTACTAGCAATTTTGCTCGGACTACCAACGGCCACGCAGCCAGCCGATGACGGCCCGAGCAAAATTGCTAGTAGGGTCTACTAATAGGGAAATAAACATAATATAAACTTAAGAGCAGCACACGTTTTAAAACTTTCAGTACCGCAACACTCATGAGCAATACTGATGGCCAAAATCGAGACAAACGACTGATTTTGAAATCAATTTCGTAGTATAATTGTATTTTATTTTGAAGAATTTCCATATTTGGAAATATAGAATGGGTTTACTTAACACAAATTTTGTGTTAAGTAATCTGAAATGAAAGAAACAGATAGTTAAACGTTACTTCGAAATGCTATATCACAGTTGCTAACATGTATGGAATACAAACACTTTAGTCATTTTTGTAAATATTTCTTAAAATAACAAATAATTGAAAAATTTTGCTATTTTTTAACGCTAAAAATTCTTTTTACAAATGTAGTTATTTTCCTACATATTGGTATGCTATATCGATATAGAGCATTTCGAAGAATTAAAAATAAGTTTAAATTAATTTATACAAATGTAAATTTGAATTATTTTCATTGTTCATACTTTATAATTAAAAAAATTATTTGACTTTTGAATTTTTTTTTTGTCCTTCGTAATTTTATTTTTAAATTACAATAGGTAAATGTAAGATTTTTGGGCCCTAAAATCTGTAGGCCCTGGGCAGTTGCCCCGTTTGTCCTGCCGGTAATATGGCACTGGTAATAAAATAAAACACATCTTTTACGAACTTTCAGCAAATTTGAGGACGCTAGATTCTCTAATGTCCATTCTCTTTCACAGATGGCACCATCACTGCGCACTTTGCAAGCTAAAATCCAGCTTAAGCCAACCTTGCATTGCCAAGCCAAATGTCAAGCTTGATTTAAGCTTATGTGCTGTCTGAGGAGGTGTTACATTAATTCAATCAAAAGAACTGTTAATACACTTAACAGAATTTTAATAAAAACTAGCTGCTTACCCGTTCTCCGCACGGTAGGAGACGAATATTTTCCTTACACACATATAATTCGAATTAAACCCAGTAATAGGAATCTCTAATAGTGAAAAATTGCTGGAATTCTGACGAAAAGCTGACTCCATGAGTGGAAATTTGAGACGATTGCAACATGATGACACAAAACTACACCATTGTCACTGGCGATCAGAAAAGTAAGAAGTTTACGGTATGCAGACGAAACTTTTCTCTTTCGAAAAATGCATTATTTCTACATCATATAATTCTCTTTTTTTTTAGATTTAATTTATAGCATTCATACATACCATATGAATAACATTACATGATGTTGAATACTATTTTATCTTATCTTGCATTTCGTAAAGCGTGGACAATGCATTAGCACAGTTATGTTGCAGATGGCTTTGAAGTTGAAAAATTAAATTTAAACCTTATTAAATTTTACCTAAATTTAAAAAACCTACTCGAAACAATCGATGCACATTGTACGTCCAGAAACCAAAATGCATCCTGTTTCCTTGAAGATCTTGTCGCTTTCGTAAATGAAAACATTTGTGACGTAACTTAAGTGGAAAAGCTTATTACCCTTACTGAACTCTTAATACAGTAGCACACTTGTTACATAAAACTAACGTTGATCTCACTGCCAATTCACCCTAAATAAATAACTAATTTCATATTTTATTTTTAACATAGATTAATTGCATAGTGTCAAATTCAATATTCAACAATATCTGAAGTCGTTTCTAGAGCTCTTGGTCTTGTAACTGGAGTAACTGGAATATATATGAAAAAACAAATAGAACTTTAACATATAAGTAATTTATATGAAATATTCGAAGCACACCAGATCCCGTTATTCGGAAAGATTCCACAAACGCCATGGGATGAAAGAGCAATTAATTTCATAATATATTTTGTATTCCTTGCAAGCGCCTTTGTGATGTACATGATTGCAGTATCATTCTCGTACACGATGCTTATCCTATAGTCTCTGGTGATTTATTTTGGATTTTCAATTCATATTCCCGACTTTTCATACTTTCGAAATTTTGGTGCTTTGCGCATGTGAATAATAGATTATCATTTCGCATTACGTGCTACCAATTAAATAGTTTTCCATATCACTTCTTCCACGTTAACGACGTTAATCTGCCTTTTTCTAGTTAAAAAAAATCTGATGTGTCCAACACATGACTTCCTTGCACGTCTATTAAATCAAAAATGTTTTCTACGCACTTCCTCTAAACTTATTTGTTTGAAAGAGATAAAATATGAATAATAGTAAGGTTTAGCGATTTCTAGCCAAATATTTCGATATCGCCAAGCTGAGTTCAATTTCAAAGATTTCCTTCTGAGACTTTATTTGGCGATATTTCGCCAAAAGCCGACAAACTTGAGATAGTTTGCGAGATTTTGGTGATAGCCAAAGCAGGGTTGGCATGGTTTAAACCGACTGGTTTAAACCACGGTTTAAATCATGGTTTAAACCAAATGGTTTTTTTCAGAAAAAAACCAGTTGGTTTTTTTTTTTAAGGAATAATTTAAAATTCCGAATACTACAGATAGAATATGTTCTGATATCTTTTAAAATTATCCTTATAAGTATCAACAATAAGTTTTTATATCAATCTAATAGACATCTTAATGTTTTATCATTAAAAATTATTAATTAAACTTTAATTATAGACTGCATTTTTAATTAGTTTCTAAAATAGAGGTTTTGTGTTTTAACAACTTATTTTTAAACCTTAAAAATATCATTTTGAACAACTTATCACCATTATTACTGATGAATCTAAGTGCAAGATTCCATGTAAAATGTAGTAAACAGGCAATATTGTATTATATTATATACTAAATGTAAAAAATAGTATCTCTACATAAAATATTAAAAATTGAATGATTTCAATGTCCACATAAGTATAGCAACAATTGTTTATTTACTTTGTTTTAATTACTTTCAGAAGGAATATTAATTGTTATCTGAACATTTTACAAATACTTTTATTTAGAAGTATGTAACAAGTAATTATAAAAGGATTAAAAAAAAAAAAAACTGGTTTAAACCAAAAAACCCGGTTTAAACCAAAAAAACCTGGTTGTTTGGTTTTTTTCAAATAAACCGGGTTTTTTTCCAACCCTGAGCCAAAGTAGTCATTGACCACAGACTTTCAATGAATTGAATGCATCCATACACCTTAATGTATTTAAAGTCATTTGGCTCACCCTGTAAATAAATTCCCAGTCGATTGCTGTCAAAAAAGATATTGAAAACAGTTGGATATTATAATATAGTTCTAAATACAAAAGTTCAAAATTCTACGGGTTAAACTTTTAGAGTTATACAAAATACGAAATAATTTTTGGCGCCAAATAAGGCGATATTTCGGCGAAACTCATCAATGTCGACGACATTTGGCGAGATTTTAAGAATGGACCAACAATGACAGATTGTCGCCAAATTTGGCGATATTTCGCCAAAACTCGCCAAGAACGATGACAAATGGCGATACTTTGGGCATGGACCAAATGACTGACTATCGCCAAATTTGGCGACATTTCGGCAAAACTCGCCAAGGTCGAGGACAGACGGCGAGATTTTGGGCATGTACCAAACAATGACTGTCTGCAATTGTATTATATTGAAGATGTCCATAGACATTAAAGTGCTGAAATTCTTTTCGGTGGTCCTGTAAATAAACTCTCCAGTCGATTGGAACCAAAAATCGAGATGCACAACTAGATGTTACAACAATCTTATATATGAAATTTCATAATAGTTTTTGAGATTTGAGAGTTAAATATGCACACACGTACACCAAAAGTCGCCAAGCTTGGCGACTTTTGGCATAGTTCTGAGGGAGGCACGTGACCGTGGTCGGACCATTACCTAACTTATGTGGTAAGACGGTATTGTGCTTGAAATGGATGAATGCCCCTAAAATTGCCATTGACCGGAATGTACTGGAAATCTTTTGAGTGTTCCTGTAGCAGAACTGTAAATGATAAAGACACTTTTTTTAATGGAGAAATTCATTTTCTAACTCTTTACAGCATATATCACTTCTCAGTCGTTTGAAATAGCCCAATACCTCTAAAAAACGCTTTGATGTATTTCGGCCCACAGAGCGTAATGTATTTCGAATCTTTTAGGCGGTTCTGTAGATAAACTATCCAGTCAAATGGAACCGAAAGGGGAGGTGCACAACTAGATGTTATAACAATCCTAAATATAAAGTTTCAACATTCTACACCTAATAGTTTTTGAGATAGGCGAGTTTAATGAATTTCGGCCCATTGAGCGTAATGTATTTCGAATGTTTTGGCGGTTCTGTAGATAAACTATCCAGTCGAATGGAACCAAAAGGGGAGGTGCACAACTAGATGTTACAACTATCCAAAATATGAAGTTTCGACATTCTACGCCTAATAGTTTTTGAGTTAGGCGAGTTTAATGAATTTCGGCCCATAGAGCGTAATGTATTTCGAATCTTTTGGGCGGTCCTGTACATAAACTATACATTCGATTGCGACCAAAAGGGGAGGTGCGCAACTAGATCATAGAACAATCCTAAATATCAAATCTCAACATTCTACGACCAATAGTTTTTGAGATATACGAGTTACATACATACGTACGTACGTACAGACGGCATGGAAAAACTGACCACAATAGACTCGCCGCTGGTCAAAATGAGTTGCAGACGCGTTAATATGATCGTGCATGCTAGCCTACGATGAGACGCATCGAAAAAATTCTTAAAATTAAATTTAGAGGTAGTCAAAATCGGTTTTTTGTCGAAATTTGGCCCCCAAAATTTTTCGGGATCACATTACTTCCTTATACTACGTACAAGGAAGTAAAAAGGCCTACAAAGTTTTATTGCTTCAATTTATACACACAGAGGGGTTAGGCAAATACGCACTCGACAAAAGCGCTTCCATATGTCCGCCGAAGCAGCACATACGTTAGCGTGTAATGTGCTTCTCTGCATAATCTGAGAGCAAAACAGAAGACAATGACGTGAAAATGACGTCACACGCGAAGGAAATAAAATGAAAAATATGCAGAATTGCCAGAAAAAACTTCGGTTATTTTTAATGCGCAAATATGTTACAATTCTATTTGTTTCATATTTAATGCGTTTTCACTTTTTTGGGTCTTAAGAGCTGTAGAAATGAGTGGTTTCACTTAATTATTAAATTGAACAACTTAAGTGGCAACAATGGATTCCGTTGCTACGGATACTGTAGCAGTGTTAAAAATAGAATATGATATGATTTATTTATGTTCACTTTGCTAGAACTGCCATTTTGGCGTAATTAACGTCGGCAGTCGATGGCAAATAGCCAAAATGAATCACACATTAAAATTGACAATAAATGCAATAATTTAAAGGCATTATCAGCTAGTCATACTGGGTTTAAAAAATATTCTCATTCATCTCAAACAGCACTCGTATTTATAAAGACTTGCTATTTTATTACACCTTGTTTGGCGGGATTAAAAAACATTATCTATTCATACGCTCGTAACACCAACTCATATCAATCGGGACATAGAATTAGCAGTACAAATGAAAAAATTTAATTTTCTGAAATTTGGCGGGTTTTCCCTAACTTAAATCAATTTATTTAACTTGATGAAAATCATTTAAAATCGCCTTAATAACTGCATTATTTCTGAACAGAAAATTAAAATTTCAGGTTAAATTCTAGTAAAACCTACACTTGTTTTTAAAAATACTATTTCTTTACGCTCTCAGTAAATTGCGCCAAGCCTAAAACTGTGCAAACCACTAGAATCCACTTTCTCAAAAATCGGATTATAAGCCATTTTTTTTCGCCAAATTATAAAGTTATACACTTTAGTCTCTGAAATTTACAAATCCTTTTTCTTTTGCGTATAAACAATATAGAATTCCTGCTCCGATTTCCCACGCAGACGATATTTTAAGTAAAAAATAACCTAGCAAATATTCGAAAGAGAAAAAAGTATTATTCCTTTATTTTTAATGCAAGAGTATAAATCATTTAATAAATTCGCCAAACATGGCAACCTCGATGCTTATTTCTCCCTTTTTTGACTACAGGGGTTACAATCGCGGAGAGCAAAAATTGGCGATTTTGACGGTTTTTTTTATCAATTAATATCTCCTAAAGTAATTCGAATTTTAATTCAGCGGAAGACCTTCCTCGGAATTTTTCGAATCCGGGGACACCTCGATCGAAATTAAACTCCCAGCCGTTTCGGAGGAGATGATGTTACAGACAGACGCGCACAGATTTTAATAGTATAGAAAGAAGATAATAATGATCAATGCGGCACCAAGAACCAATGAAATAAAAGATGATGATGACGACAAAGTGCGCCCGAACCGGATGCACAAAAGTAGATTTTGCGTAAAAAGAAAACAAACATGGTTTGGCGACAATTAAAGCTTTAGATTTTTCTCTTTCCCCCCGCCCCTCTTCTTTGGTGCACTAGAAAATTGGTACAGATTTTTAGAAAATGTGTTTCAAGTAAACAGTTGAAACTTTCAAAAACTGTTTAACTAACTTGTTTCTTTAAAAATACATGTAACATACATACACTCTGGGTAAAAATAAAAAATTAATGATTTTTTTTTTTTTTGTTTCTTCAATTTTTTAGTAAAATATTTTAAATTGTATTTCTTTTTAGCCAAAATGAAAATCGCTCTTTATTATTCTCAGATAGTATGTTTCCTGACACCATATTAAATTTTAAGGTGATAAACTCAATAGCTTTGTAGAAAATATTATTAATTTTAAATTTTTAGAAAAGTGTACCAAACTGACATACTGTTCAAAAAATTTCATAGAGATATGTAAAAAGTTAATTAGTTCTTAAAAACTAATTAATGAATCAAATATTTTTATTTTATGCATATACTATTGTGTGTGTGTACAGTGGACAAAAAATTTCATTTCCATCTATACTTTAAATGAAATAATGATGTTAATTCCTTTTACTCGTCGAAATGTTCCACCGTGACCTTAAATTTTATAGTAGAGTTCGAAATTACTCTTAATACAAAGGAAAGTAGCTCACCGATTACATCTTGCCTCTTGCTGTTTTATTGGTTAACAAGAATTTCGGTTAATACCAGGCCCTGATTATCACAGGGGCATATGCCCAGGCCCCCAATTTTCAGAGGGCCCTAAATTATTACAGTATTTAAATTTTGTTTAAGGTGTGTTTTTTTTTCGATATAGTAAACCTAATTTCTTTTCAGTTATGAATTTACAAGTTACAAATAGTTGAAATCTTCCACCCCCCCCCCCTTCAATCTACCTCTCCATAGAAAAAAATATCACAGCAGATTAACGATTTCTGAAAAAAGAAGCAACCAGGTAAGTTGCCGGACCCAAACCGGAAGTTTTTTAAGTGGCTACCCAGCAAGAATGGGGCACCAATAAATAGGAATTTGCCGATTATAATTATTAATATAGTAAATAGTCAGGCTTTTAGTTGTAATTTTTAAGTCTTTATTTTTAATAAAGCTCATTTCATTATGTTGATGTTTCACGTGTTTATAATGTTCATAAACATTCTCATTTATCTAATATTAGTGTGTTTCATGTTGGATACATTTAATCATGACAAAGATTTATATGCAAACACAGAAAAAATGTATCAAGTAGTTGTCAGACACAATAACAACATGCAGGGGACCCGCATTCAGACTTCTGCCTCAAGCCTCGGTTTGTTACAATGGGGCCCTGGTTTAAAAAAAAAAATAAATAAATAAATAATTCTACCCTTCCTAACGAGGTTCGGCTGTATTTAAAAATAGCTGTTTTACATTGTCGAAAGGGGCCCCGACCACCCTCAGCCCTTATATATGCCACTGGTGTACGTAGTAGTTAATTTTCTTTCAATTTCTTCACTTTTTTTACTGAAATTTCAAGTCTTTATTCCGATGGAGGAAAACATGTGAAAGGAATTTCCTAAACGCAAGTTTAGTTTTTAGGACAATCAAAAACAATGTTTTAAATTTTATAATGGTGCTGCCATCTATTGAATAATAATTGAAATAAAACTTTTATTTTAATTTGTTTTACAACAATCTTTATACACATTTTTAAATATCGCTTGGAGCAAAATCAAAGTAACGGGTGCACTTTCGCAAGAACATTAACAAATATTTAAGGTAATTTATTTTCCAGTTATTGATTTTACGTAAAAATTTTTATATGCTTAATAGTTGAACTAAATTACCTCTCACATGATTAAAATCTCCATTCTTATGTAAAAACATAGATTTTTCAGTTTAGTACTGTTTTAGTATATTATATTATTAATTTTAAATTTTATTATAGTTATATGCTTCATTATTATTATTAATTTATTACAGGTATATGTAAGTTTCGATGTTATTATCCTAACTATAAAAAAATTAATGTAGGTCAAATATGAAGTGATTGAGGCTAGCAAATAAATTAAGTAAAAATGAATCAGATGAAATTGATCAAATACAATACAAATAATTAAGTACTATAAAATTATGAGAAAAAAAACGAAACTTAAAAGTATTTACTTTATTGTGTTAAGTAGCATAGAAGTATAGAGACATACTTTTTAAAATCCAATTAAATAATAGTAAAATTTATACACGCTATTATTAGAAAACTTAAAAACTGATACTTTTTTTTCTATGAGTTTATGTGGCATTTGTTAGTATCTGTATATATAAGCTCGAACATACTTTTTTTCATACACATACATGTTGGTACATGTGTAATTTTGAATGAAAGAAAACATATTTTAATATTACCCATTTTTGCCCATAATATCATAGGGTATTCTCTTTGATAATTTTGAAGAGGTGTGAAATGGGCTTGTTTGATGATGATATCGTTCTCTGGGACTCTGCACAGATTTGAAAATATTAGAAAATAACATAAATCTTACCCTAGATGAAGTATGGAATTTTGCTAAATGCCACAAACTGTGTTTCAGTCCCATGAAATCTATGGCCGGATTCTTTACAACCAATAGAAAACTACTTAACAATAGTCCTAGCATCAGGGTTGGCTTTTTACCGGTAAAAACTGGTTTTTACCAGGGCATGGTAAAAACTAGGTTTTTACCAGTAAAAACCTGGGGAAAAGGGGTAAAAACCTAACGATACAATAAACTCCCCGAGTCATAAACTGTATATTAATGCTATTTTTAAAACTGTATTCCCATGTAATTGATATGGATATATCATCATCAGGACATCATGATGATGCAAACTACATTATGTGATTGTGCAAACTACATTATGTAACAAATAATATTTGTAAGCATTTAGTTTTCATTAAAATGATTAAGATAAGTTAAGTGTAGTAAAAGTATATTTACAATTTTCCTTTAAGTAAAAATTATTAAACTAGACTGCATTACATAATTGTAATAAATATTGTAATGTGCCTTCTCATAATAATAGTTTTAATAAGTTTAATAATGATAAATGTACATTATCTATAAATTTGAATTTCTTGTAAGATGAAAACATGGATCAAAGTTTTCTGTGTTTATTATATTCCTTAAAATGAACTATTTTCGTATAGCATTCTTTTACTTACCAAATCAGACACTGAATTAGGTGAATATTGTTATATAGAAATGGAAATAGTGATATTAAATGTCCTGAACTTTGTTTCCCTGAGAAAATGAAAAAATAGCAGATAAATCTTCATTGGTTGCTTGTGGATTATGGCTGATTGACTGCAGTAGGATCCTAATCCTATTGGGGAATACCTTCCTATTCCTAAGGGATCCTAGCCAGTATTTATGTGCAATTTCTGAAAAAAAAAATCCACGGAAAACTCCGAACAGCTAGATCAACAGGCACGACCAGGGTATGAACCTGGAACCTCCCACCATCCAGTTTCGATAGCAGAACCTCTCAGCCATTGATGGAGAGATAAATCTTCAAAAAGTGACAAAAAATAGTCAAATTATTTTCTCAAAGGTTGTAAAAACCCTGGTAAAAACATGTTTTTCCAAAGACGGTAAAAACCGGTAAATACCATCAGACGGTAAATACCGTCCAACCCTGCCTAGCATAGTTTTAAACCATCAGCTTCTTATGATGGAAAAATACCCAAAATACTTGGGTTTGTACTGAATCCAGAAATTTTCAGTAATAAACACATTGACTATCTCGTACACAAAAGGGCAAGAAACGATTCAACAGCTTAAAGTACATTTCAGGACATGACTGGGGAGCTGAGGCTAATACTTTTCAGAAATATTTGCATTTCCCTCGCTGGAAACATTTTGGAACATGGATATCTGGTTTACTGCTCTGCTTCTGATACTAATCTTCAGAAGCTTGAATGGATACAGCTTAGTGCAGCTTGAGTTATCACTGGACTTCATATTTCTTGTCCCAATGACATAGTGCTCTACAAGACAGCTCTGCCTTGTAGAGCACTATGAGAATTTATTTACACATATCTCCAACAGCATCATTGTGCTGCTGTTATGTTGCACAGAAGCTGCTATTGCATGATAGGAAAATCCTCCTTCACAAAGACTGATGATTCTTCCCCATTCAAACTCTGTAAGTTGTTAAAATTTTGCTCTCTGCCATCCACAAGGTATAGTTGCGTCTTACTTCACGTTTACCACAAACAGATAAATACAGACTATTTTAACCCATTCGTGCCTGGATATTTTTGCGACTTTCTTCGATTTTTGCTAACACCAGCAGTAATTGATAAATTTCTGATGTCAACTTTTTGAACAAGGGATGATTTCATTTAAAATCATTATGTATAAAAATTGAAATGTCAACATCCTACTGGGCCATATTAAAATATTTTGTGGAATTGAGGTTTGATACTCGCGAATAAAGGCTAGGAAAAATAAATAACGTTTTCGACTGATAGCGTAAATGCCGTCCCAAAAAAGGGACGCTAGGCATAAATGGGTTAAACATGCTGCTACGCATGCCTTTATTTATACGGTTTCAGCAGCAGTACAGAGGGCGCTGCTCAGCCGACGCATGTGTAGTGGCTTTGAAATTTTATTCATTTGCTTTACACAGTATAATTTGCATTTCCTGAAAATTTCAGCACAATCACATCATTCTTTCATGCTGTTGCATTTCTTTGCAAACAGGAGTATAGAACCCCTTTTGGATAAATGCCTATTTTCGAGCATTCAATGTATGTATGTACAAAATTGTCAAGAAAGAGTTTGTAATTCTTTAATAAATCATTAAATTTTCGTTAAGTGAACAATTTCTGATTTTTTATTATTATTTGAAGGAAAAAAAAGTATTTCATGAGGCTTTAATTTTAGAGATTACAATGAGCTCACAAAAATTGCAAAAATTAAAGCCACATGAAAACAAATGGTTTTACAATATTTGAACTGTGCACCAAGTGCTCCTCTGAGCAGGCTTCACCGAGCCACATTCTTGAATGTCAGGGGCTAAACCTTTTACAGATTGAATTCAGATCCAGGCATATTTTAAATTAGTTTTTTTAATATTTTGTCTCTTAATGTGTTAGTTAAAGGATATTAGTCATTTAAATTGGGGGGGGGGGGATTTATACAAGCCGTTTCACTGTGTATCCACAATTGGGAGCATGGGTCATTTCTGGCTGCATTTTTACATTGGATTCAAAAAACAGAATACAGTGATGGGTAATTTTTGAATAAATTTTTAATTTGATGTTCCCAATTGGAAACATTTGCCTGCAAAAGGTTAATAAACAAGATCTTTTTGGTTCTCCAATATTAATATTGCACTTCCTCAGGGTGTGCAGATTTATGGAACTGATCTCAGGACCCTTGCTAAAGGTGGGGTAGGGGGAGTTCTCCCCCCATAACACTCGCAAAATTCTATTAAACTTGACATAATTAGATACCTAGTTGGCAAACTTGGTAAAAAAAAATTTAACAAAAACTATAATTTACTTTCTATTTCTGGTACACTTGGCAAAATTATGCAAGCCCAGCTGTCAAAAGTATTTAAGTTTAATTGAGTTAGTTGGTAATATAGTTGATAGTTAAGTAGTTAGTAATATAGTTGATAAAAAATAAATAAGTTGGTAAAAACGGATTTTGGACTTAATTTATCGACATCCCCCCCCCCCCCACACACACACACACTAAAAAATGTCTAAGCAATGGCTCTTGCCTGGTCTAGCACTGATAGACTTTTGGTGATGTAAAAGAAAAAGAATTTTCTTTAACCCTTTCGCTTTCAATCCACCCGAAAATGCATGCTCCCGGATATCCGGCCTTACGGCTGGATGAGACTTCTGATTCTTCTTTCCCCCGTGCTTTGCAACATTCATTTACAAACGTCAAGTGTGGAAAACCCCTTTCTTGTGTTTGCTATTGTTACCCCTCCCCCTTTGGGTGATCAGCTGTATTTACGAGCACGTACAATTACGAGCACGTGCTTTGCAAATACTTCGGGGGAGGAGACGGGGGAATATACTCCATTCACTGCCACTGATACTTTGCACTCCTGTTTCAACAGAGATAAATCTACACAGGTACAAAAGAAACCTGTTTCATGGGGGAAAGCATACAGAAACATTTCTCGGGCATTTCCGGGAGTTTTAGCAAGCATTCCAAATCAAAGCTTGGGAGCGAAAGGGTTAATAAAAATTGCATGGTTTTTTTTTAAACTTTTTTCACTACCGTAATTTGAAGCAATGCTTTGTAAACCAGTATTGTAATGCCAACCATAAAGCAAATAAGTGATACGAGTGTAGTAGAGATGCACTGAATA
The DNA here is from genome assembly GCA_038373885.1 of Cheiracanthium punctorium. Taxonomy (NCBI): domain Eukaryota; kingdom Metazoa; phylum Arthropoda; class Arachnida; order Araneae; family Cheiracanthiidae; genus Cheiracanthium; species Cheiracanthium punctorium. The sequence goes on along the minus strand of JAWZYV010007565.1, from coordinate 746,068 downwards.
CCATATTTTGCCGAATACCGAATATTCGGTTGAAATTCTAAACGCATATTCGGCCGAATACCGAATACTTGGTTAAAATTTAATAAACCATTATTAAACTTTGTTTGCAATGACTAATTTAATTAGTTTATTCTTAAACAATATTTCATATTTCATATGGTGTGAAACTTCAAAAATTAAAATCCTGAAAGATTTAATAGCCAAGTGTTTCCTTTATATATTATTACTAACTTTCCTAAATATTAGTGAAATGCTGGTAATTTTTTTACCTGCATATTTTATTTAAAAAATAGCAGTTAATTGACTTTACATATTTATGAACACTTAATGTTATGAGATTTTTTTTTCCTGATTACTATTTCAAATTTAAATGAGATAGTAATAGCAAGGTTAATGTAATGTGTCATAAGATTTAAGAAAAATTGAAAAGCAACGAAATTTAAATTGAACATCTGAGTGTTTTCTCTTACATTAAAACTAATTTCATTGTGATATTAGTTTTTTGTGTGATTGTGGAACGCTATGTTAGGACTATCCGCCAAGGAGGGCCTTGATAGGAAGACTTTCTAAGGGTTTCTAATGCGTATTCACATGTGATATTATAAGTAACAACTTGAATCAATTTAGTACTATGGTGCTATACTGTATCTTTCATTTGTGATATAAAAAATATGTATTTGTTTACCAATTGGTGAATACTTTAATTTGTTTACTATTCGGTTGCCGAATATTTAAGTATTCGGCCAAATCGAATATTCGGTTTGTCTGCCGAATAGGCAGTATACCGAATACCAACGGAATATTCGGTGCATCCCTAGAGTGTAGTAAAACTTGGATTTTGCATGGAAAAAAAAATGTAGGCAGGGGATAGATCAATTTTACATTCATTAGTAAAGGCTGAGCCATCATTCTGTTTTATATTTGTTATCAATAGTTGAAAACAAAACACATTATTATGAAAACTGATGCAAAGGAATATTGCTCAGCTAACGGTACTTAATTTTTTTTTTTTTAAATTGACCTTGTAATAAAATTAGAAAACTTTAGAGAAATAGCTTTCCATAGACAGCTTACTTTTCTGAAAAGCTATTTCTTCGCATTCAAAAATTATTTGAAATAGATTTTAATATTCATCCTTTAAAAAAATGGAAAAGTATTTCAGTTTTATAAGTGATTAAAAAAAAAAAAAGTTGATCAAAATAATATTTTAAATTAACTTATTAAAATTATCAAAATATCACAAGCCCAATCTCAGATTTAGAAAATGGTACAGTTTTGCACATTCCTTTGCAACATATCATGTAAATTTGAAAAAAATTTACTGCAAAACTACATTTAATAAGTCAATTAATAGAAAATTCTTCTTACCCTGTTGTCATATTCTTTAACATCGAGAATTATTTTAAGATTTAGCTTTATGCATTCTTCAATTCCTTCTTCCAATGTTGCCACTTTTTCACCTTTAAAACGATCTCTAAAATAAATACCTTTTGTTGATAAAATATATAATAAAAAACTCTCTAATTTAGATTCTCAAACTATACAGAATCATAAAACAAGTACAGCAGAGAAATAATTATCCAACATAAATGAGAGGGCTACGAGCCATAAAATGGACTATTTAGTTAATCATCACTGGACAGCAGTGTTGAGAAAAAAATTAATTATGACTGATTGAAAACTAATGATTAAATATTCAATTGTGATTTATAATTAAAAACTTTATTCAGTAATCATGATTGATGTCTGAATTAGTTTTAATTATTAATTATTTAAATTTCTATCAATTCCTCTGAATTAAACTGAGGACAGCATAATTGTGGGGAAATGAAACTACAATTTCAAGGGAAGTTTCACTTCCTCACAATCTAATATTAGAGCAATTGATTGATAGTGAAAAAGAAAACTTGGTACATTTTTCTTCAGTTTTGCAAATCACTTATTGCACTATTGATAATAGTTTAAATTTTTAAAATTCAGTTATCTATTTGTGCTAACCCTGTACTCTGACATAAAAAGATAGTTGTCACGGTAAATGAAGTCACTATTATAACTGAGTTTAATGGTATTTGTGGTGAATCTCCCTCCCTTTAAACTAAAATCCATTGTGCATCACTAGTTATTATTAAAATTATCTTCCTAATTTTAGTTGAAGATAATTTAAACCCAGTTTCAATCTTGTTTATAAAATCATGATATCATGATACACTTTTTTTTTTTTTTAAATTAAAAGTCATGAATTATTCTTAAGGTCCAGTTTTGACTAAAATTGGATACCAACAAAGCCAATGACAGTTAACAAAAACTACTAAATTGTGATTTTAAAAAAAATCAGAATAGGGAACGATAATTAATGATTAATATGGGAGAAAACCCTGCTAACATACATTTTAATGTAGCACATACCGATAAATATGATTTGCAGCAGCATCTAATTCTCTGATTTCAACAAAAGTTTTGGATGCCAGGTTCCCAAATCCATTGGTCGTTCTTTCAATAGTATCGTCATGGAATAACACAGCAATGTTATCTTTGGTAAATGACAAATCTATTTCAACACCATCTGCCCCATTTTTCTTAGCCTACAAAGAAAAAAAATGTTTAAATAGAATAAACATGTGTGAATCGTTTTATAAAATAATTAGTTCAGTGTAGAAACATAAGCGTACTAGCCGCCTCCGGCGACCAGTTGGTTTCATCATCTTAATAAATCTTGTGTTTCTCACCGGCTTCCTTGGTTCTGAAATATCTCAGATTCTGAATGGAATTTAAAATTAAGATGGTTACAAACAGGGGCAGCCCTAGGGTAAATGGCGCCCCTGCTAACGTAAAAAAAGACGCCCTCTTTTTATGCTCTACTTAATTTGTGAGTTCAATATGACGCCCCTTCGAAGCCGGCGGCCCAATGCGATTATTACCTTGCTTACCATGCCAGGCCGCCCCGGGTTACAAAAATAAGATGGTTTAAGGATAAAAACCTACTAAAAGGTACAAATTATTTTCGTCCTACATTAATTCTGAAGAGCTTCTAGATACATCGGCCATTATCAAAAACGGAAAGGAAAAAAAAAATGTAGGAAAATCTGAAACAATTGCAGATTTTTTGGGATAAAAGATAGTTTTTTTGTATATTATACGAACAGTGATTTTTTGGGGCTCGATGAAAAGTAGCCTGTTTGTTAATCCAGGACTTAGGCGGGGAGGGGAATGCGGTATATTGAAAAATATCATTTTTCACCATAAAAATTTAGATGCTTTATTATTTCTTTCTATGGGGATATATTTAAAGAGCATGACAAGTATTTCTAATAAAGTTTTAGAATATTTCAACAGCATTAATGTGTGCAAAACTTCTTGTTTTTGCTCTAAACATACTGCCTGGCAACAAGTGATACTGAAAAACTTTCTTCTAGATTTCTTATAATTAGATAAAGCATTTATATTTTGATACATATTAGTAAAGAGACTTAAGAGAACTGGATTATATAAAAAAGAACATAATAAAATTATAATTTCTATTTTTGAGGTCAGACCTGACTTTAGATATTTGATGGCCCTCAATGGAGAGAAGATAGGCAACCCCATATATACGTGTACAGACATACATAATATGTTCGATCATTTGAGAGTATTTTCTTTACATTTAAAAAGTGAAAGGGGAAAAGATGTGATGAATAGAAATTATTTCAAAATTGCTGAAGTGTGTTCCTTTGAAAAATCGGTCATTAGGCATCTATAGTATACTAGTACAGTGAAACCTGCTAAGTTGACCACCCAGTGGTTTAACCTTTTCCTGGTCAGTTTATCAAGGGTACAATAGTTACTTTTAGATTATTGTACTTTACCATCTATGTACTCATACATTGCGTGTTTGTGTTTTAAGGCAAACCTGCAAGCGGTGTAGCTGCCTAGGATGAGGGGTGCCTTGGTAGGAGGACTTTCTAAGGGGTTCTAATGCGTATCCACATCACATCTGGAGAAAACCTACCAAAACTCCAGACCTTTAGATCGACAGCCGCGCGATGGGACCCGAACCCGGGACCTTCACACCTCGGCCGTCTACCATTTTTCAGTGGCATAACTCATACATTGCATCATACTACATGTAGTATGCTACAATATTATATAAAGTATGAAATCAAATTACGCAAAATGGAAATAATACTGCTTATTAGGGTTAAACATTAATTATAAGTACATATTACTGTGTTACGTTTTAATTATTGGATATTGTCATAGTGGGCAGTCACGTATCCAGAAAAACAATTTGGGGGGGGGGTCCAAACAGTTAAAAAAAGGCTGAATTTTTCACAAAAAAGACTATATCATTATCATTTTAGTAACAAAAATGACAATTTGGGGGGGGGGGGTGCAGACCCCCCCCCCTTAAATACGTCCTTGATAGTGTGTATAAGTTGATACAGAAACAAGTTAATTTAATAATGAAACTCAATTTATTACTGTATTAATACATTTTGCATAGTGTGCATGTATTAAGAGTTTAGTACTTCAAAAATACCCACTACTGTATATGTACTTAAAGTAGTTACAAAAATAAATTGAACTTATATAAGGAAAAAAGATGAATGATACACATCAAGAATCTGAACTCAAGAATTAACCTTGCTTTGTCGGCAAGTTTTACAGACTTTCGAAAAATAGAAAGTTGTTAAAAGAAAGGTATAGAAAAAATTCTGGAAATGGTCAACTTACAAAGGTTCTGAGCTATGGTTTGGGACAAATTCTACCTAATTATCTGGTCAACATACAAGTTACACAGGTGGTCAACTCAGTCTGGTCCACCACTCAATGTTAAAGTAACCAAGCCATTCCATTCAGGCACAGGTGGTTAATTTCATAGGTTTCAAAGTACACATATTAGAACAAAAACTCAGGGAAATTAAGTAAAAATCTATCAATATACTTTCAAAAAAAGAAGTATTTGATCAGAGACCCTAGGTTGTTGTCTAGGTTTGCCTAACAGTAAAGGCCACTCTGTCTGAGGTGGGGTAAAATGGTGGCATAATTAGACTTGGCAAAGTTCTAGATGATCTAACTTTTTCTTTTTTTTTTTTTTTTCCTTTAGTAAATATTCCTAAAACAATGTTATAATTAATAGAACTGGCATTCTAATTTACTGTTTATTGTCAGATATTAATTTTGTAGAACTAAGTAACCTATGCCATATACTGAGTGAACCTGAACTTTATAATAGTTAGCATTACTTCCTCAGTTAAATATTTTGGGAAATAATCCTTTTCAGTATTTTTTTTTTCTTTCAGTATATTTAAGAATACAATAGATTGGGAACTTTTTATCTCATTTAGCATTAACATGATTTTTATTATAAAAATATTCAATTACCTTTATACTACATTTTTTACATACCCCCATTTTTGCCCGTGGTGAGGAAAATGGGGGTATCAACAGGGCTGGATTTACACATTTTTGCGACCTAGGCCAAAATTGAGCCCACCCCCACCCCTCGAAAAATTGATCAATAGTTCCAATTTAATATGCATAATAATTCGTTTTTTTTTCTCATCAGCACTATATGTCACGTAAAAAAGTGTTTTATAAAGTACAGGTTTTTTTTAAGATTGTCAGATAATTTACATTATCTATTATCATTTCGATAGGAAGACCCTGAATTTTACCATTGAAAGCCACGAAACAGTTCAGTTTTGTGAAACTTATGAAAAGTCATCGCAAAACACAGGATTGCATTGTAAACTTCGTGCGATTTTTTGACACGTTAGACGTCTTTGGACATGTTAACTTTCTGCAAAACTTCAGAATCAGTTTCTGTTCTCAACATTTTTATGGGTAACATATCAGAATCAGAATGCACTTTTCTGGCGATCTTTTAGATGGAACTACGAAACCAGAAATGTCTGTTTCATTAACTGCACGATGTTTCACTGCTATATTTTGAAAGAAAGAGTTGATAGTGCGTTTTCAAAATTTTTTAAATTATAGACGCATTACAATCAAAGCAACAGACTTTTTCTCGAGCAGACATATTTACCGTTCTGTGCATGTGTGTGGTGTGGTTCTTTTTTCAGGAACGTTGGGATATCTGAAGAGCACAGACAGTCGCACGCCTTTTCGATGATAACTTACTTTGAATAATTGTTCTCTCCGGTACCCCTCATTTCCTCAATGTGATTGTTCTGCAGCGGATCTCTTGGTTCTGCGACACATGTCGTCGACTTGTACATGGTCTGTGCTAGGGTGCTCTGCGAGCAATTCTGTGTCCGCGTGGGTGGGGGGGTAATGGATCTCCATACATGGGTTTTCTATAGATAAGAAATTGTACTAGGGAAAAAAGGAATTTTTTGGAAGCCATAAACGTGTTTTTCTTGGGCAATAATCACTTAAAGTAAGTCGCTTTCGTTTCTCCTTTCCAGTCTTTTTCCTCATCCGTGATTGTTCTGCAGGGAAGTTCTTTGTTCTGCGCCCTTTAGACTGCTGTGCCCTAGGCCATGGCCTAGGTTGGCCTTATGGGAAATCCGGCCCTGGGTATCAATACTTGCCAAATTAAAAATGAAACAACAGAAACGCATTTTCATAACATTAAAAAGCAATGCTATATTTTCAGTCTACATAAGTCAAACGTTTGTAATGTACATCGATAGTTTAATTAACATAAATTTAACAGCTTGATTTTTTTTTTCACCCTTAAAAAAAGGGGGGAGCTTTTCCCACTATCCCCCCCCCCTCATCTGAAAGTACAGTTTATGCAAAACTAATTTTTATCATGATAAAAAAAATAAATGTCTTAACTACCTCTCTTATTGCTATAACAGTATTTTCTGGTGCATCATGAGCTCCACCTCTATGTGCAAACACCGGTAATTCCTTTGAATTTCCTTTATATAATACTTGATTCGCAATCTCCTCATCTACTTGTTCAAATACAATATACTGAAGTCCTAGCGCAACAGCTATTACAACAATTACAGATAAATAAATCGAGAACATTAAATAATGTTGAAAAAAAAAATAAAAATAGCTATAAAACCAAATTTGCGCACAAGAAATTATAATCGTCAGAGGTGGAAACTGTCTAACATTCATATCTGCTACTACTAATAATCAATTTCATAACGCTTTTATAATTTAAAAACAAACAATTGATTACTAAAAATGTCAGTATGCTTATCTCAGTCTCGTTTAACATTCAGAACCATGTCCAGGAGATCAATGTTTAAACTATTTGTTTATATTTTACAGGAACTTGATAATTTAAAACCAACAAACCGTGGCTATACATTACCGGCTACCTGGCAACGAAGTACTTACGCTGCGCTACCAGCCGACACAGAAGCAAAACAATTCCCAGTGGGCTGCTCCTCTCGGCTCATGTTCCTTTAAAGGTAAGGGCTTATGCATAGGCCCGTTGCTTAGCGACGGCCCCGAGCCAGTCGGGGTGCAGAACAACAACAACAACAATTTCCCAGTCTTTGGAAGATTCATTGAACACATCCTGAATGTTTTCCTTTCAGTTTCGAAATTTCTACAATGTTCTGTCTCATGCTACCTGTCATGTCACATATGATGGTGATGCAACTTTGTGCTGTCGTTTTTGCGAATGAAAAATAAATAAATAATTTTTAAAATATTGTGTTAAAAGGAAAAGTTGTAGCATAAAATGTCAATTAATACTGCTCATGCTGAAGGTCGAGTCCTTATTTATAGCGGGGAAATGTGAGTACATGCATTCATGTTCTTTTTTTTTTTTGCATGAAATCTACGCAATTGCGAATTGTTATTCATTACATATGCTTTTAACGTAGCAATAATCTCTTCTTTGAATTTCGAGTATTGTAACTTCGACTTTTAGCGTTCTAGCAATTTGTTATTTTGAAACACAAAAAAGACAAAACGTTTAAATTGCATGTAATCATATGTGCGGAAGACTCCGGATTTTGAACTGAGTCCCGGGCTTATTTTAAATTTCTGTTTTCGACCTCATAATTTTCTTCATTATAATAATTTTTATTACACAGTAAAAATATGTATTTTTGGTTTATAGCTGCCAAAAAACCGAGATAAATCACCAAGGTGGTGATATTGAAATTTCGCTAAGTCGTTGCAGTTCTTTAGGTGTTTACTAAGAAATATAGGACTCCGAAACATGTGACACAGTGTGTTCAATGAGCGTTAAAAAAAAAAAAAGAGAGAGAGAGAGAGATTTCAAAATGGTCTCCTAACATTTTTATCTAGTGGCTCTTTGAAAATCTTAATGACTAATTTATTACACAGCATGATTAGTAATGATGTACCGAGTACATAATTTTGAGAGGAAGCGCAGATTCTCAATTGTGATTCTCTATGAAAAATTTTGCTTTAAACTGTCGGCTGATAATGTAAAGTCAACATGCTTTCTTTTATTTAGTTTTACATTCACACTCTATTTCTAACAAACACATACACGCTTTCTTTTCATACAATAACATAACATATTTCATTCCCTTCCATCCATAACATGAAAAAATTTCAAATTCCTAAGCGTGCATCGCCCACGATGGATCACCAAATGAAACGTAAACACAAACATTGATATGTAAACAGCACCATATACAGAATATAGTCCGGCACTTTTCTGTAGAACGTCACGTCTCAGGGATTGCAACCTCTTCTGCTCTCTTAGTCATAATCTCCGGGTTCCGTTATTTTGGTTTTTCTTGTTCAGCAACGCGCGTGTGATAGAGATGAGTTCGGGCTCATTTTTTGAAGCCCGAGCCCGAAGACTTTTAATCCGAGCCCGAGCAATATTATTAAAGTTGGAGCCTGAGCCCGCCCGAGCCCGAAATTTCAGCTAAAGACAAAAAAAATTAACTACTTCATTAATAGGATACGATAAATTTTGGAGCTTCACACACCTTCTAGTCCCCCGTGCCGCTATTTTGTGAAATAAGTACGTTTATTTATCCCATGAATCACTTCTTAAAATCTGTTTCAAGGAGTATGTTCAACAAAGGAGAAATTTTTCACGAGCCCGAGCCCGAACGCAATCGTGAATTACAGAGCCCGAGTCGGGCCCGGGCTCGGGCTGAGCCCGTCTCATCTCTAGCGTGTGACACAAAAGGTTGTGACATTCAGCCATCCCAGACAGCACATCAAACTTGCAGCAAGCTTGATTTATCAAGTCAATAAACTTGAATTAAGCTTGAAAATTTCAAGTGTGTAAGCTTAATGCAAGATTGAATCAAGTGTTCTAGTTTACACTTGCCCAGCTTACATTAAGCTTGACATAGCAAGCTTAATTTCAAGCTTAAAAAATTTTCCTAAAAAAAAAAATTTCTAAATGCAAGGGGCGCCCGTCAGCGAACTCACCCCACATACTTTATTTTTCCATGCATTTTCCCCTCTATGCTGAAATTTTAAGTTATTTTAATCTGTTTCCATCAAATGTCCGCGGCTGGGTTCGATCTCGGGAACTATGGGCTGGGAGGCCAGCGTGCTAACCGTTCCGACAATAAGCCTCGCGCTGCTATGACTAAAGTTTGAAGTGACTGTTGTCACGCCGTTTTCTGGCCAGATCGATCAGTATGGGCGATGCCGATAAGTTTCTTTTATTTTTCCATGGGATGAATCAAAATTTAAATAATGTTATGTGTGATTTATAGACTCTACTAATAGGGAAATAAGCATAATATAAACTTAAAAGCAGGACACGTTTTAAAACTTTCAATATCGCAACACTCATGTTGGGCAATACTGCTGGCCAAAATCGAGACAAACGGGATTGCGCCTCATTCTACCACCCATAAAGTGAAGTATATTAACTAACGAAATTGTGTTAATTATATTAAAATTTATTTTTAGGGCTAATAAATAAGTTAATGGAATTACTAATGTTAATTAGATATAAATAAAACTAAAACTACCCTCGTGTTACACTTCAGAGGGGCTTATCCCATTCATTCCTTCCCCTTGCGTGTTCTTATGTCCAGGTTTTGTGTGATAATAAAATAAAGCACAATTCTTACGAAATTTTCTTTATTTAATGAGCAAATTTGAGAAACGCTAGACAATTAATGTCCATTCTCTTTCACAGATGGCACCATCACCGCACACTTTCGAAAGGGAAAATCAAGCTGTATTCCAGCTTGACAGTTCATATGACTTCTGCAAGCTTGAAATGAATTAAACTGTCAAGCTTGTATTGATATGTCAAATTCAAAGAAATGTCAAGCTTGATATAAGCTTATGTGCTGTCTGGGATAAAGGAAGCACACTTGATTTTTATGATTATTTTACCAAGATGCCCTGCAGATACAGAAACATAAGCAAAATGGCAATTTAGCAAAACCAAATATCTTAAAAACTGGAACTATTTAAAGTAAAAACAAAGTATTAAAATGAAAAGAGGAAGGGCCCCCCCCCTCGAAAATATGCTAATGCTAGCCCTTTGCAAGACTAAAAAAAACATCAGTGGGTCCGGTCATTGCTTTAAGGGGCCCCTGGAAAATGTACTAACGCTGGCCCTTTGCGGGTTCCTCCAAAAAAAATCAGTGGGCCCAGCCATCGCCTTAGGATTCCCCTTGAAATTATGCAAACGCTGGTCCTTTGCGAGACTCAATTGTGAAATTATAAATAAATTTTTCACAATTTCATAAAAACAGGACCCCTGTCTGAAAAGTCTGGACAGATCCCTGCAAACAAAATAAGCAATTTTCACAAAAAATGGAAGCCTGAGAAATATTCCTGGATCAACCCCTGCTTAACTTCTGATGAACTGTGTAACTAGGGACTACGGAATGTGCCATATTGCCGCTTCCTGTTTTCAGTGCGTGGGCCTTGTTTATAGCAGGTGATGATGATCTGATGCTTTTGGCTGTCAGTTTTAATATTCCTTACATTATTTAGTATTTTTCTTTTTCCTTTTAGTTAAAAAGCTGCTTACTGTAAAGTGCAAAAAAAAATTGATTTGGTGCCAGATAAGTTTTAAATTTTTAAAAATTTGTTTTATTTTATTTTTCCTCCACCCTCTCCCACATTCTTCCTGCTTTTCTTGCTTTCTCCTTTTTCCAAGTAGCAAAACATTTTTATTTACTTTTTTTGTTCTCTTACTTCCTGCTTGTTGTGGAAGGAGGAAGATTTTACAGCTGAAGAAGAGTGGACCCTTTATACCTCACACAAAACGGTCCGTCTTGTTTAAATTTACTCAGAGACTGTTTCTCATTTTTAAAACTGAAAAATCCATGACTCATAAAAAATTGAGTATATTATAAGCCATCCAAAAGTGCAAAATAAACTTAAACAATCATGATTATTCAAACTGGATAAAAAGGAAGTTTTAAAAATTTAAATGTTAAATGTTTACTAAATAAGGTCCTCGAAAGTTTTATTTAAGTCCTTAGAAAGTTTTTAAAGGGTGAGAACTTTACAATAATTATGCTTTTCTTTTGTATAGTATCCTGTTATTCTGTGATGGTGTTGAACTTACGATTGAAGATATATCTACTAAGGAATTTGGTGGAACTAGAAAAGGGAGGATATATCTTACCACACACCGGGTAACTTTTTTTTTTCTATATGATTAAATAAATTTATTTGAAAAGGTTTGTTTTAAATAGGGGAATAAAGAATATTCAGTTCGGCTGAATAGTGCATAGATTTTTGTCAGAATATTTTAAGGACAGTTTCATGAAGAAAAAAAACAAAAATGCTGTATTTATTTAAATACACTAATTATTTAAAAAATCTCCCAATGTTTAATCAATTTTAAGTTTTATGATACGTATTTATACAGTAGTGAATTAAATGATTTACCCAAATGAAAATATTTTTCTTACAATACTGCAAAAGCATCATCTGTTATATAATTAGTATCCCAACTATTTAAAGTATGCAAAATATATAAAATACTTTGTTTCTCATACAACAGTAAAAAAATGTATATATCCTTTTCCTTGGTTTCTAAAGTTAAACAATTTAGGCTTTGTATAAAAGTCTCTATTTATGACTCTACTTTTTTTTATAGTATGGGAGGCACGTTAATTTCTAAAATTTTGTGTTTTAACTAATTGATCTATCTGAAACATCAAGGATACCCTTTTCTCTAATCAGTTTCTATAGTTGTGCCTTCATTCATTTTTGTTAATTTCTTTTGAATGTGCTCCAAATTTCATGAAGTGTGTCTTGTCAAATAAAAGCCAATGTTTTTGATCAAATTTTGACTCAGTGTTATTTTGTTACACCCTCACAGACAAGGCCAGTTATATGGGTTATTATGCTGACTTGGTTAAATAAATTTACAATGCAATGCTTTTACCATCTTGATATTTTTTATAGTGCTCAACTTATTAGAAAGCTTTCACTGCCATAATAGCAGAATGCTACAGTTTGAACATGAAACATAGATGGGAATAGGAAGATATAAATCATTTGCGATACTAAAATTTTGCCAAGACAAGCAGATAAATATAATCAAAATATGTTTAATATTTATTTATTTTTGTTCAATTCCCATTCCATGAAAAGAACTTGTACTTCAGCTAGTACATTATACTTGTGAATATATTTATAAAATTTCAGGTTGTCTGCTGGTCATGAAAATCATGAATGTCACGATTTTTTCTTCCTATAACCTAGTGTCCAGTTGTAGGGAAGGGGGGGGGGACTATCTTGCAATCTCATTGCTGCATCGGTTTTTCTTGCTGATTAGGATAGTCACATTTCATTCCCTTTTGACCGTTTCGGCAAGCGAAGAACGTTCTCAGAACGAAACTTCTCTTCTTAACCCTTCTCATTAGTTGTTGTTATTAGCCCACTTCCGGGCAAGGTAGTTAAAGCTTCTGGCTACGGACACTCTCTCATTGGTATTAGCAGAGAAACACATTTTTATTTCCTCCCTCATCTGTGGCAGGGAATTTTCTGTTCAAATGAGAATTCAAGCCACATTCAGAATAAAATTCATGTTCAACTGTTTCCTCTTTGAGTAGGGAATGATGGAGACTTGACTGGACGTCAGCAATGAGATGTTCGACATTTTGAGAACAGTCTAGAATTCAAACCTACGCTAGCTGCAATACTTAGCCCTTCCTCTTTGTGTGCTAGCTTCTCAGTGAGTTAAAATTTAAAACTATGAAGAAGAACAATTATATATACATATGTACAGTGGTGTCCAAAATTGCGGACACTTTTGGAAACAATTTTTTCTTTTCTAAGTTCGTATACGTATAAAAAATGTTACGTTTCAAAAATGCAAACTCTTTTACATCATTTAAAAGGTAATTTATTACTGAATTCAATACAAAAAGCAAAATTAAAATATTTCCAATATAAAAAATGTTAAGCCACAATAATTATCGAGATGCATTAGTTATTGAAAATTGCAGTGAGTTATCACTAGTTTGTAGGGTAGCCTTAAATTTTTATTACAGCTTCACATCGATGTTTTATTGAGCTGACGAGAGTTTTAAGCTCAGAAAAATAAGTGATGGCCTGGAAAGTTAGAAATTATAATCCCCTACACCACTGTATTTGTTTATCACATTAAAGTAATTTCAACTTTTATTCTATTACACACATTTAAATTTAGTTTTGTGTATTGAAATCAGTATTAAATTTTCTTTTAAAATGATATATGAATTTGCATTTTGTGAAACGTAGCACTTCCTATAAGCACGCAAAATTAGAAAACCTAAGCATTTCCAAAAGTGTCCACAATTTTGGCCACCACTGTATTTATATATATATATATATATATATATATATATACACATTCTAAAAAAAAGTAAAAACCGCTGGCGCTGTCAAAGCTTGTTGGCCTATCTCCTCCTAAACCGTGGGGATTTGAGTTTCGACTAAGGTGCCCACAGATTCGAAAAATTCCGAGGAACCTGCTAAGCTGACAAATTTCGGAAATCGAATTATTTTAGAAGATATTAATAAAAAACTGAAAACATAAACAGAATGGTTGCCAGATTTGGCTTAAAATCATTCATTTCTTTGCAACAAAGCATTTCCAAGTATCTAGAATCGCGTGAAATTTACAAACATGAGTTAGAATTACTCCCATTTTACACCAAAATAAAAACTATATGAAATAAGTAACTCAAAATGTGTTACACAAAGTTGACAATTTTCAAATAGTAACTTCGCTTAGACAACAGGAGTTTAGAATTAGCGATTATTCGTTTTTCCAAAACAGAATAACCAATATCTTGAAAATGAAAAATAATTGAAATGCAGATTATTTTAAAGCCGGTTCGGTCCAGCTGGATTATTTGCTAACAGTAGAAATATTTGGCGGCGTTAACTATGCCATTATAGCAGTTATAGTATACTTTGGATATTTGCTAATGTGACGAGATGATATAATTCATGGTGCTAAGTACGCCATCTGCAAACGATTATGTAAATGAAAATATGGATAACGGTTTTCCGGTAACCTTAAATGAACAGTAATTATAGGTTGTGAGCATGTGTAAATCGCCAAATAATGAAAAGTCGCCATGGGTGGCAAGCTATCCTATCTGTTCCGTAGCTTTTATTAACTTTACATGTACGCAAGTCGCCAAATAATGAAAAATCGCCATGGGTGGCAAATTTGCAAGGTGTCCAATAGGTTTTACATAATTAAAAATACAGCTCAAACAGATGTTCTGATTTTATTGCACTTTAGCTCCTAATTAATATAACTTTTGAATGGCAACATTAAATATTGTGTTTCTGAGGAGTGCAAATAATTTTTCCAGCGATTATAAGCGGAGTCCGCACTTCAGGTGGAGTGTAGCTCAGGACCCATACAATACAGATTCCCGTAACAAAATATCTTCCGTGTTATGAGGGGGAGGCGGTCTACTGTAGTGTGAAGTTTAAATTTTTATGTACCAATGAACCTGCAAGAACCAAGCAATGTGTAGCTCAGTAACATTCTATCTGATCCAATCTTCGGGTTTTGTCTGTTGAAATTGTCTTTTTTACGAATAAGCCTTATTAGGGGCCGAATTCCTCATACGAAAAGCGAGCATAGCGAGTCTTGGGGCCTTAGCCCCTAGTATATATAAAAGATCTCATTGAGATCTGCTTTATCTTCTTTGTTTCAGATCTGGGGGAGAAGAAAGTGAAGGGTTTTTTAACTCTATTACTTGAAAGATGCAATGTTTTTCACTTGTTTATTTAGAATTAAAATAAATTTCCTTAATCTTGTACTATACATATGAGTAGTTAATATTATAATTATATATACCGTAAATTCGGGTGTATAACGCGCACTTTTCAAACAAAAAATACGGTAGAAATTTAAGGGTGCGCTTTATACGCTAGTTATAAAAATGATAAATTTAAAAATAAGGAAAAGATGAGCATAAAAAAACGAGATTTCTACATGTATCTGAATGTTGTTTATTTAAAAGAAATTACATACCTTATGAACTTCAATTTCCATTATTGGGCAGCATAAAAATTTCATCCTATTCATCTTCCGTTATATTTTCAGGCACATGATCAAATTCAGTTTTATCTTCACTATCACTGTTATTCTGATCCATAAATAAATGTAGTTATGATGCGCTCCATCTAGATTGTTCGATATACTACTTTTTTTAAATGAGATTTTAATTATGTCAGGTTTAATTTCATCCCATGCTCGTATTATCCACTCACACACTATTTCTAGACTGGCATGACGCATTTCACCTCCTTTCGTAAATGTCTTACCTCCTTCCCACATCCATGTATTCCAAAATCGTTTTAAATTTCCTTAGAATGGTTTTTTAATACACACATTTAAAGGTTGAACTAATGGCATTAATCCACCGGGAATAACTGCCATGTCTGTGTTACACTCTTTCATTAATTTCTGTGTATTATCCGTTAAATGCGATCTGAACATATCCCAAAATAAGACTCTGGATTCCATAGGGCAAGTCTGTGATTCCAAAGTAAAGGGTGTGCGTTATACAGAGGATATACATAAAAATTAAAAAATGAAGTTTAAAATTATAGGTGCACGTTATATGCCGGCATTTACGGTATATTATTATAATATTACTATAATATGTTTAAAATTAGTCACATTTCAAATGAAACAAAATGGCGGTATGTTGTATTGTCAAGAAAATTCTCTTGCGGTCATGAATTTTTTTTTCTGCACTCCAGTAGACACCCTGATTTTTCTTAATTTATTGATTCTACTTATTATTTGTGCCTGCTCCACCATTAAATTGAGTGGAAATAAAACTTTTTCTCACTATACATAGTTAAAATTTCTAACTTAACTAGGGGTCGATGCAGACAAAAATTAGGTCCATTTTAATCTGTTTTATCAGTCATTTCAACCAAAAAAGTGACTTTTATTAAAAACTAGTATGAAAATTCAAAAAAATAAAAACTGAAATTCACAAAAATGGGACCCTGGAAAATATTCCTGGATCGACCCCTGACTTAACAAAAAATACCAGAAGCTGTTAAAATTTCGATAATTTGCAATTTTTCAAAAGTATAATTCTTTAAAATTATTTTTTCAAAATTAAATAATCAGTATTCCAAATTTACCATGGATTTTCCTGCATATTTATACTTCTTATTTCTTGGGGTTTCTATATTGCTTTTGAAACTTTATCTCTGGTATTTGACTCTTTTTTTTTTTTTTTTCCAGATAATATTTGTAAATAAAAATGAAAAGGATTCTCTGCAATCATTCAGTTTCCCATTTTGTGTCATGACTGGTGTTGAGCTTGAACAGCCGATTTTTGGTGCCAATTACATCAAAGGCAATGTCAACGCACAACCAGGAGGTATATATTTCTTATAAGATGTGTACTTTTAGTCTCAAATCAGTTTTCCTAAACATTTATCATTTTTCATGCTCTTCTCCCCCTCAAATTACAACTACTTAAATCTTAACAAGCCAGGGGGGGAAAAAATTAAAAAGAATAGTGAAATAGCCTTTACTTTGAATTTAAAAAAATGCCCTTTACTTTGAAAATTCAGTAATGAAGTGTTCAAGTTGAATATAGTCTGCTATTTAAGGTTTAGTTTTCTAAACAAGTACTTTTAAGTATTAACATCTGTATCAAACATAATGTTTGATACAGTTTAATAAAGGAAAATGTGTGAAATCAGTAATTCCTGTGACTTTAAGATATTATGTCTAGAGGAAAATTAAATCTGTTAATAATGTATAAGTGTATTCTACTTTTATTAAATCTTTATTACTAGCCGCTAAAGCCACCAGCTTCGTCACCCCATACCTTACTGTTCTTTATACTCAGTGCAGTGTTGGCCAAGTTACTGAACTCATTTCAACAAAAATCATGTTTCTTTGTTTTAACTGTATTTGTCATTAAATTTGTTTAGGTTAGGTTTGCTACAAATGGTACTTGCATATTATCCCGGCGGTCATTCCCGCCAAATTATTTTTTCATGAAATGTGCTGGCAAACAGTTGCCAATCGTATTCGGAACCATCAATAATTTAATTTGTCCATAATTTATCTGGGCGAAAAATCGATCATAACAGCAGACCGCCGGAATAATATGTAAGTACCCTACAAATTTTGGGTGTCATCATAAAAGCCGATGTTGGCCATACAGCGATGCCAAGTACTAACATTGAAAAATGTAAGAAGAGACATTATTGGTTACATTTCCATTCATAAAATGATTATGAAAATACTCTATTCTGCTATTGTGTACTTTTCTAGTTTAATAACACCAGTGTTAACGTGCCAATGTTAGCAACCCAATGTTTTTGGTTACATTATTTAATACGTATCTTTGGTTACAATAATATAAAAGACACAAGAAAGGTGCTAAAATGAGCTATAGTCTACTGTATGGCAACTTTCTTTTACGTGCGATAAATGCACCAAGTATTGTAAACTAGATTAAATCTGAAAAAGTACAAAAGATTGTGCATTTTTGTGTATCATTGTTGTTATTTTGTAATCTAGCTTCTGAGTGACATATTTTTTCTCCATTTGATGTCATTGAACTATTAATTTAGATTTTCGCACATGCGTTATTGTTATTGCACTAATAATTAGATGTAGCTGTTGCCGTTCAGTGTGGAAATATTGTCGATTTTGATACCGCAAACGTTAGCGTATTATATAAGTAGATTTGTAAAATGTATAATTATAGATGTATACTTAAGTTAAACTAACAACAATAAATAAAACACTAGGTTTTTGTTAGCAGTTGTATCTTTTTAGTGATTTTTACTCACCTTATTAAACTACCCTGGGGAAAAAAAGTAAAAAATAAATAAATAAATAAAATAAGCTCAAAATTGCTACACAGATGCTTATCAAATTGTTCTTCTAAGGTTGACAGTCTTGTTAATATTGTATGTTTGTCTAAGAAAAATAGTTAAGTTGCTGACTTCTGAATCCAATACATTTATGAAGCCTGGTTAATCAAATTAAAAGATTGCTTATTCCAATTCTGCTTTTTCCTATTTTATGTAAAAGGTTAACTCAAAGTAGTAGCTCATCAGGTAGTTCACCAAAATTAGTATTGTGGATTCCATGTATTCTGACCTGAAATGACAAGGAATACCTTGGAAATATCAGGAAATGACAGTTTGGTGACCATCCTGCTTATTTACTTAATTTATTGAGGTTTAAATGAGTTCAAATTGAAACTGCAAGTTTGTCTTTGCCTTGTGCTTTCTTTACCTCTCTTCACTCACAGCTATAAGACTGTGTTTGAAATTATCCATTTTTCAGGTAATTGGACTGGCCATGCAACTTTCAAGCTTAAATTCTTTAAAGGAGGTGCCATAGAATTTGGTCAAGCTATGGTCACGGCTGCACGAATGGGTATGACAATTTTTTTTCTAATGTTTTACTTTATTCAGAGGATATTAATTATTTTCAATAAGTGCTATAATCTGGGGTGTGACAATATAACTACGCCAACACATTGCCGGATTCTCTTGAGGGTGGTTTCGATATACAATCACTTTCTTGATAAATCTGGACTACATTATTTATTTCTCTAGAATATTGCATGAAATATTTACAGTATATGTAGTATTTTAATTACATTTTTAACCATTTCTCTAGACTTCAACCTCTTAATATGGCTGCTAAAGCACTCTGTCATTCATTCCTCTTGCACAATCAGCGTATTAACATGGTGTCACAGCACCCCTTACAGCATTCTCTCAACTTTTTTTCCACATACTCCTCACGTGTACTTTTTGTGAAAGACTACACACAATTATACTAATTTTCTTTTCAATGTGAATGAAGAATAACACTTCACAAACATAATGAAATTAAATAAGAAACACAAAACTCTAGACATAAATGTAAAGTAAAATTAAACATTTTATATTAATAATGAATTAATTAAATGACTTTAAAGTCCTAAATAAAAATTCCAAATGTTCAGATCGAAATTAAATTTCAAAAGGATACGGCAGTTGAATAGATCTTCTTAATTGTCCCTTGGGTGTGTGACAGTTCATGCTCGCACATGGCCTTCTCTTCCTACGATCACATGTTCTATCACCTCCATATTCCAGAGGAGCTTGGATTTCTTAGGTCCTTCCACAAGAGCAACATCCCCTGATTTAAGATTTTGTTGATGAAAGATTTGTAAAGTTGTGAGCACTCCGCAGTTGCAAAAGGTACTGGTCCTTCCATTTATTCCACAATTGTTTCAACAGTCTGGACTGGTATAATTTCCATTGGTCAAAGTTTCAGCAGATTTATTGAAGACCTTCAGGAAATGTTCCGGAAGGTTGTTGTCACATCCTGGGAATAAAAACTGAGATGTGAGGAGGCGTGGCTCACCCAACTCATTCATGCAATTTTTCAGATTTATAATATTAGCAGGATACATATTGTATAAGTCACATGAAAATTTAACTTTGGTCTTATAGCTGAGAGAAAAAAAAGGACGAAATTTTTTGGAATATAGTTGGTGCACCATCTTAACAACATATAAAACTAAAACATGTGTTTCTGATCAAACATGTCGAAAAAAATTCAAGATGTTTCTTAGCAAATGCAATGTTTATGCAAAATCTATAGAAGACACTCAAATTTTGATTACATTTTTAGAATCAGCTTGAAAAGTTACCCCTGTAAACCAATTTTCACTTCATTAAATTTTATAGGTAAGGTGTTATTCAAGGAAATAAGAAAGAAAAATGGCAAATTTTATGTGAAAATTTTAAAATTATAATAATTATTTTCGCAGTATTTAATTATCATAGTAGTTTAAAAATTGCATTTTGTGGTTACCTTAGCCAATAAATCATCTGTAAAAAATTTGAGGAAAATCTGAATGGTGTGATAGTTTTCCCATTTTTTTTGTTTGATTTGACAGGGAACGACATGGTAGTCTTTTTTTTTTTTTTTTTCTCCCTGAATTGTCTCTCCTTAAAATTTTATTAGTTTTTAGTTTTGTCTCTTCTTGCATGCAAGCGATATAATGAGTCACTTAACTTTTTATATTATTTTAAAAGTAAAAGTTTGTTGCAATGCAATGTTATTTTATTAGATGAATTAATTATTTAAAGTTTCTGGAATAATATAAAATAATGAAATTTCAATTTTCTTCACTTCGATTTATTCCTGTACAAAGGACGGGTACTTCAGCTAGTTAATAAAAATAAAAATTTTTTTAAATTCTTCTTACCTATTTTTTGCCTAATTTCTTTTTAACTCTATTTGCATCATGTGTATAAGATAATGAGTGGAAAAAATAGGTTAATTCTTTAAAAAGTTTAGATTACTCTATATTGTGCTATAAGTTTTCTTATGGTGTATTTATTAATTTCTTTTTAAATTTCAGTCAGTCAACACATGCCCCCTGCTCCACCTCCATATACACCATATCAAGGTGCCTACTATCCCGCTCCCCCTCCATCTTATTCGGCACCTCCAGGAGGTATTTATGGATTCAATCCACCTACTCATGCATTTCCTGATGCTCCACCAGGTAAAACAGCATAGTTCTTTGTGTGAAAGTAATTCTTCATGTGTTTTTTGAAGTAATTGTCATGTCAGTGTGTGTGTGTATATATATATATATATATACACAGTGGCGTATGCAAGGGGAGGGGTTGTGGGTTCAACCCCCACCCCCCCTCTTGTCAATATATATATATATATATATAGATAGAGAGAGAGAGAGGGGGGGGGGGAGAGAGGAGAGAGAGAGAGAGAGAGAGAGAGAGAAAGTTCCTAAAGCTTTTGGAAAAACTTGAAAGTCTTTAATTTTATTTCAGTAAATTATATCTCTGACAAATCTAGACAAATGGACTTTTAAATATGTTTTCTTTTTAAATTGCAATAATATTTTTGAGCTTTTTTGTTATTTATTTCATACTGTAATTAATAGCTCAAATACTTTTAATATATGTACAACTAGCAGTGTACCCCGACATTGACCGTTCAGTGGAAAAGAAATGCCCATTGACCTTAAATATAGATGTAAAGGGAAGGAATGTGAAACCTCCCACTGCAATGAGGAAAAAAGGACATGGGACTTACTGCTGCAACCCCCCCCCCCCAAAAAAAAAAAAGACCAGCCAGCCTGGGCAGTCTGGTCCTGGAATAGAGATAATCTGGAGAGATTTTTAACCTGTGATTTTTTTCATTAAAAAAAATCTAATTAATACTTCTGCGCAGTTCAAAATTTAAAAGATGGCAAAATAAATGTTTTATCTATGGTAAAAAGATGGAAAATTTTTGGCAGTTAGATTTTTCAATGTGACAGTTTCAATTTCAAATTGCAAAAGTTTATCTGAAAAGTGATCTTTTAAAAATTCTTAAAAATCTGCAAATTTATGTGATTTTGTAACAGTTTACTTAAAAAATAAATCTCTGTAGTGTCTGATTATATAAGAAATGTTGTTTTTGGATGAAAATTTAGCTCGTAATAATGCAAAATGTGTGAAAAATGACCTAAAACTAGACAAAATATAAAATAACTAAAAAACTATTAATCTGATTAATTTTATTTTCAGGACATTAGCTTTCTCTTGTCTTGTTTAGTCAGTGCGCCAATTTGGTACAGATCCAACGTATGGTCTAGATGCCTATAGCAAGCAAAAGGACAGACAGACAAGATTCCTCTTTCATATATATAGATAAAAACAAACACTAAAAATTGAGCATATTTTCTTTAAAATTTTCTTTTAATGCTGCATGAAGTGAAAAACTTATTTTCCTTCCCTTTATTTTTTGTTTTATTAATTTCTAAATGTATTTTATTGAATTTGTACATCATGAGCCAGTAGCACACTCAGGAGTTCTGTTTTACAGAGGGAAGGCTACAAATATTGTTAAACTCAGTGTAGTGACCTCGTAATAAAATTTTGCATAGTCATAAAAAAAGAAAACTTTTGAGAAACAAATAATTACATTTGCCAGGAATTAGACACCCAATATTTTGCAATGTTTAACATTGACAGAATTTTTAAAAAGTATAAAATATTAAAAAGGGGAATTTAAATTCTCGCGCAAATACATTTTCAAGTTTAGTGTAGTGAATGTACTTGTTTTTCTTTATGACTTTTTGTTTTTTACATCTGGCTTTTCATTCAATAATGGTACTTAAACTGCTGTATTATTAAAAAAAGAAAAAGTGTTAAAATTTACTTTTTTTTCTATCATTTGAAAATTATTTGCTATTATTTTGTAGAAAACACTGTCTACACTATGGACATGCCTCCTCCATATCCTGGAATAGCCCCTGATTATTTGCATCCCCCTGGAAGCAGATCGTATCCACAAGCTGGTCCTAATGGAACGATTGTACGAGAGCCACCTCCTCCAGGGTTCAACGTTCATGGTCAACCCATTGCAGCAGGACAACAGAATGGTATGACTTAGCTGTATCACCACCTTAAAGACTAGTGAAACAGCAATATTATTAATAACGAAAATATTCAATCAAATCTCAGTTCAAATTCCGATTTAATGAATACAAATTTTGGAAAAATTGCACTTTTTTATCAACTTTCTAAACTTATACCAAGAAGAACTTAAAACATTTTCAAAAGACTTGGTAATCAAAATATTTATTCAGGAAAACTTTTTAAGTATGAAAAGTGACACGGTAACTTAAATTAATAACATAATGTATTTCTTAAATTTATAAAACACACAAAAAGCAGATATCAATATTCTATTAATTACTTACTTGCTGAAAGACAGCATGCAGTATGTAAATTTATCGAAAATGTGGCTGCCTTTTAAATCTATCAAAACAGCTCAATTAACTTAGTATTTTAAAGCCTCTAATTTATGGGAATCATTGACACCAAGTTTTTTTTTTTTTTAAATCATCCTAAAATAAGTATAATATGTGCTAAGAAAATACCTTAAGTAAATACAGTAGAATTTTTCAAATTCAAAATCGACGGGACTTTACCGATTCTGCATAACACAAAATTCCAGATCATAAAAATCCTGTAGTATTATAAAAAAAATCGTTATAATCAGGTAAAGTTTAAAAAAAGGACTCGGTAAAGACATTAGGGACAGTAAATAGTCTAAGAGCCAGTGACTGCCAGACCTTCGTCATAGTATAAAGGCTGAAACTTTCTCTGTGCATACAGAGGTATGGAAAGAGGTAGGAACAATCGGCCACTATAAAGTTTGGATGATCGTGGCTTTGGCAGGTAACAGGTGGAAAAGGTTTATAAAATTGCAGAATATTTTCGTCATTTCATAAAGCTTAATTTTTTTATATGTTCTTCGCAGTACTATTGGGTTGGCAACAAAGTAACTGCGTTTTCTTGTATAAAATTCAAGCAAATAAGTTTTCAACCAGTTTTTAATTACAGGTAAGCTGTGCCTGAGCATACGATTCATATTTGTTACATTTTAAAGTAAGAATTTCACTGGCAGTATTTTTTTTCGTCCATAAAAGATGGCCACCCTCCCCCTTTTTTCGCTTCTATCCTCCTTAGAGGACAATATTAAAAATGTCCTGAAATTAATTTTTAGGTATTTGTGACTGCTGTAGTTTACAGAAAGAATTTCACGGATATCTCTATTTTTATTTGAGATCACGCGGGATATGTGAAAAGAACTTTTTGGCCCCTTACCCCCCCTAAGATTACGAATTTTGGAAAATGCTCTCTGATCTAGCACCTATGTTGAAGAACTCACGTACGTGCCAAATTTCGCATAATTAACTTCAGTAGTTTTGGCCAGGCGGAATATTGACATACGGAAAAACGCAATTACTTTGTTGCCAACCCAATAGAAATCACTTTATCCCTTGCCACACACTTTTCCATCGTGGCAAACCCCCACCAGACAACCTCAAAGTCATGGAAAACGTAATTCTATTTTTGTCATTTCATAAAGCGTGATTTTTTTATGTTCTTCGGCTCAGTTCTAGAAGTCACTTTATCCTTTGCCAGACACTTTTGCATCGTGGCAAAAGTGTCTACCACGCTAAAATTTACGTAAATATTTAGTTAGTGTCATAGTAACCAAACTAAGTGAAATGTATATGAAAATTTTGCTTGCCCTTTTGGATAGCATGACACAAAAGATAAATTAAATTATTGAAATAAATTCATTTGAATACATTATATAGACTCAGTGAAAGTGATATATTTGACAGTGTATTTCATAATTAAAAGCATTGCTTAAATGCGTAAATCTTCTTTAGAAAATAAAACGAAAGTAACTGTAATGGAATTTAAAAACAAATCTTTAAAAATCCCAGCAGGGCGTCACTCAGAATTTGATATCATTATTTTTAAAATTCATATAGCTATAAAGTAAAATGCTGCATCACAAATGTTTAACCCGTTAAGGGTTTTTGCATGGGGTACCCCTTTTCTTCTATCATTTGCATATTTCAAATAACTGGAAAATTAATGCATAATGATGTATTTGTACACGCTCGCAGCTGGCGTAATAGAGCAAAATAAAAAAAGGTTACAAGCAATGATTATATAGACGTTTAATATATTACGGTCGAATTTCGACCACTAGTTTTACTAAATGAAGAAAAAAAAATTAAAGCAAAAGTAAAGTAATTCTGGAAAAGTAAGTCTTCAGAAAACAAATTGTCATAACCTTACAGTTAGGTTATTTTTAGAATAAACTATTATCAATTTAAGCTTATTTTATTTTCCAAAACTAAAAAAAAAAAAAAATAATAATAATAATAATTCTGGAAAGGTTTTTCTTTTTCTCCCCCCCCCCCCTTTTTTTCTTCTTGTGGAAGTCTGTAACAGAAGGTTATTTATTTTAATCAGCTGATTACAAAACTTGTTGCTTTAAATAAAATTTAATTCATACAATTTTAATACTTTTTTTTTACATTAAGAAATTGAAATTTAAGAAAGAAAATTTATTGCTTTTTTAAGGGGGACAGTTTACACCCAATTTGGTCAAAAAATCAATTTTCTTTTTAAAATATTAAATGAAAGCCTACTAAATTATAAAAATTTTGACACCCTATTTTTAATCATGCACCAATAATATCACGAGATATTGCAACTTTAGTTCATAAACTCTGCTTAATTTCATAGGCAAACTCTTTAGATGGCTTTTTCTCCATGTTCATATTTTCTTCAATTTCATGTTTTAAAAATGCTAAGGCTCTTTTTTTTTTTTTTTTTTTTTTTTTTTTTTGTATTTGAGAATTTTGTATGTTCTTTATTATGTATCTGATGAATCCGTGCATGGAACTTTTTTTATTTTGCAGAAATCATAGAAGATATGTTAAGTTTTACTGTTTTACACTATATATATCAATTAGACATAGTATTAGATCTATCTAAAAATCCATGCCTTGTCTTGTGTGATATAAATTTTGAATTTTTTTTTTAATTGGACAAAAATCTTTATTTTTAGAAAGGTAGTAGAGATTAAGCATTGTAAGTCAAAACACGCATTACAATCCTACAAGTTTTGGTAATAAGCTCTATAGTATTCATTTAGGTGGTGATCATGAGAAGACGATGAATTATTTTGTAAAGATTATAACTGGTACGACTTTGTAGTGAGAGCGACATAGTTTTAAGAAGGCGATCGTATAGTGGGTTACATTTTAAATTCACACTCGCAACGATGTCGAAAGGAGAATTATTCCCCTTAGGTAGGACGTGCTTTCTTTCACACGGAATACGATGGCATACACAACGTCGTATGGGTGAACAGGTTTTTTTTTCCACTGAACGAAATCACATATGCACTAGAAATCCTTCATCAGGGCGACGAGGAAGAACAAATTCCAAAACCAAGAATGAAATTCGCTTTTGATGGCACATGTCGTCTTACTTCTTCTGAAACATGATCATACAAACACTTTGAACACTGGGCTAACTCATTTTACTTCAGGAGAAAAACACATCTTGAAGACAACATTCTCTTTAAATAAGGATTCTCACTCACACTTTTAAACTTGACCAAAGACATATTACTTTATTTTCTCACTGGAACAGTCACTAATTTTCAAAATGCAGGATTATACATTTAAAACTCTACAATACATGCACTCAAAGTAAACTTGGGGAAGCGTGTTGATAAAAACATCACGGCATTGATGTTAAAGCGACCTGGTACCTCGGTGGGCGAACGCCTCCTCACATGAAGTGATCGGCATAGATGCGAATCCCGCGGTATAAGAACGCGGTATATATTACGTGTCTGTGGGCAAAAGCCTCCACACACGAAGTGAGTGGCTTGCACCCTCCGAAAATTACTCTCCAACTGCTAAAGAATGACCGTTAGACTATTACTATAGAAAAAGGGAGCTCGAACTTTCTAGAATAAATTTTAGCAGGTGTTTTGCAGGTGCAAAACCGCAAACACATCTGTTTCAGCGGAGCAGAGAAATAAGCGAGGAAGAGGTGTTGTTATTATAATTCTTTTAGCAGGAGAGAAAACTGGCGTCAACTGTTATTTTATTTTATTTAGGCAGCTGATAAGAGGGAAATGCTTTAGAAGTACGTTAATGCTCTGTAATTGAGAAGGCTAAGAGGAAAATTGAAAGCTTTAGAAAAGTTATTGTTAAAAACTTTTAAATTAAATTTAGAATAGATTATTAGTTTGAATTTAGACAATATTAATTAGGATTTGTATTAATTTTTCATTAAAAAATATGCATGTTGTGTCAACGTGACAAGCTCTAGTCCTTTTCATATTGTTTCAAACCAGTTTCTATTACATGTTATCTACCTACACTTTCTCGTGGAACTCAAAAGTGCCCTTTATGAAAGCAGACTGCCCTTTTTCAATTTTTCCCCAGTGGCCTTTTTTTTTACTTTTCGATCATGTACCATGTAAGGAAAGTATTGTAATCATGAAAAAATTCGACTTCGAGATTTTGGGGTATGGACACGTTTTGAGGTCGTCTGAATTAATTTATGCTATTTTAACGAGATGTATGTATGTGTGTGTGTGTTTGTGTGTATATGAGTGAACACGATATGATAGCTCCTAAATGGGGCATTCGATTGTGCTCAAATTGGGTGTATATGTTATAAACCATCGTCGCAAGACCGGTATTGATTTTGGTGTGCATAGGACTTGTAGTTTTTCTACAGGGCTACGACAAAGATTTTTTACATTATGGCCTATGGAGGGAAATTCTTGAAAGTGCACATGCGTTTAAACAGTACATTCGATTGAGCTCAAATTGGGTATTGTGTTATAAACCACCATCGTAAGACCGGTATTGATTTTGATGTGTATAGGACTTACAGATTTTCTACAGGGCTACGATAAGATTTTTTTTACATTATGGCATATGTGGAGAAATTCTTGAAAGTGAGCTAGCATTTAGATGGTGCATTCGATTGAGCTTCAATTTGGTATATATGTTTGAATTATTCATCAATTAAAATTTATTTAAATGCTTGGTAATGATCTTAATCGTAATTGTTCAGAAAGTCGATTGGAGTCACTCCAGATTTTTTTTCTAGAGTCAACATTATTTAACAACAGTGGTTAAAAATTGCTGGTTTTATGTATGAATTATTCGCTAAAATTACATGCAAAAGTTTGCAGACTGATCATCTCTACTTATTATAAAAGGTGTGTGTGTCAGCGGTGTTACTGACAAATGGCTACACCTAGAAACACCAAATTTGGTACTCGGGAAGTTCTAAACATGAAGTTATGCACCTCAAAGTGATTTTTTCTCACCTAATTCGTAATAATGACAGTAATTACACTTGCATCTCATGATATAAATGCGATATAAATGCAAAACGGCATTTATATCATCAGATAGAGGAGAAATTTTTTTTTTTTTTGAAAAGTTTTTTCTGAATATGTAACGTAATTAACAGATTTTTAGGAATTTTTAAACTTAAGTATCTTTTTTGACGATTTTTTTTTTTTTTATAAAATAATTTTAAGTGTAATATCTTGAATTCTATCCATCGTAACTTTTTGATATTTTGGCAAATGATGAACCATTCCTTTCTCCCTCTTTTAAAATAAAAAAATTATATAAATTAGATGATTTTTTACAAATTTTAATGTAACAATTTTTAGAATTTAATAGCATCAATGCAGAGAGCTTACGCCATTACATTAATAAATCATGGCACGAGAATTTATCTTGAGTTACCACAGGAAGGATTAGATAAAAGGTTTTTCTTCAACATACCGATAGTTTTTAAATGGGGCACTGGATTTTCAATTCACAAATGAGGATCTATGACTTCAGTTGCTTTAAGATACATAAAAATTATGCCACAATTTTAATGCATTTATTCCAGCTCTTTTTTTAACACAAGGAGGTAATATTTTGATTAAAACTTACTATAGAAATAAATTAAGAAATTCACGATTATTGTTATTGTGGGGCGTTCAGACTGCCACTTTTGAGTAACTCGAGTTACTCGGGAAAACCCAAGCTGTTCACGATGCCTGATTTGAGCTACTCGAGGAGGTAAACAAAGCATTCATGCTGCCAAGCTGAGTAGCTCCAGTTTTTCCCAACTCCTCAGATTTTCCTTGGGAAGTTGGGGAGGTAGATCATGTGGCCTTTAGATTTTGTTTTTGTTGCCTCCCATTGGCTCCGCTGGGTAGTAAATATGTGCCGCCTTGTACCTTTTAACTACCCAAAACTGTCCATGAAGTTAATATCCCCGAGTAGCTCATGTTTTATTCAGGATTTACTCTAGATTTACCCAAACATGGTAGTCTGCACGCACCCTGTAAGTGGTCTTTGGATCCATTGCTTATGTTTATATGTTTCCTAACATATGCATGGTGCAAGTATCGTTTTATTTTAACATTGGATTATGTTCCTCCATAGTGATCCTATACAGGCGTGCAACCAAAGAAGGGGTGACTTTAACTGATAAAACTTGTGTTCTTTTCAAAAGGCCAAATTGAACTCCGAAAGCAAATCAGCAAACTGGAGCATCTACCAAAACTGCAACACACTTAAAACAGCTGTGTGCCACTAGATCAGAGATGGGCAAACTATGGCCTGCTGGAAGATTTTATCCGGCCCGCGGATGGAATTTTAATTTGCTGGTCTGATGCAAATTGTAAGAATATGTATATTTAATATTATAAATCGATATTAAGAATTATGAAGATGGCTTGAAAAAAGTGCACTTTAAGTTCGAACGCAGATTTCAAGATTTCGGTGCCATTCAAACAGAATTGTATATTTTTACCAGGGGCATAATCAGGGGGGGGGGATATCGGGATATATCCCCCCCCCCTGAAATTTTTGGATTAGTGATGAAATTCCATCTATTTATGCACATATAAGTTCATATCCTCCCCCCCCCCCCGGCAATTTTCCTGGCTACGGACCTGATTTTTACCATGCCTTTCAATGTAAAGTGTAAAGCAGTGAGGTCAGATTTGCAGCTTGAATTCATTGAATTACAATCTAACAGTCATCTCAATCAGTTGTCTCTAAATATGCCAAAGTTAGAGTTTTACAAATCGTTATCGAAAGTAAGTTTCCCAAATTTAATATCTCACGCCCAGAAAATCAGTGCTATGTTTGATTCATCTTATATAGGTGAACAAGTGTTTTCAATTATGAACCTTAGAGAGAATGCTTTCAGAAGTAGACTGACAGATGAGCATTTAGCCTCGTTCCTTAGAATCAGTGCATCTCACTTCGAACCTCAATATAAGGAACTTTTGAAAATGAAATTGCAATTTTATTCATCTCATTAATCTATTTAAATTGTAATACTTGTATATTGTTTTTAAAATTTTAGAAAAATTTATCTTGGCCCGCCAAACCTTTTTTTTTTTTTTTTTTTTCGATTTTTGGCCCGCGACCGAAAAAGTTTGCCCATCCCTGCACTAGATGGATTAAAAGGCACGACAGTGTGTGTGCGTTTTTTGAATTGATAGAACCAATTTTTCGTGCTTTGCAGAAAATCTCATCAGTCTGGTCAGACAGGCTGGAAGCAGCGTCAAATGCTGAAAATCTGTGTGCAGTTCAAAAACTTTCGTTTTATGATTTCATTGTCTAATCTGCAAGAAGTATTCACTTAGTCTGCCTTTGAGCAAATAGTTACAAAACGTCAAGATTAATCTCTCTGATGCAGTGGGATATGCTACAGATGTAGATACAATGAAGAAAAGTGCCTTAACGTATTAAATTATTTTCCAGCCATATTTTTACTTCAATAAATTGTGTGAAGAATTTGGTATTCCTAAGCATGGCACGAGTTGAAGGACGACAAATTAAGCGAAGCAGTGTGCCTTCAGGCACTCTGGAAGAATATTACGGATCATATACCACTTTTAAACACTTTTATTCGCCAACTCTATGCAAGATTTGTGGATCATGAGAACATTTTGAATTCTTTCAAAATTTGTTACCTCATTGTATGGCCCCAAATATGGAAAAATGTATTGTAAAACGTATTTTAGAACTGGCATCCATGTATAAAATATAAGAGGTTCTGTGAAGGGTGAATTCGAGATGTGGTGTCGAAAGAGGCCAACGAACACACTAAAAGCTTAGATATTTGCAGTCAGAAAATACTTCCTAATACCTACAGGTTTGCATCAAATAATGGCCACATTACCAGTAACAAATTGTACTGGTGAGCGTACCTTCGCTGTTTGAAGGAGTATCTCAGAGTACAATGGGTGTAAGCGGACTGAATGGACTAGAAATGTTGAACACACACACACACAAAAAAAAAAAAAAACCTCTCTGTTAGTCCCAAAGAAGCATTGAATGAGTTGGCAAAACAATCCCGATGCTTAGATATTAAATTAAAACATTATCAATTTCGCATGCTTATGTTTTTACATTAAAAAAATTGTGAGCAATGTGAATTCATTTTGAAAAATGTTTTTACAGACAAAAAATATTCGACAATGTTGGATATTTTTTAAGAAACCCTCTCCACAGAAAATTTCTGGTTGCACCCCTGATCCTGTATAAAGCAAAAAAAATTTCAACGTCTTTGTAAATTTTAATATGATACCAATTGAAAACTACTGTGCGAAATATCCAAATTAACTCCCTCAAACAACTGGAGTATCTTTTATGGTAGTTAAACAGTGACACAATAAATTTTAAAAATGCATGAAATTTGTAAACTCTGCAACTTTAATGTTCTGTCACAATTAAAGCTAATCTAATTAGCTCCTCGAAATTACACAGTTTGGTGTTTTTCCGGAGACAGAACCATGGAGGATTTATAAAATATTGCTATATTGGATACAAGGATATTTAAAACTAGCCGCCTTCTGCGACCAGTTTTGGCTGTCGATGGCTGCTTCGTGGCCAAAATGTGCAACCTAGAGCACACACGCCGCTTTGCAACTGGCTTGTGCAACCTATTGCACACGGGCCTCTTCGCGACTGAAATTTCCAACATACTAAAGTTCTATAACTAACTTTTTCATTTAAAATCCATACTTTTATAAATACAATTGTTAATAGCAACATCTCTTTGAAGGGAAGGCTGAGGAGATTACCGTTGAAGAGAAAAATAACTTATAGAGATGTTTAACACTATATTCATGCTGCAATGTAATCGTTTCTTTATAAATATTTTTGTTTGTAACAAAACTGTCACGCAAGCATGCATTTGTACTTAAATAAATAAAATTAGTGAAAAATTAGTAAAATATAAGTTATAATGGAATGGTTTTATAATTTTTTTACTATAGTAAATTAATAAATTTGGTTAGTTAAAATATGGCCTCGAAATTATTTTGTGCAATTGTAAAATTATTTAATCCTTTTGAATACTAAATTTTTGCAGTTTTATTGAATGATTCATATAATTTGTAAATAAATTAAAAGTAATTTACTGAATAAGTAATTAATTATAGATGAATTTTGTATTAAATTACTCCTTAGTTAAAGCAGAAATCTGCTTATGGTCAGTGTATTATTAATTTTAAGGAAAATGCAGTAAAACAGAATTTTTAAGGATTTAGTTAACAGTATAATTCATAGATGTTGCCACCAAACAATCTGTTGCACTTTTTCTCTCTGTGCTTCCCTTCTCTGTTTACTTTTGCCAGACGTGATATCTCGCTAGATATTTAGAGTGGAAACTAGCTGCAAGTTTGTAAAAGGTTAATTTTTTAGTGATCTTTTGAACTGCATAAAAAGTTTTTGCTTTTAGTTAGAGATAAAAATGGCTTTTTTATCAAAATTTCAACATGGTGGCAGATGCACCGGCCGGCTGCGATCAGTTGATCCCGGAAGCATTAGAAACAAGACGTTTATTATTTAGATGGCA
The DNA here is from genome assembly GCA_038373885.1 of Cheiracanthium punctorium. Classification (NCBI taxonomy): domain Eukaryota; kingdom Metazoa; phylum Arthropoda; class Arachnida; order Araneae; family Cheiracanthiidae; genus Cheiracanthium; species Cheiracanthium punctorium. The sequence goes on along the minus strand of JAWZYV010007565.1, from coordinate 713,410 downwards.
CGGCTTGGATATTTTCCACCAGGGTGAGATGAAACATTTTGTGGTGCTAAATATGCCAATCTTACAAAACTATGCGTAAATTAAATATATATGGAGAGCTTCCTTTATGACAACCACTATGGGAAATGATTATTGTTTATGCTAGTGCATAAATTGCAAAGAATTGCCATAAAATAAAAAGGTCCCATTGATGCCAAATAATCTTAGCTGTTTCTTTTAATGGAGCTTCGAAGAGGGAGAAGCGAAGATAGATAGTATTAATATACGTAATAGGTAGTATTAGTAGATTTGTAAGAATAATATGAATAAATCACAATATACCACAAGTGTTCTGCTTATCCTTTTTCAACTGTTGTCTTACAACCAACTAAACGATAAGTAATTCTAATTGCGTTAATATATCCCACAGTGATTTTAACAGAGATTACTTGAACTTTAAAAAACAATGAAATTCTGTTTTGTCACCTGCAGATATGATTCTAGTAAAATATTCACTTCTTCCCGCTTGAAGAGTAGGTGCGCAGCTATTTTAAAATAAATGGTTGTCCATTTCATGTAGTGTCTAAGGTATTTAATACTACAACTTGACCCTAAAAAACAGTATGATGTAGAAATAAGACATTTTAAGTCAAGAGTCAAATAATTTTGCTCTTTTTTAGATTCCACATCGCTGCAATTAATTCAAATTACACACGTAAGGAAAATTTTCTTTTCCTACCATGCGAAGAGCGGGCATGCAGCTAGTGAAACTTTAAAAGCTTGTCACAGACAGCTACAAAACTTTCTACCACTGAGCACAAAGATTTAGCCATCCCCTGATTTAATTGAAATTCAAGCTAAAACAAAACAATATGTACTTGGATAAAGAGATAAAGATGGTGACCACAGATCATTGATGAATCAATAATGGATGTTAGAGCATACAAGATTGGTGTAATTTAAAAATTTAAATACATTTCTTAAAGGAGACCCCAAAAAAAAAAGTGCTTTTTTTCCCCTATCCTATTTTTTTTTTTTTTTTTTTTCCTGCTATAGACAATGTTAAGTTGCACTTTGAAACTGAAGATGTGTTCAATTCCTTTTGTATTAAAGATATCTTATTTGCTACACGGAAGGTTGTTTTACATGTGCTCACTGAAGAAGTATTAAATAAAAATGAGTTATTTACTTATAAATTTAACTTTCTAGGAAAAAAAGGTTTTGAGACTTTTGTGCAAGATGCCTATAACCCACATATGATGTACCCAGTGGATGATGCCATGAATCCAGTAAGTGACATATATTATTACATTTTTAGTAAAATCATTCCTCTACATGCTTCAAGCCTATAGAAAAGGGGGTGCATTTAGGAGCAGTGGACCCCTTTTCCCGAATCAGAAAAATGTTACCTACTCCCAAATTTGCAAAATAGACCGAAAAGTATTTGAAAAAATTAAGTTGAAGTAAAAAATGTTAAGCATTTTTTAAAGTTTTAAAATCCTGCTTTACCACCACTAAAGTATGTACGACAGTGTGCATTTTCAAGACTGAACCAAGTTCTAAAACGCCAGTGATTATCATGTTGCATTCTGTAAAGAAGATATTGTTGTACTTTCATTTAACAGAGATATTATTAAAAATATCAGCCTAGAGTATTTTGTTGACCATTTTGTCAACAGATGTAAGAGAATGGTCTAGATTGTTGCTACAGTGCATCATATTAGTATTATTTCTAGTGTTAAAAAAATATAGAATTACTATAAATTAAATTTACAGTGTTCAATACATGTTCACTTGTGAAATATCAAATTTAGGATTTATCGAGTATTTTCAGGAATCTACTTTTTTTTTTTTAAATAAAAGTAGCAATATCAATAAATTAAGAATGATGAAGAATAATGTGTAGCATTACCACACATGCGGTTATGATATTATCAGCAGAAAGGAGATAACCCAGAATTACAATCATACACGAGGAGGTTTCTTTTGCAGTGTGCTCAAAGATGCAAGTCTGTGATTTAAGTTACCTTTTCCTCATCACCATCCAATACTTCATTTTTTCAGCCATTTATTTAGTTAGCCTTTCTCCAGCCATTGCATGTCACAGCATTTAGAGTAACATCAGTCCAAGCTCCAGGTAGCATATCTGTAGCTTGCTTTACGTCGGACTTCATAATCATTTCCTTACTATTAATTTGGTGAATCAAATGCCAAGGCAGCTGTGTATGATATTTCTCCTTAACCACTTTGATGATGCGTTGGTCAAGGGGTTGCAATACAGATGTACAGTTTGGTGGAAAATACTCTACTCTTTTAATTTTGGTGACTCGTTGTGGGGAGAATTGTTGTCAAATAAGAATTTTTCTATTTTTCATTTTCACATCAAACTTCACTAAACCTTCATTAAAAATCCCAGTGGTTATCCATGCTTTTTGACTTTATCTGTAACCAAATGGCAGTGATTTCACATTTTTAAGACACTGTGGCTTCACTGATTTATCAACAAACAACACTTTTCTTTTTTCAGTTCCTAACATGTTGCAGATGAATAAGGCTGTTATCTGTTGTTTTGAATCTTTCCCTCCTAAAGGCAGTGTTTTTTAGGCAACAGTTAAAAAAAATCTGGCATCGTCCACCTTAAATACATTGAAAGGATTGTATAATGTTATTGCTATCGCTATTTCACCTGCTTTCCATTCATTGACATTTTCAAAATCAACCAAGCTTGCTTTTCCACAAATCTGTCTTCCTGCAATGTCATATTGTTCTTTGAAATGGTTCAACCAGCCCAAACTCGCTTGAAAATTTCCCCATTCAAGAGATTGTGAGAATTTTAGAGCCTTTTCTTAAATAAATCGACCAGAAGCTGGAACATTGCGGGAACAACAGAATGGAGCCAAGTAAAAATGGTCTCATCCAGATCTTAAGAATTTGAATCTTATTCTTTACTATGTGATCCTATAACTGCAGATTGGATAGCAGTTCCAATTTAAACAGATTTTTTTTAAATGTTGAAGAGTTGAAGGAGATAGCTCATAATTTAAAGCAAATTTTTTTTTTTTTTTTTTTTTTTTTTTTTTTTTTTTTGGAAACTCCAGCATCAACTTCAGAAATTATGGCACATTTATCTTAAATAGCAAATTGCTTCCAAATGAGACCACTCATCTTGTTCACATCTACAGGCAAAATGAAAAACAAAACAGATAGCACTGGTAAAAGACGCGAATCAATTCCCTATCCTCTAACTATTGGTTAAAATAGCAAATGCTGTTCCTCCGATGTGTGTTGCTCCAAGCTGTTTCCTAACAAAAATTTCCAGTTTTTACATGTTTTGACAGAAAGACCTGAAGCAGTGGAAAATACAAAATTTTGAATGCAACATGAAAACTCCCTATTCTTTGTTATCTATGATAGGAAGTGCACAGCAAGAAACATGGTATGTATGTTCGCAAGAGCATTTCAGTCTCTTGTAATATTGAAAATTTTAATGTCAAATGACATAGATTTGATTTGGATATTACCAAAGTCTTCGCTATAACAAAATTTTCACTGTAACGGACTTCGCTACAACAGGATTCGACTGTATTAGATTATTTTATGTAATATTATACGTTCAAAATTTCATGTATTAGTTCGACCGCCATGAGATGAAACTTAACTGCTCCTATGTCACGGGGTATGTGGCGATTCCATTTCCTGGTTTTCAGTAACTATCACAAAGAACTAGGATCTGATGTTTTTCTTGTTTCCCACCTGAAATGAGTGTTTTTCTCATTCTGTGGACCACATTGTAAAATGGACTCTTTCCTGGGAGAGGAGTCAAGTCTCATCTCTTGGCAGTTGGACTACACTAATGGAGTATTTAAGTGTAATTTTAGTAATAAGATAATTCATGTAATTCTAAATACATAATTTGAAAGAGGGTGGGAGTTTTGTAATGCAGAAGAATATATTATTTGAAAAGCAAATAGAAGAAAAATTACCAAAGCACTGATTTCATTACTTCTTAATGTATCCATTAAAATATTCTATGTTTTAAGTTATATATTCTTACAGTTTGAGTAGAAAACATTTGTCATTATATAGTCAGCTCTTTGGAGCTATTTTGAATGAAAATTATGATATTTTGAAAGATTTTATTTTGCTGCATTATTCCACAAAGAATGGAAAACAACACTGCGTATAAAAATGACATACCGTATTTACCCGTGTATAAGTAGAGAAATTTTAGACCAAATAAAGGCTTTGAAGTGGGGGGGTCGACTTATACATGGGGCCGTAATTTTTAATTTTTTATCCGAAGTCAAAAATGCCCTTTTGAAAGAGAGTTGTTCTCATCCTGCATTCCATAACACAATGACATCATCGATTTCCATACCAGGAGAGAAAAAGAGGAATGAATTTTTCTTTTCCTTAACAGCGCTGGGGTGGGATTTGGAGTCTGAGTGATGTGATTGGTCCAGGCGACTCTTAGAATGAGATTCCGAGAATGTAGCATCCCTATATGAGCAATTGAAATGCTCGTTCTTCATAGTACACTACTTTTTCATTGATATGGCTGATTTAGGTAGTACTTTATTTTTTTCCCCAGATGATTTTGAATAAATGTTTTTTTTTTTTTTTTTAATTTCTTGATAGAGAAAATGCGGGGATCGACTTATACACGGGATTTTAAAAAATTCAAATTTCTTGATTGGGAAATGGGCGGGAGGTTGACCTATACATGGGTAAATACAGTAGTTAAATTGTGCTAATTTTCAAATTAAAAAGTTGGCAGCTATGTTTAATTATTAGCTGGAATTTATGCTGATTAAAACTTCAATTACCAATGCATGTTTCCATTTTTTAGCAAGGACCACCTCCTCCATATTCTGAAAAGAAAAAAGAACAGTAGGAATCTGTGGATATTGAAGGATGTTGAGATTTATTGTTTATGAAATTTATTGATGAGGTGCTGGAATGTAACTGGCAGGATATGCTTTAATTCCTTAAAAATATACTAGTTTAGAGTGTTTTCTTATTCATAAATATATGCATGTATGTTTTATTGTATTAAGTGAGTTTATTTTCAATTTTGCAATAACACATGACTACATAAAGCTGACAATGTGTCAGTGCATATATTAAGAACATTTAAAATATGCTGAAGATATGTGTATTAGCATTCCAATGTGTATTATATATCTGTAAAATTACATCAATAAAGTCTTAATATTCAAATTATGCATTTTGTAAAATGTGTAAGAAAAGTTATTTTGAGCTGATTGTTAATTTAAATTAATTGTTGATTTTTTTGAAATTTTTCTTTAAAATTCTCTACAAAGACCCAGTACCTAGGGCCGATCCCAGAAGAAAATCTTTGGGGGGTGGGGGTGAAGAGAGGTAAATTGCTGACTGAAAATATAGATTTGCCGATTCAGTTCCCAAGTTGGACACCTCCCTATATTGGAGAGTTTTCCGGAGAACAGAACGTGCCTATTAACATAGACACAGTATTATAAATTGTACAGCGGGAGCCGCAAGCGTTCAACTTTCAGAAGATTCACATTATTTATGCATTAATGATCAATCTGGTTTTACATTAAGAAATTGCAGGGGAGTACGTAAAAGGCGGTATTTTCCACAAAAAGGATCGATTATTATCACTTTGATAACAAAAATCCACATTTTTGTTTGGGGGATGCTTATAATCCTGACTGTGTTACAAGTAATTAAATTTTCATAAAATATTCATAACTCTTCATTTAGTCATAAAATATTCTCTCCGGAATGAAGGAAATATTTGCCTATCCGTATGCGGCAAAACTATCAGTGCTGTAGTTTGGGTTGGCAGATATGAGTTTGGGGGGAACCCTGAATGGAGTCTTTCCATTAACTTAAAAAATAATAATCTGATGTGTACAACACATGACTTCCTTGCACGTCTGTTAAATCAATAATATTTTCGATGCACTTCATCTCAACTTATTTGTTTGAAAGAGATAAAATATCAGTAATAGTAAGGTTTAGCGATTTCTAGCCAAATTTTGATATCACCAAGCTGAGTTCAGTTTGAAACATTTCCTTCTGAATTTTTATTTGGCGATATTTCACCAAGAGCCTACAAGCTTGAGATAGTTTGAGATTTTGGGGATAGCCAAAGTAGTCATTGGCCACAGACTTTCAATGAATTGAATGCATCTTTCACCTCAATGTATTTAAAGTCATTTGGCTCACCCTGTAAATTAATTCCCAGTCGATTGCTGTCAAAAAAGGTATTGAAAACAGTTAGATATTACAATAGTTCTAAATACAAAAGTTCAAAATTCTACGGGTTAAAGTTTTAGAGTTATACAAAATACGAAATAATTTTTGGTGCCAAATTTGGCGATATTTCGGCGAAACTCGTCAATGTCGATGACATATGGCGAGATTTTAAGCATGGACCAAACGATGACAGATTTTGCCAAAACTCGCCAAGAACAATGACAAATGGCGATACTTTGGGCATGGACCCAATGACTGACTATCGCCAAATTTGGCGATATTTCAGCAAAACTCGCCAAGGTCGACGACAGACGGCGAGATTTTGGCATGGACCAAACAATGATTGTTACAGTTGTATTATATTGAAGATGTCCATAGACATTAAAGTAATGAAACTCTTTTCGATGGTTCTGTAAATAAACTCTCCAGTACATTAGAACAAAAACTCGAGATGCACAACAACAATCTTATATATGAAATTTCATAATAGTTTTGAGATTTGAGAGTTAAATATGCATACACGTACACCAAAAGTCGCCAAGCTTGGCGACTTTTGGCATAGTTCTTGAGGGAGGCACGTGACCGTGGTCGGACCATTATCTAACTTATGTGGTAGGACGGTAGTGTGCTTGAAATGGATGAATGTCCCTAAAATTGCCATTGACTGTAATGTATTGGAAATCTTTTGAGTGTTCCTGTAGCAGAACTATAAATGATAAAGACACTTTTTTAAATGGAGAAATTCATTTTGTAACTAACAGCATATATCACATCTGAGTTGTTTGAAATAGCCTAATACCTCTAAAATACGCTGTAATGAATTTCGGCCCATAGAGCGTAATGTATTTAGAATCTTTTGAGCTGCCCTGTAGATAAAATATGCAGTCGAATCAAACTGAAAGGGGAGCGGCAAAAGTAGATGTTACAACAATCGTAAATATAAAGTTTCAACATTCTAAGCCTAATAGTTTTTGAGATATGCGAGTTTAATGAATTTCGGCCCATAGAGCATAATGTATTTCGAATCTTTTGGGCAGTCCTGTACATAAACTATCCATTCGATTGCAACCAAAAGGGGAGGCGCACAACTAGATCATAGAAGAATCCTAAATATCAAATCTCAACATTCTACGACCAATAATTTTTGAGAGATGCGAGTTACGTACGTACGTACAGACGGCATGGAAAAACTGGCCACAATAGACTCTCCGCTGGTCAAAATGAGTTGCAGATGCAGTTATAGGATTGTGCATGCTAGCTTACAATGAGATGCTTCGAAAAAATTCTTAAAATTGAATTTAGAGGTAGTCAAAATCGGTTTTTTCGTCAAAATTTGGCCCCCAAAATTTTTCGGGATCACATTACTTCCTTATACTACGTACAAGGAAGGAAAGGAAGCCATACCAAATGCACTGTTTATAAAACACTTTCCAACACTGCCTTCCTAGGTAACACGTAACGGTTTTTAAACGTTGCTATTTGGTTGCAAAGGTTGCTTTTTTGTTTCAAAGGTTTTATATCAGTTACGTTGCAAATATGCCGAATCTGTGACGTGGCAGAAACATTGAATTTAGGGATACATTTTACCGTACTCTTTATAATGCAAAATTTCATTTTTAAAACCAATAATATTATAATTAATATTATTGTAATGATTGTATTTCAGCTAACGGCATATGTTTACTTGAAGAAAGCTACGTCTGATGAATAATAGGTATAAAGGTTGTCATTAAAATAGTTGTCTGTATATTTTTATGCATAATCCTTGTCAAATTGGTGTATTTAGCAAAATGAAGTATGTTTTCAGCTTGCCATAGTCTCAAGCATCTAACAAGGAGATTGTGATTGTGTAATTATGGCAATGTTATGCTAGGGTGATCTGTCAAGGATGGGGCTGCCTTAGTAGGAGGACTTTCTAAGGGTTTCTAATGCATACTCGTGTTACATCGGGAGAAAACCTACCAAAACTCCAGACCGTTAGATCGACAGCTGCACGATGGGACCCGAACCTGGGACCTTCTCCTTCACACCTATTTGCATATATACTATTGCATACCTGCCAACTCTGCTGGATTTTGATGTAATCCTGCTCTCCCGATTTTACATTAAAATCTCCTGGTTTTCAAACATTTTGAAGCTTTAATAATCAACACATTTATTTCCCCACCAGTTCTGAAAGATTACCGCTCTCTTGGTCTATTCATTCAATATGGATGGACCATTATACTACTGGTATTTTGGTCCAATAATAAAGATTTGTGCTTATATTGATTACTCATTTGTGAAGGATTCTTGAAAATTCCAGAATTAGATGACTAATCGTTTAATTGTAACATTTTTTAAGTTCAAAGTCCCAAATTATTTTACTACTTTTTTTTAGTCTAAAAAGAAGATTTTTGGAAATTTTCGAACATTTAAGAAAAAAAAATCTTGTTAACATAAAGAAACATTGAAGTTTTATTCATTTTATGTTAAAAGAATTCTTCTATTTCTGAGCTCTTTTACAAATTCTATTTTCAATATGACAACCTTATGTGTGCTTGAAATTTCAAGCATAAGTTGGTATAAAAAGCAAATTTTTCATTTTAAAAACCATAACTGTGTCGTGTCATATATCAATTTATATTTTAAAAAATCATACATAGAATAGATGACTAAATTTAATGTGTGAAAAAATTTCGAAGAGTGTTTTGTGACTTTAGATAAGTAATTATGACTTTAAGATTATACTACATAAATCTTTTTCTTAGCTAGATGTTGGCAGGAATGCTATTGCATGACGAACAGTTAACTGTTCGCCCCCGATGTTGCTAAAGACGCGACGGCAGATATTCCTCCCTCCTGTCCTGTGTCTATCGTTGCTTCCCGCCATGAGTCTATGAATGTTTCTGTTCTGGCCACAGCCTTGCGCAAGCGCATGGCTGGGCCATGCCAGGGCATTCAAAGACCCATGCCAGGAAGCAACAATTTACACAAGAGGGAGGAATTTCTGCCATTGCGCTTTGGCAACGACGACAGTGAACAGGTTAAAGCCAACCAGAAACTAAAATATTGTTTTAAGTACTGCTCTTGAAGCCTAATCTATGAGTGTTATTTTGTTAGCCCTGTATAGGCTTCAACGCTACGTCTACCCAAGCCAGTGGACAGAATGCTCTCATAAACCTCAATAATAAATTCCAATTTTGTTTTGTTTAAAATGGATGAACGTTTCTAAAATGTGCTCTGAACATTCTCTGCCCATAGCCTGCAAATGCATCAGAATTATTTTGTGTGTTCCCGTAAAAGAACAACAAATGATACCTACATCCTTTTCAATAGGGTACATGGTATGGTACATTACCTCTCTATTCTAAAAAAAAAAAAGTAAAGGCCGCTGGTGCTGTCAAAGCTTGTTGGCCTATCTCCTCCTAAACTGTGGGGATTTAAGTTTCGACTAAGGGGCCCACAAATTCGAAAAATTCCGAGGAACCTGATAAACTGACTTAAATTTTGAAAATCGATTTATTTTAGAAGATATTAATAAAAAAATGGAAAAAATAAACAGAATGGTTGCCAGATTTGGCATAAAATCATTCATTCCTTTGCAACAAAGCGTTTCCAAGTATGTAGTATCACGTGAAATTGTCAAACATGAAGTAGAAATACATCCATTTTACGCCAAAATAAAAACTATATGAAATAAGTAACTCAAAATGTGTTACACAAAGTTGACCATTTTCAAATAGTAAGTTCGCTTAGACAACAGGAGTTTAGAATGAGCGATTATTCATTTTTCCAAAACAGAATAACTAATATCTTGAAAATGAAAAATAATTAAAATCAGATTATTTTAAAGCCGGTTCGGTCCAGCTGGATTATTTGCTACCAGTAGAAATATTTGGCGGCGTTAACTATGCCATTATAGCAGTTATAGTACACTTTGGATATTTCCTAGCGCGACGAGATGGTATAATTCGTGGTGCTAAGTACGCCAATCTGCAAACGATTATATAAATGAAAATATGGATAACGGTTTTCCGGTAACCTTAAATGAACAGTTATAGGTTGTGAGCATGTGTCAATCGCCAAATAATGAAAAGTCGCCATGGGTGGCAAGCTATCCTACCTGTTCCGTAGCTTTTATTAACTTTACATGTACGCAAGTCGCCAAATAAGGAAAAATCGCCATGGGTGGCAAATTCGCAAGGTGTCCAATAGGTTTTCCATTATTAAAAATACAGCTGAAACAGATGTTTTGATTTTATTACGCGTTAGCTCCTAATTAATGTAACTTTTGAATGACAACATTAAATATAATTGTGTTTCTGAGGAGTGCCAATAATTTTTCCAGCGATTATAAGCGGAGTCCGCACTCCAGGTGGAGTATAGCTCAGGACCCGTACAACATGGATTCCCATAACAAAATATCTTCCGTGTTGTGAGGGGGAGGGGGTCTACTGTAGTGTGAAGTTTAAATTTTTATGTACCAATGAACATGCAAGAACCAAGCAATGTGTAGCTCAGTAACATTCTATCTGATCCAATCTTCGGGTTTTGTCTGTTGAAATTATGTCTTTTTTTACGAATAAGCCTTATTAGGGTCCGAATGCCTCATACGAAAAGCGAGCTTAGTGAGTCTGGGGGCCTTGGCCCCTAGTCATATAAAAATTCGATCGATGCATATTTACGGCAGCTAGAGCACGACCAGACAGACTAACTGAAATAATAAACATTTCAAATTCTTTGGAAAGTGTTAAAAAATAAAGGCTTAAAAAGAATGTGAAGCTTAAAGGGGAAAAAAAAAAACTTTAATTTGGAAAGTAATTCTAGCTGGAAAAGTTAATTTTCACTGTAATTTAAGAGAAAATGGAAAATTAAACGTATTGATTTTGAAGCTCCTAAGGTCGCGACCCCTAGTATTTGCACTGCCATGTCTTTCTATTTAAACGGCCCTGTAATCTATACTCTTGCACATTTTATCTCTTATTACAACTTACCCATCATTTTTCTAAAATCAAATTAAATTACAAAATTGGGATTATCTCTATATGAATAATATGAATGTAAATCATATAAAAAGTAGTACAAATATAATCTAAATATATATAGTTACCAGATCGGTGATGATCTTTTTCTTGGAGAATGGATTTGACGGAGCACCAACAGTTTGTATGGAAATTCTCTTTCCATTATGACACGGGCGCGGACTTGTAAAAATTATTGCGGGGGGGGGGGGGACACAAAATCCTGCCCTCCGTCAGTAGAATAAAGGGATTCAGAAATTTTAGAATTGAGATTTCAAAATGTGCTTTTTTAACATAGCACTTTCATTAAAATAAAAGGAATTCCATTTAATAAATTTTTCAAAAGTTTTTTGAACTCATTTTTTAAAGTAAGTATTTGAACTGAAGATCTTGAATCAGTCTTCAGTGCACATATGGAGAAAGCAAATCTCCCTTCTGGAAGAACAGGTGAAGTTTAATTAAGTTAATAACAGCAAAACAAATAAAATCTGTTTCGAAATGTATTTAATGATAATTTCATAGGAAAGAAAATGCATGCAGTCAAATGTCAAAAACTGTTCTGCAAAACATTACTCCAGCTAATATTTCAAAATACCCTAGAAGTACAAACGAGACGAAATACTAAAATCCGGATTTTTTTATTTTACTACATGATGAAATACCCATAAATTGAATCGACTTTAATTAAATGTCGCACTACTTATGACAGAAAAACTGATCACATTTAAATTACATTTCTTTCACAACTTTTTACAGATTGCATTTAAAATTATTTTTAAAAAAACATAAGCAACGAAGTAATAAATACCTCCTTTCCATGTATTAAAATAAATAAATAAATAAAATGTACTTTTAAATTCATTCTCGAATTAATTTTTCAATAATATCATCCCTATTAACATTTAAAAATGATTTAACAAAGAAATCAAAGTGTGAGAATATATCAAAATTCAGAGTCTACATTATTTTAGGTCTTCATAAACATTTTAATACTGAAAACTTTCATTTTACATTAAACTAAGAACATATCATCTTTCAATAACATTAAAAATGAAAAGAAATGTTGAAATGTGGTGTTATGGCCAATTATCTGCACGAGGGATCTAGGCCAAGGGGGGGGGGGGCGGGGTGCCCTCCGTGTGGGACTTGGCATAGAAAACTCGACATATAAAAACTCCATTGCACTTTAAATCGCACTTCTTTTTGGAAAACCGTTCCAAATTACCTTAACAATTATGAAAACAAATTAAACTAGCACATAAGCAATTGGTAAATCAGAGGCGCTTCTGGCTAAATGGACACATAGTAATCATTTTATAAACTAAAACCATTATGAATTATGCTATTTGAAATATATTTTGATGATATTTGTGCAAAAATATATGAAAATTAATTTTTATTCAGTACGGAAAAAAGTTGTATAAAATATAATCATGTTTTACTTTTAAAAGTGGAATAACACAGAAACAGATATACAATGCCAAAATTATCTCTCTAAATTATTGTAAATATTTACAAACAATTTTTAATACTCAACATTTTCACTTTACATTAAAATAAGAATACTCAATAATATGAAAAATGGAAACAAAATGAAATCTAATTCGAAATCATAGTCTACGTCATGTAATTTTTAAAACATATATAAAAACTCCATTGCGCTCTAAATCACCCTTCTTTTTGGAAAATTGTTCCAGATTACCTTAACAATTATCAAAACAAATTAAATTAGCACACTAGCAATTGGTAAGTCAGAGACGCTCTTGGCTAAATGGATACGTAGTATTCATTTTATATACTAAAACCATAACGAATTATGTTATTTGAAATTTATTCTGATGATATTTGTACAACAATATACGAAAATTAATTTTTATTCAGAACGGAAAAAAGTTGTATAAAATAAGATTGTGATGACTGGGGTAAGGGTTTTTTTGCTTAAAAGCCTTCTTATGATTACCATAGCCCGTTCGTGCAGACGTAGTGCTAAAAGTTCTCCTTATTGAATTTGCAAAATATACATCCGTCTAATGCAGGGTATCATTAGACGAAATATGCACATAAAAATTCAAGCTAAAGAGTCAGCTTCAAACTTTCTAGCACATATTCATTCAAATTTCAATTAAGAAGTGTACAATGCCAAAAAGTGTTTCGTGTGTACGAAGTCAATAATGAATCAGAATTACTTTCTTAGAGTTACATATACATATACTGTATAAATATTAACACTAAAATAGCTTTAATAACGTTTGATTATATTTTTTTCCTTCTAAATTTTAACGCAGGCCCCTAAAATGGTAGGAGCCCACAGGAGAAAGCCTACTCAGCCTAATGGGTAAACCGGCCCTGTTTAGGCATAGTCCCCCTTTCCCCATGACAGCCCCTCCTTCCCCCTCTATAATTTTTATGGTTTCGTAGCTGTTGCGCTAGTTTGATATTCCATAAATTAATAAATAATTTACAAACATAGGTGCTTCATAGAGTGCTTTTACAGAAGAGGGAGGCTATTTGCAAGTGTGGGGTGGGGGGTCGAATACGAGTATAATGTATCACACACGCCCAATTCACACATTTTTCTAAAAAACATTTTTTGATTTGGAGAGTTTTCTTTCATTGTGGGTTCGGGGCAACTACCCCATTCACCCTTACCTTAATCATGCTCGGTGTGACTCCCCCTTCCTTTGCCCTCCATGTATGGATGGATATGGATGAATGCACATATTTACAAAACGGCTGCATATTTTTCTGCCAAGGAACAACGACTGAGCACATAGTCAAAATATTGTGTACATACTTTAGTGTTGCTATAAAATAAAGTAAATTAGTCAGAGACCAATGGTTTTCTAAAGAGGAATTCTCTTTCAGCAACACAATGTGATATGTATGCACATGATCAAGGCCTCTCTGAATTTTGGGCCTTGTCCAAGCTCGGCTTGGGACCTCCGTTTTCTTGGAGAGATGGTTAATCTAGGCCCAGGGGGGGTCATGACCACCGTGAACCCCCTCTGGAACCGCCACTGGCACCACATGCAGCCAAAAGTAGCAAAATAATAAACCGTACAGAAATTTTGCAATTATGAAGAGAAATTCGCCCAAAACAACGAGTATTCTTAAGATTTAAAATTTCATGGTTTTCAAATATTCGTTTCTAAATATTCGTATTTATGTGTAAACTAACAAAAATTTTTGAAAATCGTATAGGGGCTGGGAGACAGCTATGTAGTACTCAGCCTGCATACCCCCCCCCCCAACCTCTGATTACACCCTTGGTGGGGGAAAGAATTTTATATGTAAAGAGAGAAGATAAGAGCAAGCAATTATAAAATAAAATCCTCGAGTTATGCTCCTCGAAGATTTTTATGAAATCATTTTTTATTTAGCTCGTAACTGTAGCTAAATCAGAAACATTAAGCGTTCGATATTAGTAAAGCAGGGTGTCTACCAAATTTCTGAAAGTCAATTTCCTGACTTTTGGGAGGACCCGAGAAAAATATTCCTGACCAATGCATTTTACTTTAGGAAATTGCACAATGCCCCCTCACTTGTCTTTATTTTTGCATATTTTGTACAACTTCTTGAAATCAATTTTAACTGAAGTATACAGGATTGAGCTTTCATCCATTGAGAAAACAGAAGTAGTCGCACTTTCTGATAGAATTAACTAACTGTTCTTGGAAATGCGGTGCCACGCCATAAGTTACCAAGTAAGCTAATTTGTCTTTTACCCTCTCGTCACGATTGATGAGCCCCCGTTTTTCCCTCCTCATACAAACACACAGGGCCGGATTTCCCATAAGGCTAACCTAGGCCATGGCCTAGGGCGCAGAACGAAGAACTCCCCTGCAGAACAATCACGGATGAGGAAAAGGACTAGAAAGGAGAAACGAAAACGACTTACTTTAAGTGATTATTGCCCAAGAAAAACACGTTTATGGCTTCCGAAAAATTGCTTTTTTCCCTAGTACAATTTCTTATCTATCGAAAACCCATATGCGGAGATCCATTAACCTCTTACTTCCTCGCAGAAACCGAATCGCTAGCAGAGCACCCCAGCACAGACCATGTCCAAGTCGACAACATGTGTCGCAAAATTTAGAGATCCGCTGCAGAACAATCACATTGAGGAAAGTAGGGGTACCGGAGAGAACAATTATTTAAAGTAAGTTATCATCGAAAAGGCGTCTGACTGTCTGTGCTCTTCCGATTTCCCAACGTTCCCGAAAAATGAACCACACCACACACACGCACAGAACGGTAAATATGTGTGCTCGAGAAAAAGTCTGTTTTGAGTGTAATGCGTCTATAATTTTAAAAAATTTGAAAACGCATTATCAACTCTTTCATCCAAAATATATCAGTGAAACATCGCGCAATGAATGAAACGAACATTTCTGGTTTCTTAGTTCCATCTAAAAGATCGCTAGAAAATGTGCATTCTGATTCTGATATGTTACCCATAAAAATGCTGAAAACAGAAACTGATACCTTTTGCAGAAAGTTAACGTGTCCAAAGATCGCACGAAGTTTACAATGCAATCCTGTGTTTTGCGATGACTTTTCATAAGTTTTACAAAACTGAACTGTTTCGTGGCTTTCAATGGTAAAATTCAGGGTCTTCCTATCGAAATGATAATAGATAATGTAAATTATCTGACAATCTAAAAAAAAATAAACTGTATAGAACACTTTCTTACGTGACATATAGTGCTGATGAGAAAAAACGAATTATTATGCTCATTAAATTGGAACTATTGATCAATTTTTCTGGGGGGGGGCGCAATTATGGACTTTGGCCTAGGGCCCAAAAATGTGTAAACTCGGCCCTGCAAGCACATCGCTTGATGCTTTCGCGGTCCGAAAAATGCGTTGCAGTTGTTTTCGGTTTCGAGTCTGACAATTAGAGAGAAAGGGTAAAAAACGAAAAAAAAAAATTGATTCTTTTGGTGAATTTTCCGGATCCATTATCCAATTTCCCGACTTTTTCTAGACTTTTCCGGAGCGGTAGACACCCTGTAAAGTTTTGATAAAGCGTGTAAAGAAACGAATACTGTCTATATCCGAAACTGTATTAAACATCAATTTTTCATCTATCTCACAGGGTTCTTCATGATTTAAAATCTTCAAACTGAAATTGGACTTTTGCAGTTACTCCTTCTCTCAAAGTTACTAACCGAAGTTGAGCCATTGGAAGTGTCTGCTTGTATTAGACTTTGTACGAGTCTATTAACTTTTGTGGTTATGTTACATATATTTTGAAATATTTTTCTTGAATTTTATGACTTTCACGGGCCTAAATTATGGATTAAGCTTTACCAATTTTATCATCGCGTTTTCTACATTTGAAAAAAGGTAAGTCGTTATTTTGTTTATAATAGCCGAGATTGCAAACAATTAGATAATTTTCGTCAAAAAGTTTTAAATTGTGTTAAGCTTCACATTTATAAAAGTTTTAAATGCATTTTGATTGTTCCCGTAACTTATATTTACGCGATTTAATCCCTAAGCAATAAATGAGCATGTAGAGTAAGCGAAGTTCTGCAGTCAGATGAAACAGCTATTCTGAAGTAGAAAAAGTCAGTACTTTTAAATCTGTATTTATTGAAAATTAGGAATATAAAATATTTCAAACACATTAATCGATCTCAACCCCTTCTTCTTCGACGTCGCATCTCACACTTTCGGGTGTTTTTGTGCCCGCACAGTCGGCGGCGCGTGAGTAGTAGATAAACGAGAGTTCTGCTCAGCCGGTACCATGTTAATTCGCCGGTACGCCGTACAGGTGCTTTCCCTAGGCTGAGCGGGGAAGGGGGGCGTGGCCGGAAGGGATGTTGAGAGAGGAAGTTGACCGGATGTTGGAAGGGTTGATAAGAATTTTTTTCCTTTTTTTTTCAAATAAGGGGACTTGTAATTTTTTTCAGATTGTGACATATTTTTTGAAATAAGGGGACTTGGAAAAAAATTTTCAAATTTGAACGCGCAACCTACAAAAGAATTCATAGGCTAATGATTGTTGGCTTAAACCATTAGGCCGAGAATCCTTCAGGTATAAAATTGTAGGTGTATTGTGTTATACTTTAGTTTTGAAAATGAATTGGGACTTTGATTAATTTTTCGATTTTTTTATTTATTTAGTTTTCTTTACCATTTAGGTTATAGAACCAATGTAAATGGAATAAATGTTGCTTAATACATACTTCTAATCTTTAGCTAATTTTTGTATACTGATTATAGCATATATTTAATAAGTAACAGTTTACTAGAATATTAAAGTAGGGTTTAGGATACCCATACATTTTCTACAAATTTCTTCTACTGTTAGGGAAGTGAGAAAATTATACCATAGAACGATTTTAGTACCTATAGTTTTTACAAATAATGATTTAGATAGTGTATGAACTTTTTTATCTAAACATTTTTTTGTCTTAAGAGATTTTTACCCAAGTTTTAATTTTAAGTTAAATAAGTAATTTTACAACAAATATTTTTTAACCAACAGTTTTAATTTTAAGTTAAATAATTTTACAACAAATATTTTTTTTAATTAATTTTACAACAAATATTTTTTTAATCAAGAGTTAATTTATTTTTTAACCAAGTTTTAATTTTAAGTTAAATAATTTTACAACAAATACATTTCTAAATTTATTTTTTTTTTACCAAGTTTTAATTTTAAGTAAATAATTAATTTTACAACAAATTTTTTTTTTAATCAAGAGTTAATTTATTTTATAACCAAGTTTTAATTTTAAGTTAAATAATTTTACAACAAATATTTTTTTAATCAAATGTTTTTAATTTATCAAGAAAAAATTTTAATCAAGTGTTTTTAATTTATCAAGAAAAAAAATTTTAATCAAGAGTTTTAATTTTTTGTATATCCTATTTTTGTTAAGTAGCCGTTTAACACTAAAGTAGGATTTAGGATACCCATATACTTTCTACAAATTTCTTCTACTGTTAGGCAAGTGAGAAAATTATACCATAGAAAGATTTTTACAAATAATGATATAGTCTTATATTTTATTGCGAGAAAACCACTTTAGCCATATACCCCCCAAAACTCAAGTTTTCGTATATGAAATGCATGAATACGCGTTAGATCCCCTTAGAAAGTCCTCCTACCAAGGCACCCCTCATCCTAAGCAGATACCCCCGCGTGCAGGTTTGCCTTAAAACACAAACAAACAAAGTATTTATCTAAACATTTTTTCTTACCCACACAGTTTTGATAAATTTTAGGCAGCGATTATACTAGTTTATATTTTCTATAGATCAATTAGAGAAAAAATTACATTTTTAGTAATCCTACAAAACATTTTTACTGTATATCCCAAGTAGTATAACTTGATTTATAGAATTTCAATACGATACGAGTTAGATTGTTTATGTGCAAATGTGTGTTAGATTGTTATGTTCAGTTTGACTATGAAAGCATAATTTTATACATGAATCAACCTTTTTAGAGGTCTTTTATGGATGCACTTAACCTATTTTATAGAAAGGTGAGCATAACTACCACAAACTTTTAGACTAGATAGTACTATTGTTAGAAAGTTGAACTATTGGAAATAAAAATTGAAGATCCGTTTTAGCACAATTGCATGTACATAAAATATCTTTCAATACTTAGATAGTTTAAATCGCAAATCATTACTTAAACTAAAAAATACAAGGTTTTTACTTACGTGAAGGGACATCGTTCTAAATCTTCGAGTCTCTGGACAAAGTACCAACATCTATACGGCTAGCAAGACCGGAAAATCGAATAATGATTTAAAATACATTATCCCTAATTCCCGGTCCAACTAGCACATTTTCATTCATTCTTAATACCATCATATGCTGAAATAGGTATATTATTTTGACACTAAAAACAAAACAACACATTTGAAGATATTAAACGCTTTAAAAGTAATTTTTTTTTTCTTATAACAATTTACCAGATTCACAATGCTATTTTATGTAGGATAAAATTAGTTAGCAAGCGAAAATGTAATCTTAATTAGAATTTACTGAAATACAGATACCATGCACGCCTTATTTTCTATTAGGAGAAAGCCCTCAAACCCCAGTTTTTGTATACAAACTGCATAAAGTACTTCTACCGATAATGCTATTAATATTAATTACACTGGATTACCAACTTAAAATTTCGCAAAACACCAAAATACAGAAAAACATACATTAACAATAACAAAAAAATCACACTTAAAAGTACAACACATCAAAAGTGCAACTATAAGAACCACATAATTATTTTCAATTAGAATTACGGTATCAACTTATATGTAACTAAAATAATAGAAAATATTACACTTACCCTGTACTTGTACACGCGAGAGGCGAAAATATTTAAATAATTCGCAAATAATACAGCACACAAATCGCACAGCACAAAAACAACCACGTGCACGACATTTTGCTGATAACAGAAATTGAGATAAGAAAGTGCCTTGAGACTCTACAGAGCCGGTACAATAAGAGTTGGCCAGTTTACCGATAAGATAAAACCAGGGAGGGTGCTAGGGGAATACCGAATTGTGGGGACACGTGTTTCATTCTGCGTTCAAAAATGGGGACTTATGGATTAAGATCATGTTAGATTAAAGCCATTTCAATAAAAATCTATCCTTTTTGTAAACATGGGCATTATATCCTAAATTAAAATATCAAAGTTAAGCTACAACGATTAATATATTTTACGTAGTTTAGGAAAATAATGAATCATTAAATTAATTTCTGTGAAACAATTAGTAAAGATCATTATACTAAAGCAAATTATTTTTGTTAAGTTTTGATAAATAACAGTAATAAATTATAGGCATTGCAGATGAATGAGTTCACGTATAAAATAGGTATTAAAATTATTGTTTAAAACAATTTTTAGAATAATAAACTAAAATTTTTATTTAATAAAGTCATAAACTAAAATTATTAATGAAAACTTGTTAATAAATTAAACATATCAAAATTTTTACACTCAATTTTTTTTTTTATATATACTTAAATTTTACAAAGACATCCTTTTAATAAATTCATAAACTAAAACAATTTTTACAATAATAAACTAAAATATTTATTTAATAAAGTCATAAACTGAAATTATTAATGAAAACCTGTTAATAAATTAAACTGATTACTCTAAAAGATAGCTAATCACAACATATATCGGAAAAAATATAAGCAATTATAATACCTGAAAAATACCGGACAACACTCTTGTTACATGCGGACAAAACATCTGTTTGCACGGCTAAAGTATTCTTGGGTACCCGTTGCAGGAGAACTTACCTACGCCCAACCTACAAAGTCTACAAATTTAACGGCAACTGATTTTCTCTTATCAGGTATCACAGATCAGATAAGAGATAAGGAAGTGACATGCGCAGAAGACACGTGATAGTGACGTGTGCAAATCTGTGTTGATTGAATATCCGGTAGGTTTCTGGCAGGATGTACATTGAGTGGCAACTCTCTGTAACAGGCTAAGACAAGTTAGATGATGCAATATCTACTGGGTTGAGAAAGTTTTAAGGTAGAGGGCGCTTGGGTAATCACGTGATTTTTTAAAGAATCAGTATAGAGACATTTTAGTTAGATAAAGTGGCCAGGTGTGTGTTGCGAGACTCTCTTTACACTGTGTGCGCCTATACTTAAGACGTGTGTTTTAATTGATTTTTCGCCGAGTTTCAAAAATGTCTTTGCTTGAATCGATCGAAAATAACTTTAACATTGAATACACTCCCGAGTTTTATACTCAAAGTGATGCGGATGTGTTGCTGCAAGAAATAATACAATTGCCTTTAGATGTAAAGCCTCTGCAAAGTATTGAAAAGGAAATTTCCCCCGAGTTTTGTACTGAAAGTGATGTTGATGTGCTACAGCAAGAATTGTTTCAATTACCCCTGCAAAGTAGTGAAAAGAAAATTTCCTCGACCCGTGAAGTAATTACTTTTGCTGATGAAGGAATCAATTACAGTTTACCTGGAGCAACAGTCTATGTTTACTCTTGGATATCCATTTTGCAAAAAATACGTGAAGATCTACAGAAAGTGACAAATTATGAATTTAATATGGTGCAAGTGAACTTTGGCTCTGAAGAACAACCTAAAATTGAAGACGGCAACTACGAAGATTTTAATCTAGACCTATCATCAGGTGTATGCATTCTAAGTTTTGGATCTAAACGAACTTTGGATTTTAAACCAGCGAACTGTGAAACCGCTACCATTAAATTAGAACATGGTTCAATGTGTAAGATATATCCCCCAACCAACAAACTTTTAACGCATGGTATTCCTTCTGAACTTAGTGTGGCAGACCCGCACATTAACCTAACGTTTGCCAAAATGTGCATTTATGAGCCTTCCCCGAAATGGGCAAAGTTGGACGATTGGACGGATAATCTTTACCACAGCTTATATGCTTCTGTAAATAGTACATGGCACTTGGAAAGACTTATCTACGTTTCACTTCACGATGAAAGAACTGACTTGAAGATCCATATTAGACAATTTATACAGAATGCCCAATTAGACTATATACCAACCGGCCAGGGAGTCGTGATGAACCCTTCCACATGGATCGAATTTATTGTAAAACTATTAGATTTTAATATAGGTCATAGCAATAGCTCTTTTATTTGTAATAATCAATTATCTGTATTTAATGATGATGGAAAATGCATCTTACAACAAATTTACAAAACCGGAGATTCATTCTCGTTAAATCCAATTTCCTTAACACTTTTAAATGATCAAGTAAAAAAACTTTGCGAAATGAGAAATGAAATATTGGAATGCATTTTAAAAACGCTATATACGACGACCCTACCCCATTTAATTTTAAAATTAAAGCCGCAAAAATGTAACCGCGAACCCCATTGTACTTATGATGAGGCTAAACAACAATTAATGGATATAGTACATCAGGAAATTTTTAAAAACATAGGCCGGGTTCAGGATCATCCTTCGCAAAGGATACATGCTTGCTCGAATAGAACACATGTTGATGAGAGAGAGGGTCTTATAAGTAGTAAAGCATGGTTTATGGTCGACATGTCGTATATTGCAAGAGAGATATGCGAGAACAAATGTACTTGTCATTATGACGGAGAATTTTTTTCAAACATTTTCATTGAAGACTACATGAAGTATCTTCAAAATGTGCTATTTAATACATTTTTTCAACCGTTTTCAGATTTTACTAATTTCAAGGATGGCAAAACATGTGTAATTATGTGATGTATAACTAGTATTGCGATTGTAAAAAATATATTAAAACCATTGTGATTATGAAGAAAAGGTATGCTTGCTTCTACAACAGTAGGATTTTACTCACTTGTGCATGCTTAGTTATAGAATACTCATTGAAAAGTTATTATTTTCTTAATTGTGTAAATAGTTTGTGTAATTTAAAATATATTTTTGTAAATAAATAAGTTTAAATACGAAAACTTTTCTGTGTTTTCTTTATGTGTACATGTGTGTTGATTACTTGCAAAATAAAAATCTATAAAATTTTACTGCAGCAAAAAGTGGTAAAGGTAGCATACTTGGTCACGATTTAAGGTTCTCGTTTTATACTTATCTTTTATACACTACAAGGTAGAAAGTTAGAAATTTAACAAAATTTATTGAAGCATGTACTATGGAAACATTAATCTACCACATAGAAATAAAATGTTTTGATTAAAATCATAAATTTAAGTGTGATAGGTAAATTGTGTTACATGAGAATTCCCAAAGTACTAATTTTTTATAAAATGAACTTAGCTAAAAAAGTTAGTTTCCATAATTTTATAACTTAATCGATTTTACAGGTTTTTCAAAAATAAAGTTAAGTGAGATAAAGAAACTTAGTATTTTTAAATAAAGATTTTTTGAGGTGTTCTTTAATGTAAAGATCTTACCACATTTTACTTGAAGTAACAGAATATTTTAAATCAGACACTATGTTTTTTAAAACATCAGAGTATTAACTTAGCATATTTTTGTAATTCTTATTAAGTAATGTGCTTGAATATTTTTATGATAAATATCCACTAAGTGCACATGTTACACATTTTAGTGATTGAGATGGTTATGCTTACAAATTTTAAATAAATATGCTCTTACTTTTATACATGTTACTTGTTCAAACTAAGTATACTTTTGATTCTTGAAATAAACTAACAGATCTGTACTTTGAAAATTTTATTGAAGTGTTGAACTTTGGTATTTTTCGAATGTTACGAACTTGATACATTTTTTCTGAAGTGCTAGATATGTGAAATTGTCTTTTTAGAAACATTGAATTATTCAACTTAGTGCATTTCAGTTACTCTTTCAAGATAACGGACTTAGAATTTTTTACAAATAGCAAGCTAGTAACTTGCTAAACATGCTTGCAAATATTTTTAAATAACATTCTTAAAAATTATCAAAGTTGTAACTACTAAAAAGAAATAAACAAATTAATATATTATTTAAAAATATTAGTTACAACTAGTAACTGAAATGCACTAAGTTGAATAATTCAATGTTTCTAAAAAGACAATTTCACATATCTAGCACTTCAGAAAAAATGTATCAAGTTCGTAACATTCGAAAAATACCAAAGTTCAACACTTCAATAAAATTTTCAAAGTACAGATCTGTTAGTTTATTTCAAGAATCAAAAGTATACTTAGTTTGAACAAGTAACATGTATAAAAGTAAGAGCATATTTATTTAAAATTTGTAAGCATAACCATCTCAATCACTAAAATGTGTAACATGTGCACTTAGTGGATATTTATCATAAAAATATTCAAGCACATTACTTAATAAGAATTACAAAAATATGCTAAGTTAATACTCTGATGTTTTAAAAAACATAGTGTCTGATTTAAAATATTCTGTTACTTCAAGTAAAATGTGGTAAGATCTTTACATTAAAGAACACCTCAAAAAATCTTTATTTAAAAATACTAAGTTTCTTTATCTCACTTAACTTTATTTTTGAAAAACCTGTAAAATCGATTAAGTTATAAAATTATGGAAACTAACTTTTTTAGCTAAGTTCATTTTATAAAAAATTAGTACTTTGGGAATTCTCATGTAACACAATTTACCTATCACACTTAAATTTATGATTTTAATCAAAACATTTTATTTCTATGTGGTAGATTAATGTTTCCATAGTACATGCTTCAATAAATTTTGTTAAATTTCTAACTTTCTACCTTGTAGTGTATAAAAGATAAGTATAAAACGAGAACCTTAAATCGTGACCAAGTATGCTACCTTTACCACTTTTTGCTGCAGTAAAATTTTATAGATTTTTATTTTGCAAGTAATCAACACACATGTACACATAAAGAAAACACAGAAAAGTTTTCGTATTTAAACTTATTTATTTACAAAAATATATTTTAAATTACACAAACTATTTACACAATTAAGAAAATAATAACTTTTCAATGAGTATTCTATAACTAAGCATGCACAAGTGAGTAAAATCCTACTGTTGTAGAAGCAAGCATACCTTTTCTTCATAATCACAATGGTTTTAATATATTTTTTACAATCGCAATACTAGTTATACATCACATAATTACACATGTTTTGCCATCCTTGAAATTAGTAAAATCTGAAAACGGTTGAAAAAATGTATTAAATAGCACATTTTGAAGATACTTCATGTAGTCTTCAATGAAAATGTTTGAAAAAAATTCTCCGTCATAATGACAAGTACATTTGTTCTCGCATATCTCTCTTGCAATATACGACATGTCGACCATAAACCATGCTTTACTACTTATAAGACCCTCTCTCTCATCAACATGTGTTCTATTCGAGCAAGCATGTATCCTTTGCGAAGGATGATCCTGAACCCGGCCTATGTTTTTAAAAATTTCCTGATGTACTATATCCATTAATTGTTGTTTAGCCTCATCATAAGTACAATGGGGTTCGCGGTTACATTTTTGCGGCTTTAATTTTAAAATTAAATGGGGTAGGGTCGTCGTATATAGCGTTTTTAAAATGCATTCCAATATTTCATTTCTCATTTCGCAAAGTTTTTTTACTTGATCATTTAAAAGTGTTAAGGAAATTGGATTTAACGAGAATGAATCTCCGGTTTTGTAAATTTGTTGTAAGATGCATTTTCCATCATCATTAAATACAGATAATTGATTATTACAAATAAAAGAGCTATTGCTATGACCTATATTAAAATCTAATAGTTTTACAATAAATTCGATCCATGTGGAAGGGTTCATCACGACTCCCTGACCGGTTGGTATATAGTCTAATTGGGCATTCTGTATAAATTGTCTAATATGGATCTTCAAGTCAGTTCTTTCATCGTGAAGTGAAACGTAGATAAGTCTTTCCAAGTGCCATGTACTATTTACAGAAGCATATAAGCTATGGTAAAGATGATCCGTCCAATCGTCCAACTTTGCCCTTTTCGGGGAAGGCTCATAAATGTACATTTTGGCAAATGTAAGGTTAATGTGCGGGTCTGTCACACTAAGTTCAGAAGGAATACCATGCGTTAAAAGTTTGTTGGTTGGGGGATATATCTTACACATTGAACCATGTTCTAATTTAATGGTAGCGGTTTCACAGTTCGCTGGTTTAAAATCCAAAGTTCGTTTAGATCCAAAACTTAGAATGCATACACCTGATGATAGGTCTAGATTAAAATCTTCGTAGTTGCCGTCTTCAATTTTAGGTTGTTCTTCAGAGCCAAAGTTCACTTGCACCATATTAAATTCATAATTTGTCACTTTCTGTAGATCTTCACGTATTTTTTGCAAAATGGGTATCCAAGAGTAAACAGAGACTGTTGCTCCAGGTAAACTGTAATTGATTCCTTCATCAGCAAAAGTAATTACTTTACGGGTCGAGGAAATTTTCTTTTCACTACTTTGCAGGGGTAATTGAAACAATTCTTGCTGTAGCACATCAACATCACTTTCAGTACAAAACTCGGGGGAAATTTCCTTTTCAATACTTTGCAGAGGCTTTACATCTAAAGGCAATTGTATTATTTCTTGCAGCAACACATCAGCATAACTTTGAGTATAAAACTCGGAAGTGTATTCAATGTTAAAGTTATTTCGATCGATTCAAGCAAAGACATTTTTGAAACTCGGCGAAAAATCAATTAAAACACACGTCTTAAGTATAGGCGCACACAGTGTAAAGAGAGTCTCGCAACACACACCTGGCCACTTTATCTAACTAAAATGTCTCTATACTGATTCTTTAAAAAATCACGTGATTACCCAAGCGCCCTCTACCTTAAACTTTCTCAACCCAGTAGATATTGCATCATCTAACTTGTCTTAGCCTGTTACAGAGAGTTGCCACTCAATGTACATCCTGCCAGAAACCTACCGGATATTCAATCAACACAGATTTGCACACGTCACTATCACGTGTCTTCTGCGCATGTCACTTCCTTATCTCTTATCTGATCTGTGATACCTGATAAGAGAAAATCAGTTGCCGTTAAATTTGTAGACTTTGTAGGTTGGGCGTAGGTAAGTTCTCCTGCAACGGGTACCTAAGAATACTTTAGCCGTGCAAACAGATGTTTTGTCCGCATGTAACAAGAGTGTTGTCCGGTATTTTTCAGGTATTATAATTGCTTATATTTTTTCCGATATATGTTGTGATTAGCTATCTTTTAGAGTAATCAGTTTAATTTATTAACAGGTTTTCATTAATAATTTCAGTTTATGACTTTATTAAATAAAATTTTAGTTTATTATTGTAAAAATTGTTTTAGTTTATGAATTTATTAAAAGGATGTCTTTGTAAAATTTAAGTATATAAAAAAAAAAATTGAGTGTAAAAATTTTGATATGTTTAATTTATTAACAAGTTTTCATTAATAATTTTAGTTTATGACTTTATTAAATAAAAATTTTAGTTTATTATTCTAAAAATTGTTTTAAACAATAATTTTAATACCTATTTTATACGTGAACTCATTCATCTGCAATGCCTATAATTTATTACTGTTATTTATCAAAACTTAACAAAAATAATTTGCTTTAGTATAATGATCTTTACTAATTGTTTCACAGAAATTAATTTAATGATTCATTATTTTCCTAAACTACGTAAAATATATTAATCGTTGTAGCTTAACTTTGATATTTTAATTTAGGATATAATGCCCATGTTTACAAAAAGGATAGATTTTTATTGAAATGGCTTTAATCTAACATGATCTTAATCCATAAGTCCCCATTTTTGAACGCAGAATGAAACACGTGTCCCCACAATTCGGTATTCCCCTAGCACCCTCCCTGGTTTTATCTTATCGGTAAACTGGCCAACTCTTATTGTACCGGCTCTGTAGAGCCTCAAGGCACTTTCTTATCTCTCTCAATTTCTTATCAGCTGTACTAGGGATATGCACGTGGATTTTACTTCAATCATTCTTTTGTGAATTATGTGAGTTTTTTTATTTTCACCTCTCGCGTGTACAAGTACAGGGTAAGTGTAATATTTTCTATTATTTTAGTTACATATAAGTTGATACCGTAATTCTAATTGAAAATAATTATGTGGTTCTTATAGTTGCACTTTTGATGTGTTGTACTTTTAAGTGTGATTTTTTTTGTTAATGTATGTTTTTCTGTATTTTGGTGTTTTGCGAAATTTTAAGTTGGTAATCCAGTGTAATTAATATTAATAGCATTATCGGTAGAAGTACTTTATGCAGTTTGTATACAAAAACTGGGGTTTGAGGGCTTTCTCCTAATAGAAAATAAGGCATGCATGGTATTTGTATTTCAGTAAATTCTAATTAAGATTAAATTTTCGCTTGCTAACTAATTTTATCCTACATAAAATAGTATTGTGAATCTGGTAAATTGTTATAAGAAAAAAAATTACTTTTAAAGCGTTTAATATCTTCAAATGTGTTTTGTTTTTAGTGTCAAAATAATATACCTATTTCAGCATATGATGGTATTAAGAATGAATGAAAATGTGCTAGTTGGACCGGGAATTAGGGATAATGTATTTTAAATCATTATTCGATTTTCCGGTCTTGCTAGCCGTATAGATGTTGGTACTTTGTCCAGAGACTAGAAGATTTAGCACGATCTCCCTTCACGTAAGTAAAAACCTTGTATTTTTTAGTTTAAGTAATGATTTGCGATTTAAACTATCTAAGTAGTTGAAAGATATTTATGTACATGCAGTATACAACTGTGCTAAAACGCATCTTCAATTTTTATTTCCAATAGTTCAACTTTCTAACAATAGTACTATCTAGTCTAAAAGTTTGTGCTAGTTATGCTCACCTTTCTATAAAATAGGTTAAGTGACATACCTCTAAAAATATTAATGCATGTATAAAATTATGCTTTCATAGTCAAACTGACATAACAATCTAACGATCGTTTGCACATAAACAATCTAACTCGTATCGTATTGAAATTCTATAAATCATGTTACTCTACTTGTGATATACAGTAAAATATTTTGTAGGATTACTAAAAATGCAATTTTTTCTCTAATTGATCTATAGAAAATATAAGCTAGTATAATCGCTGTCTAAAATTTATCAAAAATGTGTGGGTAAGAAAAAATGTTTAGATAAATACTTTGTTTGTTTGTGTTTTAAGGCAAACCTGCACGCGGGGGTATCTGCTTAGGATGAGGGGTGCCTTGGTAGGAAGACTTTCTAAGGGGATCTAACGCGTATTCATGCATTTCGTATACAAAAACTTGAGTTTTGGGGGATATATGGCTAAAGTGGTTTTCTCGCAATAGAATATAAGACTATATCATTATTTGTAAAATCTTTCTATGGTATAATTTTCTCACTTGCCTAACAGTAGAAGAAATTTGTAGAAAACTGTACTTTAATGTTAAACGACTACTTAACAAAAATAGGATATACAAAAATTAGCTAAAAATTAAAACTCTTGATTAAATTTTTTTTTCTTGATAAATTAAAAACACTTGATTAAAAAATATTTGTTGTAAAATTAATTATTAACTTAAAATTAAAACTTGGTTTAAAAAAATAAATTTAGAAATGTATTTGTTGTAAAATTATTTAACTATAAATTAAAACTTGGTTAAAAAAAAAGTTTTTGTTGTAAAATTATTAACTTAAAATTAAAACTTGGTTAAAAAATATTTGTTGTAAAATTAAAACTTGGTAAAAAATATTTGTTGTAAAATTATTTAACTTAAAATTAAAACTTGGTAAAAAAAAAATATTTGTTGTAAAATTATATAACTTAAAATTAAAACTTGGTAAAAAATATTTGTTGTAAAATTAATTAAAAAAATATTTGTTGTAAATTTATTTAACTTAAAATTAATACTTGGTTAAAAAAAAATAAAAATAAATTAACTCTTGATTAAAAAAAAAACATTTGTTGTAACATTATTTAACTTAAAATTAAACCTTGGGTAAAAATCTCTTAAGAAAAAGAAAATGTTTAGATAAAAAAGTTCATACACTATCTAAATCATTATTTGTAAAAACTATGGGTACTAAAATCGTTCTATGGTATAATTTTCTCACTTCCCTAACAGTAGAAGAAATTTGTAGAAAATGTATGGGTATCCTAAACCCTACTTTAATATTCTAGTAAACTGTTACTTATTAAATATATGCTATAATCTTAAACGGTATACAAAAATTAGAAGTATGTATTAAGCAGCATTTATTCAATTTGCATTGGTTCTATTACTAAATGGTAAAGAAAACTAAATCCTCCTGGGGATGTTGTTCATTTCTTTGCTCCACATAGTTAATTATTATTTAAAGAAACAAAAACAACAACGCATCCTCTGTGCTACGCCCTGTCTCCATTTATGCGAGGCTAGCGTGATGGGGAAAGGCACAGTAAGAATTTTTATTTGAAATGAGGCGGTAGACGAATTCTACCGGGCGGCTGGTGGGTCCTCATTTTATAATAATATTTTTTATTTCAGGTTTAATTCATATAGCTTATTTAAAATTATGTCAAAGTCGCTTATTTTGATACTAAATGTTAAAGTCTGAAAAAATTACAAGTCTCCTTATTTCAAAATATGTCACAATCTGAAAAAAATTACAAGTATCCTTATTTGTAAAATATGTCACAATCTGAAAATTTTTCCAAGTACCCTTATTTGAAAAATATGTCACAATCTGAAAAAAATTACAAGTCCCCTTATTTGAAAAAAAAAAGGAAAAAAATTCTTATCAACCCTTCGAACATCCGCTCCCCACATCCGGTCCGACCACGCCCCCCTTCCCCGCTCAGCCTAGGGAACGCACTCATCGAGGCAGCACCGCAGAATTAACATGGCACCGCATGGGCAGAACTCTCGTTTATCTACTACTAATGTCAGAATTGCAGACGTGCAATTTTATAGTTGCGCTCCTTTCTTCTCTAGAGTAACAATGACAAATTAAGATAATGGGTAAAATACTTTGTTTACTATTTACTATAAATACATTTTCATTAATACTGCGCATTTTTTTTTTCACGCACTATTAAAAACTTGCTTTTCCACAAACACTTAACCCCTTTAGAGGCAAAAATATCTTAACCCCTTAAGAGGCGGCGGTTATTATGAAACCACAAAACTCTCAACTTAGCCAATGATCGCAAAAATATGTAAAAATTTGTCAAATTTCCTACTTTTGCTTTATAAATAATGAACATCGATTCTATAAAATCCTCACAAATAACAAAAACAAAAGATGATCTTTCCCTTTCTTAACATTTTCCAACAAGGTTGAAAAGTGCTTATGATTTCGGTTTGTCTGTCTGCCCGTCCGTCTCTCCGTCCATGCTCTATCTCTTGTAAATATGCACCGATTATTACAAAATTTCTTTCGATGTACTGTACTATGTACCCTATTGCAATTGGTGAATGTAGCATTTATAATTCTTCTACAGGAGAGCTCAAAAGATTTCTGATACATTACTCTATGCGCAGTCATTCTTTAAAGTGTATTTTAGAGATATTCGGCTATTTGAAATGAAACAAAATTGATACATGTTATTCGGAATTACAAGATAAAGCTTTCCATCGAAAATAATGTCTGTATCATTAATAGTTCTTCTCCAGGAGCACTCAAAATACTTCCAATACATTACATTCAATGGCAGTGTGGAGGAGCGTGCTATCAGCAGCTCCTTACAATAGATAAAAATTAAGAATACGTCGAGTGTAACATCCGTTGAATACAAATACCATCTAGTAAAAACTTAACAACATTTTATTCAGACTTTAAGTCGAGCATGCAAGCTCTGCACCATACGGTCAATTTACATCCATAGAGTTCTGGTAACAACAACAGCACCGCGATAATAATAATAATAATAGTAGTACTGCGAACCATGCGCGGCATGCGTGAACACACTTCCTATTTATACTCCCGGACCGCACATCAGCGTTGCCAGATTCCCTGGCCCTGCTATCGTGGGAGTAGCCGCTAGCGCTCCTCACAGGATGCGCGAAGAGATGCGCGGAAGCTTGTTCGATGTGGTGGTCGGGAACGCACCTATCGCAGGCGCGGCGGCCGCCACAGTACTCCCCTCCAGTGACCACGAAACTTTCACAAATATTTTGAATTGAAACGCACTCTCCGACCAGAACGTGTAGTAACAGCTGGAGGTGACGTGATGCAGGGTGCTGGTTTTGTCACAGTCAGAGGTGGAGTTACGGAGGATGTGGGCGTTGACACTGTTCCTGATGAACATTCTTTATGGTCGGCCGGTGAAGCATTGTCCGTACGTTCAGGAGCCCAGATAAATGCGGGTTTGAGGCGGTCAATGTTTATAACAGACTCCTTGTTGTTTACCAAAATTTTAAAAGTGTTTACATTTCGTTCGAGGACTTTGTGGGGTCCGGTATACGTGGGTGCGAAAGCAGTCCTTGACGCATCATATCGCAGGAACACATGCGAAGAGTTCTGCAAGTCTTTATTCACAAACACAGTTTATGAGCAATGGGCGCTGGTGGGTACGGGGCGAACAGCTGACATGTAGTATTTTAACATTTGCACGAATGTTTGCTCGTCGGCACAGCATGTGGGTGAACTGTCCGCTTGCATGAATTCTCCGGGCAGATGGAGACTGGTGCCGTACACCAACTCGGCAGCAGAAGCACCGATATCCTCTTTAATGGCGGAGCGCACACCAAGTAAGACTGTGGGAAGAACGTCGGTCCATTGAATCGAAGTATGACATCGTATTGACTGCTTCAATGAGCGATGAAAATTTTCGACAATGCCGTTAGAGCGCGGATGATACCGGCTAGTGCGCACTCTGTGAGTGCCCAGGAGCTTGGTTAACGCCGTAAAAATCAAGGACTCGAACTGACGACCTTGGTCGGTGGTGATTCGCTCCGGAACTCCAAAACGCGCAATCCACAAGCTATAAAATTGTTTGGCAACAGTGTCGGCAGAAATATCTACTATGGGAATTGCCTCGGGCCAGCGTGAGAAACGATCGATGCAAGTGAGCAAATAAGAAAATCCATTAGATGGAGGTAGAGGTCCAACTAAGTCGATATGCACATGTTGAAAGCGGTAAGTTGGCAACTCAAATCTTTGTAGTGGGCTGTGAGTGTGCCTATGGATTTTTGATTTCTGGCACTCAATGCATGCACGTGTCCACTCTCCAATGTCTTTTAACATTTCTGGCCACACAAAACGCTGTTGCACTAACTTCCTTGAAGCTTTTATCCCAGGGTGAGACAGACGATGCAAGTTATTGAAGATGGCACGTCGGAACCTCGCGGGAACGTAAGGTCTGATCTTACTGCCCTGAATATCACAATAAAGTGATGTTCAGGAGCGAGCTGCATGAGCTGGAGATTCAGACTACTACAGGTTGTATTTTGTAGGAGGGCTTGAAGCTCCGAATCCTGTTTCTGTTCGTTTGCCAGAGCTATGAAATCGGTTGACGAAGGCATCAAAATTTCCTATATGCGGGACAGAGCATCGGCGACGACATTTTCGGCACCATCAATATGGCGAATATCTGTCGTAAATTGGCTGATAAAATCGAGGTGTCTCAGCTGGCGAGGGGATGCTTTGTCGGACCGCTGTTTAAACGCAAAGATTAGGGGTTTGTGATTTGTAAAAATAGTAAAGTTACGTCCTTCCAGGAAGTGACGAAAGTATTTGATGGCGGCGTAGATCGCCAAAAGTTCGCGGTCGTACGTACTGTAAAGCGTCTGGGTTGAGGAAAGTTTTTTGGAAAAGTAAGCGAGAGGCTTCCAGGTGCCCTGATCGTTTTGCTGCAAAACTGCTCCTAAAGCAGAGCTGGACGCATCTACCATAAGGGAAAGGGGCTTAGACGCCGACGGATATTGCAGGACGGTGGCAGAAATTAAGTCACTTTTGTATTTTTGAAACGCTTCGCGCGCTTTGGGAGTCCAAGCAATAGGACGCTTGTCTTTCTTTTTACTGCCTACCAAACAGGCATTTAGAGGAGCTTGAGTGGTAGCAGCGCGCGGAAGAAAACGACGGTAAAAATTCAGCATAGCGAGGAATCGACGCAACTCCTGACTTGGCAACTCCTGACTCCAAATTGGCTGTAGTCGGTTCGGGGATATCTCGTACAGCGGCAACTCTATCCATGAGAGGTCGAACGCCGTCGGCTGAAATTTAGTGGCCAAGGAAAGATACCTTGGGTTGACCGAAAACGCATTTAGATGGGTTAAGACTAACGCCGTATTCCTGGAACCGTTCAAACACCGCGCGTGGAACAAGTCAAGTGCTCTTGCTCCGAAGCCGATGCGACTATCAGATGCGAAGCCGATGCGACTATCAGCGAGCCGATCAAAATACGGAACGCAGAAATCTAACCCGAATAAAACCTGATGGATGAAGCGTTGAAAGGACTGCGCCGCGTTGCAGAGGCCAAAGGTCACTACGGGAAATTCGAAGAGACCAAAGGGTGTTGTTACGGCAGTCTTCGGAATATCGGCAGGGTTAATTGGGATTTGATGGTATGCCCGCTCGAGATCAAGAGTAGAAAATATAGTTTTACCGCCCAACACCTGCATACAGTCCTGGATGTGAGGGACAGGGTACCGATCTGGCACGGAGACAGCGTTTAAACGCCGGTAATCACCACACGGGCGCCAGTCGCCATTGCGCTTTTTAACTAAGTGGAGCGGGCTGGCCCATGGACTTTTCGAGGGGCGACAAAGGCCCTGCTCGAGCAAATAAGAAAACTCACCTTTCGCGGCTTTCAGCTTGTCAGGAGGGAGACGCCTCGGCTTAGAGCAAATTGGCTGTCCCGTCGTCTCAATGTGATGAGTAACATTGTGTTTAGGTTGGCTGTGTCCCATAACAGGACGTGTTATCAAAGGAAATTTCCTAAGCAGCTCATGATACGGAGTAGCTCCAGAAATAAGTTTGACGCCGAAATTCGCGCTGTTACGAAAAAAACCTGGGTATGTGAGGTTTGTCACAGTGTCCACTAGGCGACGATTTTTAATGTCGACCAACAGTGCAAATCTATACAGAAAATCTGCGCCGATAATAGGGTGTGACACCGACGCAATAGGCCATTGGGATGAAAGGCCATTGGAATTTTCTCCGTTAGCCCAAATCGACCTGTAACAGACGTTCACCAAAGGTTTTGATGGGGGAACCGTTTGCGGCAAACAGCTCGAGTTTGCTGGCGGACCCTTTTCGCTCATGGGACAGCGGAGGAACGACAGATACGTCAGCCCCGGTGTCAACTAAAAATTTCAAGTCAGAGGTTTTATCAACGACAAAGAGGCGCGCAATGGATCGGCCGCACTCGCTCACGGCTTCGAGCGATGGCCGATTAAGTTTTCCGAATCATTATAATTACAGGGAGGGGTACATTTCCGGGCCTTTGCACCGAAGTTATGATGGTAAAAACAAACATCTGCCGGGGATCTTTGTATCGATTTTTTGAGTTACTTCGAGACCTGGACCGCTGCCGGAAAGAAGGTCGACCCCGCTGCGGCTGCTGCTGTTGCACAGAGCATAAATGAGCAACTTGCTTTGTAAGCTGGTCTATTTGCGCTTGTAATGTTGCAATACTGGGACCTGGAGCCTGCAACTCGTGTACGTGCACCGGAGTAGCTAACTCGTGAATTTTATCGGCTATGCCGGCAAGGTTGTTGAGCGGTTCGCTACTGGCACAAGTATGGCCTGGGCGTTAGATGGGAGGCGTTTCATCCACAAAGTTTTAAGAATGTTGTCACTTAAACTACCGGCCGATAAGTCTGACATCTTAGCAGCTGGGAAGGCCTCATATCGCCAAGTTGCAGATCTTGGAGCAAGTGTTTAATTTTTACAGTCTCCGACTCCGCGTGTACGGCAATTAATTTGTCTTTAAGAGACTTGTATTTGTCGGTAGGTGGGGGATTAAGGACAAGCTCCCGTACCGATTGTAACACTTCCGATTCCAAAGCGGAGATCGCCGTGTAAAGTTGGGTGTCATCGGCGGTGATTCCGCTTAATTTAAATTGAAACCCAAGGTGACCAGCTTGGTTGCGACGCAACCTTTAAGCTAGAGGTGGTTACCCGGGAGCCTAATTTAAATTGTGCATCTAGTTGGATAAACCATAGCGAGGGGTCGGTACGACAAAATGGGGGAGGTTTAACAGCAACACGTGCTAACTGGGTAGGGCCGGACGTGCCATCGCCGGTACTGGCATTTTCACAAGCCAGAGACATGTCAAAACAACACGAGGGGTATGAAATACAAGCAGCGCAATAAAAGAGAAAGAAAAATAAATAAATTGGAAACGACTCACCCAGGGTTGGCTATAACACCTTGAAGCGACGAAATGTTTATATCCAACTTGAGTTGCGCTGACACAGCCCACTACAAAACAACACGACTTGCGGGCAGGAAAAAACACATGAACACGGCATAACTTGCACACACTTACGCACGGTATCACTTGTACTTGCGCACGTGTAAAAATTTCATTTTGGGGTAAGCACGTGCACTTAGACGAAGCGGCACTTGCAACACACACAAAGTGCAAGCACACTTTAGAATGCACACGACCGGAAGAAAACACAGCGCAGATTACATACGCCTTGAACAACTCTTGATGATTTGAAAAAGTAAACACTTGAGATTCCGTTTTGCATTAAAACATTTGCGATTACATGCGGCGATGAGGAATTTTGTCGACCACCTGGCGAGCAATATTTCACCAAAAACTGCAGGAAGAAGAAAAAAATAATCTTCACTTAATGGAAATTGATAGTGGAATGCACAACACTAATGCTGGATGTTACGAATTGTGATAAGAAATGTCTTGAGACTCCATAATTCTTGGATGAACTCGGATTGCAGGATTACGTACACAAAATGTCCAGAAGTCACCAATACGGAGGAGCGTGCTATCAGCTCCTTACAATAGATAAAAATTAAGGATACGTCGAGTGTAACATCCGTTGAATACAAATACCATCTAGTAAAAACTTAACAACATTTTATTCAGACTTTAAGTCGAGCATGCAAGCTCTGCAAGATACTGTCAATTTACATCCATAGAGTTCTGGTAACAACAACAGCAACGCGATAATTATAATAATAATACTAGTACTGCGAACCATGCGCGGCATGCGTGAACACACTTCCTTTTTATACTCCCGGACCGCACATCAGCGTTGCCAGATTCCCTGGCCCTGCTATCGTGGGAGTAGCCGCTAGCGCTCCTCACAGGATGCGCGAAGAGATGCGCGGAAGTTTGTTCGATGTGGTGGCCGCTGAAGGATCAGATTAGTGGTCGGGAACGCACCGATCGCAGGCGCGGCGGCCGCCACAGCAGTTTAGAGACAGGTATCCATTTAAAGCACAATACTATCGTACTATGTAATACACTGCTCAAAACAATTAAAGGATATTGCGGTTTTAAGTGGATCTTGTGGCTGGGAAACTTTTTAGCTGATTGATACATGGTCGACACACGTAGTAGGTTATATGAGAATAAATTACACATGTTTGGCAGAAAAAAATGCATTTTATTGCGCATTTGTGTAGAAAAGGAAAAAAACACAATTTGTGCATATGAGAAAAAAGAATAAGAAAAGGTGTTTTCTTCAAAGGAAATCATTTTCAGTAGGGTTTATGGCCTGCAGTTATCGTCCATTAAAAGGAAGTCATCTCCGATTGCTGCAGCGTAAGGGACTACAATAGGTCTGAGGATCTCATCCCTATATCGGCGACCAGTCAGAGGTCCATCTCGAATGATTTAGAGGTCTGTGCGCCCGTCAATGGAGATGCCACCGTACACCAACACACCCCCATCGCTAAAGCTGACACTTTCGTGCACGAACGCAGGATTATTCCTACTGCCACGGTCCCTCCAGATGAAAATACGCCTATTATCAGGATGAACTGAAAAACGGAACTCGTCAGAAAAAAGAACATTGCTCCATTCATTTCTCCTCCAGTTCACATGCTCTGTTGCCCAATCCTTGCGGTCGCGACGATGCCTTGATGTTAGTCTAACACATACCATCGGTCGGCGAGCATACAGACCTACACCATTGAGCCGATTTCGGACAGTCTGAGTTGAAACCGTGGTGCCAGTAGCCGAGCGAAGGAGTTGTTGGAGAAGAGTAGCATTCATATTCCGGTGTCTCCGAACCGTTAACACTAAATAACGATCTTCATTGGGCGTTGTTGCCTGTCTACGACCTTGCCCTGGTCTTCGGCCTGCACTTCCAGTCGCCAAAAACCGGTTCCAGATCCTGGAAATCACACTTTGTGACACTCCAATGGCTTGCGCTACTTCGGATTGAGTTTGGCCCCCTTCTAACCTACCGACAACTCTCCAAGCTTCTGAATCGGTTAAATGACTTCGCTGAGACATCGTACTCATCGAAACAAAGCAGTCACTGAATGCCGATCATCCTTGTCTTCATTGTCTTTATTCAGTTGAAAGTCCAATTTCATTCGCTGCCGCTGAAGCGACGTTTTTGACGTCGAACTCAAAATTAGCATATTCCATAGTTTGAAAATCAGAAAAATGCATTTGTGATTCTCTTTTTCCATTTTCGGCAAAAAAAAAAAAAAAAAAAAAAATCGCTTATATCTTTATTTTATATAAAACTTACAATATCCTTTAATTGTTTTGAGCAGTGTATTTGCTAATAGTCCGACGACGATCGTGTACTACCTCAAAAGTCGCTAATATTGGCGACTTTTGCGATAAATAAAATGGTGAGAAAAAAATCTTTTAAAAAAGGAATTCAGCTTGGCAAAATTTTCATTATTTTTTATACATATATTTAGGAAAAGTTACAATTGTTTATGAAAATGATATCTGAAATCGACTAAGCACAATCCGGATGAACTGTCACAAGGCCGTTATCCTCTTCACAGTACAGTGCCCCACCAGTGGCCGAGCGCATAGTGCTCTGAACTGGGAGACGGTAGGTGGACTGAAAAAAATTGTTTTGTTGAATCAACAAAAATGTTGTTAAATCAACGAAATTTTCTGGTTTAAATAGCGCCAGAGAAATTTTTGTTAAATTAGCAAAATTATTTTGTTAAAATTATTTGGTTATTTCAACAAAACATTTTGTCGGTTTAACCAACGAATTTTGTTAAACTAAACAAATGTTTTGTTAATTTAACCAAACTATTTGTTTAAATGGCTTATTTAGTTAAAATCAACCAAATTATTTTCCAACCATCAATTATTTGTTTGAATTAACAAAATTGTTTTTTTTTTTTTTTTTTTTTTTTACTGGTAGGTTCATGGCTCCTCTAACAAAATTATTTTGTTGATTTTACTGTGTTATTTTTTTAACCATAAACAGTTGGTTGAAAGTTTCAGAGTTAAAACTAAATAATTATCTATTCATTAAAACTTACATTTTTATTTGAGTGCTTTTATCTACAAGTTTAATTTTATTAACATCAACGTCAGTTTTTTTCCTTCCGCGTAAGACAAACTTAGTAAGACAATCAGATTATTCAGAACACATAATGAGTGTGTTATGTAGGAACATACAAAGTTATTTAATGTCAAAATTTGGGTGAATATTCTCCAATTACACGTGAAAACAACTAATATGTATCGATAAAAGAACAATTTCATGTGAGAAGTCAAATAAGCGTTAGCCGTAAATGTAGGAAGGTATGTATACAAATAATCCCTGAATTAACATCGTTTATGCATACGAAATAAATAATAATCTAGGCTGTTCGAGTCTTGTCAGGGGGAGACCCCTCCCTGAACCCCCTTAATTTTTTAGTTTCATTATTGCCATATTAAAACGATATTAATTGAGTATGTCATTTTATCTCTCGTGTATTTCGCCTGGTAACCCTATTTTGAAATTTTTAGGACTATTTATAGAAAAATACACGGATGCCTATTCTACAGCTTACGAAATATTGTAACAATAGATTAAAGCTGTTGTGAACTAATAGTATATAAATATATGTCAAATTATGTTGCATACTTTTATATCGCATTTTTGGGACAATTTTCAATAAAGGGGGTGAGAGATAAAATGACATAGTTTTATCTCTCACCCCCTTTAAAAGGTAAAATGACACAAATTTAAAAAGGTGAAAATGTTGTAAGAATAT
Organism: Cheiracanthium punctorium; assembly: GCA_038373885.1. Taxonomy (NCBI): domain Eukaryota; kingdom Metazoa; phylum Arthropoda; class Arachnida; order Araneae; family Cheiracanthiidae; genus Cheiracanthium; species Cheiracanthium punctorium. The sequence goes on along the minus strand of JAWZYV010007565.1, from coordinate 673,615 downwards.
GAAAAATGCGTAGTATGTTGAGAGTAACGTTCTTATTTTTGACGTTCACTGAAGTTAAGTTTGGGAAACATTGCTGTAGAGCATGTGTCACATGAACCTGGCTGTTTTCAACCGTGTCCCAATGTTTCCCTTTCAGTACTCCTTTTAAGCGAGGGAACAAAAAAGTATGTGGTAAGCCAGGTCAGGATTGTAGGGAGGTTGGGAAACCAATGAGGCTAGAAAATCTTTGAAAACGAAGGCGAGCAAGTCTGAACTGATGACTATTCCCTTCTTCGAGCTGCGAGTTCGTACGATGAATATTTGACACCACACAGACACATTCACTGGGATACAAGGAAGGAACCCCAGTCCCACGGAAATTCTGCGCCATTCCTTTGCAAGTGGAAGGGAATGAGGTCAGAGAAGGTTCCTCCTACCAAACGAGATTTGCGATCTTGAGTTCAATCGCCATTTTTAATTCACTGATGGTTACAGCCAGCCCTTTGAATGGGTCGATCGAATTTGGTAGCAACCTGGAAAAGTGTGCCAAAGTAACCCGTATTTACGGTAATCTGTAACCTTTTCTCGTCTCATATATGGGAAGGTCCCACAAACATAAGGCGACCCGATGAAACGGGATGATTTCAAATTACAAAACATTAAATCATCTTTTGTAAAATTGATTGATGAAAACATAATCTTCAGGAATGGAAGCATCGTGTAAGGATACAGTCGTTCATTTTCGAAGAATAACGTCGAAAGGTGGCCTCAACTTCATCGCACACTTCCTTGCAGTCTCTGTAAGACCCTGATCTTGTTTTACACCATACACAGACACCTCTTTTTTGTCTTGTTGAACCAATGATTGAGATCCCAACCCACGTTCGAATAGCCTTTTCAGACGGTACACGAGCTCGAGGTCGTGAACGGTAAACGAAACGCCCGTTTAGCACAGAAGAAACTGTTCCCATTTTCATAATACGCAATTCTCATAGATTGCCTATATGTACGTTGTCCCGTACGTTTATATAGGATGTCTACCCTTCTTCACATTCTGTTTCTTTAAAATTTTATATTTCACTTCTGTTCCATGAGTTCGTTTTGATATATTTTGTTTCGCCTGTCATCCTTGTACGTGGTGAGATCATTATTTTTCAAAAAGGATTAATTTTCGATAAAGGTATGTGACGACAACAACAACAATACGCTTTGAAGGCACATGCGAGTTCTTCATTCGATTGTGTCCATGATAACTAATGTCCCACTTCCGATATTACAACGTCTATGTCACAAGCCTGCCTATCCTCTACTTTTGCTGCCAGAGGTGTTTTCAAATCGTCCAGTTTCGAAAAGTTCATCGTTGTACCTTACACTGGTCAAAGAGAAACAAGCCCCCTGAATGTTATTGATGACTTCTTTTTTTTTTTTTTTTTTTGCTTTTCTAGGTTTCGACGAAGAGGAGATTTCGAATGAAGTCATTGTCGAGTTCGAGACACTTCCCGGCGGGAGAAGAATCGACTACATAATCGAGTCGAACTCCATTCCCGACGAAACCCGACCACCTCCGACCGACGAAGCCGTGGTCAAGGAGATGGCCGCGAGGCTGACGAACGATGGCTACGACCCGTACTTAGTCGGCGACCTCCGCCTGACGGTGCCGTCGAAGAGCATTTACGACGACAACGGGAATCGGGCCGACGTCTTTCTGGACCAAGGGGTGGTCGTCGGACTGTCGGACTTCCGACACCATTCCGACGCCGTGAAGAAGCGGCATCATCCGAAGGCGCCGGTTCTCCACCTCCTGCTGATATGGAGCCGACTCCGGGTCCACTACAGGTAGTGATGTGCCATTTGAATGAATTATAATAATGATTGAGTACTATTCGAAAAGAATCAATAATCGATTAATCGGTTAGTAAATATTCGCGATTTTTACTATTAGAATGCCGTTCAGGATTTCTGATCGAAGCCGTTCACGATTTCTATTCAAATATAATACTATTTCAGTTTCTATTCGAATACTATTCGCGATTGCTATTCGGATACTATTCTCAGTTTCTGTTCGAATACTATTCGTGATTTCAATTCGAATACTATTCTCAGTTCCTGTTCGAATACTTTTCGCGATTCTATTCGGATACTATTCTCAATTTCTACTCGAGTACTATTCGCGATTTCTATTCGAATACTACTCACAATTTCTATTCGGATACTATTCTCAGTCCCTATTCAAATACTATTCGCGATTTCTATTCGGATACTATTCTCATTTTTTATTCGAATACCAAGTTTCTATTCGAATGCCGTGCGCTGTTCAAATGTTATGTGCTGAGAGCTCGAATAGATTTTTCAAAAGTCGATTAGCTCGAATGAATTTAATAATCGACTCATTCAAATACTAGTTTCATTCATTCATGTCCATTACTAATTACAGGGTGACGGTCGATCGGGGAGGTCTGAAGAACGCCGGCCAGCTGGAAATGCGCGTCGGTCGGCTGTTTATGGACGTGATGGTCACGTCGGAATCAGAAGTTCCCCGGATACAGATGTCCAAGGTGACGGAAGTCGGCTCCAAAGTGACAGGTCTCGACGCGTTGCCGGATGACTTAAAGACTTCCGTCGTAGCGGAAGCAGAGTCCAGGGTGAGGACTTTCTTCAACAGCAGCGTGATTGGCGTACTGTTGCGGTACATGGAAGGAGTTCTGAACACGAATCCTGACGAAAACATGCTGTCGTCTTTCTATTCCCCATGAACTTTGAAGCAAGCCTCCATATTAACTTTTAACAGAGTTCAGGGGCGGTGTCAGCGGCAGTTAAGTCACCTACTTACATTTCTTTGAGAGAGAGAGAGAGAGCGAGAAAAGAAAGCTCTTTTAAAACAACTAATTAAAAGTTTCACCGTTTATCGTTCTTTCTACTGCTAACAGATGGCAGCACTATAGTTTGAAAGCGTTCTAACTCGCAATGAAAGAATAAAAGTGTTTTTTGTCTTTAAAAAATTTGTAAGATGACTTACTGAAGCTGATTGTGCCCCTGAAAGGGTTAAGACCGGCTGACACAGCATACTCCCTTTGACTCCACTCTTTCTTAGTGAACGACAAGAAATTTCCGTAGCAGGGGTGGTCATGCTTAATTGGTCTACTAAAAGCCACAAATGGTGAATTTTAGGTATTCTAGAGCTGCAGGAACTGTTTCTTTCTTTCTTTTCTATTTTTTTTTTAAAGAAATATAAACTATGATTAGTCTGCGCATGTTTGGGGGGGGCGGATTAATGTGTTCTTATTTTACTTATTTTTATAATAATTAGCATGAATATATATATATATAGTCTGGGCGAAAATACTATAAATCTAGTTTTTTTTAATGCAATGTGAAAATCCTATGAAGTTTAAAAAATACTTGACGATTTAAAGAGGTAAAACAAAATAGTTGTTTTACCCAGTTTTACAAATAGGTTACAAAACGAAATACCTTAAAATGACAGAGGAAGAGCAGTTGACTGATTTCAGTTTATGGTGTACTTCGAGTGTACATACTCTATAACTAAGTTTATCAAAAATAATTATCGGCCGATCGTGATATTTTAACTCACTGGATATTTAATTGATCTAGTGAGAGTTGCTTTAATAAATCACTAACGGAACTTTCGACAAGTACACTGGCTCTCTGAACGTCTATTAAAGTACAGAGAAGGTTGAGGAAACCTGCGTGTGCCCCCTGGGTAACGACCACGGACTTGGATGTTGGACGATCATCGACTAGCAGCAGACTGGCAAAATAGCGTAGGCCTCTCAAAGGAAAACGCTCGACCTTCTTTTAATGATTAGCTACATAAGCGCCCTCTAGTGCCTAATCATGATGCAATCTACTACCGATTCACGCATGCGCTCAAACTTAAACTTAATGATTATGACTCACAGTGCTATTTTACGACCAAATGGCTTGTCACAAATTAATAATGAGTGCATGATTGGTGGAAACCTTTTGCTTTACGGCATTTACTCGTCTTTATTTCTGAGTTCGAATTGAATTTTTTCATAACTTGTACACTGTACAGCTTCAGATAGTCTGCTTTCCCTAGTATTCTTGAGGTCCGCCTCAATTTTCTTCATCAAGTTTGGTCATTTTTTTGGGGTCTAGGCTCCCTTGATGTTGAAGCTTTTGTGCCGCCTCCAGTTAAATATGCTTTATATATCTTTATTACGCTTCTATTTGATATTTGAAATTGATTTGAAGTGTCAGATACTTTTACGCCATTTTGTCGCATAGACACGCTATCTGCTCGCTTTTAAAACTCACTGATATCTTTCATTGATGGCATCTGAAAACAAAATAACCAGTTTTACAAAGTTCAATCTTAAATTTGAATATTAGAATCATTTACTTTGACATTTACATTTTGAGAGTAGTTGGTGAATGTTTTCTTCCATTGAAATTCAAGGAGGAAAAAAGAATCATAAAAGATGGCCGGTGACAAGTCATTTGGCCTCTGTGTTTATATCCAAGTCCGTGGTAACGGCTAAGATGGACAACATTCTCAAAATATCCACTCGCAAATGAAATTTTAAATTATATATGTTTTACAAATTTGCTTCGTACAATCAACACCATTTTTAAAAAAATGCTTTCCAGTTGCATGGTTAAGTTTCTTAACTTACAAGAAATGGAACAAATGACTTTTGGAAATCGAAATGTTTGAGTTTACCTTATTTTATAAACCTATTTTCTTTGCACACGAGCCGCATGCGGCTTGTGAACCGCGCTATGGCCACCCCTGTCGAGCTTGGGGAATATTTTTTCTAATCCTGTGGTACAGTGGAACGAATTGTTTTGGAGAGGATTTCTCATATTGTCTTTTTCAAGGATCAGCCAGACTTGAAATGTTTTAAAATATATTATTTATTTATTTATTATAAACTGAGCTTATGTTAGAAATGTGCTTTTGATATGACTGGCTTTAAAGGTGTGAATAAAGCGTTTTTATTAATAAAAAGAAAAGTGAAGAATCATTGATGTCACTAGCGTCCACAACACGTCTGTGATGTCACCCTGAAGTTATAGTATTAGTTGAAGAGTAGAGTGGTGACTTTCAGGGTTTAATTTCTAACAAAAAGAGGGCTGGAACTCTTAATTTGTTTTATTGCAAACTATTCAAAGTGCATTATTTTTTATTATCATTTCTTTTCTTCTTGGGATGGCAACGTTAGTCACCAAATGTATTTACAATAGTTTCGTTCTGCCGATTGTAACTAGTCGTTAAAATTCTGTAGTCTGACTTGAGTTTTTGTGAAGATTGCCGTTGGGAAATAAGTCTTATATTAAAAATTGATTCGAGTGCTCTAACGTTTGTTTTTTGCTATGGATCGTTTAGTTAATTTGTTTTTCTGTAAAATTAGCCCTGCCGTGGTGGTATAATACCAAACGCGTTTAAAATAAACGGCTTCGTTAGCCGAAGTGCAGAGAGTTAATTACACGAAAGCTGGGTTAGTCCTGTAAAAGCACTTATTTTCGGGAGGCTTTAATTTTCGCGATTTTTGCAAGCCCGCCGTAATCGCGAAAATTGAAGCCTCGTGAAATACTTTTTTTTTTTTTTCCGCTACAAATTATAATAAAAATCAGAAATTTTTCGCTTACTAAGATTTAAGGATTTATTGCACAGTTAAAAACTCTTTCTTGCAACTATTTCTTGAGCACTATACAACAATTTCTTGAATATAAAACAGTAATACAGCTAATAGAATGCAGCTCATGCACTTACAATATTTATATACGTCAGCTTCTTTGAAGCCATTCAAAATGGAGAGGGGGTGGTGGGGGACAAAATTTTCTGACCAAAGGAAATTTCTTAAAATGCCTTATGCAAAAGGGGTTCTATAGTTAGGTACTTACCAAAAGGAACCAAAGGGGTAGGAACTAAAAGATTTTTCATCTTTTGGTTCTATTCCTATAAAATTCGTGAAATCAGACCGTGAAATCACCGATATCTTCATTTTCGCGAAAATAAGCGCTTTTACAGCATTTAACTGACTCTTTATCATAAATTACAGCAATAATTACTTAATTTATTGAGAAATTAAGTAAAATTTTACTTACCACTGTAATTGTGCCCAATACAATAAAATTAATATTAATAGAAACAATTATTAGTAATATTTTAAATTCAATGTAAAAATTCACTGAGGAAAAAAGGAAGTACAGGAACTGAACTCCCGTGAACGTCCCAGCAAATTAAGCGCCGTTTTTAGTGGCAGTGACAATTAATTGGACGTAGCAATGAATTTCCTGACATCGCACACGGGCGGATTTTCAAGTATTTGCGGTCAAAACTCCAATATACGAACATAGCCATAACAGTCACGTTATTTATTTTTTCGATTCTTATTGGTTTCTTGAATCCAATGACAGCCTGGCATAATATTTGAACCGAATGTGTTAATGGTCAACCCCTATTGAAAAGTTTGTCGCTCCTAAATTACAACTGATTATTATTGTTTAACTTTGAGGTTATTTAAAAGAAAAGTTCTAGTGTTTTATAAGTGTTTGGTGTAACTTTTATAATGGATTGTGAGCCTGGGGGTATATATTTGTGTATTTAAAATTTAGTTTTTATTTTCTTTAGCTCTCTTTGCAAAAACCAAAAGAAAGCAAATCTTTGAGTTAAATTTAATGTAATAATTCACTTTATTGAGCTACAAAGCTATAAATTCATTAGAATCGGGCTACGTTATAAAGATTTTAATAACGTTCCACGCCGTAGTTCAACGTCTACGTTAAATGTAGTTGCTTCTCTCTCCATTATTAGATAATTAATAACAAAAATTAAAAAAACACTAAAATATTTTTCATTTTTTATCAAAAAAATTTTTTTTAGGTTCATCTTTTGAGAGTGTCGTCCTATGTCGCGGACAAGTAATTGAATATTATAGACTGTAATTCAAAAGGTAATAATAAAATAGTTGAAAATCTTGTCGTCACAATAAAAATTTTCTTGGTTATTGAGGATGATTTAACGGATGACTTTTTATATGGTTTTAGTATATGCAAATCATGTTTTTTTTTCGATTTCTTTAGCTTTTTAAAGATTTAAATCCATCTATTGGTTTTGACGAAAAAATTAAAGAAATCCGCCTGTGTGCGTCGACTAGAAGTCAGGGCTGCAGCTATAACCAAAGTAGAGCCCCCCCCCCCTCCACCCAAGAACAGGGAAAGCGAACAAGGGGGAGGTGGTTCCAGTGCAAAATCGAATTCAAAATATTTTGAATCAAACTCATTTTGTTTTAATATTAATTGTTTTTTTAAGAGGAAAAAAATGTTTCGAAATGTAATTTTCAAGTCATAAAAACCATTAACTGTACCTTTAATCAATAATAATCGTGGTTTGGGTTCACATAGATGCCAGCATTAATGGATCGAAAGATATTAAAATATTTTAGAAGCAATCTATTTAAGCCGTTTTGTTCTACTTGCAACATGTTGCACTATCAAGTTTTTCTACAATTTTAATATTTGATCAAGAAAAATTAGTAATTGCCATTTATATATAAGAAAAGATATTCTTTTTCACTAGATCCAAAATAATCTTTTAAAAAGTTTCATTTAGAATGTCTAGAAGAAATTTAAAATCATACTGCTACCATTGTAAAAACATATAAAAAAATAACTTTTTCACAATTTTTTTATTTTATTTACTTTATTTGACTTAAAAGAACATCATTTAAACGAAAAAATATTTTTTTTTTTGCGTGGGAATTTCTCATGGTGGGAATAAAAGGGTTAAAAATAAACTGATTAAAAAACTTATCACTGTCTTATAGCAAAAGCCTACTCCCGCTGTCTTCCTTTGCTAAGTTCAAGAGCTGAAGAGCCCCTAATAACGAGCAGATTGAGAGTGTTCCACTATATAATAAACAATTCGTAAGATAATTGATTTTACAATAGTTACATTGTAATTTTCTCTAAATTTTATATTAAACTCGGCAGAAAAAGTCAAGATGTGCATTTTCAGTTTTAAATAGGCCCTTCTTTCCTCTTAAGAAGAAAAAAAAAATAGAAACGATGTTAAAAAAGATTATTATTTGAAAGTGATTTAGGTGGAAGGGGCTGATACAGGAATCAGTGGCGTAGCGAGAGTTTTTCATGAGGGGGGGGATTCTGACTCCTGCAGCTCATACATACAATAAAGCACCGTTTGTACGTTTTCCAAGGGGCCGATCTAAAGCGACGTATAAATGAAAAGGCGTATAACTGAAGTAACATCCAACAGCAACTTACACTATGTTCCAAGTTTAATGCTACTAAAGTAAATTTATGTAAATATAATAATTTTTAGTTTTTTTTTTCAGGTACTATTACAATGTAAACAATAACTAAATAACAAAAAAAAACAATTATCATGAAAATGAAAGAAACTATATCTTTATTGTAATAGTCTTAATGCTTATTTAAGTGCTGCATATTTATAATATAAATCTAATACACATTACACACCCATTATAATGTCATTAATATAAGTTCCTTACAGACCTTAAATATAAAAAAATCTTTCATAGTCCCATGATTGTCTTAGTCATCATTAATTACAGTAATGCAGATTTAAGTTCATGAAATGTTAAAGGTACATCCCTCCTTACATCCTTTATCGGACGTTCTATCTGGGAAAAGTTTCTCTCGAAATAAGAAAATAATGACTCAGAAAATTTTCAAAGCCCCGGGAAGTGAAAAACGCCTATAACCTAAACTGTACGTCTTATAAACGAAACAGTTTTGCATTAACCCTTTGAGGCGCAACCCTTTCCCAATGCTGAAAAAAGGGCAGCCGTTGCCATCGCTCGACTTAACGACCAGCAAGATGGCGGAGGATCGAAACGTTCATCGCGTGCCACAGACCTAGAGACCCTTTTTCGACGACAGGGTCTCTAGATCTGTGGCACGCGATGAACGTTTCGATCCTCTGCCATTTTGCTGGTAGTTAAGTCGAACGATGGCAACGGCTGCCCTTTTTTCAGCATTGGGCAATCTATCCAGCTGTTCTCGCGTTCTTCCATTTTTCAGCAGATGTCAGTGCTGTTAAAAAGAATCGTGACCATTTTTTTTACGGGAAATGGCGTGCTAAAATGTAAAGGATGCTCGTGGAGCTCTGTCACCCGCAACTATTTTTATAGAAATCAAATCTATTCTTCGTGACTGGCAACAGTCAAAATAGGAATGAATCGGGACTTAATGCAAACGTATAAATGAGAAACGTATAAACGATGCTTTACTGTATATATATGTGTGTGCGTATGAGACAGATTACAGAGTGAAGAAAATATATTTTGTAGGACAAAAAGAATTCCTCATGAGGGGAGAGGGGGCTTATAACCCCTGACCCTCCATAACTACGCCACTGACAGGAATGGATCAAGGATAAACGCGGTGGGAATTGTGTGTCGTTGAAATTTGGGGTGAACAAATAAAAGAACTTTCACAACAAAAGAAAAAAAGAGATTTATTTTTAATCAAAAATGATTAACTATCAACACGGATAAGAGATCACTATCCTATTACAGCGGGCGAGGAGAGGACAGGGAACATAATAACTTCCGACATCGAACAACAGTTCTTCAGACTTAGTCGGGCTGTCTTCACATAAGAGTCAATCAGCTTGAAAAATGATCAAAACGTATTATCCCCTGCAGACAAAATTAAGAAAAAAGAGGGGGAAACTTACGCAGGTTCGACAACGTCATCTACAATTTATAATTTTTTAAGGCGTCGTTATTGTTTTCGGTAAAAATGTTTTTTCTCAAAATAAAAGAAATCTCTTTTTAGAGATTTATTCTCAGAAAAAAATGGACGGTCTCTGATCACACTCGTGTCTCTTTCAGGCAGTCATAAGTAGCGCTGCAGCAATCTTTTTTACACACATAAGTAGACACAGGACAGTTTCGTTACAGGCAACGGGAGGAATGGACGGAGTTTTTTGTTCGTCACATTTTTCTTTCCTTTTTACTTATCACATCTTCTTTGGAATGTCAGAATGTATTCTGTGAACGGACGGTTGTTGCCCAGGGAGCAAATCTGCAATGAAAAAGACACAAGAAAGATAAATCATGTTCTAACACATTGATCAAGAAAAAGGACACGATATTTCCAACTTTTACACATAGATGGCGTTACGCACAAATGGAGTTAATAAGAATACCTGAAAAGAAAATCCCCCCAGTAAAACGTGCCCGAAATAAGCCATTTTTGTTACATTTGATAAGCTGAGTTTTGCAGGTTGTGAGTGGAGAGCAGTTTGTGAAGGTAATTAAAACGGATGCTAATAAATAAATAAATAAATAAATATAAACACTTGACAGAAATAAGTCTACACTCTATATGTTTAATCTTTGCCCATTTAAATAAACAGCTTCGTATTCTAGTTACTTTCCGAACATGTAACATGTAAGGAAAGTATTGTAATCATGAAAAAATTCGAATTCGAGATTTTGGTGTATTGACACGTTTTGAGGTCTTCTGAATTCATTTATGCTATTTTTACGAGATGTATGTATGTATGTGTGTATGTGTGTGTGTGTGTATGTGTGTTTGTGTGTATGTGAGTGAACACGATAGCTCCTGAACAGGGCATGCGATTGAGCTCAAATTGGGTATATATGTTATACACCACCGTCGCAAGACCGGTATTGATTTTGGTGTGTATAGGACTTACAGTTTTACTACAGGGCTACGACAAAGATTTCTTTTACATTATGGCCTATGGAGGAAAATTCTGGAAAGTGCGCTAGCGTTTAAACGGTACATTCGATTGAGCTCAAATTGGGTATACATGTTATAAGCCACCGTCGCAAGATCTGTATTGATTTTGATGTGTATAGGACTTACAATTTTTCTACAGGGATGAAATAAAGATTTCTTTTACATTATGGCCTATGGGGAAAAATTCTTGAAAGTGCGCTAGCGTTTAAACGGTACATTCGATTGAGCTCAAATTGGGTATACATGTTATAAACCACCTTCGCAAGACCGGTATTGATTTTGATGTGTATAGGACTTACACAGTTTTTCTACAGGGCTACGACAAAGATTTCTTTTACATTATGGCCTATGGAGAGAAATTCTTGAAAGTGCGCTAGCGTTTAAACGGTACATTCGATCGAGCTTCAATTTGGTATATATGTTTGAATTATTCATCGATTAAAATTTATTTAAATGCTTGGTAATGATCTTAATCGTAAGTGTTCGGAAAGTCGAGTGGAGTCACTCCAGATTTTTTTATTATATAAAGAAATCAGAATCGCACGCTCTTCTGAAAATGTGCGAATCTCTCTGCGAATGTGTTTGCGGATACTTTTCGCATTTTCGAAAGATTTCGGTTTGCAAAAAACAGGCTCTCTTATGTCAGTGTTTCATGCCGAGGAAATAGTTCTGTTTGTGAAAAAAAGTTGAACTGCGGTAATCCCGAAAACCTATTTCAAGCGAATGAGAATCGCGATCTTCCCTCAAAAGTCTGATGACTGTGATATCTTACGTCAATATCACTTGCGATACCTAATTTTGTCATTCAATTGGCTAATTTTTCTTTTTCGATTATCGGATATGTAAAAAGGCTAAAAACTACGAAAAATAGCTTACAAATGTGGAAACACACGGATTTTCAGATTTTTGAAGGAGCGCGTAAAAGAATTTTTAAATCATAAATTTTTTTACATTATCATGAAAAATTTGAAGCCGATCGTAAAAACAGTGTGTCTTTCATTTACAATGATTTTTATCGATGTTTAAAGTTGTCGTAATCATATTCTTGAAAAATCGAGGTGGCTACCAGCACAATGGTTAGTTATCTGTTGAGTAAGTATGGAGGGCACGAACCGGAATTGGGACAGTGATCAGCGTAACTATACATTAAGATTGTTATTAATAATAGTAAGAGTAATAACAATGATTTGCAAACGTACTGGCTGGTCTGCTGGAAACATGACTTGTCTGGACATCATCCTGAATCTGTAGCGGCTCCGGAAGTGAGAGCCCACAGGTAGCTTCCACACGTGGTTCTGGAACAAACGAGAGAATTTCGTCCAATCATTAACATCGTCACAGTTTTGTAAATTATGAAACTTCGTATTTGTCATGCTTAATGAAGGTTGACATTATAAAAATCTCCGGACCTGAGAATTGGGTTTGAATTTATAATTCCAATGGGGTAAAAATTATAAGTCCAATTGGTTATGATATCCAATGGGAAAATTAAAGAAAGTACTGGACAAACCAGGGGTCGATCTAGGAATTTTTGCCAGGGTCTCATTTTTGTGAAAATTGCTTTTTTTTGTGAATTTTAATACTTAATTTTGTGTATTTCAACACTTATTTTTGTGAATTTTCACACCTTTGTAATAAAAGTCACCTTTTTCGTTAAAGGATTGATAAAACAGATTAAAACGTTGGGTAAAATGCCAAGAAGGGCCGTTTTAATCGATTGTATTTTTGTGAAGGGGACGTTTTAATCGATTGAATTTTTGTGAAGGGGCCGCAAAGCGGACTCTATTTTTCTCGTCTGCATCGACTCCTGCAAACATATAAATTTTGCAGGTGATTAATTAAATATTTACAAAATCGAAGTCGGAAAACTCTGCTGCTTGTACGCGCAATTGAACGTAGAAATAGGTAATTAAAATAGAATCTGATTCTTGTGCTCATTTTTCAAATAATTATACAAGCTTTCTTTAAAAATACGAAGCAAAGAAAAGTTTATAAGCCAAATATAATTTAGAATCTATATAGAAGGAAAAAATACTTACTCATTATTACTGAACAAAAATCAGAAAACTCACGCTTAAAAAAAGAACATTCGTTCCTAATAATAGAAAATCAGTGAAAACTTGTCCCGGTTTTAAATCCTTCGGAGTCATCTCAGCTTCTTCGAAGGGAAATTTAGTTCCCTTTTTTTTTTAAGGGTGTAGGTGGTAAGTATTTTTACAACGACCTTAAAAATGGGTTAATGGTTGTTATTTAATTTCAGGGTGGCTGTTATTAAACATCTCCCTTAAAACAGCGCCTCGCACAATTGCCCATCAAATTTATTACAAGGACTATGTATGAAATCCAGTGAAGGAATTGAATTTAGTTCAAAAGCGTTCACTAGGTGAAGTTTTGTGTGGTCAAACAACAAATTCGACAAGCGAGAAACCACTTACTATCTAACTGTTACAGAAAACTCTGCTTAGTTTTCAGGTTCGTATAGCTTAAAAGCCCAGTCTAGATGAAAAGTTACAGTAAACAGTCCACTTGAGAGGACGAAAACACAAATTTTATTGATTCTAGAACTTCGACGGATAATCTTCAGTACACAGAAGTTAATAAGCAATAACGCGTTTTATAACAGTCAACTTAACACAAAAGCTTTCTTAGATGCCGTATTTCTTACACAATAAAATCCTTCCACAGGCTTAAATGCAGTGGAAATTCTCGAGGAAAATTATCAGCAGTTCCTCAGGATTCAACAATGAAATATTCATTATCAACATTCAAAAATAAGCTTTTCAAAACAAGCAAGAGGATCGCTTATAATAACGCAATATAACAACGCACAACTCAGCAAAGCTATCGCTCTGCTCGCGACAGCTGATTACAGAAATGAATTGAACACTGGAGCGACCCTGCTCTTTTATACCTTATGCCAATGTTGTTCGAACATTCCACGAGATTCCTTTCTAGAAAAATCCCGATCAATCGCGAACCTTGACTGCATAATACAATACTAGGCTTTGGCGTAACACTAATGTAGAGAAGCAAACATTACAGGCCCCATTAATAAGATCGTGCCAATTGTCGCCAAGTTTAGTGACTGTTTGACAAAAAATCGCCAAATTTGTCACCAAAAATAAATTGCCGAAACTGAAGTCAGCTAAGCGATAGCGCCAATATTTCTCGATTCGAGAAAACCCTATGTTAACGAATGGGGACACCAAAACTCCCTTTCTCGCCTTCTATTTAATTAATATTGGTGCAACAACACTCAAGTTTTAATTATTTGACTTTTAGAATACGATTTTTAGACTAGTTTAATCCCCAGAAGAGCGGGGAAAAATTCGTAGCCGTAGACACATTTTAAAAATTTATTTACTAAGTTTTGATCACGTGTTGACTAGTTTGAGTCACTTTTTTAAGCGAATTCGGCATTTTTCATTCAAGTGCCACCTACTGAAGATTTTTGAACTTCGTTTTTGGTTTTCTTCCAGAAATTTGTGATTTTCAAATCATCTTTTTGAACTATTGCCCAAAGGGCTGCTAGTTAAGAGGTAATAGGCTTAAATCAACAGCCGCCAAGGTTGCCTACTTTTGGCGATTTATCGCCACGTTTGGCGCGTTACCAAAACTGAAGTTACCCAAAGTCACAAAAACTGAATTACGATCGGCACCACCTTCTATATTTGTTGAGAAATTGGGGAAACAAAAAAACCTCTTTTTTTTACAATGGGAATAAATTTATCGTTGTGGTGAAAAACAATTGTGAACACAGAGAATAGAAAAACAGCGAGAGTTGCGCTCACTGCTTCGCTTACCCTGGGAAGAAGGTCTCGCTTAGCGATGTTGCCCCCAGCGTGCGCTTTCTCATCTTGGACAACCCTCCCGGTGCAGGAAGTGTAGTGATTTCTCCCACAGTACTGGATCACAGTGTCTGGTTCGTCGCTATAAAAATGAAAACAAAAGAACAGTGACAACTGTTACATAACACTCCCACCTAATGCTAATGCATAGCTCTTTGATGCACGGTGGTTGCAGTGAATCACCTTATCTCAGCGCTTTCACTGCTGGTCACAAAAAACACGGTTAAATGGTCCCAACACTGAAAAAGTGCAACCGTTACCATCGCACCATTTAACTACCAACAACATGGCGGCCGATCTGGCGCCAAATGAGCAATTCGAACGACTGTCATGTTGTCTGTAATTAAATGGATCGATGGCAACAGCTGCACTTTTTCAGCGTCCGGCAGTCTATCCAGTTGGTCTTTTATATTGATGTGGAAGTGCTTGCTGTTCAAAGGGTTGATTCGATACGAAATAGATAAATCATGCTCCAAACGCATCGATTAAGAAACATGTTCCAACGCAGAAGTTTTTCTTTTCTTGTGACAAGTCTTTCACTCTTTCAAAACAGCAACAATTTTGTGTTGTCGGTAATTAGCTGAGAATATTTCTTTTAATTAGCCTATCCTTACCACTATAGTAACGAATGGTGAATGTAGATGGCGCTACAGTAAAGCTAAATTACGTAAAAGTACTTGCACAGAGTTAGTAAATATTATGTTTTGCTTTCGTACTGACCTTTCGAATTTTTTCGCTGAAAATTCCTTTTTTGCCCTAAATCACATATGGACAACCGCCGGTCTGCAGCCGGATGTGGCCCTCCATGGCTTTTGATTCAGCCCGAGGAACATATCAAAACCCTGGACAAAACCCATATAAATCATTCAAAATCCCATATAAATCTCATGTATACGGCCCGCGACTTCGTTAACATCCTGAAGTTCGGCCTGCGACTTCGCTAACATTCTAAAGTTTGGGCCGCAACTTTTCAAATATTGCCCATAGTGCCCTAAACAGTGAGATTTATAGCCAATAACAGAATACTATTGGGCGTTTCCAAGTTACAATTTTTGCGAAACCCATTTCTAGTATCAATCCCATATAAATCATTCAAAATCCCATATAAATCTCAAGTATACGGCCCGCGACTTCGTTAACATCCTGAAGTTCGGCCTGCGACTTCGCTAACATTCTAAAGTTTGGGCCGCAACTTTTCAAATATTGCCCATAGTGCCCTAAACAGTGAGATTTATCGCCAATAACAGAATACTATTGGGCGTTTCCAAGTTACAATTTTTGCGAAACCCATTTCTAGTAGCGTTGCCGAAGCAATTTAGAATCCAGAATTTTTCGGAAGCTTCGTATTATACGTAAATGCATAATAGCAATTCAAGTAAGTTTGAGAAATTTAAATTTACTAACTATTTGCATGAAACACTATTTACACAGCCGGACTACGCCGACGCTGTACTGTTATAAATATAAGTTCAACGTTTCACCAAATAACCGGTGGAATCGGGGAGTTACAAGCAATGTCATATACGTTGAACCGTATTAATGGTTCACCCGAAAATGTCTTATAAAAGCCAAGTACCGATTGAACTCAGATTTCGGTTCAACTGTGAAAAACAGAGTTTTCCGGTGAACTAACATGCCGCCGTTAGCTCGCGTTAGGAGGTTAGCGGCGATTACAAAAAATAAGAAAAAACTGCCTCATGAATTCTTCGAAAAGAAAAATCTTTCGAAAATGGAAGAAAGAACCTTTGTTAAAAAATATAGGCTGTGTAAAGGAGCTACCCCATTTGACATCGAATAAACACGTTTGACAGCAATGGCTATCTACATTCATTTAAAAGAGAACAGAAACTGATTATAGCTCATAACTCATCAATATTTTTGAGTTACTATTACTTTTCTAAAATCACGTGTAAAATACCAGAGCTCAATATTCTATTTTTAACAAGAAAATTTTTTATTGCAAATTGAGATAAAACAATGCTATATATAATTTGTTTTTGTTAAAAAATTTCGTCAGTCGTGGCTTAGTTGTCAACTCTCGATCGTTTGAACCAGTCATTGTGGGTTCGAGTCCCGAGTAGAACTTTTCTCCCTCTTCTTCTAGTAGTGTGTATTAATTTTGCTATAGAATGGTGCTTAAAGAAACACCGCTAAAATGGCGAATCTTAGCACCGCATTTTTCAAAATGCAGGTTGCAGCTAACTTGGCACCGGAATTTCGGTGAAACGTTGAACTATATTTTTAAGAGTGTATGAGGTGAAAAAAAAACAAGAGTCACGGGGAAGACGCTTTTAGTAGACAACTGGATAGAAAAATCCCGCATAAAATACTATATACTACACACACTCACGCGTACACATATACAGGGTGTCCCAAAATCACTGACCTAGGCTTTTACTCCTTAAATATGGATCATAGACGTCTACAATAAAATACAAAGTTACTCAAAGAAGGGTACAGAATTTTATGGTATCCCTTGAGAGTTTCAACAGATTAAATCTAAATAATACAAAATTACATATTTACACGGCTCCCGGCACAAAAGAAATATTCCCAATTAGTAAAATTCGTCCCATATTTATTATTAGGTGATGTGCAAAATTTGAGCCATTTACCCTAAAATGTGTAAGAGAGACTACGTTTTAATCTCCTAATCTTATAAATAAAAATGAAATTCGGTTTGTTTGTTTGTTTGTTTGTTTGTTTGTTTATTTGTTTGTTTGTTTGTTTGTGGATTTGAGTTGTATACAAATCCACAAAAATGGACATATCAGCCTGAAATTTTGCACAGATATGTAAAATAATATAGAATAAATCATAGTCCACTTTAAAACTTTGAAAGTCCACCCGTTCCCAGAATTTAAGAGATTTTTTATGTTCTCCACGCAAAAAGATTTCCGTAATTGTAACCCCTGTAGTGAAAAAAGTGTGAAATAAGGATCGTGGTTGCCATGTCTGGCGATTTTGCCGAATAAGATGTTTTAAATTCTCAAAGTAAAAATAAAAGAATAATAACGATTTTTTTTTTGTTAGTTTATATTCGTAAGGTTATTTTTTTTTAAATTATAATATCGTGTGCATGGGAAATCGGAGCAGGAATGAAATGTTTTATACGCAAAACAATAAGAATTGAAGATTTCCGAGGCTAATAGGTAATTTTTTTTAGTTTGGCGAAAAAATAAAATGGCTCAAATGCCGATTTTGAGAAAGTGAGTTCTAGCGGTTTGCACAGATTTCGGCTTGACGCAATTTATTGAGAGCTTAAGGAAATAGATTTTTGAAAACAAGTGTAAAGGTTTTATTAGAATACAGCGTTAAATTTTAATGATCCGTGAAGAAATAATGCAGTTGTTAAGGGATTTCAAGCGATCTATCTCCAGAATTCTCGCCAAATGAGTACATTGATTTAAGTTGGGGGAATTCCGCCAAATTTCAGAAAATTGAAATCTCATTTACTACATCGGAGTAACGATGAATAAAACACGTTATAGTTGATAATTTAAAAAATTTCGGCTGTATTAAGGGATTTCACTTTTGAAATAAAGGCTTGCTTTACTTTTTCGCGGTCGAACCATTTTCCATATTGATTGCTGCTAAGTCAATGCTTCGAATGATTTCCTGAACAAACGCTTGCACAATGGCGTATGTTGGCGCTTTGGCGAGGCTTAGATTTGAAACTGGATTTTATTTGAGACTGGGATATATAATGACACTGGTTATAGATAAAAATGAATGTTGGTATGTGTGTATGAGGTTGAAAAACTCTAGCACCGTTGCACCATGAAATTTGGTTCACCTAAGTCTTTTATCATTGAGAAGCTTTTTATGCTATCCGTTTTCCTCTAACATGCCACTAGGTGGCGCAGCAGAACGTCGAATTCTATTCCGTTTAGCCGTTTACTATGCGAATATCGTCCAACCGATTTCGATGAAATTTGGTACTCGCGGATATTAGAACACGGAGAATATTTTTCACTATCCATTTTGCTGTAACTTGCCGCTAAATGGCGCTGCAACGCATCAACTTCTATACCGTTCGACCGACTGGCATAAAATTTCTTATACTTACACATTTCAGCACGAAGAATATATTCTGTGTTCCTTTTGATGTTACTCACCACTAGATGGCACTGCAATGCATTATTATTTTAACTCGCCACTAGATGACGCTGCAGCAGGCCAAATTCTTGACCATTCAAACGGTCGCTATGAAAATCAGTATACATAGCTATTTGAACAATGAGAATATTTTGACGTTATCCATTTTGCTATAACTCGCCACTTGACGGCACTGTAGCAAATCATTAATTAACCACTAGATCGCGCTGCAGTGCATCACTTCTTGACTGTGCAACTGATCGCTATGAAAATAGGTATACATAGATATTTGAACACGGGGAAGAGTTTGGCGCTATCCATTTTCCTATATAATTTGCCACTAGATGTCGCGTCAACACATGAACTTCACAGGGCTGTCCAGCCGTTCGTCCTGAAATTTCGTATTCATCGATATCTGAATGCGAAGAATATTTCCGCCGTATCCGTTTTGCTAAAACTCGCCACTAGATTGCGCTACGCCGCATGACCTTCTGCACCGTACAAATGATTGCCTTGAAATTCGGTATGCATGGTTATTGAACACAATATAATGAGATATCCATTTTGCTATATCTCTTTATTGCAATAAATAGTAATCACCACAAATCGTAATATCAAAAAGTCCATTCATTCCCGTGCGAAGAACGGGTACTTCAGCTAGTATATATATATAATCGGTATCATAAAATTCTGTACATTTTTTTACGTAATTGAGTAATTTGTTAAAGATGTCAATGTTCAGTATTTAAGGAATAAAAGCCCCAGCCAGTCTTTCTTGGATACTCTGTATGTGTAGTCTATTAGAGCAAGAGCCCGCGGCCGCCAGACCTTCGTCATAGTATAAAAGCTGAAACTTTCTCTGCGCATATTTCCCAACAGAGGTAGGAACCATCGGCCACTATCAAGTTTGGAGGATCGTGGCTTTGGCAGGTAACAGGTGACAAAGGTGTATAAAATTGCAGAAAATTTTCGTCATTTCATAAAGCTTCATTTTTTCATAGGTTCTTCTTCGCAGTACTAGAAATCACTTTATCCCTTGCCAGACACTTTTCCATCGTGGCAAACCCCCGCCAGACAACCTCAAAGTCATGGAAAACGTCATTCTATTACGTGCGCGCTGCAGCATCGTAAGAACGTTCAGAAGTAGCAGTATAAAACGTGCTTGACACTTTGTGACAGCTTGGAGTACTTCGTCGCGGGAGTTTACGAACACAACCGTTTTCCATGATTTTGAGGTTGTCTGGCGGGGGTTTGCCACGATGGAAAAGTATCTGGCAAGGGATCAAGTGATTTCTAGTATTGCGAAGAAGAACCTATAAAAAAAATGAAGCTTTATGAAATGACGAAAATATTCTGCAATTTTATGCACCTTTGCCACCTGTTACCTGCCGGTCATCCAAACTTGATAGTGGCCGATGGTTCCTACCTCTGTTGGGGGGTATGCGCAGAGAAAGTTTCAGCTTTTATACTGTGACGAAGGTCTGGCGGTCGCTGGCTCTTAGACTATATGGACTGCTCGTTTCTATTTCCCCACTTCTTACCTGATGTGCAACGTGACGTTGGGGTGCGGGAAGTGCTTGGAGATGTGTACGGAGCAGGAGACGTACTCCGCGGCCATCCCTTCCACCCGCTCCTTGATGCACAGCTCCGGAAACAGGGTGATGTTCAGCTCCAGGAGGTGGAGCGTCGGCCCATGGACACCTTCGTCCCCTGCAAACAAAAGAAAACATCCAATCACGCAAAGATTCCATTATCCCTTTAACGCGCAGTGTTCCCGCTCTGGGAACACCCAACTCTGACGTTTTGACTGTTGCCAGTCACGAAGAATAGATTGGATTTCTATAAAAAAAGTTGCGGGTGACAGAGCTCCACGAGAATCCTTTACTTTTGAGCGCGTCCTTTCCCGTCAAAAAATGTTCACGATTATTTTTAACAGCACTGACATCTGTTGAAAAAATGGAAGAACCGCTGGATAGATTGCCCCATGCTGAAAAAAGGGCAGCCGTTGCCATCGCTCGACTTAACGACCAGCAAGATGGCGGACGATCGAAACGTTCATCGCGTGCCACAGATCGAGAGACCCTTTTTTGACGCAGAACGTTCATCGCGTGCCACAGATCGAGAGACCCTTTTTTGACGCAGCTGGCTGTGCCGGCACAGCCAGCTGCGTCAAAAAAGGGTCTCTCGATCTGTGGCACGCGATGAACGTTTCGATCGCACAGCCAGCTGCGTCAAAAAAGGGTCTCTCGATCTGTGGCACGCGATGAACGTTTCGATCGCACAGCCAGCTGCGTCAAAAAAGGGTCTCTAGATCTGTGGCACGCGATGAACGTTTCGATCCTCCGCCATCTTGCTGGTAGTTAAGTCGCGCGATGGCAACGGCTGCCCTTTTTTGAGCATTGGGAAAGGGTTGCGCCTCAGAGGGTTATAGAATGGATTCAAGCGCACATTTCTAATTTCAAATTTTGGGAAAAACTGCGACAAAATTTTACAGATAACTATGGGATAAACAATGAGATAAGAATTGGAGGTTGAAGTGTTTAACAACCTGGCATGAAGACGTTGTTATTCTCCATGTTCTCTTCTTCGGGCGAAGTGAGCCGCTTCTTTATCTTGTGGCGGGGATGAGGAGGCGATTCCGTCGAGCTGACCGGCGCTTCTTCGCCGTTTCGGGCTGTTGCTCTGCTCGGCTGCTTGACCTTGTCTAAAAATTTGAGAATGAAACATTAGTATCCGTTTTATGCAACTCTTTACACAAATGCCAGAGAGTAGGAATATATTTAGAAAGCGCATCGCTATTCAAAACTCATTGGAAATGGGAGGCGAGGATGAACCCGTATGATTTGTGGCACGGAATTCCGGAGCAGAAGGCAAGAGGGGCCGTTTCACTACTCTCCGCGTGTATCGCTCCGACACTCGTGTCTCCGTCCGCAAGTATTCGGCTGTCAACATCACGAAGCAACCTAATCGCAAGGCAAATCCGCAGTACTCAATTCCCGCCAGTACAAAAGAGGTCATCATTGGTCTAGCGTCTGGAAAGGCTTTACATCTGATTTCTGACTTAACTTCTTAATCCTTTTAATTATTGCATTCAAGTAACACAAATATGCAATTATTTTATGACGTACACTTTATTTCAGAACTTAATAGTTGAAAAATGTGTTAGTTCTGTAATAAACTGGGCAAACGGAACGAACTATTTGAGAGCGGCGGAATCACACGGTTCATAACTTTTACCTCCACTATCAGGTTAGGTTTGCCCCGAGTATAGTTTTTTTGCTTAATCGCCACATTTGGAGAATGGTAAGTGCAAAGTACTAACGACGTTGATTTCAACTTACGTATTAAAAACCCGCTTGACGTGAAAAAAAAAAAAAAAATCGCCAAAGTTTAGTGTATGTGGATACACTGAAATAATCTTCATTTATAAAAAGTATGTTTTAAAGCTATAAATAAAAACCACTTTCTTGTAAAATTTTATTCCAGAACCTTTCACAAATCATAAATTGCATTCCTATAGAGCAACTATGTACCATTTTTTTTTTTCTTAAAAATAGAACGATGAAAACAGAAACAAGAGCCCAGGCCACAAGTCTCTGCTGACAATGACAAAGTTTCCAAACCATGCCATATCCGTCATTTTGCAATAACTTTCGGTATCTTCTTATCTAGACGCTTGTTAACGGGCCAAGAGTTGAGCTTGCGCAATCGCATCCGAGGGGTGGGGGCGAATGCCCCATCGACCCCTCATAGGATCCGCCACTGTGATTCATAAAAGATAAGTACGTCGTAAAGCGATTTTACCGCACCATCGGCACTTACGTGACTCACCGCCTGGTCCGCTCCTCCTCTTCCTCCTCCTCTCTATGGGCTGCGGGTCCTCCTGTCCTCCGACGGGCAAGAGCATCTCGTCCTCGTCCTCGAAAGGATCGCAGCAGTAGACCGGGCACTCCTCCGTCACGCAGTCCAGGTCGACGGACAGGGAGAAGGGGTCGGCGTCCGGAGGACTGACGGTCTGCACTGCGGCAGGGGTCCACTTGGGCTCCAGCTTGGGCGACACTGAGAACGCAAACGAATGGGATTTCGTTAAGAGTGCTCATGATTCAAACGCATGGAAGAAAAAACAGACATCGGCAGTTTAATAAGCATTATTATTAAAAAGGGAAAAAAAAACTTTACTTAATCTTTACTTAAAAACTAACGAAAAATTATTCCCATTGTAAAAGTGTAAAATTTGGCAATTTCTCGCCAAATATAGGAGATGCTACCAAACTGGATTCAGTTTTGAAAACTTATATTTTGGCACCGAAGTCGGCGATAAATGGTCAAAAGTGGCCCACTTCGGTGACTTTCGACTTACAAATGCCATCTCTCTTTACTGGAACTCTCTAGGCGATGGTTTAAAAGCGTGGTTTTAAATGACAAGTTTTTGAAGAAAACTAAATAAGAAGTTTATAAATGTCCGCTAGGTGGTGCTTTGTATGGGAAAACGCCAAATTTACCTAAAGAAGTGACTAAAAACCAGTTAACAAGGGACCCAAATGTAGGCAATTTTGAATTTAGAACTATCATCTCTGGACTGGCAATCCTTTCACGCAATGGTTTAAATGTATGTCCCCCCCCCCAACTTTCTGAATAAAAATGTCATCAGAACTTGACCAAATTAACATGAGACCTAGCATGAAATACCCCCTTTCGGGGGTGGGGTGGGGGTGGAGGAAATCAAAATCTGATCACGTGGTAAAAAATTATCGTTGAATACACATACATTTACATATATCTGGTAAAAACAACATAAATAAACTCAGACCTCAAAACGTGTCAAAACACCAAAATCTCAAAGTCGGATTTTTTCATGATTACAATACTTTCTTTACATGGTCCATGTTTGGAAAGTAAAAATGCAAATCAACCTTTGAAGTTGAACATATTTCACCAATCAAGCTTCTCAGAGCTGTAGGAATGTTTAAACTCTTTTTCACATTCGATTTAAAACAGTTTTTTCCCTTTATTTTTTAAAGAAAAATTAAAGACGTTTTATTTATAGATTAACATAAAGCTCTCTGTTTCAAGATATTAACCACCCAAAAATCTTAAACATCACGTACAAGATAGGTAGCAGCACGTTACACTCGTGTTTACATTTAAAACCTAATAACCGTTTCCTAATAACGGTTAACAATGCAGCTTTTCTTCTGCTAGCTTTACAGTGCGTAGTGTCTGCATGCAGTGAAACGTGTTTTACAGGCAATCTAAAAACAAGCGCTTGAATAAATTTCATCCAACTCAAATCAATGTAGTGTGTTCACGCACTAGTACACTTAAAATTATTTGAGTGTATAAGCCGTAATGTATAAGAATATTTTACGCATTATGTAAGACAGTGATCTATAATATGTGTACCTAATTTGAGCTCGATGCAATGCACCATTTAGACACTAGCTCATTTTAAATGATTTGCCTCTTTTAGGCCGTAATGCGTAAGAATTATTTTTTGCAACTCTGGGAACAAACTATCAGATCTAAACTCACCAAAATCTATTCAGGTTGTGTGCCGGTGACATGTAATATACATAGCCAATTTACGCTTAATCGAATACACCGCTTAGACGCTAGCGCCCTTTCAAGAATTTCCGCCCGTAGGTCATAATGTAAAAGAATTCGACTTTGTTGCCCTGTAAAACAATTAAAATTCCTATACATACCACAATCTATACGGATTGTGTGACGGTGACATGTAATATACATAGCCAATTTACGCCCAATCGAATACACCGCTTAGACGCTAGCGCACTTTCAAGAATTTTCGCCCATAGGCGATCATGTAAAAGAATTCTACTTTGTTGTACTGTAAAAAGTCCTATACACACCAAAATCAATACTGGTTGTGCGACGGTGGTCTATAATATACATACAAAATTTGAGCTCAATCGAATGCACCGTTTAGGAGCGATCGTATTCATTCACACACACACACACACAAAAAAAAAAAAAAAAAAAAATCCGACGAATTGAAAATTCCCTCCATCTTGAAGTCGGTGATTTTAAGTTATGTCAACTTACAAAGAATCCGGATTCAACGAGATTCTAGTGAAAAAGATCAATAAAAATTAGAAATATCCGTTGTAGGGATGCACGCGAGAAGGAAAATGTGAGTCTCGCAAAATCCCTCTATCGTAATGTTAAAAATGTCTGTCTTGTCTCGCAAAAAAGCTGTAAATCTCTGTCTCGTCTCGCGTCCATCCCTAATCCGTTGATGTATTTTCAAAGGCACTTACCACTACCTGCACTGGATGTCGTTTTGGCATAATTTAACGTCGATTGCCTCGATAGGCTTACTGTAGGGAACAGTGTGGACAGGATGGTGAATTTTTCCGCCGCTGGGCTGGTGCCGTTTTTCACCGGAGTACTGAAAAAAAAAGGATAATTAAAATCTGGAACACTTTAATATTTAAAATACGCCTAAAATGTTATATATTATATGTGTGTCATAAGATATGCGTCGTCCCTATTTTTCTTCTTTATTCCATTTAGTTAGAATATGAACCATTATTCATGAGTGTGTCGTATTTTTCCTCCGTGTTAGATAAAACAGTTTTCAGAATTGAAGTCTACGTTAAAATTGCCAATTAAAACTGTTTTGCAATCTCCGCCAGGTATACTCTAACTATACTTCGCCTGTATAAATATTGTCGGGAAAGTGCATCACAATCCATGAGTGTATCGTACTTGCTTTTCTTGTTCCATAAAACACTTTTCAGAATCGAAGTCTACATTAAAATTGCCTACTAAAACTGCTTTGTAATTTTCGCCAAGCTTACTCTAACTATACTTCTCCTTTGTAACAAACTGTTGCGTTGGCCAATTTCTCGCCAAATACGGAAGGTATCGCCAAGCTAGGTTCAGTTTTAGAGACTTATTTTTTTGATCCCGAGCTAGGTGATGGATCAAACCTTGAGAAATTAAAAATCTTCGAAAGTGTCTTTATTTTATTCTCTCCCCCCCCCCCCCGCATTTGTTGGCGTTAATACGTCCACAAATTATGTCACTTAGTGTGTTCACTGTACTATGTTAAAGTGTAAATTACACTTTAAAGTGTCTCATGAGTTTATTTGATGAAATTATTAAAAATGTCATTTGCGCACTATTTGGCAAAACAATCGAAAACAAAGTTCGCTCGCTATTCGGCTAAAATCATCAAAAAAAATGTCGTTCAAGCGCTATTTTACACCTTGAAACAATTTCAAAAGTTGACAGGTAAACATAAATAATTTAGTCTCTCCAATGACGTCATAGCCTAGTGACCTCGTTTATTGTGATGATTCAACTGTAACATCAAAATAGTCTGCACCATTCCATTTTATTTGCCTATGAAAGACAAAAAACTCGTTATAACGGAGTTAAGTTATATCAGAAACATAGCTTTTCTGAATTTTTTTTTTAATCGCAATTTCGGTGAGTTAAGGTTTCTTTCCAAAGCGGGTCATTATTTTTTTTTCCTGAAGGTTTTATCGATAATGGTGAACTCATCATGAGTATTGAAGCAAATAAAACTTTACCTTGACACTTGAAAAATGTAGGGCGCTTTGTAGTACCTTTCGCTGCGACTCTGAAATTCCATTATGTACAGTGTGGCCAGCGCTAAAAGGCTGAAAAGGAGAGACAAAAAAGAAATATTTAATAACTTGTGCCGATGTATGCGAACTTTTTACGAAACTAAAAAAAAATAAAAAAAATTAGGGGTTGTTCAGCAGGACAAACAGAGCACTTGTCCTGGGTCCATTCTTTTCTTTTAATTACGCATGTGTATATACCAGCGTTTAACATTTCAACGCGCAGTGTTCACGCTCTGGGAACACCAAACTCTGACGTTTTGACTGTTGCCAGTCACGAAGAATAGATTTGATTTCTATAAAAATAGTTGCGTGTGACAGAGCTCCACGAGAATCCTCTACTTTTGAGCACGTCATTTCCCGTAAAAAATGGTCACGATTCTTTTTAACAGCACTGACATCTGCTGAAAAATGGAAGATTGCGAGAACAGCTGGATAGATTGCCCAGTGCTGAAAAAAGGGCAGCCGTTGCCATCGCTCGACTTAACGATCAGCAAGATGGCAGACGATCGAAACGTTCATCGCGTGCCACAGATCTAGAGACCCTTTTTTGACGACAGCTGGCTGTGCCGCACAGCCAGCTGTCGTCAAAAAAGGGTCTCTAGGTCTGTGGCACGCGATGAACGTTTCGATCGTCTGCCATCTTGCTGGTAGTTAAGTCGAGCGATGGCAACGGCTTCCCTTTTTTTCATCACTGGGAAAGGGTTGCGCCTCAAAGGGTTAAGTACGCATGTGTATGTACCAGCGCTTAATGCAAATTTGTGTTTTCATGTTCTACATGAAATGAACTGAAAATGAACTTTTACAGCTTCAATCGCTTCAATGACGCCCAAGAAAATTGTGCATTTTCTCACTGGCATCTTGATCCTTATACAAGCTATCCGATTCTGCAAAAAAACGTTAAATGCGCGAAATGTAGCTTTCTTGACGAGATTTCTTAACATATTACAAATATAGGAAAACATTTTGGACCGATGCAGTCTAAAAATTTAGTTCAACGTTTCACCGAAATTCCGGTGGCAGTTTAGCTGCAACCGGTATTTTGAAAAATGTGGTTGCTAAGATTCACCATTTTAGCGGTATTTCCTCAAGCACCATTATATAGCAAAATTAATACACACTACTAGAAGAGGAAAAAAAAAACCGTTCTACAAGGGACTCGAACCCACAATGACTGGTTCAAACGATCGCGACGTTGACAACTAAGCCACGACTGTCAAAGCTTGCTTAGCAAAAACAAATTATATATAGCAATGTTTTATCTCAATTCGCAATAAAAATTTCTTGTTAAAAACAGAATATTGAGCTCTGGTATTTTACACGTTACTTTTGAAAAGTAATAGTAACTCAAAAATATAGATAAATTATGAGCTATAATCAGTTTCTGTTCTCTTTTAAATGAATATAGATAGCCATTGCTATGAAACGTGTTTATTAGATGGCAAATGCGGTGGCTCCTTTACACAGCCTATATTTTTTAAGCAAAGGTTCTTCCATTTTCGAAAGATTTTCTTTTCGAAGAATTCACGAGGCAGTTTTTCATTTTTTTTTTTTTTTTTTTTTTTTGTAATCGCCGCTAACCTCCCAACGCGAGTTAAAGGCGGCCACGTTGGTTCACGGGAAAACTCTGTTTTCACAGTTGAACCGAAATCTGGGTTCATTCGGTACTTGGCTTTTATAAGACATTTTCGGGAGAACCATTAATACGGTCCAACGTTTATGACATTCCTTGTAACTCTCTGATACCACCAGTTATTTGGTGAAACGTTGAACTTATAAATATAACAGCGTAGAAAAGGACGCTATTGGCAGGAAAACGTTAAATCAAGGTTTCACTGTACTTACAATCCTTTTGCAAACGATAAATAATATAACAGGGCTCCTACAAGTCCTGGATTTGTTAAAATTCCAACTTCGGAAAAATTTTCCTGAAATAGTTTCTAAAACTCCCCCCCCCCCCGCTTTTTTTTAAACATAAAATATGGAAAGTTCACTTGAAGATATCTCCAATAGTGGGGCATTTTAGGACTGTTTTTCAAAAGTCTGGAATTTCGGCAACTTCAGTACTCATACGAATCCTGTGTAAACATATCCTTTTAGAAATAGAATACACTAGTCAAATGCACTATTGGTGTCTCTCCCCTATCGCTGAAAAAAGGGGAAAGCAAGTGTTAGCAAGGGGCGCAGTAAATTAAAAAAAAAACCCTAGTCATTTTGCTATTAGGATTGTCGACAGAAGTACATAGAAAAATTATGCTTTTTATAGGTACTGATGGTCAAAATGTTACATTAGTTACAATCAAAACTTAAAAATTACACGAAAGTAATAATAATCAATAAACAAGTACTTTAAATTAACGATTTAGTTAATTTTATTTATTGCATTTAGCTGTAACTAATTAACTGCACATTTTTAAGTTCCTTTCTAAGGGCTGGGTCAGCGGCCTACTTGTATGCCTGACTGCTAGGGCTGATTGTCATTTCATGATGGGGGCGCCTAGTAGGCACATCAACGTTGCCCCGTATGAGTGGTCTCTTCGTTTTGAACCCACTGCAGATGAAAGACCTAGCACTTGGATTAGCAACGCAGAAGCATCGTTTGAACAGGGAGAACATTGGTGCCACGACAGATTTTGCATGTACCCGCTCCCATTAGCGTACACAATTGCACAGCAGCTTAGCCGAGAGGGGTTTTCTCCCTCCCAAGCACTGGCCAATCCGGTGCTGCTTCACATTCCGTCTTCTTATGGGAATGGAGCTTAGCGACTACGCCACTGCGGAACATAACGCGAAAGTAATAATAATGAAATAGCAAATACTTGAAATTTATTATTTAGTTAATTTTATTTATTGTAGTAGCTATAATTAATTAATTACGCATGTTCAAGTCCTCAAAAATGATCTTCCTCCAACTTTATTTTCTCGGGTATAAACCGCTGGTTTCAGTGACATGCTTAGGGTTTTAGCAGCCCTGGGTGAAAATATTTAGCGATCGCTGGACAAAAAATAATTGCAAGCCTGTACTATATTGTGGATCTTGACCTCCCTCTTCCCCCCCCCATAAAAACCCGCTCCTGCTACTGACTCTAATTACGTAAATTTGATTAATTAATTAAAATGTTACTGCAATACGTTTTCATAATGTAAAAGCTGCATTCCAGCTACATACCAAGCTGTCAATTTGAAAAAGAAAACCAGCATACACAAGAAATTACGAATTCTGTATTTTATACTTAGCTTTCAGTTCTAAGCCAGGAAGTTAATTTCACTACTTGATATCCATGAATTCAACCACTTTTTAGCGTTTCTCAAATTTTAGTGGCCCTGGACCATTGCCCACTTTGCCATCCCCTAAGCAAGGCTCTGACGGGTTCCAGACCGAATGTACACTAGAGATGAGTTCGGGCTCATTTTTTAAAGCCCGAGCCCGAAGACTTTTCATCCGAGCCCGCCCGAGCCCGAGCAATATTATTTATGTCGGAGCCCGAGCCCGCAAGTTCAGCTAAAGATTAAAAAAAATTCAATTACTTCATTGATAGAATACAATAAATTTTGCCGTTTGTGGAAATTAAAGACAAATATAGTTGCAAACTCCCAATGCACTTTCTAATTCTTTGTATCCATCTTTTATCAAAAAATGTCGGATCTCATGACTCACTAAGGAATATAAACCGCCGTTCTAAAACACCCAAAGAGCTTCACACACCTTCTAGGCGCCCGTGCCGCTATTTTTATTTGTTTATTTATTTATTTATCTTTTATAAGTACTTTTATTTTCCTCAGGAATCACTTTTTAAAATCTGTTTCAAGCAGTATGTTCAATAAAGGAGAAATTTTTCTTGAGCCCGAGCCTGCCCGAGCCCGGTTCGGGCCCGGGCTCGGGCTCGGGCTTTCGGGCTCGGGCTGAGCCCGTCTCATCTCTAAAGAGAGGATGCTTACCAGCAAGCCATGATGATGACGAGCACGACGATGGTGGACTGTATGAAGTGGCTGGAGCAGGCGGACGCGTCATATCCGGCACGCCCCTTGTAGTGACGACACTTCCGCTTCCCGTGCGAGGCGCTGCTGACACGACTGATCATAGGGACACATACATTCAAAAGAAGAAAGAGAAAAAAAAAAGTTAATTTTTTTTCACACATAACGAAGCTATCTATTATCTAACCGATAGTAGCTATTTTTGTCACAATGATTCAGCGGTTGGCCTCAAATAAAGAAATATTTTCTATAACAGACGTACTTAAAATAATCAGTATGATTATGCGGTCTCTGTTTCAAGCGGAAACACCCACAACATAGTTGTATTAAAGTCCTGCTTTATTTTAAGGTATCCGACTACGCTGGAAGCATTACAGGGTGATTCATATGGAATAGCATGCAACAAATGTACGAATTCTGTAATTGGTTTATTGAGCCGAAGCACATTAATTCTGAAACTACATAAAAATGTAATGTTTTTTTTATTTTCCTTTTTGCCGGCCTCTGCCTTGAAGGCTTTGGCCACAACAGGCCGGAATTGTTGGTCTCTTAATTATGGGGGCACCTAGTAGGTGGACCAACGTCGCCCCCTATGAAGGGACGGACATGAAAACCACGCCCAGTCGGGGATCGAACCCCGGGAGTTGAACCCGAAACCGGAGTACGGTGCTTTACCCACCGTACAACTCGGTCGGCTAAAAATGTAATGTAGTAATGTAGTAAATGTTATCCCAATCCAAAGGAGTTCAGTCTGACAACAGCCAAAATTCTTCCAGTTACCGTTGGAGGCCGCTTATTGACCAGAACGTGTATTCAGGGTGAACGTTCTCTCAGCTAGAGGAAGTGATTCCCTGCTTCCTTCTGCAGCAAGACTGTGCTCAACCACATTGATATAACAACTTACGTCAATACATGAAGGATCGTCTATCCCGTCGTCCCATATTGGTCGTGAAGGGTCAAAATATTGACCATTGCGTTTTTGGCAATAGAGATATTCCAGATCCAGCCCCTTGCGATTTTTTTCCCATTTTGTTTCGTTAAAAACAGTCTTTGAGGCCAGGACTTCAGGCAGCTGAAGCAAGGAAGATGTTTTTCATAAGTGAAGCAGAAACTAAAATACCACATTATTTATTGTTACTGGAGGTACTAAAAAAATCTACACACAAGTAAAAAAATATATAAAATCTGTAGAAACTTGGATGACTATATTGTCACGCCGATAATTTTGATAGTATATATATATAGTATTGATAAATTTGATTTATCAAAATGAATTACAGCTTTCACAGCAACGCTTTATTTTTGTGCCAACCAATGTGAATCATCCTGCAAGTGGAGTAAAAAAATAATGTCTACTTTCATTATATCTAACAAAAAAAAATAATAATCACTTTTCATAATGATTGGATAAAAAAACCCTGAACAATATTGAACATAACTCGTACAGAATTCAGCATTGGGAAGGACAATTTGTTTCTCAATGAGAAGATGGCACACGTCCACTCTCTTAGACATTAAGCTTAAAAAAAAGCAAGAAAAGAAAAGAAAATCTGGAACACTTCTCATACTTTAAATGCATATACTAAAGTGCTATAGTATTACGAGCGCATCCCAATCCATGCGCCGTCCCTACTTATCTTTCTTGTTTCATGACATTGGAAAGTGCATCATAATTCCTGAGTGAGCCGTGTCTGTCCTTCCTTGTTCCATAAAGTACTTCTTTTGGAACTGACATCTGTATTAAAATCCCCTACAAAACTGTTTTACTATCTTCGTCACTCATATTCTAATTAAACTTCACCTTATCTACCATACTCACCAACTATAACTAAATAAAAACTGTAGGGCTTGTCAATTTCACGCCAAATATAGGAAATATTGCCAAGCTACGTTCAGTTGTGGTAACTTATTTTTACTCGCCAAACTAGCCTTGGCGACTTTTGACATTTTATTAGCATTCCGATGTCTAGCAACTTTGAAAAGTGATTCGCCGTTTCTTAGCATAGACAAAAAGCATTGTCTGAAATCAATAGCACTCAAGTGTTAAAGAAAAATTGGGGTTGAAGGAAAATGGAATCACCTGAGATCGGTGGATGTGGACTTGAAGCTGTCCTTCCGCTTGAGATTGCTGAGTTTCTTGTTGATCCTCTCCAGCTCGTCGATCCTGGTCTCGAGATTATCGGTCACTTTGCACAGTTCCTTCACGGCACCCACGTTCTCCATGAAGATCCGCTCCTGCCACAAGATTGATAAATTATACCAAAAGCCTAGTTTATAAAACTAAATGTCCGATACAACTGTATTTATTTATTTATTTTTTAAAACCAAATTTGGATAGATATTGATAAGTGGTTAACCCTTGAACGCGCGGTGTCCTCACCGTGAGGACACAAAACTCTGACGTTTTGAATGTTGTCAGTCACGAAGAATCAATTCGATTTTTATAAAAATACTTGAGGCTGACATACTTACACGAGAATACTGTACTTTTTAGCACATCATTTCCCGTAAAAATTGTCCGGATTCTTTTTAACAGCATCGACATCTGCTGAAAACTGGAAGAATACGATGGAAATGCATCGATATAGAAGAATAAAGGGGATAGACTGCCCAGTGCAGAAAAAAAAGGGGCCGCCGTTTCCATCGCTCGATTTAACTACCAGCAAGATAGCGGTCGATCGAATCCTTCATCGCGTTCCACAGATCTAGAGACAGCCGGCTGTGCGCGAGCATAGACAGCTGTGTCAAAAGATGGTCTCTAGATCTGTGGCACGCGATGAACGATTCGATCGACCGCCATCTTGCTGGTAGTTAAATCGAGCGATGACAGTGGCTGCCCTTTTTTCGGCATTGGGAAATGGTTGCGCTTCAAAGGATTAAACAATCAGGTAACCAGAAAAAAAAGTTGGGGAGGGCTCAAGAAATGAAAGAGATAGAATTTGTAATGAAAGGGCTTGAGTATTCACATCCGTTTGACAAAAATCTAAATATCGGCAAGGGCCCAATCCCCTGGTTTAACGCTTTGACTACACGCTCTCAAAAATGTATTCGAGTGCAGGTCAAATTTCCATATCGATTTCATTATAAAATGTTGTTCTTTATAAAAAGTACATTATTTTTCATGTAATTACTTAGTTTATCTTGAGCTACACTTTCTTTAAAAATCAATCACTTACTCAAAAAATCAATACAGAAAATTTTTCTTAGCGAGATTTTAGGTATAGCCTCAAATAAAGCTGTATATCGCTACTAATGTAATTTTGAGAAACCCTGTATAAAACTAATCGTACTTCAAATCTTTAATAGAAGAATAAATTGTTACATAAACGTCTTACTTAATGTAATGTGCCTGAAATGGATGAATGTTTCTCAACTGCCATACACCTTAACAATTTGAGGCACAACCCTTTCTCAATGCTGAAAAAAGGGCAGCCGTTGCCATCGCTCGACTTAACGACCAGCAAGATGGCGGACGGATCGAAACGTTCATCGTGTGCCACAGATCTAGAGACCCTTTTTTGACGACAGCTGGCGTAAAAAAAAGGGTCTCTAGATCTGTGGCACGCGATGAACGTTTCGATCATCCGCCCTCTTGTTGGTAGTTAAGTCGAGCGATGGCAACCGCTGCCCTTTTTTTCAGCATCGGGCAATCTATGCAGCTGTTCTCGCATTTTTCCATTTTTCAGCAGATGTCAGTGCTGTTAAAAAGAATCGTGACAATTTTTTCACGGGAAATGACGTGCTAAAAAGTAAAGGATTCTCGTGGAGTTGTCACCCGCAACTATTTTTATAGAAATCAAATCTATTCTTCGTGACTGGTAACAGTCAAAACGTCAGAGTTTGGTGTTCCCAGAGTGGGAGCACTGCGCGTTAAAGGGTTAATGTGCTGGGATTCTTTAATATAGGATTTTATTAACATAGGATTAATATATGGAAAGAACTGCAAATGCTCTACAGGGTATTTCAAGGGAGATGTATAAAAATTCAAATTTTGTATGTACTTAAATCTAATCTCTGGAAAATTTTAAACGATACCATAAAATTCTCTTCATTTTTGTACTTGTAATTTATTATACAGTATAGTCACTAAAGTCCCTTGTCACCTTCTTAAATTCTGAATGGTTGCTGCTATATTCATGAAAGTGGTGTCAAGGTATAGCAAAGTTGCCACGCGCTACACAAGGAAACGGCTTACAGCGCCACCTGGATGTAAAAATGGTTGTGCTTCAAAAAGTTAAACACAAAATCAATTCGAATCTCACCTTGCTGACGACGAGAAGTTTCTCTATGAGCTTCCCGTCTTTCAGGACCAAGTCGCCTGCTTCCACTACGGCGTCCGGAATGACCCCTTGCACCTCCTGGGCGATGACCCCTATGTCCGGCAGCAGTCCAACGCCCACTCCCAAGCGGTCACCCACTTCCGGGAGGTACCGGTACCTCACGATCCGAAGATTGGCCACGTTGCGCAGCTGCTCACGGGTGTCCAGCTGAAAAATTAAAGTATTAAGACAATTAAAATGTATTTATATGTATGAAACACTTTCATACTTTAAATTTTTACTGAAGTGCTGTCTATTAAAAGCGTATCACAAATCCACGCCAGGATACTATTTGTCTTTCTTTGCTCCATTACGCTGGAAAGTGCATCATCATCTATGCGCAGGCCCTATTTGCCTTTCATTGCATTGGAAAATGTACCATAACCCAAGTCTCAGCGCTTTTTTAATTCCTTGCTTTACTATGCTGGAAAATGTATTTTAATCTATATGTTGCCCCTATTTATCTTCATTGACAAGTTCATTACGCTGGAAAGTGCATCATAATTCATGACTGTGCGTATTTGTTTTTCTTGTTGTATTTGTCCATAGAACTCTTTTTTGGAAATGAAATCTATATTAAAATCGCTTACTCAAACAGTTTTACAATCTTCGACAGGCATCCTAACTAAACTTCACCTTTCTAATAAACAGTAGTAGCATCTTTATAATTAATCGTATTTAATTTAATTTTTTTTTTCCGCCAAATTTGGCTTTGTTCCGTCATCAAACTTGACAAGATTTTGGCTATAACCACAAAACAATTTGTACGTTACAATATGTAATTTTGCGAGACCGTTATTAGGACGTAACTTAATAGCTGTAAATTGCGGTCGCAGTTTCTTCGCTTAGCTTTAAAAAACTTATTAGTCATGCAATGAGAGAAAAAGTATTTCACTTTCCTTGTAAGCATTCTGAGTTTTCAATATAATCTGAAAATATATCTGAGATTGAAAGAAACACTAATTAAAGCTTTACGAAATTAAGATGCAGCTAAACTTGTCTCCAGAACTGTTGCTCGTAGTGGCTCTTTGGGCTAATCTCACGTCATTTGCCACGACTCGTTTCGAGCACTGGTACATGATACAGTGCGTAACAATAACATAAATAAATTTCGCAGTAGTCGATGCTTACTTACGGCTGTTAGAGCACGGACGGAAGGACAGACAAACCGATATCATAAACACATCTCAACCTTGTTGAAAAGTGTTAAAAAGTCTTTCTTTGCTCCATTACGTTGGAAAGTGCATCATCATCCATGCGCAGGCCCTATTTGCCTTTCATTGCATTGGAAAATGTACCATAACCCAAGTCGCAGCGCTTTTTTAATTCCTTGCTTTACTATGCTAGAAAATGTATTTTAATCTATATGTTGCCCCTATTTGTCTTCATCGACAAGTTCATTACGCTGGAAAGTGCATCATAATTCCTGAGTGTGCGTATTTGTTTTCCTTGTTCTATTTTTCCATAGAACTCTTTTTTGGAAGTGAAATCTATATTAAAATCGCTTACTCAAACGGTTTTACAATTTTCGACAGGCATCCTAACTAAACTTCACCTTTCTAATAAACAGTAGTGGCATCTTTATAATTAATCGTATTTAATTTAATTTTTTTTTCGCCAAATTTGGCTTTGTTCCAAATTTTACGGTTCTTTTTAAGATTTCTGTTTTCTGTGGCGTTAAGTTAAATATTTCACGAAACTCGCAAATGGACCACGCGACTATCGCCTCGTGATTTCGGCATGTCATGCCTTCTCCTACGTTCAATCTTCAATTCGATCAACCTTTTCGTTCAACTTGTCCAACTATTTCACTCAACTGGTTTGACTGGAAAAAGAGAATGAGCGAATCTGCGATGGCACCGCAGCCTATCCATTTGCTTGCCTGCGATTGGTGTGTCGGAAGAGTTCAAGAAGTCGTACGAGATGCTCAGCTTTTTCCCGGATCGGCTGGGAAAAGTAGCGGACGTCGAACACACTTATCGAGCAAGGCTTTTTTCACCCAACTGTTGTGGGAAAACAGCCGAACGAAAGCGTTGTCTGGAATTGAAGAAGTACTAGATGGTGTGATATGGGCTTTAAGAGAGCCCACTGCAACTCACCTCGTGAATGTCGTACTTGGCTCGGATGTCTGACGGCTGAAGTATGTGGCCGGTGACTTTGATGTTGCCATGGACGACCAGGGACTCCTCGGGACGATCCGTGTTGATGCCAACCCTACCCTGAAAAATATTACGGGAAAAAATGAAAGATAAATTCGTACAGAACCCATTGTTTATAGAACACTTTCGAGCTCGATCTCAACTGTTGCGGGCATCTCTAATCATATTCTCTACTCGTTACATTTTACTGTATGTGTTATTACCCCACCTTACGTTTGGAGCAATTTATCCTTTCTGGATCTTGTGCCATAAAACTTCAACCAACCAACCACTCAACTGTTGCGGGCCCCACCATAGCCGAGTATATATGACCTGAACGTGGAAGTTATTGTGTGAAGGTCTGTGGTTCTGGAGTACTTCACGGTTGTCGGTCTAACGACCTGGTGTTTTGGGGCGGTTTCTTCCAGGTGTAAAGTGAATAAGCGTTAGAAATAGAATTCAGCCCAAGGCATCCCTCCTTAGGCAGCTAGTCCTCGTGTAGCTTTGCCTCAGCCAACACAGTCTAATTTTCAAATGTCATGTCGCAGTGGCATTGACTTATGAGACTAGACAACAGAAGGGCTATCCCTAAAATTCGAATTATCAAGTTATCTTGTTTTTGAGACACAAAGCCGTGTGATTACGTTCGGTCGATATTTGTAGTACACCAGATAAATACGCTAAAAAAAATGCGTTGGGTAAACCAGAAAACAATAACGAATAAGGGCACCGTGTATTGTTGTGTTACGGTAAAGGTACGAGAAAGCTGTCTGCTGAGGAGGGGAATTCTGACACGAGTGCTTCGGGGATGAAGCACTCTCAGAAAAAATTACATCGATGTGGAACCGTCACCAAATTTTACGAAACAGTTTTAGTTATTTAGAAAAAAAATCTATTGGAATTTCAGGGGAAAATCCATCAGATTTTTCAGAAAAAGTATGTTTTATCAGATTCACTACCACTATTATCAGGAAACCCTTCAACTGTTTCAATCATGAATAAATGTTTGCAGCTGTCGTCACACAAACCAATACGCTCGATAAATATAGCATACAGTATTAGTATAAACATGAAAGAAAATTATTTGAAAGAAATATTTTATTTGGTTTCTCATATTCATTCGCATGAAGATAATGAACACATTTTTTAGTTTTCGAATGGTCCTTCTCCAAATCTCCCTTTATCCATAATATTGCCACAATTACTGTTTTTATGAAAATTAGGTTGGCTGGAAAATCATGTCTCAGCGAACGTCATCGTTGATATTATTATTACTAGATGGCAGCACCAGTTATAAGTGAAGCAGTTTAAATATAATTAAAATCAGCGATTTAAATATAATAAAGGATTAAATGAAACATTGTATTTGATATATTTAATAATTCCAAGTCATATTTTCCTAATTCATTTCAAAAGAAACCAGCTGACAATAATAAAGTACGAAGCTGCGAAAAAAAAACTTAATGTTCGTTACAAAATAACATAATTTCAAATAGTACTCGCTGAAACAATTTCGAATTGCTTCTCGGCGTTACATTTTATGCTAGGTATGAGCAACCTTTGGGAAGCTGCGTGCCAAACTTT
Organism: Cheiracanthium punctorium; assembly: GCA_038373885.1. NCBI lineage: Eukaryota > Metazoa > Arthropoda > Arachnida > Araneae > Cheiracanthiidae > Cheiracanthium > Cheiracanthium punctorium. Next base: position 635,315 of record JAWZYV010007565.1, on the reverse strand, counting down.
AGGATCTTAGCGAAGTCGCAAGCCGTATGATTGGGACTTATTTGTGATTCTGAATGATTTATATGGATTTTATAAGCGGCAGTTGATATGTTCCGCGGGTCGGATCAAAATCCGTCACTGGCCGCATCCGGAGGTTGCCTATACATATTTTATGCCCACCCTGTAGACTGTACTTACATTGTGAAATATGGAGTCCATAGTATGTCCTTTCTGCCAGGATAACTCCATGTCGTTTTCGAATTGACCAGGATTCGACGCCTGCAAAAACAAGAAAGATATATAATGCCTAATATATCTATTATAAAACACTTTCCGACACAGCAGTCCCTTTTAGGGGCCAAACTTGGCGAGATTTTGGAGATAACTTCATAAAAGCTATAAAAATCACTATAAATGTAATTTTGCAAGACCCTGTAAAGAACTTTAAATGCTATTTCTATCCTTTAAATAAAAAGTAAACTGTCATAAACGTTTAGTGCTTGAAATGGATGAATGTCTCCAAACTGCCAAAGACCATGATGTAGAGGAATTCATTGAGTGCCTTCGACGGTCAACACTATTTTGTAATCCGTACACTAAAAGTTTCCCGTCAATCACTGTTTGGATCATAATCAAAAAATCTCACCCACTGTCGCCAAGCTTTGCAAATTTCGTGAAATATCGCCTGTTCTGAAGACAAAAATTTGGTTTCCAGCCCTGAATCCAACTTGGTGATAGCTGTTGCATTTGGCGAAGAATTACCGAACCTTAAAATTGCGGAAGTATCGTATCCCTATTACAAATGAAATAAGTTTGAATGAAGTAACAGATACTCACCCTGACGATGATCTTTTCGGACGCGTAAGCCACGACCGTACAGGGGGGCAGGACGTCCCCTCCGGTCACGTGGGCGCAGAGGCTGACCACCAGGAAGAAGAAGCGCTGGTCGGGGTTGGGCTTCCCTTTCTTGCGCATGTTGTTCGAGGTGGTCTCGCTGAAGTGGAGGCGACCCACCGTGGTCTTGGTTACCTGGTCAACGACCATTTCCAGCCTAGAACACCGAAACGAGAAATGTACCAAAAAGTTTTTATATACTTGAATGCGCTTTTATAATTTTAGATTTGCTGTTCGAATCCTGTATCAAGCAGTCCAGTGAACTTCCTGGGATCCTGGACAAAATGTGTTTGAGTGGCAGGGCTCAGTTTTCAGAATTCTTAAATATCGCGAAAACTATTAATTTTTCAGCAAATTATTTGAATATGTCCCCACCAGTGGCGACTTTTCATTCTCTAATACACGTTTTAAAAAAGAACTAAATTGGCTTCGAAGGAACCAAGATAACTCTGAAGGCCTTAAAGCGAAGTCAGTTTCTTTTAAAGCATGTAATTCGTTCGCGGTGGACGCATGCGCATACTCGATCATCATTTCTCATTATGGTTGCCATTAAAACAGCTCACCATAGGGTGTTTCTAAAGGGTCTGTACCAGAGCTCGAAATAAGTCGCGGCAGCCACGGCAAATGACGTAGCCACGTGATAACTGAGGCCACGTGAGGTTCTAAAGTTTGTTTTACAACTTTAGATTCGTATTTTGAACCCTTTACAGACCTATGTAAAATGTTCAATGGCTCCTTCTGAGAATTCAGCCTGGAGCCGCCATTGCTTTCTACCTCATACATATTTTAATGTTACATATGAAATTGCAGGATATTTAAAAGAAAAGTGATTTCTTCTCAGTGCATTATTAATCCAATCGATTTTGCAGTGAGATAGACAGCTTTTTGCTACCAGTTTAAATAAGCTCACAGCATTTTCTCGTGCGAGCTTCACTATCTTCTTTTGTGCCCTGGTATGTACTAAATAATAGAGGGAGATAGTGCACATCACACGGGGAAGAATTGCTTGGAAACCATGACCTCAAGCGTCATTATAACCGTTTAAGATCTAGAGGTTTTTGGTTGTTTTTTAACAGATGTGTGTGTGGCTTTTACACGTCGAACAAAGTTTTTTACGTGCTAATTAGAAGAAAGGAATATAAAGGGTAATAATTCTGCTTCTAATCAATGTACTTAGTAAATGTATTAATAAGAATATTATGCATAAAATTCGATAATATTATTATATACAAGATTTTTAAAAGTACACAGTAGGTGGAGTTAACTCCGCCTGCAATACGCCTATTACTCCAACTATTTTACTTATAATCCTTTTATGTAACCATTAGCGCTTAATAAATCTTGGTGGTGATTATGCAAGTGGTGGACAAGAATAAAAATATTTTTTTTTAATGACTGTTCTATCCAACAGAGCATTTTTGAATACTTAAAAAAACTTTACAGCGTTCCGAAAAAACAGCATGATCGTTATCCAGACCCGCATTTTCGGACCAAAACAGGATATATAGGTTGTTCTTGGAGTAAACCGTCAATATCATTATAGCCCCATTGAAAGTCAACTTTCGTTTCTGTCTGCACTGTATGTATAAATAATGATGAATAACTTACGGTACGGGGTGAAAAGGCCTTTTGCTTCTGTCTGACTGGGACTGTTCCACTTTTATGATTTGCGTGGGAGATTCCATCTGAAAAAGACACCAAATGGAGAAAAAAAAATGTAGCTGGTTATCAATGATCATAAAATACAGGGTGTGTCACAATTCCCTCCCGGGTTTGGAAGGCTTATATCAATTCAGCAACAACGTTGACTTTATTCGAGTGAGAAATGTTACAAGTTTTATCTCACGAAAGTCCAATATGTGAACCTTTCGTGACAACGACGGATTAATGCAAATTTTGTCGTTTTGGAAGTGGAAGGTAGGCAGTTAGTTTGTCGGTAGGGGGCGGTTAGAAGATTGACATATACATCCATTTTACGGAAGTAAAATAGGATCTTTTACATTAATTTTTTTTTTCTCGATTGGAACTGCCGTCCCCTCTCGCTCTATAGTCCGTCCTCGTTTCGTTGTGCGCCAGATATCAAGTCTAAAGCTAAATTCTTCCCCCCCCACACAGTCGCTTTAACATGGGAACAAATGCAATGGTGATCCTTTGGCGTGAATTTAGTCTTTGGCACGAACGCGCTATCTTTTATGTAACCCCACACAAAAAATCACTTGGAATTAGGTCCAGTGAGTGAGTTGGCCACGGAAGAAGGCGATTGTCGTCGACAGAACCTCGTCCAATCCAACGACGAGGAAGCCCGTTATTTGAGAAACAAAATTTGCAACGTTCCTTTCTTGGAGAACAAAATAACTGCCCTCCCCCCACCACAACCCCGACAAAATTGCATTAATCTGTCGCAATAAAATAGTGGGATGCTAATACAATAGATTAAAATACGTGCATTTTTTAATGAAGGTAAATTATTATAAGAACTTTGTTACATAATAGGGAGGGTCTTTGAAGTTTGCCCCCTCAGCCCCTTAAAGGCAATCCGCCCCTCGTTACCCGCTTGTGAGTAAGTACTACATGCACGCAGAAAAGAGAGCATCTCACCTTGACGCCGTGGAAGTGCAGGGCGAACCTCTCTATGGGTCGCGCCCCTCCTCCCTCTTGGGGGCGCACGTACCTGGCCTCCGCTCCCTGGGGCTGTACGTGCACGGTCACCTGGAAGTGGTTCTTCTTCTGGCACACGAAGGACTCGTCCGCGTTGCTGTAGTTGAAGCCCTTGTCGGCGTCCACGCGGAAATGAGGACTCGGACTGCAAGGAGAGAATTTTCAATCAATCCATCATCCTAACGCGACAACAACAACAACTATAAGGGTGATATATTTTAAAGAATAGGCACCCGGTGGTTTTTCTTATAACCCTTTCAATCTGTCGGATGTGGCAACTATTCTAATATGATTCTTTGAAGCTTGCTTAACCCTTTAACGCGCAGTGTTCGAGCTCTGGGAACACTAAACTCTGATGTTTTGACTGTTGCCAGTCACGAAGAATAGATTTGATTTCTATAAAAATAGTGGCGGGTGACATAGCTTTACGAGAATCCTTTACTTTTTAGCACGTCCTTTCCCGTCAAAAAATGGTCACGATTATTTTTAACAGCACTGTCATCTGCTGAAAAATGGAAGAATGCGAGAACAGCTATATAGATTGCCCAGTGCTGAAAAAAAGGGGCAGCCGTTGCCATTGCTCGACTTAACGACCAGCAAGATGGCGGACGATCGAAACGTTCATCGCGTGCCACAGATCTAGAGACCCTTTTTTGACGCAGCTGGCTGTGCCGCACAGCGATGAACGTTTCGATCGTCCGCCATCTTGCTGGTAGTTAAGTCGAGCGATGGCAACGGTTGCCCTTTTTTCAGCATTGGGAAAGAGTTGCGCCTCAAAGGATTAAGTACGGGAGACAATTTTCCAACACTGTTGAACAGTTACAATTTTATTCGTGAGGTAAAACGGAAATGGAAACGCACAATGTTACCTAATCCTGTTATAATTTTATGTTTGAAAAACATTAATTTAATTCACTTATTTTTTTTTTTTTACAATATCATTTCATTATTTACTAGCCGACAAGGCGGCCGGCTTCGCCTCCCCATACCTTACTGTTCTTTATCAATTTCTGGACTCATTTCAATGAAGAGCATGTCTCTTTGTTTTAACAGTATTTGTCAATCAATTTATTTAGGTTAGGGTTACTACACATTTTGGATATCATCCTAAAAGCCAATGTTGAACCAGCGAATGGCCAAAACGTGCTTTAGCCCAATGCAGGGTGCCATTTTTCAGATGGGCGATGAATGCGCCAAGTATTGTAAATTCGATATTTTAAAATGTGTGAAAAAGCCCGAAAGATCGTGCATTTTTGTCTATCTATTATTGTTATTTTCTAATCTAGCTACTGCGTGGCATAGGCTTGTTCCATTGGATGTCATTGAACTGTTAATTTCGATTTTTGCATATGCGTTATTGTTATTGCACTGATGTTTAGATCTAGCTGTTGCCTTTCGCAGCGTCGAAATACCGTCGATTTTGGTACCACATACGTTAGCATATTATATAAGTAGATTATTTCTCACCAGGTTAGATTTTTTTTTTTTTTTTAAGGGGTGGGGGTTCTCACAAATAGGGTTTTTCGGAGAAGTGCTGCAAACATCAATGAATTAAACTCATAACTGAAAAAAAATATCGTCAGTAACAAAGTTACGAAGAGTGTCAAAAAACTGGGTACGACATGTTAATTCTTGCATTAAAAATAGTGAAGATCATTTTCAATATTTGCCATAAAGAATGAAAATGTAAAAAAATTGAATTAAATTATGTTTTTCAAAATTAAAAGTATAGCAGGATTCAGTAAAATTGTGAGACTCCATATCTTTTTCATCTCACAAATAAAGTTGTAATGGAGTTGAAAAAAGTCTCCCACGCTTAAACAATTATACTTGAGTGATAGAGGTTCAAACAATTATACTTGAGTGATAGAATCTTTGCCACATCCGACAGATTGAACGGTTATAAGGAAAAACCATCGGGTACTCTTTTAAACTGATTGCTCTGCATAAGGATTGCCCAATGAAAAGTGGACAGGTGCGATTGCTTTAGATTGACTGCAGTTATAGCAGCGACTCCGAACAGGGATATAAAAGATGGTGGGAGTATCCCAGACAGCACATAAGCTTAAATCAAGCTTGACATTTCCTTGAATTTGACGTATTAATGCAAGCTTGATTTTAGCTTTCAAAGTGCGCAGTGATGGCGCCATCTGTGAAAGAGAATGGGCATTAATTGTGTAGCTTCCTCAAATTTGCTGAAAGTTCGTAAAAGATGTGTTTTATTTTATTACCAGTGCCATATTACCGGCAAGGCAAACGGGGCAACTGCCCAGGGCCTACAGATTTTAGGGCCCAAAAATCTTACATCTACACTTTTGTAGTTTTAAAATAAAATTACAAAGGATAAAAAAAATTCAGAAGTTAAATAATTTTTTTAATTATAAAGTATGAACAATGAAAATAATTCAAATTTACATTTGTATAAATTAATTTAAACTTATTTTTAATTCTTCGAAATGCTCTATATCGATGTAGCATACCAATATGTAGGAAAATAACTAACCACATTTGTAAAGAGAATTTTTAGCGTTAAAAAATAGCAAAATTTTTCAATTATTTGTTATTTTAAGAAATATTTACAAAAATGACTAAAGTGTTTGTATTCCATACATGTTAGCAACTGTGATATAGCATTTCGAAGTAACGTTTAACTATCTGCTTCTTTGATTTCAGATTACTTAACACAAAATTTGTGTTAAGTAAGTAAACCCATTCTATATTTCCAAATATGGAAATTCTTCAAAATAAAATACAATTATACTACGAAATTGATTTCAAAATCAGTCGTTTGTCTCGATTTTGGCCAGCAGTATTGCTCATGAGTGTTGCGGTACCGAAAGTTTTAAAACGTGTGCTGCTCTTAAGTTTATATTATGTTTATTTCCCTATTAGTTGAGTCTCTAAATCACACATAACATTATTTTAATTTTGATGCATCCCATGGAAAAATAAAAGAAACAAATAACACATCGCCCACTTATCAATCTGGCGAGAAAACGGCGTGATAAGTCACTTCAAACTTTAGTCATATCTGCGTGAAGCTTAGTAGCTGAACGGATAGCCAGCTCGACTCCCAACCGAAAGGTCCCGGGTTCTATTCCAGCCACGAACACTCGATGGAAACAGATTAAATTAAATTGAAATTTCAGCGTAGAGGGGGAAAATGCGTGGTAAAGTATGTGGGGCGAGTTCGCCGACCGGCGCCCCGTATATTTCGGAAAATTTGTCAAGCTTAATGCAAGCTGGGCAAGTGGAAAACTAGAACACTTGATTCAAGCTTGCATTAAGCTTACACGCTTGAAATTTTCAAGCTTATTGACCTGATAAATCAAGCTTGCTGCAAGTTTGCTGTGCTGTCTGGGATAGAGCCAATATCAGGGTTAGAGATCGCTTTGGTAACCCTACATTGAGGTCGTAGTTCGAAAAATAAAATCTCCCTCACGATCTAAGTACACAAATCAGAATACGCTAATTTCACCAGGGGCTCGAAAAAATTCAGGATGATTCTTTCTAAGCTGTATTACACACCACAATAAATGAAACAAAGGTGCCTTTTATAAAACTTTCGGAAAAAAATTCTTCAACAGGGAATTGCACGGCAAAAAAGTTTCGAAAAGTGGCGTATCTGAAAATTTTCGATTATTAAGAATTTTCTCTGAAGGTTTCGCTATTGATACAGGTTTATCATTTATTACAGTGTATAATACAGCTTGTAATGAGACATTCTAAAAAGTTTGAGATGCATTACATAATTAGTTTATTTGTATTTATGTACCAAAATCACATGGTATTTTCGAACTACACCGTTAAGGCAATTTTGCCAACAACTGATTTGTGTACCGCATCCATCTTTCCTTAGTTTTCTAGGGAGCATTTATGTGGGCAGTGAGCCCGTTATTTTATGGATTAAAATAGAGTCGTTTTTTGAATAAAGTCTTTGAGTCTAAAACTTTTTAGACGTCGTGGTTCTGTCGACAATACCGGATCTCGCGGCATTTGATAAGGGGTAAAATGATACAGTGGACATGTGCAACTCTGAATAATTCGGAAGTTTTGCTGGCACACGTGCGAAGGAAACAAAATACAAAACATGTACGATAACATAAAAAGCAGTGTTTTTTAAGGTAGAAAAATGGTAATCAAATATTAAAAAGGGAAAATGGAATTTAATACTCTTTGAAGTCATTTTTACGTCATGAATTTAAAATTGTATTGATAATTTAAAGGTTAACAAGAAAAAAAATTGCAGCACGACCAAGATTGTTTGAACGTGAAACACGGATTCTCGGGATCATTTATTGATCGTTTATAAGATTAAATTTTTTCTGATGAAGAAGCTTCCCCCGAGTTAAGCCTAATGTGTCGAAATTAGCCTCTATCTAATTAGCGCTAAAGTAAGAAATGAGTTTCAGTTAACAGAAGAAAGACTTCTTTTCAAGCTTTCTAATTTCTTTCTCAAATACTACTATTTAAAAAGATGCGTGTTATAAATATTTTTCATTTGCTCCAAAATCTACTGCGTTTACTTTCCCATAATTTTGCAATACTTGTGCAGTTTGATTTTTGAGACCTATTAATTCATCTGTGCATGGAGACAATATCGTGTTTCCCGAAGAAAATTCCTAGCTTGCAATGTGATAATACGAATGAAAGTAAATCGATTTCAGCTGTAACTTTTAGAAATAAAATAAAAAGAATATAGAACTTCACTTTAATTGACAGACAAACAAAAAGTTTTGGCAAATACTTCAAAATCCAGGGCGTTGAAATCTTAACACGTGAAAGCATACACTGTACAGAAATATTTCGAGTAGGCACTCACTTGAGCTTTTAAACTTATTTAAATAACTACTCTGTCGTCAGTTAGTAGTAGCCTGAAGGTAATAACTAGCGCGATTTTATCTTTTTTTTAACACTTATTTTCTCATTATCTATAAAGCTTCTAATTTTCAAACCATAAGTTTATTTAAATGTGTACTTTTGACTAATTAAATTACATTTCGTGCTTCAGGGATGTTTCCTTGTACGAGTATGTTAGTTTTTTTTTTATGCCTAACTAATCTCAGTGGCGGTGCAGTACATCAGCAGTCACTATCACTCACATTTCCTTCATGTCTTTGTCAAGTAACTGACACCACGTGTTCTGTTGGAACGGCTGAAACCGGATGCACTGGTAACTCGAATCGACGAACAGAGAGTTTGCATCCGCAGAGCTCAGGTCGAAACTGTAATCGTCCTCGCTAGAGGGCAGCATCGTCGTCGATGGGTCAGGAGATGGAGCACCTGGCGGATAAAAAAAAAAAGATAAGATATGCTGCCAAGTGTTTAAAAAAAGTTCAAGCAGTCTCTTTTCTGTTGGAACTATCTCGGAATTTATTAACATAGGATTACATATCGTTGCTTACCTCTTTTTTAATCGACCTAAAAAAGGAGGTCCTACATTCAACGCTACTAATTAGCTATAATTGGATTTATTACAAACTATAATATGATTGTATATTAGAATAAATATACTTAAAAAATAATAATGGTTTACAGGCGTAGTTTATACATAACTATTTAATTATTTTATGCTACAAATATTATATACTATCCTACTATTTCTAAACTTCTGCATAAAATTTTTACAGCTTTAACAATAAACATGCCGTTTGCTGCATTCTTCTATTGACCTTTGTTTTAGAGATATGCAATTTTGAAAGCAGTATGTCCTTTGGTGGACACCCGGTAAATATAATCTATTTTTTGTAATTTAAAAAGAATATAGTTAATATTTGTTTAGACCAAACTTTTTCTTGGGGTGGGAATATCTGTTAATATCTAATCCATTTTACGGGCAGTACCCTCAAAAGGGTTGAGAACCACTGTTGCAGACTGTTTACGGAAGTGGAATATACTCACTGGGCTCAGTTTTCACGTGTACACCATTATTGTGGTGGTTCCTCTGCTTGGGAGATTCCGGTAGCTTGCGCTTTTTGCTGCTGGTGGTCGTCGAAGTGACCGGGTTGGACAGACTGTCGTACAGAAATTCGTCGCCCCTGGAAGAAAAAACATACACAAGAAAGGTAAGTCATGCGCCAAACGTATCGATTATAAGACACTTTCGGAAACAACAATCGTTTATGCGCTCTGTAAATTTTTGAGCTCCGCACTTGAGCCATCTACTACATCGAAGAGGCGTCACATTATGGCCACCTACTCAATAACGCGTTGCGTCTCCTTTGGCCTTCAGAACAGCAGCAACTCGCCTGGATATGGATGCCACGAGTTCTTGGTAGAGAGGGACAGGGAGACAGGGTGTACCAAATACTTAAACAGCGGTCACGCAAAGTCGAGATATTGGAACATGGTTCTGTTGAGCTCTGAGCTGCCTGGGAGAGGGGAGCAGCAGCTCTCCTGGAAGACGGCGTACCCTGCAACTACCATTGACGGAGGAAGGAGAAACCTGGATTCATCCCACTAGGCAATAGAGATGAGTTCGGGCTCATTTTTTGAAGCCCGAGACCGCCCGAGCCCGAGGACTTTTAATCCGAGCCCGCCCGAGCCCGAAATTTCAGTTAAAGGTGAAAAAAAATCCAATTACTTCATGGATAGAATACAATGAATTTTGCCGTTTGTGCAAATTAAAGACAAATAGAGTTGCAAACTCTCAGTGCACTTTCTAATTCTTCATTTATCCATATGTTTATCAAATAATGTCGGATCTCATGACTAACTAATGAATATAAGTCGCTGTTCTGAAATATCCAAAGAGCTAAACGCTCCTTCTAGACGCCAGGGTCGCTACTTTTTTTTATAAGTACAGTCAACTCCGGTTATAGTGAACCCGGATATAGAGAACCATCAGATATAGTGAACGCAAACCATTAGTCAAGATTCACACACAGTATCTCTATCAATCATGAAGATACTTGGGTTTTAGTGAACTTCGGATAGAGTGGACGAAATGGGATGGTCCCCAGAGGTTCACTATAACCGGAGTCTACTGTACTTTTATTTTCCTCATAAATCACTTTTTAAAATCTGTTTCAAGGAGTATGTTCAATAAAGGAGAAATTTTTCACGAGCCCGAGCCCGAACGCAATTGTGAATTACAGAGCCCGAGCCCGGTTCGGGCCCGGGCTCGGGCTCGGGCTTTCGGGCTCGGTCTGAGCCCGTCTCATATCTACTAGGCAACTCTCTTCTATATATCCGTGGTCCAATCTCGATGTTCCTGTGCTCACTGTAGGCGTTGTTTACAATGACGCTTAGTAAGCAGAGCACACGAGTGGGACGTCTGCTCCGCAGTTCCATACCCAACAGTGTCCGCTGAACTGTGTGTTCCGAAACACTTGTATTTGGTCCTGCATTGTATTGGACTGTCAGCTGAGCCACTTTCTGAAGCCGATATTGCGGTACTAGGCGGGACAGTCTCTGGCGTTTTCTTTTCTTGGATGATGCCTGGACGCCAAACATTTTGGCGTCTATTGCTGATTTCACCGTCATTAATCCACTTCTTATAAATACTAACAACGGAAGAACGTGAGTAACCAGCAAGTCGTGCAGTTTCAGAGAGATTCGTTTCGTTCCTATGGGCCATTTCAATCTGCCCTTTACCGAATTCGTTTAGATCAGAGGTTCCCAACTCAGCTAAACCCGCGGACCACTTTTCCACTTCCAGTTTACCCACGGACTACTTAATAAAATTCCTTTGGAGAGGGGGGGGGGAATAAAATAATAATAAAAAATCATTTTGCGCAAATTGTAATGATAAAATAAAATGAAAAATTCAAAAAATCACAGAGAATGTTATTTCCCTCACTCAGAGATGCTAATAATAGTTAATCAATTCTGTTTGCATATACTAATAGCCGAAGACAAAAGCTTGGCTGAAATGCTACAATATTTTATCAAATTATATTTAACACTGTGCCTGCCTGCATTTTCCCTACTTTGCAAGGGTTATGAAAAACTTATTTTTTAAATCTTAGAACAACGATTCTCTTAAAATGACCACAAACAATTGCGCTTTTTGCCTTTTTACCTCAAGAAATAGTGATTACACAGCTCTTTTTAAAACAATCGCTTTGGGGACCACTTAGAACTTGTTCACGGACCATCAGCTGGGAACCACTGGTTTAAATCAACAGCCTTTCACATCACTCACAAACGTAAATGCAAGAATGATTCCATATCTTCTACAGAAACAGTTAAATACCATTCCCACTTAATTACGTGCTCTAAATGTCATCCAGACGAGTTCATTGAAAAATGTGAGGGTGGTCAATGCTTTGGCTCGTCGGTCTATGTTTAGTGTCTTGTCCACTTCGACCAGTATTTGGCGTAGAACTTGCTATCAATTAATTCTGTTGATTTCAATGATTTTTTCTTGAACTCTTTTATCTTACATCTGCCGATTATCCGTCCATATACACTGGTGTTTAAAGTTTAAATCACGAAGTCGGCGATTATCTAGAAGACGACGATATTCCCGATGTGGTGCAGCCAGCGATTTCTCCAGGTCTCAGTCCCACACAACACTTCTGGAATGCTCCAGAATGTTGGACCAGAAGTTTTCTGACACAACTGGCTATGCGGCCGAATGGCGGCAGATGATCTGTTCGATCATCCGCATTGTTGTTGGCAGTTAACCCATTCGTGCTGGATATTTTTGCGACTTTCTTCGATTTTTGCTAACACCAGCAGTAATTGATAAATTTCTGATGTCAACTTTTTGAACAAGGGATGATTTCTTTTAAAATCATTATGTATAAAAATTGAAATGTCAACATCCTACTTGGCCATATTAAAATATTTTGTGCCGCGGTTCAATACTCGCGAATAAAGGCTAGGAAAAATAAATAACGTTTTCGACTGATAGCGAAAATGCCGTCCCAAAAAAGGGCCGCTAGGCATAAATGGGTTAAATGGATCGATGGAAACAGCTGCTCTTTTACATCGTCGGAACCCTTTAACCCTGTTTTTTTTTTTTTTTTTTTTTTTTTTCGGCTAGCAGTAAAAGCCCGGAATTATGGTGGTTTCACGGCGCAACCACCGTCGCTCTTCAAAGGGTTAATAATCTCACTCAGTTTAGATTTGCAAAGGCACTCACTCACCCGGGATATAAGTGACTCAGGTGGGGAGCGGTCGGCGCTGCTGCGAGGATCTGTTGCTGCAGTGTGTATGGCGACAGGATGGACTGCGGTATCTGCGTGACCAGCTGACCGGCTGTCAGGGCCGGACCAGCCAAGACGGGCATGGACGATGAGTGCGTCGAATGGACGGGAACGGGGCTGGCGGGCACTGGCTGCAAAAGAAACAAAAGGGAAAAAAAGTGCGTGAAACATTTGAATTCTTTAACGTCAGAGACCTTTTTTTGTTTTTCGAGGACGGTCGCAAGAATTGTCTGTGGATTAACAGTTTCACACCCTGCGTCCACAATTGAGGACGCAAAAATTACGTATAGCATCGTACAATATGGAGGTCCTCATTTGTGAACATAAATGAAAACCAATTTTCCTCTAAAATTTAATAGTCATGATTATTTATTTTTTTTAATTACAAATTTAAAGTGTATTGAGTGGTGAACTGGCGCCTAAGTATCTAGTTAAAAAAAGTATTTAATTTAACGGAAAATAATTTAATCTGATCTGAAAGGGTTAATTTCTTACTTTTATATCTCGAACAGGGTGTATAAAAATCATGATTTTTTAAAAAAAAAGATCAAATTAATCAGATTTTTAAAAAATAAACTAAGATTTAAAAAAAAGTAGATCAAAATTTTAAAATGTTTAACTACTTTATATAGACAATTGGTAAGTATCTAGTTGTTGCTAGTATAAATCTGTAAATACGATATTACTTCGGTATGCAAATAAAATAATTTCATTCGAAGTGGATCGTTTCGGAATCATAGCAAAATTGACTTATCATATACTGACTTACTTTACAAATTTAAAAGCGAAGATTTCAAAAATAAAACTTTCAGAAATGTTATTCAGAAGCAATAACAATAATTGTAGAATGCACGACCTCTTTCGGTAGCCATATACTAATGGCATGTGCCCACGCAAAATGGCAGTTACTTAAATGATAGTAGGTTTTTCAAGTGTCTTATACGACAATCTCCATGGAAAAAAGTACTATTTTAGCACGAAATCGTTTAATTTTATAAAATACTGCAATTAATGTTCCATTTTACACTGACGGTAGCCATGCTAGTGGCAAAATGAGAGTGTTTTTGGCATAAAATAATACACGATTAGGAATATTGAATGAAGGCTTCATCTAGATATTTCTAAATCTGTGTAAACTAGCCATGCCATCTAGAGGTTCACTGGTCAGAGGTCTTACTCTCTGCCCATGAAATTCACCCCTTTTTGCCCACGAGTTTCGAAACATCCTGTATGAATAAATAAGGGTCTTTTTTCTGCCACGTTTGTTTATGCGAACGTTCGAATGTGCGACATCGAATTGACGTCATTCGCAACGTGTTAGCGTATGTTCGCATTCTGCAAGGTACGGTAGGGCTCTAGGTCTTAGATTCTCCCACCGAATGTTTACATCCTAGCATACGTTTCGAAAATCGTCACAAATCCAAACGTTTTGTTTAAACGAACGTGGTAGAATAGAGCCCGTAAACTCTCGGTTCATTTTTAAAAAATGTTGGTGGAAAAATAAAGGATTTTTACATGTTAAATTTATTTTATTAGACTGTTTACTTTTCTCCCATTTATAAAGAGTACACTGGTAAAATTTAAATTTTCAAAATTCATTTCAGCATTCCCTCCATTGTTAGAAGTTTTCATTCGAAAGCATGCACATGCATTCATTGTATGGTTGCTAGCTGTCTCACCTTCGTGACCCTAAATTCTGAGCTTCGTCCCAGGACAAGATAGTTTTCGCATTTGAAGAGGTCCTGGGCATCGGCAACAGAAATTTATATTTCTCACTGACTGCTCGTATCTTATCGGTATTTCCTCGGTAAATCGCCACGTTTGCATGATCGGATGATGACCGGGTCAACAGATATTTCGTATTCCAATTACTGGTGAGTTTGTCCGTTGCGGGGGAAGTAGAGTTTGAAAACGGGCTACCGACCGATAGGTTATAGAGCATTTCGACGGGACTAACCATCAATCAGGGGGCAATTTCCCTCTGCATGACAACAAAAAATTTTCGTAATGTATTTTAATGGTGGGAAATTCATTTTATAACATTCAAAAAAGGTATTACATTGAAATTGTTTTGTGATTATAAAGGATCGATTGGTTAAGCAAACCTCCGAATGGTTTTTCCAACGACATATTATGTTTTGAAGTATTTAAGGATAATCCTGCGCAGTCGGCTGTCACTCAGATGACGTCATTGAAACGTCATGTCGAAATGCCGCTAGGGCCTCGTGTAGGGCCTAAGCGGAGCTATCGTGATTCTACCGGGCCTGCTTGTGCACTCTGATCACTCATCCAAAGAGTCCTACGGATGCTCACTTATTGGTTCCAGCACTTAGATACGTCATCTAACGGCAGAATCTAACCAATGAGGAAACGTCCGTAGCTCTCTTTCGGAGTGCACGAGCAGGACCGCTAGAATCACGGTGGCCCCGGCCTAAGGCGCTGTCCGAATTTGTGGAATGAGAACAACTTTTACACCTCCATTCAGCAAAACAGCTTCGAACGAAACAACAACGAACAAAACCAACTCACAGAGTGATGACGTTGCCCGCCTTGGTGATGATGGTGGTGGTGATGTGGTTGATGATGATGAGGAGACGATGACGTGGACGTGGGCGAGATGGATGACGATGAGGAGTCGGGGATGTGTTTGGGGGTGGTCGCTAGGGTGAATCCCAAATGATACGGATGCTGCTTCAGGCTTTCTTCGGTGGACATGTCCCCGCCGATCTGATGATGATGATGGAGTAATTCGATGGAGGGGCACCTCAGTTTGGGATCTGGGAAAAAGAAATTGGAGAAAATGACAAGACATATAAATCACGTGGAACACATCACTTATTAAACTCTTTCCAACACATTCATACGCAATGCCAGTCAAATTATCACAGTAATTTCCCCCCCGATTATTTTAACGTTATCGAGACAGCAGGCCCGTTTACATGGGAAAATGTAAAATCCCGGGTAAAAGTAGAGTATAGGGAAAAATGTGCAATGCATCATGGGAAAGCGAGATCATCAATGGATTCACCCTTCATTGGACCAGACATCTTCGCATTTTTTCGCTACGTAGGGGAAGCGGGGTAGAAAGCAACGAAAGTTCCGGCATTTACCCCGCATTTTTGTGCATGTAAACAGGCCCGCTAACGACAATTCGTTATTTGTTTACCACGCTTTACTACCATTTCTGTCGTACATTTGTCCATTTTAGTGTTTGTCGGGACTATTTTTCTGGAGGATTAAAGCTTTTTGGTTCGACTCGGCACTGATTCAATGTACGTACAGTAGACCCCACTATAACACAGTAGATACATTTCGTGTTATATAAATCCTTAGAGTCACATAGATTGTACAATCACACGAGGATCATCAGCAGAGTTAACAGGCAATAGCAAAGATCTGTTTCACATTCATTTACCATGTTGTACGAGCCTTTTCAGAGTGTTATAGGAAAAACATGCATTTTCCTCCGTGTTATACGAATCAACAAACAACTACAACAGACACATTTTGGTCAATAAACTTTTACAGCTACAAAACTGGAAAATGAATAAAATTTCAGTATACTTATATAATCTATTTTTGCACATTAGTAATTAAAACAAATCTGGAGTGACTCCACTCGACTTTCCGAACACTTACGATTAAGATCATTACCAAGCACTTAAATAAATTTTAATTGATGAATAATTCAAACATATATACCAAATTGAAACTCAATCGAATGCACCGTTTAAACGCTTGCGCACTTTCAAGAATTTCTCCCCATATGCCATTATGCCATAACATAAAAGAAAGTTTTGTCGTAGCCCCTTTAGGAGATTTATAAGTCCTATACACACCAAAATCAATACCGGTCTTAGTATGGTGGTTTATAACATGTATATCCGAATTTGAGCTCAATCGAATGTATCGTTTAAACGCTAGCGCACTTTCAAGAAATTCCCCCCATAGGCCATAATGTAAAAGAAATCTTTGTCGTAGCCCTGTAGAAAAACTATAAGTGCTATACACACCAAAATCAATACCGGTCTTGCAACGGTGGTTTATAACATGTATACCCAATTTGAGCTCAATCGAATCTACCGTTTTAAACGCTAGCGCACTTTCAAGAAATTCCCCCATAGGCCATAATGTAAAATAAATCTTTGTCGTAGCCCTGTAGAAAAAACTATAAGTCCTATACACACCAAAATCAATACCGGTCTTGCGACGGTGGTTTATGACATATATATCCAATTTGAGCTCAATCGAATGCTCCGTTCAGGAGCTATCGTGTTCACTCACACACACACACACACACACACACACACACACACACACACACACACACACACACACACACCACACACACACACACACAACACACACACACACACACATACATACATACATCTCGTAAAAAATAGCATAAATGGATTCAGAAGCCCTCAAAAACGTGGTAACAAACACCCAAAATCTCGAAGTCGAATTTTTTCATGATTACAATACTTTCCTTTACATGGTACATGTTCGGAAAGTAAAAATCAGTTGTTGTAGTTGTTTGTTGTATTATAAAGGGTTCAAAGTTTGATTTCTTCTCATCTTATGGTTGTACTCAACCAACATTAAGCGTCTGTATTAAGTCAGAAGAGCGAGTTGTCTCAAGGATGGCAGGGAAAACGACATTCACCATGCAAAATACAAGGGTTGTCATGACATCTCATCAATACAATTTCTGCATTGTTTCTGAGACTCAAAGCGGCCGTCTATGTTCCCTGACTCGAGTAGTCATGGCGTTTTGTAAATATAACTGTGAGTGAAAAAGAAAGAAAAAAAATGTAAGAAAATCTGAAACACTTTCAAATTTTAAATACGCACTAAAGTGCTATATATTGAAAGTGTATCATAATTTATGCGTCGTCCCTATTTTTCTTCCTTATTCCATTAAGTTGGAAAATGTATCATTATTCATGAATGTGCCGTATTTTTCTTCCTTGTTCCATAAAACTCATCTTTGGAATCGAAATCTATCTTAAAATCGCCCACTAAATCTATTTTACAATCTTCTCCAAGTATATTCCAATTGTACTTCACGGTTTTAAATATTGTTTCAAATGTGCATCATAATCCAAGAGTGTACCGTGTTTTCCTTCCTTGTTCCATTAAACACTTCTTCGGAATAGAAATCTACATTAAAATCGACTACCAAAACTGTTTACAATTTTCATCAGGCATATAGTTAAACTATATTTCACCTTTATAAACGCCATTTGGAAAGTGTATCATAATATATGAGTGTACCGTATTGGTCTTCTCTGTTCTATAAGACACTTCTTCGGAATAGAAATCTATATTGAAATCGCCTACTAAAACTATTTTACATTATTCGCAAGGCATTTTCTAACCATACTCGTAATATATTTATAATAAATTGTCGCGTTTTGGCACCCAATTTAGCGATCTATCATCAAAAATTGCAAGCTTTGTGCGAGTTCCAACATTTCACGCCCATTGAAAAGCCATTGAAGAGATCTTCACCGTGACAATTCATATCTACAAAACTTGTCGACAGGATCGCGTAGACGAAAGTGCGTAGACTAGAATGAGTAAACAGAATTCTGGTATTGAACGCAATAGTACCCTAGTGCTTAAAAAAAAAAAAAAAAAAAAAAAAAAAAAAAACAGCATACATATAAATATCATTACCTTCGTTGGGAGAAAATGGGGGTTCCGATCCTGAGTCTGGAGGGCTGTCTGGTAAATGATGCCTGCTCCAAAAAGAAAAATGGAAAAGAAACATTAAGCAAATATAATCATTTCATTTTTTTATCAAGACATTCAAATTAGTATAATTACTCCATAAAGTAAATAAAGGTGTCACAGTCAAAAGGGTAGAAGATACTTAAGTGTTATACCGTCGACCATATTTGTCAACATTCATCCCCTTCCCCGATCAGTGTGATTAAGCGCCAATAATGTTAAACAATTGAGCAATGTTGATAACCCTATTTCATTATATTAGGTAGCCCTTTACACACTGAAAAAGATGTTTTGCTGATTCAACAATATTTTTGTTGGCTTTACTTCAAGGAAATATTTTGGTTGAATCAACAAAATTTTTGCTGATTCAACAAAAATTTCTTTAAAACCAACAAAATTACTCGGTTGAAAGTATAGCGCCAACCAAACTTTTGTCGAATCAACAAAATTCTGTTCCAACTCAACAAAATATTCATTTCCGTGCTTAAGCGAGAAGTGTAAATGAGCCTCTATACATATAAGTTAGTTGTACTTTTAGGTTTCATCAGTTTTTGTTAATGCATCCTTAAAAAGGAAGTAGACATGTCATTAAATACAAGACACGATTTATAAGACTTTTACAGAACATCGCTGAATTTTTCAGGTCCATTTTGGCAAAAGTCACTAAATTTCCTCAGAAGTCATCTATTTTTTAAAAATAATTATTATTTAATGCATTATATTAGCTCCAAATCAATGAAAAGTCGCAAAGCTTAGCGACACATTCCTAAATGAATAAAATGTGAGGTAAATTTAGCAGCAAATTCCAAAATGCGATGAAAAGTTGCTTAATTTAGTGAGAAATTCCAAAATGCGAACAAAAAGTCGCTAAATTGAGCGATAAATCCCAAAATGTGATGGAAAGTCGCAAAATATATCAGGTAACAAATGCCAAACGAATCGAAAATTTGCTGAATTTGACGACTAATTTCAAAATTCATACAAAGTTCTCTCAGTTTAAGGTCAAATCCAAAATGCGATATGGGTTAATTCAGCGACATATCCCAAAACGCAATAAATAATTGGGGTAAATTTAAATTTAGTGACAAATCCCTTAAATTCGCATCGTTGATCAGAACACACTCACGGTTTGGTGAAAGATGAGCTGCTGATGTCCGCGTTTCTTGCGTAGCCCTTCTGCTGTTCAGTGACGCAGGCATGTCCGAGGGTGGCTTGACCGCCGCGAGCGTCCGTCCCTTCAGCGGCGGCGGTTCCTTGGGCCGCTTCCTTCGGCCTTTGTCCGCCCACTCTCAGCTCGCTAGAACTGACCAGGGGGTCATGGAAATAACTGGAAAATAAAATAAAGTCGATTACACTAGGTATTGTTTGCAAGTTTTTTATTAGTTTAGTCTGTGCATGTCGTTCCATTTCAAAATTTGTACACGAACTTCGAAGGATCGTTCGATCGAGCTGAAACTTTGTCTACACATGCCATAATTTTTTTTTAATTCAATAACAAACATTTAATTGGTTAAACAGATTTGTAGTTTATTTTTGTTCATTTGACAAAAGTTCGTCTGATTCAACCAAATCGATTTAACAAAATTCTTTTGAATCAACAAAACGTTTGTTGAATTTAGAACCAACCAGAGTCTTCCAACAATCAATTTGTGCATACGTCAAAGGGCAGTAACGAACCAGATGAAAGATATGATGTTACATGAGAGTTAGTAACATCCATTTTATTAATACATTGAATTATACTTGATATCAAATGCACGACTTAATAATCCATTGGGAGATTATTAAATCGGAAGTTTCTAATTTAGGGGAAGGTGGCTCAAAATGATCCTAGCAGGTAAAACGATCCACGTATATAAATGAATGGAATTGTAAAAATGAATGTAATTAGGTGTCGTACAGTATGAGAGACTGCTTTAAATGAAGGATGACTGTGCATCTTCGTACAATTAAGTAAAAATAAAGATATTTTGATAACAGACAATATGTGACACCGGCTTCTGAGTCTTGTCTCGTGTGTCACGCGATGTGCGCTTCGATGCCACATGTTGCGAACTTTGAAAGAGCGAGCGAGAAACGGGTGGGGTCGGTGCTGGTGCCATATGTCACTGAAGGCGAGAAAGAGAATGCGTGTGTTGTCCGAGTCACCAATGAAGGGAGAGCGTGTGGCGGGAGCCGGTTTCAGTCCCGGGAAATCCGCGTGGTAGAATGAGGTGTTTTCCGACCAGGACAAAAGGTACTCATTTGACCGGCTTTCATTTGCCGGCATGTTGGGGGCTCGGAGGCAATGTCGTACCACCACATCCTGATGTAGAAATAAGTAGCTATGCGCTCCAAGCTTTTAAAAATTAAATATTATGGTACAGTGAAAAAAAAAAGTAGCATGCACAGTCGTATCGAGGCACTGCATTCATTTAGGATAAGTGATGCTGCACCCAGGTGTGACATTTTACCTTCTTTAAGGTTGTTCTTGTAAGAAATAGTGCAGTGATTTTAAATAATCTAATTGCGCAAGAGACTCGAAAAAAATTTTAGAATGCTTCCCTACAAATTGCACTATCCACGATTGCAAGCAGCGAACCCATAAGAATTAAGAACATCCTCGATAAAAACATACAGAATTTTGCAATTTTCCCCTACAAGGATACCGGTTCGAACAAATTTTTGATGTCCGTTTTAAAGTATTTTCGTGCAAGCTCACGGGACGATTGGTCTTTATAGTCATTAGAAAGTCGATGCGCAGGCAAAGAGTCCCATAATCGTTATGAGCAATTTAATCAATCATCTACTCTTAGAACCTTTTACTGACCGAATTCAGATCCAGGCATATTTTAATTTTTTTTTTCACATTTTGTCTTCTAATGGGTTAGTTAAAGGATATTTGTCATTTAAATGGGAAAAAATATTGCAAACAATTTTCTTTCCAGTTGGGAGTATGGGTCATTTCTGACTCTACTTTTACATTGGTTCAAAAAACGGAATATAGTGATGGGTAGTTTATATAATAAGTGAATTATAAGAATTATTTTTAAATTTAAGCGGAGATATGAATTAAGTTTCAAGGGGATAGGGGTGTATCAAGATAGCTCTGTAAAAATTTATGAAAATGGCAATTTTCATGATTTTTTTCCAATTTCCCAATAATGATAGAAATGCAACTTCTATTTCAAAAAATCAAGTCATCTTTTAAGTATATCTGCTCATTTTTTCAAGTCAATATTGATAAAATATAATTTTCGAATAAATTTTTAATTCGATAGTCCCAATTGGGACCATTGTCCTGCAAAAGGCTACAAAGAAACCGATCGCAAAACTGACAAGAAAAGTAACGGCAAAGCAAAGGCGGATCCAGGGGGAGGGCGCGCCCCCTTCGAGAAAAATATATTTACACTAGATAAACGGAGCTTTCACTAATATTAAGTGGGCTTTACACTAGATAACATGAGTATTTACGATTTGCACCCCCTCCGAAAAAATTTTATGGATCCGCCCTTGCGGCAAAGAATGTTAAAGTTCCTCTTACATGTTGCTTTCGCTGTCATCATTGATGTATTCTTCAAGTTGGCTGAAATCGAAGGTTTCGCTCTCTATGCCGCCGAGGTCACCGCGGCCTGAAAATGAAATAATAATAATAATAATAATAGTAATAATAATTAAGATAAGAGACATTAGTTCACACCTTATTTAGAGAAGAGTTTAGAAAACGATTAACAATTAAACTTTGAGATGTACTACAACCTTCAAATTTATACGGCCTTGGTAATTACGCAGAGAAACCTGATAATTGGCACTACAGTTTGTCACGGCATTGTCAAATTTGTCACTGAAAAAAAAAATTGAGCCTGGCACCACCGACAATTTTTAGACCAGCAATCCATTTAGCTCATTTTCCAGGTTCGAACATTTTTCAGTCAGGACATCACAGCGACTGTGCTGTTTTACATGTAATGTGCTGGAGTAGTAAATCACGTGTCAAAATTTGTAATGCGAATGATTAGGTTTGATTACGTAACTACCAAAACGTAACTCTTTCAAAGATTTCAGTATCTCGAAGGTCGGATATGCAAATGACTTTTACAGCCGACACAACGTCTCAAAATTACTTACCTGCTACGGAAATGTTTGCAGTCACTAAATTATTGAATAGGTGGGTTTTAGCGCAGTCTGGTCTTACAGTCAATCCTTCTATATAGTTACGCTGATCCCTGACTCACTGATTCTGTAACAATTCCGGGTAACCACTCCAAGATAAAACTTTTACCGCCGTTTCTCCAAAAAGATAAAAAAAATTAAGCATAAAAAGCGTGATAACATCTATACCGTTAGTACGGAATTTTTCATAATTATGTATAAAAATATAGAAAATGAGCTGTCGAAACTGACATGACATCCTATTGAAGTTGCGGTCATCAGGCTTTGAAGGCAAAGTAGCGATTCCAATGCATTTAAAATAGTTTTTTCAGATAACATAATTTTTTTTTCATTCAAATTATATCGTCTGAATGAAGCATTGATATAAAAGGGGTTGTTTACAAAAAAAAAAAAAAAAAAAAAAAAAAAGAAAAAAAAAAAAATCATTTCGAATGCGAAAAGTTTCCACACGTTTTCAGAAGAGCATGAAATTCGATTTTGGGTCTATAAAAAAATATAAAGTTATTTATTTGAATATAAAGTTATTGAATATAAAGTTATTTATTTTACGTGGACGAAGATTAAATATATTGAGTGTAGACCTATTTTCGTCTAATGTTTTTTCTAGCGCCCGTTGTCATTGCCTCCACTACGGGCTTTGACTTCTAGTAGTTCTATAAAAGAAAATAGGAAATAATTTTGATAATTTTCCTGAATCGTCCATTATTCGGTTGGTGGATTTTCATAGTTACTGGTATCACTCGTTCTGTACTTAACAATTCGCCAAACACTTCTCAGTCAATTATGAATGACTCCAGCTGGACATACTAACACATACATACAGTAAATTTATTTTGTTCTAGACATCATGTATGCCAGGGGATCATCTACTTCTATAAAGTAATTAAAAAAGAACTTTGTAAAAAACACACATGGAGATCGGCACTTGTAAACAAGACGCTCGTCCCGATTGGGTCTCACTGACATCTGGTTATTTCGCTCGAAAGAGTGACCTTTTCTAATGACAAATCATAGGACAGTTTCATATTACGTCAAAATCCATTCCTGGAGGACAGGTGTCATACGAAATTGAGTTTCTGTTAGTTTATTCATGTTCTTGGAGGACAGACGTCATTTGGAATTCAAAATTTTATTGGTAGAGCCCATCGCCGGCCACGTGCTTGAAACTGTTCTGTTCTGCTTTTTGGGCGACATAGTCTCTTGTAGGTTAAAATACGTTTTAGGAATTTAATATCACTAAAAGTTCTGTTCCCTGTATGACGGAATCCGTAGTCCAATAAGATTTCGCAAACTCCATAACAAGAAGAATTATTTCCACACTGTGTTTTGCAATCGTTTCAAGTACGTTTGTTCTTCACCGTGTCCTAATATCGACAAGGACATTCCCGACATGGAATATCCCGTAGGGTGTGTGAGACATAGTTTATAATCAGGGAGCGAATTGACGGGGGGGGGATGCCGGGGATTGTCCCTGGCTGAAGAATGTAATATCCTGGCTAGAGAAATATTAATGGATCCCTGCCAGGGATACTATTTATCCCCTGCTATAGAAATGCTAAAATTAGTCTCTGTCCTTACAAATTCAACAGTACCTAACAATTTTAACTATTGAAAATACAAATTCTTTTATTTTTCTAGACAAAGGAGATAGTTACAAACATCCCCTTGAAATCGATATGTACATGCCTGATGCTACTTCTCATTCTGCAACAAATTAAGACTGCGAAATGAACGAAAAGCGCTGTTCCACCGCGAGCCGAATTTGAGGATGAACGTAGAATCGACACAGGCAGGAATATATGTGCACAGAAAACGGGGGTCGACTTTTGTTTGAATTTAAGTCCCTTCCCAGATATGTTGGCGACTGCATTTGTCATGTAATACTTAATATATTATGTGAGTGGAGCATTTTATGCCTTCCCTCTTTTTACTTCCTTGTACGTAGTATAAGGAAGTAATGTGATCCCGAAAAATTTTGGGGGCCAAATTTCGACAAAAAAAAAAACGATTTTGACTACCTCTAAATTTAATTTTAAAATTTTTTTCGATGCATCTCATCGTAGGTTAGCATGCACGATCATATTAACACGTCTGCAAATCATTTTGACCAGCGGAGAGTCTATTGTGGCCAGTTTTTCCATGCCGTCTGTACGTACGTACGTATGTATGTAACTCGCATATCTCAAAAACTATTGGTCGTAGAATGTTGAGATATGATATTTAGGATTGTTCTATGATCTAGTTGTGCACCTCCCTTTTTGGTGGCAAACGAATGGATAGTTTGTGTACAGAACCGCCCAAAAGATTCGAAATACATTACGCTCTATCGGCCGAAATTCATTAAACTCGCTTAACTCAAAAGCTATTAGGCGTAGAATGTCGAAACTTCATATTTTGGATAGTTGTAACATCTATTTGTGCACCTCCCCTTTTGGTTTCATTCGACTGGATAGTTTATCTACAGGACTGCCCGAAACATTCGAAATACATTACGTTCAATGGCCGAAATTCATTAAACTCGCATATCTCAAAAACTATTAGGCGTAGAATGTTGAAACTTTATATTTAGGATTGTTGTAACATCTAGTTGTGCACCTCCCCTTTCCGTTCCATTCGACTCGATAGTTTATCTACAGAACCGCCCAAAAGATTTGAAATACATTACGCTCTATGGGCCGAAATTCATCAAAGCGTTTTTTAGAGGTATTGGGCTATTTCAAACGACTCAGAAGTGATATATGCTGTAAAGAGTTAGAAAATGAATTTCTCCATTAAAAAAGTGTCTTTATCATTTATAGTTCTGCTACAGGAACACTCAAAAGATTTCCAATACATTACGGTCAATGGCAATTTTAGGGACATTCATCCATTTCAAGCACAATGCCGTCCTACTACATAAGTTAGGTAATGGTCCGACCACGGTCACGTGCCTCCCTCAAGAACTATGCCAAAAGTCGCCAAGCTTGGCGACTTTTGGTGTACGTGTGTGCATATTTAACTCTCAAATCTCAAAAACTATTATGAAATTTTATATATAAGATTGTTCTAACATCTAGTTGTGCATCTCGATTTTCGGTTCCAATCTACTGGAGAGTTTATTTACAGGACCACATAAAAGAATTTCAATGCTTTAATGTCTATGGACATCTTCAATATAATACAACTGTAGACAGTCATTGATTGGTACATGCCCAAAATCTCGCTGTCTGTCCTCGACCTTGGCGAGTTTTGGCGAAATATCGCCAAATTTGGCGATAGTCAGTTATTTGGTCCATGCCCAAAGTATCGCCAATTTTCATCGTTCTTGGCGAGTTTTGGCGAAATATCGCCAAATTTGGCGATAATCTGTCATTGTTTGGTTCATGCTTAAAATCTCGCCAAATGTCGTCGACATTGACGAGTTTCGCCGAAATATCGTCAAATTTGTCGCCAAAAATTCATTCGTATTTTGTATAACTCTAAAACTTTAACCCGTAGAATTTTGAACTTTTGTATTTAGAACTATTGTAATATCTAACTATTTTCAATATCTTTTTTGACAGCAATCGACTGAGAATTTATTTACAGGGTGAGCCAAATGACTTTGAATACATTGAGGTGTATGGATGCATTCAGTTCATTGAAAGTCTGTAGTCAATGACTACTTTGGCTATCCCCAAAATCTCGCAGACTATCTCAAGTTTGTCGGCTTTTGGTGAAATATCGCCCAATAAAGTGTCAGAAGGAAATCTTTCAAATTGAACTCAGCTTGGCGATATCGAAATATTTGGCTAGAAATCGCTAAACTTTACTATTATTGATATTTTATCTCTTTCAAACAAATAAGTTTAGAGGAAGTGCGTCGAAAATATTTTTGATCTAATAGACGTGCAAGGAAGTCATGTGTTGGACACATCAGATTTTTTTTTTTTTTTCAAATTTCCCCTCCAGTAGAATGTTTTCGTTCAAATGTCCCCCCCCCTGGAGAAAATGTTCAATTCGCACCCTGTTTAAAATTTTCCCACCTTTACTGCTTCTTAAGTGCTGATACCCACTGCCGGATCTAGGGAGGACAAAAGCCGGGTCCGAACCCCGGACGACAAAACCAAGTCGAAGAAACTTAACCCTTCCGATTCCGGGATGGCGCAGAAGGCTGTAATGTAAAAGTAGGCTTCCAGAAACGGCCAGACGGCAGCCCACAGTTCCCACCCACCCCTCTTGTTGAGCGCTATCCATTTGCCAATATCAAGATGAGAGAGCTTCTTTTGTGAGATATTGTTCCGCCTTTCCCACTTGTATTTCTGAACAGGTGCTTTCTAAATATGCGTTACCTGGACTACCGTTGTCATTCGGACATTTCTATTTTAACAAAGACCAGGGCCGTACCCAGAAAAAAAATTCGGTGAGGGTCCAAAAATTTCGGAGGGGGACCAAACGGTGAAAAGGGCTTAATTTTTCACAAAAAAGCTTCATCATTATTATTTTGTTAACAAAATAAAAAATTTCGGGGGGAACTGGACCCCCTGGTCCATTTCCCTGGGTACGACCTCGACCAGGGGCGTAGGCAGGGGGGATATCGGGATATATCGCCCCCCAAAATTTTTGGATTAGTGATGAAATTCTGTCTATTTATACACATATAAGTTCATATCCCCCCCCCCCTCCGAAAAATTTTCCTCGCTACGCGCCTGACCTTGACGAAGACATACATTTAGTGAGAGCCCTTTCTGGAGGTAAGGCATGGAACAGAAATATCTCGACTCTTTACGGGATTTGCAGCTATCTTCCAAGACATAAGTTTGGTTGTTAAAGGGAAATAAGAGAAGATGACAGTTTGGAGTTTTGCCCGCCACCTGCAGATCTCTGCACTAGACGGTAATTCAAATGCAAGGATCTGAAGGAAACAAGATACGAGATACAACTTCTGGAGAGCAGCTCGCCTAACAATTGCTCGCAGAGGACTTCGGATTCATCCAGAGTAGTATAGTACGAAATTTCTTCAAGTACATGCCAATATACAGTTATTTGGGAAAGACATAAAACAGAGCAAGACATTTTGAATGTAGGAATGTAGCAATTTTTATGCGTTTGCTCCCCTTCGGAGAAATCCTCCGAAGATACTGCTTGATACTTGTCGAATTAGAAAGTGTGTAATGCCATATTTTACACAAAGCATTTTCTTTATCCTCCCAAACTAAAATTTCTGTCGTTTCTAAACCGTACATAATCTGTAAATGGAATCGAATTAAAAGTCGCATTCTATCGCACTCACCAAGGGCTGTAGACTTGGTGAAAAAAAAAACGACATAAAAATAAAGGGACTCCAATATAATTGATTGCTGGCAATTAGTTGGCGGGTATGTTGCCGAAACCTGCACGCAAAATCTCATCTCGGCATGTTTCACACACACCGGCATTCTTACAAACCCGCTTCTTCGACAAAAGCCACAATTTGTTTGCTCAGCGTCTTTGGCGGGGAGTTTTTTTTTTAAAGAGAGAGAGGGGGGGGGGAAACACTTTTTGGTGTGTCGTCGCAATCTGCGAATATTAGGGTGATTGCTAATATGGATCGTCTACCACGGCACGCAGTAAAAGAAGTTATGATTTATACACACCAAAGCCAGGAGCGTGCCGGAGAGGGAGGAGGGTGAGGGGGGGGGGAGCTGGGGTGGTGGTGGTGGTGGTTCTGAGTGTGGAATCAAAACAGCATTTGCACCCAAATAAAACACAAAAACCACTTGCATTCGTTTCGTTGTAACACAAACAAACAAACAAAACAAAAAAAGTGAACATCTGCTCACGCATCTGGCAACGGGGGCAAGGCGTTCTTTTTTGTTTAAAAAAATAAAAAAATAAATAAAATATATAAAGGAGGACACGCGATCACGTGACCCGTACTCCAACTACAGAAGATAAACCACGCCACCACAATCACCACAACAGTGGCGGCCATAATGGTTTATGGGGGGGAGGCGGCGAATGCGCGCACGCAATATTGTCAATAAGTTTTCTGTCTTTTTGTTCCGATCGTAATTTTGCGGCTGCACGCTTTTTGTTAAAGGGCTTTTGCATGTCTTTCTTCATTATAATTCCTGCCCCCCCTTCCCCGCCTTTTTAACCGCAGATATTTCTCGAACAAAAGAAAAAAAAAAATATTCGATATTGGGAAGAAAAAGAGAACAACTTAGACGTTGTTCGAAGCGTATAATGTATATAACGGGACTTGTATGTATGTAACTGCTTTCTCTTTGAAAAGCAATCAAAAGAAGCGCCTCCCCTCCTTCGCCCCCCCCCCTGAAGAAAGGATAAACATGCTCATTGATAATCACGTGGCTGGACATTCTGAGATCATAATATATTTATGGAGGAAATCTTCAGAGTTA
Organism: Cheiracanthium punctorium; assembly: GCA_038373885.1. Taxonomy (NCBI): domain Eukaryota; kingdom Metazoa; phylum Arthropoda; class Arachnida; order Araneae; family Cheiracanthiidae; genus Cheiracanthium; species Cheiracanthium punctorium. The sequence continues at coordinate 606,376 of JAWZYV010007565.1, read as the reverse complement.
AATGGACACGAAGGAGTCCAATGAAAAGAAGCAAATCGCCGAATTCAGGTTCCGTCCACTTCGGTCACAAATAAAAAGAAAGAGATTGACGTTATAATAGAAACTGTCAATTATTGTGAAATGAATGAGGGCTATTATCGTTAACTTATTCTGGTGGTGGTTGGGAGGGGGGGGGGAAGGGACTTTGTTGTTGACGTTTTAACTTCTTTCCTTTCGATGTTTTCTGGTGTTGTGTATTGGAGAAAAAAAGTCATATGTCTGTTTTTTTTTTTTTTTTTTTTTTATGATCCTGCTTCAGAAGTCGAAGAAATGCAATAAGTCTATCGATCATTTTCTTTTTCTTTTTACTGCGCATCCGTTTTGAAACATAAATGGGTTATCACACTCGCTTAAATCCGAGCAACTTTCTTGCCGAACAACTTTTAGATCGATTTTCTTTAGCGTTCATTGCAGTCGTCAAGAGAAAATCGGTCTAAAAGTTGATCGGCGAGACAGTTGCTCGGATTTTACGCTGGTGTGAGGCCACTCACTTTGAGATTCATCTGAGACGATCTTACGACTCATTAATAGAAGGGAGATTTTGTATTGGGGGAAAGAGGAGGTGATGCAATAAATCACGGATTTGAGGTTGGAAGGGGCCGAATTTTTCTCCTCTTCCGTTGACGAACAATAAAATTAAACAATAAAAGTACAGAATGGTAAACCTCGAAACCGAGAAAACCACCTTTTTCGACCTCATGTCAGAGATTTATGGCGCTATCTCTATTCCTTACCGAATAAAACTGACCCAGCCTGACAGGTAAATCAGATAATGAATGTGTGCTCTAATTTTAATATTTCGTTGAAACTGGAACAGTTTGGTTGTAACAATTTAAAATTTCTTAAAAGGAAAAGGAATAATAATTCAAAAAAATCTAACATGATAAAGGTGGCATTTAGTTAGGGTGATAAAAAGCAGCGTTGAAGTCATAGATTGAAAAGTAAATTGTCAACAAAAATCAGAAGTAAATCATTTAGAGGCAGTAGCTCACTCAAAAACGTCACTGATTTTGCCACCACACAACCAGACGAAGTCGCTACAAATTCGCAACCTCGGTCCCTTTGATAAAAGGATCACCGCCATATTATTCTGTGGAGGAAACTGCCCTACAATTTCAAGATTTCGAATGAACTATTGAATGTATTTCAAACATTATTTCCCCTTATACTGAAAACATTCATCTAATAATTTCGAGATACAAAATTCTATAATGCAATTAGAAGAATATTAATTACAATGGAATAAGTGTTCTACTCAAGGGCGTATTTAAGGGCAGGGGGCCCAAGTCCCCAACGAAAATGTAAAGTATGTAATTATTGAAAAAAAAACACAGCTATTTTACAGCATTTATATAAACTCGAGTAAGATTAGGGTTTAAAATACGGGATCGGCTCTCCTCTCACCCCTTCCCCTAAATGGAAACCGTTATACACTCAGGGACCGATCTGCAGAGATGGGGGCCCAGGACTAGCGGGCCCCCAACAAAAAGGTGGGTACCGAATTATCCTTTAAATTTAAAAACCTGCAGACAGAAGACTTATTAAATAACAGACAGAGAAACTATATAAAAAATAATAGTAATAATAATGACTCTCTTACTATTTCATAGCGATTCCATTATATTAATGCCTGCTTTAGCTAAATGCGATAGTCTCAGGTCATTTTTCAGTGCAAGCTCATCATTTCCTTATCACTTATCATGTGGCCTATGATGATCGCGAAGAAACCATAGAGCCGATTTTCAATCGGAACAGATAAAAGGAAATAGATTGCTGAGTGGAGGGAAGTGAAGATCTAATACTACCATTATAAATAAATGCTCTGATATAAACAATAGGAAAATAAGTACGAAAATATAGTGTAACATGCCACGTGAAAAATCCGGAATGAAATAAACGATTGAAAATTTAATAATATATTTGAAATATTATCATTCTACATCATATTATTATTTCAAACTATCGCATTCCATTTTGCATCTTGATTCAATAATCATTTTTATGATGCCATAACATCCTTACTTGTAGGGTGCGATATGAGAGTTGCTTTGAAGGTAGGTATTAGAAAGTTTCCATAAGAAGGGTCCCCGCCATGAGTGCTTATCTCCGCAAATCGGTCCTCGGGGCTGGACAGTTTTGAAAGCAACCTTAACACTCTGAAAATGAAGAACTAGAAAACCACAGTCGGCAAGGGAAGAGCTTGCATAAGACTTTCTTTTTGGAAGACCAAGGTCTACCAAGGACTGTCGACCTGATGATGGCGAATAATTCGTTCAGCACCCCCGGAAATCTTGGATTTTTGTTAATTGGATGTCAATAAATTAAGCATTTTTGTGAAGAATTCTACCATTTTCACATTTTGGACACTCAAAAAAAAAATAATTTTTTTTTCGAAAGTTCCTGGTAAAAGTGTATTCTGAACTGTACCGGGTGGTTATAATTAAACTTCCCCTATAAACGGCATCCCACAGCGTAAACGGGTGCAACGAAATTTTGTATATGTTCTATACACGAGATGCGCTCGCAGAATTTTGAAAAAAAAATTAGTTCAAAACACGCCCACTAGGTGGCGCTTTGTATGAAAAACAGCCAAATTAACAACGGAAACGGCTAATTCGATATATACAGACAATTTAAACATTTATTCAATAGTTTTTTAGCCTTTTAAAACTTATTTGGGTCATTTTAAAGCTGATTTCATCGTGCAAAGCACCATCCGGTGGACATTTTCTGAACCAATCTTTTAAAAATTCCTTCAGCGTATCTCGTGCACAGCCTGCATGCCAAATTTGGTGGCAATGGGCTAACCCCTTTCAGCTGTAGAATGCTGTTTAGAGGGGAACTTTAATTATAACCATCCTGTAACATTTACGACACCGAAGACGAATTTTCATCCTTGCGTCTTAGAATCGTAAAAAGCTAAGCTGTTAGGCAAGTGCTTACGTCCATAGCCACTTGCATTTCTACGTTAAAAAGACGCAGGGAAGAAAAGTCTTCTTCTGTGTCTCAAATGTGCGGGGTGGAAGGAAGGGATTGTGTTCGTTTGGGAAATTTTTATTAAAAATGTTTTTACATCCAAAAGAAACTTCGTCAAAGAATTTTCAAAGATTGCCAGAAAACGTATATAGTCGTGAGACAGTATAGCGGAGTCATCGTTTAGACCAGGTATGGGCAACCTTTGAAAAGTTGCAGTCCAAACTTAAGGAAGTAGCAGACCGTATAATTGGTATTTATATGGTATTTTTGAATGGTTTGTATGGATTTTGATATCTTCCGCGAGCCGGACCCAAAGTCGTTGCGTGTCGGCGGTTGCCCATATGCGGTTTAGACCATATATGGGCGACCGTGGCTCGCCACGGCTTTTGATCAGGCGCGCGGAACACATCAAAACCCCCTCTAAACCCATATCAACCATTCAAAATTCCATATAAATCCCAATTATACCGGCTCGCGACTTCGCTAACATCCTAAAGTTTGGCCCGCAACGTTTCAAAGATTGTCCATCTCTGGTTTAGACCACAGAGATATGAATATACGAGGAGATGACATTCGCTATCTTCAGCGTTGGACGAAATGAAGTAACTGTGTTGGCCTAAGTATGGCGGAGCATTTAGTTCGTTCCTTTTTAAATAGCAGTAAAAGATGCATGATTTTACGGATTAAAAAGTAAAAGTACTGTACAGTAAAAGATGTACAGTACAAGATGCACAATTATATGTTAGAATAATTCTCCATAGTTACAAAATCTCGGCATTCTGCAGACAAAAGTTTTACAGTTATGCCGAATACGTAATTATTCTTGGTTCTAACTTTGGCGACATTACTTCTTTAAAATTGGAACTGTCACCATAGAACGGTACAGTCACACTGCAATGTGGTCTAGACCAGGGATAGGCAAACTACGGCCCGTGGGCAAATCCCGTGGGCAAGGGGATTAATTTGCCGGTCCGACGGAAATTGAAAGAAAATGTATATTTATATTTTATAAATCCATTTTAAGAATTATGAAGATGGCTTGAAAAAAGTGCACTTTGAGTTCGAACGCAGATTTCAAGCTTTCAGTGCCATTCAAACAGAATTGGATATTTTTACCATGCCTTTCAACGTAAATTGTAAAGCAGTGAGGTCAGATTTGCAGCTTGGATTAATTGAATTGCAATCTAACAATCATCTCAAGCAGTTGTTTCTAAATATGCCAAAGTTAGAGTTTTACAAATCATTATCGAAAGTAAGTTTCCCAAATTTAATATCTCACGCCCAGAAAATCAGTGCTATGTTTGCTTCATCTTATATATGTGAACAAGTGTTTTCAATAATGAACCTTAGAGAGAATTCTTTCAGAAGTAGACTGACAGACGAGCATTTAGCCTCGTTCCTTAGAATCAGTGCATCTCACTTCGAACCTCAATATAAGGAAGTTTTGAAAATGAAATCGCAATTTTAGTCATCTCATTAACATATTTAAGTTGTAATACTTGTATATTGTTTTTAAAATTTTAGAAAAATTTATCTTGGCCCGCCAAACTTTCTTTTTTCGATTTTTGGCCCGCGACCGAAAAAGTTTGCCCATCCCTGGTCCAGACAATAGGGCGGCTCGGTTACACTACAAGTTTCTGCTTCACTATCAGATAGCTAAACCGTCTCCATGTTTTCATATCCCTGTGGTTCAGACCTGACTTAACGAACTGCCCTAATAGAAGTCAGTTGTATTTCGCGAGCGTGCACGATGGTCATTGCTTTAAAAAAGAACATATATAAATATGATAAATATGTATTGAGCATAAATAAAATTTCATAGCAGTCGATGCGGCGGGGACAGACAGACAGATCCAATCGAACCTATAAACAGTTTTGATTCGGTCGGAAAAGTGCCCCCTCTCAAAAACTTACTAATATCACCGAATGCATCAGAAATTCAAATCGAGCTTAGGAAAATTAGAGTTATTCTGCCGAGTTCCGTGGCAAAATTTAAATGCAGAAAAAGCACTTTTTAGAAAACTGGAAGTCCAATCGATTGAATTAAACTTTTCCTTGCACGACAAACTCTCTTTTCTCAATGGTCCATAAAGCAACTCACACACACACACACACACACACAGGCATCGACAATTAGTGCAAATATGCGTTTTTTCCGAAAGCCATTGTCGACGAAATGGTATAGAAGCATTAGAGTTCTCGTGTGTTTATTAAAAAAAAAAAAAAAAAAAAACTCTTTTGAGAATGCAGAAAAGGTATCGATAAATAAATATCAAAAGGGGTGGAATAGAAGAAAGTTTGAAGGACGAGAGGTATGAGGGGTAGGGGGGGGGCGGGGGAATAATTTGTTCAGTCTTTTCACAAATATTGCGTTAATGATTTTTTTCTTTTCCCTCCACAGAAGTTTTTTTCTGCAGCCTCTCATTCCTGGAAAGAGGTCGACAACTTTGTCGATAGAACTAAAAAGGAAAGTCGTGTATTGATGATAGGACTAGAAGCCTGTTACGCTTCAGATTTTGATCATTAGGCAGGCACGAAAAAAAACTGTTTATTAGTATTGTCGCTTGTAACTAATTACATCCATGGCGATTTTATTTTATTATTACTGGAGTGGAAAATCACGTAATCAGCGCGCGCTGTTCGTATTGTTAGTTTTAGTCCCGTGAGTTTGGATCAAAATATGAGAATAGGTTCAGAACAACTTTAAAAAAAAAAAGTGAAACACTTTCATGTTTTTAAGTACGCACTAAAGTGCCATATGTTATAAAAGCGTATCATAATCCATGAGTCGTCCCCATTTATCGTCCTTATTCGATGAAGTTGCAAAGAGTATCATTATTCATGAGTGTGCCGTATTTATCTTCCCTGTTCCATAAAACACATCTCTGGAATCGAAATCTATCTTAAAGTCGCCAACTAAAACTTTTACAATCTTCGCCACGCATATTCCACCTCTTCATACTTTTCCCTTTTTAATACCGTTTGGTGGGAATCCACGAGTGTGGCGTGTTTGTCTTCCTTGTTCCGCAAGACACTTCTTCAGAATTGAAATCTATATTAAAACCGCCTACCAAAACTTTTTGACAATTTTCTCCAAGCATATTCTAACTGTACTTCACCTTTATAAATACTGCTTGGAATGTGCAGCCTAATTCATGAATGTGCCGTGTTTGTCTTTCTTGTTCTATAAAACACTTTCACAATCGAAATCTGCAATTAAATTGCCTACTTAAACTTTTTAACAATCTTCGCCAAACAGGCATATTCTGACAGGACTTCTTCTTTACAATAAACGGTAAGGTTTGCCAGTTTCTAGCCAAATATGGAAGATATCGCCATGCTAGGTTCAGTTTTGGGGACTTATTTATTGGTGTCAAACTCGGAGATAAATGTGTTACTAGTCACACATGCCTCTGTCTACTGCTTGAGAAATAGGCAAGAGACCTTCCTTCTCTATTTCAGGTTGTGGACCGTTTCTGATCATACTTGCTCAGTCTTCGACACTGAAGTTCATGGTATAGATGATCGTCCCAATGAATCGTCTCAAACTATTCCTCAATTTCGAAATTTAAACTTGGAAGATCCAATGGGCGTATTTTATCTTTTCAGTCAGTTTTTCTCGTTTTAAGTCAATTCATTCATGCTGTTACGCGATTCGACTTAGGCGAATTAGATTTAATGCTAGTTTTTCCCGAGAAAATACTCGCATAAAAGGGGTATCACACTAAGATCCGTCCGACCAACTTTTCCTGCAGATCAACTCTCCGGCGGATTTTTTCCCGTCGTTGCCTTGACGACGACGATCTCCAACTTTTACCTTTCGGAACGAAAAAATCCGAGTCGGCTGAAATTGCGGCCAATCAGAGTACTTCTTCCTGCTACGTCATAAGCAATGGCGAGTAATGGCGACCACTTCTGCGTTCGAAGCTTGGTAGCTTGGCTCGATATCAGAATAGAATCGCAATCACGCACGTGCAAATAAAATTATGGCGGCATTCAAGTGGAGTTTGGATTTATTTTGATAAATGCAATATAATCTCAACTTTCAACCAATGATAGGGTTAACTTGACGAGAAATGCTGAGTCACGGTTAGTAAAATAATAACCCTCATGTCAAATCAGCGATGCGATGACTATTTGGCGTCGGTGACAGTTTGTTCACTTTTGCAACCCTTAAAGATAACCACGCCTTCAAGTCCGTCCGGAAAGTTGGTCCAGCTCGGAGTTGCTCGGATTTTCCCTTTAGTGAGATACCGGCATTAGGCGACCACCAGTACGTAAATTGAAGCTAAAACTAATTCCTTGCCCGCAACATGTCATTTTCCGCCAACAGTCAGAATGGCCAAAATTGCAAAACCTTGCAATTTGTCATTCATATAATTCATTCGTTTATCTGGGAAATGGTAATATGTAGTAAGGGAATGGTTTAAAATCGGTTGTTTGAGGGGTGTTTATACGTGTCCTAAAATAACGGTGTATGTGTTTCAACAAGTTGTGTACATACCCTATCCCACAACGCGAAATTTTCACTCGCGCGAGTTTCCTTGGAACGTATCTCTCGCGTAAATCAAGATTCTGCTGTATTCTTCTGAGGACAAGTTCTAGAATATAGGATCATTCTTCTAACTGCGTTTCCAAAATAGTTGTTTTCAGAGTGAGCAATATAAGAGTTCCTCCGAATAACTTTGTGGACGATTGACCTAATATCTTCCGGCAAGAATGATCTTTATTAATTGAAAAAAAAACGATATGCGATCGATGTGGGATTGTCTTTATTTTTAACCAGGATGGCGCGTAAATTTTCTTGATCATAGGTATCGAGGCTAAAGCTGTAAAATAATCCGATACCCAAGAGAGCCCTGTTTAATGTTGGATGCTAATGCTCTGAATGATCCGCTGGCGATACAGCAAGCGATGGGTTTCGTGGAAAAGATGTCGCATACGCGAAGAAAATACACTGGTGGGCAAAACTTAAGCAACAATGTATATTTTAATCAAGTAGCCATGAAATTGCATAAAAGGGGTTCTTGCGATCAGTAAGTACAATGAACACGCAAATCAGTAGAAAGGTCATGCATATGCAAATGTCAGGAACAAAGCGTCACAGGCGACGTGAACGTACGCAAAACGCGTGCGGTCGGCGCGTGCCACTCAAGACTACAGTAAAAGGAAGGACGGAGAGTAAAAGGAGACTCAATTAAAACGCTACAAGTGCAAGTGAGATCTTTCGTGAAATATGGCTGGAAGAAACCAGCTGGACGACCTCGCACATGGAAGAATGATCGGAAAACTGGAGGAGGGGCGTAGTTTGACCACTGTCGCTGAAGAGGTTCAGAATCAACAAAAGTGTCGTTTCGTGAGCTTGGAAAGCCTTCCATAGATACAGCTGTTAGAAAAGGTTGGTGGTGGCCACCCCAGGAAAACAACTGTAGTGGATGACCGATAGATCGTCCTGCAGGCGAAAAGAGCCCGAAACCAGTCAACAAGTGGCATTTCTCAGCAACTGTGTACAACAACGGGGAGACAAGTATCGCGGTTTACTGTGTCCAGACAACGCCCCCTAGAGAGGAAAGCCGCGGCGCTTACTTATGACGTCACACCGACTAGGTAAAGCAAAGCGTTTCCATTGGGTTTCTCCTCTCTCCGCGGGAGAGAGGAGAAACCCAATGGAAACGCTTTGCTTTACCTATTCCGTGTGACGTCACAAGTAAGCGCCGCGGCTTTCCTCTCTAGGGGGCGTTGGTCCAGACGCCTTCACCAAGGGGGCTTATTCCTCCCGTCTTCCTGAACGCTGCATCCCTTTGAAAGTTGGTCATCATATCCACCGTTTAGAGTGGTACAAGGAGCACAAAATCTTTAGATTTCATCAATGGAGTCGTGTCCTCTTTACGGATGAGAGTCTCTTCAGTGCTACAAGCGATTCTCAATGCCAGTTGATTTGGAGAGAGGTCGGGACACGGCTTCATACCAGTAACATCATTGAAAGAGAACGTTAGGTGATCCTGGAGTTCCCGTCTGGGGAGGCATTATGCTGAACGGGCGGACTGAGCTCTACGTTTTCGATAGAGGTTCTGTAACCGGAGATCGCTATTGCCAGGAGGTGATCCTTCCTCATGTACATCTGTTCCGAGGGGCCATTGGAGCGGACTTCGCTTTTATGGATGGCAATGCACGACCACATGGGACTCCTGCTGTTCAAGACTGCTGGAAAGTGACGATATCACTCGAATGGATTGGCCAGCGTACTCCTCTGACTTAAATCCTACAGAACATGTGTGGGATGATTTGGGAAGACGCCTTACAACGCAATTACATCCTTCGAGGAAAACACGACAGCTGAAATAGATGCTCATTGAGAGGAATGGGCACTCCGACCTTACGAACTGATGGACAATCTGGTGTTGAGTATGGAGAGATGGGGTGAAACAACCATTGCAGTAAGGGGAGGGCATATCTCAAACGGAACTTCTGCTTGTTGTTCTTCCTCTTTTACAGACAATCATGTGTGTATAACGATACTATGAGTTCAATAAAGTCCCTTTTTTGCTTGATTCCATGCGCAACCATGCTTTCATCAACGTTTAAATACAAAATGATGTCCCTCATTTCTGAATTTCATGCCTCTTAAATGATTTTTCGTGGAGTTGTGGCAAAAGAACAGGTGTTGCTTAAGTTTTGCTCACCAGTGTAAAATGCAGAATAGCTCGAACTGCATCAAAATTTGGAGCATTTTGAAAGCACCTGCAAGTTAATGTTCTATTCGTATTATATTCATCTGTTTTCATTTTCCGAGTATAAGAACTGTAGAGATCAGTTTATTTTCATTGGATTATCGAATTGAACGACTTAAGTGACAACAATGAATTCCGTTACTAAAGAAACTTGTAATGTTAAAAGTAGGAAATTAATTACAGTAGAATTTATATATAATCAGTAAGTGACACTTTCCTGTTGTGAAACAGGGTGTATAATAGTTATTTTAGACACTTATAATCACCCCTTATACTTTTTTTGCCATTCCCTCTAACTATATATTATTACCCGATATATTATTACCATACAGTACAGTAATAATTGTCATTATACTTTACTGTAACAATAACAGTTACGGTGAAGTACGGCACAGCACTGTAATAACAATCGAGCCCACTGAAGTCCAAGTGGTGTAACTACATTTTTTGGTTTTATTGTGTTAGAGTCACAGAAGTGTTCAACAAAAGTCATTCTATGAAAAGCACATATCGTGTAAATTGTAACGCCCTTAGCAACCGTGTAGGTAGTAGCACTAGTTGCGGGTTAACGCTGAATTTACTATGATAACCCTAATAAAACCTTTAAAAACTCTCTATACTAGATAAATGTGAGTTACACCACTTGCGCTTTAAGAGGCTCAATCATAACTGTACTGTACTGTACAGAATATATTTTACACGGCGATTCTTCCTATTAGCGAAAAATCGCGTATTGCGAGAGGGGGATTCCCGTTAACTCTCAGATACTTTACTTGCGTTGGACTCGCGTATAATATCCAAATCGCTTAAGACAAATCGCGTTGCATCTCGAGTTCCCTGTATTCTTTTTTTAAGTGGACAAAAATTAAATGTTTTGAGAGTCTATTTCATTGATATAAATAAGGATTTATCAGGTTGTAACGAAAGTTTTCCGCCATATCTGCCTGAAAAACTAACTTCTAACTCCTTAGATAACTGATTTTGAACTTTCGGTATTAAACCTGCACAGTGCCACATGATACAACAATAGTACTTAAAGCTGTACTCATAATTTGTTGATATTATGTAGCTGACTTTTTGCAACACAAATGGAAGTAAATGATGGTTCTAATCCTCTAGAGTGATAGTTCCATTTGGGACACCTTATACTTAATGATAACTATAATTTTTACAGATTTCACAACACAGTGTTATAAAGTAAGCCTCTTTCTTTCAAATGCCAAAAATCGTTTGACAAAATATGAGCCAATACGCCAACGAGAACTGTGTGCTGACGATGTTTGCGGTGGCGGGAAACTTTCGTTACAACCTAATAAATTGGAAAGTGTTTGTCACTGAAGAAGGGCAAACAAGTTTTTGCTCGAAACAGCTGTCTGGCCATTGAAGTAAACTTTATGGTGTTATTTTACAAAGTTTTTTTATTATTTTATGTTTTAAATACTAGTTATTTTGAGTGTATTTTATTTCAAACAAGGATTGTTTTGCTGCTAGAAATCATTTTTCATAATCGCACTCAGAAAAATTCCCATCACAGAATGTATCTCCTCTGTTTAACACTATTTAAGACCCTTTTTAGATCAGAGTAAATCGTTTACTATGTAGTTACGCTGATCCCTGACTCACTGATTCTGTAAAAATTCCAGGTAATCACTCTTAGATAAAACTTTTACCACTATTGCTCCAAAAAAATTAGAAACTTGAGCACGAAAATCATAACATTTACACCGTTAGTACGAACCGCTTGAAATTTTTTACAATTATGTATAAAAGTATAGAAAACAATCAGCGCCCCTTTCAGCGATTTTTTTGATCGTTTCAGCTCCATTTTATTTCCGAGAGTAAATAAAGTGCATAATTTTCTTGACAAAATGAGCTGTAAGTGAGAGTGACGTCCTATTGAAGTCATAGTTGTCAGGCTTTGAAGGAATAATTGCAACTCTTATTCGTTTAAAATAGTTTTCCCAGATTTATAAGTTTAATTTTGTACTTCACAAATAAAATAAATTCCTTTTGCATGCAGCATTAATATAAGAGGGGATGTTCCCAGTGAAAAGAAATCGCTCGAACGCGAAAAGTTTCCGCACGTTCCCAGAAGAGCATGATAATCGATTTCGGCCAATAAAATTGAATACGAAGTTATTTATTTCAAGTGCACGAAGAATACATATTGAGTGCAGACATATTTTTGTCGAGTGTTTAGTGCCCGTTGTAACTATCTCCACTACGTTATTTACCTTCCACTTTTAAATAACAAAAAAAACACACACTTTCACGTTTATAATACTAGGTTATAATGAGCAAAATATCATGTAGGAAAAGTAAACAGAGATCGAAACGTTAAATAGGCATAACAACGCAGTTTTTATGAATTTCCATACGTAACGACACGATGAATAAATCACCGTATAACGATTTCCCATAACCCGCAAATATCCTCAAACTGCCTCTCAATTTAATATCGATGCTGACATTATTACTACCGCTTTAATACGCTTGTTAAATTTGTTTTGAGGAACGATCCGTTTAAAAAAATTTAAACCAGAATTTATTGGATGTTGTGTCACGATCCATTGAGCAGCAGTTTTAAACGTGTAACTATTATCCGATAAAAATAAGGCATCGCCACTTGTCGATTTGCTAACGACTTCATCGCACAGCTGCTCTCGTTAATAGCCGGGTGTTAGGAACTTCCGATAGAACGATCAGTTTCTATATTTTGAAGCTGCCCTGAAAGTATTTCCGTTTATTCTTAATTGCCACCTTCTGGTTGCTACTTTCGTCGTCAAATTTTTTAAAGTTGTAAAGTGTTAATACACTGAAAAAAAAAAAAATGTTTTGTTGATTCAACAAAATTTTGATTATCTCTATTTCAGAGAAATATTTTTGCTGAATGAACAAAATTTTGTTAATTCGAAATAGTGTGTTAATTCAACAAAAATTTTGTTAAAAACCAACAAAACTATTCGGTAGAAATAATGAAAACAAAAATTTTGTTAAAAACCAACAAAACTATTCGGTAGAAATAATGAAAACAAAAATTTTGTTAAAAACCAACAAAACTATTCGGTAGAAATAATGAAAACAAAAATTTTGTTAAAAACCAACAAAACTATTCGGTAGAAATAGTGAAAACAAAATTTTTGTTGGATCAACAAAATTTTGCTCAATTCAACAAAATATTTTTTTCAGTGTACATTGATTTCAGTTTGCCTGTTCCTGTCCTGCTCTGTGTTATGTTGTGTTGAGGCAGAACAACGCAAAGGCTTTCTGCCAAGGATGGAGGGGGGGTCTTGGCCGGAGGACAGTTAAGGAGCTCTAGTGAAAACAAACGGGTATTTACGTCTACCGGGTATTTACGTTACATCTGGAGAAAACTGACCAAAACTCCAGACCGTTAGATCGACAGCCACGCGATAGGCCAGAACGCTGGATCTTCACACTTCAGACCCCAAATGTTATTCGTATGGTGAAAATTGAAAATATTCACTATTCGATTAATCGATTATTAATTTTACTGATACAGTAGTAATCGATAACAGAAATCATTCGAATGGCATATCAATAGGTAGACCTTTTGTACTGCCAGAAACAATCGTCCCTCAATTTTTAATTTCAAAACCAGGCCAGGACTGTCTCTTTGGGGGCCCTCGGCCAACACCTTATATAGAAAGCCTAACAAGAAAGATATAGAAAGAGAACAACAAAGGCATTGACACCATCACTAGATCTTCTTGTGTGACATTATTCAGTTTTATTTTCACAAAGTAAAACTATTTTAAATTTGAGGTGAATTGTCTCACGCATAAAATATTTTAATAATATAAGATAGAAAAAATAATTTTACGACAAATGGCAATTTTTAGCCATCACTAATTATGTAATAGGATACAGAAATAGATCATAATGAATGATTTTGTGTCAGAAAGGTAATTTAATTTTTATCTTTAACTTCAGATGTTGTCCAATATTTGTAGCAGTCACCAGAAATCTTTAAAAGTATTACTTTTTCAAAATAAAACTGTGATGACGTCATTTAAGAAGATCTAGTGATGACGTCAAGGTTTCAGTTGTAGGGCTTTTTATATCTAGAAGGTGTTGCCTCGGTAAGAGATTGAAAAGGGACATTCCTTACTGATTAATTTAGAGGGAATAGAATGTTTGGAATTTAGTCTTGCGTGCCTATAAACCACATTTAACTATTTTAGAGCTTTTGGGGCCCCCTCGAAGCGTGGTGTTCCTGGGGTCCTTCCCTGCGCCACTGCGTAAATATGTGAGATTACTGGGAAATAAATAATCCAATTACTCTGATATATAAACATATATATATGAAATTACTCTGATTATAAAGTAGTATATCCATTTTGGGAGGCCTTTCCGTGGCTCCCTCGAGCCTGGAGCCCTCAGCAATCGCCGACTAGCTGACCTGGCCAGTCCGGGCCTGTGAAGAACGTTCCATTATTTCAACCTTTGGGGGAAAATTTAGACTGTGTTGTTTTTAAATATTGCTGCAGAAAACTTTGCTTAGTTTTCGGGTTCGTCGTTCTATTAAGTCCAATGTATGTGGAAAGTTCTAGTAAAAAGTCCACTTTCCAGGATGGAAATGAATTTTATTGCTTCTAGAACTTCGCCGAACAATCTGCTGTACAAAATTCATAGGAATTAATAAGCAGTAACTTCACTTAAAAGTAAGCTTAGCACGAAAGCTTTCACATTATGCTGTATTTCACACACAACAAAATAAGGCTAATAATTGGTGGAAACTCTCGAGGAAAAACAGAAACAGTTCCTCAGGGTCCAGCAATGAAGAATTTACACACAACATTCAAAAACAAGCTTCAGAAAACAAGCAAAATATTGCTTCCATAAGCACCAATACAGGACCTTATGCTCTCAGCAGAACGGTCGTCTGTGGTCGTCACGGCTATCAACAGCAAACTCATTCCCGGCTTGTTCTGTCTTCTTATATACTTTTATATCGATATTACGGGAAAATTCCAGAGAAAGCCATCTCCGGAAAAATCCCGATAAACCACGAATTTTAATTGCGCCATTGAGTAAACGAGTAAGCGACCAGATTCTATATGGTGGGTAAAGCACCGTACTACGGTTTCGGGTTCAACTCCCGCTGGTCGGGTATCGATCCCCGACAGGGGACCGACTGGCTGCCATTGTGTCCGTCCCTTCATGGGGGGCGACGTTGGTCCACCTACTAGGTGTCCCCATAGTAAAGTGACCAACAACTCCGGGCTTAGTAGTCAATGCCTCCAGGAGCAGTGGCCGGCCATTCGAAAAAAAAAAAAAATGAAAATAAAAAAAAATAAACGAATATAATACAAGGCTATTGAGTAATACTAATACAGGGAAGCAAGCATTACAGGCCCCCAATGGTAAAATCGCATCAAATGTCCGATTATAAATTCCAATTAGGCAATTAGGCTGCTGTTTTTTTAAAAAAATCACACTGTTTTTCAGTTAATGGATACCAAACATTAATGGCTTTCTTCTTTTAGAAGTATTTACAGATGTTATACACAGAAATGTTATCCGGCTTATTTTGAAACAAATCGTTAGCCATCCGGGAAAGGAATTGCGAGGGGAAAAGAAGAAGGTTATGCCGGAAACTGGGAATGACTGTAATTTTCGAAAAGAAAGTGAGAATTGACTGCAATGCATCTATATCTGCCATGCAGGAAATGCGATGACGATTTTCGCTAGTCTTGACTGTGGAAAAAAAAAAAAAAAGTAAATGACGACGAGGAAGTGGTTTGTGAGACGGTGATCTTTTTTAAAAACTTTCTTCCGATTCTGGATAATTGCATCGCTGGTTGTTGTGACTGCTGTTAGGCTTTGTTGAGTAATTTCTGAGATTTTACGGTAACACTGGCGGAATTACAAAAATTTATATTGGGATGAGTTTATTTATTTATTTATTTATTTTTAAGCTTGTTTGCTGTACAATAGGGCAGGCCCGGACTGGCTCTCTTGGGGGCCCTCGGCTAGAGATTTAAAAGGGGCCTCTTCAGGAGCCAATTTGTCGATTTGGGAGCCCTGGGCAAAGGCTTCATTGGGGGCCCCCCTCTTTCGAAAACCTTTTCAAAATTTACAAATTTTTAAAGAACAATTTGGGGGCCCGGGAGCTTGCCCCGAATGCCCTCCCGGAAATCAGGTCCTGCCTCTTACTGAGGAATTTAGAGGGAATAGAATATTAGAATATGTAATATTTGAAAATTATAGGCTTACGCGCCTAAAATTCACATTTAACTGTTTTAGAGATTTGGAAGCCCTGACTTTTCGGGGGTCCCCTTGAATTGCGGGGTTTCTGGGATCCT
The DNA here is from genome assembly GCA_038373885.1 of Cheiracanthium punctorium. Taxonomy (NCBI): domain Eukaryota; kingdom Metazoa; phylum Arthropoda; class Arachnida; order Araneae; family Cheiracanthiidae; genus Cheiracanthium; species Cheiracanthium punctorium. Next base: position 590,301 of record JAWZYV010007565.1, on the reverse strand, counting down.
CCGCTGCGTCACAGCGTGATTGCTGGAAAATAAATAATCAAATTACTCTTATTATAAAGTTGTATATTCACTTTTAAATGCCTCACCGGGGCCCCCCTTGGGCCGGGGGCCCTCGGCGATCGCCGACCAGCTGACCTGGCCAGTCCGGGCCTGCAATAGGGGTGCACACAGGACTTTCTGCTGGAGGCCCCCTCCAGCAGAACCTGTTAGCTGTTGCATCAACCAATAGAAAAAATGCCAAAGAAAGATATTTTTTTTTTTTTTTGTGAGCACCTTTCGTGAAGTCTTTTCAATTAAAAAATAATAGTTTGAATAATCTTAAATAGTCATATTCACATAAAACAAAATACTACTTCAGTAAAAAAATTCACTGGAGACCACTTCAGCAAAAAATTTGCTTTGTCCGTTTATTGAGTTCAATCGCAGTTCAGTCTATTTGCAGGGCGTTATGCATTTACTTATCGTTACGTATAAAAAAAAGAGTTTAATTAAACTATATTAAAAGCCGTAGAATTTGAAATAAAAAAACTACCCTGAACAAAGCTGCCTTAATCGCTCTTTCGGGAGGGCTCCAGACCTCTTGGACCCCATCTCTTGTGTGCGCCACTGAAGTACAATAAAGGAAACTACTATTATTAAGCAATTTAAAAAATTAAAGGGGGGTATGATTCCCCTAAGTACCATATTATCATTATGATTTACTTACTAGTATAACGTAGAAGTAGTTGAACTCGTAAAATATCGTATATTTCTGGGACAGGACCCTTGTCTTGTCCCGTCCCCAACAAACAAACAATGGGCGGCCATATATAGAGAATTTTGTGTTATCGCAAGCCTATACGACGGGTATCTGCTTGCGAGCAGGAGGTGCCTGGGTTGGAGGACTTTTTTAAGGTGTTATAACGCGTTACGTCTGGAGAAAACCGATCAGAACTCCAGATCGTTAGATCGACAGCCGCACGATCGGCCCGAACCCAATACTCTATAGTTGTAGGAGGATAGTCGTGGTTCATCTACAAGCAGAAAAAAAATTTCAAACGGTGCTAAACAACCAAACAAAGGCAAAAAGGTGAATGTAACAAATTTTCGCACTCAAGCAATGACTTTTTTTTTGGTTTTTCCTTTTGTAATTAACGAAAAAAAGGCTAGAAAAAATACACACACACACACACACAAAAAAAACATAAACAATTCCCGGAAAGATCTCTATTACTTCGTTAACTTTAAAAGGAAAGTTTAGAGAGTGAAAAGAACAAATTTTCTGTTCAATTGCCTAATGAGTAAGGAAACAGACTCAATGGTTAAAAATAAAAAAAAACAGCAACTGTTGATTGCCGGTTTATTTATCACGAAGCAGAAAAAAGTAATAGTCGATTCAGATTAGTTGCTCATTTCACAATTATTGTGTATATTTTCTTTGCATCCTGATTATTTCATCTGACGCATTGGCATTACGCAGTTGACGGTTTAGTATGTAATGCAGGTATCCAAAAAGTCTGAACTTTCAACAGCATTGTTGATTAAAGTTCAGTCTTTTTGGAATGAAGACGTCTGGATACGTTGAATAGACAACTAATCCAGACGTCTTAAAAAGATCTCGAAAAAAGCGATTTTTTGCGAAGTTTTAAAATCTAATAAAATTTATCACAATTATGTACATTTTCTTTCCATTGTGATTATTTCTTCTGAAGCATTGATATTACGCCGTTGACGGTTTAGTATGTAATGCGAATATCCAAAAAGCCTGAACTTTCATCAGCATTGTCACAGTACAAACAATGGAATTAGCATTTTGGGAGATGCATAGAAAGCAAAGATATGTGTTCAATGTATCGTTAAAAGATTGCAAGTTAGACCGTAACAAAGTGCTAAGGAAAATTGTGAATAGAGAAAGCCTTTTATTTTCAAAATTAACCTTTTACTTTAGTGGAAAGAGCTTTTTATGTCAAGAGGTCATTCCCTGCCTCTAACTTTTAATTAATTTATTTTATTTTATATATTTTTTTAATTCAGTGCAAATATTTTAATATTATGCCTCAAGAAAAAATTCCCCGATTTTAAAAAGATCTAAAAAAGAAAGTAACATTTAAAAAAACGATTAAATTTGTATAAGTTGGGGTTGGTTAAGATGGTTAATTTGGTTAAGTTGACAGACGCCAGACGTCTTAAAGAGATCCCGAAAAAAAAGCGATTTTTCGCGATGTTTTAAAATCTATTGAAATTTTTCAAAATATCAGACTTATTTTTTCAGTTGTTGTTAAACAAGTTAAAAATTTTCATTTTATCCTATTACGCCGTTTTTGATACATGTAAGAGCAAACATTCACACAATTTCCACAAAATCTTAAAATCTTTAAAACATATAAAAAAATTCTGGCCCTATTGTTTGGTAATTAACATGGTACCTAACATTCCAAATTTCATTTTATTCTATTGCCATTTTTCAGGATTCAACTAACCTTTCTTATCTCAAAATCTATGTAAAAATGTTATTCATGTTGACGACTAAGTGACCGGCTATGATGATGCTAAATTTTATTTTATTCGCTTCGGTGGCTTATACATGATGGACAAACAATTATTGACACATTTTGAATAAATTTCCGTAATATCTCAAAATTTAATTCAAATTTTCAAAAAATTCAACGGCTATTGTTTAAGTTGTATGACCTCTGATCATGTCACCAAATTTCATTTCATTCACTTTAGTCGGTACAATGTGATGTACAAACAAACATTCATGCAGTTTGAAACGATTTCATCAAAATCTTATCAAAAAAAATTTTTTTTTAATTTGATACCTACAGTTTAAACTGTGACCATGTATCAGCTCACAAATTTCATTTCATTCGCTTCACTAATTTTTACGTGATACCCGAACAACAACAACAAAAAAAGGTAAGAAAATCTGAGGCACTTTCAGATTTTAAATACGCACTAAAATGCTATATATTAAAATAAGTGTATCATAATCCATGCGTCTTCCCAATATTCTTCCCTTATTAAGTTGGAAAGTATATCATTATTTAAGAGTGTAATGTTCTCCTTTATTCCATAAAACACATCTTTGGAATCGAAATCTATTTTAATATCGCCTACTAAAACTATTTTACAATTTCTGCCATGCATATTCCAATTGTACTTCATCGTTTTAAGTGCTATTTAGAACGTGCATTTGACTTTCTTGGGTTGATTCCTACTTTAACGCCCCGACTCTCGCCAAGGTGGCGATAACTAAACATATGCAGTTACCTTGACGATTTTTTGTATTTGTGTGGCAACAGTAATTTAGAATTAAAATGGCGATTGGGAACAACATGTAAGTACAGCATTCCATTACTTATTATTTATTTTGGGTTGCCAATTAATGTAGTTTCAATAATTAAATGTCTTCAAATTCCTTAACTGGTGCATTTATCGCTCATTTGTTCACTTTAGTATTCATCTAGTTCTTTCGGGAGCGATGAAATTTGTGCATAGCACTTAAAACACCCACGACTGCAAAGCTCGTCCAAGTGCGTCAATTTTTTTAGGTTGGCGAGAGTGGGGGCGTTAAAATAGGAATCAACTCTTTCTTGTACCATGAAACACATCTTTGGAATCGAAATCTATCTTAAAATCGCCAACCGAAACTGTTTGACAAATCTTCGCCAAGCTAACCGATTTAGTGAGTTGTGTTAACCCTTTAAGGCGCAGTGTTCCCGCTCTGGGATCATCAAACTTTGATGTTTTGACTGTTGTCAGTCGCGAAGGATAGATTTGATTTCTATAAAAATAGTTGCGGGTGACATAGCTCCGCGAGAATCCTTCACTTTTTAGCACGTCATTTCCCGTAAAAAAATTGTCACGATTATTTTTAACAGCACTGGCATCTGCTGAAAAATGGAAGAATGCGAGAACATCTGCAGAGATTGCCCAATGCTGAAAAAAGGGCAGCCGTTGCCATCGCTCGACTTAACTACCAGCAAGATGGCGAACGATCGAAACGTTCATCGCGTGCCACAGATCTAGAGACCCTTTATTTGACGACAGCCGGCTGTGCTGGCAACGGCTGCCCTTTTTTCAGCATTGGGAAAGGGTTGCGCCTCAAAGGGTTAAAGTGGGTTGTGTATGAAACATTTTTTCTTCTTATCATTATTTTATTCTTTTTTTAACGTTCTAGTATTAGTTTCAACGGGCAATTTCACGAACGCCTGACAATTTTTGCTCCACTTACGCTAAACAGAAATAATAAAGAGAATGCAGGAACGTTTTTTTGCTGTCTGACTGCGAAACATCGCTCCTCTGTATTTACGTCATTGCTTTTTTTCTAAACAACTAGATGCAGTAATGTTTAGTTTCTATTTCGCATTGAACTTGCAAAATAATCTAATTAAATTTCGGTAATAGTATTTGAAAAATAGAACGTTAATTATTAATTTATTCCACTTACGTTACACATTATAAAAAACTTTTCATAATGTATCCGTTTTCCTACAACAAGGTTTTGTTTTTTTTTTGGTTTTTTTTTTAGATGTACGTAGAGATACAAAGAGTGAAAAAACATGGATTTCCGAAAATAAACCAGGTTTCCCGATGAGGAAATTTTGAAAAACTCCGAGGTTTCACAAATTTTCATCTATTCTAGTACAACAATGACGCATTTAAGCATAGAAAATGAAAGCTGTTACGATTTCTAAATTTACAAATTATTAAAAAAATATCAAGAACTAAAATTAAAAGAACAAAAATTAAGTACAAAGACAGTTTCTAAAAGTAAACGTTTTGTATTATACAGCCTTAAAAGGCATACAATAAAAATTTATTATCACAAAGACAAGTTATAAATGAATGAAAGTTTCAAAACTAAAAAATTTGTTGAGAAAAATATAGATATTTCACTTTTGCGTGATATGGAAATTTTTGAATGTTCAAAATATTTTAAAAAGCATTCGAGACCTTTGATATGCAGATATGAATCAGTAAATCAATGCCTTACAATCAAATACAGCTCAATATTGGTCTCGAATGCATTTTAAAAATACTTTGAACATTTAAAAAATTTCATCTCTTGGAAAAGTGAAATATCGATATTTCTCTCTCTCTCTCTCTCTCTCTTTTTTTTTTTTTTTAAGTTTTGAAACTTTTATCCATTTATAGCATATCTTTGCAAGAATAAATTTTTATTTACGCGTTTTAGGGCTCAAAAAAAAAAAAAAGCTTCGGCTTTAAAAAATTTTATTTTTACTTAATTTTTACTGTTTAGTTATAAATAAAACAATTCTTTGATTTGATGCATGTTATAACTAAAAATGAAGCTATTTTATGAAAGTCTCTTAAAATTAGCGTAAACCTTGACTATTGCACCATGAACTCCTCTTCCTCCGCCGAGAATTGAACCCGGTCTCTTAGGGGAGAGCTAGGTGTTCTAACCACTAGATCAAATGGGACCTAACAACGACTTTTATACTTCTAACTTTTATAAGGTGGAGGCACCTTGTTTCTAAGCGCCAGACGATGACGGAAAGAGAAAATACAATCTCATTAAAAAGCTTCTAACTACAACGAAGAAATTTATGTGAAGAAACTGCTCTCACAAGGATGCGCAGTCGGTTTGAAGGCAACGTGTGACGAGGGCTAGTTTCAAATCCACGCATGTCACGAGGTAAATGAAGGTGTTATCCGACCGGATAAAAGTTACTCAATCAAATTAGGTTGAAAATGTTCAAAACACAGAGCAGACAAATTTTTTTGACATATTACTCAAAAGTTATATCTAAGTTTTTTTCACAGGGGTATATTAAGTACGCAATGTATATTTTTAAGGTTCATGAGTGTAGGACTACTCGCACGTGACAATTCTATAAATCTTTCTAGCTACAAACTACTAGGTTTAAATTATAAACTGTACTCGTTAAAAAATATCGACGTGAATAAGATTCGACGGATTTAAAAACGGCAAAAGAAGCAGCATAATTTAAATCCATTGGAGCTAATTTAGACCAATATTTTTAAGTTTCGTATAAACGTGTTAAGGAAAAAAAAAAGGATATTTTCAGACAAACACAGTTTTCAGATTTTAAAAAAGAAAATGATAGCACATTGTGAAAAATAGCATTGTATCGAAAAAGATTAAACTTCTGTCTCAAACTTGATGTGGAATGCGTGATTGGTTATTATTATTACTTATTTACTTACTTATTTATTGATAGTGCGGCCTATCCAATCATGTGCCATATCCAATTCACGTACCTCAAAATTTCATGAGGATGTTCAATATTAAGAACTGTTGCACAGTTAGCAACAAAATTTCGGGAAACTTCATTACATTAAAAAAAAAATGCATCAAATAACTTTATTTTAATACTCCTAAAAAACGGTTTTACGATTTTGCACCGACACGTATTGATTGATAAGTAGATATGTAATGTATCGCACTTATATTTTATTTGCTCGACAAAGATGAAACTGATGAACAAAAACGGAATAATAATCCGATTACAATGGTTACAGAAAATCATAAATAATGGTTTCGCCATTTTTTTTATTACAATCCGAATTACGTTTCTGTGTCTTGCAATTGTGATTGAAGGGGAGGATTCTTATGCAAATGAGATCGTCGATGCGTAAGGAAAAAAAATCGAAATAAAAGCTGTGGAGCAGTTTGGTTTTCGAATTTAGTAAATGTATGAATTTATTATAAAATATAAAAGCTTCGAAACTGATATCGCTTTTTCAAAAATTGCCTTTTCAAGAAAAACAAAACTGGGTCAAACATTTCATAAAGAAAGAAAGTGAAATAATGATGTGTATAGCAGACTCTTTAGGGAAGTGCTCACGTTTATTTTTGAATAAATGAATGCTGTTTTGCATAATTTTAATAAAATTGCGGTTTCTAATACTTAACATACAAAATAAATATCTAAATATATAACTAGCTCTTCTTATACTCAACTAGTCTATAACAAATGAAATAAGTTATGTATCTGGATGATGAAAATTTAAACAGGTTATTATTATTAGTATTATTACTATTGTTATTATTATTATTTTGGATTAGTTGTTTCAATATATATATGCATACAGGGGGTGTCTGAAACAGGTGGAAAAACATAGAGATAAGTGAACCATGCAAATTGAAAAAGAATGTTCAAAATAAGGTAGGAAAAAAGACTAACGTTAAAAAAAAAAGAATTCCTCTCGTTAATTTTCAAAAACACTTTTAGACATTTTTAATTTTTGTACGACTCGCCCCCCCCCCTCTTACAAAAATATTCCCTATTAGTAAAATGTACCCCCAAACACTGACGATGTGATTTACGAAATTTCAGCTTTTCATCATAAAACGCCTAGAGATATTTTTAAATAAAAATCGTCAGAGACTATAAATGATTTTGACAAGATTTTGTATCGAAGCGTTTATTGTCGGAGTAAAAAAAAATTCTTTAAATTTGATATTTTTAACGATAATTTGATATTTTTATTTGATATGTTAACCAGCTATTTTGCTGTTCCCTAGAGATATCTTCGCAAATTAAAGTAAATCTACAGTAAGTAAAAAATTAGGTTATCATTGACACATAATAAATATTTGATTATGTCCCTTTCATAACACTGTATGGCGTGAATAAGATAATTTTATTAAACTTTCTATTTTTAATTTTCATATTTATTAGACTTGTTTGAATGTGCTTTGGTGTATGCTTCCTGTAAAGTAGGGTATGAAATTTATTTTCCTGCGATTCCCATTAAAATAATTGCAGTATATTTAGTGTATCAGTAGATTATATATATGCAGTAGATTTAGATACAAAAATTCCTAAATACAACATGTCCCATTCATTCCACTTTTCCTTTATATTAAATATTAAAAAATTATTTAAGTTTAAAAATTTACGTACATTTTTAGTAGTAAAATCAGAATTTTCTCGATTAATTGATTTGAAAGTCGATCAAACTTCTTATCCACATAACACTTTTAGGCAACTAACTCGATCATAATAATAAATTATGTTATAAAATCTTTATAGAAAATTATGTTGGTTTTACAATAAATTATAAAAATTACAAAATTATTATATTTTTTTAATATAATTTTTTGTATATAATTTTAATATAAAGTTTTCAAACTTTATATAACATTTAAATCTTTTTTACAATTTACTATTTTGAGCTATGGATTCAAAAGGTCAATATTTAGCTATAATTTGTGTTTCTGCGTAGACTGGGAGAGGGGCCTGGAGACCCCCTAACCCCTCCTCCTTATATACGTCCGTGGCCAGGGTGGTGGAAATGTTACCAGACAAGCGAAGGCATGTAACGCAAAATAGTTGGAATACTATTAAAAAGCGTAATATTTTTAAAGCGTCAGTAAGTTAGTTTTTTATTTGTCTCCTATTTATGTGTTTTTCGCCTCACCATGGCCGAGTGGATAAGACACTGAACATGTCGCACGACCGGCCTAAATGGTTGTGCGTGCAAGAATGAGTTTTGGCGCTCCTTACGATGACAATTGGTAAAGAAAACCTTCCAAAGAACAGTTTGGGTACTCTATGACTAAAATTTGTGAGATTTTAATACCTGAATTCGGAATTTTAAAGGGATTAAAAACCAAAATCTAAAACTAATAAGCAGTTACAAATAGTAAGCATCAAAGTAAAGTACCGAGCATATTTTCATTATTATTTTTTTAGTTTGATTTCAACACCGATTCTTTTAACTGATTTTTCAAACTTCAATTTGCGTACTCTACTGTACTGGCTTAAAAAGAAAACTACAAACAAATTGTTTCATTCAGTTTATTGCTATGTAGTATGTCAAGTAGAAAAGCCATAAGCATTTTATAACTGCAATAAAAGTTTTATTTGATTGAATATTCCTGAAAAAATTAATGTCAATTTGAATACATTAATAAATGAACTAGACATGTGAGAGTGATTGTGACTCAGTATCTACAACCAGGGGCCTTGCTAAAGGGAGAGTAGGGGGGAGTATCTCCCCCCACCCCTAACACTTGCAAAATTAGATACCTATTTGACAAACTTGGTAAAAAAAAAATTTAAAACTGTAATTTACTTTCCATTTCTGGTACACTTGGCAAAATGACGCAAACCCAGTTGGCAAAAGTAAAAACTTGGTAATATAGTTGATGAAAAAATGAATACGTTGGTAAAAACCGATATCTGACTTGGCAGCTTACCGACATCCCCCTCCCCCCCCTGTAAAGAAAAGTTTTAGCAATGGCGCTGTCTACAACTGCTCAGTCTTGTCATAACGACGGAAAGGCGTGCTTGGAGAACGTTTTTACTATTTCAAGAAGCATTAGTTGAACAAAAGTTAATATATTCAAACGGCTGGCTTGCCTTTAAAATTGCATACAATTTTTATAGTTTAGGCCACATTATTTTTCATCATTTTTCTCATTTCTGCGACCTCCCCAAAATCGACCGCACACGTCGCATGCGCCTTAGGCCGGCACTGGGTGGAGAATTGAAGTGTGAAGGTATCCTGCGTTAGGCTTTCGACCTAAGGGTCTGGAGTTTTGGTCAGTTTCTTCCAGATATAACGTGAATACGCATTAGAACCCCTTAAAAAGTCAACCGGCCAAGGCAACCGCCCCCTTAGTTTACTCCTAAAACTCCTCCTTTTTCCTCTTTTCAAATTCGACTATCATGAACAAAAGGAACGAAATTCTGTTTTTAAAATACGTTTGCATTCAATTTGATTTTGATTTGTGGGATTACGTCCGATTATCTACTCCTAGGGATCTAGGCTGATGGAAGGGGGATGTCCTCTGCATTCCCCTTCCATCATCCAAGGTTCCTAACCCATATTTACGCGAAGTTTCGGAGAAAATCACGGAAAATTCGGAACGGCTAGATCGACGGGCGTGACTCGGCTTGAACTAGGCACTTTCCATATTCCAGTTGAGAGTGTTATGCGCACGGCCATTGGTCGGGCACGTTTGCATTCAAATGGTCGTCACTAATAACATGGGGTTACAAAAATCAACCGATCTAAACCTTTAATGTCAGCTTTTTCTTTGAGAATGCACTCATTCCAAGCAATGAGTTCATGTAAAATAACAAGAATAATGGTAAAGCGTGCCGTATTTTTCTCCCTTGTTCCATAAAACACTTCTTTCAGAATCGAAATCGATCTTAAAATCGCCTACTAAAACTGTCTTCGACAAGCATATTCTAACCACACTTCAGCATAATAAATACTGTTTGGAATGTGCATCCTAATCCATGGGTGTGCCGTGTTTTTTCTTTCTTGTTCCACATAGGGGATTTCTAGCAGTTTTCCAGGCTCTGTAGTTAGCATCAGTGACGTCAAGGAGCGGCAAACTGAAAACAAAGGCAGGTAGACAGCAGGACGCGGAAACTTAGGAAGAATGGGGCGGTGATCTGAAAAATCACACAGGACATCAGCAGCCAACGTATTTTGCCTGAGGCTACGTGCCAGACGTTTCCAGTGAAAATTTAAATAAATTTATTTTTCTGCTTCAATAAATCAGGAGCGTTGGCAACAAAATATTTGGGGTGGGGAAGGAGAATGAAATAAATCGTATATTCACGATTTATTTCACAAATGGGCGAAATCTCTACACGACTTAGAGTTTATGCTAATTCGAAAATTTTGGTGTGGGGGGGGGGATACATTCCGATATACCCCCACCGCCAGGTACCACTCTGCAATACACCGTTAATCAGCGGCGGCTCGCGACCAGTTTCAGTGATGCCCCCCCCCCAAAAAAAAAGTAGTGGCAATTAAAATCGGGGAATATACATATAGAGCAACCTTCCCCTCCCCTGTGCACACAGAGTAAGTATTTAAAATTTTTCAACTGGCAAATGATGATCAAAATTTTACTGTACAACTTTTGCTATTTTTCTTACTTTTGTCAATATTGAAAAGTTTACTCTATTACAAATCAAAAGGCCACGTTTCATTTTTATTTAGTATTTATGTCTTTTACAGCTACTTATCCATAATTTTTAAATGATTTATTTATTTTAAAATCAATATCAACATATAAAATACATTTACACATCACATTTTGTAAATCAAGAAAAATAAACAGAAAAATATCTAACTGCTTGGCAAAAGTACGATCACGCACATAAAAAATTATTTCCTCCTGAGCGGAAAATTTCGCCTTTAGCGATTGGTGAAATTTCTCCGTACAGTCGTTTAGATCACCATGCGAGGGCCCGAAGATCTGGGTTCCAAAGACAGCTCCAAATAAGACTCTTGGAAGCCAAGTTGATGGCGCGTCAATATGGCTTTTGAGCTCAGTGTCAAATAGGTCAATCCGGTAAACGGAGAAAGGACGCCAAGTTCAGGGCGAATAAGCCCGTGGTCCGTTTAGATAGGGAAAAATCGTAACTATCGCTTTTTCAAGTGCTTTTTCAATCGCTTTTTCAAGTGATTTTTAATGGATAGTATTAAAATAGAGCAAAATGCGTGATTTTTTCAATAAAGGTAAATAATTAAAAGAACTGTGTTAGATGATAGGAAGAAGCTTTGATTTAGACGGTGGTTAGCCGGTGGGGCCAGGCCCCCTCTGGCTCCTAACGACGAGCCGCCATTGTCGTTAATAGAAGTAGTTCAATGTTTCACCTGACAATGGCGCTGAATTAGCTGCATCCTTTCTACGGAGAGTAGTTTCACCATGATTTGGTTCCGCATTGATCAGTTTAGGCACCAAATCATGGTTCAACGTTTCTCCATAGAAAGGTTGCTGTAAATTCAGCACCAAATTATGTTAACTACATTCGTGTTACCTAATGTAGTTAACAGTGTTTATTAACAGTATAAACAATACGTTCGGTGTATTTAAAAAATAATCATGTGACTTTGGTACATAACATAAATACGACTAAACTAATTATGTCATGGTACTTCATAATTATTAGAATGTTTCTTTACGAGTTTTACTATACACGGTAATAAATGATAAACTTGATCAGTTGCGAAACTTCCAGAAAAAATTTCTTAAAAATCGAAAATTGATCAGGATATATCACTCTGAAAATTTTTGCTGTGCCATTCCATATAGCATATTTTTTTCAGAAAGTTTTATAAAAGTCACAGTTTATTCATTTATTACGGTGGATTGTACATGTACAGCTTAGAAATAATCATTCTGAATTTTTTTGAGTACCTGGCGCAATTCATTCATTTTAATGTGTGTACATCGATCGTGGTAGTGATTTTGTTTCGTCGAACTACACATTTAAGTTCACGAAAATTGCCGATATCCGTTTAAGACCAAAAGTATTGCAAAAATTAACTTTTTTTAGGTTCACATTTTTTTTTTTTAAATTACATGCTGCAGTCAACAAAATAAGCGTTCTTTCTAGACAGCTACACAGTTTGTGATTTACACAAAGTTATTTATTATTCTACGCGCCATTGTTTCATAAAAATACTCATTAAATTTCTTCTGTAACAAAATAACTTAATTATCAAACTTTTACACTACTTTTGCAGTAGCAAAATATACAGTTTGCATGCAGGTAATGATAAACAATTTTCACCTGCATCGAAGAACTTTTTTCAATCATCAGAACCTCGTGGCTAATCGTTCCATGTCACGCGCACAAATAATTATGTTAGTGAATTTGGCAACATTCATTGATCATCACTGCAAGTGTTTCAATTTGACGCTCTTATAAGAGACGCAACTAGGCATATTTAGTTCCGAATGGGTTTGCCATAAGCTTAAATAGCTCAAAAGCAATAAAATTTGTAAGCAATCATTGAAATAAGTACACGAAGTAAAATTAAGATAAATAAATAATAAAGTTTTTCTTTCTTTTTGTAAAGCTTGAGGGAGAAACAAACCTTCATGTTTTACTGCTGGTAAGAAGCTAAATTTTTAACTGTCCAAAGAACTTTTCCAATGGTCATTTTCATCAAAATGATGATTGTTTTGCAGTCTTAAAATCGATTATTGAAATTAATTATTCAGATTTTTCTAACACTCGTTACACTGTTATTACAAAGAAACTATAAACGACCAGAAAGTATAGATTAAGTGCCCTGGAAAGATAATAATAATAATAATAATAATAATAATAATAATAAACAATACCATGGAAACAACAGATGCTTTATAAACAATTGGGAAAAAAGAAGAAAAAGAAAAGTAAATCAGACTGAACTTCTCGATTATGAAACATTTTCTAACCCGATGTTATTACACTACTGCTGAATGAGTCGTTAATTTATTTGTCCGCTTTCATCGTTGCAAAGACGAGGCGCAATTCCTCTTTTGAGACCATTACTGCTTTTAGATATGGGCCTGTTAAAGAACACATATAAATTTTGTTATAATTTGTATAAATTACAGTCAGACCATATTCAAGGCATTTACAAGGCAAATGGACAGACAGACAAACCAAGCAAACAAAATAATAAACACGCGTTAAAAGGTGTTTTGTTGAATTTGACAAAATTTGTTTGGTGAAGCAGTTTGTCGGTTCCGATTTTGTTGATTTAGCAAAAGTTTCCTTGGTTCCATTAGATCTGTTCAACAAAACGACTTTTTGAATTAATGAAATTAACGAAATTCGGAAAATGAAACACTGAATTAATGAAATGTTGAATTAATGAATCTATTGTTGGATCTAGCACTTGGGTAAAATCGTTCAACAGCCAATTAACGCATTGTTGATTCAACAACATGATGTAATAAAATCAACAAAATAGGTTTATTTAGTGAACTACCGTTGCACCAGTCAAGAAATGCGGTTAATTTAATCAAATAATTAGGTTACTTTAACGAAATGAGTCATTAAAGTAAATAATGTAATTAAATCTAGAAAATATTTGTTAGATTTAATCAAGCAGTTAGTTTAAATTTACAAAATATTTTGCTGATTTAACAAAACTGCTTTCCTGTGAGCTTTCTAACTTTCTTAGAAAGAATGCACAGTTTTGCTCTTCAACTTAAATTGTTTCAGGTGTACATAAAGTGCATTTTACTGAAAATTCGAGGAACCCAAAGTAAGTAAAAATCTTTTACGTGCTAACTAAAAGTGGGTAGCTTAAGAAACGTGTGACTCATACTTTTATGAAGCTATGGAAAATATTTAACTTATTTTCCCAAAGTTATCATATTATTCAAAGCATAACTCAAAATTATTATCTATAAAAATAATGATTTTAAAATATATGTATAAATAACAACGTTGATTTCATAAACTTGCTGTACTATTATTTTCACTGAAAAGAGTGTTTTGTTAAATCAACAAAAATTTTGTCGAATCAATAAAGTTATCTGCTTGAAATAGCGCCGACAAAATTTTTGTTGAATTTATTAGGTCATTTCAACAAAACATTGTGCTAATTTAACCAAATTGTTTGATTAAATCCAAACTTTATTTGGTTAAAGTAAATAAATGTTTTCTTCATTTAAATCAGCCAAATTATTTGGTTAAGTTAGCAAATTGGCATTCTTAACTAGGTGTGTTCATGGCTCGTGAAACAAAATAATTTTGCTGATTGTATATCGAATTATTGACATTATTACAGTTTAATAATAATAATAATAATAATAAGACTAAAAAAAAACTTATTTTTGTACCATACAGATTTAATACTAATTATAATCGGAACGAATTACGAAAAATATTGAATCCAGGAATATAATAGGAAGTTTTCAATTTTATCAAGACGTATGCAGAATGTTTTCAGTAATGAGAACAGGAAAGTTTGGTTTTATATTATTCATATACTCAGTACCACGCATGCTACTGAAAAGGCATTTATAATCTGTAGCATTTATAATTCTTTTTCAGGGGCACCCAAAAGAATTTCATTGCATTACGCTCTGTGGACAGTCATTTTTTACAGTGTATTATTAGTGTAGCCAGTCATTTTTTACAGTGCATTATTTTTTACAGTGTAGCCTTCGTCTATATCTAACAAAACTCGGAATTTCGAATGCCCTATGCGATTCGAATGGTATGTGCTGAGCGTTCAAATGAATTTTTAAAAATCGATTATCTCGAATGCATTTAATAATCGATTCATTCATTCATACTCTCCATTAGGAAATAAGACTGGTGTTTAGGAAAGCGTTTCGCAACGACTGCATTCAGCCTGATTCATCTTTCTTGTTTCATTTATTAGCTCCTTCGTCTCTTGTGTCAGACCAAAAACCGCCGGAGCGTAAAAACGCGCTGGAAAGTCACTTTTGCAGAAAAAATAAATGTATAAACAAGCAGAGAATCGAAATTCCCATAGAAATCAGAAGAGAACAATGTGTAACGTTTTTGTGCGTTTTTTTATTTCTTTCTTCCCAAGCGACAAATTTCTCACTGCTCTGACCCACATTGTCGTAACTACATCTCCATTTTAGTTAACAATGTTGGAGAGACAGAATTTGTTTTTTCCAATCGTTTTTTCGTCGAACGCGTTGTTATTAACTGTCGGGAAGAGAGAAAGAGTCTGGGAGACGGTTTCTGCCCGAGGGGACCCATTTACCCGGCAGCCACATACGTATAATCCTTGTTGGACGTGTGATGCCTTAACGAGGGGAAAATTCGGTTTCTTTTGAAGATTACCTCGGGGAGGAATCGTATATGTTCGCTTCCCTTTTGTGGAGGTTGCTCTTTTGAGAAATCGTGGAACTTTTGAACAGATTTTTAAGGTTGTTTCTCGAAGAAACAGAATCTCCTCTCACGGTCTTTGTACACAAATTAAAATAAACTAATTAAAAAAAGACTAATCGAAAATAAACAGAGGTGTGGCATGGTTGTGGAAATGGCCGTGTGTTTTACGTGAATCCGTGTACGTAACGAGTAATATTATCTAATATAGAAATAATATCAAAATATGGAGAACGAGTTGTATAGAAATGATTACATCATCCACTTGCATAAGCTCGGACGCCCCAGCTGCGCGCCGTTGTTCATCCACTCTAGGGATGAACACGAAACGAAAAATAGGCGTCTCGCAAAACAGTCTAAAAGCTTTGCCTTGTCTCGCAAAATCCCTATATTGTAATGTTTGTCTCGTCTCGCATCCATCCATAACCCACTCGGACGCCTTCATTCTTTTACATTCCCGGCACCGCTTCACTCTGTCATAGGGTGTTTTCACTGGATTGCTCTTGAGAAGCCCTTTCCAACCGTAAACGTTCTCTATAAAATTTTGATTTGGCTTTTTGACGAGTATAGGCCGAGACTGTATTATTTATTTTAATATTTACGTTAACCCTGTATATATGCACTATAACTATTTAACACTCGTGTTTTATATACGCAATCGATAGATCTCGACTTGAGCTGACGATTGAATTTTTGAACGATTTTTTAGTCGACATCAACCATTTGTGACGCTTCCATTTTTGAAAAAATTTAGGCAGTCTTACAATGCACTAGTACAAACGGCGAACCTACCAAATATCTGGGAAAAAATCTTAAACATACGGTGGTTTGCAATATTTCCCTAAACGGACAACTCTTGGGCCCTTTTTTGAAGAGTAATTTTCATGTTTAAGAATCAGCTACTGGCCATGCGCTTGACCGTTACCAGGGCCGGAGATGCCACTCATTTCCCTGTAGTAGGTAGGTCAACGTGCCCCCCCCCATGTGAATGGCCACCTAGTTTTGGGCCTATTCCAGATGTAAGACCTGTCACATGTATTGGCACTTGCAGAACTACATGAACATTGGACATAGAAGACATTCGGAGCCGCGACAGATATTACGTCACCAGGTTTGTATGCCACGAGGTTTGTATGCCAGGAGAGTACACTGAACGTGTCGTTTAGAGATACATAAGTCCGTCCAGGAGTTTCGCGCCACAATTTGGATTCCTATCAGAAGATGGCGGACTTCTGAGTATTGGCACCCTTTTTGGTAACTGCTGGCAATTGCCGAGATGATATTCGGTACCATAGGCGTAGAGTTATATGGGCCCGTGGGGCTCGAGCCCCCCCAATAAATTATGAATAGGGGCTGAGCCCACCCAATAATTTATCACTAAATACAGAAAACTGATTTATACTAACATAAAAAAAAGTATTCACGCCATTTACAAACGTTTAAAAAAATCTTTACTTGTACGTTTAAAAATTTTCTTCTTTTGATTTCAATCATAATTTAGTATTCATTGTGACGCCACGTAACACACAATGTTACTATAAGCTGCCCTCGCCAGGCTCTGGTTAATTAAAATCAGATTATGCAATGTAAAGTATGAAATGAAGAAAAGTTCAGATGTGTCTAAAATGCACTATCTCATCGAAAATGTTTCTTTTTTTCCTCCTTTGTATTTTTTACTTTGCTTCTATTTTTAACTTATAACATGGTAGGAACATACTAACATACTAACTTCGATACTTACCTTACATAGGTGTAGAATTCTATGGTCCCATAGAACTTGAGCGCCTCCAATAATTTACACTTATATATAGTAAGTCATAGCTGCCAACTACTACGGAATATAATTAACCACTTTTTGTAAACAATATATTTCTTAATTATTTTTTTCAAAATAGTAACCAGCTCGCGCGCAGCAGAAAAATTTTGCTATATTTTAAGCCGAAAAATCATGTAGAAAATGTGGTTAATTATATTCCGTAGTAGTTGGCAGCTATGAGTAAGTTATATGTACCTGAATCAGTGGCGTAGCCAGAAATTTTTCATGGGGCGGGGTTACGACTTCTGAGACTCACACATACGTATACGGGTGTATGATAAGGGAGTGAAGAATATACATTTTGTGTGTCAAAAATTTCCTCATAGGGGGTGGTTATGACCCCCCCCCCCTTGGCTACGCCACTGACGTGAATATATGTGGTTGTGGGGCCCGCCCCCCCCAATAATTTTGAAAACTTTACGCTTATGTTCGGTACCATGGATTTAACGAGCACCGGCACGTACACCGCATGTGTACACGGTGGTCTTTAGTGGTACGTCAGACTCGAAAGCTCAACCTCCAAGTTATTATTCCGACGCCTTAACTAGCTGGCTACCAAGGTTAGTGACTCTTCCAAGCGCTGACCAAGGTCGGCGTTGCTTCACTTTCGATGTTCTTATGGGGGCCAAGTCTAACCGACTGGGCCACTACCCGACGCTTAACAAAGAGTAATTTAACACATTTATAAGCGGGACTCACTCAGCAAAAAGGAGCATAAACAGCGTGTTTTCGTGTGCTACTGCCAAGCCACAGAGTAAGCTCACAAGTAAGCATACAAGTCCAACTGCTTGAATCATAGTATACGGATAAGTATGCTTCACAGCTTCCGTAGTAGTAGAATCTTTTGTTGCTACTTTAATTTTTCAATTCAGCAATGCAACGAAAACTGAAATCATTTCTAGAGTTCTTAGACACAGAGAATAAACGCATGTAAAACAAATAGATCATAAACTCGCTGCGGCTTTTAAAACACGTGGATTTTTAATATCCACTTTATCCGCATCAGCTTGCTATTGTAAATATTTTGCATTTAATTTCCTTCGTATGTGCGGCAACATTTCCAGGCCCCCAGCAGAGGCAGCGGCATCTAGCGTCGGAAACATCGGAATCGCTTTTAGACATTTTAGCCTTGTAGATGATAATTGCACTTAAATATTGATCCATGGTGTCAACTTTTCAAATGCCTAACGAGTATGCTGTAACATTTTCAATTCCAACAAACCGATCGCTATTAAAAGATGATGGATATGCCACTTCCTGTGGGATTCAGGCGTACAGAGAGAGAAGGAACTTGTTGCTTACGCAGCTACGATCCCCTGGTGTGGTGCGTTAGATCATGAAGTTCACTCAAGCGGATAGGGTGGCTAGTGTATCAACAAGTAGCTGGCTAACTCCCTGAGCGGCAGAATCGATGGACAGAGACAGCTGATGCGGATAAAGTGTTTCGAATTGGCAGGGTTCGTCAGAAGCACGCAAACACGAATTCGCGGGCGGTGATTCAGTGAGTAGTAGTATACTCACGCAGCGTGGGAGAATTTTTCTTTTTCTTTTTTTTTTCTTTTTTTTTTTTTTTACGTCATTTCAGCAAGTCATGAGATTTCGTAATGAAGAGATTTTGAAAAAAAGGTGAGAATAAACTGGGAAATGAAAGCGACGACGGGGTATTTATCGTTCTTCGTGCTCGACAAGTGGAGTTGAGGCGTTAGTTTGGAAATCTAAGCTGCGAGTTATTTATCAAAGCATGACGAGGAGGAGGGGAGGAAGCCGAAACTAAATCCGTTAAATAACGGTTAGCACAAAGATTCTTGACAAGAACTCTCAGGCATTATTTGGAAATGTCTGTATTCGTTAAGTCAAGTGAAAAAAAGATATGGTTGAAGGTTTGTGGGGAAAAAAAAGAAAAATCTGATGAGTAAGCATAGTCTAAGTAAGGCAGCGGTTCTCAAACTTTCTTCCCATGAAGACTTCATTTATAGCTCAAAATCGCTATAGAAAAGCAATATTGGAATCCAGCATCCATTTTTGATAGTGGAAATACTAAACCCCCAATACTGGCTCTAGAAATAACTCTAATAAAACAACTAGTAAACATTAGCTGTTGTCTTTACCACCCCGACAACTTTTCTTATGTCTATGAGAAATTCGCCCCAAAAGCTCCCCAAAAAAACAATTACTCATTTGATTAAGAAGGCCTATAAATTATATTTTGATAGTTCTCTTGGTGACCAAGATAAAACTTTTTGTACCTCGTATTCGTGCATAACATGTACTACTACTTTAACCAAGTGACTGAAAGGAAAATGCCGAGCTATGCAATTCTCAATTCCTATGGTGTGGAGTTAGCTTAAGGATCATTTTCCAGCTTATAACTTCTCTCTCACAAATATTGCATGGCATTCTCTATCAAAACTAAGCATAAAAAAGTATAAAATTTATCTTCAGTGCATTTACCGGTGACATAATGAAAGGTTGCCTGTTCCTGCCTGTAATCTGCAAAACATAGAATCAGAAACAATGTCAAGTGAATCTGAAGACGCTGATCAAGAACCTGTAGAAAATATTCCTCTCATTCTCAAGATTTTTCATTGGAAATATTTCCATTCAGACACCAGCATTATATTTGTCCGATATCTGAAAATATTGGAAATGTTTCCAATAAATCCCCTATGCTATGCAATATCGGCGTTTGATTAAAAATACATTCTACGTGACGCCACTACTTATTCCTTCAATATATCGGATAAACTGGAAATATTTCCATTCCAAAACGAATATTCTATATCATCTGATGCAAAACATAATGCCAGCATTTATCCAGTATTAAATACATATCTGAAATATCCAATTTGATATTGTCAATGACATACTATCGTATAAAACTGGTGATTCGTTAAGTGCGTTTGCGAACTATTCGCAGTGCCCGATCACTAATACTGGCAGTTGGACATAACAGTGATAATTAATGAATGCCTCAGTTTGGGAAAGCTACACTATTTACGAACCTGCAGAAACTTCAAGCATTTTGGGAAAAAGAAATGGAAAACTACGTTGTAAACTTACTAAAATAGAATAAAGTTGTATGTGCTCAATGTGAGTACCACCAAAATCACGAGCGATATCTTTTCAGTTGTAGAATCTGTCCCTATACTTTTTCAGCATGTCTGTTGTTACAGTCGTTCGCTGTAGTTATCCTCGTTTTTAATTTCAACAATGTCGGTTGGTGCACAGGCGAAAAAATACTGTTATCTTTTATGTAAGCTCGAAAGAAAGTTGCTATTATACTAATGCCCTCTGGAAATCACAAGACGGGGCCAGATCCTCCATATAGGACTGCGATAGGCGAAAGGGAGAGGCTTATTCCATTTTATCGAACTCCAGTGGTAGAAAGACCAACTTACTCCTAATCTTGTACCCATTCCAGATGAGAGACCTAGCACCTGCATCAACCCCCTAGAGGTGCCGATTGAACATGGAGGACTTGGGAGCCACGAGCAGATTTCTTGAGCACCCGCTCCCATTAGCACCGGCCCCACAGCAGCCCACCTGAGAGAGAGATTGTCGCTGTCCCAAGCGTTGACCGAGGTCGGCGCCGCTTCACCTCCCGTATTCAAATGGGAACAGAGCTTATCGACTAAGCCACTGCGGAACCCAAAGGAAGTAATCGCAGGGGGTTGAGTCGGGGCTACTTGCAGGCCACTGATAAAGTCGAGAAAAGAGCGTCGAAATTTGTTCTGCAACCCATGAAGCTTCATAACGTCCAGATTTGGACAGTATCGCAAATACATGTATTTGAAATGCATTTTCAAAATACATTTGTATCTTGTATTTTGTATTTTCACTAGTAAAAAGAAAAGCATTTTGATACTGCATTTTAAAATACATTTTCAATGTATCTTGTATTCTCAAAATACTGAAAATATATTTTGCATTCTGACGTTAATCATAATACCACAGATTGGTCGGATTGGTATGTTTGAATGAAAATGATAAAATTGCTAATATGCACTTTTCCTCTCTCTTGATATAATTTATGAGCTTAACTATTCAAGTAATACGCGTAACTGAAGAGATGTTAGGGCCGCTTGCGACCTTTAAGTTCAATGAAACAAACAAGGTAAAAAAAAAAAAGTTTTTCATGCTTCTGTTTAGAACAATGTTTGTGTGGTCTAGGATTTTTCCAGTATTTCTGGTAACTCATTTACATATATATATGAAGTAAAAAAAAAATGAGGGAACGGGTGGAGTTTCAGATTTTTAAAGTGGCGCAGATTGTTTTCTATATTTTTACATATAATTATGAAAATTTACAAGCGGATCGTACAAACCGTGTAGAAATTATTAGGCTTTTTCTCCTTGACATTGCAATGTTTTGCAGTAATGGCGGAAAAAGTTTTATCTTGAAGTCAGGGATCAGCGCAACTATATAGTAAGGATAATACGCTTTAAAGAAAAACTTCCCATAGAGCGCAATGTATTGGGAATATTTTGAGTGCTCCTGTAGAAAAACTAAAAATGCTACATAGACCATTTTCAATAGGGTACATGGTACTGTACATAAGAATAACATATTTAAATTTCGTCGAAATCGATGCATATT
Source organism: Cheiracanthium punctorium (assembly GCA_038373885.1). Classification (NCBI taxonomy): domain Eukaryota; kingdom Metazoa; phylum Arthropoda; class Arachnida; order Araneae; family Cheiracanthiidae; genus Cheiracanthium; species Cheiracanthium punctorium. The sequence goes on along the minus strand of JAWZYV010007565.1, from coordinate 568,286 downwards.
TACGGGAGTTAGAGCACGGACGGACGGACAGACAGACAAACCGAAATCATAAACACTTTTCAACCTTGTTGGAAAGTGTTAAAAAAGTAAAAAAGACGTTTGTATAGTATTTATTGAAATTTTCTGAAAAATTATAGAATTGGGATCTCCAGTTGAAAATTTAGTAAATTCTCAATTAAAATACTTTAAAATTTGCACAAGTATTTTGTATTTTGTATGTATTTTGAAAACACATGTAGTTTGCATTTTGTATTTTTTCAATTCAGAAAGTATTTTGCATTTAGTATTTAAATGAGTTTAAATCAATGTATCTTGCATTTTGTATTGAAAATACATTTTCGATGTATTTTGCCCAACTCTGATAACTTCTCACTCGAAACTACATGTGAAACTGGGCGCCATCTTGCATTTTTTATAGGAGGTACAGCCTTTTAAAGTTGGGACATTTATTTGTAATCACCCTGTATTTCAAGACTGACACGAGTCGCCACTTTTTTATGATTATTTAATAAACGGAACACGGCAATTAAAGAAACATTTAAACTCATGAATAACTGATATTATTATTTTTTTTTTCGCGCACGAGAACAAATCAATCTTACAGCAAACAACACATTCTAATCATTTTGTTCTGGAAATAATAGGAATTGCTCGCAAAAAAATAATATAATATAAAAAATTAAATCGCTCTCAAACAATCCGATAATAAAACTTCGATTTAACATTAGAGGATAGAGTAGCTTAAAGAGTTAATAGACTACAGCGATATCGGTCTGAAAAGTATCACTTCCTCGTAAACGGTAATCTTACAGTCTCGCAGGTTCTTTTTTTTTCTGGTTTTTCTGTGTGTCTGTGAGATTTATATACCTGCCTGCCCCATTATTTCCTCGTTCGATTGTTGTTTAAGATCGCTGTCTTTGATCTTGTTTTGTTTTTATTACTGTTATTATGACTCTCGTTGTCTGCACGCGGCCAAGTGTAAAATGAATTTTATGGAGAAGATAAAGAGATTGATACTCTTGATATGTGCTTTACATTATTTTGACAAAAATTGGACTCTCTTGGTGATTTGTGATTTGTCAAGTGCTTTTTTTTTTTGTTGTTGTTGTTGACGAAAAAGATTATGAGACAGAGTAGTTCTTAACAAAGTGGTTGTTTAAATGAGTTTTAAAAATGAGTTCCGAAATCAAATATCCTAAAATTGCAGTTACATAATTTCTAAACGATTACGCTGACTCGTAATCGATTAAATTACGATTACTTTTATTATTCAAATAGAGACTACGATTAGATTACTCTAATACCAAATATTAATTTTTTTTCCGAATACGATTAGATTACAGTAATCAGACCCATAAAAATCTTTCGATTACGATTATGCATGATGAGATTACGATTAAATTCCGATTACAAAATATTTTTTATGAACATTCGTAGCTTTTTTATTCATAGCTACATTTTTTACGCAGGGGACAGAACCAATTAACAAAAGACACGCACAATAAAAGGTGTCTAAAAAGATAAATTAAAATTTTTTGTAAAATAACACACATAAAAGTATCCTTGAATGCAGGTTTAAATTGTCTAAGCATTGCTCTGCAAAATACAACATCTGAGATTTTCTATTTTCTGTCTTCAGCGTTGCTTCCCCTATCACAGATCTCTGAATGAATTGCTGGAGGCAGAAAGGACCCATCAGAGGAAGTAACGCTGGCCACAGAAAGGACACGGGCCACAGAATACGTCTTTGTAACTAGAATTAACATGTTATACCGGGGTTCCAGTTTTTTTTTTAGTATTTTAAACAGATGTCGAAAGCAGGAGGCTCCAGAAATTTAACGCAGTTTGATGAGTTTTTTCCCTTCATCTTCATTTGACGTAAAAACTAAAACTATGTGAATGCAATCCTGTAATCGTCTCGAGCGATTACAATTACGGAATGTTTAGATTGCGACTATACTACGATTATTTAATTATAATCTAGACATTTAATTTTCTAGATTACGATTACACGGGGATTTAACTTATCAGATTGCGATTACATTAGATTATTTGTGATACTAAATTTCTAGATGTGTATGACTTGATTACGATTGCACGATAAGAGTAACTGATTATCGATTACGATTACAGGAAGTCTGTTACAGAGGAAACCTGGGTATAACTGACTGAATTTTCGGAGCTTCGTATTATTTCGACTCTTTATATTCGATAATGAAGTTTATCAGAAATAACATTCGGACATCGGTCTATTTTAACTGATCAGGCTTTTAATTGAGATACTGAGAACTGCTCTTACAGGTCATCAACCCCGAACTTTCAACAACTAAAGACTAAAATGGACAACATTCGTGCAAACACCAGCAAGCAAATCAACTTTTAAACATTCGTTTTAGAGAATTGTTGGATAGAATCCGTACCATTTTTTTTTAAATGTTCTTGATTAAGCCTCTTAACTGGCGAAAAATTAAACAAATTAGGGAGTGGAGGGGTAACAGCATACGCGGGGTCTGAATCACGTTTTATTTGCACTACGACAGTGGGATCTGCACCAAAAACTTCCTTTTTTTTATCATACTTTACGTATATTACAAAATCATACTTCGATGGACTGATGTCGTTTTGTGACATATATTTTTTAAGGTCGTTGCCATTTATCCTTCGCTCGCAAAGGTTTTTAAAGCATTTATTTAAAAGAAAAGTGAATTAATCTTTTTTCATTGACTCTTCTTTTACATTTTTAAGTGTACTTTTCAGTCATATTTTAATTTTGTTTACATCAACAACTGCTTAAAAAAGAAGGGGTGTTGTGCACTTGCCCCCTATTTTCGTTCAGGAAGCAAATGCATATACCAAATCAGCAAGGAGAACAGTCAGAATCAAAAACACTCACGAACACTACCTGGACCCGATTCGGTAAGTAAAATCGAAATCATGTTTCTGGGTATTTTAATACATCGAATTTTCTCGTCACAAAAAGTTCGTATCTCAAAAACTCAAAAAGATAATTCAGTTCTGTAAACAGTGTTTTAAAGCTCTGAAGAAGTTCTGTATTCTCTTACCCCACAATATTCTCCCTACTAGAGACTAATAGGAACTAGAGGCAGAAATTGCACGATCGATTTTACGTAGCGTACTTACCCCACCTTACTCTAACTACTTTTGGAAAATGAGATGTTTTTGTTTACCAATATTTTATACATATATTTTTGTTTACTGTTTGCTTTTGTTTGTTTGTGTGTCATGGCAAGCCTGCACGAGAGACATCTGCCTTTTGAGGTGCTCTGGTCGAGAGGGGATCTAAAGCGTATTCACATTAAATCTGGAGGAAAAAAACAACCAAAATTCTGTACCTTAGATCGACAGCCGCGTGATAAGCCCGAACCCGGGACCTTCACACTTCAGCCATCTACCATATTCACTGCCTTATCCACTCGGCCGTGGTAGGGCCTCATATTTTGTTTACGTAAGAGCCGCGCAATGGCCACTCCTATATTAGATGTACGAGCTGGTGTGGAGGCCACAATTTTTATGCCAAGGGTTTGCCAGCTGTATCTAGCCCTGTGTCCATTTAGTAGCATAGGTGATGGAGTATTCAACTCGTAATGTTTGCCATTAAAATATAACTATTCCCCTATTTAATTAAAAAAACTTAAAACAGGTGGTTTTTTCTGAATATCATTCCCGAAAAGGTCACAAATTATTCGAATTACCTGCAGATGTTGATGAAATATAATACCGCTGATTGTGAACTGGTGTGTGACGATCTTCTTTTACAATTCTCCAACTTTTCTCTCTTCTTAGGACAGAAATTGGGTGTTTTGAGTATGACTTAATTTTATTTTTGTATCGTTACTCACTGGTTGGTATAAAAATAAGCGGAAAAACTTCTAGAATAAACAAGGAAATTTTCTTCTTGGAAACATCGTTGAGCTAATTTTTCTCATAAAATTTCGAAACGAGCTTTAATTACTCAGAAGTAGAAAGCTGGCGAAGTCTCTCTGTACTCAAAGACGGAGGCTTGTGCCAGCCGGAAGTTCTAGGGGCTCTATACCATAAAGCAGAGGGCGCTTTGGTACACCTAGCTTGAGGCACTCTTCACAACAGATGATAGCTGCTGCAGCAAGATCTCCCGCGCATCCAACTTTCCTTAGATTTTATGGAATATTTCTGGCCAGCGTTCTTATTTCCACTTTACTGTTCTACATTTAAGAAATAATGGCACATAGCTCCTCTGCATATTGATGCAACTCATGGTTTGTGAAAGATTCAGGCATAACATTTCACAGGGTTGCATTTTTTTTTTTTCATGTTTATAAAACATCCTTTTTATGAATGGAGGATATTTCAATATATCCACATCCACTATGCCTTGGCTATATTTTTTACGCCAAGAGGGTTAGTAATGCCTATGTTGGCAGTCCATTTCGCTTGTGGTTTACGCTTTCCACTCGCCAAATGGGACGATAAAGCACAAGTCTAGCCGCTCTGCGCATTAGCGTGCCACAAATCATGGTTCATCCTTGATTCACATTTCCAACGGAGTTTGAATGGCGAATCGTCTTCTAGCATATTTCTACTTTCTGCTCTAAGCTTAAGCAGTTGCTGAAGTAGCTGGGGGTAGGAGAAGATTCTTGGTATCCCAGCGGTAAATTCATCGGACCAGTTAATCGCCCAGTGACAAAACCTGAAAAGTGTCAATGTAGAGACGATAACTAGGATGGAAGCGTATTGTCCGAGACAGAGTATCCGAGAGAAATTTTATTAGGCGGGACGAAAATCTTCCCGGTCCCTTTCGTAAAGCACAAATATTTCGAAAAAACACGACGGAAGGAGGGTTTTTTTTTTTTTTTTTTTTTTTTTTTTTTTTTTTGTTGTAAAACTACTCTTTTTAATGATTTTCATATAAAATGCTCTATGGAAAGAGACTGGGAGGGAAGTTCTTCTGATATGTAATGGTACTTTTAATTCATGTTCGAAGGCTGAAAAAAATACTAATATTTAAATGGTAGAATTAATATTTCTGCCATCTAAATCATTCTAGAATTATGTATTTAAAATTTAGTCTATTTAAAAATTTTAATTATAGATCTATAAATGAAATTCGTAATACTTTCTGAAAATTTCATGGACGCACTTTACCTGAACACGGGCCCACTCTAACTCGCACGGGCCCAGGGGCGGCGCACCGTCTGCTCCCCCCCCCCCTCTCGTAGGCCTGGTCAGAGATGGGTTTTTTTAAATGTCTGTTCATTTTAAATTTTGAATCCATTTTAACCTGTTCGTTGTCATCATTGAAGGGGCGCAACGGTGATGACTGTCCCTCTTTGACCAAAGTGGCTTCCCACAACGGTTCTTTGAAAGTTGCGCAGGGGGGCCCAGCGTTGCAACTGCGCAATCGATAAGTTACGGTATGTAAGTAAAGTTAAAAAGAACAGTGGACGCTCGTTTTTACGAACTCGAAGGTAACAACTCAAATAGTTCGTAAAATCGAGTCGTAAGTTCGAGTCCGGGAGTGCATTCGGGGCCACTCGCTAGTACGTAAAATCGCGTGTGTTCGTATAAAAGAGGTCATGGAAACGAGCGTCGACTGTATCAAAAGAGTAATAGTCTGGCCACGTTCACCAAATACTAAACCAGCAAGTTGACTAAGCGAAGTTATATCAAAGATTAGCCAAAAGAAAAAATTATATTCACCATATGCCAAATACAAGCGCTACCGTGACATCTGACCAATACTGTTTCCGTGTTCTCTCTTACAGATGAAATTGCCACTCTGGTTACCTGACTCGAAGAATCGTCGCGTTTGGCGAATACCATGACAAACTTTTCAGTTTAACCTTGCAATGAATCGTTGTAAAACCTGTACGCTCCCATTTATTAAAAGACGAACAGCTGAACTACTTCTGAGTCTTTAATATTATCCACCGCCCCCCCCCTCCACACACACCATTTTTGTTTAAATGATCCTTTGGGCTCAGCTTTGCAGAAATGCAAATATACATTAGACAAAACAATAAAATAAATAATTTTGTCCCGCTGTGGCCTAGTCGCTAAGCTGCATTCCCATAAAGACAGCAAAAGTGAAGCAATACGGGCTTGGCCAGTGCGTGGGAGGGTGAAAGCAACACCTCCTAAATATAGAAAGCCTTAACAACTCCCACGTCACCTAGCTTTGACGTCATCATTAGGCCTACATTTAAAAGTTTTATTTTCACAAAATAGAGCAATTAAAAATTTCTGGTGGATTTACCCATGAATAGCAATGTTTTAATAAATAGAGATTAAAAAATGTAATTTTACGACAAATGACAGTTTTTAACCCTGACTAGTTAGAAAATAGGATAAGGAAATAGATCATACTGAATAATTTTGTATGAGAAAGGTATTTTAATTTTAATGTTTAATTTAAGATATTTTCTAATATTTGTAGCATTCATCAGAAATTTTGAATAGTTTTATTTTGTGAAAATAAAACTTTTAAATGTAGGCCTAATGATGACGTCAAAGCTTTGTGTTGTAGGAATTATAAGGCTTTCTCTATCTATAGGAGGTGTTGGTGAAAGGCTCTCTTGCCTTGGCTGCTGTGAGATCGTGTACGCTTGTGGGAGCTGGTGCAAGTAAAATCTTATCGTGGCTCCAGTGTCCATAATGACATGACAAACATTCGCGGCCTTCGTAGTGGCCAAGCCTTCAGTAGGCCACTGACTCGGCTATTAGAAAGAAAAGAAAAAAAAAATTGAACAGCCACTGAGTTGTGCGCCTTAAGCAAACTCTGTAAAGATGTATTTTTATTTTTTATTTATTTATTTAATTTTTGTCCCCGAACATGAGGGGGGGGGGCGTAGTTTAAAAGTTTTAAGTTAAGTCATGCGTTTGAAATTCATTGATTTTCAGCAAGACGCGCTATCGTGATTACTCAATTCCGCTCACACGCAAGTCTGATCAAATTTTTTGCAGCATGATTCCCGTAATCACGTTCCCCCTTGTAATTCATGCCAAAATTACATGTTCCCTCCTGCCACGTGATTAATATTAAATGTCCATGGAGAGTACGCAAAATTTGATTCCAAATCATTTATGTATATTATATATATCGTTCGAAGCATAAATATTAAAGCACGATTTTTGCTCTTATTGCGCCAATTCATTAGAAATGCATTGGCTGTCCAGACAAAATACATGAAGAAAGGGTAAAAAATTTTTTTGATGAACGGGAAACAAATCTCTTTTCGAAATTAAAATTATGTAGTTGAAAAAAAACCATTTTGTTTTGTAACAGATTGGGTACAAACAATGTTCAATTAGGAATTGAAAAACAGAGTTAAACTAATGCAGCATTCTTTTTTTTTTTTCATTTATTTATTATTACCGTAGTTCTGTCCCTACTGCATATAAAATTAGGTGAATCTGAGTTAACCCTTTGAGCGTCTAGGGACGAGGGTTGGGATGTTAAGTTGTTTAAACTCTACTCTGAGTTGATATCGAAGAGAAAAATTTTCCGCGAAGGATGTTTTAATGAGTTAACAAGAATTTACATTATTTGTACAAACTAATTTAGTTGAAAGAAAAAAAATATTTTGAAGAATTAATTATGCAATCTGTTTGGCACTACGGAAGCAGAATAATTTATTTCAATGGAAAAACAAATTATTAAATTAACCGAAATTTTGTTCCGTCAATGAAAGGTTTTTTTTTTTTTTAATTCAACCAAACTATATTCTCCCTTACAGGCATTTACTTACATAAGAGGGGGTGGGGAGTTATTCTGAAGTTTACCATTATACCTCCATTGAAACCATAGATTAAACCCAGGTATAAATTGTTCGCTCCCATAGTTGCAAAGACGCAACGACAGAGATTTTTCTCGAGTGGCAAGTGCTGTTTCCTATCTTAGGTCTTTGAATGACAGCGCAACGCTTGCCCCCGCAAGCTGCTCACAGAAGTGAATCTTTATCGTTGCGTCATTTCATCGTTCAGAAGTTAAACCTAAGTCCAAAATTAAAAATGAAAAAGAATAAATTCCTCTCTCTCTTTTCTTCTTTTAATTTTAACCGTTCGCTTCCATCACTGAAGGTGCCTGCCTGTACATTTAATTTTTTTTTAAATATTTGAAAAATTTTCTGACTATCTTACTTATGAGCGTCATATTGTAAAATTGATTGTATTAATGTATGTGTAAATATGCAAACATAAAAATATTGTAAAATTGATTTCAGGTGCTAGGTCTCTCATCTCGAATTTGTTCAAAATTAAGAGACCGTGAGCTAAGTCTCTCTTCCTGCCACTGGGGCTCAATAGAATGGAAGCCGCTGCCTTTCGCCCTTCGTCGTCCTATATGGAGGATCTGGCCTCTCTCCGCGGTTGCCAGAGGGCATTTGTAATAACAACAACAAAATATTGTAATATGTAACTAAAAACTGTTAATAGCATGTGAATGAATGTATATTTTTAAATGTTTTAATTTTTAGGATCAAAACATGCTCCAAAACTTTCTATAAAATGACACTTTTGCAAAATATCTAAACCCAAATTTAAACGAAGACATTTTTATGCAGTCAATTTTATTTAGACTTTTGAAACCTCCTCGAATGAATAAACCACTCATATAACTTCAAATATCTTATTTGAAAAAATTAGAAAAGTTAATTTAAGGGTAGAAAAAAAAATAAAGAAAATACAAGACAATTCATTACTTCAAACATCTAAAAAACGAAAAGCACTCTACTCTTTCAGATTATTTTATCAAAATTTCACAACAATATAATCATAATATTGTCTTAGGATGTTTTGTGGTAAAGCTAAATCTCAAAAAACGCCTTTTCCAATACAGTCAAATCTTGTTAGTACATCACTCTGTAAATGATTTACTGCGCCTGACTCTTTAAGCAGAGTTAACTTTAAATTTGAAGCGAAATTATAAATGTTTGTGAAATAAGAATGCCTGCATAAGAAATAGTAATGTAGTACACTATTTTTTTTTTCCTAATGACGACCACTTGCCGTATATAGGCTTAGGACACTACCACGACCGGAATTAATGGTTTCTAAATTATGGAGGCACCTAATAAAAGGACTAGCGTTTGCCTTCTATGAAAGGACGGACGAAATGACACCCAATCCTGTGCCGGCAATCGAACCCGGACCCGTGGTGTGGTAGAATGCTAAATTTACATCATAAATTATATAAATTAGTAGAATAAGAGTTTAAATTAATAAAATGGGAGGCAAATTAAGAAAGGCAATAAAGTAAATTTGCATCTGTTGTTTCTATGTACATCATCATTTACCCTATTGAAAAGCATAGAGTGCATGTAACAGTTATAATTCTTTTACAAAAGCATTCAAAAATATCCTAATGCTCTACGGACACTCACTGCATAAAGCGCATTATAGAAACATCCTTCTATTTACAGCAAAACAAAATTGACCTATGTTATTAAAAATTACAAAATGATACTCTCTACGGAAATGTTTAGGAAGCATTTGTAATCCTTCGACAGGAGCTCAATAAGTTCCAATTCATTACGATCTATGGCAGTTTAGAAACATTAATTTATTTCCAGCACTATACAAATAAGTATAAAAACATTAATAACAGCTTACACTTCGTTTAAAGAATAGATTAAAATTGAAATTTCTCCGGAAAAAATTATTTTTAGGGGTAGCAAAGTAGACATGTACTTATTAGTGAATATTTTTTAAGTATTGTGATATTTTTTATAATTTAAAAACTAAAATGTTTGACAGCCTGAATGAATTCCTCCCCCCCCCCCACTCCCATAAATACATAAAAATATGTAATAAGTTGTCTAAACGCCCCATAATAGGCGTTTGCAAGGGAGGGTTAACCCCCTCCCTGACTCAAAGTATGATAAAGAAAATTGCACCTCATTAAGAAAAATTGTAACTATTAGCACCGATTGAAAATATTTTAGTTTAGAAAATGATTTGCTATAAACAGTCAGGTCAAGAGAAGTTTCTATGGAGGGTGGCGATTAGTATGACAAAGCATTTTTACCATAAATGGGTCATTATTTCTCCTCACCCCCATTAATTTTTAATCTTCAACTCATGTTCAAACTGACCTCTCTTATCATAGAAAAGACAAACGGAGAAGGCTCCCCTTCTTCTTTGACTCTTGTGAACAATTGAATTTATTTAAATGTTGTAGAACATTTAGTTATTTGTTACCTGCCACATAGTAAGCATACTCACTAAAATGTTTATTCCAATTTCATTTTTTGTTTAAGGGGACAGTTTACCATTTCAATATATTTTTTTTTCATTAAAAAATATGGAGCTGAATGATGAACTGAATGCATTTAAACGTTCAATTAAAAGTACATTTCGAAATAATAAATAATTTTAAACGACAAATTTAAGTAAAATTATAAAATAATAATTAAATTCTTTTTTGTTTTTCTAAATCTCTACTACATTTATAAAAATAAGGATTTTTGTGCGATCTTTTAAAAAAAGATTTTCAGATACATATTACACAAGACTGTGCGTGGATTTTTTGATACATCTAATATTAGGCATGCAACGGATATCCGGAAAACATACTGCATCCGTCCAATAAGCCGGATAATTGGCAGTAGCAGGATAGTACAAATATCCAGCAGTACATCCGGCCTAAAATTATATACAGAGAAATATCGCAAATCAACATAATCAATGAATAAATTCTAAAAACTGCAATAATAAAAAATGCGAAAAACAAGTTTTGTGAAAATATTTTGTTTTCAATACTTAGAAATTTTTTTATCATCTACAGAAAATGAGAAAAAAAAAATCTGGAGTGACTCCACTCGACTTTCCGAACACTTACGATTAAGATCATTACCAAGCACTTAAATAAATTTTAATCGATGAATAATTCAAACATATACCAAATTGAAACTCAATCGAATGCACCGTTTAAACGCTTGCGCATTTTCAAGAATTTCTCCCCATATGCCATTATGCCATAACATAAAAGAAAGTTTTGTCGTAGCCCTGTAGGAGAACTATAAGTCCTATACACACCAAAATCAATACCGGTCTTAGGATGGTGGTTTATAACATGTATACCGAATTTGAGCTCAATCGAATGTATCGTTTAAACGCTAGCGCACTTTCAAGAAATTCCCCCCATAGGCCATAATGTAAAAGAATCTTTGTCGTAGCCCTGTAGAAAAACTATAAGTCCTATGCACACCAAAATCAATACCGGTCTTGCAACGGTGGTTTATGACATATATATCCAATTTGAGCTCAATCGAATGCTCCGTTCAGGAGCTATCGTGTTCACTCACATACACACAAACACACATACACACACACACACACATACACACATACATACATCTCGACATCTCGTAAAAATAGCATAAATGGATTCAGAAGCCCTCAAAACGTGTAAAAACACCAAAATCTCGAAGTCGAATTTTTTCATGATTACAATACTTTCCTTACATGGTACATGTTCGGAAAGTAATAAGTATACTTCTATCTTTTTTTTAAGATTGGAGTAAATTATTGATGGAAGAAATTATTATACAAAAACACCGTGCTTATGAGAATAGTGTACTTGCTGTAGTACTGCTGGCTGGTGAGAAAATGCCCCCCCCTCCTCCCTAATTTTGTTAAAGTAAGGAAATTTGTAACATTATTTTCCGACAGTCGAATGGAGATGTCTTTCTTTCAAGAATTGATCCTTTAAGATATCTAACTCTTGAGAGAGAACGTTCATGACATTGTTATTTGTATGATTTTAATTGCAGTAAAACTAAATTCATGGCAACAATCCGAAAAGGATTTCTAATTTTTTAATTAAATGATTTGAAACCAATTATTCATTACCAAAATTTAAAGAAAAAAGTAAGGGCTCCAATACTATAAGAAAACTAGCGAAAATAAAGCAAAAAAGAAGAAAGCATACAGTTGCCGGATATCCGGCAGAAAGTTTGGCCGGATATTCGGTATACGGTATCCGGCCAAATTGATATCCGCTATGATCACTATCCAATATAACGTTTAATATAATTTTCTACATCTATATTGAGTAAAATAATAAAAAATAACATATCTTTATTTAATTTTTGAAAAAACAAAACAAAACTGAAGGCTAATTCCATGCGCAGATTTATCAGATTTACAGTAAAGAACATGTACAAAAAATTTTTAATCAATATCTCAAATACAAAAAAAAAAAGCCTTAGCATTTTCAAAACATTAATGTGAAGAAAATTTGAACATGGAGAAAAATCCATTTAAAGAGTTTGTTTGCCAATGAAATTGCGCTGAGTGTATGAACAAGTTTGACAATATCTCGTGATATTATTGGCGTATGAATAAAGAATATGTCAAAATATTCAGAGCTTAACAGGCTTCTATTGATTATTTAAAAAAGAAAATTGATTTTTTGACTAAATTTTGGGGTAAACTGCCCCCTTAACTTAGTGTCTGGCAATATTTTAAATTTAAATACATTTTCATTACATGTCTAAAAGTGTAATTGGCATGTAATGCAAAACATTACAAATGTCCAAATAGATGGACATTTATAATGTTTTGCTAAAGCCAAAAAAGGAATTTTGTTATTCGCGATGAAAATTCTACGAGTTTTGTGAAATTTTGTCGAACGAAATAATTTTCCTACTTGTCATGATTAAAGGTTCCTAAGAAAATTAATTTCTTTAATACTGGTCGAAAATGGAGACCAATGTATATATATATATATATATATATATATATTTAAATGATCCAAATACCCATATGACAAAAATACTAGTTCCATATTTAGTGTAGCTTTTTCAAATGGCACCTAGCCCTGACCGTTTTTTTTTCTTCTTTTTTTTCTGCCGCGTTGCGCCCTGCTTTTTTCTTTAAGTGCCGGTGAGGATATAAAAATAACAGCATTACCTATTTTTCAAGCATTTATTTATCAAACTGCAACTTTTTTATTTTTTTGGACGCATTTTTGTTAGGTTTATCGGACATTGATCTATTCCACCCACAATGAGAATGAGAGGCAAAAAACAAAAAATGTCTATTTTTCACACTTCTCACAAAAAAGAATCTCGCACAAAAAGTGGCATGAAATTTATCATAGTGTTAATGATATTTCAAATTTTGGGAGAATTAGCTCTTGGTATCCTATCTGCCTATGCCCCTGACAATTTCTTTTTCTACCAAAATTTGTCATAAAGTTCTGCAGTTTGATGCATAGTGTTGCAGAAAACTCTGCCTGTTTCCTGGGTTCGTCGTTCTAAAGTCCAGTAGGTGTAGAAAGTTCTAGTAAAGAGTCCACTTGTCAGGATGGAACACGAACTTTATCGCTTCTAGAACTTCGCCGAACAATCAGCTGTACAAAATTCACCACAATCAGCCAGTAACGTGCTGATAACAGTCCACTTAGAACAGAAGCTTTCACAAATGTTGTATTTCTCAAAAAAAAAAAAAAAAAAAAAACACTTCCATAGGCAAGAATTCAGCGGAAACTCACGAGGGAAATAGTAAATTCCCCCAAGACGCAGCAGCGAAGAATTTACACACAGAAGTCAAAAACCGTGGCTGACGGGAAAGACAGGCTACGGTGCTGACATTATGTCACACCCCTTTGGCCCTCGAAGAGTCACGTGACCTAGGGGGTGCGGCCATCTTGCTGTTCCTATCTCGGGCCAAGATGGCCACACCTCCTAAGTCACACGACTCTGCGAGGGCGAAAGGTTTGTGACCAAATGTCAGTACCGCAGCCTGTGTCTTTCTCGTCAGCCACGTCAGAAACAAAGCTTCTAAAACAACCTAAACACAGCTTTTTTAAGCGCCAATACAAAGCCTTAAGCTTTCACGGGCATCTGCTCTTTGAACAAGCAGAAGCAAGACTGCGTGAACTGGGCAGGGCAACCAGCGCTGCTTTTATAGATTACGACGAACACTGGGGAAGCTTCCAGAAATAACTATCCGCGGAATGTAGTAGAACGAACTCGATTATGATTGCGTGATAGAAGAGTAATATTAGGTTTATTATGCATGTTAATGCAGGAAAACTAGCTTTACAAGCCCCATTTCGAAAATCCCGCCAAATGTCCGAAATGTCGTCAAGCTCGGCGATTTTTTCGAGAAATGTCGACAAATTTGGCGCCAAAAATAAGTCCCCAAAAGTGAGGTTAACGAAGGTCTACGACCCACATTTCTCGATATTTCTAGAAAACCCCATAGAAACCAATGGAGAAACATAAAACTCTGGTATCTCGCGTTCTAGATAACCGATCTTGATGCAACAAAATGCAAAATTTTAACTATTTGACGCGTAGAACACGAATTTTAAACTATTTTAAACCCCAGAACAGCGGGCTGCCCCGAAAATTCGTAACAATAACAGCCAATTCAGGGAGAAATACCTAGTATAAGGATAAAGAAAGTGCCTTTTTAAAACAATTCTAGCTGTACAGAGAAAGAACACAGTGGGATGTTGAGAAAATTACCCCTTTTCTCAACTAAAATTATGTCTATGTTCGCATCTTCCCTCTTCTTTTCCAAGACACTCTCAGACAGGGTTAAGAACCTATAAATATAACGCATTTTGGGTATTCCCTGGTGTCTCTTTTACACTTCGCTGGCTAATTAGAGCATATCATACTGGATATTTGAAAAAAAAAAAAATGGCTATGCAGAAGAACATGGGCTTCTGAAAAACAATGTGACAGCTTCCGATTGCATCCAAAACAGCTCAAGTTAAAAGGATGTAATCGAAATACGTTTTATAAGGCATTCATTAAAAAATAATGCTTCACGTAGCCGTTCGCGGATCTTGCCATCAAAATGACATTTTGTGAGGAAAAAACCTACTGAATTTTGTTTCTAACTGGGACGCGAGAAAACAATAACGTTTGTTTCATTAATTTGAAGAGTTCAGTGGCTTCGCTCATTATTTCATGAAAGGGGGTATATCCAACATTCGATTTGGCCGTTGATCGAATCTGTTAGGGCGGAAAAAAAAAAATTAGAGAATAAGTCCAAAAGAAACCATTACTGTTGTAAGAGCTACAGTTTATGCTAAAGTCTTCGACAATAGTTTATTTTAGTCGATTTTTCACGCATCAACGCCTAATGTCTTTAACACTAACTCTGCTGACATTTTATATACAATGTGCCCGCTGAAGTCCGTTGTCACCCAATAATGTCTGAACGGCAAGAGCTATAGTCAGAGAAGTAGGATCTAGGTATACCAAAGCTGCCATGCGCTACGCAAATAAACCTCTTACAGCGTCACCTGGAGGCTTTTTTTGGAGTGAGCGTTCTTATCTCAAAAACGGTACACGATAGGAGAAAAAAGTAAATTACAAAGTTGTTCAGCATCATCGATTTATTCAAAACAGACACCTCAATTGTCACAGGATGCCCGTTAATTCGCACAATAATGCAAAGGATGGAAGGCATAAAACGCACATTTGTTAGATCAAATTTTATAAAACTGCACTTACCTGACATTAAACTCATTTATCCTTCATACTGAAACCGTTTTCCGTCAGAAACAATGCACATATAGACTCTGGTCTACAATTAACGCTTCAAGTTGCACAACATGGGCGCGCAAACGCTAACAAACGCTAACAAAAGCATTAACGTTACGCCAAAATACGTTTTTACGCCTTCAATTTTTAAGATGAACGTGCCGTAATTTACTTTTTTTCCCGTATCAACTTCCGTTTTTGAGATAAGAAAGCTAACTCTAAATTCAGCCGCCAGGTGTCACGCAAGAGGTTTTCTTGCGTAGCGCATGGCACCTTTACTACATCTAGACCCCACTTTTCTAACTATAGGTCTTTTAAAAAATTATTGGGGTGACAACGGACTTATGAACCCACTGTATACCTATTTCTACCGATGGCGTTCTAATGGTCGTTTTCCAAATACACATTATATATCCTTTTCTAGTTTATTATAAATAATAAAGAATTAACATACGCAATAAAACATAAAATAATTATCATGTAATAATAAAAAAATCTGGAGTGACTCCAATCGACTTTCCGAACACTTACGATTAAGATCATTATCAAGCACTTAAATAAATTTTAATCGATGAATCATTCAAACATATATACCTAATTGAAACTCAATGGAATGCACCGTTTAAACGCTTGCGCACTTTCAAGAATTTCTCCCCTTATGCCATTATGCCATAAATAAAAGAAAGTTTTGTCGTAGCCCTTTAGGAGAACTATAAGTCCTATAGACACCAAAATCAATACCGGTCTTAGGATGGTGGTTTATAACATGTATACCGAATTTGAGCTCAATCGAATGTATCGTTTAAACGCTAGCGCACTTTCAAGAAATTCCCCCCATAGGCCATAATGTAAAAGAAATCTTTGTCGTAGCCCTGTAGAAAAACTATAAGTCCTATACACACCAAAATCAATACCGGTCTTGCAACGGTGGTTTATAACGTGTATACCCAATTTGAGCTCAATTGAATCTACCGTTTAAACGCTAGCGCACTTTCAAGAAATTCCCCCCATAGGCCATAATGTAAAAGAAATCTTTGTCGTAGCCCTGTAGAAAAACTATAAGTCCTATACACACCAAAATCAATACCGGTCTTGCGACGGTAGTTTATGACATATATATCCAATTTGAGCTCAATCGAATGCTCCGTTCAGGAGCTATCGTGTTCACTCACATACACACAAACACACATACACACACACACACACACATACATACATACATCTCGTAAAAATAGCATAAATGGATTCAGAAGCCCTCAAAACGTGTAAAAACACCAAAATCTCGAAGTCGAATTTTTTCGTGATTACAATACTTTCCTTACATGGTACATGTTCGGAAAGTAAAAATTATTGGGGTGACAACGGACTTATGAACCCACTGTATACCTATTTCTACCGATGGCGTTCTAATGGTCGTTTTCCAAATACACATTATATATCCTTTTCTAGTTTATTATAAATAATAAAGAATTAACATACGCAATAAAACATAAAATAATTATCATGTAATAATTAAAAAATACTTATTTGGGGGGGGGAGGGCTTTAGGAACATACATTTTAAGAAAGACTAACTGAAAAATTGTATGTTACTAACAGTAATTTACATGATATCGTTATTCAAATTATTTATTACCCAAAGTTTGTAGCCCACTATTACAAATAGAAATGATCAAGTTGCAAATATTTGTAATGCTGCGTTCAGAGCCAGTGCTCGAATTTGAATTATCGTTATTTTGTCTCGTGGGTTAGTAATCGGCGTTCCGACCCAAGCATAAAACAAACTGCACACGAAAAACTGGCAGGTTGCTGAACATAAGCGGATGATCTTTCTTTGGAAAACTTAAAATCAGTGGCAAGTTTGAGATTTCTATGTAGGTAGCTTTATAAAATTTCAATGTATTTTCCAGCGGTCAAAGGACCGCTCACGGCAGGTTAACGGCGGAGTACACATGATTATCACACGAAAAACGAAAGAAGGGAAAGAAATTGAAAAATTAAGAAGCTATATATTATAGAAAAAGGCGAGTAGTAAGTTCAAAAGAAATGAAAACCAGGAATTTTGAACATTTTTTGACTAAAGTCTCAAAACCTTCAACATTTGACCGCTCTGGTACACTGAAAAAGAAAAAAAAAAAAAAAAAAAAAAAAAAAAAAAAAAAAGTTAATGTTGATTTGACAAAATTTTGTTTGGATTTTAATTAAAATTTTTTTAATTAAAATCCTTATAGGATTAAAATTTTTGATAGGATTTAAAGCCTATTTTGTTGAATCAACAAAATTTTTGCTTCAAAGAAATATTTTGTTAATTTTGTACAAATTTTGTAAAAAAAAAAAAAAAAAAAATTATTCGGTTGAAATATCCCCAACCAAACTTTGTTGAATGAGCAAAATTTTTTTGAATTCAACGAAACTTTGCTCAATTTAGTGAAACCCTTTTTTTTTTTGGGGGGGGGGGGGGTAGGTTTAGTTAGTAAAAGCGGGTTCCGAGGATCCGGTGATTAAAAATAACATTCTCGGGGAAAGGGGTAGGCGATCAGTTCAAGCTTTTCTTTATCAGGTTAAACGTCGTTTGAGTGGCTTAATTTTCAAAATTCTTAAATACCTCGAAAACTATTGATCTTTGAGCAAATTAGGCTTCTCCCGAAGAATGGCCCTCCCCCGTACTTTTTAATTCTTTAATTTGTAAACTTATAATTGGATTTTATATAATTTTAGATTTGTTCTCGCGATTGCTACGTAGCAGTTTGTTTATGCAGATCTGGAAAACTTGTCTTGAACTTATACACCAAGGGGAAGTATAAGACAGAAAAAGTATAAGAAAAGCTCACAAACAAAAAAAAAAAATACTTTGTGCACTTTCTTGCTTTTAAAATTAACGTTTCTAAAGATAAGGTTTTTTAAAATTGAAAGAAAAAACATGAACTGCATTAGAAGAATTGCTGTCTAAATACTGTCCCTTTTCTAAAGGTAAAGCTAACCTACCACAATCAAGACGATTCTAACTCTGAAAAAGTGTCATTGGAATTAACCTGAAGTGCTTATTCCAATCATGCTGTCTTTCGTAAAGCTGTTTGCTTTATTTTATTTATTTATTTCAATATTTGCATTGCGTTTTTCAATGTAAGGGGAAAAAATAATTACGACAGAGCACTATCACAAAATTCGATATTATTTCTCCAAGAAAAAAATCTGGAGTGACTCCACTCGACTTTCCGAACACTTACGATTAAGATCATTACCAAGCATTTAAATAAATTTTAATCGATGAATAATTCAAACATATATACCAAATTGAAGCTCGATCGAATGTACCGTTTAAACGCTAGCGCACTTTCAAGAATTTCTCCCCATAGGCCATAATGTAAAAGAAATCTTTGTCGTAGCCCTGTAGAAAAACTATAAGTCCTATAAACATCAAAACCAATACCGGTCTTACAATGGCGGTTTATAACATGTATACCCAATTTGAGCTCAACCGAATGTACCGTTTAAACGCTAGCGCACTTTCCAAAATTTTCCTCCATAGGCCATAATGTAAAAGAAATTTTTGTCGTAGCCCTGTAGAAAAACTGTAAGTACTATACACACCAAAATCAATACCGGTCTTGCGACGGTGGTTTATAACATATATACCCAATTTGAGCTCAATCGCATGCCCTGTTCAGGAGCTATCGTGTTCACTCACATACACACAAACACACATACACACACACACACACACACACACACACACATACACACATACATACATACATCTCGTAAAAATAGCATAAATGAATTCAGAAGACCTCAAAACGTGTAAATACACCAAAATCTCGAATTCGAATTTTTTCATGATTACAATACTTTACTTACATGGTACATGTTCGGAAAGTAAAAATAAAGAGCTTAGCTTAACCTGCTCTCCTCCTTGAAATTTCAAAAGGGGGTGGGGGGTGGGGGGACAAGAGAGGGATAAAGTGTGTAGGGCCAGGATTCTGGTCTTTCATTCAGCTGTCCATCAATCGGTCTGCAATTTTAAGTGGTTTTCTCTAGATGTAACGTGGATACGGGTCAGACATCCTTAAAAAGTCCTCCGGTAGAAGCATCCCACCCTCACTAGGCAGTTAACCTTCCCGTAGCTTTTCCTTAGAAAAAAAAAGAAAGCAACTTTGATTACAATCGTTGCAGACTTGAAGCATGCCTCAATGCACAGAAGGCTCTATCGTACACACACACACACACACACAAAAAAAAAAAAAAAAACCAACGGACAGCGTTTTAAGTGCCTTATTTCGTGACCCAAACAGATAGAGAAACATTCGGACTTATTACAAGGCGATCCTGATTGTTTTGCTGCTCCAAATTAAACTTTGCTCTTCGACGAACAAATTGTATTGAAGAATATCACTGAAAAATGTGGATAAACCAAAGCAATCGATCGATAAACCAATACGGACACAGAACTTCAAAATAACGATTCCATAAATCCCAGTTACATAACTGTGAATGGGAAAATAAACACGAAAAATTACAGTGGTGTGTATATACTTCGGTTTGAAAAAGCAGATGATTGGTTGAAATTTCCGACCGCTTCTAAATCGAATTTCAATACATTTCTGATCTCTTAAATGTTGAAAATATGATTGTTTAAAAGATATTCGTTTGTTTTTCGTGAGTAACGAATATGTTACTTTCATTTTGTTTTTTAAGCATTCGTTTGGTTAAAATATTTGTTCATCTACAATAACATGTTTCATAACTGAGATTTAAAGCCTATTTTTCAGTGCTGGAGCACTTGATCGAGTTTCGATTTGCGATCAATTTTGAATGTTGTGTAAAGTTTTCACGATGCAAACGTTCCATTTAAGAAGATGTGCAACTCGTGTTTATTAGTGGCTAAAGCACCATCATGCTACACCTTAGTGATGGGCATGAATGAATCAATAGATTATTAACTGCATTAGAATTAATAGATTATTAACTGCATTAGTATTAATCGATTATAAATTGCATTAGAAATAGAGATTATTAAATGCATTAGAGATAATCGATTTTGAAAAATCCATTTGAATGCTCAGCGCATGGCATTCTAAATCTCGAGTCGAAATCGTAAATACTATTCGAAAAGTGAAATCACGAATACTTTTCGAATATTCGAATGGTGAAAAATCGCGATTATTATTCGAATATTCGAATAGCGAAATCGCAAATGCTATTCGAATATTTGAATAGTGAAATCGCGATTACAATTCGAATATTTGAATAATGAAATCTTGAACACTATTCGAATAGTGAAACAGCAAATACTATTCGAAAAGTATTTGCGATCTCTTTTTTATACCGGAGGCCTGGGTTTTTAATCAGAGCTCCTGCATACTCATTCGCCCATGGACTGTATAAAAACCGTTCTATCACGTCTTGGGCCCGGGGTTCAGTTCCCGGCTTGGGTGTTAAATTGTTCGTCCCCTTATAAGGGGTAACGCTGGCTCCCCATTGAGTGTCCCAATAATAAAATGGCCAGTAGTTCGGGCCTTAGAAGTGGAAAAGGCCTTGTTGTCAGTGCCTGCCCATTGAAGAAGGGAACAAAAAATATTCTGACATTCTATAAAATGTCATCTTCGCTTCCGTTCAAAGTTTTGAAGATACCTGTCTTCTGAAAACTTTTTGAAATTATATCGCTTGTTAATGGAACCCCCCCCCACACACACACACAGTTTTGTAATATCCAACTACACATTAGTTCCAGCGATGGACATAAAATAAGATATCAGGATTCTTTTCTGTAACGCTGGATATGTGCAGCCCATTAAATTATATTCGCTATGGAGTGAAAATTGAAAATATCAATGAGAATGACAGAACACATGAATCCGTTATGAGTACTACTTCTGGGAAGAGTACAGATGATAATTATCTATTTTCTAGATAATTTTCAAATGCGGGACTGCGACTTTGATGCGGGTAAAATATTTTGAAGATTTTTTTCTGCTTCAAAATTAGGGTGGGACTATTACGTGAGGGCGGCTATTACTCGAGTAAACACGGTACATGGTGTAGTACAAAGCAGTAATTCGCAATAAAACCCGCTTTAAAATTTTCTATGGGAATGAAAGACAAAAATTTCATAGGCGGGAAAACTTCTTTAGCGGGAAATTAATTTTTTGAAAAACAAATAAAAAATTTTAGTATAGATATTCAAGGGAGACTTTTTTCTTTTACATTATTAGATTAATGTATAAATAATTTAAAGTGCAGTTTTACCTCGAAAGTTTAAATTGTTTGCACTCATAAAAAATTAGTTTAAGTAATAGGTACAACATAATTATCAGGTTGTAACGAAAGTTTTCCACCATATCTGCCTGAAAAACTAACTTCTAACTCCTTAGATAACTGTATTTGAACTTTCGGTACCAAACCTGCACAGTGTCACATGATACAACAATAGTACTTAAAGCTGTACTCATAATTTGTTGATATTCTAGAGCTGACTTTTTGCAACACAACTGGAAGTTAATGATGGTTCTAATCCTCTAGAGCTATAGTTCCATTTGGAGACACCTTGTACTTAATGATAACTATATTTTTCAGAGATTTCACAACACAGTGTTATAAAGTAAGCCTCTTTCTTTCAAATGTCAAAAATAGTTCGACAAAATATGAGCCAATACGCCAATGCGAACTGTGTTCTGACGATGTTTGCGGTGGCGGGAAACTTTCGTTACAACCTAATACCTTAGATTCTGTTTATTAAACCTAAAATAATTGTGTTTAAAATGTGTAAAAGAACTATTTATGTGTTTCTAAAGTAAGTCGATATACTTAGTGAAATTTTCACTTACACGATGCGTCTTGGTCCCCTTTGACCTTTAAATAAAGAAAAAAACAAAATTTTGTACGTTTCCTTAATGACAGCAACCAAATTTCACTCTTTTCTTGTCGAGACCACAAAAGTAAAGATTTTTTTTTTTTTTTTTTCAATTTCTTACGCAGAACCAATTCGAAAAATGATATTGATCACCCAGTGAACAAAAATCGTGTTGCATAGGCTTTAACGGATAGGCCTGTCATTCAAAGCTCAATCCCAATTTACATTCGCTAGCTCAACAAAATGTTTCCCCCCAATTAAAAGTTAACGAGCACACGAAAAACAAACAGCGGTTTACTGTGTAAGACGATACAGGAGAGTGCTTGTGTGTACCCCTACTTCTCTTGCAACGCTGCAGTTGCAGTCAGCCCTTCTTGAACCTTAACACCTGCGATTTTCGCAGCGTAGGGGAAATAGCAAGCAAGCTCTTTTTGCACTTTTAGGACGAGAGAGAGAGAAAACAGAGATCTTGTGATTAGGGATTGCAATCCGGAAAACCGGATCCGGTAATCCGCCGGATCGGGCATCATTAGACGTCTAACGGATCTGGTACCAGTTCTTGACAGTAAAACCGACTTGTTTGGAAGCTGAAAGGACCTTCTCAGCTGCAGGCTATATTTATAACTCTCTAAGAAGTCGAGGGGCAGATGGCACGATTAAGACTGTTTCCTACGATCCTTTTTTAAAAACCAAACTGGATTTTATTTTTTAAATCGGTGTACTCAAAATTATTATTTAAAGAAAGTTTTTTGAATAATACTTGATATTGTGAGAATTGTACTATTCATTAAACAGATCCAAGATAACTGTTATTATTACTACTGACGAAATAACATAATTATTGTGAACTCCGTTGATTAAGTGAGATTTAGGTAATAGAAGAAACTTACATAATGTAATGTCAGTTACAAGATAATTTTCGTTAATGTCATTTGTGAACTCTATTAAGACTGGCCTTAAACTATTATACTAAATATTATTTTTCTAAATATAATTATAATATAATGTTATAATTAAATGTAATTATAAGTATATTATTACATAGTATATAATACCTCAAATAATATTTCATTGATATAAATTGTTTTGTTTTGATTACAATAAATGTTTGATGTTATATTATATCAGATAATAATGATATACAATGTAGGCATAATATACATACTATAATATATAATGCCCAAATCTTATATTATATATAGCAAAAAGATTAAAATTTAACTTGTTATTCCAAATACTATGCTTTCATTCTAGATACTTGTTCATTTTATTCGTAACTCTTGCTTAGTTACAATAGAGTTAATAAATTGATTTTTAAAGAAATAATCGGTCTTTTCTATAAACTTTATGATACACTCACTTAAACATCTTTTATACAGTTAATTTCGGAACCAAAGAGAAATCATTTTAATGTATCGGATCCGGTCCAGATACAACCGGAGTGATGGGGATTAGGCCGGATCCGAATGCATTAAAATTGGTGCCGGATTGCAATCTCTACTTATAATGTTAACGCAGGATTATTTTCCTACGCAACGGTCCCATTTAACCGGGGCTTGGATAAATTACATAATACTGTTATTCCACATTCGTATCAGCCCTAACTGTACAGTCACTGTGACGTCACAGTGATCATCGAGTGTCACAAAATAGTCATATTGTGGCATGACTTCGTCGTGCGTGACATCATATTGTGGCGTGACTTCATACTATCACTGCGACGCTTCATCGTGACTCGTCACCAAATGACGCCACTGTGGAGTCAGAGACACCGTTTTTGTGACTTTTAAATCTGACTTGATTGTTACACATTTTAGCTTGCAATTGCGGTAATAATACCAAGACAATACGATGAAATCTTGTTTTAGGATTTTTTTTTTTAGTTTGAAAGAATATCAATTATCGAACTTTA
Organism: Cheiracanthium punctorium; assembly: GCA_038373885.1. Classification (NCBI taxonomy): domain Eukaryota; kingdom Metazoa; phylum Arthropoda; class Arachnida; order Araneae; family Cheiracanthiidae; genus Cheiracanthium; species Cheiracanthium punctorium. Next base: position 544,022 of record JAWZYV010007565.1, on the reverse strand, counting down.
ATGAATTTGAAAATGTACTTGTATGCGTAATGTATCATACTAATAAAAATAAATATGTATGCGTAAAAATGTCATACTTTATAAGATTCTTTAAGATAGTTTCTTTATAAGAATGAAAAAAAAAATTTTCGTTTAATGTCCCCTGTAATTTCAAATAATTCGGGCGAAACCCTCTCTTTGATGTCTTGTACTGGCGGGTCTTTAAAGAATTAGAGAAAATAATAATAATAATAATAATACACCCAGATATTTCCGCTTTTTTTCCACAACCTCTTCCCTTCCTTGCCTTTCCACGATTAGCCTAATGTCTGTCTGTTACGATGCGAGTGTGTTTTGGATGTCATTTTGACGTCCGATTCGCATCACGAAACCGGAACCCCATCCGAAATGATAGATTATGGCCACACACCTGTCTGCAGTGGTTAAGTGGTTTTTATGCAAGGTACGGAAATGTCAAATTAACTGTTTGGAAAAAAAAACAGGCGTGAATAATATTTTTAATTATTATATGGACAAGGGGTTCTTAAAGTGGACAAAAAATCCTTTTTTGTGCAAGTTAACTTTTTTTTATTTGGGGGGGGGGGCGTTATTAAAATTGGACATCATTAAATACCAATTGATCCAACCATTATATTGAGTTAGCTTTGCCTTGTTCAGTGGCAAAATTCTGGCCATTAAATACAAGCAAATAGTTGAAGTTAGTAGGGGAGAAAGCTAGCGTGGACAACTTGAATAATTGGGCTATTTATCAGTTGAAATTTATCTGTAAATTTTTGTATTAGCAAAAATGATATCCACTTACATGTGTAGTTGCATGACAGTACACTTCATAGTCTGGCAGCAGTTTATAAAACAGGGGTTTCTTTGTTCGAAAAGTAAGTTCTTTTTGGTTTCTAATTACTAGTTGAGACTATTTTAATTCATTTTAAATTAAAGAAGAAAGCATGTTATAAATGAATACATTCTTTACATATTTTAATATTCTCTTTTGGCTTGCATATTTTCAATCAACCAGTATTAAGACTAGATAAACAAATCATTCTATGGTGCTAGTGTGGACACATGGTGGCGAGGCTACTGTAAACATTTCAAAACTAGCCCCATACAGCTTTCAATTATAAAATAGTAGGTTTTAGAATTATACTTTAAGCTATTTATTTACTAAATTAGATTTTTATAGTGATCAATTCATTTACAAAGGTTTTATTATTATTATTATTATTTATTTTTTTAGGTATTTGTATAATAAATTAGATTGATTTCTGTACAGTCATAAATTAATTTAAAGAAATTATTTTCAAAATTAAATCTTATTTTTATAGAAATAATAAAAATTCAAGAAATTTTCTTTAATTGTTGATAGCACGATTTGCATGACATTTCAATTGACATTAAAAGCTGGCATGTCAAATTACATCATTAAATAGGAGCAGAATAATTGTTTTCCAATTAAATAGATAAAAGTTCAATAGCTTTCTAATGTGTTGTTTTATCATTGATACTTACTCAAAAATTCACAGTTCTTAATTAGTAGTACAAATTATTTACTAGAATTATATTAATTAAAAATATACTATTATGGTAAATAATTTTTAAGGAATGTACTCTGAAGGTTAGAATGTATTTCATCATGGTTTTGTGTATGTTTTTATGAGTTGTATTACATTTTTTAATTAATATTCTGGCTTGTCCACACCAGCCCCACGACATGGGACTAGTGTGGAAAAAAATAACTATAAAAAATATTATTCAAAAGCTATTGGTCCAAATAATTTTATATATTAACCAAAATAAAGGCAATAGGGCAAATTATTCAGCAAAAAATACTTGGATATCTTAAAACTAATATTTAGTATAATTTTTTGCGAAATTTAAAAAAAAAAATTGTCCACACTAGTCCCCTTCTCCCCTAACTTGCCTTCCTTGAATAGAAAAAAAGATATAAATGAAAAATAAAGCGCATTTATCGAGTAATTATACACGATAGAAATATGTTATTTTTACCAAACATAGCTAATAAAGTGTTAAATAAACATTTTCATTTGAGTACCGATTTATTATTATAATTTGTTATTTTAAGGCTGAATTTCGTACGGATTATAGAAAGTGTGAATTTCATAAGTTCTGCTGCATACAAAACTGGTACCAAAATTATGTAAAAAAGGAATTTAAAATTATTTCTTTAAACATCAGTTTTACTATAGCCAAATTTTACTATTATTTTTAGGAATGCACCGAATATTCAGTTGGTATTCAGCATATTGCCAGTTCAGCAGACAAAACGAATATTCGGTTCAGCCGAATGCTTTAATGTTCGGCAACCGAATGGTAAACAAATTTGAATATTTGCCAGTTGATTAACAAAATATTATTAATGAAAGTTATAGTATAGTACTATAGTACAAAATTGATTCAAGTAGTTACTTATTAATATCACATTTAAAGTCATTTTAATGAAAGAGAAAGAACTCAGATATTAAATTTAAATTTTGCTGCTTTTCAATTTGTCTTAAATCTTATGACACATTGCAGTGCTATTAATAATTCACTTAATTATAATACAACAAAAAAAGTAAATATTCTTTAAAAACAAACTTTAAATTAATCATTGTAATCAAAGTTTAATAACGGTTTAATTAGATTGATAAACTTTAACCAAATATTCGTTATTCGGCCGAATATTCGGTCAGAATTTTAACCGAATATTTAGTATTCGTTATTCGACAAAATATAGTATTCGGTGTATCCCTCATTATTTTAAAATCCACCGCAAAAACAGTATCAACATACATAGTTCTGTGTGTGTGTGTGTGTGTGTGATCCCGTTATACGATTTTTCTCAGAAAACGTTATTTGCTGGTCGTCACATGACCGCAGTCATTACGTTACATTGGAGCACAATTCGAAATGCTTCAAAACTGTCAAAATTGGTCAATGATTACACTGTGGAGCACAAATTCGCCGCGAGCTCCGCGACAATAAAATAATGTTTAAGAAGTCATTTTCGTGTTTCTCCTCTGGTTAAGTGTGGCTCTGAATGATTGATTCGAAACATTTCGGCAAAAATCATATCGAATTATGCAAATCGGCTGCCGCGCATAACTTAATCGAAATCGTTCATATTACTCGTCCAATTTCCTTCATCGGTAAAACACCATCGACGTTCATTTCCAATTCTTTTCCTTAATTTATTGCTGCCAAACGTCGTTCTTCTTTCGGAAAAGAGAAAAAAAATGGCTCGGTTATTATAATCTCTTTTTCGCTTTAAGCTCATAAAAGCTCGCGAAATCGGATTAAAGTAGTAAACTTCCGTCACTTTCTATACGTCTCTGCACCATTTTTTTTTTTTTTAACTTTTCTTTTTTTTCCAAATACGTAACGACCAATTTTGCTGCCAGATAAATTTCGGACAAACTTCTCAAGAAGTGAAAGTGAATGTCATTTTGAAAGGAAGAGAAATGTTAAACCGCGACAGATCTCCATGGTAGTTATTTGATTAACTATTATAATATTTTTAACCCTTTGACGTGCGGTGGTTGCGACGTGAAACCATCTTATTTCAGTGCTTTCACTGTTAGTCACCAAAATATTCGGTTAAAGGGTTCCAACGCTGGAAAAGTACAGCTGTTTCCATTGATCCATTTAACTACCAACAACATGGCGGCTGATGGAATTGTCCTTCTGGCTCCTCAGAGCTCAAGCCGTTTTCTGGCACAGCGGCCGCGCAGCACACTTAAATTTTAGACTGAGATTGATGCATGATAAGTCTCTAATGATAATATTCCTTTGAACTATTACAATTTTTATTTTACAATTGTACAGTTTTAAGTAAATTTGTTGCAATAGTTAAGCTATGCCTATTGATCAGTTAATCTGGAGAATTAATTCTCCAAATCTCCTCTGTTAATATTTTTATTCGGCTAATTCGACGGTAATAAGATTTAAAAAATTAATTTATTACAAAACTTTTTTTTTCAATTTTCCAGTATAGCAAAATGAACGGAATTTTTCTGAGGTTACTAATGGCCTCTAATAGTAAGGTGGGTTGAAAATATGCTTGTATGACTTCTTTGTTTAAGTTCCTTCTCTCTTAGAAGGGTGGATAACTTGAAACAATAACTCTGCTTTGAAGTTTTAAATTTTAAAGATTTCTGAAATTTTGTAATTAAGATTAAAAGGTAGAAGAGTTAAGGGTATTAAATAAAAATTTAAGAAAGCTTATAAATGCAACAATTTATTTGTTACAGGTAATCAAGCATATGTGACTACCGTGTTTACTCGCGTAACAGTCGCATTTTTTTGCCAATTTTTCATGGTAAAAATCTAAGGGCTAATTATACGGGGGAAAATTACTGCATAATAATGTAACTCTAAATCTATTTTGTCTGCTTCAAAACGGGGGGTGTGACTACTATGCGAGGGTGACTATTACGTGAGTAAACACGGTATACAGATTGAAAAAAATTTAAAATGTAACAACACAAACAGTTGATAAAAGCGGAACTTTTTAAACAATTAACTTTAACGTCACCTTTCTAATTAGAAATAAAAAGTGTTTTGCAGACATTCAGTTACTTTTTATGCATTAAATTTGAAAAAGACCGGCATATTTTAGAAGTAGGAAAGAAATACTGCCTGACTTTATATCCAAAAAACATTACGGCATAGTTTTTTTTTACCAAGACTGCATATAAGTAAATGTACCATTCACTGAGTTATTCGAAGAGGTTTTTACCAATGACCATCAATGATTAAGGAGCAATTCTCAAATCTATTTGGAGGAGCTGGCCGCGGTTACACATTCATGATACGAGGAATTTTTCCACAAGAGGGGCACTGCTCGGCAGCATAATCCGCAAAAACGTTTTGCGGCATCCATAGAAATCTAGACATTAAACTTTTCATTCTCGAATATCACAAAATCTAAATAAATAGTATAACCAACAGCGTAACATAATCTGAGCTGACGACAATTCTGGAATGTAATTAACCATTTTTGGTAAAGAGTAATTATACTGTTTACAAAAATTATATTCAGGAATAGATTAAATATAGAACGTCAATGGGCAGCGGTAGTACCCGGAGAACGTTTCGATGATGTCGCCAATTTGCGGCGGCAGTACGCAAAGAACGTCTCGTGGAGCCAGCCAATGGGCGGCACTAGTACCGGGAGGGTTAAACTGCGAAAAGATAAATGAAGTACAAAGAAATATTTATGTGATTCTCAGGATCGTACGGGAAAATTAGTGAATATCAATACCTGATTATATAGTAATGAGAATGTTAATATTGTGCTTTGATTGAATTTGGAAAAAAAAAAAAAGAAAGAAAAAGGAAAGAAAAGAAGAAAAAAAGTTAGTAGCACGGTGATCAAAATTTTCTAGTTTCAAAGAAAAAAAAATTAGTTTGACATATTAATTTTGCTAGCATTACCTTTCTATTTGATTAAAAGGAAACCAGAATAAATATCTGGGTCGCATTTGTGGAATTTCACCAGTTCAAGATTATAATTCTATTTGCATAGTTAAGGTGTGTTTGAGAATGAATTACATAGTAGTAAGTATATACAGTAAGTAGTAAGAAGTCAAATAAATAAATGAACAAGAACTGGAATAAAGTAAGTAAATAGTCATGGAACCAGCCTGATAATTAAGACACATACCAATAAATAAATAAATAAATAAAAGAAAGAAAGAACAATAATAATAATAAAAGAAAATTCCTATTCAATTTGCGAAAACCCCCTCAAATAGAGATTTTAAATTGAGATTTTTAAAGCTCCAAAACAACCTTAATTTATCAAGACGTTCATTTTCAGAATTTTTAATATCTTATTAAATACTATGTTTGAAAAACGGAAAATTTTCGTAAATGGCATTTCAAAGGTCGAACTTCATTTTTCTCAGTGACTTTTTTTGAATACAAAGACACTGTTACACTCTGAAATTGAGTTACTCCTTTTAAAGAGTTGTTTTTTCCTTTAACCCATTCGTGCCTGGATATTTTTGCGACTTTCTTCGATTTTTGCTAACACCAGCAGTAATTGATAAATTTCTGATGTCAACTTTTTGAACAAGGGATGATTTCATTTAAAATCATTATGTATAAAAATTGAAATGTCAGCATCCTACTTGGCCATATTAAAATATTTTGTGGAATTGAGGTTCAATACTCGCGAATAAAGGGTAGGAAAAATAAATAACGTTTTCGACTGATAGCGAAAATGCCGTCCCAAAAAAGGGACGCTAGGCATAAATGAGTTAAAAAATGTGCCGTCCCTTGTAAAATTCCTGATATAAAAAGTAACTACATAACATTAGAAATTTAATTTTAGTAGGAAGCATAATGCTACAGCTAATAGTTCAAAATGGCATGCACTGATCAAATAGATTTAAACACTTGGTACAGTACATCTTCAAAAATGTATTTTTGGCGTAAGTTAAACTTCCTGTATTGGTTTCTTATAAAACGAATCATGTAGAAACAACTTATCATGCTTCTTTCGCATTGTGTGTTGTTTGAAGCATATTAATGGGTTATTCACCAAACTAACATAAGAAATTTGGCTTACCCTCGATTATTTTTATAAATAGATATATTTCTGGATTATTACAGTATGGGTTTATGCTATTTTGCTAAAAAATATATTTAAAATTACTATTTTGAAAAAAAAAATTACATTATTTTTTTTAAGTATTTGTAAAACATTTACAATCAATGCGACATGGTCTGACACATTTTACAAAATGCCAAAATAACTGAACAAAATGACACTAAATTTAACTAATAGTTAAATCCATTTTATATGCAGCTATTTAAATGTCTTACAATATAGCTAAACTTGCAAATTTTCTACTTGATTTTTTTTTTAATTTTGAAAATTTTTACCCCCAAAAATGGAAAACTAAAACGAGGTAAAATTTTTGCCATTTTTATTCTTTTGAAAAGTACAACGAATAGACAGAAAAAAAGCTCCAAAATCTTAAAATCTCATAAGAAACAGTAATATTTTAATTATTTATACTTGTTATTTATTTAGCACTTCTATTTCTTTTCTATAGAATTTACATGGATTAACTAAAAACACAGCTTTCCAAAATCTCTGCACAATTTTCTCTTGATTCACTAGTTAAAAAATTGATAAAGCAAAAGATTTTTTTAAAGTCTGTCTTTATAGTCTTTTGAAATTACTTTTTGAAATTACTTTTTTAAATAAATTTAAAATGAATAATTTTTAGGGATCCAGGGGGGGGGGGTCACAAGGGCGCGCCCTTCGCACCACATTAACTAAGTTTACACTATAGAAAATGGACTTATTTTTTAAATTCAAATGAATTTGACAGGAAAAAAGACAAAAATTTCTGTGCCCCCTACAGAATTTTTTTCTTGATCCGCCAGTGCATGTGCACGGCTAAAAGTCAATTCGTAAATTTACTCGTTACTTAAATATTTACGGCTGCGTTGAAATGTTAACTAGGGTGAATGGTTAATTAGTTCGGAACGGGTCAATTAAATTGCAAAATACGACACGCTATAGACCACCAGCAGGGTAGCCAAGGTTGGAGAGCGATGATGAAAGGACAGGTCGATGCTTTCGACGTGATGTGTCTGTATTGTTTCAAGTCTTTTGCAGATATCAACATTTCTGTACAAAAATATAAAAGTCTTCACCTCTCAAAATTTGCCAACGTATCACTTAGTGCTTTTAATAGTAAGTCGGCAAAACTGGGACTGAAGAGATTAATGAGGGAAGTTAATAAAAATTGATGGGTGTTTAGCCAACGCCTCCTACATACAGAAAACCAAAGGGCTGTGACGTCGCAAAGATTTGACGTCATCATTTGGCCTGCATGTTAAAATTTTGTTTTCGCTTGGTAAAACTATTTAAAATTTCTGGTTAATGCTTTAAATATTGGAAATTATCTTACGTTAAAGATAATTAATTAATAACTTTCTGATATAAAATCATTCATTCTGATCTATTTCCTAATAATCTATTATATAAATGTGAAAGTTTGTCTGTTTGTTTGTTTGTTTGTCCGGAAACTCCTCCCACACTGTCCGTCCGATCGGCTTGAAATTTTGCTCAAATATGTAAAAGGACATAGAATAGTTCATAGGCAACTTTAAAATTCTGAAAATCTACCTGTTCCCCAATTTTTAACGATTTTTCGCAATTTTCAGGGTAGAAATCTACTCAAATGTCCGGTTTGAGCACATTAGTGGGCATAGTTGACGAAGTTGGATTTATTTATTTATTACCTGCATTAATTCAAGTGAGACTGACGTCATTTTGATGTCACAAGTGTTAAAATGCATTAAGAATCCTAACTAGGATAACTAGATTTTACAAAAGGTACACCACGAGCGAAATAATAAACTTCCACCTTATCAGATGATGTAGAAAAGTAAAACAACGTGTATTTTTATTCTTCTTCATTCACTTATTCATGTTAGATATCGCACTGAGAATGATGTCATTTCGACATCATGAGTTTAAAAATGAGTTAGAAATCTAATTAGGGCTGGGATGCAGACCTATATTGACCACCATTATAAACCAATTTTATTGACGATTCCAGTTTTTAAACCAATAATAAAAATAGAATCGGTCAATAAACTGGTTTATGACGTTAAATAGTCTGAATCCCAGCCTTAGTTAAAAGGCTTTGACGTAAAAATTTACTATTATAAAAACCCAAAGTATTTTGCTTAATGCGCGAGCTACCCTTGGCAATTTTTGAATACTATGATTTTGTGATAGTTCATCGCAGTGACTGGCAACAACGGCCCAGTTTGCGATAGTTCATCGCAGTGGCGTAGCCAGAAATTTTTCATTGTGGGGGGGGGGGGGGTCACGAGTACGGCAACTCACATATATGTATACGTGTGTGTGATAAGGGAGTGAAGAATATACTTTTTGTACGGCAAAAAATTCCTCATGAGGGGGGATTTGACTCCCCTTGGCTACGCCACTAGTATTATATAGCTAGTTATGGCTGAAAATCCGCATTTGTCATAAAATTACACTTTCTATCTCAAATTATTAAAATGTTGTTGAGTGTGAGCAAATAACCAAATACTTTAAATAGTTTTACATTATGAAAGTAAAACATGTAAGTCTAGTGATGACGTCGAAGCTTCAGACCTTTGGCTTGGAAGCGTTGATTTAGTTCCTAAAGTCTTTAATAAAAGAAGGTTGTTACTAACATGACTTTAATTAATTTATTTATTTTTTATTTGCTCATGATCCAAAACTAAATAAAAAAACAAACTCTCTTTCAATCTTTTTCTTTCTAATGGCCGGGTCCCTGCTGACTACTGGCTTGACCACTACGAGGACAGGAGATGCCAGCTTTTTCACTATGGAAGTGCTTAGTAAGCAGACCAACGTTGCCTCCCTCTGAGTGGTCTCCTCATTTGGAGCCCGTCCAAGATAAGAGACCTGGCACCCGGATCGGCAGCCCCCCAGGAGATATTGTTTGACCATACAGAACATCGGAGGCACCAACAGATTTTTACGTGCACCAGCTCCCATTATCGTACACGGTCCTCCACATAGCAGTCCAAGGGCCCTACCACGATGCTATCAGTGACAAATGGTTCAGCTCACGGATAGTCAAATTCTTCGGATAAATAGCCGTGGCCCTCAGTTAGATGCTGCCACGAATATAGGGTGTAAAAGAAATCAGTATTTTTGAGCCTTTTCCAATCCTTTCGGTAGCAGGGACCGATCAACCCATTACAATGCACTGCGTTCTACCACTTTTCTACAATTTCTCAATTAATTGCATTGCCTTCAGAATTTACGAGGGGTTAGAGTGCATCCATCAAGGAAAGGGTGTACTTTTCTGACAGGGACAGAAACTCAAGCTTGCCGAGGAAAGGGGGGAACCTTTTGTGCTACTGCTTAACACTCCGTAATACACACAATAAATAAAAAAAAACATCCATCTTCTACATTCCGATATCGGAACGATTTCGACAGCTTCGTGGTAGCACATAGAAAGGTTTTCTCGGATTGTGTCGTCACGAGTAAACATTTCAGGCTTTATTTATCCGGTACGGGAAGCTTTCCGATGGCATCGTGGTAGAGCCCCCAGTTGAGAGAAGTTCTCACTTTCCTAAACGCTGACCAAAATCGGCGCCGCTTCATTTTCGGTGTTCTTATGGAATCCGAGCTTAGCGATAAGGTCACTGCGGGACACACTTTGTTTGAAATCTTGTAGTTGGAATTAGTGTGGTGCTGATAAAGTATTGTACTCGTGCCGTAAAAATTGTACGGGAGGCGATGGTGTGTAACAGTACACCAGAATTTGCTTATTATTATTTTTTATGATCATTTCGTTTGATTTTTATTTTCTTGTACTATAAATAGTATGGTTTTTGTGTGATTATGGCAATTCTACGCTCGGCCGATCTTCCAAGCATGGGGAGTGCCTTGGTAGAAAGACTTTCTAGGGGTTTCTAACATATATTCACGTTGCATCTGGAGAAAACCTACCAAAACTCCAGACCGTTAGTTCGACAGCTGCGCGATGGGACCCGAACCTGAAACCTTCACACTTCGACCGCCTACTATTTTCAGTGACATAACCACTGTGCCATGGTGAGGCTATGAATAATATGATGTAAATATATTTTAAACTAACAATTTTATAGAAATCATATTTTTTGCAATAAAGTTTGAATTAATGCTAGTGGAGGCTTCTCCACACTCTGGGGAAACGGCCCCCGAAGAATAAACCCGATTATTCTATGGATAAAACTGCCTTTAAGAATTCAAGGTTTTAGAACGAACTCTTGAATATTTTTCAAATATTCTTTCTATTTAGTTTATTGTAAAAACATTTATCTAACGTTATTACGATACAAAGTTTGTCTAATGCATCATAACATTAATGCTGATGGAATTAATGTTCTTTTCAGCTACATCGGAGAAACTTTGTATCATAATGGAATGAATGAATGTTCTTCTAATTTTATTACATTTCGGACTAATGTTGCATTTTTGCAACATAAAGCAAAGTAAAATTTAGAAAATTAAAAATTTAATTTCAAAATTATCTGCGTATTGACACTTGTTTTAAACATGATTTTATGTTCAAAAAATGTTAAATTGTCTTTCAATGTAATATTATCTACAAATTTGCATCATCAGTATATAGTATATATCCTCATTATTTTTGTAAACAAACAATAACAATTTTTAAACTTTAGCGAACATTCCAACTTTGTGACTAACAGTATAATAATATTTTCTGAAGGTATACGCCTAAAAGGATGTTTGAAATGCACGATTTAATTTTGACTAATGTTTTCTTTATGGGATGAAAAATATTTTTAATTAAATCAAGGTAGAAAGTATAACTAATGAATACTTTACATTTAGTATTTAACCCATTTGTGCCTGGATATTTTTGCGACTTTCTTCGATTTTTACTGATAACAGAAATAATAGATAAATTTCTGATGTCAACTTCTTGAACAAGGGATAATTTCTTTTAAAATCTTTATGCATAAAAATCAAAATATCAACATCCTACTTGGTCATGTTAAAATATTTTGTAGACTTGAGGCTCAATACTCATGAATAAAGGCTAGGAAAAATAAATAACGTTTTCGACTACTAGCGAAAATGCCGTCCCAAAAAAGGGACACTAGGCATAAATGTGTTAAATTACCGTAATATTTTTGAAAACTTATTTACTCATTAATTAGTCTTAGAAGTTATCAACGATTTTGAAAATGGAAAGTGCATGTGCTCCTTAATAGGTTAACATTAGATGAATGTTTTCAGAGTTAAAGGGAGAAGAAGAAAGATTGAGAAGAATATTCAAGCAGTTCGTTCTAAGAACTTGAATTTATATAGACAGTTTTCCCCATAAAACAGCAGAGAAATCCTTTCCCTCGGAGAGTTTACAAAAGAGCTGCACTCGGTTTAAACGAGGTAATTGTCTCGGCCACTTTATTCTCGTTATAAAAAAGTTCGACTCTATCTGAGTCAATTTGAGGGCACAAACGGACAGGCAAATCAAAATCATTTTTTAAAAAATTGCCATTCTAAAATTAAAAATTATTATTATTATTATTATTATTTGTCGTTTTTGTTTGAGGTTAAGTTACATGAAGGGGGGATGCCTTGGACCGAGTACTTTTTAAAGAGATTATAGCGCGTGTTCCCGTTACATCTAAGAGAAACTTGCCATGCCGTTAGATAAACAGCTTCGCGGCACTCCAGAACCCTGGGACTTCACACTTCAATCATCTATCAATGTTCAGTGAGTGGTCTTACCTACTCGCCCATGGGTCGGTCACAATTCATTTAAGGAAAGCGGACCAAAAGTTAGACAATACAGTAGAACTCAGAGCTTGGAATTTTTTTCGTGATAGCATGTTCAAGTAAGTTTTACGAATATTAAAAAAATAATGATGATTTTGTTTCTTAACCCACTTTTTGCTAATACTAGCAATAATAGAGGAGAGGAGGTGATTATGGAATAGTCGGAAAATATGGAATACCGAGTTTTTGGCTCTGTTAGTTGCTATTGCCACAAGGGAATACCATGAACAACTCAAGAAAGATTCCCTTCTTACAATGCAGTAAGAGTTGACCGCTCTCTGTTGCCGTACCACTCGCTACAGAACAAAGTATGTTTTGTGATTTTCAAGAGTTTTTGTAGATAAGTTTTCAAACATTTTAACTTACTAGTAAACACGTGACATGAACATGGATGTTACGCATAATGTACACTAAGAAAATGGTAGTTTGTTGAACTTAGGTTATTTTTTAGGTGACAGTGTTTTGCCAATTAGTTTTAAAGGTTCGTTTTCCGAGATGGCGTGTCGGGTATTATGGAATACTGGGTAATATTGTAATGGGTTTCATGTCATCCACTCAAGACCCGGAAAACAAAGACGCTGAATGCATCTTTTGTCACGAAAAATTCTCTAATGATCAACGACGATAAGTTTGGATTCAAAGATCCAGCTGTTCTCTGTGGGCTCACCATGACTGTATCGGAGCAAAGAAAGAAAATTATATCTACAACTTTTCTAAATCGACTCGAAGCAGAAATGACTCCAGTATAATGATTTAAACTACAAAACATAAAAATTTGTTTTATAGTAACAAATAACTATATATGAAGCAATATAAATTGCTTTTCATCGGTTTAAACCATCTATTCCATATTATACTCCATTCGTAACTTTTTTTTTAAATATTTTTTTCTATAACAACAAAATAAATTGCGTATTTCTTTGCAATTGACATTTCATTACGATTCATTATAGCATGTACTCATGCTGTTTTGGGGGATTTTATTTAAAAATCTATGAAGTTACAGTTAGAAATGTAAATGGTATTCCATAATCACCTCCTCTCCTCTATATAAATTTCTGATATCAACTTCTTGCACAAGGGATGATTTCTTTTAAAATCGTTGTGTATGAAAATTGAAATGTCAACATCCTACTGGGTCATGTCAAAATATTTTGTAGAGTTGAGGTTCAATACTCGTGAACAAAGGCTTGGGGAGCGGAGGAAATGACGTCCCAAAAAAGGGACACTCTAGGCATACATGGGTTAAACCGAAATGTTAAATTTCTATGAGCTGCCTGGCCATAGATTGTAAAGTATTTTATAAATAGAATGTAGATTGATGTCTACCTTTCTTATGATTGGTTGTCCTAATTTATTTTAATGGCTGATATCAGGTCTGATAATTTTGATTGTACGTACTTTGAGATTCTATTTTAAGTTCTATTTTAATCTTTCTACCATGACGTTAGGCCGGAGCTCAGCCTGGTCCTTTCGGTACTCAATCTCAGTGTCACAACAAGGGTTTACGACACCTGGGGCAAACCTTGATTTAAACGAACTTATTTTAGGAACCCGTACTGATTTTGAAGCCCCTCTCAACAGAGCTACCAGGACACGTGCGCCCCCCCCCCGTCTAGATTTGGCCCAGCTTATGTATGCAATGGTTTTCAACCCTTAGCAACCATGCCGACGTTATCAAGTGGCCCCGTGGATAAAATTAGCATAGATAAAATAACAAAAAATGGCGGTTAAAGTGAAATATTAAAAAAAAAAAAAAAAAACTTACCTGGACTTGTCATATCCGAGCGAGCCAGGCAAGCGGCACAAAATCAGATTCTTTCAGTTTCGTGTTCCAGCCTACTGTTTATGATCAACTCGCACAAAACGATGCCAACGGGGAATAAATAAATACAAATATATAAATGTATCTCCAGAAAACACAAAAACGAATAAATTCACTGTTCCGTCCGGATGCTGCGTGCGGAAAGATCAGCATCTCACATCTTCGGGTCGGGAGCGTTGTGTTATCTTCCGCAAAGGGTCGAACTCGCTGGCCGGGAAGGGATAATGAACGCGGCCTCTCGAGAACAAAGAGTACAAATGCGCTTTTTAGAAGCGGCTCGCGATCTGGCAACGGTCTCGGCTGTGGAAAGAGCTCGCCCGAGAATGGCCACTGGAGCGTGTCGCTGCAGCCAATGAAGGGTCGTCTCTCCATCTATGCCCCGGGATCTTCTGACCAATAAAGCGACCGATCGGTCATTTGCGCCGATGCTGAATCCCATTTGCCCGCAAGCCTGCGCCGTTTTGATGATAATCCCCTTTTTAATGAATAATAAAGTGATTGAGATTTATCTCTCTTTCTTTATATTTTAATTTTAATTTTTTCTTTTAGAAAAAAAAAAATGTTTTTGGTTTGTTTGTTGTGGATATATTGCTTGATTGATTATTAAACATTGATCGGCATTTCCCTCCTTCTGAGGTTTAGACAGAAAATATTATTTAACCCTTTGAGGCGCAACCCTTTCCCAATGCTGAAAATCGAACGTTTTTCAGTCCCCAGTTCCCAGTTCAGTCCCCAGAATGCTTCCAATGAACAAACCTATTGCGCTGTCACGTGATCAAAATACGATTGTTTTGTTTCAGTTGAATAAGAAATATTGATATATTTCGAAGTTTCCCCTATTCGACGCAGAAAACGTTCGAATTGCGTTTCACTTGAATCTCGCCCTTAGAGACTCCGTTTTTGACACAGCTGGCTGCGCGTACAGCCAGCTGTCGTAAAAAAAGGGTCTCTAGATCTGTGGCACGCGATGAACGTTTCGATCGTCCGCCATCTTGCTGGTAGTTAAGTCGAGCGATGGCAACGGCTGCCCTTTTTTCAGCATTGGGCAATCTATCCAGCTGTTCTCGCATTCGTTTCCATTTTTCAGCAGACGCCAGTAGTGTTAGAAATAATTGTGACAATTTTTTGACGGGAAATGACGTGCTAAAAAGTAAAGGATTCTCGTGGAGCTATGTCACCCGCAACTATTTTTATAGAAATCAAATCTATTCTTCGTGACTGGCAACAGTCAAAACGTCAGAGTTTGGTGTTCCCAGAGCGGGAACACTGCGCGTTAAAGGGTTAACCTATTTTGTTTTTCATCAATGGCATACGAATCACTAGTAGCACAACTAGGTCTAAAAACGTTCAAAGTTCGTTCAAAACACGTTTTTTGACGTTCCAGTTATGACGACTTTTGACACCTGAAGTCAGTGGCGCACCCAGGATGTCAGTTGAGGGAGGGGGGGGGGAAGCTAGAGCTACAAGTACTTAGAAAACTATAGAGAAAAACAATATTCCTATGATTAAAGTTATAACTCTCTTATAATGTCAAAATATTCCTTACCAATTGCCCGTAGAACAAAATCCCACTATTAAGATGATAAATAGTTGTCTGATTTTTATAGTAACATTTTAATTTAAAAATTGCTGTATTGTAAACACTATTATAAAAAATTACTGTAGTACATGTGTCACACTAACTGTAAACATTTATTTCAAAAACAACGTCCTTTTTTATTTTTGAAATAATTTGAAAACAATTTTTAAAACATAAAATATTTTAATTCATTTGTGACAATTTCCAAAGCTTTTCAGCCCCCCCCCCCAAGCTTTAGGGGGGGGGCTTTAGCCTCCATAGTCCCCTCAGTGGGTGCGCCTATGTCGGAAGTAGTTGCATTACTAGGGAAGGCTCGATTTTCCGCTACGCCACTGCTCATAGAACGTAAAATTCTTGGTCGAGTCATCTTCTCGATTCGAGAACAACTTCAAAGTACCATGTGTCTGTAAAACACAACGGAAGCTTTCAAATGCCCATGCCGGGAAGCAATGATGGACACCGAAAGGGAATCACTAACGCTGGATCCTTGAATCTTGTGAGATTGAAGCCAATGAAGCAAGTAATATATGGGTCATTTTCAAAATTGGATGCCATTTGGAAATTTAAGAAGCAAAAATACTATTTCAAAAAATAAGTGGTTTTTATCCATAATATAAAACATACCTTGTTTCTGAACATTATTTGAGTATTATTGATGCATTTCTTTTTTTATTTGATTTTCATAGATTTTTCATTATTAGACTTGATGAAAATTGTCATGTCTGTTACCGGGCATTTTCATTGAAATTTGTACACGTATGCACGCACAAAACAATGCGAAGTGACATATTACATAAGTATAGAGTAGTTTTGTCCATATAATAGTCTTTTCCAATTAATTTTTTTTTTTTTTTTGTATATTTTTGTTTGTCATGGGTGTTACTTATTATGGTAACAGACATGACATTTTAAAGAACAAAAATTTATGAGTCTAAATAATTCCACAAGAACATGAAAAAAGACATTAATTTAAACTAAAAATCTAATTACCTAAATTAATCAATTGAATTAATAAATACATATAAATATATTTTGTACAACTAATTAAGGTAACAAAAATGACAAGCGATCGAAATACTTATCACAAATAGGCCTTTGCTTTTACGGTCAAATGCCCAAAAACTCAAGAAGTCGGTTTATATTTATTTGTGTCCGTGCTCTAATAGCAAACAGTCGTTTCTATTATCAAATTTCAATTTTGTTGTTTAAAAAATTGAAAATAACGTATGGTAGCAGGCATGAGATCCATGTCCGGAAAACTATATTTAACTATAAATAATCCTGTATTTTCCTTAAAACCTTATAAAAACCTTTTAATAATGTAGTTTAACCCTTTTTTTTTTTTTCGAAAAATTTAAATAATGTCAGGGCAGAAATTTTAGTTTTGGGGTCGCAACTCTGCATTAACATGTTTATGTTCTAAGATTTATATCTATATTTCAGATCTTCTCAACTCGTTTTTTTTTTTTTTTTTTTTTTTTTCTTTTTTTTTTTTTTTTAAATTTTATAGAATAGTATGTTTTCAAAAATTTTTTTTTACTAATGGAAACTGTCTGGTAAAACCATGATAAAAAGAAAAATCATTTAAATTTCCTCATAACTTGTAAAAAAAAATTACAGACGGACAGCAAATGGCACCCAATTTTGGAAATGACCCATATATTTTCTACAGTCTTTCGAATCTAAACCTTATGTCAATTCCTTTGTTAAGGGCGTTGTTCGGAGAAACGAAATCTGCCCCAGGGACTTTTTACACAAAGGAAAATAAACTAATTGCGCCAGACTCGAAAAAAAATCATGGATAATTAATTCTTCATGAGATGCACTACACACCGTCATAAATGAAAGAACAGTGCTCTTTATGAAACTTCAGAAAAAATTCTTCAACAAGGAGTTGCCCAGCAAACATATTTGAAAAGTGACACATCTTGCTAAATTTTCGATTTTTAAGAATTTCCTCTGAAACAGCGGCGTAGCCAAGGAGGGGGGGGGTTAGGGGGGTCATAACCCCCATGAGGAATTTTTTGCCATAAGAAATGTATATTCTTCACTCCCTTATCACACACATGTATGCATATATGAAAGATGCAGTTGTCGTAACCCCCCTCCCCCTAAATCAAAAATTTCTGGCTACGCCCCTGCTCTGAAAGTTTCGTATCTGATACAGACCGTACAGCGCACACAGGCTCTCTGAACTTCTTCAAACGTTCAGAAAACGTTTCGCATAGGTTCTCTGAACGTTAATAGACGTTCAGAGAACCTCTGTGGGACGTTTATCATTTATTACTGTGTATATTACAGCTTATAGAGGGGCATTATAAAAATTATGAATGACTTGACATTGTTGTTGTTATTCTCGTGGCCATGGATAGACGTTTGCACTATGGAAAAGATGCCATTGCCCCCCCCGAGGGGGGCTGGACTTCTGCTTGCAGATCCCTCATTTTGAACCCATTCCAGATGAGGGATCCACCACCACCTGAAATCGGCACTCCCGGAAGTATCGTTTAACAACTTGGAGTACATGGGAGCCACGCAGGATTTTACGTGCACCCGCTCTCATTAGCGTACACGGTCCCAGAGCAGTCCAGCCGAGAGAGGAGTTCATTCTCCCAAGCACTGGCCAAGCCGGATGCTGCTTCATTTTTCGTGTTCTTACGGGAACGGGGATTAGTGACTAGACTTCTGAGGTACAGAGCTTGCCGCAGTTATTTTATTTGAATTTATATCCCAAAATACCATGACTTTTTTCGAAGTACACCGTTAAGACATGTAAAAGAGCTGTAAATGTTACTTAAAAGCTTTTTTTTTACGGAGAGGACGAATTTCAACATAGGAGAACCGAAAAGTAATGCTTCTCTTTTCTTTCTTCCCCACATAAAATTCAAACAAATAAATTTTAAAAGCGCCTTTAATGACAAACTATACCTGTGTATTAACCCTTTCGCTTTCATATATCACCGTTCCGGCCGAAAAAGCACGCTTCCAGATATCCGGCCTTACGGCTGGACGATGCTCATTTCCCCCGTGCTTTGCAACACCCATTTACAAGTGTCAAGTGTGGAAAACCCCCTTACTCGTGTTTGCTATTGTTACTGCATCCCCCTTTGGATAATCAGCTGCATTTACAAGCAGGTGCTTTACAAATACTTCGGGAGAGGAGACGGGAGAAGATACCCCTTTCACTCCCACTGATTGTTTGCACTCCTGTTTTGACAGAGATGCATCTACACAGGTACAAAAGAAACGTGTTTTGTGGAGGAAAGCATACATAAACATTTCTCGGGCGTTTACAGGGATTTTGAGCAAGCACTCCACATCAAAGCTTGGGAGCGAAAAGGTTAACATAGATTCACATTTGTTGCATTTTAAAGCAAGAATTTTATAGATATTTTTTTTTCTCTTTCAAGAAAGATAGCCACCCTCGCATTTTTTCACGTCTAACCCTCCTTGGAGGACGATATTCAAAATGTTCTGAAATTGATTTTTAGGTATACGTAAGCGTTGGGCTCTGTAAAATAAGTCTGTCAAATTTACGGAAAAAACTGTCAGCCAGGATGCGAGTTTATTTCCGTATATTTTACAGAAGTCTACCGTAATTTTTTATAGATTTTCAATTTATTTTTACAGAAATCTTCGGTATACAGATGATACTGGATGACAGTTTTTTTCCGTAAATTCGGCAGACTTTTTTTACAGTGTATTTTACATTGTAAAGTTTATGCATATCTCTTTTTATCTTTGAGTTCATGCTGAGTTGGGAAAAGATTGTTTTGGCTCCCTGGTTCCCCCCCCCCCCCCCCACTCCACACACTCTCAAAAATTATTTCTTCCATTCACGGAAAATTTTCTGGCAGTAGTGCTGCCGGAATACCTCCGTTATTTGGAAAATTTCCGATCCATTTTGCTCCTGTCAATTGGAGAAACTTCTTCAGAGTCAATGAAATTTTTTCTTCTGTAGATTTTCGGGAAGGATTCTCAGAAATAATACGTTTTCACAGTGGCGGCTCGTGGGTTACTTAAATGGAGGTTCACAAAATTAATTTCGAAAATTAAATAGGCAGGTACGACGCACCTAGCAAGCTAAATTTACATTTGCAATTCCAGCAGTTAAAGAAAAACAATGTACGCAACTGAAAGAAAATAGGTCATCTTGGGTCTTATGTTAAGATAAGTTTTAGCAAAGGCGTTGTCTTGATTTTTTTAATTTCAATTTTTTATTTCAAAGGATAATATTAAAATGAATTGCTGTTGCTTTAGCTCTGAAACACTTCTTTGACTCTCAAACTTAATTATTTACATTAGTCTGCAAAAAAATACTGTAGTGAAAAGTGATATAAATAAAGAAAATAATAAGAAAATAAAATAAAGACTAATTAACTAACCGAAAGTAACAAACCAAGGAAAAAGCCTGGAGAGATAACCCGGGAAAAAAATGGCCCGTGTGAACATTGAAAATGTGCGAGTGGAATGATATCAGCAGCGCCGTACTTCTTTCCAACTGTCTCCGCTTCTGTTCTCAGAGAGCAGCCCAGAAGGGAATTTTCCCGTTCGCACGTGCGATCGATTAAATACTGTGCTGTAGTAACCTCCACTACAGTGGGTTATCTATAAGCGTATTTAATAATAGTGAGGAGAGGGGGGGGGAAGAGTAAAACTCACGTTCTAAATTCCCAAAAATCCAGAAGTGTACTTAATATTTGTTTTAAATATAATTTGTTAATGCGTTTATTTTTTATTTTTCCGTTTGGGGGTTCCCGTGCTCATGTGCTCAAATGGAGGAGCCGCCACTGCCTAATATAAAAGAGTCAAAACTTAACACTTTTTAATTTTTGAAAAAAATTCCTTAATAGACGACCCGCAGTCTCCCCCGCACCCAAGCCTACTCGAATTTCGCATTCATGAAAATACATATTTCAAGCGAGAAATTCTCATTTTAGTGACTGCGTGTATTGCATGCGCGGAATTTGAGTACACGGCACGTAGAACACGTCCATAGCATCAAATTTCGTTGCTTTAAACAGCCATTTGAGAACGGACAGACAGACAAATCGAAATGAAAAACGCTTTACGATGATCGGAGAAGCCGAAAACGTCTAAGATTTTGGAACAGAGATAACAAAAACGATCAGCAAGACTTTGTGATGATCAAGACAAGTTTGACTGAGAGTTTCAGTCCAAAACTTACAACAAATTCATTTTTTTCATTTTTTGTCTCTGGGATCACCACTATGGACGGCGGCCCCGTCTCGATTATGCACCCCCCCCGTTAGATTTCAGGCTATCGACGCCCATGAACACGATAATTCCGCCCTTACAGAGGCACAACTTACATTTTCAAACTGTTTTTAACCCTTTGAGGCGCAACCCTTTCCCAATGCTGGAAAAAGGGCAGCCGTTGCCATCGCTCGACTTAACTACCAGCAAGATGGCGGACGATCGAAACGTTCATCGCGTGACACAGATCCTAGAGAGCGCCAGGTTTGTTTGTGGCACGCGAGCGTGGTCGTCCGTCTGTGGTAGTTAAGTCGAGCGATGGCAACGGCTGCCCTTTTTCCAGCATTGGGCAATCTATCCAGCTGTTCTCGCATTCTTCCATTTTTCAGCAGATGTCAGTGCTGTTAAAAATAATCGTGACCATTTTTTTACGGGAAATGACGTGCTAAAAAGTAAAGGATTCTCGTGGAGCTATGTCACCCGCAACTATTTTTATAGAAATCCAATCTATTCTTCGTGACTGGCAACAGTCAAAACGTTAGAGTTGGGTGTTCCCAGAACGGGATCACTGCGCCTTAAAGGGTTAAATCGTAAGCGGCGAAAACAATTTTTGTCAATTTCTCTAAGACCCATGAAGGGTTAAAAATCAGACTATTGATTGTGTTTAACTGCGCGTGAAAATTTGATTCAATCATTATTTTTATTTCGGCTGTCCCGTCAGAGCTTACTTTTTTCATTTTCTTAATAAGAACTTCTGCATATAAAATTCTCCATTTGTAAAAACGTCACGTATTTCATTATCCCAGTTTGAAATAAAGAGAGGAAAATTAAAAAAAATTGGATTCAATTTTGTCTGTCAATTCTGACGTGACATTTTGAAGGATTGATTTCAAGAATTATAGCGGCTCAAATCGATAAGATTAAAAAGAGAAAATGGAATTTGACACCATATTTTAATTCTTATCTGCTCTTTTTTTTTTAAATCACGAAAATATATACAATGTTTCAATCCGGTGACATATTGACAAGTTAGCGCGTCACATATTTTTAAAAATTAAATAGGTCGCGAATTTTAGCGTGACTTTTCTTTCTCTCTCTCTCTCTTTTTTTTAATGCATTTTTCAATTGAATGCATCAGAGAAAAAAGAATTCTGTAATGAAACCAAGACGAAAAAGTAGGGATGGACGCGATACGGAAAATAGGCTTTGTCTCGTTTCGCAAAAATTCCTGTGTGCAACAAAATGAGTCTGTCCGGTCCAGGCCTTAATTTCTAGCAAAAAAAAAGCCCTAATATTCTCTTAGGGTTTATGTTCATACTCAGTAGTGTATAGTGTAAACCCCCCAACCCCTGCAAAACGAGAATTGGTAGCGCATTCTATTAAAAATACACTCATGTCCATAAATTAAGGATAATTCAGAATCACACAGAAATTGATCTCTAAAATAAAAATTTCACCTGTGGAATGATCACACACATCTTGAAGAAAAATGTGCAAATTACAGGAAACCACCAGATGGCGTGGATGGTACGTCACAATGACGAGAGTGTAAGAGAGGGGTATATAAGGAATGGTGGCAAAGAAGTAAAATTGTTCACAAGCGCTGTGAAAGCCTTTCAGTGCAAAAACCGCATAGTTATGGCACAAAGGAGGCATTTGGATGATGTTTTACGTGGCAGAATTATCGGACGACTGGAATGTGGACGTACCCAGCTGGAAGTATCCGAGGAACTTGGAATCGCCCAGAGTGTCATCTCCAGGCTTTGGCAACGATTCCAAGATGATGGTAATGTGAGTAGACGTTACAGCACAGGTCGCCCCGAGTTACAACGCCGAATGAGGACCGCTATTTGGCAGTTACTGCCAAAAGAAACAGACGGAGTACAGCATCAGACCTGTCTCGTCAGCTCTCTTCAGCTACCGGTACGACAGTTTCAAGCAGACGTGTACGACGCTTAGGGCACATTGGTCTATATGCTCGTAGGCCTGTCAGATGTGTTCCACTTACCGCAACTCACTGTCGCCTGCGATTAACCTGGAGTAGAGAGCATGCATTGTGGACACCGCAACAGTGGTCTTGTGTGATGTTTTCCGACGAGTCCAGGTTTAGTTTGGAGTCTGATTCTCGCCGGACATTCATCTGGAGAGCGCCAGGTACCCGTTACCACCAAGAGAACACCATTGAAAGACACCGTTACGGTGGTGCAGGATGGCTCGTTTGGGGAGGAATTATTCTTGGTTCCAGAACTGACCTGCATGTTCAGAGTGTAACGATGACAGGCCACATCTATCGGGATGTCATTCTGGAACAACATGTACGTTTGTTTCGGGGCGCCATGGGTGCTGAATTTGTGTTTATGGATGACAACGCCCGTCCTCACCGTGCAAACATTGTAGACGAATGCCTTCAATCGGAGGATATCACCCGTATGCATTGGCCAGCATACTCACCGGACTTGAATCCAATAGAGCATGTGTGGGATATGCTTGGCCGACGAATTGCAGCCCGTCAACCCCCTCCCACCTGTCTACTGAAACTTCGGAGTGCATTGCTTGATGAGTGGTGTCCTGGCTTGATATTCCCCAAGATCAGATTGATCATTTGATACTCAGCATGCCTAGGCGTTGTCAGGCCTCTATTGCATCGTCCGGGAGACATACTCCGTATTAACCATCCTACTAACCATGTTATACTGTTTTTTGTAAATAAGTTCTTTTTTGAAATTTGGTTAAGGGAGTAAAACTTCCAATTTTTATTAATTATGTCAAACATATAGCATCTTTTTTGCTCTTTACTTTTTGCTTAATAAATAGACTTTACAAATAAGTCAAATTTGTTTTGCTTCTTTCTCTTTCTTTGCCTGAACTTCATTATCCTTAATTTATGGACATGAGTGTATTTTCCCGTGCAATAGAATCCTACTAATAGTTACGCTGTCTCTGACTCACTCTGTAACCATTCCGGGAAACTACTTCAAAAATATTTGACCGCCATGACTTCAAAAAGATTTTCAAAAAAAAGTAGAAAAAGCGTAGTAGCATCTACACCGTTTATACGATCCGCTTGAAATTTTCCGTAATTATGTATAAAACTATAAAAAACGATCTGCGCTAAAAATCTGAAAATCCACCGTTTTCTTCATTTTTAAGCGATTTTTTGCTGTTTTTAGCTCTCTTTTATTCCCGGGAATAAAAAAGTAAATCATTTGCCTGACAAAATGAGCTGTTGCAATCGATAGGACGTTCTATTCATCACGGTCATCATGCATTGAAAGAAAAGTGTGATTCCTATTTGTTTATAATTGTTTTCCCAGATTACATAGGTTTTTTTTTGTGTGTTTTTTTTTTCCATAAATAAATCGTCTGCATGGATACAAGAAATGCTGTGTAGGCAAAACGAAATCGTTCGAATGCCCCAAACGTTTCCGCGAATTCCTGGAAGAGCATGAAATTCGATTTGGGTATAAATAATAAAAATTGAGTAGGAAATTATTTATTTTAGTAGACCAAGATTAAATAAATTGAGTGTAGATATGCTTTCGTCAAATGTTTTTTCTCTTTTTTTTCTAGCACCCGTTGTAATTGCCTCTACAACGGGCTTTGACTTCTAGTTAGACATATTTTCATTATTTCCCAGAACAGTGAACTGAAATTAAAATAGTCTGAAACGAGCATGAAGAAATCTAAACAGTCCACAGCAGACGACCCAAAACATCGAGGTCTGAGGGCTCTCACTGGTTCGATGCAAAAGGAGTCCTATGTTGTTATAGGATTAAGGCCAATAATCTACGCAAGGGAGCTAGGCCGGGGGCTGATATTGCCCCCCGTGGGGATCTTTCTAGGGGTCCTAACCAGTATTTACGCTAAGTTTTGGAGAAAATTACGGAAAACTCCGAACGGTTACGTCGACGGACGCAACCTGGTTTCGAACCAGACATCTTCCGTCTCCCAGTTCAGTGAGCAATGCACTATGCCACTGGTGGGGAGAAAAAAAAAAAGAGTCCTAACGGGTCTGTCCGCATCAAATCGGTTTATCGGTTTTGTGTGTAAAACGGAAAAAAATGTTGAATCGGTGTACTGGTGCTTTCCGGAGCACAATATTCATGAGCTCCGATGGGATTTACCTAATATGTCAAAATTCCCTCTGGAAAAAAGAAGTCTAGGAGCTGAGTTCCGGTGAGTTCCTTTGCCAATTAAGCCCTGGTCTCGTCGCGCATGAAATTGCAAATCTCTGTCTCATCTTGCATCCACCCCTAAAGGAAACGATGTACCTGACGGACAAACTTTCTTATGCACAATTAATTTTCTGTAAAAATTATATAAAGAATAACGTACGTTTTTCAAACATTACAGAGCTCAGGCTTTGGATGCTCGTGTTTGGCCTTCCATATATAACGGGCATCGGTTATTACGAAATTCATACAATTTAATCTCGCCAACTGCACCATATATCCCTATTGAAATTGACGCATGGAACATTTATAGTTCTTTCTTTCCAACTTAAGTTCCATTATTTCAAACAAAACGAAATTGATGTATGTTATACGTTATTCTTAAACAAGTTGGTATAATAACTTTATTGGTATATGCAGTAAATAAATAAATAAATAAAATCAGATATAAGAATTCTAAAACATTTAGAACTTATGCTCTTAAAGAAAAAATTAAAATATTTCAGTTCTACAAATATTAGAAATTAAAAAGTGAGATTATATACATAAGATTTATTCAGAAGAAAATATTTTTTCCGTTTCTTCTGCCTAAAATTACTCCTAAAATTACTCGTAAAATTGGTTCTGGGAAAAAAATGGTTATTATGTTAGGAGACATTGCTTAAAATTTTTAATCATTTTTAATTAATTCATGAAGAATTTTTAATCATTATCACGTAGAATAAATTTATAAATTTTACATAAATTGCAGTTATTTTTATAAAACAAAATGTAACTTTAATTTCCTTCATCAAAATTTTCGAGTATTTTGCAATAGACTGAATTCGATAATTTCGTCTTTTAAAAAATTACATTATGAAGCTGTTATTAATTTCAAGTTGGCTAAACTTTGGTCCTTGCTGAAACACATCAAAACCCGCTTTTGTTATAATTTAGAATTCGATGTCACTAAAATAGCAATTTATATACTTTGAAGCCCATATACTAAACAATAACCCTTGAAAGTCATTATAAATCCATGTATTTGTGTGTTGTACAATTTTTGTTGATTTCTGAAAAGTTGTGATTTTGTGGTTTAAATGGTATCCGATTTGTAGGTAGGGTTATCAAAATTATGACGCATGGTGCATGGTTTTCACCGGATTTTTTGTAATATTTTATTTCAAGTAATTATAATTTAAATAGAATGTGTGTACTAAAGCAATGAGTTTAAAAAAAAAGTTGTAAAAGATATTTGACAACAACAACAACAACAAAAAACTTTGTGTAAAAAATATAACTAAGAAATTGGTATTTTCTAATATGATTACTTCAGAATTTAAATAGTTACTCCATTATTACTTTTGAATATCGTGAAACATTTTTTTTTACATTACACTCTAAAAATAAAAAAAATTTAGATTAATTGAGTTTCATTTGCCTCTGGGAAGACCGGAGGGGGGGGGGGAAGCAAGAATGCAAATTATCCAACCTTAGATCTCTTTTGTAAAATATTTGCCGTAAGAAAGAACACACACACACACACAAAAAAAAAAAAAAAAAAAAAAAAAAAACCAAGGAACTTCTATTGTAAACTTCATTTGTTCATGTAGTTCTATTGTAAACTTCAAAGCAGTGATCCTGTTTACTAAAAATGCCAATTTCGTATACATTTGTGGTTTGTATTAATGTAAAATTTGAAATAAATGAAAGTGTAAATTAGATAAAAAACCAGTGGTTCTTCATTTAATTATAAATTATGTATAAATATATCAAGTTTATACAGGCATCCAGATGTAGTCGAAAAAATGTAGATACTGAAAAGATAGCAATAGCAAAACAAAATCTGTATGCTGTTTAATTTTTTTTAAGAAACATATTTGTATTTTGTCACAAACCAAGATTTAATGGTATGAATCAAAATATTTAATACTTTACCTTTTTAATACTTTACCTTTTTGATAATTTATATTTCATTGCAAATTATGTATGCATATAACTCTATAATCAATTGTAGTTTTTAATAATAAAGAAAGTTTTATACAAAAATTTATTATTTGCTGTATCATAAATAAAAAGCAGTTTTTTAGCAACTTTTTCCAGGACCAATTTTTGATGTCACACAACTCTGTTTGGAGGGGGTACATAGACACTTCTTAATTAGAGGATCACAACGCAAAATTAATAGAAATAAGTAAAGCGTAAAAAGATATATAAAACATTACCTTTTCGTCGCGTGTTAATAGCACTTTTCCATAGTATAAGGGAAATAAAATTCCTTTTAATTCAACTTTAATGATTAAATGGGGGAAAACTTCTCAAAGGGAATTCCGTATACGTCTTTTGTGTAAGTAGAATAATCTTAGCTCCCATCGTTCATGTACTGTGGAGTAGAGCTACAATTTGTCTACGCGAATCGGATATTACGCGAATTTTTCATAAGCAACGTACTAACGCGAACTCCTCGCCTTCATCACGCGATTTTACGCCGATTGTAAGAAGCGCCAACAGAAACACGGCGTACAAAAGTATTTTTTACAGTACAGTTATTATTACAGAATTGTGTCGTATTTAGTAATTAGTATTAATACAGAACAGTACAATAATAATAATAACTGTACAATAGAGTATATTATCATTGCTGCACTTTATTTTTATGACTGCATACTGCACGTGCAGTACAGTAGTTAATATCTCTTTCTCTCCTACTCGTCATACAATTTGCGCATTTACAATACTGTACAGTAGTGCAGTATTATGTACAACAACATTGCCTTTTCTTAAAATTTTACTTTGTTTATTCGTTACTTTACGTGGGAAAAGTTCTCTTTGTGGTTTCTAAATTTTTCCTATTCTTACAATGTTAAAACAACCCGTTTAAAAAGTTTCGTTCCCAACACTTTCCCGCTTAAAAAGTTTTCTTTTCACTTCTAAGTTTACTTTCAGAGCGTGTTTACATGAGCCTTCAGGGTGTTTTTAGTTTTGTTTTTTCAATTTCTTACTACTGTTTGTAAGAATCAATGTTTAGGACTGAAAACGATTGTATTGGCCAGTGAAATGCTAACAGTGGATGAAATTCGCGAGGTTACAGAAAATTATGAAATGAATGAAACTGAATAAGAGTTTGTGGAATTTCTTAGTTTGCCGGATGCTTTAATAATACTAGAAATGTTCCGTCGTTTTACCAAAAGCGTTGAAGATGTGAAAGAATTTTTTTTTAAACGAAAGACCAATTAAAGATTGCCGATTTAAAAAAAAAAAAAAACTAAACGGATTTTTTTTTCTGTAAAATGGATATCAATAATGCTTAAAGCGAATATTTCTTTAAGATTTAATATAGAATAGTTAATTATATTGTTTTACCTTATTAAGTAATGTTTTAAGTGTGCAAAACAATTTACATAAGTACTTATAAACTTCACATTACTTATATAATATTTTAATAATGTCAAAAGATATTTCTTCAATATTTATACTGATATTACTTTATTTGTTTTTCAAAAAATTAGTCTGCCGTTTAAGAAGTTTTCCCGTTTAAGTTTTTGCCCTCCATACCACTGGAAAACTTCGTACGCGGGTTTTACTGTATACATAGTTAGGAAATGGCAAAAAACAGTTTGAGGGGTGTTTATATAAAAGTGTCTACGTAACTGTGTATTTCAAAAAGTGGTAGTCTATCCCACAAATCTAAATTTTCACTTACGCGAGGTATCTTGGAACGCGCCCCTCGCGTAAATCGAGACTCCACTGTAATACTATATTTAACTGTAGTATTTAATAGTAAAGAAAATTATATATAGAAATCTATAGTTTGCTGCACCATAAAGAAAAGGTAGCTTTTTGGCGGCTTTTACCGGTAAAAACGTGGTCTTTACTTCAAGTTGAAAACCAGTTTTTGTTGTAAAGAATCCAACCTTGCTTGTGGGCGAGTGATATTTATACACTACTTAATAAGAGGATCACAATACAAAGTTAATAGAAACAAGATGTACATAAAAACACATCGTCGTTCTCAAACCAATATTTGCTATCAGTAAAATGTTTATTTATTATTATCAGTATTTATTAGCCGTTATTATTTGCAGGGGCCAATTTGCCGAGTTGGAGGGGGGCTGGGAAAAAGCTTGATTGACCCCTCCCCCCCCTCTTTCGAAAACTTTTTTTTCAAAATTTACAAATTCTTAAACGCAAAGAACAGTTTGGGGGCCAGGGCGCTTGCCCCGAATGCCCTCCCGGAAATTAGGCCCTGATTATATGACTATATTCAGGCTGATGAACATAGCACATTTTTACTTTCCGAACATGTACCATGTAAGGAAAGTATTGTAATCATGAAAAAATTCGACTTCGAGATTTTGGTGTTTTTACACGTTTTGAGGGCTTCTGAATCCATTTATGCTATTTTTACGAGATGTATGTATGTATGTGTGTATGTGTGTGTGTGTGTGTGTATGTGTGTTTGTGTGTATGTGTGTTTGTGAGTATGTGAGTGAACACGATAGCTCCTGAACGGAGCATTCGATTGAGCTCAAATTGGATATATATGTCATAAACCACCGTCGCAAGACCGGTATTGATTTTGGTGTGTATAGGACTTATAGTTCTCCTAAAGGGCTACGACAAAACTTTCTTTTATGTTATGGCATAATGGCATATGGGGAGAAATTCTTGAAAGTGCGCAAGCGTTTAAACGGTGCATTCGATTGAGTTTCAATTTGGTATATGTGTTTGAATTATTCATCGATTAAAATTTATTTAAGTGCTTGGTAATGATCTTAATCGTAAGTGTTCGGAAAGTCGAGTGGAGTCACTCCAGATTTTTTTTAGAAGCTACAGTTCACCGTATAATGGTTTGAATCACATTGCAGTCGTTTTATACGAAAATTTGGTTAATTAACTAATCATAATACTAATAGTTAAACTGTCGAAATCTCCGAAAAGTGCACATAGCAGATATGACAACGAGGATATGTAAAACAAGTCCTCTCAAGTTTGAAATTAATAGCCCCTTTGCATTAGTACAAGGAAAATAAAATTCCTGTAATTAAACTTTATTGATTAAGCGGGGGAAAATTTCCTTCACGGTATTCCAATATACGCCATCTTTTATCTAAGAGGTATAATATTGGCTCCCATCGTTCATATGCGAATTAATATGCATCCAGAATACGTCCGGTTTTCTTGCTCCATTTCCTTTCCCCATCAAAAAATATGAAAACACACTGATGAAAACCAAAGATATGTTAAAAAATAAAAATATTAGAAATAAACCCGCTTTGCTCAAATTAACGCACACACACACAAAATAATAATAATAATAATAATTAAAACTTAGATAAATCGAACGATCTTGTCGTAATAACTTCCGCAGACAGAGAAACCAGACAAAACACTGACTATACCGAATATATGCTATATCCTTATCAAAAAGGTTTCACTATTTTTTAAGTGCGACTGCATTTCTTTTGTCTTCGGACTTCACTGCATTGTTAGTCACCTGTGATTGCTGGGTTTTTTTTTTTTTTCCCCTCCTATTTACTCCAGCAAAAATTGCCGTAATTGCAGGTAATTAATTTATCCCTAGCAACAGGCAGCGCAAGGATATATGGCAAAGTGAACGGCTTCCCGTTTTACCGACGTGTATTATTAATTAGAGTGCTATCAGAAAAGAACGCATTTTTCGCTTAGTGTGAAATTGGTCAGCCGGGTGTCCCGCACGCATCTTGTCATTATAAGATTGGCTGGATGTCAAAATACTGCGATTTTTAAAGCTGATCTTTGGAGAAGGAAAAAAATAAAAATCTTTGAACGTGAGAGAGCATATACAAGGCATCTCATAACTAATGGCACAAAATTTAACCTTTAAATGCACAGCGATGTAGCTCTGCATCGTATATTTAAAGCCCGTTCACTGCCAGAGCCAAAAATATTAGAGTACAAGCCAAATTTGTTATGTCAGTTTCACTTATAAAACATATACTTTTTTATAATAAATGATTATGCCGTGACTAATTAAAATTATACATAGATCTATCGAACTGTGTTTATCGAAAAATTAATTGGTTATTCACAAAACTGATATAGAAAATTTAGCTTACACTCATGGCTATCAAGCGCTATCACATGATCGACAGCGACAGGGTTTTAACCCATTTGTGCCTGGGTATTTTTGCGAATTTCTTCGATTTTTACTGATAACTGAAATAATAGATAAATTTCTGATGTCAACTTCTTGAACAAGGGATGATTTCTTTTAAAATCATTATGCATAAAAATCGAAATATCAACATCCTACTTGGTCATGTTAAAATATTTTGTAGAGTTGAGGCTTAATACTCATGAATAAAGGGTAGGAAAAATAAATAACGTTTTCGACTAATAGTGAAAATGCCGTCCCAAAAAAGGGACACTAGGCATAAATGGGTTAAATTCCTGCATTTGAAGGTTGAGTTAGGGCACTTAATAAGGAATAAAATTTACTACCAATGTGGTGTCGGAAACGTCGTAGCTGTTACTAATCGCTTTGGAACAAGTGCTGAAACGCAGTGAAAGTGTATTTTAACACGTGACTAAAATGGATAGTTTAAAAATTCTATTCCAATTCATGGGCGAAATTTTTGGAGACAAGCCCATAATTTGTCCAAATTTGGTTAAGAAATTGGACGACCACTTCAACAACATTCTTCCTAAAGTGATTATTAACAGGGAAGTGAAAACGGCTTTTTTTTTACCCCACATTGCTGTGTGATTTAGTCTTCTTATTATATTCCCGTTCAATTTCGTAACAATTGTTATGGGACAACCTGTATAAATTCCCTCGCAACAGATGCATATTTAAAGCATATCCAGTATGGACAGACAGACGGATAACCAGAAATCATAAAACTATTTTCAACTTCATTGGAAAGTATTAAAAGTGGCCACTTCTATTACAAAAAGAACTTTTATATTTAAGGTTTTAATTTACAAAAATTAAGATACCGCATCCTTTTTTTTTTTTTTTTTTTTTGTAAAATTTGTATTTAAATAAAAACCGTTAGACTCTGCTTGAAAAAAAATTTTTTTAGCTCACTTAACATTTTTAAGTTGGCACCCCTGACTGTAAACACATTTTACAATAATAATATACAGGGAAAATATTCTGAAAAACCTTCTAAATATAGAAAAAGAACTACGTAAGGGAAAAATATGACCAGTTTTTAAAAATCGTTTCTGATCAGGTTAGGTTATTGTTAAACAAGCGATTACTTTTTTCTTTTATTAAGGTAAAACTTATCTAACCAGTAATTTTCCCCCCAATCTACGAGCAACTCATTCTTTAAAACAACAAAACGAGTCAATCATATTGTGGAGCAACAACTTAACGAGAAAAGCTTGCAGAAAAGTGCTTTTTTTTTTTTTTTTTTTTTAAGAGGACATTTTCTTAGTTTTAGTCCTTACCTCATGCAACTTCAGGTCCCTGGAAAACAATCGGCTCGGAAGAAAAACTACAGGGAAATAATTATTTAGAGCAACACACATAAAAAAAGGGGGAGAGTCAAGACTCTCTTATAAAACGTTCGATTAAAAAAAATGGCGACAGCAGAAAAAAGAAAGAATGTGTATTTTTATTACAAACCGCAGACGATAAACACACAACAATGTAACTCTCTTTTTTTATACGTTGTAGTGGCAACGTAGCAAATCATGGAGTCAATTCATTTCCCTGAACATATCAATCGGTTGACAGGAGAGATTCAGGTATACAAAACAATAAATAGAACATGCAGAAGAAGGAGAATTTGCTAGGGGAAAAAAATGTATTTTCGGACGTTAGCAGGCAAATTCGATAGCTTATCGGTTATGCTTGTGTTGAGATGCATTGACATCTGATATGAATAACAGAGAATTGATATTGTCTGTTTTTCGAATTACTTTTACCGATATTGTGATGGATGAAAAATGAATAAAAAAGTGTTAAACTCTCCGAACAATGTAATTTGAATTCATATTTCCCTCTTCCTGGGAAATAAGCATGTTTTATTACGTGATAATAAATATCGATATTCATACGAATCGTTCCTACAAAAATTATGAAGTACTGTTAGTATTCTTTCTCATGTATACTAAAAAAAATTTGTTAGAGGTGCTTTGCATATCAATATTAATATTCATGCAAAATTCATACAAGCTCTGAATGTTGTTACCCTTAAGTACAGTAAAAAAAAAAAGAGTTTGTAAAAATTGCCTTATTCTCAATGTATATAAATATTAATATTCCAGCAATTCATTCAAACAGAATTCACGCAAGTTTAATTTGTTGTTCTATAATACTTGTATTCGCTTTTGACACAGTGAATTTACTGAGCACAATAAAGCTTTAAAAAGTGAAATAAATAAATAAAATATGTGTTTTTTTGTATAAATATACTGTATCAAAAAATGAATTCCGTGTTATTTATACCACTAGACTGATATTAATTTCAAATCTCGAAAATGTGTCGACAACTAAGAAATTCATAGTTTTCAATTTTCAAAATATATATTTTTTTCAATGTTTGGATTCTGTAATTTTATTTTTTGTATTCTGCAGACTGCATTCTTAAATTTCATAAGCCTTTCTTTCTGCTTAACTTAAATTGCGAAATTCGAATGAGACATGAAATACAAATAGGGCCGACACATTATACACTTCCAGTATAAATAGCACTACTACACTATCTGGCCAAAAGTATCCGGACACCCAGTGGTATGGACTTTTAGCGCTCTGAGGCACATATTAATATGATATTGGTCCCCTTTTTGCATCGATGACAGCCTGCACACGTCTGGCAATACTTTCCACCAGTTTTTGATAGGTGGCCATAGGAATTGACTTGCAGGCGTCCATCACAGCTGAAGTGAGTGCTTGCAGTGGGGCTGGTCGATTTGGCGGGCTACGTAATATGCGCTCTAATTCGTCCCAAAGGTGCTCCATGGAATTTAGAACGGGGCTCTGAGAAGGCCAGTCCAGTTCTTGAACGCTCATTTTGTCAAATCACGTCTGCGCAAGCCTCTATGTGTTAATGGAGGAGTTATCCTGCTGGAAGAGAAATGGACCTTCCCCGAAATATTGCCGCAGAGTTGGGAGTGCAACATTGTCCAGAATGTCCACATACATCCCAGAGTTCATGTTTCCAAACACAGGAACTAACGGAATTGGTCAAACCACGAGAAACGCCCCCCACCATTATACTGCCACCACTAAACTTAACAGTCGGCACAATTCAGTCACGCAAAAAACGCTCGCCGGGCATCCGCCAAACTCAGACGCGTCCCTCTGGCTGCCAGTCTGTGAAGCGAGATTCATTACTCCAAAGAACAGTTTTCCCACATGTTCACAGTCCAATGACGGTGATCTCTGCACCATTGCAATCGAAGCTTCGCATTCTGTGGAGTGATAATCGGCTTGTGAGCGGCTGCACGACCATGGAATCCCAAATTGTTTAACTCTCGACCATGTCTCACTGGGATATATACAGGCTGTCCAAAAAGCTCCGTTTTTCCGTACGAATAAATTTTCGCTTCTTCGCCGATTTGTCGCTTTTACCCAACGAATCACTGTTGCCATCTCTGCCGGAGAAAATATGCCTAAAATCAAAGCTAAAAGTATCCAGGAATGGATAACAATGGCCGCATTCGTAAACCCCAAGCGAGTTGCACTCGTGCAACGAGTTTATCGTTTACGAATTCGGCCAATGTTATCCATTCCTGGATACTTTTAGCTTTGATTTTAGGCATATTTTCTCCGGCAGAGATGGCAACAGTGATTCGTTGGGTAAAAGCGACAAATCGGCGAAGAATCGAAAATTTTCTCGTACGCAAAATCCCATAGGAGAAACTGGTTTTCGGACAGCCTGTATTTATCCAAGTGAGCCTTGTCTCGACGAACAGTCCTGCTGCTAACACTAACGCCTGATGAACTTTGGAACTCCGGAGATACTTCCACTAACGAGGACTTGCGATTGTTTTTCACTACCCTTTTCAGAGTTCTGCGGCTGCGTTCTCTGAGTTTTTTCGGCCTACTACTCCGCTTTTCTGTAGTTTCACTGCCTCGACGTTTCCACTTCACAATTACATCACTCACAGTGGATTTAGGCCTCTGTAGAATGTCGGCAATCTCACGAATGAATTTCCCACAAAGATGGCATCCCACTATACTGCCATGATCGAACTCACAAAGCTCCTTTGGCTTACTCATTGCTTCACAAACGCATACATACAACCTGACGAACCACTATCCAACACTTTCATAGCTTTCGATTACGCGTCAAATCGCGTCACCCTCCAAAACCCCTTTTTTAGAGGGTGTCCGGATACTTTTGGCCAGACAGTGTATAATAACATATTAAGCATTTAAAATAACTTCAGCATTTTCTTATTAAATTTTAATTCAAAAAGTTAAACTGAAAAGAAATGCTCATAAAAATTGCCAGAAACTTTCTTCTCTGCAACAGAGATACACGTCGGTGTATTTTTATAAAAAAAAAAATATTTAAAGTTACGTAAAATTATAGTGTTGTAAATTCAAAGTTATTATATGACACCGATTTTATCACTTGATATATTCACAGTGTTTGTATAAAACTGAGTGAATCATTTAAAAATCCTAAAATGTCAAGATTTTTCCAAAAACAGCCACATACAATTTTTTAAATACCTTTTTTTTAAAATCAGCAGAATGAAATACAAGTACAGTGTACTCTCGAGTATTCATGCTCATTCAGGTCTCAAAAAATAAAATAAACTATAAATTAAATTTAAAGAATAAATTAAAGAGAAGCATTCTCGTGTTTATTGTACATATAAAATCCATGATGTGGTAATAGCCAAAAAATCTCGCCAAGCTTGGCAGGAATGTATCGCCACCGCTGATTCGTTTTAAATTCACAAAATCTAGAAGTGTGCGTAATAATATTTGTTTTAAATTTAATTTGAAAATATGTTTATTCTTTATTTTTTCCTCTGGGGGTTCACGCGCTCATGTGCTCAAATGGAGGAGCCGCCACTGGTCGGACAACAGAGTTTTCCAACCCTGGAGCCATGGGCGCCGGCAGCATAGGGCAAGGGGCCCCTGGAGTTTTGTATGCAGTGTTTTCCCTTGCTTTTTTGCTCTTTCCAACATGGTAACCATACGTTGAAGTAGTCTTTGCCCCCCCCCCTGGGAAATATTCTGCTGGCGCCCATGCCTGGATCACATTGCAAAATTTGATTGCACGGCAAGGAGAGCAGTTACGTCTTTCAATAAGGCTTTTAAATTTAGGAAACGCTACAGGCATCACAGAACTTTCGAACACCTTTAAAACAAAATCAGTAATGTTAAGCACTCAATAATAATAATAATAATAATAATAATAATAATGCTTCTTCACCAAATGCACTATACTTTTAAATTAGCAGCAAACCATATACGTCTCATTTAGCTTTCCGAAAAAATTCTTAAAGGCAAAATTCGCCTTAAAAATGAATCCAAGAGTCGAACATATCGGCAACTGTTGCAAAATTCCACAAAAATTTTCTCCTGAGCGTTTTGTAACTTTTCTAGGTGGTTCATTGTGAGCCATCGTGCATAGTGCAGCTTGTAAAGAGACATTCTAAATTTTTTAGGATCTCCCCCATAATTAGGTCTTTAAAAAGCTGCTCAAAAGTTGCATCATTTTTTAAAAGAACAACCTTAATGCGTTTAATTATCGATGACATTAAAATGCAAAATTTTGCTAATCGGCTGAGTTTTTTCTGGATTCGTTGAAAAATTCGAAACTAAGTTTAATTTGTTGGTATATTCATTAAAATTTATATTTGTATTTTAATGTATTTACATATGTAATTTAAAGCAACTCTATATGAGACTTTTTCTTTAAATTCATAAAACAAAGTGAGTTAAGTTTGTCGTTTTTGTGTTCGTGATAGGATAAAACAGCTATGCATCGATTATAATTTAAAAAAAAAATGGAATGTGTCTTGAATCGTGTATTAAAAGTACACGGAAAGCAATAGTGGACTAACAAATATAATTTCAACTCTGTACAACTTTCTCGATAGTATAGATTGATAACAGCCTTCGAATTTTTTTAAATATATAATAGAAAACTTTACAAATTTCAAAATGCAAACAATACTTTGCAGATAACGCCATAGAAATACTTCAACAACTTCTAAAATAAATAAACAACAATAAAATAAAACATTGCGTACAATGTTCTCTTACAATTACCCGCTTACAATGGCATCGACGCAGCAAATGCCTGTAGCATGCATAATTCATGATGTTTATTCATTCATTTGATAACATTTAAACAAAAAAAGGCACAAAGCTTAAAAGATAATTATTTGAGATTAATTTTAAAATACAAAAGCACGTAAAAATGTGTTTATACAATACCGGCAACTTTCTCCCTTTAAAAAAACACACATACACATGAAATCAAAGCAAGAGATGGTCAGTCAAGTCGAGACCTATAGTTAAACAAAATCGACTTCCGATATTACTTTCTCCCCCAC
The DNA here is from genome assembly GCA_038373885.1 of Cheiracanthium punctorium. Lineage (NCBI taxonomy): Eukaryota > Metazoa > Arthropoda > Arachnida > Araneae > Cheiracanthiidae > Cheiracanthium > Cheiracanthium punctorium. Next base: position 506,388 of record JAWZYV010007565.1, on the reverse strand, counting down.
CCCCCAGCCCCCCACACACATTTCCACATGAATATTTATATTTGAAGGAAAAACTGCGCGAAAACCACCAACAAAAGTTATTCCCCCTTGAAACAATTCTAAACAAAAATTTAGCAATTACTTATTCCTACATACATAACTAAACAAAGCAAAAAAGAACTTTTAAAAAAAGGCAGAGATTCATAAACAAACTTTTAAATAATAATCCACCGTAAATTGCTGAATTGTTTAAAGTCGGCCGTACTTTTTCTAAAAAGAAAAGACATTTATCTGTGTGTATTATTCTATTTTTTTTTTAATGAGGCAGATACTATGCATATCATTATTAAGCTAAGCTGTTACACAATGGAGATTTTCCCCCGAAACATATGATTTGCGGGAACGGATGACATATATTTATTTTTCCCGCCGCTTGTTCTGGAATACATGCATTTTTACCTCGACCAAATTATACATTCTGGAACTATTCGGAACTACTCACATGTGTGCACAGTTCTTACTTATTTATTTATTTATTTCCCTTTCGCTCAATGGCTAATAAATAACTAATGATTTCGCTAATAGACGTGCATGAATAAGTAAAAATCATACCTCCCTATCGAATTTTCGTGAGGACTCTCATACCTCCGATGCGCCATTTTTAACAAACAAATATATTTTCCGCAGGGCTTTGTTGAGATTTATTGTTTTTTTTTTTTACCCAAGCAGGTAAGTTGATCACCGCAAAAATATTAGCCACCCTCCCCCCCCCCCCCCTCTTTATACGGATAAAAAGCGAAGCAGGTGTTTCTGGAAAATCGCAGCTTTTATGGTTTTATCGACAAAAATCACGGATAATGTCCGTTAATTGTTCCATTATCGAACGGGGTATTTCTCCGAGCAGGTTCACGGTGTCGTATGCGCATGCGCAGTACATGTTTATACTAATATACATGCACCGTGAATATTTATGAAGGCGAATGCTTTAGGAAGGAGCAAAAAAAAGGTATTTGAATTCTTCTACATAGTGGGGGGGGGGAGGGATGAACCCATATGTCATACAGGTAAAGTGCAGAGTTCCATAATACAATGCACGCTCGTTAATTTGAATTCGAAAAAAAAAAATGGAATTGTTCAATTGTTAACTGTAAACAACTTTTACAGTGAGTCACTGAAGGAGAAAGACCTTCTAAAGGGTGTTCCGAAATGACCTGACATTTTAATGGTATTGATAACACATATTAGTAATTCGAGAGTTTTCAGATTTTTAACCACTTAACTACAGTCAACTCCAACTTGCATATTTTATGAATTTTAAATATATATATAAAATTTAGACGACTTTGTTGATCACTGGTATGTTTTACTTTTCGTTTTTTTTTTTTTTTTTTTTTTTTTTTACTTACTTACTGATTCAGATATAAGCCATAATAACTTAATTAATTACACATAAATAATATTATTAATTTTTTATTACCTACTATAACTATTATTACTACTAATTTTAATTGTTTTTTCACTTAGTTTCACATACTGAAAACAGTATCCTACATTTTTTAAAATTAAATTAAATTAATTCCCACAGGTTCGGGGTTCGAATCCCGGGCTGGGCAAGGTTGACTCAGCCTATCATCCCTTGAGTGGGTCGATAAAATGAGGACCAAGCTTTCTTGGGGTCAAACAGCTTTCTTGGGGTCTCTAGATCTGTGGCACGCGATGAACGTGGCACAGCCAGCTGTCGTCAAAAAAAAGGGTCTCTACATCTGTGGCACTCGATGAACGTTTCGATCATCCAACATCTTGCTAGTAGTTAAGTCGAGCGATGGCAACGGCTGCCCTTTTTTTCAGCATTGGGAAAGGGTTGCGCCTCAAAGGGTTAATCTGTTTGAAATGGCATAAGATCTATCTTCGAATGGTTCAACCGGAATTGTTACAGATTCACTGAGTCAGGGATCAGCGTAACTATAGGGTAGGATAAACATGACCGGCGCTAACGGATTGGCAATCGGTCAGTGCGGTCAATATTAAGAGGCGTAGAATTTCGTGGTGTCGAGGACACCATCATGGCCGAGTGGATAAGACCTCAAATGGTAGACGTTTGAGGTGTAAAGGTCTGGATGTCGGGAATGTCGACCTAACGGTGTGGAATTTTGGACGGTTTTCTCCAGATGAAGCGTTAGTACTCCTTAGAAAGTCCGCCGAACAAGGCAACCCCCCCCCCCGACATTCTACGCCGATAGCAGATGGGTAGCTTTGCCATAACAAAGGAAAAATAAACAATCGGGAGTCCGAGTGCGTAAGAATTTGAGTCCGGAGCTCGAATCCTCTCTCGTTCATGGCAAACCCGCTCGACTCAATCACCCCCCCCACCACCCCTTGTTCATTGCTCATTCAGAACGTCCGCATAAACTGTTGCTTTCGGCTACGATCTTGTGCCCCAAAACACCGGCAGTGGCGTCACAGGTGGTTAGGTACCCACGTTACAACTCATTATCCGCGTGTGAAGTAAAAAAAAAAAGAATAATAATAAAACTCACGCGAACCTCGCGCTCAACACACACGCTCACTTAGCGCGGACAAATGACCGCCGAAATAAAACGCATCATTTTTTATGCATGACGCCCACCCACACCACCCCCCGCAGAGACGGGGGGAAACGAAATCAGGATTACGTCACGTCACATCAGTCATGAAATTAAGTGGAGGGTGTAATGCGTTGAGAGGCACTTTTGACGGTCTGTTAATTGGCGTGGCATTTAAATGATGACATTAACCCTTTGACGCGCTGTAGCAAGAAAAAAGAAACAGGGTTAAATGGTTCTCAACGCTGAAGAAGTGCAGCCGTTGATATTGAACCATTTAACTGCCAACAACATGGCGGTCGATTGAATAGCCCATCTCGGTGCGACAGAGCTAAAGAAGTTTTTTCGGCACAGCGGATGGCTGCCACGCAGCGATTCAATCTACCGCCATGTTGCTGGTAGTTAAATGGACCGATCGATGGTAACGGAAGCATTTTTTCAGCGTTGGACAGTCTATGCAGTCGGTCTCCTCTATGAATGAGAAAATGCTTGCACTTCAAAGGGTTAACGGATCCAGATAGGGCACTCCCCCCCCAGACAAGGGCACGTTCCCCCCTCCTCCCAGACGAATTCAGTTTACACTGAGAAGATTCCTTATTTTGTAAATTCAAAAGAATTTACTGTCAGACTGCATTTAGCGTAGAAAATTGGCAAGCTGCCAATAAAGAGGAATCCAAATGAACCAGTTGAGGAGGGGGAATAAAGCGTTCGGATTGAATGCACATGTTACGTCTTGTTCATTGGATTTGATAAATATCCTTCTGAATTTTGCGGCTGTATTTGAGAACATAGCACTTCCAAAGAATAAAATGGCTGGAACATCCAAGAATAAATCGTTTTGAAGTCAGTCTGCAAACCGCACATCTGACTGGCACCCCCAACAACTAATAGACGTGTCTGTTTCCGCTTCTAAACCGGATGTGTACGTTTTTATTTAATCGGTAGTCAAACAGGACACGAGGAAGGAAACAAAATAATTTTGTGTGCCCTTTCCCGAATATACATATATATTTTTTTTTTCTGGATCCGGCTCTGACTGCATATTAGTTACAATAAAACCTTCCTTGGTCTGATTTCTTTATTATTAACCATGAGATAGAGCAGAACATCAACCGGGAACACCAGATCTTCGCTTTCTGAACTGGTTTAAAACCGCAAACGGTATTATAACGAATTTCTGGGTCTTTCTCGCGTTTAATTGGTAAAAATAATTGAAAATTCGTTTTCTGCACGTCAAATAGTCAAAATTTGCATTTTGTTGCATCAAAATCGGTTAAGTAGAATGCAAGATATGGAGTTTTGGGTTTGAGTCCGAGAACTCACCTCTGATTAGCATGGAGTTTTCTAGAAATCTCGAGAAATATGGGTCCTGGGCTTTAGGTGGCCTCACTTTTGGGGGACTTATTTTTGGCACCAAATTTGGCGATATTTGGCCAAAAAGTAGCCAGGTTTGGCGACATTTTGGACATTTGGTGCGATTTTACCAATGCAGCCTGCAAAACTTGTTTTTCTGCATTAGCCTTGTATTATTCATTAATATTTCTGTGACGTAATCAAAAGTCCCGCTTTATGGGGAATCTTCGAGAAATACATTCTTCGAGAAGTTTCTTTAAACTTCTGTGTCACGTATATATCGAGCAAACTGACTCTTCGGTTTGTATCTGTCTGCTACTGAGAATAGATGTCCGTTCTGCTCACTGTATTAGCTTGAGAATTGTGCTATTGTAAGCCGTATCTAGTTTGTTTTAAAATTTTTGATTTTAAGTGCTGCATGTAAATTCTTCATTGCTGAGTCTTGAGGGACTGTTTACGATTTCCCACGTAAGTTTCCACTATATTTTTTGCCCGTGGAAGTGTTTTACGACGAAACCAGTATACGAGCAGAGTTGCCTGCAACAGTATAAACCAGACGAGAACGGTAAATCACACTGCATTGAAAGCTTCGATTTTGAAAACGCTTTCCAACACTATCTGCACTGACGCTATCGCTTAATGAGTGATTAACCTATTCGCATCTATCATTCCGAAGATGACAGATGGGAAATCCCCCCCCCTCTTCCGCGTCCTTCGTTGCTTCCCGGTATGCATCTTTAAACTGAATACCTTTCCCGTCGGCCAGCGTGTATTTGCTTGCCCAGAGTATGCACGCAGACGCAAAACGTTGGGCCGGACTTGTGAACAAGCGAACAGCATAAAATTATATTTATTGGGGAAGGTGGCCTAAAATTATCCCCTCAGGGTGAAAACTTGTATAAAATAACATTAATGTTTAAACAAAACTTTGGTCCTTTGCTATCATATTTTACACTACATTTTGCATTATAAACATATATTAATAGTATTTTATTTAAAAGCACATAGAGTAATGAAAAAAACTGAAATTTGAGAAAGTGTCCAAAGGATCATTTTACCCTCAACCAAAGGCCAAAGTGATCCTTCACTTGAAAATAATTCTAAGTTGTTTTTATCGACAAAATAAAAGATGTAAAAGCAGTACTTATGACTATACATCATGAAATAAAACACGTTTTACAATCATATAATAAGCATATTTTTTTCATGAAAATTTTAAAATGAAAAAGTTTCACAAAATGAAATAGAATATGTAAAAATTATAATTAAAAAATTTGGCCTGCTATAAACGCGAAAATAAATTAAACAATGTAATGGGGAGTAACGTATTTTGAGAAAGGTTGAAGTGCTGCGATGATGGTTAGAACCCTGTACTGGAGTTTCTTCTATCGATGGATCCTTTTACCCGGAAATATGGCTGCCCACTTATTTCTGTACATGAAAGGCTGCATATCTAAATAAATAGGAAAGGTAGTGCTTACCTTATAAGAGATGTTATATAACCCACTTTTTTGAAGAAATCTATTTAGATGCGTAATACTGTGACCGCTTGAATACTGCCATTGCTTCTTCGTCATTTGGCACAACTGGTTTAGGTGTTACCCGGTAGATAGCGCTACCTGTATCTAAGAAAGCATATGCGGATCGTTTTGCCCGTTAGGATCGTTTTGGGCCACCTTCCCCTATATCAGTGACAAACACAAATTTGGGGGAGGTTTTTACTCACATAATCTTTATGCTAAAGACTATGGACTTTATGTTAAAAGTTTTTGAACAAGGAGGTTTGAACTCCCCCAACTCCCTCCTTCCCCTCTTGTGTATCCCACTGACTTATATACAGGGTGAATCTAAACTCTTGGGAAAAACTTTAAGGGTCACCCCTTAAAGTTTCATAAACAATAAGTTTTTCACAAACAATAAGTAACCCCAAGTTTCATAAACAATAGGCTCGTCTCCAAACATTTCATCCGTGAAATAAAATTGAATTTTTAAACTATGAATTTTAGTCTTCTGTTTTCGGAGACAAATACATTAGTTTCTGACGAACAAGGGTCGGAAAGTGCACTGTTTCAGCACTTTTGCCAAAGTGATTATTAACAGCTACATGCAGACGATGTTGCCCACCTCACATTGCTATGTGATTCTGATTCCTTATTATGTGCCCTATCACCTCTTAAAGTTTTGTCCAAGAGTTTAGATTCACCCTGTATGTAGATAACTTTTTAATAGGAATCCAGTTTCCGGTTACGTTATAAGCGGAAGTAAGTTGTAACTGGATCTGTTATGATCTTAATCCCACTTCTTGGCGAAATGTGTTGCACACAGTGTTGCAAAACTAAATACGGGCAAACAAGAAATGTGGTGAAAGTCGTTTTCTAACTGATTCTTTCAGAGCAATATAATTAATTAATCAGGTAAGTTGATTAGAACTAATTATTTATCATGGGGCGAATTGACTCACTGACGGGAAGAATTGATTGCGCTCTTTGATTTTTCCCGTAAAAATTAATTTCACCGACTTTTAACTTAAGAAAACTTTCGACAGGAATTACGCCTTCCGATTTCAAAGCCGCAAGACGTATAATTAATACAACATAATTGTGACGTGTATATTTATTTCAAGCAGACATTTATAAAAATGGCGTTTAAAAAATGTTCGACACCTTCCTCTAAGCAACGTTCTTCTTTTCTTTTTTGATGGAGGAAACAAGTGGACAGTCATAAAAATGATCCTCTTAACGTTTATAACTATCACTTGCAATTCACACATCACTAGCTACATTAATGTTTAGTTTACGGTGTTAGTTGAAAGGGATATGTATCAACTTCGAAAATATTTTTGAAAACTAAAAAGTAGGAGGCAAAATATTAAAGTAAAGAATGAAAAAAAAAACAGCTTCGCATTCTTGAACTGACGGAACCGAGAAGTGGGTGATTGTAACATGTATGCCAATTTTCAAATTTAGAAAACAAAATCTGAAAGAAATTAAACCAGGAAGATAAAGTATACCTGATGCGTAAATTATGCGTCACTTTCCAGTGTAATCGTATCTGCGCGTTCGAGTTTAGTAAACCTCCCCATCATTGCAAATAGGCGGTGGCAGCCTTCCCCTTTTCTGTGTGACCATCGTTGCTTCCAGGCGTGTCTGTTTGAATGCTTGCGTCGATTTTCAAATTTGAGGGGAAAAAAATTTGCGATTAAAATAACTTGTGTATAAGACACGGCAGTTAGAGGAAGAGTAAAATATAGGGTGTCCCAAAATTTACCCAAGATGTGAATTAAATAGTAAACACAATTTTTTTTTCTCAATTGTATTTTTTTATACCAAGGGCCAAGGCCCCTAATAAGGCTCATTCTTAAAAAAGACATAATTTCAACAGACAAAACCCAAAGATTGGCTCAGATAGAATGTTACGGAGCTACACATTGCTTGGTTCTTGCATGGAACATAAAAATTTAACCTTCACACTACAGTAGACCCTTTTCCATAACACGGAGGATACTTTCCGTATTATAGGAATCCGTGTTGTACGGATCCTGAACGATACTCCACCTGGAGTGCGGACTCCGCGTCTAATCACTGGAAAAATTATTTATTTGCACTCCTCAGAAGCACGATGATATTTAATGTTGCCATTCAAAAGTTATATTAATTAGGAGCTAAAGCGTAATAAAATCAGAACATCTGTCTCATTTAACCGTGCTGTACGAGTCTCTTTTAGCGTGTTATACAAAAACGATTGCAATTTTTTCGCAGTGTTCCAGGAATCCGTTTTGCATGGACCCAGGGGCGTAGCTAGGGGGGGGGGGGGGATATCGGGATATATCCCCCCCTGAAATGTTTGGATTAGTGATGAAATTCCGTCTATTTATACACATATAAGTTCATATCCCCCCGAAATATTTTCCAGGCGCATATCCCCCCCCGGAAAATTTTTCCTGGCTACGCGCCTGCATGGACCCGTGTTATAAGGGGGGTCTACTGTATTTTTAATTATGCAAAAACTATGGGACGCCTTGCGTATTTGCCACCCACAGCGATTTTTCATAATTTGGCGACTTACGTATATGTACAGTCAATAATTAGTTCTAAGAAAACAGTACTCCATATGTTTTCTTTGATAAAAACTATATGGAACATCTAGAATACCTTGCCACAATTGGCGACTTTTCATTATTTGGCGACTTACGTATATGTACAGTCAATAATTAGTTCTAAGAAAACAGTACTCCATATGTTTTCTTTGATAAAAACTATATGGAACATCTAGAATACCTTGCCACAACTGGCGACTTTTCATTATTTGGCGATTTACACATGATCATAACCGATAATTACTGCTCATGTAAGGTTAGCGGAAAAATTATCCTTATTCATATACATAATCCTTTGCAGATTGGCATATTGAGCACCACGAAATATATCATCTCGCCGCCCCGGCAAATGTCCAATCTGTGCTATAACGGCTATAATGGCATAGTTAACGCCACCATATATTTCTAATATCCAAGCTGAACCTAACCGACTTTAATCTGCATTTTAATTATATTTCATTTTCAAGATACTGCATGGTAACATTTTGGAACACGCGGTTTCGAATAACCCTGCTTGGAAAGATATCATTTTGCCGGATCGTACCTAATGCCAAGATGGCGCTTTTAAAGTCAGTTACAATTCGTTATTCTGTTTTGGAAAAAAAAAGAATAATCGCTAATTCTAAACTCTTGTTGTCTAAGAGAACTTACTATTTGAAAATTTTCAACTTTGTGTAACACACTTACTTATTTCACATACTTTTTAATTTGGCGTAAAACTGGTGCAATTCAACTTCATGTTTGTCAATTTCAGGCGATTCTACATACTTGGAATTGCTTTGTTGCATAGGCAAGAAACGTTTTATGAAAATTGCCAAACCTGGCAACATTTATGCTTATTTTTTTCAGTTTTTTATTAATATCTTCTAAATAAGTGGAATTTCGGAATTTAAGTCAGCTTATCGGCTTCCCGGAATTCCTATACACATCAAAATCAATACCGGTCTTGCGACGGTGGTTTATATCATATATACCCAATTTGAGTTCAATCGAATGCCCCGTTTAGGAGCTATTGTGTTCACTCACATACACGCAAACACACACACACACACACTCGTAAAAATAGCATAAGTGAATTCAGAAGACCTCAAAGCGTATCAAACACCAAAATCTCGAAGTCGAATTTTTCCATGATTACAATACTTTCCTTACATCAGGGGCGTAGCCAGGGGGGGGGATATCGGGATATATCCCCCCCCCCCGAAATTTTTGGATTAGTGATGAAATTCCGTCTATTTATACACATATAAGTTCATATTCCCCCCCTGAAAAAATTTCCAGGCGCATATCCCCCCCCCGAAAAATTTTCCTGGCTACGCGCCTGCCTTACATGGTACATGTTCGGAAAGTAATTAATTAATTTTCTGTTTAATTCAAATCTAACGTAAGTTTTGCGCCACTTTGAATGTTCGCTCTCAGTTATACGCGAAAATTAACAGCGCAGTTCACAAATCCTGTCACACAGATTTACTTTTATGTTTGTTGGAAATACAGGAATATCTTAAATACACTTTAAACAATAGCTGTCCCTATACAATGAAGTGAAAGACTTAACCCTTTAACGCGCAGTGTTCCCGCTCTGGGAACACCAAACTCTGACGTTTTGACTGTTGCCAGTCACGAAGAATAGATTTGATTTCTATAAAAATAGTTGCGGGGGACATAGCTCCACGAGAATCCTTTACTTTTAGCACGTCATTTACAATAAAAAAAATGGTCACGATTATTTTTAACAGCACTGACATCTGCTGAAAAATGGATAAGAATGCGAGAACAGCTGGATAGATGGCCCAATGCTGGAAAAGGGGCAGCCGTTGCCATCGCTCGACTTAACTACCAGCAAGATGGAGGGCGATCGAAACGTTCATCGCGTGCCACAGATCTACAGGCCCTTTTTTGATGACAGCTGGCTGTGCCAAAGGACAGCAATTTCGATCGTCCGCCATCTTGAAGTTAGTTAAGTCGAGCGATGGCAACGGCTACCCTTTTTTCAGCATTAGGAAAGGGTTGTGCCTCAAAGGGTTAAAGCGCACCTTTTAAATAGAATGTTATGTTTGGTAGCGTATCAATTTGGCAGCTGTGGATGCCTATAGACAGAGAACAAACACTCGAACCGAAATCATAAACAATTTCCAAAACTTTGTTCGAAAGCGTTTAAAATAATAACAAAAATAAAGGCTGAGCCACTTTCCAAAATAAATAAATAAATAAATAAATATTCTTCTTTTCAACGTAATTAAATCAGCGCCGCGGGTAAAATTACGGTAGAATGATACATGCATTTCCCAACGTTCATGCCTGAATGATAACGTTTCTCATCAGTCATTCATCCTTCGCAAAATGGCGCGTGCCGACTTTAACCTTTTAAAGATCGCATTATTTTTCGAGAAAACGGTCATAAAAGTGCTTATATTTTTTATTCAAGAAAATATTATAAAAAATTTACATAATAAAAATTTCATAATAATAATATTCAAGATTAAACTATCTCCAATTAAGATAAAAATTAGTCTGCTACTGTCATCTGTTACTTAAAATGAGATACAAAGAAAGCTTCCGTGCATAAGAATTGAAATTCTTCCGCATAACTGTTGAACACTCCAGCCTGGAAATATCACGGGCACGCGAAATAAGGGGGAGAAAGCTCAGACCGTGATTCTGGCGGGAGCGAAAAGGAAGGGGTAAAGGGATGGTCGCGAGAACAGAAATATAAAGCTTTGTCGCCTCGGACATGCCCACTGTAAAGCCGTTATCAGACGACGCATTTTCGCCCTTCAAAATGCTCGTACAACTTTTTCGGCTTTCATTTTTCTTGTCAAAAGCAAGGTATAGGGTTGTATTATAAGGCAAGAAAACGATCTGGTGGATTGGCACGGGGTTGCCGATTTGGCGACGTTATCGCTCGTTTTGTGACAAAACAGTTATTACGTCGTCGCTGTTTTTGTCACAAAAATCACTCGTCCTGTCGCGTCCCGTGCATTCGAACATTGACATTGACGGTGGAATTCGAAGGTTCATTTTTAAGTAAATACAGTAAAAAAGTTTATAATGGTTTTTGATTTGCACTTCGGAAATAAAATCGGCTTCTATTTCCGCCGTCCACATTGCAGGCATGGAGGTCGCCATCTTGAATGAAGGTGTGGACAGTGTCTAGGGCTCTGATTGGCTGATTTCGCCATTCATACCAAACATTTTTCAACATTGTTCGAAACAGTCCGGTGTCAAGGGAAATACTATCACACAACGGTTTTCGCCTGACTGAAGGGCAAAACTGCAGTACAAAAGTGTTGTACGTGCATTTTGCAGTGCGTAGAGCTCTCGTGTGATAGCACCTTAAAGCTTTTTTCTCGTCTTGCAGGATTCGTGGGTAAGCAGTGTGAGAAATAATGACTTTCTCCTTCTCATCCGCCCAATGGCAGTGGACGGATATTCATCGTCTTGGATGATATATTTTGCAAGTTTCCAATAGAAAGTGTTTATGAATCCGGCTTGTACGTATTCATAAACACTTTCCCTGTCTTCATGGACCCCACAAAGGTGGCGTTGGGTGGACGCCTGGGTTCAGGGTCCGGCCTTAGAGAGGGCCCTGAGTCCAGCCCTACTACTTCCATTTTTAATTGCTATAATTAATAGAAACTAGGAAAAAATATTTTGAATAGATTTTTTAGCCAACGAAATTGTAGAGCACTTCAGCTAAATTTCAAATAACATGTATTTATGATAAACCGTTTAGCATAAAAGTTTAGCAAAATTGTCAGTGCGTAAGTTGTGTGAACTTTTCTGCGTATCTGCATCTTTTTTTTTCTATACCAGGCCCGCCGAGAGAGAGGGACTGGAAGGGCAATTGCCCCCGCGTCCGGCGTTAGGAAGCCCGTAACTGGATGGAAATTTTATCTTGTATAAGGTTTTGTTTTAAATAAGATAAGTCAAATGTAATCATTACTTGCAATTTTAAAGGATAGCTCTTTTAGTATGAAACTGAATAGATTCACAGGGTACTTAACTTTTGCCATTTTGTCATTTTTAAATAACATAATGTCATAAGTAAAGTTTATTTTGGACTTATAAAATAGTTAGCATAATTATTACCCATATTTTGAGGTTAAATTACATTCTTCTAAAAAGAATATGGGTAAGAAATAAATGAAATGCAGCACACGAGTGAAGCAAATAGGGGGGGGGGAAATGGGGCCGGTCTCTGATCTTGGGTCCAGGGCCCGTAATCGAATGTGGGGGCCATGCCTGTCCGACCGTGGTCTAGCTATCGGCATGATTAGCCGTTTTCGAAAATGAGGGGTAGGCGAGAGAGTACACAGATAAAATATTTTGTTCATTCAACAAAAATTTGGTTGGTTCTATTTCAACCGAATAATTTTGTTGGTGTTAATAAAATTTTTAGTAAATTAACAAGATATTTCGTTGAATGAACAAAAATTTTGTTGATTTAAGAAAAAATATTTCATTGAAACAGAGCCAACCAAAATTTTATTGAATCAACTAAACATTTTTTTTTCGATGTATTTACGACAATCTAAATAGGGAAAAGTCCTATTCGTCTCAATTAGGCTTGCCAATTTTTTTATAGGTATTTAAAATTCGGGACATGGCTAAAAAACGCGGGATCCAGCTTATTTATCACAGGAAGGCAAGAAACATAATTAAAACCCGATTCAATTGTTACACTTTAAGTAGGTTTACTGCATACTAAGCTTACTTACTGTGCCATAATTATATATGCAACATAGTTAACAAAAGTTAAAACAATCATGCAAACTATTGAAAAATTAACATTAATTATTGGAGTCTTTCATCTCTCTCATAAAAACAAATAGTGCTGTTATTAGCAATGAAGTTTAAGAAACATTTTATTTCCTTTCACAAGCAAAAATAAAAACTTTTTACTTTGGCATTTAAAAAATAATTAAAGCAACCCAAAAGTAGATGCCGATAATAAAGCTGTATAAGAGAAACTTCAAGTCTTAAATAACATCCGACAAGATTATTATAATTTTTTTATTTGAAAAAAAAACTCTAGATGTATTAAAAATCCCCTTGACTGAAATCATAATATTACTTTAGAAAAACAAACTTGCAATCACTTCTGCTGAGATCGTATTTATTTGGGAGAGAGCCTTCCTGTTTAAAATCAAAATCTCTTCTGAGATCATTTTGATTTATAAAATTATTAAAATGATTGTTCTACTTAAAAAACGGGACATTTGTTGTCCCGCACGCACCTTTTATCGGAACGTGTCCACAAAAGCAATGGTAACGGGACTTCTCGCTGGACGGTTGACAACCCTAGTCACAATTCCGGGCAAAACAAAACGTTTTACCGCCATTACTCCAGAACAGTGGAGAAATTTATGATAAAGAACTCAATAAAATCTACGCCGTTGGGGAAATCTGCTGGCAATTTTTTCGTAATTACGTAATAATATATAAGAAAAAATTCTGCGCTACTTCGAAAATCCGAAAATTCACCCGCTTCCTAATTTTTAAACACTTTTTCGTTATTTTCATTTTTCTCAACACCCAATATAAAGTTTTGCTCTCTCACTAAATGCAAAATATTTGGAGCAAAAGTTTTATTTAAAGCGCTTTAGGTGCCTTTGAAAATCATGGTAGCATATGTGCTACTGTTGGAAAAACAACTGAATATTTGATCTACAATAGCACTATTTCAACCAAAAAATAAATAAATAAATAAATAAATAAAATAATATTTTTTTTCCAGGAAACTTCTTATATTGGGCATTAGAGTGTTAAATGTGCACTGTAGTTTAACCGCTGATTATCAGAATGCAAAATTACTTTACAGTTTGAATGTTGCTTTCTGAGCTGAAGTTACAACAACAATAATCTTTTAATTTCAAAATAGAGAGAGAGGGGTGCGAATTTTGGTTGGTAAAAGTTAATTTAAAATTAATACTAGAAAAGTATCGAAAAAATTTGTAAATAATAAAAAAATCATAAGTATTTTTTTTTAATATAAATGTGTTAGTTGCAAGTACCGATTCTAAAGAAAGGTAAAGCAATGATTGCAATGCCGGAAACTCAGACCAAACCCTTACCGATTACGTAACGCATTGTTCTATCGAATTGCAACTGTCAAATAAAGCGATGTGGTCCGAAAATGAATATTCATTTTTCTTGACTGTATTTGAGTGTTGCATCTTAGTATTTTACACGTAGCATATTCACGTGATATACTACCACTATGACAAAGATGCTGCCCAGGTGGTGCAGTGGCTAAAGAACCAGTCTATCATGCCTCGGGCCCGGGTTCGATTCCCGCCTTGGACTAGGGTGTTAACTCGTCCGTCCCCATCATAGGGGAAATGTTAGCCATCACCATAATAGAATGGCCAAAACCAAAATACAAAAAAAAAAAAATGTGACAAAGATCACTGAAATACGTTTCCATGAAGCCTCCTTGTTGGTAAAATTTGCTTTGATTACCGAATGTTCAGGTGTGTATTGTGTTAAGGCAAACCAACAAGGCAGGGAGATCTGTTTGGGGGACGGGCGGATGCCTTGAGTGGGGTCCTTTTTAAGGGCTTTTACTCAGGTTCAGTTCGCTTCACCGAAAATAGCAACCTGAGAGACGTTCGGACTTGGACCTCAAATTGTTAACCATTTGTTCAAGCACTGGTCCCTCTGCAAGATAATACTGTGTTGGAAAGTATTTCAGAACCGACGCGTGCAGCATGAACTATCCTCCTTGTTTTTACCAAACGCTTCTCTTAGATTTTACGTGATAACAGCGTTTAGACATATTTTGGGAAAATAATTCCGTTCATTCAGGCAGAAAAGATTCATCCCCACACTTCCTGAGCAGCCATATTTACAAATTTTTCGACATAATTAGCATGAATGATTGTATTTAAAATCCCGAGAAAAAAAATCCTAACAGTAGTGTAAATGAAGCATAAAAAATAAAGAAGGATTCTAGTAATCATGGGTCTTCCTTTTATAATTCTTTTTTAGAAAAAAGTTCAAGACTGGGAAAAAAAACTTTTAAAAAAAGCATTCATTTCTGTTATGTCACACTTTTAAAATGTGAAAACACTTTTTTTTCTGTTTCTTTTTCAAGACACAGTAATTAACATTTTGTAGGTCGGATGTTAGACTATTTCTTTTTCCTTATTGACAATATATGCTTTTTTTTTTTCAAGGAAGAGCACATTCCGTTAATGAACAGTTCTTGAGGGTTTTTGAAGATTCTCAGGAAATGGGCACTTAGGTGTTTCACTGGACTGTAAGACTTAATTTACACCGGCTAAAAATCCGCGTAACCGGAAAAAAAAAAATCTGAAACACTTTCGTATTTTAAATACGCACTAAAGAGCTATAAGCGAATCATAATCCATGCGTCGTCCCTATTTTTCTTCCTTATTTCATTCAGTTGTAAAGTGTATCGTGATTCATGAGTGTGCCGTATTTTTTTCCTCGTTCCATAAAACACATCTTTGCAATAGAAATCTCTTCTAAAATCGCCCAAGAAAACTGTTTTACAATCTTCGCCAAGCATATTCTAACTATACTTCACCGCAATTAAATACTGCCTGGAATATGCATCCTAATCCATGAGTGTGTCGTATTTTTCTTCCTTGTTCCATTAAACACTTCTTTGGAATTGAAATTTATATTAAAATCGCCTACCAAAACGGTTTTAAAATCTTCGCTAAGCATATTCTAACTACATCTTATCTTTTGGCGCCAAGCTTGGCGATAAATCTCCAAAAATTGTAATCAACCCCCTTCCCCTCCGCTATACACCGTTTTGATACATTTGAAAAGTGCCTTACCGTGACAAATCGTGTAGACATGTAATGTCGATGCTAAAAAACCTGATTGATTTTAATCGCACTACAGTGCTAAAAAAAAAGAAAAAAAAACACTTTTTGAACACTTTTTAAGAAAGTTGAAAAATGTTGTAACGATATCGGCTTGCCTGTCTGCCTGACTGCCAAAGATATCTGCTCGGGTCAAAAATTTAAATCACGGGCCGGCCCGTAATCAATATAAAAAATTAAGAAGCAGCCCTACCTGGTTCGTAATCAATTTCAACAAAATTCAACAAATAGAACAAAACACTTTTTAGCGTGCAGGGGTGAGTGGGGAATCGAACCCACGACCCTATTCTTAAGCGATTGGCTGAGAGAAGGGCAGACGCTTAACCCTTCAACCACTGGCTCCCCTTTTAATGGTTTGAACGCCAATAATCAGACCTTTTTGCCAAAATATTCTACCTTTTCCACCTTTTGAACCCTCTACCGAATTTTTTTTTTCGGACTACGTGCCTGTGTTATATTACAAGGTGATCAATTTAAGAGTCTCCGATGGTTTTTCCTTATAATATTCCCCATGGTTTTTCTTCTGGCCCTGGACCCAGGGCCAGAGACGTCCCCCCCCGCCTTCCATTTTCCAGTCGGTGCTTCTCTATGTGCAGGTCCTGATTATCGAATATAAAGCCGTGATTGTAGAAAAAAGGGAAAAAAAATCATTGGACTGTGCGCGAGCACAGCCAGCTGTCGTCAAAAAAGGGTCTCTAGATCGGTGGCACGCGACGAAGGTTTCGATCGTCCGCCATCTTGCTGGTAGTTAAGTCGAGCGATGGCAACGGCTGCCCTTTTTTCAGCATTGGGCAATCTATCCGGCTGTTCTCGCATTCTTCCCTTTTTCAGCAGATGTCAGTGCTGTTAAAAAGAATCGTGACCATTTTTTGACGCGAAATGACGTGCTAAAAAGTAAAGGATTCTCGTGGAGCGATGTCACCCGCAACTATTTTGATAGAAATCCAATCTATTCTTCGTGACGGGCAACAGTCAAAACGTCAGAGTTTGGTGATCCCAGAGCGGGAACACTGAGCGTTAAAGGGTTATGAAATGAGACGCACACTTCAACACTTCTTCCAAAGTGATTTTTAACAGGCACACGAAGACGACGTTTCGAACCCCGCATTGTTATGGGATTCTGAGCCATCTCTGCACCCCCTACACCCCCTGCAAGTTTGTCAGCCTCTTAGCGAATCACACTGTATATAGTATTATAATGTGAAAATTCCTCTACTACAGATAAAAATTATTAAATAAAAAAAAATCTTATTTTTCCTGGTTTGTAATAAATTATAATAATTTAAAAAATTGCGTAGGGTTGCGTAATTATAATAATTAAAAACATTGCGTATGATAAAAATTATTAAATAAGAAAAATCAAAATATTTTTCCTGGTTTGTATTAAATTACAATAATTAAAAAAATTGCGTAGGGCTGCGCCTGGGGCCCCTTTGGGCCGGTCCCTGGACTCAGGGGTCCACCCAACCCCACCCTTGTGAGGGCTGACGCGCAAAAACAAATTTTTAACAGTCCAACATTATTGGAAATAGTCTCCCAAGGTTCAAACAATACTATTTTAGAATAGGTAGCCACATCCGTCATGATTTAAAGGTTATAAGAATAAATCATCGGGCACTCTTTTAAATCGATCACCCTGTATTTAAGGGTACTTCCCGATTGCAGCCCCCTCTCACGGACTGCGAAAGTATATTACTGTGACACTCAGTCATGTACAGTCAGACGCATACAAGAACGGCTCCCTCACAAAACAACAAAACAAAGCGCGTCAGAAAGAACAATTACTCAGAAAAATCGGGTCGGCTCGCAGCGCGAAGATAGAGAAGAAGAAAGTTGTGTATAACTACCTACGAAAACCGTAAAAATGACTCCCGCACTTAGTAAATGAATGAAAAAAAAAAGAAAGGAAAGGCATTCGACATCTTTCCAGTATGTTGCGGTTCACCAATTGTGACACATATATATACTCTTTTTTTACGTTATCTAATTTCTTTTTTCCTAGGCATGTTCACTGCACTGCCGCTTGGGAACCGTCCAAGCGAATCCTTCTCCGTTTAGTCGGATTGGTCACGTCGTTATCTGGGTATAAGGCGTCTGGCGGAATCGACCGTACAGTAAAAATCCCGTTACAGCGATAACTTCAATTTAATGAATGCTTCAGATGAACGAACGAATACAGGACGCGTCATAAAAATTTAAACATAGTAATAACTGTCATAGAAAATGTATATTTTGGTAATTAATAATTTGATACCGTCGTAAACTACGTAATCTGGATACGCTTTGATATGAGATACAAAATATGCTTGCAGATGGGGGCTTCTATAAATTACTAAACGCACAAAGGGGGTGCATGTCACAGTTTATGACAGGTTGGTAGAGAGGGAGGGGTAGGGGGTCAACGACGCTGTTGTGACACACTTACGCCACTTGTTACAGCTTGGGTATAGGTCGAAACATTTTCACTGTTATTCTATACTCAAAACATCAAAAAGACTCTACATTCAAAAACTCCAGGATAATTCCGGCCTGCACGGCATCCGAAAAACGCCCGCATTCACGAGAGCGAGTTTTTCCCCCAGACTATTCGTGGATCCTTCAATCCGCACTGGAGGACAATCCGTGAATTGTCCACGGGTCCCTATCTCCCTTATTCACAAGCCCTACTATCCGCAGATGATACATGGCTTTAGTGGATAAAGTGGATACAGCTCGCTGTGATTCGTCAGGGAGCACCACGTGCTTGGGGGACGATTGCGACAGGGGCATGTTGCCGGCGCGCCAAAACCGATTCGAGTTCTCTGACAACTCTCTCTCAACACCTAGTCAGGGCTGTGCTCAGGACAGATCAAGAGCAGGTTATTTGTACTTGAGAATAACAATTTTGTGCCAATCCGCCTATCCTCGGATGAATCACAGATAACCGCGATTGGCGAATACGACCGTAAGCAAAGCCGATGAGCTTCCACTATATGAATAATATTTTGTGAGTCAGACAACCTTTTTATAGAAATGATGATTAAGGTTGTTTCACTACGAAGATTGGGGGACCGTGTGTGTGTAGGGGGGGGGGTCAGTTCTAGAGGCAAAGTGTAACATAGGTGGACGAGATGCGAAAACTGTTACATAACTTACGTAATCCCCAATATTCCACTGGACGCCTTGGTACTAAAGTACTTAGAAATGTTTTGCTATTGTTAGAAAAATCACACAGTGGGTGTATGTTAAAATGTGCTTTGTTAAAATGTTCTTTTGGTCGCCAAATTTGTGGCCAAGGTTATGGGGCCTCATTCTCATTTCACTCGCAGGAATGCGTGTACAGCCGTCTTTCCAGAAACACACATTAATACGAGAAAACAGTATTACAGTACTGTAACATTACCCTAGTAGCACAACTAGTCCACAAGACGTTCGAAAGACTTATTTTGAACGTATTTTAAACGTCTTTAGAACAGGTGTGCTACTAAGGTATTGAAAGCCATCACTTGGAACATTTGGTAGGAGGATGTTCAAGTTTTATGTTTCGATGTGGCAGTCATTGGCACCCATGGATTACGTAAAATTGCGCCCTCTTTTTTAGCAAGAACGACACCGATCACCTCATTTGTATAGGGTCATTCGTACGCATATTTTTATTTTTAGAATGACAGTTTATATTGGTTTCTGTCGTGAGGGTTCATCGCTCAAATGAAAAAATTCTCACAGATTTAGATCTGAAGGTACCGATTCAAAAGAAGTATTTTTTTTTTGTGTGTGTGTGTCTTGTTGACTTTCACCCGTTCACTCCCATCGTTCAAAGGACACGCGACGGCAGCGATTCTTCCTTCAGTACCCACAGTTACTTCGTCGTATGGGTCTTTCAATGCCCTAGCTGCAGAAAAGTGTTCCACTCATGCGCTTGGCTGAACCAAGAGCATTCCATGCCAAAAAGCAACGACGGGTTCAAAAGGGAGGATCTTCGCCGTCTTGTCTTTTTTCAACGATGAGAGAGAGCAGGTTAAATGCTTCTTTCCTTGCATCAGTCTCATAATTGCAATCCTCAACCGCTTTCAAGTGATGCCAATATCACGCAATCAATCTCAAGGCCGTACCCTATATATGCCACTGGTGGTAGATTTTTCAAAACACTTCTACAAATGAGTAAATATACCTGAAAGTTCCGACTGGGAGTGGTTTAAAACTTGACTAAGGCAAGGACAGGCGGGGTAGCTACTCCGGCCTCCCAGTAGGGAATGCAATCCCGATCCCGCACAAATGTTTGCAGGACTAGTGCAGCGGGATTAAGACCGTAATCTCGTGGGACTGAAGATGAAAAATAAATTTTACGCCGCTTTCCCAATGATCAACTGGCCAACATTTTTGCATAAGATGGACAATAAGAACCAGTGATCATGGGCGCTCTTACCGATTGGCAGGTAGTCCCTCCCCCAGCTCCCCTCTTGTTATGATTTGCGTACTGGTATAGTGCAAAAGTGCTTCAACACTAAATATTATATCTTACTGCGGGACGGGACCCTTGGCTTGTCCCCCACCCTCCATAAAAAACCATATGACCGCCCATGCTATAGTGATATCTTTAAAAGGTGAACTTCAGTTAACCACTAAAAAATGTATGGCTCCTTCAGGGTTTCATAACAAACAAACAAAAAAAAGTCTTCCGTTAAGCACTTTTGTATTCTCTATCAAAGTTATATGAAGACTAGGAAGGCACGAGTGCTTCTGCGTTGTCTCTTCTACATTTTTCTTTTTTAGCAACTAAGAAATAACACTGTATTATTATAATTATCATGACTATAATTTTCATATTTACGTAAGGTATTGTATTAATTATCAAATAAGATAAAGCATTTTTTGTTAAAGTTAAACGGGATAGTGTCACAATCTCTCACAATCTTACTTTTCCTACGTTTCTCTATGGAAATCAATTTTTAGTTCAATGAAAGTCAGTCCCGTGCGATTGCGGGATCTCGAAATCCCGCGAACCGTAAAACAGTGCGGGATTGCAATCCCCAGCCGTCAGTCACAGGACGGGGCCTAAATTCAAGAAATGTTCCTACTGTATTTTTGTAGAAATGTTTTGTTTCTAGAAAAATTTTCCTCTCTCTATCTTCTAAAGGAATTCTCTGAAAAGAATTATTAAACCATATCGAAAAAGAACATCTTGACTAAAGTCAATATAATGATGCCATTATCAGTTGCAGAAGAGTTCTAAGCAACCACAAGAGTAGAAAGCCTATAACGTAAGTAAGCCCGCAGTTCCAGGCTTTCTTATTTTTGTAAACTCTGAATGGGTCTGTATGAAAGCCCGCCCGCCCTTCTCACACGAAGTGTCTGCCCCGGTCACTATGTACCTCGCCGGGCTCTGGGGTGGCTGAACCTCCCCACCCCAGAATCCCCCCTTGGCTACGACCTTGATTGCGGAACACACCACTGACGAAACCGCGTAATTTTTGCGTTTTTCCACACACACCATCTCGGGTCGGCATACGACGATTGATGCAACAACGCGGTTGGTCACCATGTATCACAATGTTGGTCACAACTATCTTGTAACTGACATTACATTATGTAAGTTCCTTCTATTACCTAAATCTCGCTTAATCAACTGAGTCCACAATAATTACGTTATTTCGTCAAAGGAGTCTTATAGTAATAATAACAGTTAACATGGATATGTTTGATGAATAGTACAATTCTCACAATATCAAGTATTATTCAAAAAACTTTCTTTAAATAATAATTTTGGGTACATCGATTTAAAAAAATCAAGTTTGGTTTTTAAAAAAGGATCGTCGGTTTTACTGTCAAGATGATCGCCGGCAGAATATTTTCCAGGGGGGGGGAGGGAGTTCACCTGAGATAAAGGGGGAGGGCGACCGCGATAGCGGTTTACGCACACCAGACCCCCCCCCAGGCTTATTTATTTACTACAAAATAAAGCTTTTACAATCGCTAAAAGCGTTACAAACCGCCAACGGCGCACAGGCCAGGCTAAAAATACATATATAATTACAACACACACACACACACGCAAAAAAAAAAAAAACCACAAATCAAACACATAGCAGACAAAATACTACGTATTATCAACACTATCTATATGCCACCTGCCCCAAGGAAGGGGGGGGGGGCAAAGACTACTTCAACGTATGGTTACCATGTTGGAAAGAGCAAAAAAACAAGGGAAAACACTGCATACAAAAATCCAGGGGGGGCATTGCCCCCCCTTTGCCCTATGCTGCCGGCGCCCATGTTGGTCACTATAACCTCGCAAGTGATTTACGGACTCCCAAACTGATTAAGTATATCCATCTCCTGGACAATGACGTACGCGCACGCAGACGTTAGAACAGTTCCTGCATCGAAATTTGTCAGTTCCGCTTGGGGGCGCGCGGAAAATTCGACGTGAGAAAGCTCGATTTCGTTTCGAATTCGGGTTGATAGAGAGAAAATGGCCGAAGAGAGAAATGTACAGCTAATGGAGTGATTTGGGCTTCTCTTTTCTTTTTCTTTTCTTGTTATTCACAATTTATTTTCTTTTCGCAGACGCGAAATTTTTGCTTTTCCCTTCTGCTTTGTTGTTTTTTTTTTTTTTTTTTTTTTTTTTTTTTCATTGAATAAGTTCTTCAGTGATCCGATTCGAATGATCTATTTTATCGATGATAGTGTTATTCTGTTTCTCCCGTATCATCATCATATTTTGATTCGATTTTCGTCGCCGTCTGTGGAAATTATTAATTAGCTGAGGCAATGTTTCGATCGCTGACGGGTTAATCCTGTCGAAGTAAATATCAGTCTTTTTTCTTTCAACTCTCTCCAAGTGGAATTGCGTAAACATTCCGTTTCACTGACCTCACGTTTTTACTGCAATGCACCTGCGCCCTCTCCCCAGACAGCACATCAAACTTGCAGCAAGCTTGATTTATCAAGTCAATAAACTTGAATTAAGCTTGAAAATTTCAAGCGTGTAAGCTTAATACAAGCTTGAACCAAGTGTTCTAGTTTACACTTGCCCAGCTTGCATTAAGCTTGACATAGCAAGCTTAATTTCAAGCTTAAAAAATTTTCCTAAAAAAATTTCCTAAATACACGGGGCGCCCGTCGGGGAACTCGCCCCTCATATTTTATTTTTCCACGCATTTTCCCCCTCTACGCTGAAATTTCAAGTTATTTTAATCTGTTTCCTTCAAGCGTCCGCGGCTGGGATCGAACTCGCTATCTGAGAGTTGGGAAGACAGCGTCCTAACCACTCGGCCAACCTGACGTGCGTTCGAATGACTAAAGTTTGAAGTGATTGTTATCGTTATCACGCCGTTTTCTGGCGAGATCGATCAGTGGACGATGTGTTGATCTGTTTCTTTTATTTTTCCATGGGATGAATCAAAATTAAAATAATGTTATGTGTGATTTAGAGACTCTACTAATAAGGAAATAAGCATTACATATAAAGCAGCACACGCTTTAAAACTTTCAATATCGCGACACTCATGTTGGGTAATACTGGTCAAAATCGAGACAAACGACTAATTTTGAAATCAATTTCGTAGTATAATTGTATTTTATTTTGAAGAATTTTCATATTTGGAAATATAGAATCTTTTTTTTTTAATTCTATGATCAAGTACATTTATGACTGATGATAAATTATTTGTTATGTGGATGTGGCTTTCCAAATCAAGCAGTCATCCAGTTGTATTCAAGCTTGACAGTTCAAATGACTTCTCCAAGCTTGCTGCAAGCTTAAAATGAATTGAACTGTCAAGTTTGTATTAATACGTCAAATTCAAAGAAATGTCAAGCTTGATTTAAGCTTATGTGCTGTCTGGGAAAAAAGTATTCGAGTATAGACAAATGTCTCATTTTAGTTTTTGAAAAACGCACTACTCTGCGAAAATGAGAAAAATTATAATAATACAATACGCAACTCATAATTTGTGATAAATAAGTTTTAAATGAGCGCAACCAGCGTAGGAAGTTTGACTTTCACTAGAATACTTTTTCCAGAGGGTGTACGTGTTTCAATAGGTTCAAAAATTGCTTTGATATAGAAAATTCCAAAGCTTTTTATTTATTTTACTTTTTACTTTTTAAGCGCATTAGTATAATTAATTTCAGACTAGTATTTTTGTGTATACGGCGATACAGCAAATCCCGTTTCAAGGATTGTTCCAGATAGTGATGGGGTAGTAAAACGTCCAAAAGTCCCCAAGATTCGCCATTTTTGGCGATTCCTCGTCAGATTTGTCGTCTAAAAATAAGTCCCCAAAACCCAGCATGGCGATATCTCCTATGTTTAGGCGAGAAATCGCCAAACTCTTTATTTAATGGGAGTGTAATGAGTACTTATAAAGGTCTACCTATAATGTACCTATAATGGCACCTATTAGTGTAAATTGCTACGAAACATTGTTGTGTTGGAACATGCCTGACGAAGATTTTACAAAGTTTTTAATTAATAATGAAATATACTGCATTAAAAGGCCATATTAGGGGTAGCATTTTTTAAAGGAACGGTATTTTTGAACACGGGCAATTCATCGTTTTAGTCCAGTGCCGCTGAAACGCTGACCGTGCCTTGTCAAACATATATTAACCCTACTAGCAATTTTGATCGGGCTACCAACGGCCACGCAGCCAGCCGATGACGGCCCGAGCAAAATTGCTAATAGGGAAGAAAGCTGTCTGCAGAATAAACAATTCTTTATTCCCTTTTCTCTGTACAGTCGGCGAAGCTGCGGAGGGCCCCTAGAGATGCTGCTAAAGATTTTGGAGAAGGTTTTTTCTTTCTTTTTTTTTTTTTTTTTTTTGTACGGCATCGTTGTTCCAGAAAAAAATCTCCTTTTCCCGTGAATTTCAGTTAAAAAGTCCAGTTTCTTCCGTTAACCGCCAGAGGGCCAGTGGCGTTACAAAATTTTAATTGGTTTAAACTTTAATGGACAGTGTCACCTGCCCTTTGAGTAAGCAGAATCTATATAACATTAAAAATAGTGTCGTTACAACTGGAAACCTGTAGCTACAACTTCTGAGGATTTATTCTTTCCAAAATAACGTTTTTTATAAAAGGTAAATGGAAGTATTTAACGAAAGGATTCACTATCTTTCATATAGACATATACTGAGAGAGAGAAAGAAAGAGAGAGAGGGAGAGATAGAAAGACAGATAGGATAATAACCGAAAACAATCGAAATTTCCGCTCCACTGTTTTTGCAGCAACAGTTGTTATATGAGCAGGCACTAATCCCAGAAACGAAGTAAACAAATACATTTATTATGCCTATGATCATGACAGATTTATAAATAGATCCAAAACACCCCTCAAGACATACATTGCCACAGAGTAGCGAACAGCGTAAACATCTAAACTCCACTCTTAAATATGAAAGAGCGGAGTGAAACTAATGGAAGACTTTTTTAAGATTCTGAATTCGGATTTTGAATTTCCATTTGAGAAAAAAACGTGTAACTTAGTTTAAAACACAAGTTTTTGCTCATTAAATCGCATACGCCGATGAGTAATTGGGTGAAAATTAAATTTCTATGTGCATATTTCCGATATTGATCCAGTATATTGCCACACGCAGCGGCAATTTTAAAGTGAAAAAAAGAGCTTTATTAATGACATATGTATACAAAATAAATAAATAAAAATAATTAAAACATTATTCAGAATAATATAAAATGTTTTATAATAAATAATGTGTGTTGCTTAATAACAACTAGGTTCTTTAAAAAAAAGATCAGCCTTCAACACTAGATATTTTCTAACCAAATTCAAAAAGGAGAAATTTATCAATTCATGGGAATGCTTTTTTTTTATGTATGTTCAGCGATAATTTTTTTAACGCGTGGCCCGATTTCAATAGTTCTTTTTTCATTCGAAAGGAGGTACCGTAGTTGGGATCTCTTATTAATTTGGTCCGATTAGGGTCCGATCCCAGACAGCACATAAGCTTAAATCAAGCTTGACATTTCTTTGAATTTGACATATTAATACAAGCTGGACAGTTCAATTCATTTTAAGCTTGCAGCAAGCTTGGAGAAGTCATTTGAACTGTCAAGCTTGAATACAACTTGATGACTGCTTGATTTGGAAAGCCACATCCACATAACAAATAATTTATCATCCGTCATAAATGTGCTTGACCATAGAATTAAAAAAAAAAGATTCTATATTTCCAAATATGGAAATTCTTCAAAATAAAATACAATTATACTACGAAATTGATTTCAAAATCAGTCGTTTGTCTTGATTTTGGCCAGTATTACCCAACATGAGTGTCGCCATATTTAAAGTTTTAAAACGTGTAATGCTTTTTATATTATGCTTATTTCCCTATTAGGAGAGTCTCTAAATCACACATAACATTATTTTAATTTTGATTCATCCCATGAGAAAAAAAAGAGACAGATCGGCATCGGCCACTGATCAATCTCGCCAGAAAACAGCGTGAGAACCATAACAGTCACTTCAAACTTTAGTCACATCAGCGCGAGTCAGATTGGCTGAATGGTTAGGATGCTGTCTTCCCAAACCTTAGGTCCCAAGATCGATCGCGGACGATTGATGGAAAAGGATTAAAATAACTTGAAATTTCAGCGTTAAGGGAAAAATAAAATATGTGGGGCGAGTTCGCCGACGGGCGCCAAGTGCATCTAGGATTTATTTTTATTTTTTTAGGAAAATTTTTTAAGCTTAAAATTAAGCTTGCTATTTCAAGCTGATTGCAAGTTGGGCAAGTGTAAACTAGAACACTTGATTCAAGCTTGCATTAAGCTTACACGCGTGAAATTTTCAAGCTTAATTCAAGTTTATTGACTTGATAAATCAAGCTTATTGCAAGTTTGATGCAAATTTACTGTGCTGTCTGGGATAGTTCCGATAATATTGTGATTGAGAAAATCTCAAAATTGCAAATATGTGAAAAAAAAAAAAAAAAAAAAAAAACGGTTGTCCCTTAACTTTTGAAAGCCAGTGTATTTCTTTATGGTGAAGTCATTTGATGTCGTTTTTTTTTTTTTTTTTTTAAACATACTTATTAAGTGTTGACATTACTTTTCAACTTTGTGTGTGTTAAAATCAGCTATCGTGCGTTATATCAAAGGAAATACACGTGAACACATCGTGTGTACGATGGATTATTGTTCCAATTCTGGTTGAGGCGAGGGGTAATTGGGAGGAGGGGGGGGAGGGAGGAGGCGCATAAGTTAAAAAAACTACTGTGCGCTGGCTCTTGAAATATTTATCACACACTGCGACATGAAAGGATGTTCCGAAATTTTCATACAAGCGACATGCTCTGCGATTAAGGACATGCATGCATGCATTTATTTCTCGCAGCACACACAGCCAGGAGGAAGTGGAGGGGGGGCGGGGGGGGGAGGGGCGCTCAGAGATGTAAAGCCTGCTTTATGGAATAAAGGCTATAACGTATTGACCGAGCGAGTAAATAAATAAATAAACAAAGAAGAGAGAAAAAGAAGACAGACGCCACTTTTGCATGCTCAGGTAGCATTAGAAATAATTTGTCATCTATAATTCACGCGGTGATTTTCCCCCCCTTTATTTTTTGCGTCATTACCGCTCGCTCGCGCTAATGTGACACGACAATCAAAGTAATGCGCCCGTTTTTTTTTTTTTTTTTTTTTTTTCGTTTTCGCTTCTTCTCTGATTATTTTACGACGGTGTTCCTTTTGAAAAGTGAGAATACACAAAAGTTTCTTTTTTTTTTTTAAAGAGAGGCAATGCTACTATACTATTTGCCAACTAGCACAAGGGATTGGGAAGGAGGGGGGGAGGGGTGTACACAAGAGTTGTTTGTGTTCCTGCCATGGCAACAGGCACCGAACGCCCTCCTTCGGCCATTAGGAGCATCCAATGATGCCGGGGCACGAAAACAGATTTCTTTGAATTGTCTTATGGGCGCTGTCGTTTTGATAGGATGAAGGGGTTGGGATTTTTTTTTCTCTTTTTTTGAATGTTTAATGTCATTTCTCGGATTGTTTTCTAATGCTTTCCAACCAAGAATGCATTAGAAAACAACCAAGATGCTTTCCAAGAGAAATGATAAGCAGAAAGTATGCTTATCATTTCTGTTTGTCTGTATGTCTGTCTGCAGTGCCTGTCCTAGTCAATTTTCTAAATGGTGCGTAGTACCAGTGGCGGTTCCTCCATTTGGGCACATGAGCACCTGAACCCTCAGAGGAAAAACTAAATAATAAACACATTAACAAATTAAATTAAAAAAATATATATTAAGAGTACACTTCTAGATTTTTGTGAATTTAAAACGTGAGTTTTACTCTCCCCCACCCCCCACTATTATTAAATACACTTATTAGCTAACGCACTGTATCGTAGGTTAGTACAGCACAGTATTTCGTCGCTCGCATGTGCGATCGGCCAAACCGCTCTGCAAGAAAAGACGCAGAGAGAGTTGCGGGAGAAGTTTGGCGCTGCCGATATCACTCCGTTCGCACATTTTTAGTGTGCTCAGGGACGATTTTTTTCCGTTATCTCTCCTGGTTTGTTACGTTCGGTTAGTTAATCCATTTTTTTTTTTTCATTTTCTTATTATTTTCTTAATTTTTATCATTTTTCACGACAGTATTTTTTGCGAACTAGTGTACATAATTAAAATGGGAGTCAAATAGGTGTTTCGGAGCTAAAAATATTAACATTTTTCAATAATATCCTTTGAAAAAAAGAATTGAAATGAAATGAATCAAGACAACACCTTTGCTAAAACTTATTTTGGTGACGAAATGTAAGACCCGAGATGAGTTGTTTTCTTTCCGTTGCATGCATTGTTTTCCTTTAACTGCTGGAAATGCAAATCTATTTTAACTTGTAAGGTGCGTCGTATCTGCCTATTTAATTTTCGAAATTTATTTTTTGAACCTCCATTTAAATAACCCACGTGCTGCCACTGTGTTGTACAAAAATGCGCAACCATACGCATTTAGTCATAATAAAAGTTTTCAGAGGGGTAAAACGAGGATTTCAACAACATATACCCACTGAATTGTGCATATACCTATTAAAGTATTTTTTTGCCCATATACAGATGGCGCCTGGTGAGATCACAACGTCCGCTCACTATAGGACCGGCTCTATCTGTTTCTTCATCCTCTAATTACAGAACATAGGATTCATTGCCAATAGCGGGTATAAAAATCTTTTTAGATAATTAAAATTCATTATTTTTCCTGATTAATGGAAGCACAAGCATCTCTCTATTCTAAAAAAAGTAAAGGCCGCTGGCGCTGTCAAAGCTTGTGGGCCTATCTCCTCCTAAACCGTAGGGATTTGAGTTTCGACTAAGGTGCCCACAGATTCGAAAAATTCCGAGGAACCTGCTAAGCTGATTTAAATTTTGAAAATCGAATTATTTTAGAAGATATTAATAAAAGACTGAAAAAAATAAACCGAATGGTTGCCAGATTTGGCATAAAATCATTCATTCCTTTGCAACAAAGCGTTTCCAAGTATCTAGAATCGCGTGAAATTTACAAACATAAGTTAGAATTACGCCCATTTTACGCCAAAATAAAAGCTATATGAAATAAGTAACTCAAAATGTGTTACACAAAGTTGACAATTTTCAAATAGTAAGTTCGCTTAGACAAAAGGAGTTTAGAATGAGCGATTATTCGCTTTTCCAAAACAGAATAACTAATATCTTGAAAAATAATTAAAATGCAGATTATTTTAAAGCCGGTTCTCGTCCAGCTGGATTATTTGCTACCAGTAGAAATATTTGGCGGCGTTAACTAGGCCATTATAGCAGTTATAGTACACTTTGGATATTTGCTAGCGCGACGAGATGGTATAATTCGTGGTGCTAAGTACGCCAATCTGCAAACGATTATGTAAATGAAAATATGGATAACGGTTTTCCGGTAACCTTAAATGAACAGTAATTATAGATTGTGAGCATGGGTCAATCGCCAAATAATGAAAAGCCGCCATGGGTGGCAGGCTATTCTATCTGTTCCGTAGCTTTTATTAACTTTACATGTACGCAAGTCACCAAATAATGAAAAATCGCCATGGGTGGCAAATTCGCAAGGTGTCCAATAGGTTTTACATTATTAAAAATACAGCTGAAACATATGTTCTGATTTATTACGCTTTAGCTCCTAATTATTATAACTTTTGAATGGCAACATTCAATATCATTGTGCAAATAATTTTTCCAGCGATTATAAGCGGAGTCCGCACTCCAGGTGGAGTACAGCTCAGGACCCGTACAACACGGATTCCCATAACAAAATATCTACCGTGTTATGAGGGGTAGGGGGTCTGCTGTAGTGTGAAGTTTAAATTTTTATGTACCAATGAAGATGCAAGAACCAAGCAATGTGTAGCTCAGCTCAGTAACATTCTATTTGATCCAATCTTCGGGTTTTGTCTGTTGAAATTATGTCTTTTTTACGAATAAGCCTGATTAGAGTCCGAATGCCTCATACGAAAAGCGAGCGTAGCGAGTCTGGGGGCCTTGGCCCCTAGTCATTAAAAAAAAAAAAAAGAAAACTTTACCGCAGCAACATCACTGTTATTCAAACGTTCCAATACCTTAAAAAATTTACTCAAGTATTTCTGATGCCCTCGTAAGTATTGAAGAGTTTCGTTATTCAATCATTGGTTCACTCTAAAAAATAACGGAAGAACTACTGGAATCTTTCCGTAAAATTTTACGGAAAGTCTTCGTTTATATTTGAATACAGGACAATTTCCGTGCATCAAGGGTCAGCGCCTCACTGTAACAGAATTTCTACAGGAGTGTACAAGAATAAAATTCCGTAAGTATACGGAAATAGTACTGCCGTCTCAGCTGCCAGTACTTTTTACGTATTTTCACGGAAATTATTTCTACAGTCTTTATCATCAGAACTTGATCACATTAATATGTTATTACCCTTAAAGGATCCCCCTTTTCATAAAAAAAAAAGAATTATTGAAATCGGTCAACGTGGTATAATATTCTGGCTGAAGAGAAGAAGTTGGTTAAAAAAGGCACTAATGAATATTTCCATTCAATAACAGTAGGATATGGCAATTTTTCGCCAAACACAGAAGATATCGGCACGCTGGGTACAGTTTTGCGAATTTTTTTCCATCCCAAATTCGGTGATAAATCGCCAAAAGTGGCCAACGCTCGCAACTTTTGACGTTTGGTTTGGCATGGCAACCCTTTAGACAATGGTTTAAATGGCTTTTTCTGATTTTCTGAATGGTGATATCATCAGAACTTGACCAAATTAATATGAGTCCAACCCTGAGGAACTCCCTTTCCAAAAAAGGAAAAAAAATCATCGATACCATTCCTCATGATAAAAAATTATCGCTGAACATGCATAAAAAAAAAGAAAACAATCGACGAATCCACAGCTTCCTTTTCTTTTAAATCAGTTATTAAAAATGGATAATGAAGCAAAATGCTTCCCTGCCTGACAACCCCTGAAGGGTCCTCGGAAGGGGTTGTCGACAATAGCTCTTCCTAGAGCATTCCACAAGTGCTCTGTGGGACTGAGGTCTGGAATCCTTCCTGCCCACACGATACGCTGAATTACCTTCTGCTTCCAGATAATCGTCGGCTTTGGAACTTTAATTTTGGACGCCTGTGTGTATGCCATTTAAAATTTCAATGTTTTACCAATGTATCTGCTCAATGAGTACGATTTTATGATTTAATTTGAGCACCAAATTAAAGTGTCTAGTCGTGTAACGTGCTCCCTTAGCAGGCTTCCTAATTGGGTTCTACAAAGTGATGAAACCGACAGACGGTGTTTTTGACAACTGGTGTACGGTTGTTCGTCGTAAAACTGTACGGTCGCCAGAGTGTTAAATCAAGTTAGCAGTTAGAGATAACACAATAGTAGTAAAATTTGAATAGAGGCTCGCCATTAGGGGATATTTAGGAGAGCTTTCAACTTTAGACACTAACCAAACATTGGAACAAGGTGTCGTCATTCTACGGAGATTGGAACTATTGGAACAAGGTGTCGTTCTTCTCTAGTATACTGCTTTTGTGAAATGTTTCAACAATTTTATAACAGTGCATTTCTACCGGATGTCTCAAAAATGACCCAAGGTTTTGAAAAACCATTTAAAGAAAAACGGAAAGCAATAGAAAGGTGCGGTTTGCTGCACTCTGCTTAGATAACTAGGGAATTTATTATTTCAAAATTTCAAAATTATTCACAAAGTTCTTCAACAGGTGGCGCTTCTGACTAGGGAAAACTATAAAACATTTTCGAAATAACCACCGTTTGCAGCAACAACGTGACGCAGTCTGAGGATAAAAATGCAAACGCGCTTGCAAACATTTAATTTGGAATGTTCTCACATGCAGCAAAGATGTATTGTTCCAGTTCATTTGCAGTTTCTATAGTGTAATGGTGCACCTTATTTTTCAAGTACCCCCCCTCCCGAAAAAAAATCGTGTGCTGTCAAATCTGGCGAATAGGGAGGCCAATCCATGCCACTTTGTGTATGCTTTTCGTAGTCAATTGAAATGTACTGTTTGCCGGACCGTTTCTGACATTGAATTTCCTTTGAAAATTCTGACTCGTTTCTTCAAAATGATAAAAATACGCTGTTCCAGTGAAGAAACCATTTTGTAAGCATGCGCTAAGATGTAGAAATAATACCGATCTGAAAGAGCGGAATACATACAGAACAGCAGCGCCATCTGTTGACGAGCTTTGTTACTAATTTTGAAAATTGGTGAGTATAAATTCCCTGTTTCAGTAAGCAGAATGCAGTAAACCGCACATTTCTATTGCCTTCCGTTTTTATTGAATTGATTTTTCAAATCGTCGCGTTGGTCATTTTTGGAACACCCGTTACATTGTTGATAGACTAAAATCAGTTAGTCGATTTTCAAGCTGTCCCCTCCCCATTAGAGGATTTGCAGTAAGTACAGATGAGAGGTTTTTCTTCAAGGAAACCATGGAGACCTTACCATCGATTACCAAACTTAACAGCTGCAAAACAACTGTACACCGTTGAAAATTTAATTGCGGGCTTCCCTGGGCCCCGTGCAAAAAACGCATCCCCAAAACGAAAATGACACGGCAGGCGTGTGCGTGTTTATACAATTCGAAGCAACACAACAGTGCAATGCCGCGATTTATTTCAAAAAAGTAATAAAAATCGTTACGGTTACAGACCAGCCTCGACTAATCACGCGCCCCTGTGCAAATTACAGGGAGGACCATCTTGGACGGCATTCGATCTGTTCTTAGTACATGGAAATCGCAGTGTTTACCACCACGAACAGCAACACTGCTTGGAAAAAGAAAAAAAAAATCAGAAGTATTGGCAAAAATATCTCTTTTCACGATGTCCAGCAGTGACTAATTCTTGGATCCATACTATCGACCGCAAACAAAACCGAAAACTCATTTGCGCAGTCCGTTTCCGTGACTAAGATATTAGCATTCATTAGGGTCAACAATTGACCAATTAATAAACAGTCACTGTTTCTCTCTTAGATTTCTATTGGTTCTTAGCACGATAGTATGCTAATGCTTCGTCCCTCCCGCGTGTATAGGATTTATTTGTTGTTCTTTTCTTGAGGACGTTTAGCTGGCGTGCTTGCGATATGTTTATGATGTATATCGCTCAGCGAGACTTTTCACTTAAAGTAAATTAGTTTCCGATGCGATTTTTGATAATTTACAGGTAGTGTTGCACAATTCGAATGATTTCCATAATCGATTTACTACTATTCGAATAGTATCAGTAATCGATTAATGGAACTGTGAATATATACGCGATTTCCGCTATTTGATTAGTGATCGCGATTTCTCTATTCGAATATTCAAAAAGTATTCGTCATTAATCGCAATTTTATTATTCGATAATCAAGTTCGAATACTAATCGTGATTTTACTATTCGAATATTCGAACACTTATCGCGGTTTCACTACTCGAATAGTAATCACGATTTCGAATATCATGTGCTATTCGAATGTTATGTATTGAGCGTTCGAGTGGATTTTTCAAAATCGATTATCTGGAATGGATTTAATAATCGATTAATTCGAACAGTTTGATTCATTCATGCCCATCCTTAATTCACAAGAAAAAAAGCAAAATGAACGAAGACTATTGGGCTTATTTTACCTGCAAAAATGTTTTATTGATTCAACCAAAAAACTGGTTGGCGCTATTTCAACCAAATAATTCTGTTGACTCAACAAAATTTTATTGAATCAACAGAATTCATGCAACTTTTGAACAGCTATTAAAAAAAAATTCAGACTTGCTCATCCCGGAAAAATTTTAGAATGTCTTTTTACAAGTTGTATTTTGAGCTGTTCCAAGCAATGAACCTGTAGGAGTTACGATATATTCAGGAAATAATGCTAAACATGCGGCATTTAGCAATATTTCTCTAAGCAGCAAGTAGCACCTCGGTTTGTTTTTTGAAGGGTTTTGTTGTTGTTGTTGTTGTCTTGTGCATTTAAAAAAATAAATCTGGAATTCTATGTTTTTGTACATTTGTTTGTTCCGTTTTCTATTCTTTTCTGTTTGTTCTTATTTTGTGTTTTTTTCTTGTTTTATTTCATTTTTTTTCTTTTCTATATTTTTTTATTTTTTTTCCCTTTTTATGCACCCTCTTTTTTTTCTTCTTTTATTCTCCGTGGTTTGTTGATTTTTCTTTTTTTTCCAACTGGCAACTTGCTGTTCGCTTTCGTTTTGTTTATCTTTCTGTCGCCACTATTCTGTGAGACTGTGCTGACAGCTGATGAAGACCGATGATTTTTTCGGGCCGAAACGATCGTACTGATTAGATACGTACCTTCTCATGTGTGTTTTTATACAAAGTTTCATTTATATCATCTTTTAACACCAGTTTTTTTAGGTGGTTTTTTTTTTTGTGATACAGGTTGGGTGTTAATATGTGTGTTCATGATGCAGTTTTTGAAGAAGCATTATTAATTTTCTTCGAGTTCTTGAGATCATTTATTCTCGCCCCCCCCCTTTTGTTTAGTTTCCGAATAACAGCTTTTCTTCCTTTCTTTAATGTTTCCTCTCGAGGAGAGCGGAATTCCCGATCAAACAGATTTCGTTCGATTCTGGAAAAGCAAACGACGTTTCTTTCCTTCTTTTCCGCTCTGCATTTTTGGTCTTTTATTCTTCTTTAAAAGTTTCCGACAAGGAATGAAGAAAGCGAAAGAGGAAGCGTGTGTGAATTCCGTCTCCTGTATTTCGCTTCGCGCCTTCGCATAGTTGTCACTTGCGAACGAAGCACGGTGCATCGGCATAGGAATTATTTAGCTTTGGGAATTTATGAGATCATCAGTGTGCAGTAAAAAGTCAATTTGGGATCCGAATAGAATTGACATTTCCTTACACACTCTGAAAAAATCGTCTTTATCGCTCATTTTTCAACGAACATTTTCCGTACTCTACGGAAACGTCATATTTCCGTGAATTCTTTTTCCCGAAATCTGAAAACGAAGAGAAAAATTCGTTGAATCAGAAGAAGCGTGTACAATTGGCGGGATAATTTGTTTTTTCTAAAGGCGGCACCTGACCATTAAGGCCCCACCAGTGGCATAGCACTAGCGCTTTGAACTGGGAGACCGAAGTTGCCGGTTTGGAAACCACGTCGCGTCCGCCGACCTAACCGTTCGGAGTTTTCCGTGGTTTTCTCCGAAACTTCACGTAAATGCGGGTTAGGAACTCTTAGAAAGTTCCCAACGGAGGACAATCCCATCTGGCCTAGATTCCCTAGCGTAGATAATCGGCCATAACCCACATTTCCATTTTTGATTTGATTAAGTACACGTATTTGCCGCCCAAGTGGTGTAGTGGCTTAACAACCATTCTATCACCTCACCATGGCACAGTGGTTATGTCATTGAAAATGGTAGACGACTGAAGTGTGAAGGTCCGGGATTCGGGTCCCACCAGGCAGCTGTCGATCTGACGGTCTGGAGATTTGGTAGGTTTTTCTCCGGATGTAACGTGAATACGCGTTAGAACCCCTTAGAAAGTCCTCCTACCAAAGCACCCAATCCTTGCCAGATCGGTCTAGCGTAGTGTTGCCATAATCAGTGTAGTGTTGCCTTGATTTTTTTCAAAGAATCAAGGAATGAATCGTTTGCTCCGCTTCTCTGTTTACCTTTTCAAGGCGTGATATCTCGCTAGATATTTAGAGTTGAAAGTCAACCATTCAATCCCGCCTTGGGTCCCCCTTGGGCGTGGATTTTAACTTGTTTGTCCCTTCATAGAGGGCCCTTCAACGATGGCCGCCCACTGAGTACCCCCATAACAGAACGGCCATAATACCTTCGGGCCAGTGGCGTAGCCAGAAATTTTTCATGGGGGGGGTTACGATTTCTGCAACTCACATATATGTATACGGCTGTGTGATAAGGGTAAAGAATATGCATTTTGTATGGCAAAAAGTTCCTCATGGGGGGGATTGTGACCCCCTATCCCCCCCGGCTACGCCCCTGCTTCGGGCAATTGAAGTGGGCAATGCCTAATCGCCAACTGCCTTCCCCCGTTGATTTAAAAAAAAAAAATCTGATGTGTCCAACACATGACTTCCTTGCACGTCCATTAGATCAAAAATATTTTCGACGCACTTGCTCTAAATTTATTTGTTTGAAAGAGATAAAATATCAATAATAGTAAGGTTTAGCAATTTCTAGCCAAATATTTCGATATCGCCAAGCTGAGTTCAATTTGAAAGATTTCCTTCTGACACTTTATTTGGCGATATTTCACCAAAAGCCGACAAACTTGAGATAGTCAGCGAGATTTTGGGGATAGCCAAAGTAGTCAGTGAGCACAGACCTTCAATGAATTGAATGCATCTATACACCTCAATGTATTCAAAGTCATTTGGCTCACCATGTAAATAAATTCTCAGTCGATTGCTGTCAAAAAAGATATTGAAAACAGTTAGATATTACAATAGTTCTAAATACAAAGTTAAAAAATCTACGGGTTAAAGTTTTAGAGTTATACAAAATAGGAAATAATTTTTGGCGCCAAATTTGGCGATATTTCGGCGAAACTCGTCAATGTCGACGACATTTGGCGAGATTTTAAGCATAAACCAAACAATGACAGATTATCGCCAAACTTGGCGATATTTCGCCAAAACTCGCCAAGAACGATGACAAATGGCGATACTTTGGGCATGGACGAAATGACTGACTATCGCCAAATTTGGCGATATTTCGCCAAAACTCGCCAAGGTCGAGGACAGACGGCGAGATTTTGGGCATGTACCAAACAATGACTGTCTACAGTTGTATTATAATGAAGATGTCCATTGACATTAAGGTACTGAAATTCTTTTCGGTGGTCCTGTAAATAAACTCTCCAGTAGATTGGAACCAAAAATCGAGATGCACAACTAGATGTTACAACATTCTTATATATGAAATTTCATAATAGTTTTTGAGATTTGAGAGTTAAATATGCACACACGTACACCAAAAGTCGCCAAGCTTGGCGACTTTTGGCATAGTTCTTGAAGGAGGCACGTGACCGTGGTCGGACCATTACCTAACTTATGTGGTAGGACGGTATTGTGCTTGAAATGGATGAATGCCCCTAAAATTGCTATTGACCGTAATGTATTGGAAATCTTTTGAGTGTTCCTGTAGCAGAACTATAAATGATAAAGACACTTTTTTTAATAGAGAAATTCATTTTCTAACTCTTTACAACATATATCACTTCTGAGTCGTTTGAAATAGCCCAATACCTCTAAAAAACGCTTTGATGAATTTCGGCCCATAGAGCGTAATGTATTTCGAATCTTTTGGGCGGTCCTGTAGATAAACTATTCAGTCGAATGGAACCGAAAGGGGAGGTGCACAACTAGATGTTACAACAATCCTAAATATAAAGTTTCAACATTCAACGCTTAACAGTTTTTGAGATATGCGAGTTTAATGAATTTCGGCCCATTGAGTGTAATGTATTTCGAATGTTTTGGGCAGTCCTGTAGATAAACTATCCAGTCGAATGGAACCAAAAGGGGAGGTGCACAACTAGATGTTACAACTATCCAAAATATGAAGTTTCGACATTCTACGCCTAATAGCTTTTGAGTTAGGCGAGTTTAATGAATTTGGGCCCATAGAGCGTAATGTATTTCGAATCTTTTGGGCGGTCCTGTACATAAACTATCCATTCGATTGCCACCAAAAGGGGAGGTGCACAACTAGATCATAGAACAATCCTAAATATCAAATCTCAACATTCTACGACCAGTAGTTTTTGAGATATGCGAGTTACATACATACGTACGTACGTACAGACGGCATGGAAAAACTGGCCACAGTAGACTCGCCACTGGTCAAAATGAGTTGCAGACGCGTTAATATGATCGTGCATGCTAGCCTACGATGAGATGCATCGAAAAAATTTTTAAAATTCAATTTAGAGGTAGTCAAAATCGGTTTTTATGTCGAAATTTGGCCCCCAAAATTTTTCGGGATCACATTACTTCCTTATACTACGTACAAGGAAGTAAAAAGAGTACATATATTTCGACACGATGTGTAGGGGAATTTTTACACAATTATCTCAAAATCTAAAAAGTAGTGCCAACAGTTTAAGTTGAAGAGCCAGCCATCCTATAACCAAACGTCATTTCACTCGCTCACTTTCGTTTTCCTTTAAAAAGTTAACAGCTTTTTTTTTTTCCTTCTCTAATGATTTATTTCTAAAATATTACGCATCAAACCGAGAAGAAAACTATCGATAATCTTCATCCAGATCTCGTGTTGGTTGCTGAAAGCGGTCCATTGTCGGGTAATTCGAGCGATTTCCCCCTTCCCTCCTTATACATACAGATTTTTTTTAGACAAATTAATAAAAATTAGTGAGCTGTGAATAATAAAAATTGCCCATTAGGCTAACTGTCTATAGAGCGATCTCACCTCCCTCCTCTTGGCTTTCGCAAGATAACAATGATTGCGCCAAAATTAAAGAAAAAAAAAATCAGCTGATCGAGATTCGATAGTGCGTTTAAAATGGTGAACGCTAATAATAATCAGGATGATAAAAAAGAACGCAGATCAGATGCATTCATGGTGCTGTTAACCCTTTTTGAAGGGCGGTGGTTGCGCTGTGAAACCACCTTACTTCAGCGCTTCCACTGTTGCAAAAAAATATATACTTTAATGGTCCCAAAGGTGAAAAAACGCAGCGGTTGCCATCGATCCATTTAACTACCACAACATGGCGATTGATGGACAAGCCCGCTCAAATGGTCCCAAAGGTGGAAAAAATGCAGCGGTTGCCATCGATCCATCTAACTACCAACAACATGGTGGTCGATGGAATGGCGCCACAAAGCTAAAGGCGTGCCGTGCCGCACAGACAGCTGTGTTAGAAAACGTCTCACGCTGTGCGAGGGTGTATAAAACCTACACTGTAAGAATATCCTGTAATTTTACCGCACATATTGCTGTGAAATAATACAGCCCTCTGTGTTGTAAATCCACTCAAAAATGACGTAATGACATTGATAAACCAATCACGAAGAATCTATGACAATGATTATATGGCAACTGGCACAGTCTACACCACAGCGTGTTGGCGTTACGTTTGCCCACACGTTGTGCTGTATTCATTTTCTTCAGTGTATAGAAATAGCACAATAACATTCTCAGCATCTCAGAATATGGAAAAAGTCAACAAGAGCTTGAAGAAAAGACATATACAATATACATATATATATAAATCTCGGCTGTTCGAGCCTCGTCAGGGGGAGACCCCCCCTGAACCCCCCTAATTATTTAGTTTCATTATTGCCATATTAAAACGATACTCATTGACTATGTCATTTTATCTCTCATCTTTCGAGTATTTCGCCTGGTAACCCTATGTTGAAATTTTTAGGAGTGTAACCTATTTATAGAAAAAGACATGTGACGCATATCTGCAGCTTACGAAATATTGTAATAATAGATTAAAGCTGTTGTGAACTAATAGTATTTAAATGTATTTAAAAAACACATGTGACGCATATTCTACAGCTTACGAAATATTGTAACAATAGATTAAAGCTGTTGTAAACCAATAGTATATAAATACATGTAAAATTATGTCGCATTTTTGGGACACATTTTTCAGTAAAGGGTGTTGAGAGATAAAATGACATAGTCATTAAAAATAATTCTGATTGCTAATTTTTCCACTTCTGTAATTTTTGCTCACCAGTGAACTTTCATTTATCGGTCTCGTGAAAAATTCATCGTTGGTAATCTCAAAACTAACAGAAATCGTAAAACAATACGAAATTATTTTTTATGTGGCGTTAATTTTACTCCAGAGATCATTAATTTAAGTTCCCATTTAATGCAATATGTTAAACTTGGTCCGCCTGCAGATGGGTCGATTAAACTCGGTCCCCGTTAGAACACCGAAATAGATGCAGCACCGTCTTGGCCAGTGCTTGGGAGGGTGAGCTCCTCTCTCGACCGAGTCTGCTGTGTTTGGAAGAAGTGTTGAAGTGTGCGTCTCGTTTCTTAACCCAGTTTCATAAACAATGGGCTTTCCTCAGACAATTTTATTAAGGTAATGAAAGAAACTATTCTGAAGTAACATTTTTTAGCAAGTGCAATCGGTGAAAGAGCGATTAGTTTTGAAAAATCATGGTCGGAGAGTATACTATCACTTGAACACTTCTTCCAAAGTGATTATTAGCAGGCACATGAAGACGACGTTTCGACCCCACATTGCTATGTGATTCTGTACCATCGCCTGTACCCCCTACGCCCCCTGCAAGTTTGTCAGTCTAGTAGCGAATCGACCTGTATATTAAACTCGTGCAAAATAATATTCTATCGTATACTGAGTCAACTCTGCATATCTGAAAATTGCCGAAAATTGCTAAAAGTTAGGGGAACATGCATGGGCGCCGACTGAATATTTTCCAGGGGGGGGGGGGGAAGACTACTTCAACGTATGGTTACAATGTTGGAAAGAAAAAAAGCAAGGGAAAATACCGCATACAAAAATCCAGGGAGGGGCAAGTGCCCCCCCTTGCCCTATGCTGCCGGCGCCCATGGGAACAGGTGGATTCCCAGAATTTTGTAGTCCCCTACGGCCGTCTCCTAGTCGCTTTACATATTACAAAACTTCTAGTCGATCAAAGATGTGGATCTTCAAGCGTAATGACCGTAAGAAGTTATTTTTTTTGGGGGGTACCACCCACCACCCGGAATAGCGCCATCTCCGGTCATTTATTTTATATGCTCTTTCAAGAAATTGAAGAGAACGCACATTTATATAGATATACACTCAAATCTCACTTTCCCTAGCACGCTTTTCGAAAGCATAATTAGATAATTTTTAATGGTGTCTGCAGCCCATTAAAAAAAAAGAAGTAGAGGGAAGTAACGGGTTAAGAATTCTTTAATGATCTGTAACAGTAGGAACGTAAGAGTGTTTCTTTGTTAACACCTGGTTAATCTCTTAATGTGGCAGAGAGAATGGAATCAGAGTTACCATACACATTTCTAGCTTTTCCTTTTAACACTCTCGCAAGTTGAAGAAGTGATTGCGGTTTCGATATTTTTCTGTCCGTCTATGCCGATTTTACCTTCATTAGTTACAAATCTTCAGTTAATGTATTGGTATTTCCTTATTGGTTAACATTTTTAAATAATCATAGGTAGTAGTTGGCACATATTTTGGCGATTAAAATTGATAGCTTATGTGTTTTAAGCTGAAATAATTCAAGTAATTGTGCGTGCACTTCCGGTGTTAACTAAAAACCATCAAATTCGTCGGTGTTTAAATAGAATCAGCAATTTACGTTTCTGAAGATCACATTTGACCTTATGGATGGCCAGATTATGGCCACATTACTACAAGCTGAATAATACGAGCTGATCATGATACATAATACTAATCTCTATTTATTATAAAAGAAGATGTCTGTGTGTCGGCGGCGTTACGGACAAACGGCTGCACCTAGAAACACCAAATTTACCTAGATTTTTTTTAATTTTATGTTTTATGCGATTTTTGGCATTTTTTTCTCACCTAATTAGTAATAACGGCGGAAATTACGCTCGCAGCAAAACGGCATTTGTATCATCATATAGAGGAGAAAATTTTCTTTTAAAATCAGTTTGTTCTGAATACCTAACATGATTTACCGATTTTTAGGAATTTTTTTACTAAGCATGTGTTTTGGCGAATTTTTTCGTAAAATAATTTTAAAACAGTCGCATCTTGAATTCTATCCGTCTTAAAATTTTTTGATATTTTGACAAATCGTGAAACATTCTTTTCTCCCTCTTTTAAAATGAAAGCGAAAAAATAATGCAAATTAGATGATTTTTTACAAATTTTAATGCAACCTAATGTTTATAATTTAATAGCATCAACCTAATTTTAACTCATTTATTCCAGCTTTTTTTTCAACACAGGGCTCTTTTTTCATTAAAAAAATTGCGTGAAATTTGTAAACTCTGCAACTCTAACGCCCTGTCACAATTAAAGCGGGTATAAATAGCTCCTCGAGATTACACAGTTTGATGTTTTTCAGGAGACAGGACTAAGGAGGATATATAAGATATCGCTATATTAGATACATGGATATTAAAAATGGCACCCCTTGGATATTTTCTCCCCACGGTGAGATGAAATGGTTTGCGGCGCTAAATACTCAAATCTTAACAATGCATAAAACTATGCATAAATTAAATATATATGGAGAGTTTCCTTAATGGCAACCATTATGTGAAATGATTATTATTTATGCTAATGCGTAAATTGCAAAGAATCGCCATAGAATCAAAATATCCCATTGAGGCCAACTAATCTAAGCTGTTTCTTTTAAGACAGCTTTGAAGAGGGAGAAGCAAAGATAGATAGCATTAATGTACGGTAGCATTATTAGATTTGTAAGGATAATATGAATAAATCACAATATACCACGTTATTAAATATTTCATGAAATTAAAAGTGTTTATCCTTTTACAACGGCTGTCTTACAACCAACTAAACGAAAAGTAATTCTAATTTGCGTTGATATATCCCGCAGTATTTCAACAGAGGAGATTACTTGAACTTTTTAAAAAATAAAATTCTGTTGTGTCACATGCACATATGATTTTAGTAAAATATTCGCTTCTTCCCGTATGAAGAGCGGGTGCGCAGCTATTTTAAAAACATCTCTTGAAAATAGCATAGATGAATTCAGAATATCTCCTCAAAACGTGTAAATACACCAAAATCTCAAAGTCGAATTTTTTCATGATTACATTACTTTCCTTACATGGCACATGTTCGGAAAGAAATAAACGGTTGTCCATTTCATGTAGTGTCTTAGGTATTTAATGCCACAACTTGAACCTAAAAAACAGTATGATGTAGAAATAACACATTTTGAAAGCCAGGAGTTCTCTGCAAACCGTTAAGCGTTTCACTTTTTTGATAGTAAATGGCACTGACGTAGTTTTTTGAGTCATACTGCAATGATGCCAGGTTAGAACTCATGACGCAAACTTTACGTCAAGAGTCAAATAATTTTGCTTTTTTTTTTTTTAAAGATTCCACATCACGAATAAATTCGAATTACACATGTAAGGAAAATTTTCGTTTCCTACCGTGCGAAGAACGGGCACGCAGCTAGTTTAAAATATATTTTGATGTATATAATTTTAAGATAATTACTACGGTCGGACATGCTTAGATACAATACTAGTAAAATTAATAATTAAATATATAAAACTAGTCGCCCGGCCGGCCAGCTTTGTCGCCCCATTCCTTACTGTTCTTTATACTCAGTGCAGTGTTGACTCAATTTCTGGACTCATTTCAATGAAAATCATGTTTCTTTGTTTTAACAGTCTTTGTCATTCAACTTATTTAGGTTAGGGTTGCTATTACACTTTGGGTGTAGTCATAAAAGCCCAGAGCTGACAAGTATCACGGCTTTTTCCGGGAGATTTCCCACCACAATTTTTAGACAGTTTTATTTTCCATTAAATATTTGGACTTATTTTAAGCATAAATTTGTAAGTAAAAATTAGTGGTGGGAAATCGCCCGAAAAAAGCCGGAGACTTGGCAGCTCTGAAAGCCGATGTTCAAACAGCCAATGACTAAACTGTGCTTTAGCCCAAGGCATGGTTACATTTTCTAGAGGAGCGATTCATGCGCCAAGCAGTGGCGTATGCAGATTTCCTTCAAAGGGGGTGTTATAGACATAACTTTATGTTAAAATGCGTAATATTTAATCTAAAAATTGAAAATTTATAGACATTTTGTTAAAAATTTTTTGACAAGGGGGGGGGCGGTTACCCCCCCCTTGCGTACGCCACTGGCGCCAAGTATCGCAAATTCGATAAAGCTGTGAAAAAGTCCGAAAGATCTTGCACTTTTGTTTATCCCCCCATTATTGTTATTTTTCAATCTAGCTACTGCGTGACATAGGCTTGCTCCACTGGACGTCATTGAACTGTTCATTTGGATTTTCGCACAGGCGCTATTGTTATTGCACTCATGTTTACGTCTAGTTGTTGCCATTAGCAGAGTTTAAATACCGTCGATTTTGGTACCTCATACGTTAGCGTATATATTATAAGCACCAGATATTTTGATATATACAATTTTAAGATAATTACTACTGTCTAGCATTCTTAGTTACAGTACAAGTTAAATTAATAGTTAAATATATAAAATTATGATCATAAAAACATTAGTTAAATTTGCTAATTTATAAAAG
Source organism: Cheiracanthium punctorium (assembly GCA_038373885.1). NCBI lineage: Eukaryota > Metazoa > Arthropoda > Arachnida > Araneae > Cheiracanthiidae > Cheiracanthium > Cheiracanthium punctorium. Next base: position 461,787 of record JAWZYV010007565.1, on the reverse strand, counting down.
AATACGTTATGGCCCAAAGCTGGGCCACAGAGAACAGATAATAGTTGCAACTTCAGACACTACTCACAGCATACCGTATATCTCGGCATATAAGACACACTTTCAATTTCAAAAAATTACTTAATTTTTTTCGCGTGCGTGCTATTTGCCGGATATAAAATGGTTAATATAAAAAAATTATAAATGAACATTACAAATAAACATTACATTACAAAAGATAATTATTATCGTAAGACAATGTCTTCAATTTACGGCTGCGTGTTATACACCGGGATATGCGGTATTTGGTTTTATGGTTGAGCCAATCTTACGGTTTTTAAGTTATGGTGGAATGTATTTTACGGCCGAACTTACTCATCTAATAATACCAAACTTAAGAGTTCATTATCAAATTTACTGTCAATACTCGACACAGATTGAACGATTCCGGCAAACGATTCCTGTCAAATTACGGTCAACACTGGAAATTCTATGGGTGATGTGATCCTACGGTCCTCACCAATAATTTCGGGGAATTCTCTTGGAATTTTTGCTGCCGGAAACTGGCCTTAACCTCTTCAAGCCGGACATGCATATCACATCTCAAATTAAGGAACGATCTCACAATTGGCTTTAAAAAACTTATTACACTTGAAAACGATATTTTGAAGACGTACTTTCCAGGGGCGTAGCCAGAAATTTTTCTTAGGGGGGGTTACGACTACTGCAACTCACATATATGCATACATGTGCGTGATAAGGGAGTGAAGAATATACATTATGTATGGCAAAAATTTCCTCATGGGGGGGGGTTATGACCCCCCTAACCCCCCCCCGTGGCTACGCCCCTGGTACTTTCAAATAATTTTTCGAACAAAACCCCCATCCCCAATCTCTCTTGCAGTCCCATAAACGAAGACTGTCAAGAAACTTTCAAAGGTCAATGATGTCCTACAGATTCTTTTCAAGTACATGAATTTTGAGTAAAACAAAATACATCCACACATCGAACTTCAATAACATATATCAAGAAATTTCAATAACATATATTCTTTTGTTTGACTGGCAAACAAAAATAAAATGTGTGCGTCAACGTGTAGAATTTACACATTCACGCGAGTTAAAATCATTTTATTGAAAAATTAAAGCATCTAAGATGTGCACGTCAGTTTAAAACTACGAAAAAACTTAAAGGGCAGTTTTAATGGTAGAAACGCAAAGATCCACACATGTGGATCTCTCGAACGAAGATCATAGTCAGTCTAACAGATTTTTTTTTTGTGTGACTGTGTAAGCGTCGATCACCATGAAGTTAGTATAAGTAGTGACTATGTGGATGTTCCGTGTCACAAAGGAATTTTTGAAATTTAAACTCTTGAGACACTCATACTTTAAAGTGACAGTTTAGAAACGTTCATTCAGGCCCGGATGGACCAGGTCGAGGGCAGGCCTCAACAATGGTCGGCTATTGCTGAGGCCCCCGGCCCAAGGGGGGCTCGGGTGAAGCCCCCTCCCCCTTAAAATGGATATACTACTTTATAATTAGAGTAATTTGATATACTAGGCGCCAAGGCGGGCAGCTACGCCGCCCCATACCTTAATGATCTTTATACACAGCGCCGTGCTGACTCAATTTCTGGACTCATTTCAACGAAAATCATGTTTCTTTGTTTTAACAGTATTTGTCATTCAATTTATTTAGGTTAGGGTTGCTGTATACATTTTGGGTGCCATCCTTAAAAGGCGATGTTGAAACAGCAAATGGTTGAAATGTGCTTTAGCCCAATGAAGGGTGACATGTTTTAGAGGGGCGATTCGTGCGCCAAGTATCAATTCGATATCTTAAAGCTGTGAAAAAGTCCGCAAGATCTTGCCTTTTTGTGTATCCATTGTGGTTACTTGGTAATCTGGCTTCTGCGTGACATAGGCTTGCTCCATTGGACGTTATTGAACTGTTCATTTGGATTTTTGCACATGCGTTATTGCACTCATGTTTACATCGAGCTGATGCCGTTCGCAGCGTGGAAATATCGTGAATTTTGGTACCTCATACGCGTTAGCGTATTATATAAGTAGATATATTAGAGTAATCTGATTACTTATTACTCTGATTACTTAGGTATGTAGGCCTAATCTTCACATATTCTAATATTCCATTCACTCTAAATTCCCCAGTAAGGTTCCCCATTTCAATATCTAGCCGAGGGCCCCCCAAAGAAGCCAGTCCGGGCCTGCGCTCATTTATTCCAAGCAAAACAACATGAATATACAGGGTTGTTGCAACTCAACTTTCCCTGTGAACAGAATTCTTCAGCTAAAATGGGTGAGCCAATTGCCACCCACTTTGGCATAAGGATGCAAGTGAGATGCACTCAAGGAGATGTTTTAAAAAATTGAGTTTTAAAGAAAAGGCTATAGATAGCGCTTTTATGAATGATCAGTGAGCCCTAAAAATGGCCAAAAGTAGCTGAAAAATGCCCCAAAACTATTGAACAATTGTTGAAATTATTTGTACACATTTTTCATAAATCATGGTCCTTTCAATGAATATCTATATAAAATAGGCAAGTAGTAGTCAAGTAGAAACTACTGTTTCTTTATTTATGATCTTCATGAACAATGTAAATCTACAAAAATGCTCTTAACTTTATTTTTAAGTAAACAGTAATAGAAAATATTTTCGTTTTTGCCTTTTTTTTTATTCCCCTGGAATGGCCCTTTTACAGTAAATGACCCAAAAAAGTTCAATAGAAAACAGAAAAGAAGGTTTTAGAAGCACTTCCGCTTAATGATAACAATTTTTTTTAAAATCTGACCATTTTCATGAAATAATATGTATATTGATAAACATTTACTTAAATTCTTTTTGACTTTTAATTTCTCCTTTCTGCCTGAACTGAGACAATCTAGAAAATAAAGGGGAAAAAAGAAAAGAAAAATACGGCTTGAGCAATACGTGACGCAGTATTAAAACAAAATACACTATTAAAACAAACCTATAAAGTGTGTTAAACTTCTCCATCCGCTTTTGTTATATACATCGATATTTTGAAAGAAAGCATTAGTAATACGCTGTTCTTAATGAAAATTAGAACATTCTGGGGGGAAAAAAGAGATAGACTAGAGAAGGGGTCAAAGAGAACAAACATTGCGACTACACTGCCTCGCTGAAAACTTTTTTTAACGTGAAATAAGCGTTAAATGGATGATGAATCACTTTCAAAGCAATGTTTAATAGTACTTTCACTAGTCGTTGTTATTATAGGCCAAGGCATACGCATTTCATCAAGAATGATTAGACCGAAGTTGAAATCGGTCCAAATAGCAAGTGCGTTCGTCAAATCATGTTTGCACAACTCAGTGTGACAATTAGACATCGCTTCTGTGTCCGTATTTCAAATAGGGCATGCTCTAACTCAGTGGTTCCCAACCTTTTTTTAATCGCGACCCCTTTTAGATTTTTTAAAACTTTCGCGACCCCCCCCCCCAATCCGCTATGTTTGACTAATAAAAAAAATTGATAATGAAAAAATATATCTAGAGATTTAAAATTGATATCTTTTTAATATGTACTGATTATTAATAGGATGATTGAGGTTGAATTTGACAAGTTCGGCTATTCTTGGCTGAATATACGTCAAAGCCAACCGCATGTCATCTTAGACATCTAATTTATTACTGGCTTTTGTCTTAATCTGCAAAAGAAATGAAAATCCAACCTCACGCAGGTAAGTGTATGCAAATGGCTGTTAACATTTGACATGAAAGCTTAGAAGTTATTGGATATAAGCAAAGCATAGCACACCAAAATTGAGTTAATGGTTTTTCTTGGTATAAATCACTTGCGGAGGAGTCATTTTGCAAATTCAAAAATTCACCCTGCACTTCATCAGGAAGATTGGCGACATCTAAAGATGCGTGAAATGAATTTCGCACGAATGCAATCTCTTGTTCAACGAACTTTGGGAAATATCTTTGAATTTCAGATTAAATGGGGCTACTAATTACCTTGTTCAAATTAATAACGATTCCTATTTCCGATTCATCTGTCTTAATGCATGGGTTCTCAAGCATTAGTTAACACTCCTAGATTCACCGACGTCAGTTTTTGTAGCTTTGATACAAAAGCCCAGACGAGAATGAGGATTTTTTTCTTTCTAAAGAAAATGGGAGAAATTCTGTTTCATGGCAAAGAAACGTGAAAATAGTTTACTCTTAATTTCCTACAAAAGCGGTCTGCGACGACCCCCGAAAAAAGGCATGGCGACCCACTAGGGGGTCGCGACCCCCCGGTTGGGAACCACTGCTCTAACTTAAAGCTCTATACGAAGAGACAGGCCTAACCATAGAAGAAGGGAATGGAGGGGAGCGAAGGGGTCAAGAAGCCTGAACCCTACCTAACAGTCTCTCCATTTTCAGAGTTTTGCTTATTTATTTATTTTTAATTTACTGATGAAATATACTAAAGTTTTGATAGTAGATTTTTTTTTAAAGTTCAATTTTCTCTTGTGATTTGTGGATTTTTTAAAATTGTAATTTATACTGTTTATAGACACAAATTTTTATATCTTATATTGCATATATACATTCAATATACACTAAAAGTAAGGATGAGTAAATATTATTAAAATACACATTTGAATGATTAGTAATAAATAACTATATGGTAAGGGGGTTTTGAGAAATACTGTACAAAACAAAAAAAAAAAATCTAGATTAAAAGACTCACCCCTCCCCGACTAGTAATAATAGTTAAATTTGGTTTCACCCCCGAACAAAGCCCTGTCTAGCCTTTTTTAACTTGGTTACGGCCCTGCTACAAAATTATTATTATTATTATTATTATTTTCTTTTTTAGGGAGCTTATTTTAGTGGCACAAACGGGGATTGAGAATGCAATTTTTTTTAATAACGTCCAAGAAAGTGAATATGTTTATGATTTTCGCTTTGTCTGTCTGTCCGTACTATAACTGACGTCCGTTGGTAACAGTTTCAACGAAATGTACATTAGTTATTTCTACAGACTGTAAGACGTATATTATTGAAGAGAGCTTCTATTATCATTTGCAGTTTCTCTGCAACGGTTCTTTTGTATAAAAAGAAACCATAATGTCCATAGACAGCTATTACTGAAAGTTCGTTCTTTAGATTTCTTTTACTTGAAATAAGGAATCATAAATCTGCTTATTACAACATTTTATTAAAAGAATATTGTTCATCGAAAAGTGACATTGATAACTCTTTGATAAGGAGATAAACTAAATATTACTGATAGAGGTCAAGCTGTAAGTGCAATGATTAAATAATAATAATTAAGTACTTCATTTGCTTAAACCAGTTCTCTCCCTTTGTCCCAAATGCACAATGCCAGAGAGTCTTTTTGAGTCACATCGTTGCTTCCGAACAAGACCTTGAGAAATGTTGTCTAAATGGTATTTTCATTCTTTAAATAAAAATTGAACTGTTATAAACGTTCATATACTCATTGTATCGCGCTCGAAATGGAGGATAAACTGCCATGGACCGTAATTTAATAAAATTCTTCTGAGTACGCCAGAAGAAGAACTGTAAATGCTAAATACGCTATTTTAAGTAGATCATCGCATTGCAATCCTTAATAACCTGTATCCATTTTGCTAATAGACGAATTTCGCTAAAATGTGCTTTCAAAAATGACAGTGTATCGGAATCCTTTTCGTAGCTCTCGTAAAATAAGCTACGTCCACCCTTTCTAATAGCGCTGTATATAAAGAAAGTCACGACGATTTCGAAGCAATCCTTGCAAATTTATGACAGTTAGAGCTGAGGCGGACAGTCAGACACATCGAAATTTAAAAAATATCTAAAAAAGACGGTCATTATGATTAGAAATAAAACGAAAATGCCCTTGAAATAGGGCTTAGGATATGGCAACATGCGAACACTTACCGAATACGAACATCTTTTGCTGTTAGGGTCACTCTCTGAACGAAAGTTGCACTCTGAATCCGAACATAGTTACACTAAACTGGCGTAATGGGCGCAGAACTGCTAAAAGAGTCTTCTGGGCACAGGTGTTAAGCCTCTCTTCAGCGAGACGGACAGACGCTTACTTAGCGACGTCTATACGATATCCATTTGCGCTCCTTAACTACTCTTCTTCCCCCCCCCTCTTCTCGGTAACTGTGCACTTGTTCTTTTTGGCATAAATGGCTGTCATTGATCGACCCAAGAATATGTTTCTGACAATTTCCAGTGAAGTTGGGAAGTTCTGATCACACTGCTGATTTCTAGGTACCCATTTCTCGGGAGCGACCACCCTCCGCGAAAAATCGGTCGCTAAGAGAGGTGGTTGCTCAGAGAAACATAAATATCGAATAGACAAAAAAAAATGCTATGGCCTGTGTTGTTATTTATGAAATTGCATAGTAATGCATATGACTGGTCACACAAAAATATTTTTCAAATTAAAATTTTTTATAAATATTTAAAATTTTTGGATCTATTCCATTCTTTTACCGTGTTATACGAGCCTCTTTTAGCTTGTTATATGAACAAGGTGACAATTTTCTCACTGTGTTATACGAACCCGTCTTACATGAGCCCGTTACACTTTCGGAAAAATACGAGAAAATTTCCGGATAGGGAACTGGGATGGATCGCTTATAGAGGGTTGTGTGGTCTTTTCAAGAGGGCTTTTTAAAATTAAGTAGATGATAGAGTGAAAAATCGGTAATGGGTCGACGGAGAGGGGATCTCTTAATATAGAGGTGGTCGCTCATAAAAGTTTCACTGTGTATCTTTTACACTTGAGGTTATACGTCCCCTTACCAGGGAGGGGTGGGATACACAAAGACTGTTCAGAATCGCATAGCAATGCGGGGTCGGAAACGTCGTCTTCATGTACTTCTAAATAATCACTGCAGAAGAAGTGGTCAAGTAATAGCGACCCTGGTTTTTCAGGTATAACCCAGCTTCCACCGATTGCACTTTATAAAAATTGTTATTTCAGAATTTTTCTTTCCTTACATCGATGAAATGGTCGGAGGAGAGCCCACTGTTTATGAAACTTGGTTAAGAAATGAGACGCGCTCTTCAACACTTTCTTCCAAAGTGATTATCAACAGGTGATTGAAGACGACGTTTAAGACCTGGCATTGCTGTGTGATTCTGGATCATCTTGGTGTATCCTACCCCTCCTAAAAGTTTGTAAAACTAATTTCGAATCGCCCTGTATACACGATAACGCCCAGATTATGACATCTTGGGCCCGGGACTTAGGACTTCGGGCTCTGTAATTCACAAATGAGATTCGGAATAGTAAAATAAATATATCGTTTAAAGAACCAAAATACTGCGTGATAAATCGAACTAACTAAAAGGCGAAAAATAAGTCTTAATATAGAAATAAATTAATGAACGAAAACTAATATATGTGAAAATAGCGTGGGGCGCTTTGTGCTATATTTTTTGTATCATTTTTGTACTATCGTACCGATCCAATATTCTCAGGACTGATATAGGGAGCACCCACGCTTTTTCACAATGATATAGTTTTCGTTCATTAATTTATTTCGTATATTAAGATTATGTTTCGCTTTAGTTAGTTCAATTATCACTAAGCGTGTTTTTGGTTTTTACACTATATATTTATCTTTCACTTTTAGTTGATTTGCTATAAAGCGTGTTTTTTAGTATTTTTAACTGTATGTATTTAAAATTTATTTTAATTTTCGATATCTCTCATAAGACACAAAGGAGCACTAGTTGGAAAGTACAAAGAGATAATTATTTTCACTGTGCACCAGTGGCGTAGCCAGATTTTATTGTGGGCTGGGTATCAAATGTAAAGCTAAAGTTCAATTGTAAGCTAAGTAAAGGGCCCCATTTCGGGGTGGGAAAGCCCCTGGAAGGACGCATCCGTAGCTGCTACACCAAATTCAACCTGCAGTTAAATGCTACCTTCCTCACTAAAAGGAAAAATAGGTCTCTAATCAACAAATAAAAGCGTGTTAAAAAGAATGGCCTTAGCATTTTCTTGTACTCAACTCTTCCATAATGTGATGGATGACGATATTTTGTACAAAAAAAAAATGTTGTCGTGACCAGATTCGAACCTGGTTAATGCGGCACAACGCAATGTACTAACCACTATACGATCACGGCACGGATTTTCTTAAGATTGTAATGTTTGGAAGTGTTCTACTTTCAATCAGGATAAGAAATGAGGAAATTATTTAATCCTGGCGATCCTGATCAGGATAATCTTGAATTGAACCGGTGACCGGTGACACTACAATAACCGGTGACAACTGAACCGGTGGCACTTGAACCGGTGACAATACAAGAAGATTATTGTATTGTCACCGGTTCTTGATAAATGTACAAAGTTTGAATTAAATCAGTCCGTTTAAACGTGGGTCCAAATCGAGTCTTAAGGCACGTCGGGTACAAACATACAAGTATACATACAGGTGAAGCTAATAAAAGCGTGTTAAAAAAAATTAAAATCGTACGCCACTTATGTATCCTTTTCTTACACTCATTAATCCTGTAAATCAAGTCTGTTGAAATGTGAAGTTTTTCATGATGTACACCCCCCACAAACACACAATTTCATACGGGTAATTCCTGTGTATTAGGTCACTCTCACAAACATAATTTTCCCAGTGAATCACCTTCAATGCACACACAGCATTATGTGTGAAACTTAACATGAGCTTTTTTCCCCTTGATTTTGCACAGGCAAATTCGTGAATTACACTCGGACCTCTATTTAACTAGCCTCTAGTTTGCGAATTTTTCCTGGGAACCAAGAACATTTTGCGAATTTCTTCATAAAATAAAATCTCCAAATAACGAAATTCATTCTCTATTTAACGAAGTTTTTCTTGGGGGTATAAACATTTTTTTCGCTGTTTCTCTAAATATTTCTGAACATTGCAAACTTATTTTGTTCTTTTACTGCGTTACATTTTTATCAGTGACCTTGAACTGGTTTCACGAGGTGTCTGAACTCACTGAAGAGTCGTAAAATCGCTGTTAAAAAACAGACAAAATTAACACACTTTTTCAGTAATTAAGGATCATTGCCTAACTTTAATTAGGTCCGACAATAACACATAGTCGTAATGTATTCTTAATTTACTTATTATTATGAATACGATAATTATATTAAAACTCATTAATTTTACCGTAAAATGATTTACTTAAAAGCAAAAATGCGGTGTAATTTCCGACATTTTTTTTACCTTTTTTGTTTCTTCTTGCTGATTTCTTTTCGAAAAAAAAATGCAAATTGTTATTATTTATTCTTAAAAAGTGTGAATAACTACTTTTTTCAATAATATTTAGGGTTTATAGATTTAAAATCAGCTGTATGCTGTTTAAAGCATTTAAAAGGGAAATCTCTATTTAACGAATTTTCCATATAGCGAACTTTTTCCGGGATTTTAGCGACTTCGTTAAATAGAGGTCCGACTCACAATAATCTAATATCTCGCGTGAAATCGCCTAAAATACCGGCTGTCCGAAATTAAACGACACTATTTTAAAGTGTTCTGCAGATGAAACTATAGTCGATAAACTTATGAAATTTCGTGCGGGGCATAATGAAGGCATGGGTATTTGTTTGAGCGAATAACAAAAAAGTAGTTCCAATATTGGCCACCAGGAGGCTCCCGGACCTCAATCCATGAGACTTTGAGCTTTGGGGGAGTTTGAAACATTTAGAAACCCTGTAAGAAAACTATAAATTCTACACACACCAAAATCAATACCTGTCTTGCGACGGTTGTTTATAACATATATACCCAATTTGAGCTCAAGTCGTGATAATGCAAGAACTTTACCTGATCTTAAAGACAGCATTTCACAACATGTTTGTAACATTTTACCGAACACGCTGTGGTCATCTGTGGAACAGGCTCTCCCGATTCCAGAGGGTAGCTGACAACGACGGCCGTCATTCTGAACATGTTCTGTTATAATAATATTTGTAAAACTATCATAAATGTATGCAAAATGAGTAATTCGTTTAAAAGAATGCCCCCTTGGCGTACATTTGCACTAATTTTTTTTTTCATTCGCTCAAACCAATCCCCATACCGTCATTATGTCCTGCACAAAATTTCATAACTTTCTCAAAAATAGATTCGTCTGGAAACAACTTTAAAATAGGGACGTTTAATTTAGGACGCCCGGTAGAAGAAAAGTTGCAATATTCTCGAACACTCGCGCATCGAATATATATCGTATCGAGACATTGCCGTCATGTTATGTCTAAATTACGAAGTCAGAATGCAGCTAAATGCATTCAAATGATGAATCGGTTTGCAAGAATATTAAGCGTAAATGATGAAAAGTAAGAAAAAATAGCAGTATTTTTATAAACAACGAGAAAACTAACTTATTACTTCCTGATTTCTAAAAGAATTTAATATTCAACCTAATTCTGTATGGATAATTTACCCCCCCCCCAAAAAAAAAAAGAAAAAAATAAATCTGGAGTGACTCCACTCGACTTTCCGAACACTTGCGATTAAGATCATTACTAAGCATTTAAATAAATTTCAATCGACGAATAATTCAAACATATATACCAAATTGAAGCTCAATCGAATGCACCGTTTAAACGCTTGCGCACTTTCAAGAATGTCTCCCCATAGGCCATAATGTAAAAGAAATCTTTGCCGTAGCCCTGTAGAAAAACTATACACTCTATACACACCAAAATCAATACTGTTCTTAAGATGGTGGTTTATAACATATATACGTAATTTGAGATCAATCGAACGTATCGTTTAAACGCTAGCGCACTTTCAAGAATTTCCCCCTCATAGGCCATAATGTAAAAGAAATCTTTGTCGTAGCCCTGTAAGAAAACTATAAATTCTACACACACCAAAATCAATACCGGTCTTGCGACGGTTGTTTATAACATATATACCCAATTTGATCTCAATCGAAAGCCCCGTTTAGGAGCTATCGTGTTCACTCACATACACACAAACACACACACATCACACACACGCGCGCGCACATACATGCATACATCTCGTAAAAATAGCATAAATGAATTCAGAAGACCTCAAAACGTGTCAATACACCAAAATCTGGAAGTCGAATTTTTTCGTGATTACAGTACTTTCCTTACATGGTACATGTTCGGAAAGTAAAAATTAGAAAGAGATAAAACGATTTTTGTTTTCTTTTTCAAATGATGCATTCGGGGGGAACAAACCTGTGGGCCTAGGGCAAATGCCCGAATTGCCCAATCGGCAATAATGTGATATACACATACCTTGCACTATGTGATACACACATACCTTGAACTGTGTGGGTTATTTCCCCATTCAACACAAGGTATGTGTATACTTGAACTCCTCAACACTTCCACTACCAATTTTTTCTCTGAGAAAAAATTGTAATACTTGCTTTGATACATGAAGTACGATACAACTATCGATGAAAAGCTGAATAAAAGAGAAAAGTTACACTGAATTGTTAGTCATATCAAGGAAGACCAGTGGGATATGTATTCATATTAATATAAGGCATATTTATATCATAGGGTCATTTGAAACTACCTTCGGTACCTATACATCCCGGTGGTAGCGAAAGGATTAAAGCCCAACTGCTGTAACTCACATTTTTCTAGTTTTGCGATTTTTAAGGTTTTATTACGGCTATCATAGTAAATACAGCATTGTACAGCAACTCGTGCTGCTACCTACACGGTTCCTAAGAAAGTTACAACCTACACCATTCGTGCTTTTAATAGACTGGCAATAGATAGTTCAATACTTTCTGAGGCACTAACCCAATAAAACCAAAAATATGGAGTTACACCACTTGGGGGTTTAACGGGCTCATTTATTAGAAGTCCAAGGACCTCCGGGTAACTTAAGCCCTGGTTTCCTGGAGGCGGCCGGCGTCCAGCGACCAGAGTGATTAATGACCTCAGCGGTGCCTCTCGCGTCCAAAGAACGCGTTTGTTAAAAGTGGTTTGCTACTCGCGAAAGCGGCGGGAGGGGACGCTCGGCGATCGCCGCTTCCGTCCAGATGTGGTGGACGCTCGGCGAACGCCGCTGCCCGTGGAGAATTCGTGGACGCACAAAAGAAATACACACCATCCAATGTACCTTGGATTTTAACGAATTCACATTAAATGAGTATTAATAAGTAGTTATTTATTGTGAATGGAGAATATAAGTACTAATTAATGCTTGATTAAACAGAACTTAGCAGTCGCATATTTTCATAAATCACATTTTTTTTTTTTTTCATAATTATATACTCAACGATACAAAAGAATAAAAAAATATATTTACATGTTACAAATGTATATACTGTTTGCTATTACACACATGCATTGAATGAGATATGAAAAATATCAAAATACATTTTGTACGTTCTTTTTTCTAAACAAATAAGGTTTAATTCATCATTAAGTATTAATTTTGTATTTAAAGGGACTTTGTACCTGAAATATACTAAAAAACGAATTTTCGATGGTGTCTAGAAATCCCCTGTGATTCTTTATTGTGTTTAGGTAAACAAATTTTTTAAAAACATCCTATTTTACTTTTTGTTTCTTGATTCAATCCAGTGCCGCAACCTGGGTTTACGAGTTCCAGGGGCGAGAGTGAATCTAGGGGCCCTTTTCATGTTATATTTGGTAAAAACGAAAATAAATTAGCACGTTTCATACATTTGTATGTACTCAAAGTCAGAATTAAACGCTTTTAGATAATAACAGATATAACATGTAAGTATGTAGTCAATACAAAAAAGAAAAAAAAAATCAAAAGAAAAAAAATAAAGGAAGAAAAAAAAATTCCAAGAGGTATGAATAATAATTAGATGGATTTTGAGGCCCCTACGTGTAGGGGTCCGGGCATTCGCCCCGCTATGCCGCTTTGCACTGGTTCAATCATTATGTACCTCTCGGCCTAGATCCTTTGTGCAGATAATTTTCCGTAATTTCCTAAAAACAATATCAATCATTTTGTAAAAAATATAATACTTAGAATCAGGGGCGTAGCCAAGGGGGGGGGGGGTGTCTGTTTTTAGTCTTGGTACTACACAAATTGAAATAAACTAACAGCACCATGGTCTCCAAAAAATTCACGATGGTTCTTCATAAGCTGCTTTACGCACTACAATAAGCGAAAATGCAGTGGAGTTTGTGAAATTTTCAGAAAAAATTCTTATTAAGAATATTTTCTAAAAATCTTGAAACTGATACAGGTTGATCGATATGTAGTACAGCTTGTAAAGAGACAGTTTCAAAATTTTGAAGTACCTGGCATAATTAGTTTATTTGTAATTATGTACCAAAATCACATGATTTTTTGATCACATCCAAATCACATGACAAGAGCGATAATTTCATATTCAACACTTTCAGCCATTTTCAGTGTGCGAAGCGTTTTCAGAACGAAGAATGCCTGCCCAACAACCGTTTTCCAGAAAATGGACGCAGAAAAATGCCGCGCGCTCGCGCGCCTGCAGGAAACCACCCTTTCGCGACAGCTGTGGACAGTTTTTCACGGATGTCACCTCGGGCACTTTTTCGCGGTTGTCAAAGGCGAGCGCTGGACGCTGCCGCTCCCAGGAAACCCGGGCTTTAAGGGGACAGTTCGCTGAAATACGGCCAAAAAATCGATTTTTCTTTTTTAATCCTAAATTATAGTTTATTTCACTGTGGACAATTTAATACCAACCTTTCAATCATATGACATTTTTTCCGTGAGATATAGCGAAAACATTTCATGAGATATAACGGAAACAAGCCAAATTTTATCTGTCATTGCTTATTTCTCAAGATAGAAAATTTTAATATTCCGCGCAAGATATCTTCGGAACACTTCAACATAATACCTTAATATTTTCAGGAATTGTTTACATTATTGGTATGCATAAAATTAACAATAATTATAAATTTGATAGCAAAAAATTTATAAACAAACAAAGCCACAAAAAGTGGAAGAATTCTGGTTTTTTTCTAAATAAAATTAAAAAAATTCTTGCACTTTTAACTGTCTTAATGATTGAAGGAGTATTCTATCACCAGTAGGAGTATTTTCGTTAATTTGAGTTGAAATTTGTTGGAAAATATTGAAAACTTTTGTTGTTATCCTGCGCGAAGTGCATTATAGTCATTTTGAAGACGTGAAATTTTTTGCTGTGTTTTTGAGTAGTAAACAAACTGTATTCCATTTTTTTTTAATTTTTACTACATAAAACAGTATCGTGCAATCACTTTGCAAAAATCATTTTAATAACTATAATAGTTTTTCGTCCAACATTTCTGAAGATAGAGCACTTTTTAGTGATTTCATGCTTTGAATGGGTGAACTGTCCCCTAAAAATGGATCTCTATTATACCCCATTTACAATCCATTCCCACTCTCGCTGTTGTTTTTTTTTCCCGTCCAAGAAATACTTTTGCGGCAGCTCCAAAAGCAAATGTGAGGATTTTATATTCTGCTGTACTGCCCTTCTCCTGGTATACTTTTCTGCTGTACTTCCTTTCTCGCTGCCTTCAAAATCCCTTCAGGACTGAGCGTGGGCAGCAAGAAAGGTTATGGCATGAGCAGAACGAGTGGGGTGTTCACACTCCCGTTACTGCCATTTTTCCTGTTTATTGCCGCGGAAGTGGGCTGAGTGTAAATGAGGCATTAGAGATATGAGGTCTCCAATGTCTATAAAATTTTGCGCTATTTCAGATCATTCACATGTCTTGACTTACACGAGGGATGCGTTCCAAGAATCCTAGCGTAAGTGAAATTTTCGCGTGTACGTCTTTCAAAACGTGATTTGATGCTTCAGTTGCATCTTTTGAAGAGCTTAACGCAAAAACATTTTTGATCGCTAATCCTTCTCAATGCAGTTTTATAGAATGGACAGGTTTAAAGTGTTTCGTGTTGTACCCCTTCCACTACCTATGTCAAATTTCATCAAAATTATGAAGTTTACAGCTGTCATGTACACGACAGGAATAAAGCTATCTGCTAAGACTTTAGTGCTGCCATCTACTGCAAAATACAACAACTAAACGATCTTCAGTGCTGCCATCTAGTATATCTATTTGAAAATAAAATTTGATACGGAAAATCAAGCTATCTAAACAATAAATAATTTGAAAGTCATTTAAGTTGAAAGTTTCTATAGAGAGACACAAAGACGAAAAAGAATTTAAAGGGTTTTTGATAATATTTCCTCACGAGAAAAGGAAAATGATATATTTTTACTCCCTACTTGTCTGCTATTATTTACAGTACTTATTTGTCTTCTTAGCTTGATTTAGTTTGGTTGGTTAAAGCAATTTTTGCATTTCTATTGTGTTAAGGAAATCTACACGAGGAGTAATTGCATGGGGTCTGTCTTGGGTTGAGAACTTTTTAAGGTATTCTAATGCGTATTTATGATACACGTGGAGAAAACCGCCCAAAAGTCCACACCATTAGATCCGACAATCGTGCTATAGTCCAACACCCTGCACCTTCACACTTCAACCATGAAGCTACACGAGGGCTATCTAAGAGGTCGATGTAAACTTAGAACAGCTTAAGGAGAACTTCTTTAGCTGTTCTAAGTTGCTTTTACATTACATATGAAGAAAACTGCCCCAAAATCCAGACCATTAGATCGACAGCCGCGCGAGGGGCCATACTTATGTCCTAGGTAATTTTATCTGGGGTCAATTACGCGCTAAAGATAGAACCCGAAATATTCAAATTCAGCAGCAACCTTTTTTTCGCTTGGTAATTGCAATCAGCAAGCCAAAAAACATAAAAATATAAATTTTCATTCATTTACAAAGAATATAGTGTATGAGCCAGAAAGCACTGAACTCTCTAATGAAGAGAAATTTGAACATCAAGCTGCACGTAATTACATTTGAACTCATAGCTACTCATACTCTTTAGCATAGCTGTTTAAAATTGTTTTTAAAAAACCAAAAAGTAACAACGACACCTCTTATTGAAAAAAGCAATGGCGTTTCATTCACATTAATATAGGATTTTGGCCTACTATTATATTTCTCTCATGGAGCAACCTGTACAAGCAGGTCCCAGCTAGGAAATATAGACGATGCCGCACTGGGGTGGTCCAAATTTCGCGTACTTGAAGCTGCTGCGAAGTGAGGCTATGAATAGTTTACCTCGCGTTGGCAGACAAATGTAGAAAGAATTTTTTGTGTGTCCTTTAGAAAGCTTTGGCCGTGAGGGCAGTCAAAATGTTAGTTAATGCATTGAGAAAAAGAAATAATAATGCCCTCATCTTGAACGAATCATTTAGATGGTTGTTCTCAGCTTAACCCTTTGAGGCGCAACCCTTTCCCAATGCTGAAAAAAGGGCAGCCGTTGCCATCGCTCGACTTAACGACCAGCAAGATGGCGGACGATCGAAACGTTCATCGCGTGCCACAGATCGAGAGACCCTTTTCTGACGACAGCTGGCAGTGCGGCTGTGCGGCACAGCCAGCTGTCGTCAGAAAAGGGTCTCTCGATCTGTGGCACGCGATGAACGTTTCGATCATCCGCCATCTTGCTGGTCGTTAAGTCGAGCGATGGCAACGGCCGCCCTTTTTTCAGCATTGAGCCATCTATCCAGCTGTTCTCGCATTCTTCTATTTCTCAGTAGATGTCAGTGCTGTTAAAAATAATCGTGACCATTTATTGACAGGAAAGGACGTGCTAAAAAATAAAAGATTCTCGTGCAGCTATGTCACCAACTATTTTTTATAGAAATCAAATCTATTCTTCGTGACGGGCCACAGTCAAAACGTCAGAGTTGGGTGTTCCCAGAGCGGGAACACTGCGCGTTAAACTGTTGAAGCACACGTGCTTGAAATAATGTGAATAAAGGGTTTCATATTTTGTTCTGAAATCTTCGTAAACTTAAAATCTTAAATCTCGGTTACCGAATTGAGACCCCTAATAGTCCAAATGATTCATTACGCCCTTATTCACCAAACGCTTTACACGCGAATGAATCCAAACTCAGGTGTTAAAGTCAGAGGTAAGAAATCTATGACTTTAACTCGCATGTTAAAGTCATAGATAACTAGGACAGCTTCTAGGTATAAGATCACGGCAAATCTTAATACGGTCTGGGGGCTCAGTGACACCTCTCTCACTACTGGAGTCAGGTGACTTTCCACTCGCTTACCGATTTGTTACGAATCGTTACACGGCCAATCAGTCATCGAACGGAAAGTCACGTGACTGTACTAGTCTGAGAGACGTCATTGAGTGCCCAGGCCAGGCCTGTATGAAGGTTGGTCATGGTAGAAGATGTCGATTCCACCTCTCGCCCTATCAGTCTTTGAACGTTTTTGTCTAGCAGACGTCAGTATGTACACACAGTACGGTAAAGTATTCATTCAAACAACAACTTATTGGATGAGAAATAAATATTATTTTTTATTTGATAAGTCATACACAAGATACAAACACGGGTCTCTCGGAAGAATTCGGACGATTTCGTTCCTAGGTCATTCATTTAAAAAAAAAAAATAATAAATAAAAAAGTTACAATTAATCGTGTCCCTTGTCAGCAATGAGAGCCTGAATTTTTTTTCGGGATGATTGAGGATACACAAATAAATGTGGAAAATACACAGACAGAAACGAATCACAATCAGAGGTGGTACAAATTTAATGCGACCGTTAACTTCGTTAATCTTTCATTTCTACTTAAAAAGTTAACTTCGGTAATCGTTAAAGCATTAACTTTTCAAAAATTTTAATTTTGTATTTAAGATTTAATCTTCGGGAAGTTTAAGTGATACCTTAAAATTCTGTACCTTTTTTTTTAAATGCAATTTATAGTATATGTATATGATTAATGTTTAACCCTTTGAGGCGCAACCCTTTCCCAATGCTGAAGAAAGGGCAGCCGTTGCCATCGCTCGACTTAACGACCAGCAAGATGGCTGACGATCGAAACGTTCATCGCGTGGAACAGATCTAGAGACCCCTTTTTGACGACAGCTGGCTGGGGAACAGCCAGCTGTCGTCAAAAAAGGGTCTCTAGATCTGTGGCACGCGGTGAACGTGTCGATCGTCCTCCATCTAGCTGGTAGTTAAGTCGAGCGATGGCAACGGCTGACCTTTCTTCAGCATGGGGCAATCTGTCCATCTGTTCTCGCATTCTTCCATTTTTCAGGAGATGTCAGTGCTGTTAAAAATAATCGTGACCATTTTTTGTACGGGAGATGACGTGCTGAAAAGTAAAGGATTCTCCAGGAGCTATGTCACCCGCAACTATTTTTATAGCAATCCAATCTTTTCTTCGCGACTGGCAACAGTCAAAACGTCAGAGTTTGGTGTTTCCCAGAGCGGGAACACTGCGCGTTAAAGGGTTAAGAAATAAAAGCTTAAGGTCAGTGTTTTTTGGGGACACCCTGTATATACTTAATGTATAATTACAAAGTGGAGATTTGTCTTTTTCTTCCCCTTTTCTTGAAGGAACTCACCCCTCACCCCCAAAATAAATAAATAAAAATTTTGCATTTCACAATGGGGAAAATGTACGAGTTTTGTTCACACTGAAACAGTTTTCTGGCCAATCCTCATTGCATAAAGTTCGAGAAAAACAATCTTTTTTTAAAATCCGCGTTGATATTGAAAGTTGTAACATTTTTTTTCCATTTTTTTTTTTGACAATGACCCACAAATAAAAATCAATGTCCGAGTAAGTGCTCGTTTTGCATCAAAAGTTATCTCCTTGAGCAGATGATAAAATGAAGAAATGGAGTCCACTGATTCACAGTCCTCTGTCATCAGTGCGATGAGACTGGATGAAATGTTTGCAGTCCTTCTGTCTCAGAGTGGTGACGTCATACTCGGACCTATGTCCATTCCGGTCAGATCTAAGTTGAAAAGGTTGGATATCATCCTATGGTGGCCACTAGTGGTCGAACTGAAAGAAACGTTGGAAAAAATGAACCACTTTTATATTTGAAATACGTACTAAAGTGTTATATAAAAGCTTATCATACATAATCCATGCATCAGTCCTGGTTGCTTCGTTGTTACGCTACACTGGAGAGTGTATCATAATCTGTAAGTGAGCCGTATTTGTCTTTGTTTTTCTATAAAGCAATTCTTCAGTAATCTAAATCTATTTTAAAGTAGCGTACTAAACTAAAATTGGTTTATAATCTTCGTCAGGCATATTCTAACTATACTTCCCCTTTATTTCTTTAACATTCAAATTTTCCCCTTAAGATTCTAATTAATATTCCCATTGAATAAGCAGCACGTTTTGGCGATTTCTCGCCAAACATTGAAGTTATTGCCAATCTGGGTTTAGTTTTGGGGACTTTTAGTCTACAAATTTGGCGATAAATCCTCAAAATGGCCAATATTGGGGACTTCTGACATGCCAGTAACCCGCCGTTATCTGGAAACCCTGTTCGAAGAGTGATTCACCGTAGACAAAAATCCGTGCCAGAAATTGAGAGCACTCAAGTGCTAGCAAGAAAGATAAACCATACCAATCGCTCCGAATTATAAAACATTTTCGAATACATTGTTATCGTCGAAGGTACTAGTGTTCAGTGCGTAGCCAACCTGTTCGTACTCGGCGTTGCAAAGACGCTGCAGCAACGTTTTCTCTTTCTTTTTTTCTTTTTTTAAGATCAATAACAAACAGGCACAAACCAGAGCTTCTAATAAAGTCTTTTGTACTTGAAATCGTCATTTTATACTCTAGAACTCTCTACATTTTGTAACTATGGTAATTTTGATTTTTCCCAGCCTTGTAGACCTGCGAACAGGCGGCCACCCCCCCCCCCCCAAAAAAAAAAAAAACAATCCGTAAATGGCTACTTAATTATTCATTAAAAAGAGTGACACAGGTTGTACAGCTGCCAACAAGGCGATATGAAATATTTAGCGGTGCTAAATACGCCAGCCTGGAAAGCATTATGCATAAGAATATGTAGAGAGAACTGTTTTAATGGCAACTATAATAGGAAATGATTATTGATCATGAGCATGCGCAGATCGACAAAATCACCAGAGCATAAAACTTCGCCATTCGTGGCAAATATCCAAGCTGTTCTAATCGACTTTTTAGAAAATATAATTTTTAGTTAATGTCGCAGTTTCAGCTGCTTGTTTTTTAAGAAGTTGGGCTTGTCTCGGTCCGTTAATAAATCACTGACCGTTGGTTATGTACTGGTCTTCAAATAGTGGTTGGAAAAACTTTTATTTATTTACTAGCCACCTCCGGAGACCAGCTGATTCGCCATCTTAATAAATCTTGTTGGCAGAGAATCCTATTTCTCACCGGCTTCCTTGGTACTAAAATCTCTCAGATTGTGAATGGTATTTAAAATTAAGATGATTACAAACAGGGTCGGCCCTAAGGTAAGTGGCCCCTGTTAACGTAAAAAAGATGCCCCCTTTTATGCTCCAATTAGTTTTTACGTTCGAAACGACGCCCCTTCGATGCCGGCGCCCCGATGCAATGATTACCTTGCTTACCGTGTCGGGGCGCCCCTGGTTACAAATATAAGATGGTTTAATGATAAAAACCTACAAAAAGGTACAAATTGCTTTCGTCCTGTATTAATTCTGAAGAGCCTCTGGAATATTGGCCGTTATCAAAAAACGGAAAGAAAAAAAAGTAAGAAAATCTGAAACACATTCAGATTTTAAATACGCACTATAGTGCTATATATTAATAGCGTATCATAATCCACGCGTCTTCCCTATTTTCTTTCCTCATTCCATTAAGTTGGACAGTGTATCATTATTAATGAGTGTGGTTAAACAAAATTAAAATGGATATTTCTAACATCCTTTTCCTGGATGTAATACAATAGAAATAGAATGGGATAAAACTGCGTAAAAAATGCACAATTGGAAGTGAATGAAAGTTTCAAAAACTTACTCAGGTGTATTATTTATCTAAGTCAGATGTAGTAGACGATAAAATGATCCTATTTATTAAAAACTGCGTAATCTATAAGTCTGCGCCATCTGTCGACGGCTCTGTGAAATAAAAACTCAATTGTATTCTTTTCTTTTTTTTTTATGAAAGGTAGTTTTTTTTATATTATAGGAACTGTGTTTTTTCTTTCGCGTGATAAAAAGTAGCCAATATGTTAATCTAGGACTTTAACTGTCTTTATTCTAAATTTCATCCAAATCGTTTCAGCATGAAAGAGTAACAAACAAACATACAAACATTGACATTTATATATTAGTAGGATTTTATCACACACACATATACAGGGTGTCCAGCCTTAATGTGACCCAATAGCTAATTCCCGAACCGTTCGGTTTAGATATGCACTTCCAATTTGAAAAATGTTTAAAAAAAGGTAAAGAATGTTTTAACGTGCTTTTCGAACCAAAAAACTAATTTAGAAAAAAATTACAAAAATTAAATTTTTATACGGTCTCCAGGTCCTATCACTTATATTTAGGAAAAGATGCAGTACACAAAAAAGTAAACACAAAAAGTTTCATTTTATTTCGATAAAAACTGACCGAGTTATGGAACTTTCAAAATCATGCATTTCATCCATTTTCTCGGCCATTTTCAAGACGGTCCCTTACTAGCTTCTAAAAATGAAACTTTAAAAAAGAAATAAAATGAAACTTTTTGTGTTTACTTTGTTTTTGTGTACTGCATCTTTTCCTAAATATAAGTGATAGGACCTGGGGACCGTGTAAAAATTTAATTTTTGTAATTTTCTTCTAAATGGGCTTTTTGGTTCGAAAAGCGCGTTAAAACATTCTTTACCTTTTTTTAAACATTTTTCAAATTGGAAGTGCATATCTAAACCGAACGGTTCGGGAATTAGCTATTGGGTCACATTAAGGCTGGACACCCTGTATATTGAGATAAGGACGAAAATGTCTGAATTTCGCTACCAGGGATGTCCTGCTGTCAGATACGCCCTCTGGTGCAGCTTAGCATTGTAACAGAAAGGTTTAACTATTGACTAAAGCTAATTATTCTTAATATGATTTTAAATGCTCAGGATATGCACTGTTAATTACTTTAAGTAATGATAAAAAAAAATCGAGTGGTCACACACTTACGGGCGCAAGTGGTCAAATTAGAAAGAGGACCTATGGAAAACCTGATGTCGTCCAAGACCCAGCCGGATTTCTGTACTGTGCTCACAAACGCCACCTATAGGAGAGATAAAAAGTAGCGTCAGACACTATGGTATCGATATAGAAAAACAACTGAATAGACTGGGCCGTGATACTCCGTGGTTAAGACGTTGGACCCGTAAACGGAAGGTTGCGGGTTCGATTTCGTCAAACCGCTTAAGACCACCGTGTATATGCGGTGTACGTGCATGTTAAATCCGTGGTTTCGAAAGTCTTCTCGGCAATCACTAGAAGTTTACAAAGGGTGCCAATATTCAGACGCCCCCCTTATGATGAGGATCCAAAACGTGGCTGGAAACCCCAGGAAAAACATATATACAGCTATGATATATTCGGTCCTCTCCTGGCAAACAACTAAATAGACTGTCCAAAGCTGGAAAAGTGCAGCCGGTGGCAGTGTACATTTGGTAAAAATCCGGTACCTTAAAAAGGTGTCGTTGGAGGAGAAGGGTGCTTAATACAGGTGGTCGCTCATAGAAGTTTCACATCATTTTTATCAGCCACGCAAAGGCAGGAAATTTTTCGCGCCTTGTAGTTCATATTTGCTTCTTCCCAATTTGTTCATTAAGCTCGACGAGCTTTCTAGATACATTGTTTCTAGATTAAAATTTTAGTGTGAAATTTAAAGTTAAGTTAGCATTTAATGTGTAAAAATAAAGCAATTGCTTTGATTAAATTCGCGTTAAGTGGCTCAGCACAAGATGATTCAGAACAGCCAGTCTATTTTACCAGAGTCTGTGTCTGAAGACTCGGGCTAATTTTTGGTAGTGTTTATGAAAAATTGCTGATTATTTTCTTGGTACTTTATGCACTGTATTATAAGAGGCAGTCAAACGGAAACGGGACTAATGGAAAAAGGTAAACTATATATTTTTTTCAAAAATAATCGCTTTAAATCTAAATACATTTATCCCACAGTGAAACAAGATGGTCAATGTGTTCATAGGAAAATGTGTGGGGATGTCCACGGAACCACATGATTGTACTCAGGTATTGCACCTCTTCGTTTGGAGCAAATCGGCTGTCACGGATGTCTTTCTCTTAGGCTCCAAAATTATGGAAGTCGCTTGGAGAGAGATCTGAACTGTATAGAGGGTATATCTCTTCCTAGAGGAATTTCTGTCGAAAGCAACTTGGCATCAAAAGAAAGGGGGAGATTTTAGGGAATAGAATAATGCCGTGACCGTAAAGTTTTCACCATAAACAGTAAATATTCGGAAATGAATTTCAGTTGCTGCCATTCCTTCTGTTGTCAAAAAACGTACTTCACTTAGGTTTTACTACTTCCGGACTTCCACATCTGACGACTGGTTGACCTCACTTCGAGCACGTCTAAACAGGCAAGTAGCGCAACGGCAAATCTTGGCTCTGTTCTTTCCTGATTCCCTTTAGAGAACACTTCTATGCAAACACCTACCTGCGTTACCAACTCGTTGTATAGTGAGTCCCGTTTTCATTCGACTGCCCCTTATATTTTGGAGAGGAGAAGGGTACGCTGTAGTATGCATACTATGTTCATGATACCGAATAGCCCATTTCAACAGGCCTAGCCTCTCTCCGAGACAAGTTGCCACCTCTGCGGAACAAGCTGCGGTTTTCTTAAAGTACTTCAATGGGAGAAATTTCATAATTTAACTCCCAAAAACGGTGTTAAATTCCGGTTCCCGAGCAAATGTAATGGATTTAATTGATTAAGCAAACTTTCGACATTGATTTTCCGGCGGCCATATTATATTTTGAAGTGATTAAGGATTAACATCCTCATTCTGGGTTGAATATATTGAACTCGGGGCAAGCCTAACCTGATAGTGGCAGTAAAACTATGGACCGTGTGATTCCGCCGCTCTCAGATAGTTCTTTCCGTTTGTACAGCTTATTACAAAACTAAGACACTTTTCATCTATTAAGTGTATTAATCAATAATGTTATGTTATAAAATAATGTTTTCAAATGTTATAAAATAATTGCATGTTTGTGATTTTTGAATGCACTCATAAAAAAGATTAATAAACTGAGTCAAAAATCAGATGTAACGCCTTCGCAGACGCTTGACCAATGATAGACCTCTTTTGTGCTGGCGGGAATCGAGTACTGCGGAACAGCCTTGTGATTGGACGCTTTGTGATGTTGACAGCCAAATAATTGAAAGGGAAAACCAGTGTCGGAGCGATACATGCTGAGAGTACTCAAATGGCCTCTCCAGCCTTCTCCTCCGCTATCAGGTTAGGTTTGCTCCGAGTATAGAAATACAGTGGAAAGAAACTGCGCAGAAGGATGCGCATTCGGCTGCCTTTCAGTCGATATCACTGCCACAACAACACCTCGAAATGCTCCATACGACCGCCACACTTACCGTGAAGTTCGACGCGAGGGTGACATTCAGTTGCCCGTAGTGGTAGTGCGTCTGCAGCTTGTCGTCCCGGGTCAGCCTCCACAGCTCCTGGCTGGTGTCGTTGTAGTGGGCCCGCACCAGAAGGGACGCCCCCACCTCCGTCTCCAGCGCCAGGTACCAGAAGCTGAGGCAGTACGTCACGTTGGGGTTGCCGTACAGCGTCGGGCTCTGCAGCGTGCTGCTCACGGGACTCGGGGCGGAGAAGACGTCCATGTAGATGAAGCCATCTTGGATAAGCCGGAAAAAGAAACAAACATGGCGGATGAGAAAAGCGATTGTTGCGGCCCTAGACACCTCATACAGTAGACTCGTTCTAGGGCTAGAGTATTCTAGAGGTCTAGGGCTGCAGTATTCAGGGAATGTTTTTTGTTATGCCGTTTGGTTGAAAAATGAAGGTTTTTGGATTTTACACTTTAATTTTGAATTACATTATGGTAATGACAAAATCACATAGTATCTTTAATATGAGACATATTATAACTATATCGATCATAAATTAATGTAATCCTATTTAGGAGATTTCAACGATAATATGCTTAAACGCAGTGTTGATTATAGAACTTTCTAACTAAGGAACAGCATGAATCACTGTTATTTTCGCAGCCTTAAAAGGATTATTGATAATACTCACGCCGTAACTACTTCTGGCCAGACTGCGTAGTGGACACATCAAGAGCCTGAAATTCGTCAACAAAGAAAAGACTTATTCCTCTTGCCCTTGCTACTGTCGTGCTTCCTCTGTTCATATCATTGAAGCCTCTGTGAGGCAGCTGCGAAATGAGGAGGGAAAAAGACTTGTGGTACTGTTAGAGCGACATGAGATAATGGACCTGGTCTAGGTTTCTGGACCAGGGGGACACGAAACAACAACAACGAAAATCAAAACTTTCTAAATATAACTCCCATTAGAGGGCAGCAAAAATACGCCAAATCGGAGAGTCTACAGATAGTCGTGCAAGTCTGAGACAATATACGCATCGATAACGCGTTCTAAAGAATCTAGTTCCGAACCTTCGTACAGCTACTGACAGACAAAAAGGTTAAGAACTACACGGGATCGCGGGTGACACAGCTGGACGCAGCTAGTCTCAAATGTTTGGCTAGAGATCACCTCAGTTTTATTGCAGTATTGTATCTCTTTCAAATAAAATAAGTTTCGATGAAGTGCACCGAAAATATTTATGACTCAATAGCCGTACAAGGAAGTCATGTGGTGTCCACATCATATTCTCTTTAAAATTGAATAGATGGGCGAGGACACGTGGTATTCACAGCGCAACTGGCATAGCGGGCCAGTAGAACAGATGCCATGGCCCTATATAACTTACTGCTAACAATTGGTGTATTCTAGATGTGAAGAATAGGGTATTTGCTACCCATGGTTTCTTCTCATTCTTACCGCGTGCGTATAATCGATAATCCCTTTGAAGTTGCAAAAAGAACACTCAGTTCCTTTGCTATAAAGTGCTATAATCAGCACTGCCAAATATTTTATGTAGCCATAGGGTGGCAAATACCCAAGCCGAGTCCATGCTAATAAGATTCGAAAACAGAATTAACATTATGGACCAGAACACTATGGCACAGCATGTACAGACTCTCATCGAAAGATACTATTTATTGATTCTGTTAGGAATGTAGACTGATGCGAGGCTCAGTGATACCGTAGTTTGGGAGAGAACTGTGGTACCTGGGTCAGAGACAAATGACCAATAAATAGAAAAGTACCCCCAAAGGCATGCTTTAACGAAGTTTTGTTGTCAAACCGACGCATCGCAATATCGAGCAAAAATTTCCGTTAACAAATGAATACAACAAAACTGTATTTGAAACTTAGAAACAAACTAATGTAATCGTAATCTGAAAACTTAATTCTATTCAGTAGTCTAAGCATTCTGTAATCGCAATCGCTTGAGACGATTACAGGAATACATTCACTCAGTTTTTGTTTTTACGTCAAATGAAGATAACATAAAAAACGCATCAAACTGTGTGCGAAGTCTTCGTTAAATTTCTCGGGGCTCTTGATTTGTCAGTCGTTTCAAAATGCTGAAAAAATCTTGAACCCCGGTTCAAGATGTTCATAACGCATTGTTATAGTACGTATTGTACTATAACAATGCGAATATTGTACTATAACGTAAAGCGAAAAATTATCCTTTTTGTGGTCAGTGTTGCTTCCTCCTGTGTCGATCTTTTTTGGGTCCAGCGGGACATTCCGAGGTCCGTGGAAGGAGATTCAATACTGATGGCAAGAGAAAAATATAAGCTGTTTTCTTATTGCAGAACATTGCTTAAACCTTTATTTAAGGACATTTTTATGTGTGTTATTTTACAAAGTTTTTATTATTTTATCTTTTAAACGTTCGTTTCTTTTGATGTTTTTAGTTGATTAGTTCTGTCCTCTGCGTAAAAATTAAACTAAAAAACGATGAATGTTCACACAAAAAATTGTGTAATCGTAATTTAATCGTAGTCTCACCAAGCGTAATCGCAATCGAACTTTTGTATTAGTCTGATTATTATAATCTAATCTTAATAGACAAAATTAATATATGGGATCACCGAAATCTAATCACAGTCTCGATCTGAAAATAAAAGTAATCGCAATAGTAATCGATTACGCAGCCTCGTAACCTTTCGAAGTCTGGTCTCTAGCACTGTTGGATTCTTAAAACGCTGTTCAGAAGATGCATGATTTCTTAACAGACCAAACAACCTCAGCACTATTTTTTTGGCTCACCTCCCAGTATCTGGTAGGTGTGATCTTTAACTGTGGCCGGTTTGGTGTTTCCCGAGGGCAGTCTCCACTTCGGACCGGTGTTCGAAGAGTTGACCACTGACCAACCGCACAGTTCACGATCGAAGGCACAGTCCGCTGCAAAGAAATCATATCTATTATAAAATGGGAAAATGATGCTACATTAATTACTATATTTGAATAATAATACTGTCAGCTCAACAGTGCCCATAACTTGTCAGTTATATTTAAATTTGGAGTATGAGAAATACAATCACAGCAAATAAAAATCTGGAGTGTCTCCACTCGACTTTCCGAACACTTACGATTAAGATAATTACCAAGCACTTAAATAAATTTTAATCGATGAATAATTCAAACATATACCAAATTGAAACTCAATCGAGTGCACCGTTTAAACGCTTGCGCACTTTCAAGAATTTCTCCCCATATGCTATTATGGCATAACATAAAAGAAAGTTTTGTCGTAGCCATGTAGGAGAACTATAAGTCCTATACACACCAAAATCAATACCGGTCTTGCAACGGTGGTTTATAACATATATACCCAATTTGAGCTCCATCGAATCTACCGTTTAAACGCTAGCGCACTTTCAAGAAATTCCCCCCATAGGCCATAATGTAAAAGAAATCTTGGTCGTAGCCCTGTAGAAAAACTATAAGTCCTATACACACCCAAATCAATACCGGTCTTGCGACGGTGGTTTATGACATATATATCCAATTTGAGCTCAATCGAATGCTCCGTTCAGGAGCTATCGTGTTCACTCACATACACACAAACACACATACACACACATACACACACACACACATACATACATACATCTCGTAAAAATAGCATAAATGGATTCAGAAGCCCTCAAAACGTGTAAAATCACCAAAATCTCGAAGTCGAATTTTTTCATGATTACAATACTTTCCTTACATGGTACATGTTCGGAAAGTAAAAATTAATTAAATGATTAAAACAATAACCGCAACCGTTTACGATAAATTGTAAGGTAGTTTCTAAAATAGCGTCAACTTCATCAACCCTTTTCTCAATTACATACTTTGACTCAGTTGCCCCGATGTTTTTGTTTTGTCGATCATTAGCTTTCAAAACATATTTTGATTCCTAGCAAGGTAGATCCTCAAGGGTCTTGAGTCATTCTTTGACAATCTACATTCTTACAACACAGATGCCTCCCTGATGGAGGAAAATATAAATGTACTTATGTATGCAGACGATCTTGTTATATGGTCATCTAGTCCTAAGCACAGGGCAAAAGACAGACTTGAAGTTTTCCTTAATAATGCTATGTCCAAACTCCATTCATGGTGTTTAGAAAACAATATGATTGTAAACACGGAGAAAACAACTTATCAGACTTTTTCATTGTGTCACCAACCATTACAACTGAATATATCTTATAACAATATAGCCCTCCCGAGTAGTGAGAGTACTAAGTACTTAGGAGTTACGTTCGACCGTAAACTCACTTGGAAATTATATATTGATGATATCAAGAAACGGTCCGAGAAACGTATGATACTGCTTAAACGGCTTGCTGGAGTTAGGTGGGGCTGTGATACACCAACGCTACTTGCTACCTATAGGGCTTTTATAAATCCTGTGATGACTTATTGTAACGCCCCACTTATTACAGTATCTGAAGGAGGTAGAACAAGACTGCAGCGACTACAAAATAATGCTCTCCGCCTTGTCACTGGTGCTGTCAAGACTACACCTATTGACGCACTGCTATTGCGGACTAATGAAATACCTATGCTGTTTGAAATAAAGAAATCAGCCTTGAAACTATACCAGAAATTAATTCGCCTGCCTCATAGTGATAAGTGGGCTGAATCTGGGCCTCTCAGGCTGAGGACTCAGGATGGCTTTCTGCAGGCTGTATTAAAAGAAATGGATGGACGTGATATCCCACCCCGAATCGAGCCTTTACTGCCCCCATTGAACCCATTGGATGCGGGTGAAATATTATATAACCTAGACCTTGCGAGTCCAGTTTTAAAATCCCAGGATTGTACTGAAGCTTTGTTCAGCGCGGGGATGGGGACTATTCACAATCGCTTTCCTCCTGAGGCATGGCTACATATATATTGTTACGAATTTTCGGGGCAACCCGCTGCTGGCTTTGGTTAAAAAATTTTCGGGGCAACCCGCTGCTCTGGGGCTTAAAATGGTTTAAAATTCGTATTCTACGCTTCAAATAGATAAATTTTGCTTTTTGTTGCATCAAAATCGGCCAATTGGAACCGGAGATATGAGGTTTCGGTTGGCCATTCTTTTTCAATGGAGGTTCTAGAAAACTCGAGAAATATTAGTCCTAGAGCTTAGATCTCTTCACTTTTGAGGACTTATTTTTGGCGCTAAATTTGGCGATATTTCGCCAAAAGTCGCCAAGCTTGGCGACTTTTTGGTCATTTGGCGCGTTTCTCCCAATGGGGCCTGGAAGTTGTTTTTCCTGCATTAAAAACGCATAATAACCTAACATTTCTCTTCTATGACGTAATCAAAATTCACGCTTTATGTAGAACCCTCGAGAAATTGACTCTTCTGGAAACTTCTTGGTCCTTCTGCGTCGGCTATTTATAGAAGCGCGCGTCGCCCCGACAGTTCAGTGTTGATCAAGCTTCGAGAGAGTGAATACGCTTGCTTTGTGAAGGAAGCTGTGTTTCGCGCTGTTTGTGAAGCTTTGAATTTAAGTGCTGTGTGTAAATTCTTCATCGCTGAGTCTTGAGAGACTGTTAGTGTTATTTCTCGTATATTTCCACTGAATTTTTGCCTGTGAAAGTGACTTATTTTGTGTGAGAAATACAGCATTTGTGAGAGCTTCTGATCTAAGCGAACTGTTAAAAGCACATTACTGCTAGATAGTGCTTGTGAATTGTGTACAGCTGATTGTTCTACGAAGTTCTAGAAGCAATAAAGTTTGTGTTCCATCCTGACAAGTGACTTTTTACTTGAACTTTTTACACCAACTGGACTTTAGAACGACGAACCCCAGGAGTAGCAGAGTAATTCCGCAACAATATACTGACGGCTCAAAGCTTGAGACGGATGATGTGGTCGGAGCTGGTATTTACTGTGAGCATTTTGCTCATTATTTTTCATTGGGAACATACAAGACTGCTTTTGACGGTGAAGTCGAGGCAATTAAAGTAGCTCTAGCCCATCTAGACGTTTGCCCTTCTCTCTCCGAACAGGACAAGGCTGTCATTTTTTCAGATTCTCAGGCTGCTATCCAAGCCATTGCCAACTGCCTTCAGGCTCCCGACACTATGTCTATAGTGCAATCTAGAACTTTAATAAGAGAAATGCACAATAAATATAAAACGATTGTCTTACAATGGATCCCATCCCACTGTGGTATCCCAGGTAACGAAAAAGCGGATGAGCTGGCCAAAAAGGGCTGTTTTGTTTAAGCAGGCCCCATGCAATCTGGTTAGCTATAAGTCAGTCTCATCAAGAACTAATCAAATGCTTAAGACAACACATATGGCATTACTAAAAGATCGAACGAAGGGAAAATCGTGGAGAAATGCCATCCTAAATCTCCCTGACTGCCCAAGAAGTAATGCAGTGGCTGCCTTTCGACTGGCATCTGGACATGACTGTTTATATGCCCATCTTTACCGCTTCAACTTGGTGGACAGTCCTGCCTGCCCCCTCTGCCGCAGTGGTGCGACAATGGATGCCGATCCTATCCCCGTTTGCTCTGCTCTAACTAATAACTGTATCTATTCCCGATACTGGGAGGCTAGAGATTCTTTGAACAGTTTGGTTGCCTGATTTTGCGTTTTTAGTGCTTTTAATGTTTTAAATATTCTTAGTTTGTTTTGTTTCTCTGATCTCTGTACGGCGTAAGGATAATGTCTGTAATCAGTGGCGGATCCAGAAATTTTTTTTGGGAGGGGCTAAAATTTTTAAAAAGCTTATTTCACCCAATTAAAATGTATTATAAATTAAAATTTTAGTCTAAACCAATATATTAGACTTTTGGGAGGGGCTAAGTAATAAAATAGGATCATTTTAGCTATTTAAAGAGTATAATAAAGCAGAATGTTACCCTTGAGCAATTTCTTTTTGGGGGTCTGAAGCCCCCTAGCCCCTCCCCTGTATCCGCTACTGTCTGTAATCGCCTGCTGCATTGGGGGAAAAACAAAAAAGAAACAGATGCTATCCTTAAACATTAACCAGGCTCAATCAAGGTTTTCGTTATAAATAAATCAATAATAAATATGCACGAATCCCTTTAAAATATTTTGATACATGTAAAAAACTGGAAAATACACATTTATAAAGTCTCATTGTCTTTCTTGTGGGACAATTGATATCCCTTGGATATTTCCCTTCCCCCTAATTTTTTAAGAACGTATTTTTAATTTTCGATATTCTCTTAACTAAAATTCCAATTT
The DNA here is from genome assembly GCA_038373885.1 of Cheiracanthium punctorium. Taxonomy (NCBI): domain Eukaryota; kingdom Metazoa; phylum Arthropoda; class Arachnida; order Araneae; family Cheiracanthiidae; genus Cheiracanthium; species Cheiracanthium punctorium. Next base: position 430,097 of record JAWZYV010007565.1, on the reverse strand, counting down.
GTTATAAAACGCTATTAAGAAATATCGCATAGCATAAAATAATGGCACCTTACCTTGATGAACACTTGCTTTCTGGGGTTTCACTGAAAGAGAAGGAACACAGAATTAGTGCATTATATATAGAAAAAGTAAGAAAAAAAGTATTCTTTTCAAGAGCCCTGGCTTGTCCGGCCACAAGAGGGCAGCTTATATCATCGAACACTAATCCTTTCCCGGATGTTTCTACCTATATTGGCCCCCACAAGGGTGAGACCTTGGGTCCAGGTCCCGGTCCTAGGGGAGGCCCCTAGAGTTCAGCCTTACGCAATTTCAGTTTTTATTTACTATAGATACTACAAGCTAGAAAAAATATTTTGAATATATATAGATATATTTTAAAAAACGAAATTTTAGAAGATTACAGCTAATTGTAGCTTAAAATTTAAAATAGCATATTTATGATTAACCATTTTTCTAAAAAGTTTAGTGAAATTTTCAATGCGTGAGTTGTGTGAAATTGTGTGCGTATTATCTCCATCCCACACCAAGCATGCCCGAGAGACAGGGACAGGAAGGGGTAGTGGCCCCGGGCCCGGGCTTTAGGTGGGGTCTGTAACTAGATAGAAATTTTATCATGTATAAGGTTTTGTTAAAGTAAGACAAGTCAAATGTAATCATTATTAGTAAACCTAAAGTTTAGCTTAGTACGGAACTGAATACATTCATAAGGTACTTAACTCTTGTCATCTTGTCATTTTTATGTAACATAATTTTATAAATGAAGTTTAGCTTGGACTTATAAAATAGTTACCATAATTATTCCAGATATTTTCAGGTTAAATTATATTTTTAAAAAGGTATGGATAAAATAAATAACAGTGCAGTTTTACCGGCAGCAGACACTAGGGGGGGGGGGATGGGGACCGTCTCTGATACTGGATCCAGAGACCGTAATCGAATGTGGGGGCCATGGCCTGATTAGATGAGGGAGGATTATCTGAATATCGTTGCCAGTGGCGTAGGCAGAAATCGATCGATCGATGGCAACTGTGGCACTTTTTCAGTGTTGGGATCAATTAAACCTTTTTTTCGGGGGGGGGGATTAGCAGCGAAAGTGCTGAAATAAGGTGCTTTTACGGCGCAACCACCACTCGTCAAAGGGTTAAATAAAATAAAGTGTTAAATAGAATAAATCACTTACGCGTGCAGTTGTAAGGGGTCGTGAAGGTGATGTCGTCCACTGCAATGGCCGCCCTCGTGTCACCACCTTTGATAGCCTCGACGATGATCTGCGAGGGGAAGAATGCAGAATGAGGAGATCGTGCCATCACAAAAACAAGAAACCTAAATCTTGCTGAAAGCATGGATTATAAAACACTTTCCGACGCAACAGTCTTTTCCTGCGCCAAATTGGCCGATGTGCCGTCGATTAACTTACAGAATCATTTTCGTCGTAATTTAAAGAATGGCTAAATGTAGAGAGCAATTCTTTCAGGTGCTCCTGTAAAAGAACTACAAATGCTACAGACACCCTTTTCAAAATGGGTATATGGGCAGTACATAGGTATAACATATGCAAAGTTCGTGAGAATCAATGCGTATTTACGGCAGAGCACGGACAAACAAACGGATAGGGTCGCATCCTCTCCTCGTTACCGAATTTATTGTCTTGGAAAAAAGATCTTTGTTTATGTGCCCTAGAAAAGCTGGAGAAAAGGACCAACGCTAGCGCACACACATAAAACATTTGTAAGGTGCGCAGAAAACTTAGTGAATTCTATGGCAGTTTTCATACTCCGGATGTCTCGCAATTTCGTGTTCAAACTTAGGGGAGAGGTAGGCAACACCGTCAGGAGCCACAGTTGCATAGGAAAGCATGGGCGGAAATCGATAGGTGGCGTTGTGCGTCATCTCTTCAGATCGGCCCGAGTGGCTTCCTCATTGTCACAGCTGCCAACTTTTACGCTTTTTTTTTCGGATGATTATCTACCACAACTTTCAGACTTATTTTACATTTAAAACTTGAATTTATTTAAACATCAATTACTAAAAATGTTATTAGTGGTAGATTAGCGTATTTAATTACCACCTATCAGGTTGTAATTAAATATGGTCGAATCTACTGCTATGTATACTTTGTTATAAGAAATACCTTCTAGGTAAATATAAATAATAATAGTTTGTTTCATTTCCTGTAATAAAGGAGGATTTCCTTTAAAAACTAATTTTTTTTTAAATCTCAAAGTGGATGGTGGTCGAAAAAAGTTTGAGATCCTGTGGTATAAACAGAACAATGGCCATGATTCTCACCCTGTCGGACGAGTTGAAGTGTTCGGGCAGGGCGACCTGCGCGTGCACCCAGTGCGACGCTTGGTGATTGTCCAGCCTCCACAAATTGACCGTGGAATTGTCCGCGGACTTTCTCACTTTCACCTGCAGGCCCCCTATGGGCACCCCAGCCGTGCTCGAGTACATGTAGGTCCAGAAGCTGAGGCAGTACGTGAAGTTGGAGTGCGGGACCGCCGGGCTGATCAGCTGACCCTTGTCCAGGGGGGCGTGCTGGTAACTGGCCGTGTTGAACATCATGTACGAATCTGGAATAGTAATTATCTATAGTTTTAAACAACTTCCAAAATACGCTTTTAAAATAGTATGAACTTCATTATTAGCGTAATTTTGCGAGACCCTGTTAAAGAACTTTAAATGAAAAAAAAAAAAAAAACCATGATTGGCATGTACTAAAAGCATGTAAAAAGTCATTTGTTAAATCATCCTCAACACCAAAAAAAAAAATTTACATTGCCGACAAAATTTTCAAATTTTTTATTATTATCTCCTGAATTACAATCTCTATAATATTCAATTAATCGTCCACGACATAGGACGACATTCTCAAAATATAAATCTAAAAAAAATTTTAAAAATTAAAAAATAAAAATATTTTGGTTTTTTTTTTAATTTTTGCTGTTAAGTATCTAATAATGAAGAGAGTATCAAATATTATCAATTAAGATCAACATAGACTTTAAGCTACGGCGGGGAACTTTATTGTACTCTTTATAACGTAGCCTGATTCTAATGGATTTATAACTTTCTAGCTCAATAAAGTCAATCATCAATAAGTCAATTAAATTTAACTCAAAGATTTGTTTTCTTTTGGAGTTTTTCAAAAAGAACAAAAGAAAATAATAACAATATTTTGAATACCCAAATATATACCCCCAGGTTCACAGTCCATTGCAAAAGTTACACCAAACACTTATAAAACACGAGAACTTTTCTTAATAAATTTAAACAATAATCATTTGTCATTTACGAGACGACAAACTTTTCAATACTGGTTGACCGTCGAAACATTCGATTCAAATATTATGAAGTCTGTCATTGGATTCAAGAAACCAATAAGAATCGAAAAAATAAGTAACGTGATTGTCATGGCTGCCCTGCTTGCTAGAAAGCACACATTCAGTCACAATAACCCTGAATGTTGGCTTTTCCTAGAAATGTAACATTTTTTTTTCTTTCGCGCGAAAAATATGTCCGAAACCTTAAAATGCATACATATACTGTACATGCATTTATTTTTTATACAATTTTCTCGAATTAAAAAATAGGTACTTTTGTGACTGTTTTCTTTAAAATAATGCGATCTTTAAGGGGGTTTAACCCATTTGTGCCTGGATATTTTTGCGACTTTCTTCGATTTTTACTGATAACAGAAATAATAGATAAATTTCCGATGTCAACTTCTTGAACAAGGAATGATATATTTTAAAATCATTTTGCATAAAAATCGAAATATCAACATCTTACTTGGTCATGTTAAAATATTGTGCGGAGTTGAGGCTCAATACTCATGAATAAAGGCTAGGAAAAATAAATAACGTTTTCGACTAATAGCGAAAATGCCGTCCCAAAAAAGGGACGCTAGGCATAAATGGGTTAAATATATAGGCTCGAAAGCGTCGGTGCTCACCTTGCCTAGCCACTCCGGCCATTGAAGAGTGTCCGTCGGGGCTGAGCAGTGTCCCTTCTCCGGCCACTCTGCCCCAGAGCGGCGGACTGTCCGGTCGGGTCTTGGTGTCCATCTCCCTCCATCCGCAGGAATCCACAATGAAGGCGCAGTCGCCTTGAGAAATAACAGAAATAGTCAGAGCGTTTTGCAAATCGGCCAAAGCAAATAATGATTCCGTTTAGGAATCCTGTAACAACTCCTTGGATTATATTCGACCAAAAATATGCCGATCTTTTTCATTAATAAATACACATTTTGCGAAAACCTTCTAAAAACCTTCTTCTTCTTTGCTAAACTGCAAAACTTTCGCACACCCCATGTAACAAAATATTAAGTAAATTTAATTGCAATATTTGCCATCAAGCATGAAATTTTAAATTAATAAAATGCTTTTGGGGGAATTATTTAAAATTTTTGTTCTTTAAATTTTTCTTTCTGTTATAACTTCTCAAAAAATGTATCTGAGCATAAATCAAATTTCCTATGTCAGTTTCATATTTTAAATAGTGTTTGTTCTCCGTAAAAGTGAATCATGTCGTATATAGCAATAACTTCTCGTATTTCCTTCCAATTTTGTGTTTTTCTAAAAACTATACTATCAAAACTAACAGAAGAAATTTGGCTATTACTGTCAAATACTTTTTGAGTGGGTGTATGAATTAAAAAATACCAGAAATATACTACATTCTGAAAAAAATCTGGAGTGACTCCACTTGACTTTCCGAACACTTACGATTAAGATCATTACCAAGCACTTAAATAAATTTTAATCGATGAATAATTCAAATATATACCAAATTGAAACTCAATCGAATGCACCGTTTAAACGCTTGCGCACTTTCAAGAATTTCTCCCCATATGCCATTATGCCATAACATAAAAGAAAATTTTGTCGTAGCCCTGTAGGAGAACTATAAGTCCTATACACACCAAAATCAATACCGGTCTTAGGATGGTGGTTTATAACATGTATACCGAATTTGAGCTCAATCGAATCTATCGTTTAAACGCTAGCGCACTTTCAAGAAATTCCCCCCATAGGCCCTAATGTAAAAGAAATCTTTGTCGTAGCCCTGTAGAAAAACTATAAGTCCTATACACACCAAAATCAATACCGGTCTTGCGACGGTGGTTTATGACATATATATCCAATTTGAGCTCAATGGAATGCTCCGTTCAGGAGCTATCGTGTTCACTCACATACACACAAACACACACACACACACACACATACACACACACACACACACACACACACACACACACACACACACACACACACACACACACACACACACACACACACACACACACACACACACACATACACACATACATCTCGTAAAAATAGCATAAATGAATTCAGAAGCCCTCAAAACGTGTAAAAACACCAAAATCTCGAATTCGAATTTTTTCATGATTACAATACTTTCCTTACATGGTACATGTTCGGAAAGTAAAAAGCAGCACGATAAATACTACATTCTAAATTTTATGTGAGAAAAATGCTAAAGTAGTATTAAAAAATACTATGTCTGGCAACGCTGCGGTGGCTCTGTCGCAGAACATAGTACGGCCACCAAATGGAAAGACGATAAAGGGCTGTCCTGTTGCTCTTACATCGCATAGAATATATTTTTTATGTTTGAAATATTTTAATTACTTTTAATCTGATCGTCAAAAGCAGAGTTTACTTTTTTTTCACTTTCCTGTGTCTCTCCGCAAAAAGCACTCGCGTCAATTTGTCGCGAAATATTAGGCATTGCTCAAACAATGATTGACTAATGTGTTGATGATATTCATGAATATTAGTGTGCTGAAAGTGTTTTTTCGCTGACCTCGCCAATGAAGTGCCCAGTCGACTGCAATTCGAAAGGGTTGCTCAACTAGATGTTACAGCAGTCCTAAATATAGCTATACATTCTAAGGCTAATCATTTTTCAGTTACATGGGTTACTTGTGTACGTACAGCCGTCACCGCCAAAAGTTGTCAAAATGGATTCGCTGTCTGTCGAAATAAGTTGTACATGCAAAAGCATATTTGCAAACGCATGAGGAGTTGAGACGTCCAGCAAAAACCTGTTTAAGTAATTTTAAGAATCGTCAAAAATCGATTTTTTTGTCAAAATTTGAATACCAAAATTTTTCATGATCACAATTTTATCTTCACATTTCTACAAGGAAGTAAGAAAGAAAAAAAAAATCTTTGAATGGCCTTACCTGATTTACTGGCTTCTCTTGGCACACCTGTTTAACAAAGAAAGAAAAGAATATATATATATTATACTTTACTAATCCAATTATTAAAATTTAGTCTTTGCTACATTTAAATCGATTAACTAGAATGCGAAATAGGGATTTTTAATTTTCTCATAGGATAAAATTACTGTTGGCAGCATCTCGCTCAATATTGGCGATATCACTTAGGATGACTCAGTTCAGTTTTGGCGCCAAATCTGGCGATATTTTGAAAAAATACCTCAAAGATTAGCGTCATTGGCCCGATTTTATTAATCAGCTTTTAATGTTTGCTTTATTGCATAGCATTAGTATTAGGTAATCGATTTACTGGAAAGATTGATAATTTAATAGAGATCGATAGTGCGTGCAGTTTCCATAAATCTCGCCAAAAGGTTTAAACGAGAGCAGGTCAGCTTATTCAAATCAGTTTTGAATCGTCTCTTGCAGAGAAAATTCATAGAAACTGAGATCTGTATCGTTCTGTGTTATTTTGCTTCCAGAAGCCATGCTATTTCACCCATTTTTTTAAAAGTCTTATTTTTTAAAAATTGTTAATCCATTATTGTGCGTTGTGGAGCTGTTCAGGGTACTGCTGGAGTATTTCACAGAGATTTAAAAGAAAAACTGTAGAGTAGAGTGGTTTTTTTTTTTTTTTTTTTTTTTTTTTTTTTTTGCTGCTTCTGAGTAAGTAACTCGATTCGAATGATTCGATTCGACTATCAGTAGATTGAATGCTTGTGAATTGCGCTTTGAAGATGGTTCAAGCGAGATTCCAGCAGTTAATACAATCCGAGTTTCTTCTTGGCAACGATAACGGTTCCTGTCACTTCTACAAAGACCCGGACCTCCAAGCATTCACTCCTATGCTATCCACAGAGTAGAAATACAGTAGAGAGCGCATCGCAGTTCAAAGACCTGTGGGAAATGTGAGGCAAGGATGAACCGTGTGTCTCGGGGCACGGAAATGTGCTGAGAGGCTAGACGGCCTCTCAGCACATTTCTTCTTCAAACGCATTACAAAACACCTCTTGGCATAAAAAAAAAAATATCGCCAAGACTCAGTAGATGTGGATACATTGAAATATTCTTCATTTATAAAAAGTATGTTTTAGAATATGAAGAAAATTACTCTCCGGCGAAATGCATTCCAGAACATTTTACAAAACATAAATTGCAACCATATGAAAAGCAGTTATGCACCCTTTTTTTTTTTTTAATCGAACGATGAAACCGGAAATGAGCTCAAATGCTCCCTAGAAAACTAAGGACAGTTGGATGCTCAAGAAAGATGCGCGAGAGATCTTGCCACAAGTCAGCTGCTTGGACAAGAGCCTGAAGTTAGGGTTGCCAAAGCCCTCTCTCTATCCCTTACATCTGCTCTATGATACTAACGCCACAATTCAGCAGAGTTTCCCCAACAATCTTATCGCTGTAATATTTTTGCATCTTTTGGAGGTTGGGTGAAATTTCACTCTACTAATGTTGCAAAAGCCATCAAAAGATGGCTCAGCTTGTCTGCAGTGTGGGTGGATCGGAGACGAAAATAAGATATCAAATCTCCCTTTCTCCCAATAAAGACCCTTCATCGGTGAAAGTTGTCGAAAAGGTATCAGTTGTAAAATTTCCATCGAGAAGTGATGTGTTTTTTAGAGCTTTATTGCTGGTCAGCCTTTAATTTATTGTTTTATATGTTTTTAATTGTTTATCTAGGTTTTACTAATAGAGTTTGTAGTTAATTTTAACAGGGTTTAAAATAAAATTTATAATGAGTTAAAATGCAGTTCAGTACACGCTTAAACCCAAAGAGGGAAAAAAAAACGATACATTGCGGAGCGATCCGTTTCCATGGAAACCTACCGGTATTTCCGCAAAAGTGCTCTTTAAGAAGTCTTTTTTCTGAGAATTCCCCTCCTCGCTTCGTCTTTTTTTTTCTGAGAATTCCCCTACTCCCTTATTGTTATGTTTCGCTCCACTCTTGTGATCGAAAAACGCTCAGAAAGGAGAAGCGCACTTTTGAAAACTGGGCCGAAAATCACTCCGACTGATCGAAATTCGCTCGTTTGGTTTAAGCGTGTACAACTTCAATTCAGAGCGACAAAGTTGAGTTAAAGCTACCAAGTTCAAGATTTTCAGCGAGTGCAAGTAAAACCGACATCCCACACTTATGTGTATATATATATATATAATGGATTTTAGTAGCTCCCACTCCACAAAATAATAAAACCTGTACAGAACGACCACTTCTATGTTAGAACCGGGATAGGTTCCGAGTCTTTAGCTAATGTTGTGTTTTTTTTCTATGACTGTCTTGGGGTGGCAGAGACGAGGTGAGTTTGCACCCCACTAGCAATTTTGCCCGGGCCATCATCGGCTGGCTATGTGGCCGGTGGTAGCCCGAGCAAAATTGCTAGTAGGGCAGGTGCGTGAGCAGAAAGGCACGGACAAGATTTACTCACTGGGGCATGTTCCGTTGTTGAGTGCAATGTCGTCTATGGCTATGTCGCTCTCTCCTGGCTGGTTGATCTCCGCCTCGAATATAACCTGGCAAAGGAAAGCAAAAGCTAGCATAAAAGTCTGAACAACTTTTTCGAATTTATCTATGCACTAAGCAGGGAAGTCACCAACGAAGGAAGACCACCAAGGTCAGCAACTGGTGGTCTAAAAATACAAACCTGGAAAACACACGTTGAATTGCCGTATTTCTAGTTTCATTGCACACTTTGCTTAGTATTGCGTATGTCTGTACTTCTATCAAAAACAGCACAGCACATTTCAAGTTCTCGTTTGTTCAAAACATTTCATATATTTTAGATATAAGACGAGCTCCGCTAAAGTCCAAAAGCCCAAGCCCGGGCCCGAACCAGGCTCGGGCTGTGTAATTCACGATTGTGTTCGGGCTCGGGTTCGTGAGAAATTTCTCTTTTGTTGAACAGGGTCCTTGTAAATAGATTTTAAACAGTGATTCATGGGAGAAATAAACTTATTATTATGTTTTGATAAACTTAAATATAAAGAATTAAAAAGTGCATTAAGAGTTGGCTATTTATATGTCTTTAATTTACACAAATGGCAAAATTTATGATATTCTGTCAATGAAGTCAGTGACTTTTATTAATCTATTAGCTGAAATTTCAGGTTTTTGCTCGGGATCGGACATAAATAATATCGTTCGAGCTCGAGCAGGCTCGAATTAAAAGCCCTCGGGCTCGGTCTTTGAAATATGAGCCCGAGCTTATCTCTAATATATACACGATATGCGTATAAAGACAGAAAAAGCTCTTCTTGTGACCATTGTTTCAGGAGACAAAATTGTCCTCCATTTTTACGATTTTGGCGAAGATTGGTTACGATTTGGCGACAATTGTCGCTTTGTCGCCATGCTGGCGACATCTCTAACAGTATGCTTTATTTATTTATATTTGTTGCAGTGTCTGCTGTTAATTTTTTTTTCCCAGAAAATACACAAGAGATTTCCAGCTCGACGAGAATTAGTTTTAAAAAATCTGATATGGAAAACATGACTTCCTTGCCCGCCAATTAAATCAAAAATATTTTCGGTGCACTTCATCCAAACTTATTTTGTTTGAAAGAGATAAAATACTGCAATCTTAATAATTTCTAGCCAAATATTTACGATATCGTCAGCTGGGATCAGTTTGAAAGATTCCTTTTTGACACTTAATTTGTCGATATTTCGCCAAAAGCCGAAAAGCTTGAGATAGCCTAAGTAGTAATTGACCACAGACTTTCAATGAATTGAATGCACCCATACACTTTAACGTATTTAAAGTCTTAATTATGGTAATTAGTCTGGGTAAATTACCCAGTCGATTGCAATAAAAAAAAAATCTGGAGTGACTCCACTCGACTTTCCGAACACTTACGATTAAGATCATTACCAAGCATTTAAATAAATTTTAATCGATGAATAATTCAAATATATATACCAAATTTAAGCTCAATGGAATGTACCGTTTAAACGCTAGCGCACTTTCAAGAATTTCTCCCCATAGGCCATAATGTAAAAGAAATCTTTGTCGTAGCCCTGTAGAAAAACTATAAGTCCTATACACACCAAAATCAATACCGGTCTTGCGATGGTGGTTTATAACATGTATACCCAATTTGAGCTCAATCGAATGTACCGTTTAAACGCTAGCGCACTTTCTAGAATTTCCCCCCATAGGCCATAATGTAAAAGAAATCTTTGTCATAGCCCTGTAGAAAAACTATAAGACCTATACACACCAAAATCAATACAGGTCTTGCGACGGTGGTTTATAACATATATACACTTTTTGAGCTCAATCGAAAGTACCGTTTAAACGCTAGCGCATTTTCAAGAATTTCTCCCTATAGGCCATAATGTAAAAGAAATCTTTGTCGTAGCCCTGTAGAAAAACTATAAGTCCTATACACACCAAAATCAATACCGGTCTTGCGACGGTGGTTTATAACATATATACCCAATTTGAGCTCAATCGCATGCCCCGTTCAGTAGCTATCGTGTTCACTCACATACACACAAACACACATACACACACACACACATACATACATACATCTCGTAAAAATAGCATAAAGGAATTCAGAAGACCCCAAAACGTGTAAATACACCAAAATCTCGAATTCGAATTTTTTCATGATTACAATACTTTCCTTACATGGTACATGTTCGGAAAGTAAAAAGATGCAATGTTAGATATTACATTAGTTCTAAGTACAAAATTTCTACACTCTACGGTTAAAAGTTTCAGAGTTATGTGAAATACAAATTAATTTTATGCCGACTTTCGCGACATTTCGGCAGAACTCGCAAAAGTCGATGACAAATGGCGAGTATTTTGAGTATGGTCCAAACAATGACTGACTACAGACGTAACATATTGAAATTCTTTTGGGTGGTCCAGTAAATATACTTTCCAGTAGATTGGAACCAAAAATTGAGATGCACATCTAGATATTACAACAATCTTATAAATGAAATTTCAACATTCCATGACTAATAGTTTTTGCGATATGACAGTTAAATACATAAACACGTACACCGAAAGTCGCTAAGCTTGGCAACTTAGAGCGTAATTTTTGAGGGAGGTACGTGACCGTGGTCGGACCATTACCTAATTTTATGGTAGGACAGTATTTTGCTTGAAATGGATAAATGTCTCTAAAACTGCCATTGACTGCAATGTCTTGAAATTCTTTTGAGTGTTCCTGTAGCAGAACTATGAATAATACAGACACCATTTTCGATGGAGAGATTCAATTTTTAACCCTTAACAACATATATAAGAGTCGTTTGAAATAGCCTGATACCTCTAAAATACGCTTTAATGAATTTCTACCCATAGAGAGTAATGTATTTAAAGTATTTTGGGCGGCCCTTCCGTCGATTGGTACCAAAAGAGGAGGTGCACAACTAGATGTTACAAAAATCGCAAATATGAAGTTTCAACATTCTACGACCAATAGTTTTTGAGATATGCTAGTTACAGACGTCAGGGAAAAAGTGGTCAAAATAGACTTGCGGTCGGTCAAAATAGTTTGTGATGATTTGATGAATAGTATGTGATCATTTATATGAATGTATATGCATGCGTCATGCGTGCAATGAGATACTTCGCAAAAATTCTTAAATTTAGAGGTAGTCAAAATCGGTATTTTCGTTGAAATCTGGCTGCCGATATTTTTCGCGATCACGTTACTTCCTTATACTCTGTAGAAGGGAGTAAAAAATAATAATTTTAAAATGTAAATAGTCTTGCGAAAACCCCTCTTTTTTAAAAACTTAAACATTTTTCCAAATCAATCTCCATTCTTTAACTTTTTTTAAAAATAAAACCTTTATTAACTTTCCGAAATGCTTTATTTGTGAGAATTTTTCTTTAAAATAAGTGAAATAGAAATATTTAACTTTAAACAGTTTGATTATATCAACCCGCTTTAAACTGCCGAGGGCGTAGCCGGAGGAGGGCACACAGATATGCCCTCCTCCTTCAATAGGTTTACGGCTTATTTTACATGGAATAAAACATTGCGACTGAGGAACTGCTGAAGTAAATGGAGAATTATAAATTAATTAAATCGAATCAAAATTCAGATATTTCCTGGACAGCCAATTGCCACTTATAATTCCCAATTTTTACAAATTTTTGAATTAGCAAAGATATCTTTTATTATTTTATTAACGTTCCGCAAAATGATTATCTCTCTCACTCCTACAAATCTTCGACAAATATCAGATTTTAAAATGCAGAATCCATTTTGTCTTCCCAATTCAAATATTTAACTAACACTCTGATGTTTGAGGGCGGAGCGGTTTAACAAATCACCTCCTGCAACAACGCCCCTGCACAGGCGTTGAGTTAACAGCTTTCCGTTCTGATTCGTTCTATAAGAATAAAAGTACGCGGTGTATAACGAATTCAGAGCCGGCCCGACGGGTGTGCGGGGCCCCAGGCGAAGCACAAGAGCGGGACCTCTTCTCTATCATGTCTTATGAGATAGCAAAAAAAATGGCCCAGGAGCGGGTCCTTAGGCAATCGCCTACATTCGCACCCCCCTTGGGCCGGCCCTGACGAATTCATACCCATCTTCATTTTCAGAAAACAGTCTGTTCATTTGAATTCTATTTCCTTTAAAAATATTGCATTCAGCTGCAGTTAAACTGTTAATTTGCATGAATGTTATAGAAATTTTAAGGCATATTTTTTTATATTGTACATACAAGGATCGTTCTCTCTTTAAAAAAAAGTTACACATAACTGCAATCAAACAACTTTCATGTTTTAAGCCTATCGGCGGTTAACCTTAGAAGACGTTCAAAGGTATTTTAATAACATCATTTCTTGATACTTTAATGCGGCTTATACATACATAAAATGTATGTAACATACATAAAATGTAAAATGTAATAAGACTTCAGCGAAAATCAATCTCCACTGTAATGTAAACAGTATAACCGTTGGAAAATTTTATTTTAAATAGCGGCTTTTTTTTATTTTCATACACGGAGAACTGCTTACGCGTTCATCCGAATTATTAAAGAGAACAGAAACTGAAGTAACCTCAAGGCGAACTTACTTGGGCAAATTATTAAACCTATGTTTCAGTTGGGAAAAAGTGGTGTGCACTTTCAACAACCATACGTATTCTTTGAGATGCAGTTTACGTATATACCTTTCAGTACTTGTTTATTTTAATAGCCAATAGTTTAGTGGTAAGCAAACTTCTTCAATTTAGAAAAGCTAATCAAACTATTTAGATTCACTCATTGCTTGAGGGGAGTGTGCAATGCTTCCGTTTCTTATAGATTTCTACCACGATTGCCATGCATTACAAAAAGATTTAACGATTTTTACAGTTAAAATTGGGTAAAAATATATAAATTTTCGATTCCTTTATCATTTTATTTGTTTTTTGAAATTCAATTTTTTGTGGTACACACATACAGACGCAATTTTCGATAGAGAGATTCATTTTGTAACCCTTAACAAAATATACATCAGAGATCAGAGTTGTTTGAAATAGCCTGATACCTCTAAAATACGCTTTAATGAATTTCTGCCGGTAGTGAGTAATGTATATAAAATATTTTGGGCGTTCCTGTAGATAAACTATCAAGTCGATTGGGACCAAAGGGGGAGGTGCACAACTACTAGATGTTACAACAATCCTAACTATAAAGTTTCCACTTTTTCTACGACCGATAGTTTTTGAGATATGTGAGTTATATACGTGCGTACCTATAGACGTCAGGGAAAAACTGGTCAAAATAGACATGCGGTCGGTCAAAATAGGTTGTACATTCATTTATATGAATGTACATGCATGCGTGCAATGAGATGCTTCGCAAAAATTCTTAAAAGTAAATTTAGAGGTAATCCAAATCGGTTTTTTCGTTGAAATATGGCTACCGAATTACTTCCTTATACTTTGTAGAAGGGAGTAAAAAATAATAATTTTAAAATGAAGGGTCTTTCGAAATTCCTCTTTTTTAAAAACTTAAATAATAACATGTTTCCAAATCACTCTTCCTTCTTTAACTTTTTTTTTTTTAGTAAAAAAGTTTATTAACTTTTCAAAATGCTTTATTTGCGAGAATTTTCTTTAAAATAAGTGAAATAGAAATATTTAACTTTAAACAGTTTGATTATATCAACCCGCTTTAAACTGCCGAGGGCGTAGCCGGAGGAGGGCACACAGATATGCCCTCCTCCTTCAATAGGTTTACGGTTTATTTTACATGGAATAAAACATTGTGACTGAGGAACTGCTGAAATAGATGCAGAATTATAGAATAATTAAATCGAATCAAAATTCAGATATTTCCAGAACAGCCCACTGCCACTTATAATTCCCAATTTTTACAAATTTTTGAGTTAGCAAAGATATTTTTTGTTATTTTATTAACGTTCCGCAAAATGATTATTTCTCTCACTCCCTTTTTTTTTTTTTAATGCTTTTTATCTTCGACAAATATCACATTTGTAAAATGCATCATCCACTTTGTCCTTCCAATTCAAATATTTAACTAACACTCTGATGTTTGAGGGCGGAGCGGTTTAACAAACCACCTCCTGCAGCAACGCCCTCCACAGCCGTTGAGGTAGAGGTTTCCGTTCTGATTCGTCCTGTAACAATGAAGTATGCGGTGTATAAAGAATTAATACCGATCTTCAATTTCAGAAAACAGTGTATTATGTTGAATTCTCCTTCCTTTAAAAATACTATTCAGTTTCAGTTAAACTGTTAATTTACATGAATGTTATAGTTTGAAATTTAAAGGCGTTTTTCTAAATCGTGCATACAATGATCGTTCTCTCTAATAAAAAAAAATAGTTTGTGCACAACACATGACTTCTTTGCACGTCTATTAAATGAAAAATATTTTCGGCGCACTTTATCTAAACTTATTTTGTTTGAAAGAATTAAAATACTGCAGTAATAGTAAAGTTTAGCGATTTCTAGACAAATATTTCCGATAGCGCCAAGCTGGGTTCAATTTAAAAGATTTGCTTCTGACCCTTAATTTGGCAATATTTCACCAAAAGCTTGAGATAGTTTGCGAGATTTTGGGGATAGTCAAAGTAAGTAATTGACCACAGACTTTTAATGAATTGAATCTATCCATACTACACCTTAAAGTATTTAAAGTCATTTGGCTTGTGGCGGAAGTCAGTCCGTACAGTTTATGTTATCGTGGCGGTTCAGTGTGGCATAAATTCTATTTTTCAATAATAATCCAAATCAGGTCTAATATAATTATATACAATTTATTTACAAATTACTATGTATAGTTTACACGTTCAAAAATACAGATTCAATATCATGCCCTTTTTGGGCCCCCAAGCAGAAATCGGTCTGCTCCTCTGGCGAATCTGTTCGAAGAGTGTTGTTGGCTTTTTCACGGTCACCCAGGGGGGAAGGAACCGCGTGACGTCATAGCGCAAGATGCGCTATATGGGAAGCAAATTGCGTCAGGCTGACTCTGTACATAAATTACCCAGTCAAGTGCAATCAAAAGGGAGATGCACAGTTAGATGTTGCAGTAGCTCTAAATACAAAATTTCAACATTCTACGGTTAAAAGTATTAGAGCTATGCGAAATTGGAAATAATTTTCTGCGCCAAATTTGGCGATATTTCGGCAACACTTGCCAAGATCGACGACAAATGACGAGCTATTGGCCATGGATCAAACAATGACTGACTGCAGATGTAATATATTGAAGATGTCCATAGGCGTTAATGTATTGAAATTCTTTTGGGTGTTCCTGTAAATAAACTCTCCAGTAGATCGGTACCAAAATTCGACATGCACAACCAGATGCTACAACATTCTTATACATGAAATTTCAACATTCTACGAGTAATAGTTTAAGTCGCCAAGCTTGGCGACTTTTGTCGTAATTCTCAAGGGAGGCACGTGACCGTGGTCGGACCATTACCTAACTGTATGGTAGGACGGTATTGTGCTTGAATTGGATGAATGTCCCTAAAATTGCCATTGACCGTAATATATTGGAAATTTTTTTAGTGTTCCTGTAGCAGAACTATAAATGATAAAGAGACTTTTTTCGATGGAGAAATTCATTTATCAACCCTTAACAGCATATATCACTTCTGACTCGTTTGAAGTAGCCTAATACCTCATAAATACGCTTTGATGAATTTCTGCCAATAGAGCGTAATGTATTTAAAAGCTCGGCCCTATAGATAAATTATTCAGTCGAATGGTACCGAGAGGGGAGGTGCTTAACTAGATCTTACAAAATCCTAAATATAATGTTTCAACTTTCTACGTCTAATAGTTTTTGAGATATACGACTTTAATGAATTTCGGTCCATAAGCGTAATGTATTTCAAATTTTTGGACGGCCCTGTAGATAAACTATCCAGTCGAATTTAACTGAAATTGGGCGTGCACAACTAGATGTTACAAAAATTCTAAATATAAAGTTTCGATATTCTACGTCTAATAGTTTTTGAGATATACGAGTTCAATGAATTTCGGCCTATAGAGCCTAATGTATTTCGAATCTTCTGGGCGGCCCTGTACATAAACTATCCAGTTGATTGGGACCAAAAGGGATGTGCACAACTACTTGTTACAAAAATTCTAAATATAAAATTTCAACATTCTACGACCAATAGTTTTTGAGATATCCGAGTTGCATACGTACGTACAGACGGCATGGAAAAACTGGTCAAAGTAGACTCGCCGTTAGTCAAAATGGGTTGCGACGCGTTTATGTGATGGTGCATGCTAGCTTATGATGAGATGCATCGAAAGCATTCTTAAAATTAAATTTAAAGGTCGTCAAAATCGGTCTTTTCGTCAAAATTTGGCCCCCGAAAATTTTCGGGATCACTTTACTTCCTTATACTTCGTACAAGGAAGTAAAAAAGTATGACGACTTACACAAAAATATATATGTATAATGTACTTTTAACTATCATTTAATGCTTACTTCATTTAACCTTTAATTAGCACTGGGATTTCAACAGCCTCGGCGAGTCAGTTCTCCTACACGGTGGTCTTTAGGCCTTATTACACAATAAAAAATCCGAGCAATTTGATTGCCGCAACCCGTTGCGGAAACTTCTTTTCTGGAAATTTTCCTCGGTTACCTTGGGAACGGTCAACTCCAGCTTTTTCGTTCACAGGCAAAAATATTGCTGTTTGCTGGAATGCCAGCCAATCGCAGTGCTGCCTATTTCTACGTCACAAGATGGCGGAAGACTCAGCAATACCGATAGTAGTGATTAGCTAAGAAAAAATTTCTTTCAAATGGAATAGCGATATGATATGGAAATAGATCTGATTGAAAGCATTAGTAAAGTTCCACATTTATGAAACCCCCGAGATTCCAAATATTTTAAAAGTTGTTGAGGTGATGTGCTAATTATAATTACATGCTCTAGCAATCGTCAATTCGGCGAATCTCTGGCGTTTGTGAGCACAGCCGAGTTTGCTTATTATGGCAACCCTACATTCTCACCGATTTGCCGGAACCAGTTTCCGCAATTGGTTGCGGCAACCAAATTGCTCGAAATTTTTTCCGTCTACTAAGACCTTTAGATTACAGCAGGATTACACAAGGTCTAGTACTTACCCTGAATGGTCTTGGAAGTGCGAGTGGCACCTCCCCTTTGTACCACTGGTCGGGCGTCAAGGTGCCCGTGTAGAGCTCCCAAATGGGGTCTCCAGTGGCGTTGGTCGTGTTGTCGTACATGTAGACTCGAAGCGCCCCCACACCCGCACCGTACAGGGAAGTCCAAAAGCTCAGACATAGTCCACTGCCATTTCCTGGAAAAGGAAAAGAAGGAAAACGCGATTCAGCAATACCATTTGCTAAAAGCACTACACTCAAGCCGTCTTAGTGAAATGTACAAATATTTTTAGTCAGAACGACATTTTTAGTACGATGGGCAACTCCGCACTTTCTTCTCAATGAGAGAACAATGTACATACAGTGAATTATTTTTAAACCTCGGGTGATCATAAAAGAAAAAAGTAAACCAAAAAATGAATTTTTTTTTTTTGCCGAAAATTAAGCAGAAATAGAACTACTTATCGCAAGTGATGTGAAACGAGCCTGAGCCTTATTAACTCCTTGCAGGTAGTATAGTAACTTGCAGGTAGTATAGTAACTCCTTGCAGGTAGTATACTCCTTGCAGGTAGTATAGTAACTCCTTGCAGGTTTCTATTGTTCCCTAAACTAATAAACTGGCTAAAATCCGAAATTTCTACGCCTGTGAGAAGCTCTCGAAACAGGGTTCAGGCACATCTCACATCAATCACTAATGATATGACAGCTTTTTTTAACAGTGTCTCCGACAGATCGATGTGGAAAATGCCTGAGTTTTCATTGCGAAACGGATGAGAGTCTTACCGTGTGGATTGAGGACGGGACTCCAGAGCTGCGCCTTGTCGCCAGGCTTGTTCGGAAAGGAGGAGTCGATGTATGCGTATCCGCCTGCAAACAACATTGTTCAAGAGTAAAATATATGAAAAAAGTACACATGGTAAGAACACAAGCTTGTGTTAATGGACGAAAAGTGAAGACCAGAGGCTATTCTTTTAGGAAGGCATGCAACTTTTCAACAGCCTTTTTAAAAAATTCAATTGCTAGAGACTCGAAAAAAATTAGTGTCTCTACAGCTTGTACAGTGAACTGTTAGAAACAATGAACTTATAGGAATAAATAAGCACTTAGAGAGAAATGCTAAATATGTGGTATTTTGTAATATTTCTCTAAACAGGTAACACTTTCGCCCATTTTTGAAAGCTATTTTTTGCTTATGAATATTTTTTATTTATTTATTTTTGAAAGCTGTATAAGACATACAGCTTGACTGTTAGTGTCTCATACAGCTTTCAAAAGAATATCCTTAGTGCATTGGGTGAAGAAGCATTTTTTAAAAAACTCTTTAACAGCGTTGATTTGTATATATATATAACTCGGCTGTTCGAGCCTCGTCAGGGGAAGACCCCCCTGAACCCCCTAATTTTTTTAGTTTCATTACTGCCATATTAAAACGATATTAATTGACTATGTCATTTTATCTCTCATTCCTTTTTCTTTTTCTTTTATTCTTCCTTTACATTTATTTCATCGACTGGAAGTAGGAGAGTTTCCTGATATTTCCTTGCAATTGCAAACGTAGGTTGATGATAACTAAAGTAGCTTATATAATTTTTAGTATCTATCTTAACACACCAAAAATTTTGCTTTTCGTTATTTGATGTTGTTGAGAGAGCTTTAGGCGAGTAGGGTTGCTGTATTTCCCCTAGTAACCCTATTGGCGAGTCATCCAGAGTGGTGTGTGTGTTGTGTGTTAAGGCAAACCTGCACGCGGGGTATCTGCCTAGGATGGGGGGTGCCTTGGTAGGAGGGCTTTCTAAGGGTTTCTAACGCGTATTCACGTTACATCTGGAGAAAACCTACCAAAACTCCAGACCGTTAGATCGACAGCCGCGCGATGGGACCGGGACCTTCACACATCGGCAGTTTACCATTTTCAGTGGCATAACCACTGTGCCATGGTGAGGCCATCCAGAGTGGATAAGAATCCCAGGCTGTTAGGCTTATGTTTAAAATTATTCTTTTTTTCCCCCTTTCACATTCGATAGCCACGTGCCCGATGCGTTTACACCTTTTACAAGTTATTCTTGATGCATCCTTAATTTTAAGAGTCCATGTTTCATGTTTCCATGTTTCGTAATTATCTTTATTCAGCTTTTCAATTCGCCAAGTTTCAGTCGCCATTTCGAGGATGAATGATGCAGCCTTGAAACGAACGTTAAAAATCAGCCAATAAATAAATGAGTGTCCATAACCTTTTAGAAATGTTAGCAGAGTTATGGCACAAACATAGTAAGCGTGGGATTTTAACATAGCATTTACTTTATTAAATTAGAACGGAAGAAACAGGCACATCACATAACAAGGTAACCTCAAGAAGGAAAAAAGTATAGAAGAAGTAAAAAGAATGGGTGCTCGAGCACAGTTACAGTTAAGTAGACAAATGTTTATTGAGGGATACAGAATTCAGGAGGATGAGACATTGCGCAATAAAAAAATAAGCAATTCAATACCCAACAATTTTCTTAAGCTGTTGAAATTTTTATGATTGTAACCTATTTATAGAAAAATATATGTTATGCAAATTCTACAGCTTATGAAATATTGTAACAATAAATTAAAGCTGTTGTGAACTAATGGTATTTAAATATATGTAAAATACTTAATATATATATATATATATATATATATATATATATATATATATGTCGAATACTTTTATGCCGCATTTTTATGTCGTATTTTTGGGACATATTTTACGGACAATTTTCTATAAAGGGGGGGGGGGAGGAGATAAAATGACATAGTCATTAAAACTGTTCAAAAGTCTGTGACGCCGATCGCTTTTCAAAAGGAACATCTTTAAGGCTACTTGACATACTCAGTCCTAAGCATAGGACGTCGGAATCTTCATTATTTACGAGATTTGTTTGCATGTTTTCCAGGAGAGGACAGCTCACGTCACTGAATGTGTCGTTTAGAGCTACATACGTTTTGAGTTCCCCGGGACAATTTGGATCCTCATCAAGAAATGGAGAGGGGATTCCTGAATATTGGCACTCCTCTGAATTTACAAGCGATAGGACTTTTGGAACCCCTGGAGTTAACATGCACGTTCACCACATGCATACAGTGATCTTTAGTGGTACACCCTCCAAAAAAAAGTATTCGAGCAAGAGAGAAATTTCCTACGTTGGTTTTGTATACTAAAAACTATTTATCATAGAATATAAATTAGGCTATGAATAAATATGATTTTCTATATTTCTATCAAGTTGTGCGTTTTTGAAAAACTCAATTACAAATCTAAAATATGAAATTTCTCTCTTGCTCGAATACTTTTTTTGGAGGGTGTACGTCGGAATCGAGCCCGCAACTTTCCGCTAATGAGTACAACGCCTTAATTTGCAAGGTGAGGGATTCCCATCATGGCCGAGTGGATAAGACACTGAACATGGTAGATGTCTCAAGCGTGAAGGTTCAGGGGGTCCATTCTCCCCGAATCGGTTGAAAAGCCAAGTCGTTAACTCAGTCCCGCTTGAGGAGGAACCTTAGGGAGGAGCGCTGACGGTCCCTTATGATTGGTTGAACGAGGTTAGGAACAGATCAGAAAGTCGTGAGAGCAGTCGATAATCAACAACTGGTTCGGGAAAGTTGAAACTACCGACTAGCTTCCAACAATTGAGGGAGAATAGACCTCCAGTGTTCTGGCTTACCGTGCGGCTGTCTATCAGACAGTCTGGAGTTTTAGGCGGTTTACCCGAGATGTAACATGATTACGCGTTAGAACACCTTAAAAAAAGTCCGCCCCCTTCCTAGACAAATACTTCTCGTGTAGAATATTGCCCTAAACAATTGAGGGAACAATTGAGGGAGAATAGACCTCCAGTGTTCTGGCTTACCGTGCGGCTGTCTATCAGACAGTCTGGAGATTTAGGCGGTTTACCCGAGATGTAACATGATTACGCGTTAGAACACCTTAAAAAAAGTCCGCCCCCTTCCTAGACAAATACTTCTCGTGTAGAATATTGCCCTAAAACAAAATGCATCTTACAATTAACAAGTTTGTAGCAATATGTTCATTATAATAATACACTGTCTTTTTCATAGAGAGAGAGAGAGGCAAGGGTGAAAGTGTACCAGTTTCCCTCCAAGTGACGCTGCTGCCGTGGTCCCTGGAAGGTCCAGTGACGGAGCTGCTGCTTCCCCGTCCCATCTTCCAGTCGAACTCGTCGCTCGTGTTCGAGTTGGTCCAGTTGCAGAAGTCGTGCTCGAACGTGCAATCCCCTACAGAAACCAGACAATGACGTCAGTTGGATGTCAGTCATGGCTGACGAGGAAGACAAGGCTGCAGTGCTGATATTTTAGTCGCACCCTTTTGCCAACTAGTCTTGTGACTCAGTGGGTGGGGCCATCTTACTCCGGCTATCTCGGATTAGGTCACATGATTCTTAGTTGGCATAAGGAGGTGACCAAAATGTCAGCATCGCAGCCTGTCTTTCTCGTCATCCACAGATGTCAGTTTAACCCTTGCATGAGCAGAGTTCACGCGCTGAGAGTCGAAAGGCACTTGGGGATTTTCTTGCCTTTTTTGTAAGAATTCCTTCTTCTCTCCACTTTAATATCCGAATAGGAAACATAATTTATTGAAAAACCAAGATCTTGTGACACCAGTGGCCGAGCGCATTTGCGCTCTCAACTGGGAGACGGAAGGTGCTTGCTTCAACCCAGGTCGCGTTCGCCAACCTAACCCCTGATTTTTCCTTATTTTTCTCCTAAAATTAGCGTAAATACAGCTAGGACCCGCTTAGAAACCCCCGCACGGAATGCACCATCCCCTATTGAGTTGGCCACTTCACTTGACGAGGATTTTGAGCGGATTCTTCAGTCAAAGCACAAAAATCCGAAAATGCATGTTCCAATAACATCATTACATTACCAAGATCTTCTGTGTTTTAAATAAGTAATTTGAACAAGTACGATTAAAACAAAATGCAAAAGTGTTAAATCCTCCTTTTGTAATTTTTCATTTGGCAACACTGCGAAAAGGGCAAAAAGCATAATTCAAGAGTAAAAATAGCGAGATTTATCAGGTTTAAAAGGGGTTTTAAAATAAATTGTTAAATACGGAACGGGCAGACAGACAAACCTTCATTAAAAAAAACTGCAGTTTTCTAGGAAGATCAGAAAATGTAATAAGGATAAAAAAATATGATACAAATCACAGTAGTACTGGTTATGATCTTCAGCAGCGCACAACCGACCGTCGCTGACTTACCGGGGCAAAATCCGTCAATCAGAAGGATGTCGTCGACCGCCACGTAGCCACGCCTCCTCAGGTAAGTTTCCCTCGGAAAGGCCTCCATCACAAGCTGAAAATGGAACGGAATTTGGGAGTTTAGAAAAAAGAAATCAAAAGCAATCATTCGGAACACAACGTTTATCAAGCATTCTCCAACATAATCTTACCTGCTCATGTGTGCTGTTGCTTAATGCTAAATTGACTCATTAATTTCAGTCGCTACAAAGAGGCGTCGACAGTTATTTCCTTGTCTGTGTCCATCGTTGCATCCTAGCATAAGTCTCAATTATTCCAACGCGTGCACTCACGTACAAATGCAGTGCTACAACAGAGCACTCAGAGACCCATGATGGAAAGCAACGATGGAAACAGACGAATCGCTAACTTCAAGACTAAAGCAAATAAATTAAGCCAGCAAAAAATAAAACATCTGTTTTTGTGGTCATTAACCGTTTCCCTGAGAGTCTTGTCTGTGACTTTTTTTTTAGCTTGTTCATTTTTAATCTGTTTACCTTCATCATAAAAAAAAAAAAAAAAAAAAAAAAAGACGCAACGGAAAAGACTCTCTTTTTACTGTTTAGGTCTGCTTCCCACTTCTTTGAATGCTCCGAAGTGCGCATTACAATCGTGATTACTTTTCTTGTTACGCAGTAATAATACTCGAATTAAATATAAAATATTTAAATAAGTTATTTCGCAAAATGGAAAGCTTTAAAAATCGATTCAGAGAAAACTAAAACCTACGTTCAATGCAATGACATGCGAAAAAAAATGCAAAATAAATTACTTGTGAGACGCAAGTAATTTGTTTACTTTTTTTCCTTTTTCCTTTACATTTATATCAGCATGTTTTTCTTATCTTTTGATAATCGAGTAGTACAATTGAATGAAAAGCATACTGGTCAGCATTGTCTTAAATAGTAGGTCGCCCATTAGGTAGGCCAACGCTGCCTCCTGTGAAGGGTTTCCTCATTTCGAACCCATTCCATATTCGAGAAGAACACTTTGGTTCCAACCCCCAGGTATCGTTTCAAAATGAAGAGTACTGAAGTCACGCAGAGATTTTGTGTGCACCAAATATCTATAGACCACAGCAGTCGAGTCGAGATAGGTTGCTCCTGTCAGGCCTGGACTCCACAATACCAGAAAACACGACAGAATCAAAAAACAGAAACTGAAAATTGACGAACATCCGGTTTTTCAGTTTCTGTCAAGCAGAATCAAGGGCGGAAAACGGAGTTGAAAATGTTGAACTTTTCTGTTTCTGCCCGCGTTTTCTGCCATGTGCCAGCCAATAAGAATTCGCCTAGATCCAGAGCTGTCATCCAAAAACAAGATGGCGTCACATTTCGATGCTGAAGTACTTGTATCTTAGAGATAATTCTTATTGTGTTATAAATTTGTATTCAATAAAAAAGATAAATGAGAAAAAGGGATATTTTCTTAAAACCAACGTTTTTGTATTTAAAATAGTACTTACTCTTCATCTACAGTTCGGGGATCTTCATTCAATTTTAATGCTGTGAAAATTCCATATTTTTTTCTTACTAGGAAATGTTTTAAACTCATAAACTATGTTTACGTTTTTTAATTTCATGTGTTCTAATCAAAGTCGTCCTATTCATAAAGTGAATGCTTATTTTAGCGAGAAATTACTCGGTATTCATGTATTTTTTCGCGCTGTTTCAATCATCAAATGTACCTACCTAGCAATAAACGATTTAAAATCAAAACGATAGATGGCGCCTGCATCGTAGTATATGCTAAGGCGTATGCTAGAGTGGAGTCAGGTGCCGACAGAAAATAATCCCGACAGAAATTCTTTTCTGCGAGAAAATTCCGCTTTCCGGTAATGTGGAGTCCAGGCCTCACCCTCCCAAGAGCTGCTTCACTTTCGAGCCTAGTTTATCCTACTGGATCCCTGCCCGACTCCCTACTGTAATGTATTTAATAAATAAAATCACAAACAGTACTGCCCTGCAGATCAAAGTCAGCTTTCTGTCTAACCTGTTTCGGGAGTAAAGCTTGGAATCCACATGGATGGAATACGCGACGGGGAGCAGAAAACTGAAACAGAAAATCGACAAACTTCCGGTTTTTCAGTTTCTGTCAAGCAGAATCAAGGGCAGAAAACGGAGGTGAAAATGTTGAATATTTCTGTTTCAGCCGGCGTTTTCCGCCATGTGCCAGCCAATAAGAATTCGCCTAGGTAACTCAGAATCTATATTTACGTTTTTTAATTTTATGTGTTCTAAACAAAGTCATCCTATTCATAAAGTGAAAGCTTATTTTATATTACTCGTTATTCATGTATTTTTTCGCACTTTTTCAATCATCAAGTGTACGGAACTACAAACGAGTGTCTGCTAAGCGCTGACAGAAAATAATCCCGACAGGAATCCTGTTCTCAATTCAGCTTTCCGACCATGTGGATTCCCGGCTTAAAGAGAATTTGTATCCATACGAGAGGAGCAAATAGGCACCATGCCAAAGAGTAGGTTGCCCTCACTCCAGTTCTATACTATAGCTGAGTGCAACAGCCTTAAAGAGGCAGGACCTCCTCCACTCACCCTATAAGGGGTCTCGCAGGTGAAGGAGACTTTCCCCGACAGCCACTGTCCATCGGTCGAGTCCCGAGACTCCCAGATGGTATAGGTGACGTCAGTGGCGTTCACCAGGACCCTGAGACCTCCCACGGACAACCCCTGGACGCTGTAGGCGAAGCGGAGGCACTTGCCCTTGGGGGAGGTGGCGTTGAGAGGAGTGCTGGGCAGCCAGGCCCGCCTTATGAGCCCCGTGTCGTCGCTGGACATCCGGGACAGGTCCACGAAGGCGTAACCACCTGCAAAGATAAAACAGGGAGGCGTGAGCATAAATTGTTGAGACAGCGACAATTCAAAAGATCAATATTTGCAATATTCTTTTGACAGCAGACCCCCCTTCCCACAACACGGGTTACATAAGACAGATTCTTATAACACGCTAAAAAAGGCTTGTATGGCACGGTAAATGAATGGGATCGATTTTCTATATTGGCTGTTAACACTGATGCTAATGTTTTTGTATACTCTAATGAGGTTATCACACTAGCACAAAATCCGAGCAACTTTCCCTCCAGACTTGGTTGATGAATGGGATCGATTTTCTATATTGGCTGTTAACACTGATGCTCATGTTTTTGTATACTCTAATGAGGTTATCACACTAGCGCAAAATACGAGCAACTTTCCCTCCAGACTTAAGGTTGTAAAAGTAAGCAAACTTTCTCCTACGCGAAATAGCCATCGCATGTTAAGGTATCGCTGACTTGGCGTTTAGGATGTATCGTTACTTCAGCATCTAGCATAGCCCTTCCAGTGGTGTATTTACATCGGATCGGCGGGGATTTGTTAATGATTGTGATGCTCAAATTGATTACATTTATCAAAATAATGATCAAATTAATAATTAATTCGTCAATAAATTTAATTTCTAATTCTGCACTTCACTTGCGCGCCGCCATACTTTCATCACTTCGAGCCAAGTTTCGAACCTAGTCGATGACGCAGAAGGAAGAAATACTCTGATTGGCCGAAATTTCAGCGAAATCGGATTTTTTCGTTCGGAAAGCAAAAAGTTGGAGTTCTCCGTCGTCAAGGTAACGACAAAAAAAAAAAAAAAAAGAAAATCTGTCTAAAAGTTGTTCGGCAAGAAAGTTGCTCGGATTTCGAGCTGGTGTGATAAGTGACTCCTACAACAGGGATTCATATAACTCGTAACGTATCTATCGTGTGGGTCTACTGTATTCTTATAATATTAAAAAGATGCCTGGCGAGCAGCGTTATCGAGCTGGAATTTCTTTCTACTACAGGGCAGAAGTCCGCTTGCATCTTAAATGTTAAGCAACTCACTAATATCTATTAATTTTAATGGAAAGTTAAAGATTGGATCCCCTCTCAAAACATGTTACGCTTTTGATTTTACTAAATGTTTCTGGAACAAAACTCGCACACACTGGAGTGACACAACTCATATTTTTTGGCTTAGTAAAAAGATGACAAACCCCCAGTCTTTTGCCAGGCAATTGTTATTATTTTTTAAACTGGAGTTAACATATATTGAGAGAGACTAAGCGTTAAATTCAGTACATTCAGAAATAGCAAAATTACCAAAAAGAATCATAAAATAGGAACTCAACAGAGCCAAAAAAAATACGTAAGTACATGAAAACAACACAAAAACATAAACGGCTGAGAAGATGTGGGATCTCTTATATAGTGCTGTGTCGCCATTTGGACCGACAGAGAGATTTAAAGCGCTTTTATATCAAACCATCATCTGTAGCAATAAATAAAATGAAAAACCAACCTTCAAAGCCTAAAAACAAAATAACTAATCCAGCCAAATCTCATCCATAAGGTAAATATTATCCTTCATGCGTATGGCTTAGTAGATAAAAGGATACCAGGGAGTAAAGAAATTCCTTTGATCTCGCAGACAAAAATGACAACTCTGGTATCATCAATCGAGCCAGTCCATTTGTGCCGCAGTCAGAGGGGTACATCTCAACAAAAGGCCTGCAACTATTATTGTATGGAGACTAGTTGCCTTGTCTCTCCAATATACCCATCTTAAGATCAGGGTGTGAGGAAACGCAAGGATCCTAATTTCGAACGAAGTCCCCAAAATTATTTTCGGTGAACAATGCTCCCAAAATGAAAGCGATATTTTGGCACAATACAAAAATTAAGAATAACGTAAAAATACAAATATTAAGGAAAGCAAAAGGGAAAAAAAATCTTTAAAATACATAAGCAAGACAAAGGTATAATGTAAAGCGGTACATTTTTTAACACACAGAAAGAAATTACAGGCCCAAACAGAGAAAAAAACTTCTGATTCAGAAATCTGAATCATGTCTAATGCATCTATTAAAAGCACTTTCCAACAGAATCTTTTTTTCATGTGTTGAAAAATCCCCATTCAGAAATTGCATGCATTTCAAGTATCCACTTCTGAATCTCGCCAAGGCCGATAGGACAGCCCTGGGTCCTCTGCACAACAAAGACAGTCCCGGTGCGCTTGCAGCATACTAGTTATGAACTGGAGGTAGTCGCCAAGTAGAAAGTAATTTTTACATTTATGGAGGGAGTGGATTTCCAAAGGAGTTAGCTCTGCAGAGTTAGTGATCGAAAGATCACTTCCATTTCTGGCAAGTCGTATCAATTATTTGCTACGCAATAGCAGTGCATCAGCTAATATTTGCAATGTATGTTTCATTAATTACGATATCCTCTAAAGTATGGCGAGCAGTCTCATCAAGATACCCAGCAGGGCCTGATTTCCGGGAGGGCATTCGGGGCAAGCACCCGGGCCCCCAAATTGTTCTTTAAGTTTAAGAATATGTAAAATTTGAAAAAAAAAGTTTTCGCAAGAGGAACCGCTAATGAAGCTTTTGTCCAGGGCGCCCAACGTGGTAAATCTGCCCCTGATGGTCAGTTTCTCGAATGAGTGACTTAAGTCGGTTGCATCCTAAATGCTAAACAAATCACAAATCCACTTTAAATGGAATGAAAAGTTAAGATGTCCAAAATTTTGAAAAAAAAGCAAAGATATCTTCGAACTTTGCGTAGAATACAATTTGCATCGAATACAATTAACCGCTTGAAGCGCAAGCATTTTATCATCAATATAGAAGACCAACTGGATAGATAGCCCATATCTGAAAAACTACATCCATTGCCATCGATGCATTGAACTACCAACAAGATGGCGGTCGATCGAATCGCCCATCTGGCGCCACAAACTTAAGAAGTTTTCAGAGACAGCTGTGTCAGGCTCGCCAACAGGAGATGTTTCGGAGATGCTGTTGGTAGCTAAATGGATCGATGGCAACAATTTCAGCTTTGGGACCACTTAACCCTATTTTTTTGCTACCAGCAGTGAAAGCGTTGAAGTAAGGTGGTTTCACAGCGCGACCACCGCCCGTCGAAGGGTTAACGGTTGTGTTTCGGAAAGCATTTCATGGAGGGTAAGTTCGCCCACCTTTCTCAGTTCCGTTGTTGTCGACGGGGGGGCCT
Source organism: Cheiracanthium punctorium (assembly GCA_038373885.1). Lineage (NCBI taxonomy): Eukaryota > Metazoa > Arthropoda > Arachnida > Araneae > Cheiracanthiidae > Cheiracanthium > Cheiracanthium punctorium. The sequence goes on along the minus strand of JAWZYV010007565.1, from coordinate 400,910 downwards.
CCCGTCCAGAAGGCCCCCTCTCCGCAGCCCAGCTCCCAGTTGAACATGGACAGGTTCGCCTCGGGGTGGTGCATGTCGAAGTAGCATGGCGCAGGCTGCCCGTCCTTGTCCGTGAAGTTGCATATGGGAAGGGTGTAGTTGTTGGAAGCTGCGGCGGGAGAGAAGGAAATATCACAGTCAGTTCAGGTGCATGCACAGCGGTGGCGGATCATCGATAGACAGGGTGTCCCGAAATGAAACCACCCTGTTTTAAAGTGGTCTACAGACGAAACTATTGTTGAGATAGTTGTGGAATTTTGTCCAGGACATAATGAAGGCGCGGGAATTTGTTTGAGCAAATGAAAAGAATTAGGCCAGATATTCGCCACCAGGCGGCGTTTTTTATTGAATTACACATTTAGCATACACTTATGACCCCAGATCTCAATCTGTGCGACTTTTGGCTTTGGGGGAGTTTGAAACATTTTTTTAGGTCGTGATAATCCATGAACTTTGCCTGATTTTAAAGCCAGCATTTGCAACATGTTAGTAACATTTCGCCGTGCGGTCAGCTGTAGAACAGGCTCTCTTACGATTCCAGAGGGTAGCTGACAATGATAGCCCCTCATGTCGAACATATTTTCTTAGAATGATGTTGGTAAACTCCATAAATGTACGCTAAATGTGTCATTCATTAAAAAGACTTCCCCTGGTGCTGAATATTTTAGTTAATTATTTTTTATTCCCTCAAACAAATTCCAATACCTTCATCCTGTGCTGAACAAAATTTCATAACTTTCTCAACAGTAGTTTTGTCTGTAGACAACTATAAAATAAGGTCGTTTCATTTCGAGCACCCTGTAGAAGAGTACCTGGATAGACTGTCCAACGCTGAAAATGGGCAGCCGTTGCCATCGCCTGATTTAACTATACCAGCAACAGGCTCGTTGATCGAATCGTCAATCGCTTGTCACAGAACCAAAGAATTTCTTTCATGTGGCTGGTTGTGTGGCATGCGATTGGTGATTCTATTTACCACCATTTTATTGGTAAGTCAATCGAGCAATGACGACGACTGCACTTTTTCAGAGTTAGACAGTCCACCCAGTTGCATTTCTATATCAATTTGACGGATCCAGGAAAGATTCAGTGCCATTGTCGTCAGATAGTCATTCTTTTTTTTTTTTCCTGAGCATTTAAAATCTTGAACCCACGTTTAAACCTGTACTCTCTCATCATTGAAAAGACGAAACGTAGAAAACTCATTGTTTTTTAGACACCGTTGATTCCCAGCATTCTTTGCATAGTAATAGTTCATGCGCCATATTTGCTTTTCTTTTTTGAGGGGGTAGGGGATTTACTAGGGGCCAAGGCCTCTAGATTCGCTAGGCTCGCTTTTCGTATGGGGCATTCGGCTCCTAATAAGGCTTACTCGTAAAAATGCATAATCCTCGCAGTCATAACCTGTAGATTAGATCAGATAGAATGTTATCGACTGCACGTTGCTGCATACTGGTTCTTGCATGTTCTTTGGAGAGTAAAAATTTAAAATTGGCAATATTTTTACATATGTAAAAGCTATGGACTACACCTTACGTATTTGTCGCCCACGACGGTTTTTCATAATTTAGAAGCTTACGTATGCTTATAATCATCATTTCTCTTTTAGTTTGCTAATAAAACAGTACTTCATATATGTTTTCTCTGCTAAAAACTACGTTACAGCTAGGGTATCCTTCCACCAATGGCGACTTTTATTTTGCGATTTACACCTGCGCATAATCGATATCATTTCCGATGTAAGGTTGCCATTAAAACAGTTCTCCATATGTTCTTATAGATAATCCTTTGCAGAATGGCTTACTTAGCACCACGAAGAAGTTTATCTCGCCATGCTGGCAAATATCCAGGCTCTGCCAAAACTGTCGCATCTCAAATGCGAAGCCAATCACAAATCCCCATTGAGTTGATTCAAAATTTAAATTTAAGATGAATGTTAACAAATGCTCCGCTTCCGTCCAGTTCTGCGTTTGTGAAATCGCTGGATCCCGGCGTAGCATTTAAACACCCATGCTAGGAAGCAACACTGGGGTAAGAAGTACAGTATGGTCACTTCAGTGATAAGAACGAAGAGGTTAAACATGGGTTCAGAAGTGGGTGGCAATGGATCCGCCAGTGAAACAGAACAAAGAGCAGCAAAAGCAGGCTGAAATGGCAATGCTTACCGTAGTTGAATGAAGTCCTGACGGCGACTGGAATCACCTGTTTGCAAAAGAACAAGAGAGGTAAAGCATGTCTTCATCACAAAATTATTGAATGCAAAACAATTTCCAACACAGTTTTATTGGCGCAGGTACGGACGCTTGATCTGTTCCCTCACATTTTCGAAATCAGAGCGAAAGCGGAGTTTATAGTAATCTGTCATTCGAATTCATTTTATAATCAATTACTTTTCACATTAAAAAAATATTCCATTAATCGAATTGTGTATGAATGCTTGAGGAATCATTCGAATAGAAAAATTCGATTTCTTTTCAAATGTGATTTGTATTTTAAATGCCAATATGCTGTTCAAATACTAAGTGGTGACCGTTTCATTGGATTTTTTCTTCGATTAGCTCAATGATCGATTAGCTAATCTGCCGCTGAGCGTTGGTAGTAATATGCCAAAAGGTGTCAAAGCTGGCCACTTTTAGCCATTTATCTACAAGCTTAATCCAAAAAAAGTTTTTCAAATGGACGGGCCTGCTTCCTAGTAGGTTTGACCGCTGTGAGGGCCGCAGTTATTGGTCAGTTGATTACGTTGACACCTAGTAGGCAGAGCAACGTTGCCATCTTGGAGGAATCTCCTAATTTTGAGCTCATTTCATCTGAGAGATCTAGCACCTGGAACCTGCACCTCCAGGTGTCGTTTGAACAGTGAGGGCATTGGAGCCACGAAGAGATTTTAAGTGCAACCAGCTCTCATCAGCGTACACGGTTCAACAGCAGTTTAGCCGAATGAGGTGTTCACCCTCCCATGTACTTATCAAGCCGATGCAGCTTCACTTTTTGAGTTCTTATGGAAACGGAGCTCAAGGACTAGGCCACGGCGGGACAACCCCATAAAGTAAATTTTCAAAACTGAATCCAGTTTGGGCGATATCTTCTAGATTTGGCGAGAAATTACTTAATCTTACTGTTTCACATTGGGAATACTTAGTTGCCAACTTTTACCGTTTTTCCCGAAGATTTTCCACCACAACTTTCAGTTTTATTTCAGATTAAAAATTCGTATTTATTTTAACATCAAACCAGCAAAAGAAAATAGTGGTAGTTAATCTTCCCAGAACAGCGTAAAAGTCGGCAGTCATGGGAATAATGTTTCGTTATGGTGCAGTACTCTGTACAGTGAAATTTGTGTACACCAGCCACCACTCTCTGCAATAAGGGTGCCGGGTTCGACGACCCTCCGTGCCAGTCACAGCCCGCTTTCGCGCGAGACCCCATTGATAGGTACGTGGCCATCGTGATTCTACCGGGCCTGCTTGTGCACTGCGATGAGTCATCCAAAGAGGCCTTCATATGCTCACTTATTGGTTCCAGCACTTAGATACGTCCTCTAACGGCCGAATCCAACCAATGAGGAAACGTCCGTAGGCCTCTTTCGGAGTGCACAAGCAGGCCCGGTAGAAGAATCGCGATGGCCTCAGCCGTGGCTCTCACGCGCGCCGGTGAAAACGATCTGAATATTAAAAGTCCAGTTCGTAACGCTGCGGGGATCGACTCATCGCTCCCTGTTCTACCGGCCATGTTGAAATTTTGATAAAAACGCCACTTTTATCTCTAATTAATAGGGGAAACTTTTTGTAAAGTTAGAAAGATCTCTAAAAAATTAACCTTTTTCAAAGTTGCAGGTAATTTGAACTCTAAATATCTAGCAAGATATCACGCCTTGAAAAAGCAAACACAAGCGAAGCAAAGATCTACGAGAGAAAAACGAGATCGACAAGAACTGGCGACATCTATGAATTATATTATTAACTCCGCCGCGAAGCGGCGCGTGTGGAATCATTCCTGGATTCTTTGAAAAAAATTCGTGGAACATAATCCCTGGCGTAGATCGATTAGATGACGTCATATACTGGCGAAAATACTCTTTTTTGGGTGACAAACAATGCAATTACAGTTTTATTTAATATTTAAGTTCTTCGGGGACAGTCCCCAATTTCTGTGGGGTTTTTTTGCAATTTGTCCCCACAAAGTAAAAAAGTAATTGGGGACAATTTTTAATTATGACATTGCTTTTTAATTAGATTACTGTTAATTATTTCATTAATTATAAAGTTTCCCCAATTGTGTTTCAAATTCGGGGACATGTCCTCAATTTTACGTTAAAAAATATGGTCACCTTAATTTAACTGAAAAATTTGATAGATTTTGGGTAAATTTATTGAGAAGGTGTAAAATTTTGTTTGCTCAACACTTAAACACCTATTTGTAGGAATTCTTTTTTAGAAATTGGCAACACTCTTTGAGTGTGGAAGTCATGTTTTATATATATATATATATATAGCTCTCAGCCGAGTGTTTTGAAACGTTGACGGCGTGACAATGTGAAATCCTATTTTAAAAGTGTTTGAGTGATTTAGATTGTTTTGGTGACAGCGTTTGTTTAATTTTGAATTCGTTTAAACAGATGCATTTTAATTTCAACGTTGTTGGATCGTAACTTTTATTTCGATTGTTTTGGGACATTTGTTTTATATTTGTCATAAATCCATAAGCGTTTGTTTAATTTTGAAGTGTTTAATTGAGTGTTTTAGATTGTTTTTGTCATAAGCGTTTGTTTACTTTTGAATTCGTTTAACCGGATGGATTTTGATTTCAACGTTGTTGGATTTCATAGCTTTTATTTAGGTTAATTTGGTGTCGTTTGTTTTGTTTTTGTCGTAAATCTATAACTACTAGTCGGCGAACAACCCGTAGGTTGCAAATTTCGGTTGCGAAGAGGACTGTGTGCCGTAGCTTGCACAAGCCAGTCGCGAAGCGGCCAGTGTGCTCTAGGTTGCACATTTTGGCCGTGAAGCGGCCATCGACGGCCAAAACTGCTCGCCAAAGGCTGCTAGTTTGTGAAAAATGTTCCCTGATTGGTCAGCCCAGTTAAAACGGTTTGGCTACGGTTTGCGTGTGAAACTGATACGGTGAAATCGGTTCCTCGAGGAAAACGGATTGTGATTTTTTCCGTCAGTTCAAAACGGCTTTGACACGGTTTGTATATGAAACGGGTAGACACGTCAAGCTTACCGTGAGAGCCAGGAGTCCGGTTGCTAGGAGACCAGCACCCCTGAGGAATAAGGCCTGATGAAACGTCCGCATCCCCCGTGCGCCATTCACTCCCATTCAGCGGCCGAGTACCTGCAAGGATAAAAACAAAAAAGACAAATCATCCAAACACATCGAATATAAGCATTTTCCACAGCACAACAGTTTTGCTTTTAGTTAAATTTCGCGATGTATCCAACTTAGTCAAACTTGATCAGATTTCGGACATAACTTCAAAAGAGCTGTATCACTATTAATACAAGTTTGCGAAACCCTGTAAAAATTTTTAAATCTTATCAGGCGCGTAGCCAGGAAAATTTTTCGGGGAGGGGGGGGGGGGATATGCACCTGGAAAAATTTTACGGGGGGGGGGGTGGATATGAACTTATATCTGTATAAAGAGACAGTAGTTCATCACTAATCCAAAAATTTCGGGGGGATATATCCCGATATCCCCTCCGCTGGCTACGCCCCTGAATCTTATTTCTATCTTTTCACTGAAGAAAGAGCTGTTTTAAACCTCTGTTACTGACTATGTTTCAAGTGTATGGATGTCTCTACGTTGACACAGACCGCAATGTTTTGGGATTCTTTTGATTACTCCTGTAAAAGAATTGTAAATGCTGCATATATTATTTTCAATGGCAATCAACATATAGTCATTTTGTTTTGTTTTAAGTAGAGTAATGTCTCTCAAAAAATTACTTCTTACTGGGCGATTGTACTGGAATTGGTTTGGATGCTCCTGGAAGAGAAAATGCTTCATACAGTATTTTCAATAGGTCACATAGTACGGTACATAGGAATAACATACATGAATTTCGCAGTACTCGAGCCTCACCATGGGCCGAGTGGATAAGACACTGAGCATGGTAAAAAGCTGAAGCATCACGGTCTAGTTTTCTGAATCTTACGGTCTGGAGTTTTGAGCGATTTTCTCCAGTTGTAATGCGTTAGAACCCCTTAAAAAATCCTTCGCCCAAGGCACTTACTCACTTTAGTCAGATATACCTCGTGTAGGTTTATCTTAACACAACACAAAGCGCATTTGGAGTAATGGACGCCTGTTCACGGACGCTCGAGCATGTGCGGACGGACAGCCAGACAAACCGAAGTCATAAAGAAATTTCGACTTAGAAAATATTAAAAAAGGAAATGATATTTAAAGGACTCGTTTACTTCCATTCGATAATATATATATTAATTTATAATTCGATAATATGTAATATAAAAAAAGAAGGACCTGAAAAGCGCCATTTTGGCATCCTGTATATAGTCGTATCTGTAAACAATGCAGATCTATAACAAATGTTTACCAAAATGGAGACCAGTATCTTAAAAGTGTGAAATAATTCAAAATACGACTATGCCATGCACGATTATGTATTTTTTTAAAAATTCTTTATTGTAAAGTTTACTTTGTAGCTCAGTTTTGGCATTTGCAACCTGTTCGCAAGATTAAGCAATAATTACGCTTTTATAGAAGTTTCAGCATGTTAAAATAAAGAACATTTTTTATTGGCAACCTTAATGCGAAATAATGATCAGTTATATGTAAGTCGCCAAATTATGAAAAACTGCAGTAGATGGCAAATACACAAGCTGTTTCGCAAAAATAATCGCCGCACGTTGGCGAACTTCCCAGGCATGGGTGTCTAGGAGTTCTATAGCTCCAATGCAAACTCTGGGATGTCGCGTGCACATCTTTATTTTGATACTTTAATTTTTCAATTTTCCATCTCATATTGGATCTTTAGCACTGAGGACAGCTCGAGAAAATGTAAATAAAGCAGGGAGCGCGCACACGCCATTTGGCGGATTAGTTAGTGTCAAGTTCATTGCCCCTCGCAGAATACATGTCACTTCACTCCTTTCTTCGAATTCCGAAGTTTTATACTATTATCTCGCTAATTAAGACGTTCATGCCTTCATATTTTGCATTTGTAAGTACTTAAAAGTGCGCTAGCTCATAAACGGGGCATTCGATTGAGCTCAAATTTGGTACTTATATTAAAGACCACCGTCGTACGACCGGCATTGATTTTGGTTATGTAGGGCTTATATTTTTTTTTTACGGGGCAGCCAAAAAATATTTCTCATACATTACGGCCTATATAATAGATACTTAAAAGCAACATATAGCGTGAGAGAAAATAAAATGTTGAAAGCCGACAAGTTATACAATTTTTTTATGATTTACCGCCAAGTTTGGCACCAAAAGTAATTCCTCAAAAGTGCTCGGTTGAGGTGGTGCAAGGCAGTCAAAGTTCGACAGCAGATGAGTGGAAACAAGGTTCTCTGGAGAGATGAATCAAGGTTCAATCTTTACCAGTCAGATGAGAGAGTCTGGGTTTGGCGTATGCCTGGAGAACAACTTTCGTCAGAATGCACTGTACAGTAGTTTGGCGGAGGTGGAATTATGGTCCGGGAGTATTTCTCGTTGTATGGACTGGGACCCTTGATCCCAATTCAAGGTAAGTGCAACGCCGACTCCTACTCCACTATTCTAGACAACAATATGCTTCTTGCGCTGTGGTAATTTTAAGGGTTGGATCATTATTACTAACAGGACGACAACGCCACTTTTCATGATGAGAAGTCCACCATGGATTGGAGTGATGACAAAGGGGTGAACCGGCTGCACTGGCTCGCCCAAAGTCCAGACTTGAATCCTACAGAAAACCTCTGGGACGAGTTGGATCTCCGAATTAAGGGGTGCAGCTGCAGTCCAAAATCTGCGAAAGAACTTACATGTCTTTTCCAAGCTGAATGGAAGGAAATACCACTGTCCATCTTCCAGGGCCGCTCCAACCAAATAGACAAACTAGGCGACCGCCTAGGGCGCCGAATAGAGGGGGCGATACTAGCCAGGCAGCGGACTTTTTACAGTCCCACCTGCAGGGGGTAGGGAGGGGAGGGACTGCTTGTTTACGCTGTCTGGCTCATTCTTCAGTCTGTCTCTCGAATGGCTACCCTATGTGGAATATGTGGTAAAACTCGATATGAGCAGCATACAACTTGGGCCGCTTTTAAAAATCCTTCCCTTCGCTTTCCAAGAAATCTTTATTCTATTCTTGGGCTGGGCCGTTAATAACGTTTTCCAAAGCAAAATTTTTGTGCTAGTCCGCCCTCGTGCAAGGTCAAGAAGCTTTAACCCTTTCACGGGTGGTGGCTACTATGTCTAGCCACCTAAAAATAATTTTTTTCCTAAGCGGGCAGTGGCTAGAAAGAGTAGCCACCTTTTATTAAATGAAAGAAAAATGCCTAAAAATGAGTGCAGATGGCGGCACTAAACTTTTTTTTTCAATAGGATCTTCTCGGGAAGATTCAATTCGGTCTTATACATGCATTAGGTGCTACAATTCGAATTTTAATAATAAAAAAAAATTCTGGCGTATTAAAAACATTTTAACAACTCAAATGTGTATTTTTCTGTCACCTTTATAGTTTAAATAAATTCACAAGTAAAAGCAATTGATTTTAAGTAGGTTTTTGGAAAACTTTTATAGGTGGCTAGAACTTATAGCCACTGCCCGCCTACAGCAAACATAGGCATAAATAGGCATGTAACATTGGGGGGGAGGGCAAAATGCTTTCTATTGATGAAAATACTATTTTCAAATAGTTGATTTCTGAATTTTCTTATTTTTGGGGGTGGGGGTGGCAATTGACACCTATTACCCCTAGTAACTAACTCCCCCCCCCTTACGCCCACGAGAGCATTATCAATCAGTCCTCACTCATGAAATAACCCCTCACTTTTCCCTCTTTGAGAGGGCACTTATAAACGTGTGGGACTGTTCAGAGGGTATAATATAGACAATATTTGCATATTACATCTGATAAGAAGTTTTTGGCAGAAAAGCGTGAGAGGGTTTGGTTTAGGTTTGAAATGATTTATTTAGCTTTTCTGTTCAGCTAGAATGTTCACTTTTTATTGATGCACTGATACGCATGTGAATTTGAATTATTTTATTTACTTAGATTTATGCGTAGATTTAGATATTTTTTAAACTAAGATATCGCTTTTATAAAATTATTTTCGAATAAATTGTATTCAAATTCACAGTAAAATGGCTGTGGCAGTCTTGCAAAGTGCCATTGTGCCTTCGAATGAATGATCCTACACAGTGGTGTAGCCAAGGAGGGGGGGATTAGGGGGGTCATAGCCCCCCATAAGGAATTTTTTGCCATAAAATGTATATTCTTAACTCCTTTATCACACACATGTATGCATATATGTGAGTTGCAGTAGTCGTAACCCCCCCCTATGAAAAATTTCTGGCTACGCCCCTGATCCTACATGCTTTGACAAGTTTAATAGCAAATAATAGTGTGCACTTCTATGCTACCACATATATTTTCATACTAATATTTATGCAAGTACTCCAATTAAACATTTTATTATAAAGCTGCTGTAATATAAAAGGTGTATAATAGATTATATCAAAGAATATACAGATAATCTGAGTATATTTTAGTAAGTATATTTGAGTGAAAAGTATGCATATTCTACTATTTTATTGTTAATGTGTTTTTTCATACATTTATTAAAAATTTTTTAGTCATAAAATTTCTTATAATGAAACTTTTTACTTTTGTCCTAACTGGCAAATGAAATGTCCTAGGTGGGCAGTGGCTATAACGTCTAGCCACCCTCTAGAAAAAAATTCCCTCATCCAAAAAAAAAAAAAAAGTTATTCCCAAATAATGCTCACATGGGATGGAAACATTACATTTATCATGGATTTTTTGTCAAAAAGTTGTATTTTAGCTTTGTGCCCGTGAAAGGGTTAACCAACATGACTACGACGTTACTGGCGAGTGCCGCACTGGTTACAATGCTACTACGAGAGAAGCACTACACAGGGGAAATATAGTGGTGGCATCGCCATTTAGTAGATTAGCTGGATGACAAAACCTTTGGACTGGTTAACTAAATGGGTTTAGTATCGTAACTAAGGGGTTCGATTTTCCCCAAACGATAAAAATTTTATTCAAAGAAACACCGTCAAAATCCTCCTAGAGCGCCAAATTTTTTTTCAGGCCGGCGCTGCCATCATCCAAACACGTGTGAAAGTATACCTCGTAGGATTAAGGCTGTAATTATCTTAGGTGGAGGCTCTACCAAGTATTGAATATGAATAAATTGTGTTTATCTCTTTTATCAGAGTCGAATTGCTTATTTGTAGATAGTGTATATAGCAATTTTAACCCAAATAAATTTTTTTTAAATATTTCTAACAGAGGAGAACACGATTTTAGTACAATGAGTCCAATAGTTTGGACAACGCTGCATACTGTTTGTTTGTTAATCTGAATGAAACTCAGTGTTTTTTCTTTCTTCTCCTTCCAACTCTTATTCCGATTCTTTTATAACAAATTCTTTGTCCGGCGAATAATTTATGGACACCCCCTAAATACCCTGCATGTGGGATCGAGGCGTTCCCGCTATGCATAAATTCGTCTTCCTTTTTTTTTTTCTTCTTGTCCATATCTTTAATATTCATTATCAGCCCGTGGCTATTTTTAATAATCCTACGAAAAAAGATCGTCACAGGACACTGGTCAGCTAGGCCATGTTCGAGCGGGTGGTAACGGGATCACTGGTCCACGGACAAGAGGGGGGCGGCTCCGGAACATGTTCGGTAACAAAGGTTAGACGCGGATTAAACACGGGACTTAGTTCTTTTCGTGTCCGGTTCCGGCGTTCGGACTTCTTTAGGGAACGGTGCGTGACTGGATTGTGGGATAGGCTGGACTAAGAGCTCTTTTAGCTTTTGACTTGGGAAATATGCAGATACATTTCAGTAAAGCGAGTTTCACTTCTACGAATTTTCAGATTAAGGAGCAAAATATTTTTTTAATAAAAGATAATTTGCTCCATTAAAAAAAAAAAGATAATTTGAAAAAAAAAATTATCTTTTTAATAAAAGATAATTTGCTCCAAAAGTCATTGTAAAAATTCGCTCATGTCAGTGTAATTAAATTTCAGTTTAACAAGTTTTTCAGAATTGGGAATCTGTTCTTTTGGTTCCTTGAATTCGTTATATCGAGATTATACTGTATCATATAACTCCGTTTAACAGCATAGTAATGTTTGAGCAGTCATGCGTAACAGTAAACGGGGGGAGAGAAGAAAAAAAAAAGAAAAATTAGAATCTGTGAGACATCTCCAGTTCTAATTGTCACAGAGATGAACAGATCGAAAATGTTTGCCACCATTTCGAATACAAACATGAAAACGATTGATTTTTTTCCTAAGATGCCTTGAAAAAATAGATGAATCAACCCTTTGAGGCGCAACTCTTTCTCAATGCTGAAAAAAGGGCAGCCGTTGCCATCGCTCGACTTAACTACCATCAAGATGGCCCACGATCGACACGTTCATCGCGTGCCACAGATCGCTGTGCCGGCACAGCCAGCTGTCGTCAAAAAAGGGTCTCTAGATTTGTGGCACGCGATGAACGTTTCGATCGTCCGCCATCTTGCTGGTAGTTAAGTCGAACAATGGCAACGGCTGCCCTTTTTTCAGCATGGGGCAATCTATCCAGCTGTTCTCGCATTCTTCCATTTTTCAGCAGATGTCAGTGCTGTTAAAAAGAATCGTGACTTTTTTTACGGGAAATGACGTGCTAAAAAGTAAAGGATTCTCGTGGAGCTATGTCACCCACAACTATTTTTATAGAAATCAAATCTATTCTTCGTGACTGGCAACCGTCAAAACGTCAGAGTTTGATGTTCCCAGAGTGGGAACACCGCACGTTAAAGGGTTAAATTGTGTTCTTCAACAATAAATGATCGCAGGATTCAGTAGCATTGCGCGCCATTTCTGTTTCACCTCACAAAAAAGTTGCAACAGTCCAACAGTGTTGAGTTGTGTGAACTTCTGTGCGTATTATCTCCGTCTTTTCTTCCTGCCAGACCCGCCGAGAGAGAGGGACAAGAGGGGCAATGGCCCCCGGGCCGGGCTTTAGAGGATGGAAATTTTATCATGTATAAGGTTTTGTTTTGAATAAGATAATCCTTTAGTTCTTGAGTATGAAACTGAATGCTGTAGTGTTATTTAACTCTTGTCGTTTTGAAGTAACACAGTTTTATAAATTTAGTTTGAACACATAAAATAGTTACCATAATTATTCCCCATATTTGCAGGTTTAATTACATTCTAAAAAGAATATGTGTTAGAAATAACAATGCAATTTTAATTCAGCACACTCCTGAGGGGAAAAAAAGATGGTGGTGGCCGGGGGGGAGAGGGTGTTTCTGATCCTGAGCCCAGGGCCCGTAATCGAATGTGGGGGCCATGGAGTTATCCCTGGTTTTCTTCCAAACGTCGCGTAAATACGGTTTGGGACACCTTTTATAACCCCCTAGGGAGGGTACCCCTCCTATTGTGTTGTCCGTTTGACGTGGATTTTTAAGCTGATTCTTCTGAACCAAGCACACAAATTCGAAATATATGTTACAAAACAAACAAACATTTTGGCATACTACAGATATACGAGTATTTTCAAATAATACAAAAATAAAAATAACCGTTTTATTGACCTTTACGACAAAAATATTTCGGTGAATAAATTTTACACGAATTACAAAACGAGAAAATGAAAACTCTCAGTATGTTCATGTAATCTACTTCTGCACATTGCAGTAAAAAGATTTTAAAAATTAAAGTTGCTGAAATCTAAATTGTTAAGAAAAATTACCATTTTCTCATCTGCGCCATCAAAAAATCTAATATTAAAATGTCTGGGATCGGCGCCGGCCCGAGGGGCGCGGGGGCCTCTTTTCTATCATGTCTTATGTTAAGTAACTACTAGCACTGCTAGTACATATTAGTTTTATTTCTCGGCTTTTTTCGGGATATATCGCAACCATTTACCAAGCTCGGTGTAATGTGATAGCAAAAAAAAAAAATGGTCCAGGAACGGGGCCTAAGGCGATCACCTACATTCGCACCCCCCTTGGGCCGGCCCTGCTGAGATTTGCTTTGGGATATTGCCCGGGATCCGCCTTTTTCCCTTTTTTGGACCTTTTGGGAAGAAACCCTCTCTCCAAGACTGCGCCTTTGCTTTTGGTTTCTTTTCGGACCCAGAATCACGACATGAAAATTTCAATGCATTCAAGAGTTCTCAACGCCCCTCCGAAACGTATGGGGGAACGGGGGAACGTATGATCTCGAATGAGAAAGCAAGAGGATGCCCCACCCCCTGCGGCTACACTACAGTTTCGAGCTGAGGCGTAGAGCAGGGGGTTTTAGGGGTCCATACCTCATCCCCCCCTCCCTCAAATGAGAGAGACAGACCAACACCTCCTAGATGTAGAAAGCCTTACAACTCATACGTCACCGAGCTTTGACGTCATCACTAGGCCTACGAAAGTGACGTCATCATATTTTAATTTCACAAAGTAAAACTATTCAAAATTTCTGGTGAATGCTATACAAATATAAAAATGTATCTTAAAATTAAACATTAAAATTAAAAGAGCTTTCTCATACAAAATTATTCATGATGATCTGTTTCCTTATCATATTATCTAATTAGTCAAGGTTAAAAACTGCCATTTGTCGTAAAATTATATTTTTTATCTCAAATTATTAAAATATTGCTATTCATAGGCAAATTCACCAGAAATTTTGAATAGTTTTATTTTGTGAAAATAAAACTTTTAAATGAAGTCCTGTGGATGATGTCAAAGCTTGGTGACGTAGAAGTTGTAAGGCTTCATAAATCTAGAAGGCATTGGACAGACGCGAGAAAAGGGATCTCATCCCTATTTTTTTAAAACTGATATAATACAATGAAACTTCTATGAACGACCCCCTCCTCCAACGATCCATTTTTTAAAGCACCGATTTTTTACCCTATCTACTGAATATTAAATGGCCTTCTAGAAGAGACCACACAACCCTCTCTAAGCGACCGATCCCGGGTTCTTTGTGGGAAAATTTTCTCTGATTTTTCTACAATCAAAAACCGCATTCCAAACCAGTCGCTCTACTGCAGATCAAGAGCTGGTACAAGTACACATCGCGTACAAATCTTGCAGGTTAGAGAAGAGGCATGTCTAAGAAACGAGAGATTTTACTGCTAGAGAACCGCATTCGTGAGATCGAGTCACATGGAAAAGGAATTTCAGAGATCAAGTTAGCGGTTACTTTCAGTTTTGGGAAACCCAAAAAGCAAGTTTTAAAGCAAATATTATATTCTATTATGGCAATTTCAGAATGCATGAAGAATATCAGGATAAATGGTCTTTTGCGAGAGTTAAAGTACAACGAGAAGTACTTTCGGAAAGAGAATAAAAAATAAAGCAATCCAAATTTTCAAAATATTTTAGTAAATTTAAAAATTTAAAAATATGTTTGTACAATTACTTATGTATTAGTATACAGTTCAATATATAACAAAACAAACATTTTTAGCGTAGTTCTTTTTTTTTTCTATCCAAAGTTTATACTTCTTTGGGCGACCACTTCTCTTAACGACCGATTTTTTGCGGAACTGAAGATGGTCGCTCTCTAGAAGTTTCACTATATAGGACATTCAAAGGGAAAATTTGGGATCCGAAAGAAAATTCTGCCTACGCCACTGCATTCGAGGATACTGAAAGTTTGAGAACCCTTGCAAGAGAAAAGATTTTTTTTTTTAATTAAAAGAACTACTTACTCGACTCGGTCTTCGGAAGTTATCCGTGATCGAAAAACACCAACATCGAATCATTCCGGTCTTCAAAAAAAGTCTTCACGACATACAGAAGTGTGAAAGCCACTTTCGGTTAAAGTTACACTCGGTTTGCGGCAAAGAGGCACTGACGCGTCCAATAGAATTTCCCTGCCCTCCCCCCCTCCCCCTCTCTCTTTTCTCGGCGGATGTGGGACGCGCCAATGGCTATGCATGTAATAATGGAGAGGATGCACATGCATAATAAAAGCGTCCATCGAGGAAAAAATTGGAGTAGAATTGATTAAACATTTTTTTTTTTCCCTTTGTTTCGGCAGACACTGCAAAGCTGAGATTGAATCTGCTTTCAAGCACGGTATTAACAGGAAAAATCTTTATAAATGTACGAAACAGAGCAAGAGGTAATGCGATAACAATTATATATGTGCAAGGTATCCATAAATGATTAAGAAAATTAAATTGAAACGTGTTTTTCAATTAATCACACATTTTCGCTTCCCTTGGGCTCAGACCACCTTGACCAGGTGTATAAGACCATGCCGCTCCGGTCAATCTTATCATCCATTTATACATAGATGCTAGTCATTTCTTTAAAGTTTGCGAATCGATCCATTGCTTAGAGATATATCTTCAAAGTCATAAATCTGAATCATTTAATAATGTAAAAAATAATAAAAATTAATTTTTTGGAAATTCCCTTTCCACACACACGCACGGATTCAAAAATCTTTTATTATTTTTTTATTTATTTATTTATTTTCGATAAAAAAAATATTTTCTAGAACTCCGTTTGGGAAAAAAAGGCTAATATTTCCTCGAAAAATTTTTCGGGGGGGGGGGGGGGGAACCTCATACTTTTTACGGTGTTTCCTACATTATACATACAAGTGCATTTTCAAATTCATAAAAAATCAAGAATTTTTATTTTTTCAAATTAATTCAAACAAAAAAGTCTCCAAAATTTTCCTACAAGATTTTATCGTATTTTCTCGTTATTATTACAAGTTAAAATATGTAACAATTGAGTCAGATTTAAAAGCCACAGAAATGGTCACTGAATGTGGCGTCACTTGAATGAGTCACATGAATGAGCAGTCACCTTGTCACTTCACAGTGACATCACTTGGTGATTAGTCACAGTTAAGTGTCACAGTGACTGCACAGTCAAGTCACGACACTTGTCAGTCACAATATGACTATTTTGTAACACTGTGACATTCTGTGGCGTCATTTCAAAAGTCTTGTGACCATTCGCGCTAATAAGACGTGTGTGCAAGTGGTATTGTATGATAACTTCCAAGCGGTGCATTCGATTGAGCTCAGATTTGGTATATATATTATAGACTACCGTCGCACGACCGGTATCGATTTAGGAGTGCATAAGACCAATAGTTTTTTTCTTTTTTTTTTAGCAAGATTACAAAAAATAATTCATATACATTACATTACAACCTATGAATGGAAGTTCTTGAAAGTGCGCTAGCGTCTAAACGGTGAATACGATTGACCACAAATTGGGCATGTGTATTATAGGTCACGGTCACATGATCTGTATAGAGTTTAGTCTGTGTACAGCTGATAGTTTGCTGACAGAGAAGACAATTTTTATATATTACGGCCTGGTGACGCAAGTGTGCTACAGTAAATCGGTGCATTCAAAAAAGTTCACATTAGATATAAGTATATTAAAGGTCACCATCACACAACCTGTGTAAATTTTGGCCTATGTAGAGCATACAGTTTTTGTACAGGGCTACAAAAAGTAATTCTCATACATTACGGCCTGGATGGAAATTCTAGAAAGTGCACTACTGTCTGAACACTGCATTCAGCTGAATTAAATTTATTTAAACGCTTAGAGTCACTGCAGATTTTTTTTTTATGGTTAAGGTTACAGTGTATATGTTATGGCGCATATAAGAGAAAGATCCAGCGGGTCTGGACCCCCTCCCGAAAGAGCTATTAAGGCTGTCTGACCTTGTGAATTTAGCCAAATTCTATGGGTTTCAACATATTTTAGGATTTAATGAAATTCTAGTTCATAACAGTAAAGCGGAAATTAATAAGCTTAGCAACCAGCAAATTTTTTACTACATTGGTCTTATGTGAATTGTTTTATGTGAATTGTTTTATGTGAATATGACCACTTAAGACTATATGAGAGGTGTTCACTCAAAAATAAAAGATAAGTATTTTTTCCGATGGTTGGTGTCATAGTTTATATGGGCTGGACCGACACCTCCTAGATATAGAAAGCCTGAGAACAGAAGCTTTTACGTCATCACTAGGTCTTCTAAGATGACGTCATCACAGTTTTACTTTCACAAAGTAAAACTATTTAAAATTTCTGGTGAATGATAGAAATTTTAGGAAATATCTTAAATTATAAAGATAAAAATTAAAATATCTTTCTGATAAAAAATAATTTATTATGATCTATTTCTATATATCATATTATATAATTAGTGACAGTTAAAATTTCCTATCTGTCGTAAAATTAAATTTTCTGTCTTAAATCATTAAAATGTTTTATACGGGAGTAAATTCACCACAAATTTTGAATAGCATTACTTTGTGAAAATAAATATGTAATGACGTTATTTTAGTGTACCCTATAGCGATGACGTAAAAGTTTCTGTTTTCAGGCATTTTATATCCTAGAAGGTGTTGGCTAGACACCCCTCCAAGAGAAAATTCTGTATGCGCCCTTTATGGGCCGTACTGGGTAATTGTGTGTTCGCCCCTGAATCCTTTCCATAGACTCAATGTGTTTTCCGTGTTTTCTGTGGGGCAGTCATGACCCACAATTCCCCAGCCTGTGTTTTTGACCGACGGAGCCATAAATAGGCTCGCTGACCTTTCCCTTTGTGAGGAAGGTCAAGCAATTACCGGCTTCGTTAGCGGACTTTTATTTGCAAGAGCAAATAAGTCCGCCTCTATTTAGCGACCGATTTCGCGGTCTGGCGATTCCACTCGTTTACTACGCGGACCTCTTCTGCTGGTTCGTTATGCGGGTCGAAAAAATGACAACCACTCGTATCATAATTCGCGGATATTTCGAAATTCAATCACAATTGCCATATGACAACACCATTACACAGGTACGATTCACCAATTGCATAACGATTGCATAACTTGGCGTACATATGTTGTCGTATTAGAGGGTAGACGTGAGACAAGGGGAGCACGAACTGCGCAATGTAGAGGGTGGCCATTATTAAAGCAGAGGTGTTTAGAGTTCGAATTTGAGAAAACTGTTGAGCCAAACCAGGGGCGTAGACAGTGTTGGTGGCTGATGAGGCTGCAGATACTCCAGAAATGAGTAAACGTGAGATATGTTGAAAATTACGCATTCATGAATAAAGAGTGGAAAGCATTGAAAGTTTGTCTAAATATCTCTATAGTATCTACTTATACAATACGCTAACGTATGCGGTATCGAAATAGACGATATTTCTACGCTGCGAACGGCAGCAACTAGAAATATATGTGAAAATGCAAAGATCCTCTCGGAGTATGTTGTGAAAATGCAAGATGTGAAAATGCAGATATGTGAAAATGCAAGATCTTTCGGATCTTTTCACAGCTTTAAAATATCTAACTTACATTACTTGGTGCATTTATCGCTCAACTAAAATGCGTCACCATGCAGAGGGCTAAAGCACATTTTAGCCATTTCTCGTTGCTTTCATGTTATTGCAACTAGGGATACACATTAAATAATGGAACTTATAGACTATAAAAACAAAAACATCAGGTTGCTAACTTTGGCACGATACTGGTGTTATTCAAAGAGAAAAGTACTTATTAGCGAAGCCATGGAGCTCATGAATGGAAGGCACCACACTCAATACTAATTTGGGGAAGCCCGCAGTTGCTGCATTTAAGAAGTATTTCTGTAGGAATTTATACAATATTTTTAACAACGTATCACCGAAAACAGTATTTTTTAGTCATTTTATGAATGGAAGTGGCGCCCATAGGGGCCATCAGGTTCTTTTAGTACATTTTGTCAGTACTTGAGATAGCCATCATCGGTTTTATGATGACACCCAAAATTGATAGCAACCCTAACCTAAATAAATTGAATTAAAAATACCGTTAAATCAAAGAAACTTGATTTTCGTCTATTTGAAATCAGTCCAATAATTTGGCCAACACAGCACTAATCATAAAAAACAGCTAGATATAGGGCGGCGAAGCTGGCCGCCTTGTCGACTAGTAAGTTTAAAAGTTTCCCTTGAAAATTTTGAGGTTCAACTACACACCTAAGCAAAATTTATTTTTTTTTTCCTAGTGCATGTTTTTTGAAGCTGCAAAATTTAAACTCGATTATGAATTTTTAAAATTTTTTCTTTCTTTCTTTCTTTTATTCAATTCATTTTTATATGAGAACATTTTTAGGCAATATAAAGGAGGTATTCCTCTCTTCCCCCAAAGATAGGTTATACCGATTTTTATAAATTATACTGCATTCTAGATTTTGAGTTCTTAGCTACCCCCCCCCCCCGAAAGAAATTCCTGGTTACGCTACTGGGCCTAACTAAATTTGCAGTAAAAACTAATTAGACCATATGGTTTTGATTAAATAAATAAATAAATAGTTGGGATTTTCGCCACCAAGGGCCATAGTGGCGTTGTAAGGCGCTTTTTTGGAATAAAACAGGCATGGAAAGTACAGAAAGCTAATATTTATACCAGCCATTTTCTGGGCATGCGTTGTTCAATATGGCATGCGTTGGCATGCCATATTGAACAATTGGCATGCGTTGGCATGCGTTGTTCAATATGGTTTCCTCGCAGATGTTCCAAAAAGTGCATTTTCTGAACAGCATTCCCCCTCTGCAGAATGCAGCAAATCTTCGATTTCCTTGACGTGCCACGTTATTCGGTCCTTCAAAGTTAAATTATCCCCACTCCCTTGGTATGCCAAGCTATTGACATAACCTTACAACCAAAAGTCACAAAGGGATCAGATCTAGTGGACGAGCTGACCATGAGCGTCGGCAGCATATGGCAAGGTGGGGCACTTGCCCCTCACTGAATTTTTCATGCCCTTTTTTTTTTTCCTTGCTTTTTTGTTCTTTCCAAAACGCCAACCATGTGTTGAAGTAATCTTTGACCCTCCCTGGAAAATATTCTATTTATTTATTTATTTAATCAAAATAATATATTCTATTCAAATATAATATATTCTAATCAAAATAATATATTCTAATCAAAATAATATATTCTTTTTCAAAATAATATATTATTCAAAATAATATATTCTATTTATTTAATCAAAACAATATGGTCTAATTAGTTTTTACTGCAAATTTAATTTAGTTAGGCCCAGTAGCGTAACCAGGAATTTCTTTCTGGGGGGGGGGGCTAAGAACTCAAAATCTAGAATGCATTATAATTTATAAAAATTGGTATAACCTATCTTTGGGGGAAGAGGGGAATACCTCCTTTATATTGCCTAAAAATGTCCTCATATAAAAATGAACGCCTATGGGACTGATGACGCCTATGGGACTGGCCGCTTCATAGGAAACGCTCGACTAAACGAAGGGTTTTCTTTTTGATATTTTAATGTCAAGTACTCTGCCGTTAGAATTCTAGAAATTTTAAAACGAAAATTTTAGGAATAAAGCTTTTACAGAAATGCTAATTACAATAAAATTATTTATTTATTTAATGATTTGAATAGAAATGTCAATTTGGAATCCTTTTCCACCCCTGTTTGATTTCTAAATGCACAATGTGTGAAGGTAAAGATTGAAAACATGCTTTCAAATATGGAAGAGGAATAGGCTTTCAACTCCTGCAGATGCAGGCTTTGCACAGTGGCGGATTTTTAAGTAGGTTAGCTAGGCTGTAGCCTGCGATGACGAATTTTAGAAGGTGGTAGATTAGGCGCCGCTTGGCGAATTCAATTTGCTTTATGTTTTTCTCCTGAACATAAAGGGAAGCACTAGTTAGAATTACTTTAGATTTTCAAGAGAATTTTTTTAGTTAAAAGAAATAAATATTTAAATCAAAATTTTGTTTTTAATCAATTGATATATGGGTCATTTTCAAAATTTGGTGTCATTTGGGAATTTAAGAATCAAAAATACAATTTCAAAAAATAGGTAGTTTTTATCCATAATATACAACATACCATTTTTGTGAACATTATTTGAGTATTATTCATGCATTTTTCCTTTGATTTAAATTTGTTTAGATTTTTCCATTATCAGGTTTGATGAAATTGGTCATGTCTGTTACCGTACATTTTCTTTGAAATTCGTACACTTATGTTTAGCACAAAATAATGCAAAGTGATGTATTACATAAGTATATAATCCTTTTGTCCATATAAGGCAGTCTTTTGCATTTTAATTTAATTTAATTTAATTTATTTATTTGTAATTTTTTTTGTCATGTCTGTTACTTATTATAGTGACAGACATGGCATTTCCAAGAACAAAAATTCATGAGTCTAAATAATTCCACAAGAAGATGAAAAGAGACATTAATTCTGACTACAAAAACTAGTGATCTAAATTAATCGATTGAATTAACAAATAAATAAATATATTTTGTACAACTAATTAACGTAACAGGCATGACATGCAATAAAATACTTATCACAAATAGGCTTTTGCTTTTTCAGTCAAATGCGAAAAACGCAAGAAGTCTCTTTATATTTCCTTTTCGACCATGCTCTAATGGTAAACAGAGGTTTCTATAATCAATTTTGTTGTTTAAAAAGTTGAAAATAACGTATGGTAACAGGCATGACATCTACGTCCGGACAGCTATATTTAATTATCAAAAAATCTTGTACTTTTCTTAAAACCTTATAAAAAATCTTTTCAAAATGTAGTTTAAATGTTTTTTCCAAATTTTTAAACCATGTCAGGGCAGAAATTTTAGTTTTGGGGCCGTTCTTTAGTTTTTCCTTTGGGGGTTCCCGTGCTGATGTGTTCAAATGGAGGAGACGCCATTGCCGAATGTAAAAGAGTCAAAACTTAGACTTTTAGTTTTTGAAAAAGTCCTTGATAGATGACCACCAGACTCCCTCGCACTCAGGTCTACTCGGATTTCGCATTCATGAAAATACATATTTCTATGCTTTAGTGGTAAACAGGTGTTGCTATTCTCAGATTTCAATTCTGTTGTTTAAAAAGTTGAAAATAATGTATGGTAACAGGCATGACATCCATGTCCGGACAGCTACATTAATTATCAAAAGTCCTGTATTTTTCTTAAAACCTTTAAAAAACCTTTCATATTGTAATTTAAACTCTATTTCACCATGTTAAATCATTTCAGGGCAGAAATTTTAGTTTTTGGACAGGAATTCTGCTTAACACGTTTCATATTCTATGATTCGGATAGCTATATTTCAATATCTTCTCTACTCATTTCTTTTTTTTTAAATTTTTGTTAAATAGTATGTTTTTTAATCTATTGTTTCAGTACTGGAAACTGTTTGATAAAAATAATGATAAAAAGAAAACTCATTTAAATTTTCTTATACCTTCCAAAGAAAAAAATATTTTACACGCAGACAGCAAATGGCACCGAATTTTGAAACTGACCCATAAATCATTGATATCCTGTCAATTATATTTTTTACACTTCCATAAACCATTGGTGTATTGAAATATTTTTGTATGCACCTGCAAGAAAACTAGCCATTCATACTGTACACACCATTTTCAGTTGTATATTCCTTAATTCTGGGTTGTTGTGTTGTGTTGTGGGGATTACGGCCAGTTAGCTACACGTGGGCTCTAGGCTGAGGGGTGGGGTGCCCACCGTGGGGGTCTTTCTAAGGGGTATTTACGCTCAGTTTCGTGGGAAACCACGGAAACTTCGGTTAGATCAGCGAACGCGACCTGGTTTTGAACCAGGCACCTGCTGTCTCCCAGTTCAGAGCGTATATGTACCGGGTAATCCAAAAGTCAGGACAAACTTTAAAATTTAATTAAAAAGAGCTAATAATGATAGAAAATTGCGGTTTGCACAAATAGGTTTAGGGTATGATCGGATTTATTTTAATGACGAGAAAGTTTGTAGTTCCAAATGTTACCGGTAGCTGGCGCTGATATGCACAATGGGAACCAAATTTCCAATTTAAAAAAATCTGAAATCTCTGTAATCCTTTTTATGCAAACGGCAAATTTTTAATCATTATTTGTTCTTTTTTAATGAATTTTTGAACTTTTCACTAGCTTTTGATGCATCCTGGGTGCACCAAAGTTTAAAAATTCATTAAAAAACAACAAATCATGATACAAAATAGCAGTTTGCATAGAAAGGATGACAGAGATTTCGGATTTTTTAAAATTGGAAATTTGGTTCCCATTGTGCATGTCAGCGCCACCTACCGGTAACATTTGGAACTACAAACTTTCTTGTCATTAAAATAAATCCCATCATACCCTAAACCTATTTGTGCAAACCGCAATTTTCTATCATTATTTGCTCTTTTTTAATGAATTTTTAAAGTTTGTCCTGACTTTTGGATCACCCGGTACTTGGCCACTGGTGGGGACATCCATTCTGGATATGTCTGTAAAATTTCAAGATATCTGGTGATTGGATATTAAACAAAATGAATATAGGCAAATGAAATTATTACACTTCGATGAAAACAGTGCATTTTTAGAGCTAGAATCAATTCTAGTTGATAAGAGAGTTTGAAACAAGAGCAAGACTTACTACAATCCAAGAGGGAATCCGAGGAAAAGTTCCTGTATCCGAATCCACGTTCCTACTTTGACCGAGTGACCACTTTCTCTCGGACACCGCACGTCAGACCCCCGAATTCTCACCGAGCGACCTTGGTCGGAGGTCGGCGAACAAACGACGAAAACCGCGATCTTTCTGTTCTTTATTTTTCCCACAAATAGTTTTTATTAGTCGCTTATATACAGAGCGTGTCTATCGAAGCCGGGCATCAGGCCTTGTCCTTGGGTCTTTTTTTTTTTATTATTATTATTATTCCCTGACCAGAACTAGTCACGCGATGGTCACCGAGAGAAAGTTGTCCGCTCTACTCGACTCGATGCCGGAACAGACCCATGCGCCCCCCTGCTTCCGTTTTTTTAGCCTTTATTATCGTTGTTTTAAGAGCAATAAACCCTGAACTGGAAAAAAAAAAATAAGTTTGTCCCACATTTGGTGTAAATTGAATTCTCAGCTTAAAAGAAACTCGACACTTTCAAAAATTAAAGTAAATGACAAAAAATAAAAAAAATGAAATAAAATTAGAAAAGAAAGTATTTACTGGTATTATTAAATGAATGTCAAATTACAAATAATGCAATGGAAGAAAAAAGATTTTTAATATATATTTCATCTGTAATTATTAAATATTTAATTTTTAGCATTATAATTATACTGCTGTTGTTGTTCCTAATACCCACTGCGGGGCCAGATCCTCCACATTAGGACGGCGGTGGGCGAAATGGAGCTGCTTTCACTTTACTGATCCCCGTTGGAAAGAAAACCGACTTGGTTCGGGATCTTCCTAATTTTGAACCCATTTCAGATGAGAGACCAGCAGCTGGATGGACACCCAGAGAGGTCTCGTTTCGACATGAAGGACATGGGAGCCAAGACAGATTTTATTGACACCAGCTCCCTCTAGCGTACAGTACAATATAAAGTCAACTCCGGATACAGTAGCATTGATATAACTTTCGTCCTGATTCACATACATTAGAAATGTATATAGCATTTTTTCGGTTTTAGTGAACCAGGACTTCGGTTATAGTGAACTTAAAAAATTCTGGACGTCAGAGGCAATGTTGTTCGATTCCTACGAAGAGTGTCTCTTTCGTGTTCGAGGAGAGAGAGATTATCAAGCAGCTGTTCCAAAATACAGGTGAATTGTCAGTGTCTAGGCTAGCATACTTATGTTAAATAAGGGGAGAGAGATAAATTTTTCAACGCTGTAATGCATTCTAATCTTTAAGAGCATTCATTAACAGAAGCAGAGTACTTTTGAAAGTGAACCAAAAGGGGACATTTCCCTCTTGACCTTGGATGATTGCATTTTCCATTCCCAGTGCAATATGCACAGGTTAACCCTTTGAGGTGCAACCCTTTCCCAATGCTGAAAAAGGTCAGCCGTTGCCATCGCTCGACTTAACTACCAGCAAGATGGCGGACAATCGGAACGCCAGTTTTGATGCAGCTGGCAGTGCCGCACATCCAGATGCATCAAAAAAGGGTCTCTCTAGATCTGTGGCACGCGGTGAACGTTTCGGTCGTCCGCCATCTTGCTGGTAGTTAAGTCGAGAGATGGCAACGGCTGCCCATTTTTCAGCATTGGGAAAGGGTTGCGTCTCAAAGGGTTAAGGCGTTGTACTGGTAACCGGAAGGTTGAGGGCTCGATTTCAACCTACCACTAAAGACCACCGTGTAAGTGCTCGTTAAATCCGCGGTTCTCAGAATTTCCTAGATGAAAAACGGCAAACAGGAACGCTGCCAGTACCGACCCACAAAGCGGGGACATTATTTTTAATAATCTTCTTAGCTTAAAAAGAGACGACAAGGCCAGATGCATCAAAAAAGGGTCTCTAGATCTGTGGCACGCGAAGAACGTTTCGATCGTCCGCCATCTTGCTGGTAGTTAAGTCGAGAGATGGCAACGGCTGCCCATTTTTCAGCATTGGGAAAGGGTTGCGTCTCAAAGGGTTAAGGCGTTGTACTGGTAACCGGAAGGTTGAGGGCTCGATTTCAACCTACCACTAAAGACCACCGTGTAAGTGCTCGTTAAATCCGCGGTTCTCAGAATTTCCTAGATGAAAAACGGCAAACAGGAACGCTGCCAGTACCGACCCACAAAGCGGGGACATTATTTTTAATAATCTTCTTAGCTTAAAAAGAGACGACAAGGCCAGATGCATCAAAAAAGGGTCTCTAGATCTGTGGCACGCGAAGAACGTTTCGATCGTCCGCCATCTTGCTGGTAGTTAAGTCGAGAGATGGCAACGGCTGCCCATTTTTCAGCATTGGGAAAGGGTTGCGTCTCAAAGGGTTAAGGCGTTGTACTGGTAACCGGAAGGTTGAGGGCTCGATTTCGACCTACCACTAAAGACCACCGTGTAAGTGCTCGTTAAATCCGCGGTTCTCAGAATTTCCTAGATGAAAAACGGCAAACAGGAACGCTGCCAGTACCGACCCACAAAGCGGGGACATTATTTTTAATAATCTTCTTAGCTTAAAAAGAGACGACAAGGCCAGATGCATCAAAAAAGGGTCTCTAGATCTGTGGCACGCGAAGAACGTTTCGATCGTCCGCCATCTTGCTGGTAGTTAAGTCGAGAGATGGCAACGGCTGCCCATTTTTCAGCATTGGGAAAGGGTTGCGCCTCAAAGGGTTAAGGCGTTGTACTGGTAACCGGAAGGTTGAGGGCTCGATTTCAATTTACCACTGAAGACCACCGTGTAAGTGCTCGTTAAATCCGCGGTTCTCAAAATTTCCTATAGATGAAAAACGGCAAACAGGAACGCTGCCAGTACCGACCCACAAAGCGGGGACATTATTTTTAACAATCTTCTTAGCTTAAAAAGAGACGACAAGGCTGCATTGAAATAGGATAGGCATGGGTTTTAAACGTTTAATTAGTACAGGAATATACTTAATTAATAACCTCTTCGTTTCAGAAGTCCCCATATCTGGACCTTTTTGTTTCCACTGTTAGAACGATTCAATAAGATTTTTGTAGTTCTGAATGTACGTACATATGACTCGATGTTCTCATTCTGAATCAATGACTTGAACACATTTGAATGTATAAATCCTCACTCATGCGCACATTTTCTTTTACTTTGCCGTTATTTTATCTTTGCTTGCCGTTACACAAAAGAATATTTGAATTTCCCGCAGCAGTCTGGGCGCTAAACTCCGTTCCCACAAGAACACGGCAAGTGCAGCAGCATACGGCTTGGCCAGTGCTCGGGAGGGTCGACTCCCGCTTGGCTCGACTGCTGTGGCTACTCGTCGTTTTCAAGTGTAATAGGTATTTTGAGAAAAAAAAAAAATATGAGATTGCTTTTTAATTTGAGATGCGAGATTTTTGTCTGGTGTGAGGAGGTTGAAACCGCAACGTGTGCACTGATATTGAGGAAAATGAAACGTCCCCACGTTTATTATTTTTAACGTTCATCTGAAACGGTCCCATGTGAAGAAGAAAAAAAATTTTTTGAACGTCGTCGCAAGTTTCAATAGGACTCCGTTTAAAAACTAACTGTGTGAAGTAACCAGAAAAAACTGACTCGAATACCCGAGGTTTCTTTTACGGCAGTCAGAAACGTGACGGGTCCTAAATGAAAGACGGCGCGAGATTCATAAACTCTGTCACGAAATTGAAGACCTTTTCGCAATTTGCGCATTTCTAAATAGCTCTTCTAGCGCAGTAAGACACTGATCATAGTAGACGACTGAAGTGTGAAAGTCCCGCGTTCGGCCCTATCGCGCGGATGTCGATCTATCGGTCTGGAGTTTTTAGTAGTTTGAGTGGTCTGGAGTTTTGAGTGGTCAATTTTCTTCCGATGTAACGTAAATCCGCGTTAGAGCTCCTTAAAAGTCATCCGACCAAGGCACTTCCCCCCCATCCTTAGCAGAGAGCCTTTGCGTTGCTTTGCCTCAGTACAACATATAACACAGAGCACGGACAGAACAGGCCAACTGGAACCATGTACACTGAAAAAAAAAAAAAAAAAAATTGTTGAATTAAGCAAAATTTTGCTGATTCAACAAAAATTTCGTTGGCCCTAATTCAACCAAATAATTGTGATGGTTTTAACAAAATTTTTGTTGAATTAACAAAAGTTTTCTTGAATTAAGCAAAATTTTGCTGATTCAACAAAAATTTCGTTGGCCCTAGTTCAACCAAATAATTGTGATGGTTTTAACAAAATTTTTGTTGAATTAACAGAAGTTTTGTTGAATTAAGCAAAATTTTGCTGATTCAACAAAAATTTCGTTGGCCCTAGTTCAACCAAATAATTGTGATGGTTTTAACAAAATTTTTGTTGAATTAACAAAAGTTTTGTTGAATTAAGCAAAATTTTGCTGATTCAACAAAAATTTCGTTGGCCCTAGTTCAACCAAATAATTGCGATGGTTTTAACAAAATTTTTGTTGAATTAACAAAAGTTTTGTTGATTTAATAAAATTTTTTCTTTAAAATAGAGCCAATAAAACATTTGGTGAATGAACCAAAAATACCTTTTCTGTGTATTAACACTTACACTTAACGGTCTGTAGCATCGGCCGGAGGTCTTTTTAAGGGCGTAATCACGTTACATCTCGAGAAAACATACCCAAAGTCCACACCGTCAAATCGTCGGCCGCACGGAAGGCCTGAACGCAGAATCTTCACACTTCAGCTCTCTGCCACGTTCAGCGTCTTATCCACTCGGCCATGGTGGGGTCTTAAGAGGGTCGTGTAAGCTAAAGCCTGAATAGATCGGAGATCGACTGTACTCACCGCGCCGACTGTTGGAGTGATTTGGTCGTCGCAGGAATCCGGGCGCAGTCGTTCGCACACTTTCTCTGCTTTCTCTGGTCGTGTCGTCCGATCTGACTGAAATATCCGTCCAACTTTCACCTCCTTTCCATTTCCACAATAAAAAAAAAAATAATAATAATAATAAAATAAAATAAAAAAACGCTTCCACTCTTCTGTTTTCGAAAGTATGTGGGATACGTCACTGTCAGCTCTATAGGGGAAAGGTTTTTGAAGTTTTTCTTATTTTTTTTTATTTGTTTCCGAGAGAATTGAAGATGAAAGGTTCCTTTTTCCGGAATGATTCCTCTTATTTGTGTGCGATTTATCTATTGTTTTCGTTCACCGCGGGGGCGTTTTCCGGATTCCGGAAAATTGTCCGGCTCAAACAACGGCGGCGAAAGGGAAGCAAATCGTCCACTGGACTGACACACAAAACCGTCGAAATTCAACGCTGTATACGACAAAAGTGCGGTTCTCTCATTCGGGTTTATGAAATAATTAAACACTTTGCAAAATAACGCCATAAAAGTTTCTTGTCAGGCTATACAGCCAGGGGCCTTGCTAAAGGGGACTAGGGGAGTCCCCCCCCCTCCCCAACACTCGTAAAATTCTATTATACTTGGGGGATAGGGGGACACAACCCCCCCCATGAGGAATTTTTCGCCATACAAAATGTATACTCTTCACTCCCTCATCATACACACGTATACATTTATGTGAGTTGCAGTAGTCGTAACCCCTCCCCTCATGAAACATTTCTGGCTACGCCACTGGCGTCATGCAATAATTCAGAGCAGACTTATCATTTAGGTGTGGACTAAGCAGTGGCGTATGCTTATCGCGAGGAAACCATAAAGCTCATTTTTATTCAGAGCATATAAAACGAAATAGAGCCCTAAGTGGAGTGAAATAAAGATCTATCCCACTCTAAATAAATGCTCTGATATGGACATTAGGAAAATAAATACAAAAATAGTATGGAACATGTCGCTTGGAAAATGCGGAATAAAATGAACGATTGATTATTAAATAATATAGCTTAAATATTACTGTCCTTCATAATATTATTATTACTATATCTCATTTTGCATCGTGATTCAATATTCATTATGTTGTTCTAACACTTTTCTTTATAGGGTGTGATATGAAAATATCTTTGTACGGTATATAAAAAAAAAGTTTTAAAAAGCAGGAGGCCACTAGTAAAGCTTTTGCCCAGGGCCCCCAAATCGGCAAATCGGTCTATTTCCAAACTTTGACCAAGCCGGTGCTGCCTCACTTTCCGTGTTCTTATGGGACAGAGCTTTAGTGACTACGCCACTGCTAGACAAATACCTGAAACATGTAGCTGACGATCTTAACTAGGGTTTATTTTACGGGTATGGCTTATATGAAGATTAACCTGAAAATTCGTTTTAGGGCTTATTTTCGGAGAAACACGGTAATCCAATAAATTCACATATGATCCTTTTGCTGAAGAAATCTGTCCCATTTTTTTTTTTTTTTAATTTTCAATCGATTTTTTCCTACAAAAGTATATAAAACAGTTCCTTGAAATTTTCTGGGGTGTTTTGTACTCACGTGATGGTTTCTGTGGATGCTTGAACCCGGAGCACCCACATAGCGGGTGCCTCTGATTCCCACAGCATACCGAAGAAGATTTTAAAAAAAATTAATCACTTTTTTTTTCAGTTACGTGTACGTATATATTAGACTAATTGTTTTCTTGAAGATATTGTTTCTGATCGTATTGCTGATTATTCGTGCATAATCGCTCAAAAATTCAATTGTAAATAAAAATGTTCTTGGTTGGATTTTGAAAAAATTGCTGCAGTGGCGGCTCCTCCATTTGAGCAAATGAGCACGTGAATCTCCAAAGGAAAAACTAAAAAATAAAGGCATTAGCAAATTAAATTTAGCATATTATATATATATATATATATGTTACAGTGAAAACCCGAAATCAGTCAAAACCCGAATTAACTAGGGAAAACGCGTTCTGAGTGCGTTAGGGAAAACCCGAATTAACTAGGCAAAACGCGTTCTGACTGACAGCGCTAGGCAAAACCCGAATTAACTAGGGAAAACCCGTTTTAATCGAGTAGCGGTTTTCGAGGGGCCCCCTACGGCGGAGGGATATTTTCCAGGGGGCCCCTACAGCGATGGACAGACCCACTGATTTTTTTCGGGTCTCGCAAAGGGCCAGCGTTATCATACTTTCCAGAGGGTCCCCCTACAGCGATGGCCGGGCGCACTGATATTTTTTGGGGTTTCGCAAAGGGCCAGCTTTAGCATATTTTCGAGGGGGACCCATCGATGTTTTTTTTGGGGGGGTCTCGCAAGGGGCATATTTTCGAGGGGGCTCCCTGAAGTGATGGCCGGACCCACTGATGTTTTTTGGGTCTCGCAGAGGGTCAGCGTTAGCATATATTCGAGGGGGCCCCCCTACAGCGGGGTCCGGACACAGTAATGTTTTTTAGGTCTCGCAAAGGACCAGCGTTAGTATATTTTCCCTACAGCGGTGCCGGACCCACTGATGTTTTTTTTGGGTCTCGCAAAGGGACAGCGTATATTTTCGAGGGCGCCCCTAAAGCTATGGCCGGACCCAGTGATGTTTTTTTGGGTCTCGCAAAGGAGGAGCGTTAGCATATTTTCGAGGGGGCCCCCTGAAGTGATGGCCGGACTCACTGACGTTTTTTTGGGGTCTCGCAGAGGGCCAGCGTTAGCATATTTTCGAGGGGGGCGCTACAGCGGTGGCCGGACACAGTAATGTTTTTTGGGTCTCGCAATGGGCCGGCAATAGAATATTTTCGAAGGGGGGAGCAAGATCCAATTTTTAGTGGATAAAGCATTAACATTCCTGAATTCACATGGGAAAACATGGGGTCCGGCCACAACTGTAGGGGGCCCACCTCGAAAATATGCTGACGCTGGCTCTTTGCGAGACCAGAAAAAAATCAGTGGATCTGGCCATTGCTTTAAGGGGCCCCCTGGAAAATATGCCTCCGCAGTAGGGGCCCCTCGAAAACGTGCTACTGCTACTCGAATAAAACGGGTTTTCCCTAGTTAATTCGGGTTTTGCCTAGCGCTATCAGTCAGAACGCGATTTACCTAGTTAATTCGGGTTTTCCCTAACGCACTCAGTTAGAACGCGTTTTCCCTAGTTAATTCGGATTTTGACTGATTTCGGGTTTCAACTGAAGCGATTTTTTGCTGAAATAAATGCCGGGCACATGAAATTATTAATGGTTTTGAATATGATTGGCAACAGTTTGGCAACTCATTTGACGATAAAACAGTTTGGCGGGAATGACCGCCAGGATAATACGTAAGTACCAAGAAAAGTCCAGATGTGTTTCTTAAAGTTCATAAATTTCCAAATCCTACCAATAATATAAATGTGTACGTTTGTGTGTTTGGATGTTTTTGACTGAATCACACAAAAATCGTTGAACGGATTTGAAAAAATTTTTAATGAAAATAGCTTATGCCCTGGATTAACATACAGGCAGCCTTTCAAGCATATAGCATAAATAATTCTTTTACAAAGACACTCAAAATAATTCTAATGCATTGCGCTCTATGGAAATTTTGTAGCTACTAAACCGATTCTAAAACTTTTTTCACTGATTAAAAGTTACATTATTCCTGAGTATCATTGTTTTTCGATTAAGACCGATTGACTGCACTATGGGTCCTAGGCCTATATGAAAAATTCCTCTGTGGGGGGATTTTCTAAGGGATCCTAGCCCGTATTTATGCGAGGTTTTTTAGAAAACCACGGAAAACTGGGAGCGGCTAGGTCGACAGGCACGATCAGGGTTTGAATCTGGCACCTCCAGCCTTCCAGTTTTGAGAGCAGAACTTCTTAGACACTGGTGGCATCCTAAGTGTTATAGGCTACCTTTAATGCATATATCACAGATAGTTCTTTTACAGGGATGCTAATAAGAATTACATTACGCTCTATGTGCATCTCTGTAAGTACTGAACCGATTCCTAAACTTTTTTTACTGATAGTAAGCTACACTATTCTTGAGTATTATAGGCTAAAATTCATGCATGTAGCATAAATAGTTCCTTTACAGGAACACTCAAAATAATTCTAATACATTACGCTCTCTGGGTATCTCTGTAACTACAGAACCGATTCTCAAACTTTTTCACTAATAGAAAGCTGCTCTATTCCTGATTAACATAGACTAAAATTCATGCATATAGCATAAATATTTCTTTTACAAAACAGTTACAAATACTGTCATAACTGTCTCTATTCGCCAAATGCCTGAAAAAAATCTAAATTTAGTAACTCTGTGCATATTCTCTTATTTTAAATGAAGTATACTAACATGCATTGTACAGCTGGGGAAAAAAAAAAAGGCCCACTTGTACATTTTTTGGCCGTCGTTCGTCGCACAGCAAAGTTATAGATACCAATCGTTTACGATTGACGCACACTTTAATTTGCTATGCATAAAAATTGCATAAGGGGCCATCTACATATTAAATTCGCACCAACTTTTTTTTTCTCAATAGCAACCCCTAGATTTCACTTCATATTTCAAAAATTTTGCTCTTTAGCTATTTTAACCCCGGACACCAATTTTCAATAAATTTGGACAGAAAATGAGTGAGTTATGAGCATCCAAAATCCCCCTTCCCCCTATGTTAAAATATTTTTTCATTACTTCAATTCATATCTCATATAATATTGGTAGTAAGAAGCTGATTTTTATTCGCACTATTAGAACTAAACGACCCCAAACATAATTTAATGTTATTATGATTTTTAATAAATCATTAATATGAATTATGAATTATTTAAATTAATATTCAAAAAAATTATGAATAGCGACCTAGCCAAATTTTCGATGGAAATAGATGCGGAAATTAATATTACATGGCTGTGCAAAATTTCAAATTTTTACGTTCAGTAGTTTTAATTTATATTAAATAAAATGTGTTATTTTCATGGAGTTAAAGAGACCATATATAAATTTATTAAGTGAAAATTTTTGAAAATTGCATAAAATAAATGTAAATTAGATTTATTTTGTGCAAAAACACAGTAAAAGATACCAGTATTAAAAATATCAAATTTTGAAGCAAATAAATTAGAGGTTTTTACAGTTTGTTGGGGATTCTATAAAGCGTGTATTGTTGCGTCCGCTACATATTCCCCCAAATAAAATATTTTCCAGCTATAGAATTAGATGCAGTAGATGTATGTCTTCTAATACAACGTCCTATTTCTGAAAAACTAACATCCTCAACTTTCCAGGCATGAATGTGACCTTTTTTTAATATCGGAAACATTAGGTCTTTGGAATTCCCCCATACTTTATCAAAACATTCAAAATCACGTTTTTTCTGTAAAAAAATTTTCATCTAACTATAAATTAAAATACCGCCAAAAGTCTTAAGAATATTGCACATTGCAGGCGATAGTATTAAATGAAGAAAGTGAAATAGCAAACACGGTGATAATATTGGGTCGGCAAAAAAGTAATTGCGTTTTTTACATGAAATTCAAACAAATAAATTTTCAATCATGAAACCATTCTTTAAGTTCGACCATAGCTGAGTCGAGCAATATTCATGCTTGTAGTCAGAAGAGCAGGGAGCAGCCTCTAACTCCTGCCAACATTTCAGCTGTCTAAGAGAAACATCAAGGGAAACACTGAATAAAAATTTCAAAATTACAAAGATTTTCAAAATCCTTAGCAGTCATTTTGCATTTTTCCCTTAAATCATGTGTACGAACCAAGGGAAGTTATGAACTCACGGGTCATTTGGACCACAGACTAAATATTCTATTCTACCCTTGATATTCTCAGTACAAAAAACTTTAAGAGAGATGGGAACACATATTTTCCTTGAAAATAATATTAATTTCTTTTAATTCTCGCGAGCGAAATAAAATGAAAGGCGAAAAGTTCGGAACCTACAAATAGCGTTTTTCAATTTGCAGAAAGTCCCTTAAAAACCGGGCAAAAAATGAATTCGCAATATCTCCGGAAATTATCGTAGAAAATTGGTGAAAATTTATATTTAGGGTAATTTGAAGGTTTTCTTTCGTTTAATAAAGTCAAAATATGGGGTTGCCATTGAGAAAAACGAAGTTGATGCAGAATTAAATATGAAGACGGCCCCTTATGCAAATTAAATTAATAGTAAATTAAAGTACGCGTTATTTGCAAACGAATGGTATATATAACTTTGCTATACGACGAACGATGGCGAAATAAAGAGCAAGTGGGCCTTTTTTTTCCGCAGCTGTACTTCATTTGGAAACAAGTAAAAAGCAAATAATATTTAAATGCAGTTCCTTTTGTCGCAACAATATTTGTTATTCACACATGCTATATTTCTGTCGGGACCTAATTCTAAAGCCGACGCGGACGAAGTCGCGGGTAGCAGCTACTTCTAACTTTTTTGTATTTAAAAAAGTTTTTCTTGCCATAAATACGGGTTAGGACCCCTTAGAAAGACCGCCTGGGAAGCACCCCACCCATCGGCCTAGACCCCACTTGTAGATAATTGGTCGTAATCTCACAACATAAAAAAAGTTTTCTCTCCTGCTCCCACTATTATTAAATAGCTCATCACAGCTGAAGCGCTATATTGCTACAGCATAAACATCAAGTCTTCCCTCGATCGCACGAGAGATCGGAGAAATGCCCTTCTAAACCACTTTCTGAGAACAGAAGCGAATGGAAAAGCAGGAGGGGTAAGGCGTGGCAAATATCATTCCGTTCGCACATTTTTAGTGAACGGACGAACCGTTGTTTGAGGTTCTCTTCCAAATTATCCCTTGGTTTGTTATGCTCGGTTAGTTAATACTTTTTTTTTTCTTTTCTTTATTTTCTTTATTTTAATTATTTTTCAGTACCATACTTTTCACGAACTAGTATAAATAATTAAGATGGCACTTTGTAAAATGTTTCGGAGCTAAAGCAATTACATTTTTCAACATTGTCTTTAAAAAGAAAAAAAGGAAATAAAATTACTCAAGCCAACACCTTCTCTGAAATCCAGGTGACGAAATATAAGAGTAGAGATTACTTGTTTTCTTATAGTTGCATCCATTGTTATCCTTTAACTACTGAAAATGCAAGGATATTTTAACTTGTAAGTCGCTTCGTATCTGCATGTTTAATTTTCGAATTTGTTTTTTGTGAACCTCCATTTAAATAACCCACGAGCCGCCACTGATTGGAGGTGCATTAACTTCATGTACAGATCTTCCTTTGATCTAAATCTGCTATGTTTACGTGTAACATTTAATTAAGAGTAACAATTGTGAAATTTCTAGTTCTGAAAACGTGGTGTCAAAGTAAAAGCCTTTCTAAACAAAGTTGAGGTCGCGAAGCAAACGAAACTGAAATTATATTCGACAGAGGGCAGCACCAAACCAAGCACTATTTCAAAATACGTGATTTTTCACTTATCCATACAAATAAAAATTAAAATGAGTGCAATGTTTGTGTTATTATGGCAACGCTACGCTTGGACGATCTGCCAAGGATGGGGGTAGCCTTGGTAGGAGAACTCTCAAAGGGGATCTAACGAGTATTCACGTTACATCTGGAGAAAACCTACCAAAACTCCAGCCCGTTAGATAGATAGCCGCGCGATGGGACCCGAACCCGGGTTCTTCCTACTACGGTCGTCTACCATTTTCAGTGACATAACCACTGTGCCATGGTGAGGCTCGGGCGTAATGTATACGTGCAGTCAGAACCTGATCATAGGTGGTCGGGGCCCCGAGGCAAGAGGTTATTTTGGGGCCCCTATACTATCACAAGCATTTTAACTTATTTTTGTTTGCTGTTGCATTTTCCCGACATAAAAATAAAACATTTTTAAAGAATACTAAAATTGAATTAAAAATTACCTATTTATTTATACTTATTTAGAACAAGACTATGTATTTAAAAGTGATTTTAATATTTTTTTAGTCCGTTTGTATTATTAGTGCATGGGTGCGCAAATTCCAGGAATGGCAATTACGAGGCATGGGAGCAAAGTTTCTCACTCCAAAAAATTTTCTTGATACACCAAAAAGTTCGAAAATTTCTTTCCTTCATCACGAAATAAATTTTGTGATAAGCATATATATGGCCATACCATACGTTTTCAAAAACTCCTAACTTCTTGTTTATTGATCCATGAGTCTTAAAGACCATTGAATTAGAACAGAAAATAAATCTCTAAGTCCATTTATTGTTAAAAATTATGCTATAGATATTACAAAGGAAATTTAGTTGCAAAAAATTATCATTGCAGCATATATGAATATGTAATAAATCATGATAACAATAAATCGGGAGATTTGGGGGCCCTTATTTTTCCGGGGCCCCGGGCTATTGCCCCGCATTCCCGTGGGATAATCAGGCTCTGCGTGCAGTGGCGTGCGAAAGCGATTGGGGGGGGGGGGTTGTCCAGGGTACCAGCACTGACGGAGTGACAACTGACTGCAAAGACCGCAGAATTCTTTTTTTTTTTTTAATATTCCCATTTTTACTTTTTATGAGAATTTCCTATTTTTGCGGCTCACTGGAATTTTTTATTAATTTATTATTATTACTTTAACGTGGCTTAAGAAGCCTAGTTCTTCTCTGTAGTGATCAGAGGCGAAAATGAGCACGAGTCGGTATATTTAGTCCCAAGATATTTTGGGGGACCTATTTCTAAAGCATTGCTTGCAACCTGTACAAACCACTCTCAATCTGTGTAGAACAGGGAAGTAGCGAGAAAAACAATTTCGAAGTTTTCCCAAAAGGTAGAGTTTCTCACAAAAATGTCTGGTTCATTGACATCCAGTTAACATTTTGCAGACCAAATCGAGATCCAGACATTTATATATATATATATATATATATTGTCTTTAAATGCGTTAATAAAAGGATATCAATCATTTAGTCGCATACGCGGTAATTGTTAAATTTTGCATTTTATTGCATCAAAATCGGTCAACCAAAACGCGAGGTACGTTGTTTCGGGTTTCCCTATTGATTTGTATAGGGTTTTCTAGAAATCTCGAGAGATATTAATGCTAAGAACTTCGTTGACCTCACTTTGGGGATATATTTTTGGCTCCAAAATTTGACGATATTTCACCACAAGTCGCCAAGCTTGGCGACATTTCGGCCATTTGGCGCGATTTTCCCAATGGGGCCTTTAAAATTTGTTTTACTGTATTTTCACATAATAGCCCCATCTTACTCTATTTCTCTTCTATGACATAATCAAAAGTCCCGCTTTACGTGGAATCTTCGGGAAATACATATTCTTTTAGAAGATTCTTATAGCTTCTACGTCACCTATACAGACATGACAGCCCCCCCCCCCCCAGTTCAGTTGTTATCGATCTTCTGATGAGTACGCTGCTTCGCTCTGTGAATTGCTATAATTTACCTGCTTTTTAATAGCCTTGTTTTAAAGTGCTGTGTGTAAATTCTTGCCTGAATTTTTGCTGTACTGAATTTTTGCCTGTGGAAGTGCTTTATTTTGTATGAGAAATACGGCATTGTGAACGCTTCTGTATTAAGCGAACTGTTATAAGCACGTTCAGAAAAATCAGAATCGGCAAAACTCAGACTACGCCGTTACACTAAGGTGACCATACGTCCTCGAAATTCGAGAACAGTCCCCAAATTTAGATTTTTTTTCATTTTGTCCCCAAATGTCCCCAAATTTAAAGATTTGTACTTTTTTTCCCGGAAAGTTTCCGTTTAGTTTATTTCTTTCAGAAAAAACTGAAGAACTAAGAAAAATAAACCAACTAAAAACGCCATTTACTCAGAGAAACAATGAAATTCGATCTCTGAAAACGTTTGTTGTCATTGTGTGTGTAGCGTGTACAGACATTCAATAAAGTATCCGACTATGAGCCAAATTTCCCCTTTCAGTTTTGTTAATGATTAATCATCTTTCATGAAGAACCATGCTTTAAATATGAAATGGACGTACGAAAATTTTCTTGCCCTCGAATACTTTTTTTGGAGGGTGTACATGGTAATATGTTATGTCCTCGAATAAGTCCTCGAAAATATTTTCTAGTTTCCCCAAGTTTTGTTTAGATTCGAGGACAATGCTTGATTTGTCCCCAAATTACCGTTTAGAAATATGGTCGCCTTACGTTACACCCACAATCCTACGGCATGGTGGAGAGGTTTAATCGCACTATTTTGAACAACCTCTCGCTCCTGGTGTCTAGGAATCAAGAGGACTGTGACAAGAAACTCCCCCTCTTACTGCTGGCCTAAGGGGAGTTCCGTCCATGAGACAACCGGCTTTACACCTTCCCAGATGTTATTCGGAGGAGATCTTCGTCTTCCCGCCGATTTAGTGTTTGATTTAGTGTTTGGTGGCGCCTTCATATACAGAGGAGTACATGGAAAATCTCCAGGCACGGTTTTTGAAGACGTGCATCCTTTTGCTAGCGAGCGGATCAATCAGAATACGGAGAAGAAGAAGTCTCGCTACGACACAAAGGCTGGCTACGAGACACGAGTTCTATATAGACGACAAACTTTGGCTATGGAATCTTATTCGACGGAAAGGCTTGTCTCTCAAGCTGCAATAGCCGTCGGACGGTCCTTACACACGGTCCTAAACAGACTGAACGATGTCGTCGCACGGATCCGTAAGTCACCTAACTCGAAACCAAGAGTTGTTCATTACGATCAGCTAGCTATTTACCGCGGTTGTAATTAATTATTTGAATATTAAACCATGGTCACTACGGTGTAATCCTTCCTTTCTTTCATCTCTCATTTCGTTCTAGTCTCTCTCTCTCTTTCTATTTCTTCAACTCTCTTTTACTCAGTACCTACGTCCTGTTTAGTGCACATATTTGAAATATATGAGTTTTTGTTAGTGTGGAATTGCTTATAATGTTTATTATTTTTTATTAGTGTGTATTTGGTTATTGTGTTTATTGATCACTTGCTTAAATTATGTTGTTAAGATCTTGTTAAAGGTTACAGACTGTAGATATTTGTGTGACCTCCTAACTGGGGTTTGTACTGCCCGGGACGTGCAGTCTTTGGGAAGTGGGCAATGTTGTCACGAATATTCGGTCCGTTCTACCTCTTGGCTGTTATAAATATTTTAAAATTCGCACCCTACGTGTCAAATAGTTAAACTTTGCATTTTGTTGCATCAAAATCAGTCAACTAGAGCGCGAGATGTGGAGTTTCGGGTTTCCCTATTGGTTTGTATTGGGTTTTCTAGAAATCTCGAGAAATGCTAGAGCTTCGTTGGCCTCACTTTTGGGGACTTATTTTTGGCGCCAAAATTTGGCAATATCCAAAATGTCGCCAAGCTTGGAGACATTTCAGACATTTGGCGCGATTTTTCCAATGGGGCCTTTAAAGTTTGTTTTATTGCATTAACTTCACATAATAGCCTAATATTACTCTATTTCTCTTCTATGACGTAATCAAAATTCCCGCTTTATGTGGAATCTTCGGAAAATACATTCTT
This sequence comes from Cheiracanthium punctorium, assembly GCA_038373885.1. Taxonomy (NCBI): domain Eukaryota; kingdom Metazoa; phylum Arthropoda; class Arachnida; order Araneae; family Cheiracanthiidae; genus Cheiracanthium; species Cheiracanthium punctorium. The sequence continues at coordinate 360,940 of JAWZYV010007565.1, read as the reverse complement.
CTAGAAGCTTCTTGTAACTTCTGCGTCACCTAATAAATGCAGGCATGACAGGCCCCCAGTTCCTTTGTTATCGAGCTTCTGATGAGTACGCTGCTTTGTGAATTGCGCTATAGTTTGCCTGCTTTTTAAGAACCTTGTTTTAAAGTGCTAAGTGTAAATTCTTCATTGCTGAGTCTTGAGAGACTGTGTACGACTTCCCTCGGAGATTCCACTGAATTTTCGCTTGTGAAAGTTTTATTTTGCGTGAGAAATATCGCAATTGTGGACGCTTCTGTATTAAGCGGACTGTTATAAGCACGTTACTGACTGTTTGTGCTTGTGAATTTTGTACAGTGGTTGTTCGACAAATTGCTCAAACAATAAAGTTCGTGTTCCATCCTGACAAGTGGACTCTTTACTAGAACTTTCTACACTTACTAGATTTTAGAACGACGAACCTAGGAAACAAGCAGCGTTTTCAGAAACAATGTTACCAATACAGCAACAAAGTTGACTTAACTGGAGAAGGAAACATTACAAGTTTTGTTTCACAAATAATGAGCTTCCTCGCCGTGGGGTTGGTCGAGGTTCTGACGCAGACAATCGCCGACAATCTTTCATGGCCACATTGCTCCCTGGGACTAACTCTATGCGGCGATTTTTTTATGGGGTTACATAAAAGATCGTGTGTTCCTTCCCCTATGCTTCATTATTTAAAAGATTTACAACAAAGAATCATAACCAAACTCGCTACCGTTGATCGCGACATGTTAAAGCGACAGTGGGGAGGGAATAATTTGACTTTAGACTTGATATATGCTGCATCACGAAAGGTTGACATATGCAACCGTTATGAAACAAAACTTCTAACATTTCTTTATCCAATAAAGTCAACTTTGTTTCTGTATTGGTAATATATTTTTATAAGCCTTCCGAACCCGGGAGGGAATTATGACACATCCTGTATATCAACAGTTGTTTTTAAACCACAAGAAAACAAGACCTATATACTAATGGCACTAAATCTGGAAATAACGTCGGCTTTGACATCGTAGGTAGTAATCATACTTGCAGCTATAGACTTGTTCCACGTGACGTCACACTTCCTCTTGGGTGGCAAAACTAACCAGATTTATTCTACGGTACGATTGGGTGGCATAAGTAACCAATAGAGTTACTATATATGACGTCACTGAGCTATTCGTTATTAAATATGGAACAAGTACATACTCTCCCATTGTTTTGCTCCGTCTTTACAGCCGAACTACTGGCCATCTATGAAAGTCTTCTATACATAAGGCGACTATATTCTAAACAGTATTTTGGGGACAAATCAAGCATTGTCCTCGAATCCAAGGAAAACTTGGAGACACTAGCAAATATTTTTGGGGACTCATTACTTTAAATCCTGACTTATTTAAAAATGAACTCTAATAGCTCTTTATATCAATTGTGTATTCTTATTTCTAATAAATTAATGGAAGTATTTCATTCATTTATAAATATTTATTTAAACCAGGGATATGAAAGGAACATCATGTTGAAATATTTCAGTTTATTCCAAATTTAACTCTTGGCATGGTATTTGTATTTTTCAGAAGACATTTCTTTTTACATTGACTCATTTTCTGATAATTTTTCATGAAACTTTGTACACCCTCTAAAAAAAGTATTCGAGTGCAAGAAAAATTTCGTACGTCAATTTCATATTTAAAGCATGATTCTTCATGAAAAGTGATTAATCATTAACAAAACTGAAATGTGAAATTTGGCTCATAATCGAATACTTTATACTGAATGTCTGTACACGCTACACACACAATGGCTACACAATGATTGTTTATTCTCTGATTAGAAGGCGCTTTCAGTTGTTTCATTTTTCTTCAGTTTTTTCTGAAAGAAATAAACTAAACGGAAGCTTTCGGGGGGGAAAAGTACAAATCTTTAAATTTGGGGACTTTTCGTATCCCCAAGAAGTCAAGGTATTTTTGGGGACTGTCCTCGAATTTCGAGGCCGTATAGTAAGGTGACCAGCAGGGGCGAGGCCTTCAGACCGCGAACGATGCGCAGATGAGTAGCAGATTTCTGAAAAATGTGTAGAGTTTTGAAAGTGAATTCAGCATATTTAGAAACCTAATTTTATAAAATTTTCGCAATAGAATAATCTTTTTTTGCAAAGGAACGGCTTATAAGGTAATTTTATTATTTTCTTGCTTGGTTTCGCAGAGAAACCTCCGTTTATACAAGATTCTTACTGCTGCCATCTTTTGGTCATAAAGGAAATCGTCCCGACCCGAAAAGAGATGCGCTGATAACAGAGCATCTCGTACGATGACACGCGCAGTTCCTTGGCCAATCAAATAGCGCGAAAATTTCGGGAGGAATATGCGGTGAAAAGTGAGCCAGGTCATCTCTAAAAAGATAGCATCCAACCAGCGTTTTAACACCACTAGGCGACTGTACTGATTGATTGTACAAAAAATATGCAAATACGTGTTCATATGAAAGTTGATACGAACGAAAGACATAACAGCAATGTCTATCTGTGGGATGCTTTTAATTTAATCTTAAATTAAAATAAATAAAATCATTTTTAAAATGATTTTTGAAATGAAATCATTTCTTGTCACTTCTTACTGGAAATTCTTGCGTCATTTCTTTATATAATAAGAAAATGCACTGCTGTTTCGTCTAACTTATTCTGAATATAATAAAATTGCCTGTTATGTTGGAAATATTTTGTTTGTTCTTTTGATAAATACTTTAATGTGAAAAAAAAATTAATAAATTTCTATATTAATAAAATGTCCTATGCATTTGTAATTTGAATGTCTCAAAAAATGGACTATTAGTAGGCTAGTAGAAGACCTCTGCTTTAAAAAGAGTTCACACATATAAGAGATTCACCCAAAGTGAAAATCGGATGAGTAATATTTCATTGCTATCGATTGAGAAAGAAATGTTGGCATCCTTAGGTCACAGAATTTTAGGACATAATAATCGAAAAATATTCATCCAAAGTAAGAATGGATTTTATTTTCAAATAATGGATGAATATTATTCTTTACCGTTTCGATAAATACAATATCTGTACATATCAAATATTTCCAATTTCTAATTAATAAATCTCTAAATAAATACTACTACTAATAACTATTTAAGATTATTTTTTCATTTTTAATTATTAAATCTCTAAATAAATAATACAAATAACCATTTAGGATGCTTTTTTTTTTTCAAACGTTAGATAATCTAATTTGCTTTGAAGTACATCCCAAAATGTTCTTTATTCCTACACCATCTTATAAAAGTATTCGAGTGTAAGACAAATTTACTGTGTTAATGTGTTCGGTCTTATGTATATTGTTTTAGATAAAAAATAAATTCGAGGTACTATAATAGTCCAACAACAACTTCTGGTATTTCTTTTGAGTTATGTGTTTTTTGAAAAATGAATCCGTAATCAACCGAATCAAATAAGAAATTCAGCTTAGACTAGAATAGGTTGTTTTTTTTTTTTTTTTTTTTTTTTTTTTGGTATATTTTTTATACTGAATATTTAACTTAAATGTTGATAAAATATATGAACATAATATTTTTTGACTATTTGCATCACACCTTTGTTATACAAAAATGAATCAAAATTTGGCCCCAAACTTTTCTTTTCGTCGATCGTTTCGTGTGTGGATGTGCGCTTGTATTCGCGATCTCAACGACCTAAAGGGGGCGCTGTAGGATATAAACAAATGTGCTCGGTGACGGGTAGCTTGTTCCGACAATAGTTGTGCCTGCATTAAGCAAGGCCGTTTTTATGCCTATTTTCTCTTTTTAGAGGTAACATTAATATATTGATCTATTAGCTTCAAATTAAGTACATAAATCCTAGAAAACGTTTAATATGTAACATTAGATTGGTATTTTGTTAAATCTAACACGGAGGTTTTGACTTTTTTAACACCACATGTCAAAAACCTGTCGATTTACAGGATAGTGTAGAACCTTTAAACGTACATATTAACCCATTTGTGCCTGGATATTTTTGCGACTTTCTTCGATTTTTACTGATAACAGAAATAATAGATAAATTTCTGATGTCAACTTCTTGAACAAGGGATGATTTCTTTTAAAACCATCATGCATAAAAATCGAAATATCAACATCCTACTTGGTCATGTTAAAATATTTTGTAGAGTTGAGGCTCAATACTCATGAATAAAGGCTAGGAAATATAAATAACGTTTTCGACTAATAGCGAAAATGCCGTCCCATAAAAGGGACGCTAGGCATAAATGGGTTAAAGTATACATATAAATAATATAGAAATCAATATAAATAGCATAGAAATCATTTAGGACATGCATTTGGAATTGTGTTCATAAAATTAATCCAAGCATTTATGACTAGATCTTTCAAACATTGAAGAAAAAACGGCAAAGTATATTATTGCATACTTCTTGGCAAGGCTTAATTTCTATCAAAAGAAGTACTGAAGCCCTAATATTCTCGAGTTTATGCTCAATACAGCGGCGTAATGTAAGTCCGAGCTATTCTTCAGTTAGGGATAGGTAAAACATTCAATTAAAATAATAATTCAAATATTTTTCCGTGAAATAGTATTTGACATATTTTTATTATTTCATGGCACAGTTGTTATATCAGTGAAAATGGTAGACGGCCGAAATGTGAAGGTCCCGGGTTCGGGTCCCATCGATCTAACGGTCGGCTGTCGATCTAACGGTCTGGAGTTTTGGTAGGTTTTCTCAAGATGTAACGTAAATATGCGTTAGAACCCTTTATAAAGTAATCAAGTAATCTTTATGGTGTTATTTTACAAAGTGTTTTTATTATTTTATTTTACCCTTAGAAAGTCCTCCTACCAAGGCATCCCCCATCCTTGACAGATCGCCCTAGCGTAGCGTTGCCATAATCACACAAATAAATATTTCACAAAACGGTTAATAATAAATGATCTGAAATTAACATGAAGAAATATGAAATATATACACCCTCCAAAAAAAGTATTCGAGCAAGAGATAAATTTCCTACGTTGGTTTCGCAAATTAAACATAATTTATCGTAGAATACGAATTAGGCTATGTATAAATATGAATTTCAATATTTCAGTCAGGTTGTGCGTTTTTCAAAAACTCAATTATTATTCGCAAATCTAAAATAGTTGAATTGTTTTGATTTCTAATTGACAGAAATCTGTGGAAACTGGATCGAGGAATATCTCTCCCCTTAGAATCACACTGAGGAACACAGCAATTAACTTTGTCGTTACCCATAATATATTTTGGCAAAAAAAAAAAAAAAAAAAAAAAAAACAATAATTACACATGTTTAAAATAAGCTCGTCTCAAAACAGTAATATGTAAGTATGTAAACTGAGCTGAGCTGGCCAGGCAAGCCTGCCACATAGTAGTTCTAGTTAGGCCGCTAGATGGCGTATTCAAGTCCTGAGATCGCGAATTGGCGGGAAAGCCGGATTCATACTGGCCGTACCGCACCGCTAAGACGCCGCAATGACGTCACGTGGCGGAGCAACACGGCCCCCGCGCGGCGAGCGCCCAGGGTTTGCGCATTATCTGGCGAGAACAGATATTCCGCAGCGACCGCAAAGCTACAGCCAATTACAGAAGAGCTTTTACAGCTACAGCCAATTACAGAAGAGCATTGGTGTATTTACTTGCGGCAAGGCAAGCTCGCCGCGAGGACAGCCAACGGTCCAAAACGGCGAAACAGTACGGCATGTTTGCGATGCGGCGCGGCAGATATGAATCCACCTAAAGAGGGGGATAAATCTGTAAGGAGCGATGACCATGGCATATATTTACGCCTCGCCTCTGGTGACCAGATTTTTGAACAGTTTTGTTATCGAAATCGGGGACATGTCCCCGATTCTGACAACAAAACTGGGGACATTTATAATTAATGCAATAACTAACAGTAATTTAATTAAAAAACAATGCAATAATTAAAATATGTCTCCAGTTCTTGTTTTACATTTTGGGGACAATTTGAAAAACGCCCTGAAAATGGGGACTGTCCCCGGAAAATGGGGACGTTTGGTCACCTTACCGTATAGAGCATTTCGACGAACCCCTCCTCTCTGCGATCGGTCGCCGTCTTGCGTGACAGCTTGGGGTTCTCGTAATGTATTTCAATGGGAAAAACCCGATTTTCAACATTCAAAAAAAGTATTAAATTTAATTTTTTGGATGATTGTAATGGATGGAATTTGTTAATCAGACCTTCGACTTTTGTGTCCCAGGTGGCGTTTAATATTTTAAAAAGCTTAACATATAATATTTTAATGATATTTCAAGCGACTTTTTCCGCTGGTACTGCGTTCGGAAAGACAACATTATGTACGGGAATAAACACAATGTTTATTTTAAGATTCGGCAGGTCATTCGGATTACTGTTTGTTTACAAATATCATTGTTGTGCATGCGAAATTTTCTTACTTGTGAGATTTATGCAAGAATAAAGTTTTGTTTTTGAATTATAATTCATCGGATATTCTGTATGCCCCAGAAAACATCAAATTCCATTAATATTTATATTAAAGAAGTGTTTATTTAAATTCCTATTACGATCTATTCAGATTGTTTTTTTTTCTTTTATAAAAAATAAAATGTACTGTTTGTTAATATTTATCATAGTATTCTTTTAAATATGTAAATGCCTGTAAAATAAGACCAGTTATCCCATTAATAAAAAAAGTGTAACATACGCATCGCATAACATATTTGTACATGTAATTAATCTAATACGTATGAATATGAATTAAAAAAATAATCCAATAAATCAACTAAATTAAAGACGTAGACCAATTAATGTGTTCTTTACTTAGTTGCATAATTATTAAATTGACAGTAAACATGAGTGCAAAATGTAAATTTATAATTCCATAAAGCTTCTGCCTTTTAATTATAAGATGGAAAACATGTTTCGCAATGTTAGCTCATAAAACTGTACTAAACAATTCTACAATTACATTTTTGAATTTTGTTTCAAGTTAGAATCAGAACAGAAATCAAAAGCTGGAACTCTGACCCTGTATTTCTTTTTTCTGGGTGAATTTTTACATATTAGGCAAAGCTCATGAATACTTTGCTCCGAAGCCCAACACTAGTATACATTAATTCATAAATTTTCCCCTTTTCAAGCACAAACTGATTTTAGCAGACACGACAAATCATATTCGCTTCACCTCGACCAGATTTGAGAGTCCTGAGACCACCAGAATTTGGGTGTTTTCTGTATAATGTTTATATTTCTTCCTGCTAATTTCCGACTATTTAATTTTATATCACTGTTCTGTAAAATAATTATTATATGGGAAAATCTTTAAATTATTGTTATTTTAATTAAATGTGCTACCAACCCCATATTACAGGGGTTTGCAGTTCGCTACTGAGTATTAACATAAGAATATTAAGGCTCCGGCACCTTTTTTTGCCAGAAATTGCTGCTAGCCCTGGAGCAATTAAATGTTTTCTCATTGAAAAATTTATTTAATTAATTTCCAAAAAGATACACTTTTTGTATATAACCCGCATACAAAAATATCTCCAATCGGTAAAATGTGCTCCATATTCTGATGAGGTGATGGACAAAATTTGATAATTATATCCTGAAAAGTGTCAAAGGTATGAAGATAATAAGTACTGACTTAAACTAATTTTCAGTAGCTCTTGAAAGGAAAAAAATCACAATCACATTTTAAGGGTCATACAGATATTATGAAAGAATATTTTACATTCAAATTCAAGTATAGACCCCAGTCACCTTTGTTTATAGATATCCCTTAAGACGTTATATGATGAAAGGCTGAAATTTTGTACATCACCTCATTTGTGCATGGGGTACATTTTATTTTCTAGGAATTTTTTTGTAAGGTAGTTCTAAGAAATTTTAAAAAGTGTAACTCTGTGAAAATTAACAAGAGGCATTTTCTCTTAACATAGTCTTTTTTTTAACCTTATTTTAAACATTTATTCAATCCACACTGCCTAATTATCTTTAATAGATAAAGAATTAAAGCATGTTATCACTTTCTAGGGGCACTGTACGTGTGTGTGTGTCTATACAATTTATAAACACTAATATTTTTACTTCCTTGTATGACGTACAAAGAAATAATGTGATCGCAAAAAGAATTCGGTATCCAGATTTTGACTACCTCTAAATTTACTGAGTTTTTGCTTGACATCTCATTGTACACATGTATGTATGTTCATATAAATTCATGTACAAGCATTCTGACTGACAGCTAGACCATTTTGATCAGTGTTTCCTGGCGCCTGTACGCAGTAGCGGATTCAGGGGAGGGACTTGGGGGCTTCACCCCCCCCCCAAAAGAGATTGCTAGAGAGTAACATTCTGCTTCATTATGCACTTTGAATATGTAAAGTGATCTTTTTTAATCACTTAGCCCCTCCCAAACAAATGTAAAAATCCTTTTTACATTTGTTTAGACTAAAATTTTGCTTTATTGTATATTTTCTTTGGGTGAAATAAGCTTTTATCAAAATTTAGCCCCTCCCAAAAGAGAATTTCTGGATACGCCACTGCCTGTACGTACGTGTGTATGTAGGTAACTCACATATCTTAAAAAGTACGAGTCGTACAATGTTGAAATTTTATATTTAGGATTGTTGTAACATCTACATCCATACATTATATTTTATGGGCAGAAATTCATTAAAGTGTAATTTAGAGATATTAAGTTATTTCAAATAAATCAAAAATGATATATGTTGTTAAGGATTACAAAATGAATCTTGCCATCAAAAATGGTATCTTTATCATTTACAGTTCTACAGGAGCACTCAGAAAAATTTCAACAAATTACAGCCAATGGCAATTTTAGAAACATTCATTCATTTCAAGCAGAATAACATCTTACCATATGGTTGGATAATGGTCCGGTGACGTTCAGCCACCTCCCTCAAAAACTGCGTTAAAAGTCACCAAACTTGGCAACTTTTGGTATATATATGTATATATTTAATTTGCATATCTCAAAAACTATTAGTCGTAGATTGCTGAGATTTTATATATAAGATCGTTGTAACATCTAGTTGTACACCTAGATTTTTTATTCCAATCTACTGGAGAGTTTATTTACAGGACCACCCAAAAGAATTTTGGAAAAAATTTTAAAGCTGTCCTCAAATAATTAAACTCTAATTGCAAAATTAGATATTGTTTCTAGTTTAGGATTGTGATATTTTTTCATGATTTTTAACTATATGGATAATTTGTCTCCAATGTAGTTTGAAGCTATGACTAGATAGGTTTATCCTTAGATTGACATGAATTTTAGTGCATGCTTTCTATGGATAGCACTTTCTGGTGTGGATTCTGTTATTAAATGTGCATATAAAATGCATAAGAATAAATCAATAGAAAACATGAAAGAATTGGTTTGTTAATTATTTTTTAAAAACATATTTTGATTAAAAAGTCAATTTATACATTGTTTACAGAACTAGTTTTGTACGAGTGGTCGGTTTATTAAAATAATAATAATAAATAAATAAAACAGGAAGTTTGTGATGTGTTAATGTATGATTACTTATTGTTGCTTATGCTAAAAAACTATAGAATCTACTTTTTTAAAATCACTAAACTTGGCTACCAGCCTTTTTATTCTTTTGCAGTATTCTAAATTAGGTATGGAGTGGAACTTAAATATCTTGAATAAATGTGTTTTTTCTATTAAACTGACACCCTCTTTCATTTCACCTTCTTATCTCAATTCTTTCTGTTGTTTCTTTGACTTCGTGAAATCAAGGTTATACTGTTGCTGTTCTCGTGTCCATGGACAGATGATTAAATGGTTAAACTGTACTTCTTTAAAATAAATCCTTATTCTTTTACCTAAAACTATTTCCACTCTGTTCTGCGTGGAGCTGATATTAGGATTAGAAATTATTATGAAGATTTTTAGATTTTTTGATACTTACGTATTATTGCAGTGGTCATTTCCAACAAAGTATTTTTTCATCAAATGTGCTGGAAACTGTTGCCAATCGTATTTGAAACCATTAATAATTTCATGTGATTGGCATTTATCTTGGCGAGAAATCGAAATCGCCTGTCTTGTTTGAGTGCCGGGATAATACGCCAGTAGCAATTTTTCTATGAATACTGTTCTTACCTGCTGTTCAGATTCAAGAACCTAAATCATTTTATGCAGTCAAATATGATGTTTTTTTTTTCTTTCAATTTTTTTGTAAATAACTTCTAAAGTAATTTAAATTGGCTGACTGACATCTGATTTTTTTAATATCTATCGCTTGCATGTAGTCTGGTTCCTGTGTAAATTATGTGAAAACATATTTTCAAGTAACACTGTAATTTACGATGTTGAAAAAAAAATCTCTTACATACAATCATCATGGAAGAATATAACTGTAAAACTCTATATACTACTCCTTTTATTATGATTGTTTTTTTTAATCAAATCATTGAACTAATAAATCTGATATGGACACCACATGATTTCCTTGTACCTCTATTAAACCTGAAATATTTTCGGGGCACTTCATCTAAACTTATTTCATTTGAAAGAGACAAAATACTGCAATTCAAAAGTTTACCGCCAAGCTGAGTTCAATTTTAAAGATTTGTTTCACTTAATTGGGCAATATTTTGACAAAAGCCAATAAGCTTGCGATAGCGAGATTTCAGTCACAGCTGTAACAGTTATTCATCACATTTTTAATGAAATGAAGGTATCTATAGACCCTTAATATATTTTAAGTCTTTTGGGTGACCCTGTAAATAAATTACTCAGTCCACAGCAATCAAAAGCACAGTTAGATGTTACAATAGTTCTAAATACAAAATTTCAACATTCTACGGCTAAAAGTTTTAGAGTCATGCAAAATGCATAGTTTTTTTTGGTGTTAAATTAGCGATATTTTGGCAAAACTCAACAAGGTGGATGACAAATAACGAGATTCTGTGCATGGACCAAACAATGAACGACTACAGACATAATATATTGAAGACAGTGGCGTAGCCAGGGGAGGGGGGGGGTAATAAGGGATCACAACACACACACCCTGAAATTTTTGCAATACAAAATGTATATTCTTCACTCCCTCACCACACACATGTATACATATATGTGAGTTACAATAGTAACCCCTCCCATGAAAAATTTCTGGCTACGTCACTATTCGAAGATGTCTATAGACATTAATGTATTGGAATTCTGGTAGTTGCATATTATCCTGATAGACATTCGTGCCAAAATTATTTTTTCGGAAAATGTGCTGGCAAACTGTAGCCAATTGCAGGGGCATAGCCAGAAATTTTTGATTGGGGGGGGGGAGTTACGACTACTAAAACTCATATATATGTATACGCGTGTGTGATAATGTAGTGAAGAATATACATTTTGTATGGCAAAAAATTCCCCATGGGGGGGTTATGACCCTCATAACCCCCCCCCCTTGGCTACGCCCCTGGCCAATTGTATTCGGAACCATCATGATTTCCTGCAACCTGGATTTATCAAAGCGAAAAATCGCTCATCTTGGCAGACTGCAAGGATACATGCAAGAACCAAAATTCTTTTGGGTGGTCCTGTAAATAAACTCTCCAGTAGATTGGAATAAAAAATCTAGGTGTACAACTAGATGTTACAACGATCTTATATATAAAATCTCAGCAATCTACGACTAATAGTTTTTTGAGATATGCAAATTAAATATATACATATATATACCAAAAGTTGCCAAGTTTGGTGACTTTTAACGCAGTTTTTGAGGGAGGTGGCTGAACGTCACCGGACCATTATCCAACCATATGGTAAGATGTTATTCTGCTTGAAATGAATGAATGTTTCTAAAATTGCCATTGGCTGTAATTTGTTGAAATTTTTCTGAGTGCTCCTGTAGAACTGTAAATGATAAAGATACCATTTTTGATGGCAAGATTCATTTTGTAATCCTTAACAACATATATCATTTTTGATTTATTTGAAATAACTTAATATCTCTAAATTACACTTTAATGAATTTCTGCCCATAAAATATAATGTATGGATGTAGATGTTACAACAATCCTAAATATAAAATTTCAACATTGTACGACTCGTACTTTTTAAGATATGTGAGTTACCTACATACACACGTACGTACAGGCAGTGGCGGATCCAGAAATTCTCTTTTGGGAGGGGCTAAATTTTGATAAAAGCTTATTTCACCCAAAGAAAATATACAATAAAGCAAAATTTTAGTCTAAACAAATGTAAAAAGGATTTTTACATTTGTTTGGGAGGGGCTAAGTGATTAAAAAAGATCACTTTACATATTCAAAGTGCATAATGAAGCAGAATGTTACTCTCTAGCAATCTCTTTTGGGGGGGGGGCTGAAGCCCCCAAGTCCCTCCCCTGAATCCGCTACTGCGTACAGGCGCCAGGAAACACTGATCAAAATGGTCTAGCTGTCAGTCAGAATGCTTGTACATGAATTTATATGAACATACATACATGTGTACAATGAGATGTCAAGCAAAAACTCAGTAAATTTAGAGGTAGTCAAAATCTGGATACCGAATTCTTTTTGCGATCACATTATTTCTTTGTACGTCATACAAGGAAGTAAAAATATTAGTGTTTATAAATTGTATAGACACACACACACACGTACAGTGCCCCTAGAAAGTGATAACATGCTTTAATTCTTTATCTATTAAAGATAATTAGGCAGTGTGAATTGAATAAATGTTTAAAATAAGGTTAAAAAAAAAGACTATGTTAAGAGAAAATGCCTCTTGTTAATTTTCACAGAGTTACACTTTTTAAAATTTCTTAGAACTACCTTACAAAAAAATTCCTAGAAAATAAAATGTACCCCATGCACAAATGAGGTGATGTACAAAATTTCAGCCTTTCATCATATAACGTCTTAAGGGATATCTATAAACAAAGGTGACTGGGGTCTATACTTGAATTTGAATGTAAAATATTCTTTCATAATATCTGTATGACCCTTAAAATGTGATTGTGATTTTTTTCCTTTCAAGAGCTACTGAAAATTAGTTTAAGTCAGTACTTATTATCTTCATACCTTTGACACTTTTCAGGATATAATTATCAAATTTTGTCCATCACCTCATCAGAATATGGAGCACATTTTACCGATTGGAGATATTTTTGTATGCGGGTTATATACAAAAAGTGTATCTTTTTGGAAATTAATGAAAGAAATTTTTCAATGAGAAAACATTTAATTGCTCCAGGGCTAGCGGCAATTTCTGGCAAAAAAAGGTGCCGGAGCCTTAATATTCTTATGTTAATACTCAGTAGCGAACTGCAAACCCCTGTAATATGGTTGGTAGCACATTTAATTAAAATAACAATAATTTAAAGATTTTCCCATATAATAATTATTTCACAGAACAGTGATATAAAATTAAATAGTCAGAAATTAGCAGGAAGAAATATAAACATTATACAGAAAACACCCAAATTCTGGTGGTCTCAGGACTCTCAAATCTGGTCGAGGTGAAGCGAATATGATTTGTCGTGTCTGCTAAAATCAGTTTGTGCTTGAAAAGGGGAAAATTTATGAATTAATGTATACTAGTGTTGGGCTTCGGAGCAAAGTATTCATGAGCTTTGCCTAATATGTAAAAATTCACCCAGAAAAAAGAAATACAGGGTCAGAGTTCCAGCTTTTGATTTCTATTCTGATTCTAACTTGAAACAAAATTCAAAAATGTAATTGTAGAATTGTTTAGTACAGTTTTATGAGCTAACATTGCGAAACATGTTTTCCATCTTATAATAAAAAGGCAGAAGCTTTATGGAATTATAAATTTACATTTTGCACTCATGTTTACTGTCAATTTAAATAATTATGCAACTAAGTAAAGAACACATTAATTGGTCTACGTCTTTAATTTAGTTGATTTATTGGATTATTTTTTTAATTCATATTCATACGTATTAGATTAATTACATGTACAAATATGTTATGCGATGCATATGTTACACTTCTTTATTAATGGGATAACTGGTCTTATTTTACAGGCATTTACATATTTAAAAGAACACTATGATAAATAATAACAAGCAGTACATTTATTTTTTATAAAAGAAAAAAAAACAATCTGAATATATCGTAATAGAAATTTAAATAAACACTTTTTTAATATAAATATTAATGGAATTTGATGTTTTCTAGGGCATACAGAATATCCGATGAATTATAATTCAAAAACAAAACTTTATTATTGCATAAATCTCACAACGTAAGAAAATTTCGCATGCACAACAATGATATTTGTAAACAAACAGTAATCCGAATGACCTGCCGAATCTTAAAACAAACATTGTGTTTATTCCCGTACATAATGTTGTCTTTCCGAACGCAGTACCAGCGGAAAAAGTCGCTTGAAATATCATTAAAATATTATATGTTAAGCTTTTTAAAATATTAAACGCGACCTGGGACACAAAAGTCGAAGGTCTGATTAACAAATTCCATCCATTACAATCATCCAAAAAATTAAATTTAATACTTTTTTTGAATGTTGAAAATCGGCTTTTTCCCATTGAAATACATTACGAGAACCCCAAGCTGTCACGCAAGACGGCGACCGATCGCAGAGAGGAGGGGTTCGTCGAAATGCTCTATAGTCACCTTATCTGTACACCCTCCAAAAAAAGTATTCGGCCAAGAGAGAAATTTCTTACGTTGTTTTCGTATATTAAAAATGATTTATCTTGGAATATGAATTAGGCTATGTGTAAATATGACTTTACATATTTCTATCAAGTTGTGCGTTTTTCAAAAACTCAATTATTATTCGCAAATCTAAAATAGGAAATTTCTCTCTTGCTCGAATACTTTTTTTGGAGGGTGTACATCTCCAGAATGAACACAAAAAATTTTCTCTACTCCGACTCTCTAAGTACATTCACAGGCGTTAAAATCTTCTATTCAAAATTAAAGCATTGACGCATATGCAAGTAAATTCAGAACTACGAAAAATCCTAACGAATCTTTTTAACAGTGGAAAGGAAACGGTTCACATACATGGACCTCTGGGGCGAAGAGGATATACAAAAGAAAAGTAAGGTAGAAGCACCATTGACTTGGCCAGTCTGTTTACTGAACTGCTTCTGTGACAAGAATTTTTTATAACAGACATAAACACAGCATTTTGAAAAAGAAATCATCCGTCATCCCTCTGAACACTTTTCTAGCTACATGTGGGTGTATGTGGGGGGGGGGGGGAGAGTGGTCCTTCTTGTTCATTGCACTACTTCGAAAAACACGTATGACCGGCACTGTTTTGTAAAAGTATTCATCATTCATGTTATGCATAATAATAATTTCTCCTATTTCTTTCAATATTGTGCTTTTCCAAAAACTAATTAGTTATGGACGATACAGAAACAGGAAATCTGGCTACTAATCGAAACTTTTTTAGTTGGTGTCCCTGTATATTTACCCATGAAAAGTTATTCCAGGAATCTTTTTAGAAGGTCTATTTCTATAACCATATAGTACTCAAGATCCTATAATTTCTTTTTTGCAAAATAATAATACCCAACGACAAGGACAATTTATTTTCTGTTAAAATAAACGTTAAATATTTCCCTTCTTCTCATAGGATAATATGGGAGGAAGCCAATGTTTTGATAGCAACACTCCTCTGGAGGTGAAAAGAAAAACAGTTACAGTTGCAACTTTACTATTTCCGCTTTATAACGAGTTGAGGAGTTGTTTAAGTCTGTACTCTCTCTAACAACTCGTCTTCTCGATGTTCGAGCGAGCCAGAATGGCCGTTGTTATTGTTATTTACTAAATTTATTAGTATTGGCGGCACTCGGAGCTGGGATTTCTCTTTTATGAAATAAAACATTTTAAATTACTTGTTTGTACTAAAATTGTACATTTTAATAACAAACGAAATCTGAATTTAATAAATTAATCGGAATCTTCTACGTAAGTAGTAAAAAGCTTGTGTTAAAGACACTATTGTTTGTTTTTGATTGCATTGTACTGATATTTACTGTTTTAATCATTAGATTGGTACACTTTCTATCATGGAATAAACATTGCGTTAACGATCATATCGTGATCAACACAAATTATTCATGTTTCTACCGTATCATTCATATTAATTCCGTGCATGTAATTTGTGTAAGCCAAGATATGATCGTTACCTCAGTGTTTTATTTCTTGATAGCAAAGGTTCTCGTTTTGATGATGTTTAAAAGATCGATCTTTGTTGACTGTTGAATAATGGAACATACAATTTTTTTATTTCTATTTTGCACTGGGTTTACCTAACAATGTGTTTATTTATTTTTGCTTGATTCCTATTTAGGACTCCTTTTAGGCAACTTGACGCGTTCCCCCTTTTTGTGTGTGCACAAATTGGTGATGAGCATACATAATAATAAATAAATTTGTGGGAATAATACCGTAAGCGGGGGCAGGTTTAGTTGGCGACTTTTTTTTTGTCGCCAACGTCTAACCTTGGCGTTTTTTTTTCTTGCTAAACATACAATACACTTATAAACAGCTTATTAAAACTTTTGTAGACATATACAAATGAAACAATACACTACTAAAAACAAACTAAATAAACGTAAACAAAGCACTAGCTCTGTGCTATGGGTTTGTTAAAAAATAAATAAAATAAAACCTTCAAAAGGTGCAAAATACCAAGATATGTTTTTTTTTTTTTTTGTTTCAGTGAAGGCTTTTCTGTTCCATTGCGCATTTTTTTTTTTTTTTTTTTTAGAAACCTCCCTTTTTTTAAATGCATTAATCCAAAACAGTGGTAGGATATACCCCATGCAAAAACCCTTAACGGGGGAATAATACCGTAAGCGGGTGTCGGTTGAGTTGGCGACTTGTTTTTTGCGCCAGACAAAACATAAACATAAGTAGACACATACGGAAAAATATAAACCCAAAACTACAATATACTTATCTAAACACATTAAAACATTAGCAGGCATATTTCAAATGCAATTATAAACGAAATGTACATAAACAAAGCACTAGCTCTGGGCACGTTAAAAAATAAATAAACCATAACCTTCAAATTATGCAAAATGCTAAAATATGTTTCTGCACATAATTATACAGCGAAATTTCCCTTAAAACGTTAAAATAACAGTTTTAAATTAATAGAAAAACACTCAAATAAACCGACTACCCCCTCCCCCCCCCCACCCAAACAACTCAAAAATACTTATTTACTATATCATATTTAACCTGAATAGTGCACGTGATTTCAAGAAAAATACACTGCAAATATTTTTATAAAATGTTAAAAACACTATTTCTAAATAACAGAAAACAATTATAATAAACCGACTACTTCCTCCCCCACGTGATTTTTGCAATTTAATATACCTTCAAAACACACAACATTTACACTATTAATCAGAATAGAATCAAATCTGATCACAAACTCAAAAATCCTTACATATTTATTCATATTTAACCTAAAAATTGTACAGGAATTCTGTAAATCAGAAGCAAACCCAGATAACAAATAAAATTAACCATCCCTTTAAAACCTTAAAAAAATTTATTTTTTCATCCCAATTCACAAAAAATAACATAACATACTAAAAACCTTACATAATTATAAAAACATAAGACCATAAATATTCTCAACTATACACCGGTGTACCGTAAAGCAAGGAATAAACATTTAAATGAATAAAAGCACCACATACCTTAAATTTTATTCATGAACGACGTACGTTCACCACAAAATAATTCCATCAAAAGCATTGAAGTAAGCATAACAACTGTACCTCAACATACGCTCAATTAATATTCTTCACAACTCGCAACAAACATTTTCAAATTTTTGTCCAATTTCACTTGATAAAAAATTAGAAACAACTCAGTGTATAAAAAGGAACAACTTTCATCATAGCTCTACAGAAATTATCTACATTTAATATAAAAACAAGCAAAAATTCCACTTTTCAAAAATAACCATTATAAAATACAAAACTGCAGCAGACGACACAACTTCCATTCCTGGCTAATTCAAGTTCAGTTATTTTTCCAGTTAAACTCCTTGAAATTCCTTCAAACACACTAGTTTCTCATGACATCATAAAACAACACAGCTCCGCCGAAAGGGTTGCCGATTAGCTAATCTCGATTGGCAACGCTGCCAGGACTGTTTACAACATGTAGTAAGCTTTGGCGACGCATCTTCCTTGGCGATGGACACCCGCTTACGGTATTATCCCCATCACGGGTTAAAAATTTGTGACGCAGCATTTTACTTTATAGCTATATGAATTTTAAATATGGGTCTTAAAGATTATGATATCAAATTTTGAGTGAGGCCCAGCTGGGATTTTTAAAGATTTATTTTTAAATTCCATTACAGTTACTTGTGTTTTATTTTCTAAAAAAGATTTACGCATTTAAGCAATGCTTTTAATTATGAAATATGCTGTCAAATATATCACACTTTCACTGAGTCTATATAATGTATTTAAATGAATTTATTTCAATAATTTAATTTATCTTTTGCATTGCGCTATCTAAAAGGTCAAGCAAATTTTTCATATACATTTCACTTACTACTATTTGTTTTCCTAAATTAATTTGGGTATATAGATATTCCGTTTTTCAAACTACTATTTATTTTCCTTTGAATACTAAATAATAATTATTATTAATTAATTATGAGAGATTTAGGAAGAGCAGGTGCGCACACAGGATTTTTGCAGGGATGTTAATTCTGCGCCGAGCTGCACCGAAACACAAATTCTTGTGCCGAACTGCGCTTTTAGCCGATTTTTGCGCCGAAACACAAATATTGCGCCGAACTGCGCTTTTAGCCGATTTTTGTGCCGGTCTGCGCCGAATACGTCATTTTGACTCTTTGTTAAATTTTTGCCACGCTCATTTATCTTTTAAAGCGTGTATGGAAAGATAGTTAGCAGTAAAGCAAGATTCAAACTGCGTACGAAAGCTGCATTCCGAAGCCATTCTACCCGCCCCGGATCAGACCAGTCGGGCTTTGTTAGTCACCTCAATCAGGGCCGGCCAGATAGGCAAACAAGTACCGTAATTTATGGAAGAAACGCCGCGGAGTTTATGAGTTTAAAAGTTAAAAAATAGTACGTGCGGCGTTTCTACCGGGTGCGGCGTTTACAATATTTTTAATTTTTTTTAGCCGATCTTCAACGAAAAATCGAAAAATTCGTTTCGTGATAATTTTCTCAAAAGATGGCGCCACCACCGACACGTACTCTTTAGCGTGCACAGATCACAGCGTAGCGAATCAGAATGCGAACCTACCCCCATAGAAAAGAGGTTTGATCTTTGATCCAGTTTTGGAGAAAGTCAGAGCACCCTAAGATGGGTCCATGTCCCGTGCTCTGAAGTGGATGGCTTCATACATCCAACCGATGTCTCCTCAATTAAGAAAAAAAAATAGAAGTAAATCTTTTACATCTACATTTTAGAACTATAATTAAATTTTAATGAAGTTTTGAATATATATTTTGAAGGGTTAAAGTTCTGTAAAATACCGCAAAAGTGCACTACCCTCTATTAAATGCACCCGTTTTTCACATGAACCTCTATTGTTCTTAAAATACTGAATTTCAGCCAAAATTAGTCAATGTTGCGCACGGTGCGAGTTTAACCCTTCCCCCCTCCTCCCCCCCAAAAAATAAATAAATAAAGTTAATCTGAAAGATTTTTTTTTTTCGCCGTGCGGCTTTGCACCCTGTGCACTCTATGGAATAAACACTGCCAACTAATTGGTATGCTCAAGAAATGCTGAGTGCTTTTAAAATAAATCCCAATGTTATAAATATAAAAAATAATAAATAAATACCATCAAGAGTTGTTACACAACATTCAGTTTAAAACAACAATTTGCTGAAGCAAGCTCATTACGTAATCAACAGCTGGCCATCCGCGTGGGGGGGGGGGAATGTTTACTTTTAACTGGAGACTCTTCTCACACATCGATTGCTGTTTTCATTTTAATGGCGCCTGGTAGTCTATCCGAACTTTGTGCGGATGCAAGAAGGTTTTTAGAAGTTATTTTTTTATTTCTATAAATTCGCCTTTGTGAATATAAACATTGATATCTGATTATTTGAAAATAGAAATCGTAAGCTTCGTAAAATAGTGGCAAATACTTTAAAACATTCTATGGGAAGGGGGAGAAAAAAGGAGATTTTTTTACCGTTTATCCAATTTCTCCCGAAATATATCCGATCAACTTAATAGCTTTTTTAATAAATTAGGTCTAATAAGTAATGCAACATATTTTTTATTTATTTATTTTTTGTTAATTAAGAAATTATTTTAGAAAACATTGAATTTTATCTGGCATTGACTTCTGACCACGATCACCCCCCCCCCCCCCCACCACACACACACACACCAACGATCGCGGCTGCGGCGTTTTTGACGATTTTCTAGCTAACTAAGCTCATTTTCGTGGGTGCGGCGTTTCTTCCATAAATTACGGTAATCATCGCAACGGGCACCGTTTTTTGTTTATGAAGGGGCACGATTTGCTATTTGGAGATGAAACATTATGGACCAATTCGTTTTTCAACATGTACACATGCATTGTTTTTTTTGTTTTTTTTTTTAAATTGATATTGTACCTTTTTGAGAAAGAAAAATGGAGGAAAATGTTTTTTTGGTGCAAAATAAATCTGCTGTCTTTAAATGAAAACTTAAAGGAGAAATCAATACGCCTTTCATAACTTGTTATTCGAAAAGTTTTTATGTATTCACACTGTTTACAAAAGCGATTCATATGTTTTACCTTTTCGAGCTTAAAAAAAAAAAAAAAGCCCCCTCCTCTGAAATGGGTAACGATCCGCCACAGCTCTATGTATATGTATTTTCCCGATTTGAACTGGCACTATTTTTTTCGGGCCCCACCACTGAAGCAGGTCACGAGCCGCCACTGGCTGTTATAGAAAGTGGACAGATTCTATTAACGGAAGGGAAGGATAGACTTGCAATACCATTAAAACTATTAGAAGAAAATGAAAAAGCTCAAGAAGAAATTAATAAAAATAAAAAAAAGAATAAATAGAAAACTAGATAACTTATGATACTTAATTTGTAATCTCATTATTAATTTCTCATAATCTTAATTTTTAACTTCCCATAATTCTTAATTTCTCTCAACAGTCATTAAATATTTTTTGTTTACATTTGCTTTGTATATTGTGTTCAAGTATTATAGATGAATATGTAAATATTAGATGAGGTTAAATTACTGATACAAAAGCATATGCTATTAAAAGTACACACATTTAATTATTCTAACCATCAAATTTATTTTGTTTTCGATACTGCTTACCAATTACGTGTTGTTGTATAAGAGGTATAATATTTAGGTTTTCAAAAATCTCCATTTAGTACTACTTGTGATTTGTAATAGAACCAAAGAATGAGATAGAAGCTTTTGTTTTAAAATTTAGTTTTCATTTTATTTGTGCTCTCTTTTTCGAGAGGAAGATTCCCTAAATAATTCTGAAAAAGAAAAAAAAAGGGACAGGGATTGGCAACCTGTGGCTCGCAAGCCGCATACAAATCATACTCTTGGTTCTTGAGTAGGAAAAAAATGACTTAACCACAGAAAGGTTGCTGACTCCTGATATGTATTGTTTTTACCAAGTTGCTGATAGCATAGCCTGTATACACCCTTTTTTTTTCCACAGCTTTCCTAAAGTGCTTTTAAATCAGTGATGTCGCTAGACTTTGGAAGAGACGGGTCCTTGGGACCCAGGACTCCAAAATTTACGGGTTCTTTTTTCCAAAAAGTGGGTCCTTATCGATATAAAAGCATTTGGTTAATTTCACGACTGATGTTATCATGTCTCACCCATTTTGGTGTGCTGATGCATATGAATATCTTATTTATAAATAACCTAAAACTTATATTTCAAAAAATAAATAAATAAAATGAATTATAATTAATCAAGAAAAATTTGTTGTGACATGCATGTCATTTACTTTGCCTTCACGGCAAAGCCTTCCTGATGACGCCCTGAATCCTAATAATTAATAAATCCTAATAATAACATCCCCTTTTGTATGTACAGTAAAAACCGGGAGAAAGGCTGCATCGGTAGAAATGTTTAAGAAAGTAAAATGTACTCGCAGAACAGCCGCAACATCTTAAATTATTAAAACTACAATAAAATACCGTTCAAGCGCCCCTCCATCTTATATTAATTTAAAAAAAATAATTACTATGTATTAATAAATTTATCACAAGGAAAATCTGAATATATTTGAGGAAGGAAAGGATATACAACAGTAAAATATGGAACACCCCCCCCTTTTCTCTTCTAGATTGTTTAAAATATTTATCGCTTCTATAGCTTATAGATTTCATTTCTAAATAATAATTGTCAGATTTAATATAAAACAAATCATTGTTTACATTTACACAAGCGAATATTAAAAATAAATAATGAAAAAACTGTATTCAATTCCGATAGTCCACCATCTCTAACGGAACAACCTCTAACATGAAAACGGAAGTGTGGGGAGAGGGAGAAAGGAGAAGAACGTCAAAGTAATCCCCTTTTTTCTTCAGCTTAACCACGTGTGCGCACAGCACGATATATATCCCGGGTAAAAGCAGAGTATAGGGGAAAACTCGCAATGCATCATGGGAAAGCGAACACTCCTATGCCTCCTTTCGACTAGGGATCTTTCTACCCTGCATTTTTCCCCCCATGTAGGGGAAGCGTTACTCCGCATTTGTGTGCATGTAAACGGGCCCACAAAGCCGTTCACGATGTCAATCTCCCCGAGTAAAACACGAGCAGTTTGTGTTTTACTAGAGATTTACCCAAAATTGGCAGTCTGAACGCACCCTCTCTCACCTTTTTTTTTTTTTTTTTTTTTTCAAAATTTTGCATGATGGAAATTACGCGTCCCGGGGGACGCGTTGTAACTTTTCTTTTGCGTCCCATCATCGATTTTTTGCGTATTTGACGCGTTATAGCGCGTAAGCGGCATCACTGTAAATAGTGTTTTGCTTTTAGCAAATAGTGTTTGCTCGCAAACTTTGCTTTTCTTGTATGCATTTATTGTGTTCCTTAATCTTCAATTTTATGCTCCAAAATCATGTTAATTCTGATCTCGAATCTTAGTTTTCCTCTCGGAAACTATTCTTTTGTGCTCCCGAGGTGCTCCCAAATGGAATTTTTCTGCTCCCAAATAGAATTTTTCTGCTCCCAAATGGAATTTTTCTGCTCCCGAGGTGCTCCCAAATGAAATTTTTTCTGCTCCGGGGGTGCTCCCAAATCGAGTGTTGGAGTTAACATCCCTGTTTTTGGCTGGGGGGGTCCAACTTTTACGGTGGGAGGGGGTCCAACTTTTAGGGATGTTCCAGATCGTCAAAAATCAGTGATGAAAGAGCTCGTTTTCATTAGATGGAATTCATCCAAACTCGTCCCATCCAGTTCCCTAATAATACACTACACAGTACAATGGGAAGGAAAGTAATAGTTGTTCAGTTTTGAAAAAAAGATGGTGTTTTATGTTCGCTTTCAGTTCGTTTTTGTAAGTTGAGGAAAACGAGAAAAAAAAATTCTTTTTTCATTTATTAGAACTGAAACTATTGCTACCTTTTTTTGGAATTGTTTTATTTACTATTAATATAGGATAATAATCAATCGAAAAAAAAATCAAAGCCGATGGGGGGGGGGGTCCGGACCCGCTGGACCCCCCCTTGTGTGCGCCACTGAGGAAGAGGAAAAAAAATTGCATTTAAATATTAATTACATATTAAATTTGCCAAATAGAGTTAAAAATATTAGAAAAATAAAGACTTAATTGTAAATAGAAATAACTGTCAAAATACTAGAGATATATGACACAAAATACTTAATAAGAAAAAGTTAGGAAGGAGTTTTACCAAAAAAAATTTAATTAATTATTTTTTAATTCAAAGTCTTAACTATTTTTAATTAGTATAGCAAAATAAATTACAGAAAAAAGTAAAGTATATAATAATTTGTTAATAATTTTTTAAAATGAAATTAAACAAAAACGACAGTAACACAAAGCGCATTTCACAAAAGAGCGACGGCGAGGATAGAACTGAAAGCAGATGCGGAATGTACTAGCTATCTAGGAACAAACTGGTTTACGTTATAAGTTAAGTTGTACAAATCTTGTCACAGATCTACGCGACATCTCGGATAGTTGAGAGCCAAAAGCGAAAGGAAACAGAAGTATTATTAAAAGAGTGACTATTTAAAAAATAAGGGATAACATATTCAAAAGGAAATATGACGGAATTATTATGTATGTATGAAACATAAGTATGAAATCATTGATTGAGATTGAGTGCCGAGTCATTTCCCTTTAGATGTTTTAGGGGAATTCTTTGCATCAATTTTGTCCAGGGCATATTTATAAGAATTTGGAATACTGTGATAAAAATTGATGATAATTGACCCCCCTCCCCCCCAAAAAAATTAAGAGGCTACTTATCCTTAAAAAATATTTTCTTAGGCTCTCTCATTTTTGCGTTCGCAATAGCACTGTATTCATACTCCCTGCCTTATTTACTGCCTCTCAAAGAAAATCATTTTTTGTATTTCATTGTGCGAGTTAAATAGTCCCCTCTTAGAACTGGATTAAATTTTAAAAAATGAGTTTTCCTAGCTTAACCGGTGACGTGACTCATCGAATTTGGCACCGATTAAAATCATATATTAATTGTAAAAAATTCGTTAGAGCAGATTCCGAGATCCAGAAGATACAAAATCAAAATAGGGAAAATTAGCTGTAAATATAGTGCTGCGATGTTTTTCGGTTGGTTGGTTGGGGCTGGCTGTGTCACTCGTAGAACTGTCGTTCTCCAATTACTAGGAAACTAGGAGTCTGCGGTTGCCATATTAGATTCTTCTCTCGGCAAATGTGTATTTTAGCAGTAGCTCGGCTTGCATTACATGGTGTGGTAAGATGCGACTTGGCATTAGCTGACACAGAGCATTCGATGACATTAGTGTACTTGATATTGAAGAACGTGGAAGATCCTTTTGATTGAAGCAGTGTAAATAATTGGATTATTTAGTATTCATTAATTGAATGTAATTATACTGTGAGCAAGGTAGGATTAAAGCGGCGGGCGATC
This sequence comes from Cheiracanthium punctorium, assembly GCA_038373885.1. Classification (NCBI taxonomy): domain Eukaryota; kingdom Metazoa; phylum Arthropoda; class Arachnida; order Araneae; family Cheiracanthiidae; genus Cheiracanthium; species Cheiracanthium punctorium. Next base: position 335,784 of record JAWZYV010007565.1, on the reverse strand, counting down.
ACCCCCATTCAGAGAAAAGAATTCGAAATTAAAAAATGGAAGATTTTATTTTACTTCCATAAAATTCTCACAATATAAAACTAGCTGCCCTTCCCATCCACAAAATTGCTCTAATCTGTCGCTGACCATGGGAGAGTAAGGTTTACGAGCCCGGAAGCCATCTTTGATCCTTTTGTTGCAAGCAATAACGTGTGCAGCCAACTGGAGCGATTTATCATTGAAAACAATGCATGGACTGATGCAACTGCAATTAATTACTGTAATTTTGGGAAGAAACGAAAGAAGATTTGTAATATTAGGGGTCAAAACTGATTAGCAAAACGTCTGAATTTTGGAAAATTATGAATTTTAGACTTCCAGGCCAAATAAAAATAAAAATGTGATTGTTAAAAGTTAAATTTATCTTTTTATATATGATATTGTTATGGGATAATCTAAATAAGAAACTTAAATTTGAATTAGTTATTTGAAAATATAAATTTAAAACTTTTATTTAAATAAAAAATTTTAATAATTAAGGTAAAAATTCTGTTTGTGTACAAGTAATTTTAGTAATTTAAATTAAAATAAATTTAAATAAAACAGAATAGTTATTTCAAAATGAGCTTAGTTTTTAAAAGTTTTAATATTTATGTAAAATAATAAATAATCTTTATTGATGACATTGAAATATTTCATAGACCCTCACAACTTCTGCCCTCTTAGCATACATATAGTTCCAAAGTTTTAACACGTACTGCCTGTTTATTTACAGTGGTGGTTGATCAAGGTAGATTTCTGGCACATTTATAGTATACTGTGTCAGTAATATCTACCATAGCCCTATGGAATGCATATTAGTTAAAATTTAGATAAAGTAGTTGGTGTTGTGTGTGACATCAAAAACATGATTTTGTAGATTATTCAGGGTGTCTACCGCTCCGGAAAGTCTGGAAAAAGCCGGGAAATTGGAAAATGGGTCCGGAAAGTCTGGAAAAAAACGGGAAATTGGATAATGGGTCCGGAAAATTCACCAAAATAATCAATTTTTTTTTTTTTTTTTTTTTTTTTTTCCCGTGAGCACGCATTTTTCGGATAGAGAAAGCATCAAGCGATGTGTTTGTATAAGGAGGGAAAAATGGGGGCTCATCAATCGTAACGGGAGGGTAAAAGACAAATTAGCTTACTTGGTAACTTATGGCTTAGGACCGTATTTCCTAGAACAGTTACTTAATTATATCAGAAAGTGCGACTACTTCTGTTTCTCAATTGATGAAATCTTAATCCTGTATACTTCAGTTAAAATTGATTTCAAGAAGTTGTACAAAATATGCAAATATAAAGGCAAGGGTGGGGGCATTGTGCAATTTCCTAAAGTAAAAAAAATTCGTCAGGAATTTTTTTCTCGGGACCTCCCAAAAGTCAGGAAATTGACTTTTAGAAATTTGGTAGACACCCTGTTATTGGTTACTTGAAAACTAATAAAAGGGGAAGAGGGGGGGGGGAGTTCTCATTCCTTGCATACCCTAAGGTCTCTAAAGCCTGACATGTAAGTGCACCCACATCTTCATGTGTACATGCATGCATAAAGATATATTGTGTTGCAGAAAGTTTTTTGTATTTCTGCAGCTTGTCACAGAAAGCATGACACAAAAATCTACCACTGGATTCCCATCTTGAATCTTAAGGCTGTAGTTCGAAGGGGGGGGGGACTGTTTTTGGTCGTAGTATACAAATTGAAATAAACTAATAGCACCAGGGTCTCAAAAAAATTCAAGATGGTTCTTCATAAGCTGCATTACACTCTGTAATAAATGAAAAAACTGTGCCTTTTATAAAACTTTCAGAAAAAATTCTTAAACAGGGAACTGCAAGGCAAAATTTTTCTTAAGAGTGACACGTTTTGCAAAATTCATGATTTTAAAGAATTTTTTCTAAGAGTTTTGCATGTGATAAAGGTTTATCGTTTATATACCGAAGAGCCATTACATTATGACCATCTACTCAATAATGCTTTGTGCCCCCTTTGGCCTTCAAAACAGCTGCAACTCGCCTGGGCATGGATGCCACAGATTCTTGGTAGATTCTGGAGACAGGGTGTATCAAATATTTAAGCAGCAGCCATACAATGTCGAGGTATTGGAACATGGTGTGCTGTTTGAGCTCTGAGCTGCCGGGGAGAGTGGATAAACTGTCCTCCCATTAGATGGCATACCCTGACATGACCATCGACGTGATGAAGGAGAAACCGGAATTCATCCTATCAGACAACTCTCTTCTACATATTCGTAGTCCAGTCTCGATGTTTCTGTGCCCACTGTGGGTGTAATTGACTTAGACTACAAATGACTAGTTGTGCAGTTTCAGAAATATTCTTTCTGAATCTTCTTACCATTACAATCTGCCCTCCGTCTAATTCGCTTAGATCAACACCCTTTCCCATCACTCACAAACGTAAGACTGATTCCTTACATTCTCCAGCAAGAGTTAAATGTCATTCCCATTTAATTGCATGCTCTCCATCTCATCCATTGAAAAATGTGTGAGTGGTCATCAGTGGCGTAGCGTGATCTCAGGAATAGGGCTCACACAAATTTTGGATTTTACACTACTTTCATACCTTTCTCTCCACGTCTCTACCCACTTATACACATGTATTACAGAGCTGCAAACCTAGGAGGAGCATTTGTAGTAATTTAGAGGAGCACATTAATTATTCTTAGTAGAAATCTTTAAAGATTATGATTTTTTCCAAACTAAAGTTTATTGCAGATATTTAATAGAATAGCCAATAAAGCACAAAAGAAACAATACATCTAATAAGCACAAAACCCTCTCCCTGCTTTGAAATGACTCAAGGAGCATTAGCAGCAGGAGCTAGCTTCCGAAGCCATTGGTGAGAAGAATCGAACAAAGTGGTCGTTATAAAAGTGTATTTTGCTGATACATAATCTGAGTGATAAAAAGGTTTGAGAAGTAATTAACACATTTTATAGTAACATAGTATAGTTACATAATATAGATTCTATAGTTTATTTATAGTAAATAAAGTTTCCGGAACTGTTTAAAATGATTTTTAAAGAAGTTGGTCCGTCTCCGATTACCTAGATCCCCTTTAGAATGTACTACTGGTGGTCATAATGTAATGGCTCTTCTATGTATGTCAGTGTGTAGTATAGCTTTTGTAAAGAGACAATCTCAAAATTTTGAAGTGCCTACCATAGTTAGTGTATTTGTACACCATTAAACAAGTTTGCCTTAATGAGGTTTGACTGTAAAAGTAGTAAAGGACATTTCTTGTAAAAATCAACTGATCTCTGTGCTTGTAATTGAACATTATGTAATGATTTAACCTAATATATTATTGTCTTTGTGCATTCTTTATTTATTTATTTATATTTAGACACAAAGATTTGAAGAATTCATGTTGAGCAGCATGATAGATGAGGGGGAAAAGTAAAACAGTATGTATTTTTCTTTCTGTATTCTCATTGAATAATTTATATTAGTTGAATAAATATTTTGAATTTATCCCTTAGTTAAAAACGGACCACTGGTTGCCTAGTTTAGATAGCTGTACAACTAGGTTGCTGAATCCACTGAGGTTTTTTTAGTTAAAAACAGTCCACTGGTTGCTCATTTTTAGTGGAATATATGTGCAATTTTAATGTGCTGATCGTGGAAAATGGTTGGCGACAGTCGCTGGAGCTTGGCGGCCGCCAAGCTCCAGCGACTGTCGCCATGTTTACATGGGGTGCGCACCGGCTTGTATGATTTTACCCTAACATTTTCTATCCTTCTTCTGAATTAGAATTTTTTCTTGAGCACATTCATGTTTTAAAATCTTCAGTACTGTCATATTAAAAATAGAGATGTAACGAATATTCATCTGTTTGGCCGAATATTGCTTCATATTCAGCTGAATAATTTCAAAACAAAGAGAGGAAAAGATATTTTTAATGCATTTACAAATAATATTGCTTAGTAACTTCAATGTGTTAATCTTGTATAATAAAATATCCTAAGACATTGAATTTTAAGCTAAATGTAACATAATCTAATGTATTTAATAATACTACAGGCCTCACCATAGCACAGTGGTTATGTCACTGAAAATGGTAGATGGCCAAAGTGTGAATGTCCCGGGTTCGGGTACCATTGCGTGGCTGTCAATCTAACAGTCTGGAGTTTTGGTAGGTTTTCTCCAGATGTAACATCTATACGCATAAGAACCCCTAAGAAAGTCCTTCTACCAAGGCACCCCCCATCCTAGACAGATTTCAGTAACATTGCCATAATCACACAAACTAACTGATAATATTCCCAAAATACAGACTTTTCTACTTGATGACACTACTTAACTTTATTTTCTAATTTCTTTATTGGGTGGTGGTATAAGTAATTTTTTTAGATCCTCAATTACAAACATAATTTTAAAAAGCTGTTAAATATGTTTTGCTCAGAGTGTAAAGCCCAAAACAGGATGTGATTATGTATAGTTAACAGATTAATCACATTTACCATAGCATATTGATTAAATCATGAATATCTCAAAATATAATTATGCTGTTATTAGGTTTAATTTTGTAAAAGATATTTTTTCATTCACAGAGATTTTTTAGTTTTACAGATAATATGCTGTTGTTTGTTTTTAAGTACCTACAAATAATATAAAATGAATTTTAACTAGTTTTTATTTAGTATTTAATTACAAAATTTAAAAGTGATATTTTATTTACAATTAAAATGAAATTTTAAACATTTTAATATTTAGCCGTCAAATATTCGTTATTCGGTCTTTGTCAGTCAAAGCTCTTCGTCTCGCAAAACAGTGGGATCTGAGTTGAACAATATTTATAATATCAAAAATGGCAAAGAACATGTGAAATGGCATCAATGAGACAGAAATTTAAAAATATTAGTAATTTTGGCAAAAGAATTAAACAAACAAATACTGAGAGACGGCATTAAAGAACTTACCGTACTATACTTAATGTTTTTTGGGGGATATCCTGAAAGTAAATTAAAAATTCATAGTGCTACCCATCAAGCTTGGTGGCAAAAAGTAGGGATGTAACAGATATCCGGCAAGTATCCGGTTGATTTTCCAATATCCGAAATACCATCGGATATCCGAATCATAACTACCGGATATCTGGCTTCTCTGCTGGTTATCCAGCTATATACTACTAAAGTTCTATCTATAATATGCATGGGACATTATGAAAAATTATGCTTGAACATTCTTGATAAAGTGATACATAAGCATAGCTGCCATACCTCCCGATTTTTCCGGGAGACTCCCGAATTTCAGAACGATCTCCCGAACAGTTTATAAATCTCCCGAATTTTTCCAAATTATTCCCAAGTTTTATGTACTTACCAATTTTTGAAACATTTTTACAGAACTTGTTAAATGTTTACGACAGAAACTGAAGAAACTTCGCTAAGACTACTCCAGAAAGGCAAAATTACTTAAAAGTATGGTTACCATAAAAGAACAAAAAAGCAACGGAAAGCACTGAAATCCAGGGGGGGGAAGTGCCCCCCCCCTTTGCCCTAGTCTGCCGGTGCCCATGAATGCAAATAGTTCAAAAGTATTTACTGTTTAAAAAATTGTTTATTTCTTTAAAAAAGTATCGCATTTTACAGGGTGCGTAGCGCCTTGAAAAGTGCTTAAAAGGTGCTTGATTTTAAAAATTGTTTTCAAGCACTCTTAAAAGTAATTTTTTTTTTAATAAATTCCCTTAAGGTGCTTGAATTTGCAAAGAAGTGCTTATTTTTTTCTGAGCTTCCGGCAGAAACCTTTATAAACACTACGCTGATAACGAAAACAACTTTTTTCCTCCCATCCCATCGCTTATTCATCTTGAAACCGGAAGAGCGTGCCTAAAAGCAGGTGCAGGTGGTTCCCTGTTGACCATGTGACCATGACAATAGTAATGCTGACTTACTTGCAGCAGCCATAAGAGCCAGTCCGGGCCTAATTGTTCTTAAAATACTGAATATCAACCAAAACTAGTCTGTTGCGCTTGATGCGAGTTTAATCATTTTACACCCCCCCCCCCCCTCCAAAAAAAAAAAAAAAAAAGTTCATCTATAAGTTATTTATGTTTTTTCGCCGTGTGCGGTTTTGCGCCTTGTGAAGGAGCACCGTACCGAATAAACACTTAAGCCCTATGCTATTATTATGGTAGAAAGTCAACTACGAGTAACTGGCAAGCTCGGGAAACGCTTAGTACTTTTAAAATAAATCCCTATGTTATAAATATGAAAAGTAAATGAATAGAAACATAGAGTTGTCCCGCAACATTCAAAGCTTAAAACAAACAATTTGCTGAAGCACGCTCACTACGTGATCAACAGCTGGCCCTCCACGGGAAAAAAAAATGTTTACTTTTGACTGGAGCCTTCTCATCGGCTCGCTTCCGAACTTTTAGGGAATGCAAGAAGTTTTTTACAAGTTATTTATTTATTTCTAGAAATTCGCCTTTGTGAATATAAAAATTGATATGTTTTATATGAAATCGGACACTGATTAATTCGAAAATGGAAATCGTAAGCTTCGTAAAATAGCGGTAAATACTTTAAAACATTATATGGGGAGGGGGATAAAAGGAGATATTTTTACCATTTATCCAACCCCCCCCCCCTCCCGAAATATATCCCAGTGCGATGCTTTTTTTTTTTTTTTTTCCTTTTCCCGGAGGTAGGGAGAGGGAGGGGAGAGATCGTGGATTCGGCGTTTCTTCCATAAATTACGGTAGTAATTTTGAAATTTACCTATTCATACTAGTCAATTTATGTGCTTTCAGTTTGAAGGTTGCACTTTTTCACCGATTTTTACGATTTTACGCAAAACTGCCGTTTTTTTACGCTTTTCCCACGTACTTTTACGATTTTACGTGAAACTCCCATTTTTTTACATTTTTCCTACGATTTTACGTAAGACTTTTTAAATTTGGCATCTTAATAATATTTTCATAGAAACCAAACATGTGTAAAATGCAGTTGCAATTGTTATGATTTTAGGCTTGTTCTACTAAAAAATGAGGCGGCCACCCAAAAAATTCAGGCCATTGCTAAAGAGCTTGGAGAAGCTGCAGGGGGAAACATATTTTAAAATTTTCTTCTAGAGATAAACTGAGATAAATAAATAAAATTAGTTGAGAGAGACAAACTTGAAAGAAAAAAAACAAATTTTAGTTAACATACCAAGACAAAAAGGAATCTTAATTGAGACAAACTGAGACAAGGGATTTTGATTGAGACGATGCTGAGACAAACTGGGTTTCAGCTGTAGCATCCCCGAAGTAAGCTTAAATTGTTTTCATCTGTTGCAGGGGTGTAGCGAGACTGTTGCCGATGAGGCTGCAGCCATCCCCGAAATGAGTGAACATAGGATTTGGAGAAAATTACATATTCGTGAATAATTTCAAAAGCTTTTTGAAATTCCTATGATAGTGTATTTGAAAGTTCCCCTTGATTTCAGAAATTTGAGGTTCAATTGAAGGCCCAAGCCAATTTTTTTTTTTTTTTTTTTTTTTTTTCCTATAGTGTGTTTTTCCAACTTTAAAGATTTTAAAATCAGTTTATGATTTTTAAAATTTTTCTTCCTTTCCTTACTCATTTTTATATGCAAACTTTTTTAGGCTGAAATTGGGGGGGTGGGGGTGCAACCCACCCCTCTCAAAAAAAAGAAATATATATATATGTTATTGATTTTTATAAGCTATACTGCATTCTAATTTTTGAGTTCTCAGCCAGCCCCTGCAAAATATTCCTGGCTACGCTACTGATCTGTTGCTTAAAATACTTAAAAAAATTGATGATGACGTGCTTGATTTTTAGAATGAAATTTGACTACTCACCCTGTTTTAAAATAGGCTGTTTTAATAAATGTTTTAAACTATACATTTTTCTTGTATATGTAATTTTCTTGATTACTGATATATTACGCATGTGTACATGGAGTTTTTTCATCGATAACAAGGGTTTTTTAAAGTCTCCCTAATTTTTTCAAAAATCTCCCTAATTTTCATTCTCCAAGGTTGGCAGCTATGCATAAGACAGATGGATATATTTTTTAATTGATGTCTTATCTTGCAATCAAAGGGATTTGCAATATCAGGTCTCTATCCAAGATTGAATTAGTGGGTGGGGCTGAAAATAACCTGTGTAGACACTATTTTTGAATAAAACCTATGGCTTTCGGAGAGCTTTAGACTATAAGTAACTATAAGTAAAGGAAAACTATTGTTTAACTCATCAACTATAACAATAATTCATTGACAAAAAATGTAACCCATTAATTGTAGTTTCAAGGCAACCAAAGGAAAGTAAACTGTAAAGTTTTTAAAAAGTATATTCCATTGTGATTTTCTTTGGAGCTATACATCACAACCAATGAGAACAGCAGTTTTGGTTTGAATTTAATGAGGGGAATCAGAACTAAAACCATTGCTCCAGTTTCAACCAATCAAAACAGTAGTTTTGGTTCCAAATCATAAGTAAAACCTTTATTTAGTTTCACTAGGAGTTTCAAATGCCATGCTTTTATTGTTCATGATCAGTTCTAAGATGTGCATAGCCTGATTCATGATGCTTTATATTTAAAAAAAAAAAAAAAAAAAACGTTTGCTAATACTAGTGTGAGTTACTACAATATGGCTAATCTTAAATCACCAATTTGGGATTATTTTAGAGTTAGTGAAACAGACATAAATAAAGCAACATGTCTACTGTTTCAACATTTGTTCAGTGGTTTTTGAGCACATTTATAACTAGTTAGGCTCATATTTAGAGCTGATTTCATGCTGCAAAGTGCTGCTTAGCGGACAATTAAACACGTCTCATGTAGTGTCCATGTGCAAATTTGGAGGTGATCTTATAATCCTTTTCAGCTGTAGAGTGCTGTTTATAGCAGAAGTTTAATGACAAGAACTGTGTAGTATCATTTGAAAAATATGTGCATTCATTATATGCAGTTTCTCCCATTTTAATACCAAAAATGAAGTGAGAATGTAATTTTACACTCTCTCCCCATCGAGTTTCTCCAATATTTTTTATTTTCTCCAGAAATCAGATAATGAACAAAAAACTCAGATTATTCTGTCTTCAAAATTTATTTATAGATGCAGGGAGAAATTTATTTATTTATTTATTTATTTTTTTTATGAATTCGCCCCCCCCCTTTTTTTGTGCCATATAAGTTTTAGTACTGTGAAAGAGTGCTCATATATTTTAGAAGCTAAACAATTAAACAGATCTATTTTTGTTTTTTAATTTGTAGTTTTTTTTTATTTTTTATTAAAGAAATTTAATGCATAACCTGAAAAATCCTGTTTTATAAATATTTAAAAGGGGTTTACTTTTTATTTATCAATCTCTAAAAGTAATTTAACTTAAAATAAAACTAAAAATCATTTAATGTAAATTCATGTTAAATGAATAAAGCAGAAAAAAAAGCATTAAACCCATGTTTGGGGGGAAAAAAAAAAAAACTCATCTATCCAAGGTATCTTATCAAAATATATATCTTATTCTTGCCTAGGTGCTAGGTGCAAAACAGATATCTTAAAAAAAGTAATAGGTATCTTATTCTTAAATAAATAAAAAAAGTATGCATTTCTTTGTGAAAGTAATCTACAATTACAGGTATTTTAATAAAGGTGTCATGTTTAAATTTATTTCCTTCTGCCAGCTCTGTATACATAAAAAGAATATTTTAATTGTTTACATTTTAAGTAACATTTTTTATGCACATATATGTAAAGATATTAGTTTTTGTAAATTATAAGTCAATTGTTAAAAAATACTTAAATGATGTGTTAAACATATTTACAATTTATTCTTTTGATGTCATTATATATATATAAAAAAAAAAAAAAAGAAAAAGAAAAACACACTGAATAACTGAATACACATCTAGTGCCAGATATCTGTATCCGGCAACCAAAGGAGCTTCAGATATCTGGTATCCGGCAAAATCAATATCCGTTACATCCCTAGCAAAAAGACTTTATTCTTTACAAAAAATGGTTCTGTTCGTATTGCAGCTTACTTTATCTGTTGAACATGAGAAGGCTTTTAAAAACATTTCATTATTCATTGGAACAGTATATGTGAAACCATGGATTAAGTGCACGGCAGTCACACTTAATCACCTAGAACCTAGGCAAGACCTCTGCTTCTTAAAAATCTTAAAAATTGTATGAAAGGCTTGACGAAACACTTTCATGAGCAGTTTAAAAGAAATTTATGCAGTACTTCTGGTATTTATCAGAAGAATTGTCAATTTTATCCTATTTTCAAAGAGAATGTTAAAAGAGAAAATTAAAATTCGTTGCAAATCTAGCTCGCTGTCTTACACAAGAAATGGACATATTCCTTCTGTTTGCCAGGGTAAGTGGTGTCCCATACAAATATAAAAAAGGCACATGCTCAAGTTTTTCTCAGATTTTGAGTTCAAAATGGCTCCCCTTTGAAGATGGGCATCCTGATGCAGTGCTTACCTTCAGTGATCAATCTAGGATATTTTCAGAAGAGTAAAAATACTTCTTGACCTTTTTAGAAAGAGTATTTTCTTTCAAAAGAGGTAATTAAAACAACGTACAATTATGCTACATCTTTAAATACATAATTAAATTGCATTTAACACAAATCATAAATAATAACTGATTATACAATCTTGGTACACCGTGTACACTACACTACACTGTTACACTGTATAGAGTGTTAACTGTAAATTTCACTGTTTACGTTAAAAGTTATCGCAGATTTCATAGTGGACTGTAAATAAAAATCGTTTTCAAGAGAAAAGCTCGCCATAAACACAGATCATAAAACGGAATTTTATATGGAAAAGCAATGCGTAAAAACACACATTCCGAAATTCTTAAGGCTTATTCTGAATTTCTAAAGTGGGAAATACACATTTAGAAGCAATATTGCCATCGCTTCTTACCTTGCTTATCGTGTCAGGTCGCCCCTGCTATTTATAAAGTAACTGTATTATTATTATTATTATTATTTAGGATTGCTGTATTTGCATTTACACTTTGTAGTTTTGTCACTACTAGATTTTTCAGTAAACATAGATGATTTTGTGTCTACTAAAACCAAAGCCTTTTTAAATCGCCTTCATTTGGGCACATCTTTGTACAAGATTGCCCATCAGCCTGGGAAAAACTGTCATATTTAGAAGTCAAATGGAGAATTATTGTGTTAAAAGTAGTTAATGACAGTATTGAAAAATTAAAATACTGCAAAATTTAATATCCAAGTGTTACCTTTATATATTATTAATCACCTTTTTAAATATTTGTGAAATGATATTTTTTTTACCTGCATATTTCATTAAAAAAATAGCAATTAATTGATTTTACATATTTATGAACACTTATTATTATAAGTTTTTTTTTTTTTTTTTTTTTTTTTACTATTTCATACTTAAATGAGTTAGTAATATTTAGGTTAATGTAATGTGTCATAAGATTTAAGAAAATCTGAAAAGCAACAAAATTTAAATTTAACATCTGAGTATTTCCTCTTTTATTAAAATCACCTTGAATGTGATATTAGTAAGTAACAATTTGAATTAATTTTGTACAATGTTACTATACTCAGGGTGGGAATAGAACATTTTCTCCAGAGGGGGACATTTGAACAAAAAACATTCTCCAGGAGGGGACATTTGAAAATAATAAAAAAAAAAAAAAAAAAGGCAAAGGTGCTCCACTCACATTATATATGAGGTATTACATGACAAATGCTGTCACCAACATGTCTGGGAAGTGACTTAAATTCAAACGAAAGTCGACCGCCATTTTCCTACACACATATATTCCTGCCTATGTCGTCGATTCTATGTCTACCCTCAAACTCGGCTCACAGCAGAGCAGTGCTTGTTCGTTCATTTTGGTCTTCCTTTAAAACCTGACCCCAGTTCCAGAATAAGAAGTGGCATCAGGCATGTGTATGTACTTATTTCAAAGAGATGTTTGTAACTTGCTCCTTTGTCTTGTAAACAAAAGAAGAATTTCTATTCTCAGTACTTAAAATTGTTAGGTACTGTTGAACTTGTAGTGACATAGATTAATTTAGCTTCTCCAGCAAAGGGATAAATATTATCCCTGGCAGGGATCCATTAATATTTCTCTAGCCAGGGATATTACATTCTTTGGACGGGGACGATTCCCATCTTCCCCCCCCCCCCCCCTTAATCATGGTATAAAACAGATATGGGCAACCTTTGAAAAGTTTCAAGTTTCGGGCCAAACTATAGGATGTTAGCAAAGTTGCGGGCCATGTAATTGGGATTTATATGGGATTTTGGATTTTTTTTATGGGTTTTTATACAGGATTTGATATGTTCCTCTGGCCGGATCAAAAGCGTGGCGGGCCATATGTGATATAAAAAATATGTTTTTGTTTATCAATTGTCGAATATTTAAATTTGTTTACTATTCGGTTACCGAATATTAAAGTATTCGGCTGAACTGAATATTCGTTTGTCTGCCGAATAGGCAGTATACCGAATACTAACCGAATATTCTGGTGCATCCATGTACTCTACCAACAATGATAAAATCATGCTCAATACTTACATTTACATACATATCCTTACTTTCAGCAAACCAAAATGTATGAATTGAAAAACTTAAGAGAGAAGAGTCAGCATTTAGAAACACTGAAAAAAAAATGAAAACATTACAGTCAAAAATCTTGCTGCCTGGAACGTCCAGAATCTGTTGAGTTCTTCACCACAAATTAATTTCATCGTTAAAATGTTGATGACAAATATCATCTCCATTAGAGAAAATCGATCTGAAAGTTGCTCGGATTTTAAGCTAGCTTGATAACCCTATAAAACTCCAAATAGCCGAAGCGAGTTGAGTCAAGGATGCTTTGGGCGACACTTACCAGCAAAATGTCCCTACTCCCATTGTTCTCTAAGACCACAGAGTCCTAGATCAAACCCACAGCCGAGCTGTGTCCAGCTTCGAAATTCCTGGCCATTTCACACAAAAAACGGTTTGACCAATCAAAACTCGATTCATCCAGACAGATTGAGACCACTTACCACTTTGGTTGGATTAGAATGTTTCGGCCCAAACCGGTCTCTGTCTGCTTGAAACAGGCCACCTGTGATGGTGCCCCCATACATATGGTAAACGGTAGTACATTCACGAAGTTAGAAGATTTATTGTGCAATTTATTGGGATTATGAGAAAATATCCCCACAATATTTTTTTTTGGAAATACATTGAAAATTTTTGGTAGCCACAATGGCGATTGCCACAAAAACTAATGGTCACCATAAAGTTTTAAATGGTTACACTTGGCAAATGCTAAATTTCAGGTATAGTCTGATCAAAAGGAACAATTTTGGGGGTGGGCAAAAAAATTTCAGCATAAAAAAATTTTGCCTCAAAATTAGGGACATCCTAATAACTATATATTATGCTGCAGGAAGGTTTTTAGCATTTTTGCAGCTTGCTGCAGAAAGCATGATAAATTCTGCCACTGGGTTCGTCAAATGTACTGGCAAACTGTTGCCAATCGTATTCCGAACCATCAACAATTTTGTGTCCAACATCTTGGCAAAAAATCGCCCATCTTGGCAGACTGCCGAGATAATATGTAAGTACCGATTTTAATATAGATTACAAGTCCAAAAAATTGTTTTATGGAACAAGGAAGGCAAAGACAGTATACTCATAGATTATGGTACACTCTCTAAACAGTATTTAAATTATGAAGGTGAAGTATAGTTAGAATACAGTCCCAGTGGTTTAAAGGTTAGCTCATTGTGCTGCCATGCCACAGATTCAGGGTTTTATTCCCTGGGAGTATATTAACATTCTGCCATTAATTTCGAGGCACAGAGCACATATCTTGCTTTTTGAATCTCGCAGCCCACTTTGCATTAATTTCAAGTCAGTTTTTACTTTTATTTGGAGTGCTTAAAAAGTTATTTAAATTGCATTTTGAAGCACTCCAGTTTAAATAACTTTTGCAGATGCAGTTTAAATAACTTTTTAAGCTCTCAAAATAAAAGAAAACAACTGTGACACCCTCAATTGTCCTGAAATTAACACGAAATACGTGCTATATGGTTCAAAATCAATGGCAGAATATTAATATGCTTCCCGGGCTGGGCCAGATTGACTCAGCCTTCGTCCCTTGAGTGGGTCGATAAAATGAGTACAAAGCTTGTTTGGGAGTTTAACACTGGGGGCTTTGCTTCAGGCTGACCACCTGGCTGAGGCACATGCTTCCGCACCCCAGAACCTGTGGTCACAAATGCGTGGTCTGGCAGCAAAGCCCTTAGCCCCACAAGTGGACTGTTGTGCCAATGTTTAACTTTTTATTGTTAGAATATGCCTGGCGAAGATTTTTAAATTGTTTTAGCAGGCAGTTTTAATATACATTTCAATTCTGAAAAGTGCTTTATAAAGACAAGCACGGAACACTCATGGATTATAATCAGGGTTCGTTGATATATATAAGTGGATATATATCACTATATATATCATATATTTATTTTAAAATAAGTATCACGATGTTTTTGATATATTCAGACAAAGTTCGTAAAATTAATAATGGCATTTCCAACTTAGTAAAGGACATAAATCTAAGGTTAACTGTTCAGATTGTAGATATTTTACTTTACATTCCAATTGCACTAGATCCAAAAGTCCAAAGTAATTGATGCACAACGACACAATATGTGGAAATTTGGTACAGATTAAAGCAAAAATTAGAAGTACTGTGTAACCTTTCAATAACGGTCACCCGTGGGACAGTCCTTAGGAGGCGGCTGTTGTTTAGAGGTTTAATATTAAGTAAGTTATAATGAGCAAAGTTAACAATAGTCTCTTTCTATATTACAACATAAAACTACAGTTAATACCTCTTTTTCATGCTTCCCCCTCTGCAAGCATCGGATTTCAAAAAGGTTTGTGAGGAATAGAACGAAAAAAAAGTCCCGTGTTTCATCACACTTCTTTAGAATCACAATCTGCAATTACAGAAGACGATGTTTTCCCAATCGCTAGCTTCATGCAGTGGGCAATCTGCAGTTTCTCCAGTCATCTTGAGATTGCGAAGTACGACATTGTGTGGGATCCTAAAACTCTGCAGCCATCCAATAGACTCTTTGAAATCTGAAATTCCCAGTTTTTCTGCAATGTTCAAACCACTCTTGGATATGGATCTAGAAATCGGAAGGTATTTCTGATCGACAGTTGGAAAGCCACTCCAACAAAACTTGAAAATTATTCATTCCCAGTCTTTCGAAGCTTTGTTTTGCTGTTTTTAAAATCGCAATTATCTCTGAGCTGCTACAACTTTAGAGTCACCAATTTTCTTGATCTTACATTTTTCTTACATCTTTGATTTTTTCCCTTTAAATTGAAGAAATTTTGTTTGGAATTCGTGATTTCACTGCACACTCGAGGCTTGGCACAAATGACACTGCTAGTTTGAAGACACGACCAACGCTGTCAACGCACAAAGGTTCATAACTGATAAGAACTAGTTTCTACGTAGTGGTCATTAGTCATAGGCAAGGCTAAATAGGGATTAAGTTTTGTCCTCCCCTCAAGAATTTTCTTTATCTCCGCCTAATTAGTTCTTATAAATGCCGTTCCTTTGTGCCTTGTTTCTAAGGTGGTTAGAATGATTTTTGCTATGTTTTCTTAGCCCACCCTACCTTATGGAGGGTGGGCTTTCTCCCTACTCCTATATTTGGAGGTAATCCCTCTATCTCTAAACCTCCCTATATTTGGAGGTTTTTTCTTGTTCGGAGGTGACCGTTAAAGGAGTTTCCACTGTATATGAAAAAAAAAAAAAAAAGGTGACATTTTATTTTTTCTCAAACAGAGAGGAAACAGCTTTATTACTATCACATTTAGCTGCACATTTGTTGGTTTGAAGTTTGAGGATGAATTCTTGAATGCTAAATTCATAGTTTCGTGGAATGCTAGAGGATTATAAAATATTTAGGCTATTAGTTACAGCTAGTCCTTTGGCAGCTGGGTTAGAAAGAATGTTTTTCTACCTTTAAATTAATCCAGTACAAACTGCAGAGTTGGTAAGACTGAAAATGCAAGAAAACACATTTTTTTGTTTATTTATTTATTTATTTTTAAATAAAGAAATGAGAATAGTGAATAATAAACAAACACATCAATCAGGGTTCACACTAAACCGCAGGATTGCGCGATTCCCGCAATGCCACATTAAATCCCACTCAAAAAATAAACTCTTGCGTGCTTTTCCCGCATATCAAATATCTCCTGGAAACGCCACGATCTCCCACCCCATTTTTGCTTTTAGGCGAAAGACTGAAGCGTGTGAAAACAAGAAGTGTTGTGGCTACCGAACCGAAGGTCACGACCCCATGTTCTCCCCCTTATACGCGCACCGTACGCACCTGCCAACCTCCTTTCCTGAAAATAAAAACTTATTGTTATTGGCTTATTGAGAGTGACGACTCGAATATTTAGGGATACAAAGCCACATTTTCGGCCAATGACCATTCTCAAATGAAGGCATGTTTGACCAAAAGAAGTTGGTTGCTAAGGTGTGAAGTAGTGATAATGACGTAGGTGAAACAGCTATATGTAGTTGGCTCAGTAAGAACTCTCCATGTTGAGTCATTCAAATACAAATTCCGGTTTTGTCTGCCGATTTTCTAACTTTATCCACGTGAATGATCTTTAGTCCCATGATGCAAAGCAACTGATGGTGGATAGTTTGTACCACGGAGGTACAATATACGTCCATGGTTTGTACGGACTTAGTCCGTGATAGTTTGATACATTCTTTAATGCCTGTGCTCCTGAACACATGAAATGGATAAGTTTTTAATAAGGAAAAGAAAAGTTGAAGAGGAGTCATAGGGTGAACAAGATATTCCCGATGCTGCCATCATTTCAGAAAATAAGAAGAAAAAAACTGATGAATATCAAGAAAAATGGCAGAAATTACATGACTGGTTAGAAATAGAAAACATGATAGCACATGTTCTGCAAATTTTGTAAAAAATGTAAGAAGAGAATCCTTTTGCAACAGGTAAGAATTAATATTAATATTATATATATATATATATAATAGTATATCCATAAATAATATAAACTCTTTTTGAAATTTTTACTTTGGCAGTTTGCTTTTACATTTAAGCTTTCCTCCAAAGGATGTTGTATAGTTATTTCTGGCCATGTTTTTAGTCAGTATATTTATAGTTTTTTCTATCCTAATGATTTTTTCTGAAAAAATTCCACGGATCATCATATTTTCAGAAATGCTAATTGCTATAGATTCTTCGTAGTTTCTATTAATTTTTTTAATTTAATTTACTACGGACTACAGTAAAAGCTTACACTTTTACGGAAATTTAAACATAGACTGATTCGCGTTATAGCATTTTTAAACTTCTTTTAATGGAACAGCTTTAGTATAGGTCCTTTTTGGCATTTTTTTCATTTGGCGACAAAATCTTGTAGCCAACCCAAGTTTGCCTTGTTGATGCCAATTGTAAACAATATGGCGCATCGGATGGATCTGGTTCCGAGATCGTCGCCGTTAATTTTGCTGATTTATTTTAATGGCTTTTAAATATTTTTATGAAAAAAAAATTAAATAGATAACAAGCTTACATGTACATATAGATTCGGTTTAATAAAATTTAATTACTTTCTTTTTATGTGAGGGAGGGCTGTGCCCTCCCTCAACCCCCCCCCCTTTCTCTTTTTAGTAGATTAAATTAAACAGTGCAAACAAATAATATTCTAAAGACAATACCTCATAAAATAACAAATAAAAAAGACAAAAAGTAAAATATATTTTAGCATTCTGACAAAAGATTACGTAAGCAAAAGTAAAGAACTAGTTTAAATCATAACAAACAATGCTTATCTCGTACCTTAATTAAAATCGCTAAATTGTTTCAATATTGAAATAATAAAATCAAAAATTATATTAATAACGAAATTATTTGTTACTCCTACCCTTAACAAATAAACAAAGGTAATCATAACAAATAAAAACAAACAATGCTTATCACATACCTTGATTGAAATCCCTAAATTATTGCAGTATGGAAATAATAAAATCAAAATATCTAAAATTATTTCACTGTATAAAATATTAATAACGTAACATTATTTGTTGCTTCTACCCTTAACAAATAAACAATCGAGAACGAAAATATTAACCTGAAACGTACTATCAAAAGAATGTTTATTCATACAAAACTGTATATAAACAGTCAGTATGAACCTGAACATCCATTTTAAATTTCAGTAATAATTAAATAATAAAATTTAATCTAAAATAAAGCCATTAAAATAAAACAATAAAGCGTAATGGCGGTTCAACCACTCAAAGCTCCTGCGCGAAATACTGGCAAAGGGGTCTCCAAAAGTTTAATAAAGGAACAAACGCTCCTGATTCGCTGGAGGAAAACGTTAG
Source organism: Cheiracanthium punctorium (assembly GCA_038373885.1). Taxonomy (NCBI): domain Eukaryota; kingdom Metazoa; phylum Arthropoda; class Arachnida; order Araneae; family Cheiracanthiidae; genus Cheiracanthium; species Cheiracanthium punctorium. The sequence goes on along the minus strand of JAWZYV010007565.1, from coordinate 317,325 downwards.
CGAAACCGTGACGTCACGGATGAATCTACTGCTCCGGATCATCAGACGGCGGGGTTACCATATTGGCATCCTTTATCGCGCCAAAAATAAAGCGTGCCAAAGGACCAATACTAAAGCTGTACCCTTTTAATGATCTCCAAAAAAAAAAAAAAAAAAAACCACTCAATGCATAAAACTAACAATTATCGTATGCGATCAGCGACGAATTTGTAATCCGGTCGCTGAAGAAAAAATATGTTGAGTCTGGACATGCATTTCTCTCTTCTGTTTTAGTTTCCAGGCCTTGTTAAGTGCGAGGTGGCAGATTCCATTCTAACTTAACAAATAAATGCTAAGTGTTTCGGTCGGAGTGCATTTTTTTTGTTCTCTATGTATTGTCATAGGTGTCAATTCTCCAGAGTTTTACGGGAGACTCCCGAAAAATTTATAAATCTCGAATTTTTCAAAAAATATTCCTTGATTTAACTAATAATCCGTTTTTTTTAATGAAATCTTACGATACTGAAATAGCAGTCAGCTGCGTCATACTTTGATATTTTACAGTATTTACATGTTTTTCCCTAATTTGCGTAATTTTTCAGGCAATTGCCGACAACAGTCATTGCGGCGTCAATTTGCCGGGCCGTTTAGGCATTCGCTGATAATATTTTTTTTTTCAATTCGCGAACACGTGTCATTTTGCTTATTTAGCAGTTCAGTAGATTTCTTATTTCTTTATATTTTGTAGAATGGCGAATTGCGCTATTTTTTTAATCCAACTTTTCCAGAAGCAAAAAATGTGAAAGTATTAAGCTGTGCCGTCGTCCTAGTTTCCATCTTTTTCCATCCACGTTGATGATACATCTTTTCCTTTAACATTCCTTTAGCCTAAGCTGTAATGCTGCAATATTAAAGAGTGACCTTCTATTTCCAATTTATTTATTTTTTAAAACTTAATAACATCTTTTAAAACATAACGTGACCAGGGCGGGGGATCCCCCTACACTTTTTTAGCACAAGAGCCCTGATTATAAAATAAAATGTAGATGTAATAAAACTATCTATAGAATACTATATTTTTCATAAATATATAAGAATTAATTTAAATCATTTCTTATTTTAGGGGGTTGCACATCTTATAAAACGTCATCATTGCAACGTCACAGTGCTTGCCGTGAGCATTTGCAGTCACTCGAAGCTGCAAGATGTGAAAAAATATGCAAGATGCAGTGTCAAAATTTAAAGATAAAAATAATGCTTTCTTAATTACATGCTTAAAATCAGCATTATTTATTGCTTCCAATGAACTTCCTACTTCTTTGTTTGGGAACTTACAGAAATTTATTAAAAGCCAAGGATGTGAGAGCACTACCTGCAGCAACAAAAATATCAGATATGAGCATAACACTTCTGTTACTGAGCTCCAAGCTTGTATCGCTCAGGTAATTGAAAATAAATTGTTATGCGATTTAGAACAGGCAAAGGTATGTGCTCTCATTTGTGATGAAACCTGTGACCAAAGCAATGAAAAACATCTTGGTGTCAATGTTAGATTTGTCAAGAATGGAACTGTCGTAACAAAGTTTTTAGAGAATATTGCAGTTGCAGATGGTACTGCAGAGACATTAACAAATTCAATCACAGAAATGTTAAAAGAAAAGCAGATTGATATTTCTAAGATAATTGGTTTAGGGTGTGATGGAGCCAATGTAATGTTGGGAAAACATTCTGGTGTGGCTGCACGGTTAAAAGTATTTAATCCTTCAATCATTTCTGTACACTGTGCTGCTCACAGACTAGCTTTGGTTTTACAGAGCCCAGCTAAAACTATCCAGAGTATTAAAACTTATAACGAAACGATAAAATCAGTTTTCTTTTTTTTTCCATGCTTCAGCTGTTCGATCGTCCAAATTAGAAGCAGTTCAAAAAATTGTTCAGGGGTACAGTTTAAAGTATATAGAATTGCATACGGTTAGGTGGTTATCTATGCATAAAGCTGTTCAAGTTCTGTATGCTACTTTGGATTCATTGATAATATTCTTAGAATCTCAAGTAGCACAGGGTAAAGATGCAACTGCATCGGGTTTACTTCGAGCAGTTAGGAATGCCAGATTCATTTACATCACGCACATATTAATTGACATATTACCAATATTAACAAAACTAAGCAAAGTCTTCCAGAGTGATACTGCTGATTTGTCAATCATGAAACCATGCATTGACACTGCCATCATACAGCTAGATGCTTTGAAGTGTAACATTGGGGAGGCAGAAAAATACTTCTTGGAAAATTTAATAAACTGCGACAAAATAAATGAAACGTCTTCAAACAGTAGTAGTGCATGTACCATTGAAGGCAATGATGATGAATTAATCGATATGACAATACGTAGACCTTTATCTTATTATTCTGTTCTGAAAGAAAGAATGATAGATATTGGGTCTAATGAAAATCTACCCAAAATTAAGCAATCATTAATTCAAGCTATAATAGATGGCTTAAACAGTAGATTTCCAGAAGATTTATTAAACATAATTAGCTGTTTTGAAGCATACAATCCTTTATGTTTAAGATCTTTAGATATTTCAGAATGTAAAAAACGTGTGCAAAATTTAGGAATGCATTTTAATACTTACTTAAAATCTGATGAATTATTAAAAGAGTATGATGATGTTTATGTTTTATTAACAAATAGCTATAAATCTCAAAAATTTAATAATGTTGCCAATGTGTTTCTAAATTCTTATTTAGAATTGTATCCCAATACTGTTACAATTTATGAGATCTATTTAGTTATTCCAGTAAGCTCTGCTTCTGTTGAGAGGTCGTTCAGCACTCAGAACAGGATAAAAAATAAGTTTCGTAATAGGTTGAATGCTAAAAATTTGAGTAATCTTATACGCATCTCTGATTAAAATATAGATGCTGAGCTGTTCGATTTTGATGAAGCAGCAAAAATATTCAATGGGGTGAAGAATCGCAGATATTAAATTGTATTGTTATCCAAAATCATTTGTATATTAAATTAGTAATTTTGATATGTATGATCTTAGTTGCATTGTATTTTTGTATGTTAATTTTGTTGATAAAATGTGAAAGAAAAAATAAACTTTGGTAAATAAACAAAATCCTCGAGTTCTCACTCAGATTTCTAAAATCCCACTTAGTTTTGAAGCTAGAGTGGGAGAATCTCACCCACTTTTTTTTCCCAGTGTGAACCCTATATAAAAATACTTTCCAACAGAAGTCTTTCTTGTGCCAAATTTGCTATGTTACCTCTAAAAAGCTATATATCAACATTAATGGAATTTTGCAAGACTGTGTAAAAGAACTTTAAATGTTATTTCCAATCTAAATGATAATTAAGCTAGTCTAACATTTATATAATTATTGTGCTACAAATGGACTAATTTCACTAAAATGACATAGTAATGTACTGAAATTCTTTTGAGTGCTCTTGTAGAAGAGCCAAAAAGGCTACATTCACTATTTTTAGTGGAAAGTATTATTTTGTAATCTTAAATGACATATATCAGTTTCATTTTCTTTGAAATAGATGAATATCTCTGAAATACACTTTAACTTTTTGATAGCTTTTAATAGCTTATATTTTTCATTTTTTTGAGTACATTGAATGTATTTAATTTTTGAGAAAGTTATTTTTGCTTGCTATTTTATTTGATAAAAATTTGCTGTTAAATGAAAAAAAAAAATTAACAAAAAAAAATTATTTTAATATCTTATGTTACAATGTTTAATTCATGCTCCAAAATATTTATCAGTAGTAAGATTAACCTTCTATATTGGAAATATCCGATATATATCAAAATATCGGATACTTTTGATATTTTCAAAAATATGATATTTAAGAACCCTGATTATGATGCACATTCAAAACAGTATTTATAAAGGTGATGTATAGTCGAATATACTTCGCAAAGACTGTAAAACAGTTTTAGTAGGTGATTTCATTTCAAAGACGTATTTTATGGACTAAGAAACACAAATACAGCATGCTCATGAATAATGATATGCTTTCCATCTTAATGAAATAAGCAAGAAAATAGGGACGGCACATGGATTATGATATGCTTTTAATATATAGCACTTTAGTGCGTATTAGTGTGTATGAAAGTGTTTCAAATTTTTTTTTTCCCCATAGAAATACATTGTGGTTTATTAACCTCGTTGATGGCAGTTATAAAATCCTTTATTTTAGTGCTTTATCTATTATTCCTTTAATTTTTCAGTCTTGTATCTGATATTGGATCTTCACCATTGAGGGTAGCGTGAGAAAGCGTGAATAAAGCAGGTGGCATGCGATCGCCATTTGGCAGATCAGATGATTTTGTCTCTCATAGAATTCCGACATTTTTTACTATTTTCACTTCATACTCTTTCCGTTTACCTTCCTGAACCCGTATTTTTCTCATAGAATGTTCTGTATCGCTCTTTCATGGGTTAGATTAAAAAATGCCGTGGCAGTCAAGATCACTCATGTGGCTTCACCTGGATGCGCCATGGTTGATGGCTGAACCCCAAATATCATCTTCAATGAAATACTCTATTAGAATTTGTAACTATTCGTGCTCATTGTCATTTATTAATATGTACTCTTTTTTTTTTTTTAACTCAATAAAGATAGTTAAAAAGAAATTTTAAAGATTTCAATAATTTCACAGCCATCCTACAGTTGCTAAAGTAAGAACTAGTGCAAAACTTTTTATTTTCTTTTTGTAACTCGTTATGTCACGTCCGCTTTGCACTTGGATTTTTTTCTGCCCATTTTGTCCTAGACCTTGGTGACATTTCTGATTGTTCCCGTTTATTTTTTAAACACTACGGTCAATAAAGTGACCGTCGAATTCGACAGAATCTAGCTACTTTTAAAATTAATTGGAAACGAGAGCTTAGTAATTTTATTTTCAGTTAGTGAAATAAGGTATTGAGTTGTTTATTAAAATATGAATATATTAATTATTTTTCTTCCTTTTAATTTAAACAATTAAACAGACCTGTTTTTATTTTTGATTTTTAACTTGTATGTTAAAACTTTATACTTCTTCAGGGTGGCAACCAAACTGTCTAAAACGTCCTAAAATTTTTCTGATGTCCTCTGTCATTCGGTCATATAAAGCTGTATGGGGGCCCCTATTTCATAAAAATATACAACTTGTAAGACCTCAAAAGCCCAAGAATTCTAAAACTGATTTTTTTGGGTACATATTTATAAAAAGGCATATTTTCCAAGATTTCAAGCTCGGTGCAATCCCAAGACACCCTTGCAACCCTTTCAAGTTTCACATCTTATTTATATCAATACACAGCTTTTAAGACCTTAGAAGATGAAAATTTCAAGATAAAAACCAGTCTACCTTCCTTTTGCCTAGGTGTGTTTGAAAGAGAGAACAAAACATAAATACTGCCCTTTTCCCTCTTTTTTTTAAAGTAATATTTTAATTGGTAATTTTCTAACAGTATAAAACTTTTGCATTTTTTAAATGCAAGCAAAATCTGGGTCCATTTTTTGGCTCCTTTACAATTGCTTGTTTGTGTGATTATGGCAACACTATGCTAGGGCAATCTGCCAAGGATGGGGGTGCCTTGGTAGGAGGACTTTCTAAGGGGTTCTAACGTGCATTACATCTGGAGAAAACCCACCAAAACTCGAAATTGTTAGATCGACAGCCACACGATGGGACCCGAACCCGGGACCTTCACACTTTGGTCATCTACCATTTTCAGTGACATAACCACTATGTCATGGTGAGGCCCTATTTTACAATTGATTAAAATGGACCCTTCACAAAAATACAATCAATAAAAACAGTCTCTTTAGAAAAATACAGCCTTTCGTTGACTTTTTATTTTTAAATTAGTCTAACAAAAAAAAGTGACTTTTACAAAAACTAGTGTGAAAAGTCATAAAAAGAAATGTTGAAATTCAGAAAAATAAACAGTTTTCACAAAAATGGAGGCAAAAATTCCTAGATCAACCTCTGAATTAAAGTGGGACCAGACCCCTCTGTCAACTCAAGTCCAAAAATAAAGTAACTGAAATATACAGGCAAGATTGTAATGGTAAAAATCTTGCAAAAACATTTGCTTTCTAGACTTTTGCCATCCTAAAGCTTAGCTGCAATATTGCCGTAATCTTAATGTCTACAAGCAAAACTCTTTGACTGCTATAATCCATAAATACTTTATGTTCTAGGAATCGGAGCATTTTTATTTATTTATAGTAAAAGCTGTTAATTTCTTGAATATTTTTACAAGGTTTGATACATTACACAGAGTTCGCTTTAGACCGTGGAATTGTGCAATTCTCACAATGCCACACAAAATCCCACTAAAAAAGAACCACTCATGGGCTTATTTCGATGAAGCAGCTAAAATATTTAATGTGGTAAAGAATCAAAGATATCATTAAGAAAATGTGTTATCAAAATTATTTGTATATTATATTGCTAATTTTGATATTTATAATCTTAGTTGTATTGCATTTTTGTAATGATATTAATTTTGCTTGTAAAGCGTGAAAAAAAAAAAAATTTTTTTTTAATGAACAGAATTCTCAACTTCTCAGATTAAAAAAAATCCCACTTAATTTTAAAGCTAGAGTGGGAGAATTTCAACCTTTTTTTTTTTTTTTTTTTTTTTTTTTTTTTTTTTTTTGTGAACCCCAATTAAATAGAGGTACATTTTTCAAATCATGAATTTCAATCACTTTTTTCTTTCTTTCCATTTAAATTAAACAATAGTCTCTAAAATTGTCCTACTTGTTATATTTTCTCATTATTATTACTATCAAAATTAGTATTAAAAATGCATAACAATCAAGTCAGATTTAAACGTTAAAAAAATTGTCACTGTGACATCACATTTAGAGTCCTAACAATCAGCAGTCACATTGTGACTTGATAGTGAGGTCACTTAGTGACTGATCACAAATGAAGTGTCACTTGTTACACTGTAAAAGCATGTTTTACCAGTTACAATGGGATTAGTTTATATCACTACTGTGACCATTTTTACTATCACAGCCACTCTTTATTAACCATATGTGCTATTGAAGATAACATAAGCTGGTTATCTTGATCCTGGATATATATTTTTTTTTTCAACATTATGTTAAAAAGTTAACTTTTATTGTATGTTTTTACTAGTTTTAACTATTACTTTTTATTATTATTGTAGGGGTTACAAGAAATTTTCAAGAAAAGAAATCATCAATGAAGAGTCGGTCTGAGTCTGAATTGAGACAAAATAATATTAATCAACAAGCTCTGAATGGCTCTGAAGAAAAATTTCAAATCTGCAAACAGTGTAAATGTTCTTTTGAAGATTTTCATGCGATTATAAGCCACACGTGTCAGCCATACAAATGTAAGAGTTGTGGGGAACCATTTTCACATGATTTCCAGCTAAAATTACACAAATGCTGTACTGAGGATATTGACAAAGTTAACAAGAATAACAAATTTAAGTGTGATTTCTGTGGGGTTTCATTTGAAACCCTCATGATACAAACAAGACACTCAGTCTGTTGCTACAAGAAAAAACAATTTAAAGACTTGCCTCTAAATGAAAGGAAAATTAATGATGCAGTGAAAGTGTTAGATTATGACATTTCAATTTCGACTGCTATCAACAGCCCACCTACTGAGAGCAATATCAGTTCTATCAACACTAAGGTACCAATTCATTTCTCAGGCCAGTTCAGGCACTCCAAAAAGCTTACTGCTGTAGATTCTAACAATTCAAATGGCATTGTACTTGAATCCGAAGACTCAAATCCTAGCAGTAAAGTTCCCAATTCAATGAGGCAGAAAGCGAAAAAGACTAATTCCAAAGAGAGAGAAGTTTCGAATGGCAATGTACTTGAATATGAAGATTCAAACCCTAGCAGTAAAGTTTCTAATTCAATGAGGCAGAGAACAAGAAAGACTATTTCCCAGGAGGGAAATGTTTTAAATGGCGATGCACTTGAATCCGAAGACTCAAATCCTAGCAGTAAAGTTGCCAATTATATGAGGCCGAGAACAAAAAAGACTATTTCCAAAGTGGGGGAGGTTTCAAATGGTGATGCACTTGAATCCGGAGACTCAAATTCTAGCAGTAAAGTTGTTAATTCAATGAGGCAGAAGACTAATTTCAAAGAGGGAGAAGTTTCAAATAGTGATGTACTTGAATCTGAAGATTCAAATCCTAGCAGTAAAGTTGCTAATAGGACGAGAAAAAAAAATAATATTTCCAAAGAGGGACAGGTTTCAAATGGTGATGTACTTGAATCTGAAGACTCAAATCCTAGCAGTAAAGTTGTTAATTCAACAAGGCGTAAAACAAAGACTAATTCCAAAGAGGGGGAAGTTTTAAATAGCAATGTACTTGAATCTGAAGATTCAAATCTTAGCAGTGAAGTTGCTAATTCAATGAGTTTGAGAAAAAAAAAGACTCTTTCCAAAGAGGGAGTGGTTTCAGATGGTGATGTACTTGAATCCGAAGATTCAAATCCTAGCAGTAAATTTGTTAATTCAATGAGGCAGAAAACAAAGTCTAATTCCAAAGAGGGAAAAGTTTCAAGTAGCGATGTACTTGAATCTGAAGATTCAAATCCTAGCAGTGAAATTGCTAATTCAATGAGTTTGAGAAAAAAAAAGATTGTTTCCAAAGAGGGAGTGGTTTCAGATGGTGATGTACTTGAATCCGAAGACTCAAATCCTAGCAGTAAAGTTGTTAATTCAATGAGGCAGAAAACAAAGACTAATTCCAAAGAGGGAGAGGTTTCACATGGCGATATACTTGAATCCGAAGACTCGAATCCTAGTAGTAATGTTGATAATTCAATGAGTCAGAAAACAAAAAAGATTAATTGGAAAGAGGGAGAGTTTTCAAGTAGTAGTGTATTTGAATCTGAAGACTCAAATCCTAGCAGTAAAGTTGCTAATTCAATAAAGCAGAAAAATAAAAAGAATAATTCCAAAGAGGAAGAGGTTTCCAAAAGTGAAACCAACTCGTCTAACCATATCTGTTATGGCGACTTGATTGACCCTATGAACACAAAAAAAGTAAACGATCCTGTTGACAGGAAAGCTTCAAAAAGGCACACTACTCAGAATGAGAAAACGACTTCTTTAATTGATAAGCGTTTGGCTGGCCGTTTGGTGAATGGAAATAGTAAAAGAAATCTAGCGGTAATCATTCAAAATCTTCATTCAAAACAAAATAATTCTCTTCCATTTAATAATATACTCGATGATTGTTCAACAAAACCTGCAAATATGCCAGAAAAAAGAAAGACTGTCAATGATGAGGCAGGATATGACTCTAAAAGGAGCAAAATTGAAGAGAGAAATGACAAAGCTGATTTACAATCAAGTCATGAAAACCAAAAAAGCAAAGTGGATGATACAATTGTAAAGAGGCCGTCCCTCCCTATTATGGATGCTGAGCAGAAACAAAGATCTATGAACGGAAATAAAAAGCGTCGTGTACAATCTGATATATCAGATTCTAATTCATCACTGTCATCTTCATCTTTGCAAAGTGATCAAAGCTCATCAAGAAGGTTGAGGAAAAGTGTTTCTGATCCTACCAGCATAACAAGCAAAGTTAGAACTAATATATCAGAGTCCGAATCATCTCTATCATCTGCATTGTTGCAGGGTCATAGAAAGTCATTAGACAGGTTGAGTAAAAGTGTTTCATTCTCACCAAACGTGAGAAGGAAAGTTAAAAGTAAAATGACTGTATCGAAAGAAAGAAATTATTCTAAAAACAAAACGCTACGTTCATCTGAGACAATTGTTAAGAGAACTTCTGCAACCCCTGAACTAAAAAAAGTCCAAAAACGGAGCACTGAAGTCAAAGCTCCAAAATCATTGAAAAGTCAAAGAAATAAAAACTCTGTCCATAATAAAAAAATCAAAGACATTGGAGTAATGCCAAATTTTTGTCGTGAATTAGAAATATCAAGAAGTACACTTAATGCTGTGCCTGATGATTCTGATTTCAGAGTGTTCAATACAAGCTCCATAGAATTTGGTTCCCATCATGAATCAAAAAGAAAAAATTCTTCTAGTAGTGACAAAAATACTGTTACACTTGAAACAATGCTGAATGCATTGCCAGATGAAAATAGTGGACTTTTAATCAGAATTCTTTCTGGAACACGAGAAAGCTTCAAGTGTCCAAAATGCAGCAAACTTTTCCCGAATATTAAAGTTGGTGTCACACATTCATGTAAAAGTTCACGGATAAATAAAAACATGTTGATATCTCTAAATGAAATTGAAATTATCTGTACCTATTGTCGCTATCACTGCAGTCGATTGTCAGATCTAAATATGCACAAAAAGTCTTGCAGACCTGTCGCTGATTGCACCGTTAGCCTTCGAGATGTCATATTGAATTATGACAATGCCATTAAAAATTATAATTGTCCAAGATGCTGCTTTTCATGCTTAAGCTATGCCGCGTTCACAGAACATTCGTGCAAGAAAATACTGGACGCTATGCGAAAATGTGTTGTCCATGTTGAAAAAGTAGATGTGCATTCTTTACAGAAAGTCTACAAAATATCTAAATTCGAATGCTCTGTTTGCAAAGCCATGTTTTTTGATGATACTACTTTCAATAATCATTTAATAACTCACTCAAATGATAGCGCTAAAGTTGCAAAAATATGCATTGACAGTGGCAAGACGTATGCTCGTCAAAAAATTAAAAACATCATTAAAAATTCTAAATCATGTAGTTCAGTTGATGACATTATAACTAATCTGGTAGAACCAGTCTCCGATGTTATGGCTGCTGTCGACCCAGAAAAGTTGCTTCCAGATATGAAGCTAGATGTAACAATTCCGTATGAACATCAAAAGTTACTAGTAGGTGCTGCCAAAAAAATTCTCTCAGAAAAACCAGAAAGTTCCGAAAAATCCACACAAACAAATGTAGAGAATAATGATTCGAATTTAGATCCTGAGACCAAGCGGCAAGTGGACATGCTGAGGAATTTTGAATGTCGCTGCAAAGATAAGGTTCAGAAACCCAATGTTCAGGAGAAGAAACCTTGTGCGACATGTCTCAATGCACTAATGAATACACTCATATGTCCAGATGCAGCAGCTACGTCTGAAATGCAGGATGAAGAGACGACCTCTTCTGTAAATTTTCCTCCTTTGGCCAATAAAAGGCCTTTTAATTCACTTTTGTTTTCAAGTTTTGACACTCTCGAGGAAATTTTGGATCTCTCCAGCATACTGAATGATAATTCACCTTCATCTGCTGATCTGCTGGCATCTTTTCCATCATCATTCAGAAATTTCCCCCCTGAAACTGCTGCAGCAGCAACATGTGATATAGGGATTGCTGGACCTTCTGGGCTTCAAACTAGCAGTGCTGCTCGACCTTCTGAAACTAACATTTTTGTTCCTAGTGCATCATCTGATAGGATGTCTGCTGCAACTCCTTTATTCAATTCTAGCATTTCTAGTGGTTTTGTTTTGGGATCGTCACAGTCAGATGCCTGCTCTAGGACGGTTCTCGGAGAAAACAATCTGCAAGTGACGTGCAATTTCGACAGTACACCCACTGCTGGTTGTAGTAGCTCGGGGTTGGGGCAGTCGAGTTCTGCTTTGACAGCTCATGCTCGAATGCCCAATGGCTTCAATGAGAATGGTAGAGTTTATTACCTCTCTAGCAGTTCCGACTCTATGCAAACAGAATCTATTGACTCTGAACTGATCCCCTTTGTTAAAGTGACATTGACACAGTCGAATGTTAATACGCATAGTGAACTATATTGTAAATCGGTTGCTGAACTGGCTGCTCGTCTACAGCAAATGATTGTGATATCAACCCAGAATTCTGCTGAACTGATTCCTAACAGTCAGTCCTATTTCAGATGTCTGTCTAATTTTGAGCAGGTCATTGCCAACATTGTTAACTTTGAATATGGCATTCGTGTAGAATTTCAGCTTTCATCAGTGAACATAAGCATTATGTTGGATTTTGATGATACTGTCACATGTTCTGCTTACATTTCCTCAGATAAGTGCATTTGTGCTTTGTGTGTGTCCGAATTTCCCCCATCAAATCTTATAGAACATCTAATTAATGAGCACCAAGAAACTAAAATTGTTGTGTTTGTCTCCTAACTGTTGCTGTGTATAGTTTATATTGTATATTTGTATATACAGTGGTTTTAACTAATTAGTAAATAATTTATGTATTTGATTTTTTATCAATTTGTATTTGTTTTATCTATTACAAGAATCTTGTGGTCCTCAATTTTTTTTTTTTTTTTTTTTTAAAGCTAGGGCACCAAGAGGTCTGATTTTTGAACATGATCACTAAGTACATTTTTAATTGTTATCTCCCTTGGCCAAGGGGGAAACAAATCTCCCACTAAACTCATGCTTGATTGCCAATTTTAAAGAATGAAAATTGGGAAGATTTTTAAAAGTCTGTAAACAACAAAAATTACACATGCACATGCAACTTATTCATAAAAGATTAATAGCATTTAGTACTCATATTTAAACAAATCATATTCGCATTTTCAACACTTTGTTGTTATTATTTATTTCTTTATTCCTTTTTTAAGGTGAGTTTTGGTTTTATTTTATTTTTAAATCATGAAAGTTATATAGGTAAATTAGGCAAGTTGGAATGTTTAGGCCAATTAATTTTTTACCAACTATGCAAAAAATTGCAGAGTTAGAGATCGAACCCAGGACTCCCGCTTAATATGCAAGTGCTCTACCATTGAGCAACTGAGACGATTCTCAGATGAAATTTCTTGCATTAGAACCATTGTCATTTATAAAGAAATAAATATCTTCTTCTGCAATCCACAGACTGAACAGATGAAGCAATTAATTCACGTCAACTCTGATATGCCACAGGAATGATACATATTTCATCTGGGAATCCTCCCGGAGTAGCTCAGTGGTAGAGCACACTAGCATTAAGTGGCAGTTAAACACTCCAACTTGCCTAATTTATGTGAATGGTTGATAGAATCACTTTCTAAAATATGGTTATATGTTTTTTATACAAGGTTTTGATATGTTCCGCTATCCAGCAGTTGCTGATATGTGTACTAAATGCTCATTCTACTGTAACATTATTTTTCTACAAGACGAATAGCTTTTAGTTTATTTTCTTTAAGGGGTTGGGTGTGTCAAACTGAAGTTTACAAAATAATTTTTGCAAGTTCTGATATTTCATACATTGTTATACAAAAATCTATTTCAAATCAGAAATCTGGTATATAGTAATGTTATTTACTAATCAATAGCTTAAAGAAAATTTAGTAACTAATTTTAAAAAAATAATAATAAACGTAAATTTTTTACTCTTACGACACTAGAAGCTTAAACAAAGGAATGTCAAAAGGAGAGAGCACTGTAGAACTTCCCAAATCCAGAATTACAGGGACTTTTTAATTTTTAATTACAGAATTTTCTGTTTATGGAAACCCTGTATGATGGATTATAAAAAAATCTTAATAATAAAGTAAAGTTGTTAAAAAAGCTTAGCTGAGATGATATAATTATTTATTTTTACTAAGTAAACAACCCTAAAGTAAATGTACTACATATTTTTCATTTCAGGTAATTCATTTAAATGTATTTTAAAAATATTTTTTAAATAATAAAAAATCTTTTAAAATATATTATATAATCATATATCATAATGTATATATATATACACACACACACACATATATAACTTTTTTTTTAATTATCAGTAAATTTAAGGGCTTTTTTTTATATACGTTGTTATAAATAAAAAATGTATAGTACTTTTTTTTTCTTTAAAAAAAAAAAAAAAAGAAGTAATACATCTAAAACAATGCCAAGTAGAAAGTTCAAGAAATGTAGCATGGAAGTCAGGGAGAAAAAAAAGTCTTTTATATCTGATTAAAAATACTGAATTATGGAGATTTAGAGTACATAGAAAATATCAATATTTGAAGTAAGCTATATTACATTAAAAAGAAAGTTTTTTTTATGCGTATATCAAACAAGGTGTTCTTAAAAACTTTCTTTCTGTAAAATAAGTAGAACCTTGTATTATATATATATATATATATACATGGAAAATTCTATTCAACCATTATGCATTATTTGTATGAAGTGTGCTTCTTCCTTTTATTTGCTGGTTTAATAATTCGAAACAATTGTTTTATTTTAAAGATAAGGTTTTAGAAATTATGTAAAGTTTTATTATCACCACTTATTTGTTATTTGAATGATCCACTTATTTGTTTGCCTTTTTCACTGACCTTTTTAAATGAAGTATGTTTTTTATTGCATATTAAATAAAATTCTCACAATCCTATTGAATGTATTAAAATCAAATAATTATAACTTCAGAATTTCTGTTATATTTCATATTATTTTGTTAACTAATGTAGCAGTCGAATGGAATTAAAAAATAGTTGTTTTTGCTTTTTTTTTTTTTTTTTTTTTTTTTTTTTTTTGGCGCGGCAGGAGAGGGGGGGGGGGTCGCAAGCCAATAAATTTGGGAAGCTCTCAAAATAGAATATTTCACAACTTTTATTGGTTATCTGTGAAAGAGACTGTAAAGTACACTAACATTGTTTAATATTTTTTTTTAAACTATCAGAAAATTATTATTTTTTAAAAGAATGGCCTTAAAAAATGAACTCCTTGATAACATTTCCTTGATAGAATTTTCTCTTCTTGCTCAGAATTGAGAAAAAAATGTTCTGGTGAGAAACATTTAAAACTCGAGGTCTCAGTTCTGTGATGATTGGAAAGTACAGTCCATTCGGGATAGGTCAGTCTCATAAGCTGAATTTTCATGAAATCCGAAAACAATTTAATATTTTATGCACAAAATTATCTCTTTTAGTTAAGTTTTTGTAAAAGCTTTAATTTCATTTTATGTTTACCGTAGAATAATATTTAAAAAAAACAAACTAGGATTATTTTTTCCTCTCTCTTTAAACTATGTATTCGTTACCATTGAACTTGTTTCGCAGACAAAATGGGGTATTTTATCCACTGTGGTGACTAATTCATGTTTGAGAATGAGAAAAGAAACTTTCTGTGCATATTTTTTATCATTTAAAATAGTAACAATTTATTTTTCTTAAGCTATACTAGTACAGAGCTGCCAAGTCTCCGGCTTTTTCCGGGAGATTTCCCACCACAATTTTTAGACAGTTTTATTTTGAAATAAATATTTGGACTTATTTTAAGCATAAATACAAATTTATGCTTAGTAAAAAAGTAAGTAAAAATTAGTGGTGGGAAATCTCCCGAAAAAAGCCGGAGACTTGGCAGCTCTGCTAGTAGTATAATATTGGTTAACTCGTTCTCAATAATACTGCGATTTACTGTATTAGCCCAAATATAACACGATATTTTTTTGACTGATCCATACCTGCCAACTTTTATGGATTATCCGTAAAATACAGTAGAGAGCCAGAAATCCGCATAGCTTGGGACCATGGCTTGTGCGGATTTTAGGATTTTGCGGATTTCGGGCCATACAATTCATCATAATCAATAATTATTACATTTCTGATTTTAAAAAGTAGAATACAATTACAATGAAATAAAAACAGTCAAAAGTATTTCACTTATATTTTCACATTAAATACAAAAGCATAGGAGAAAAAAGAAAATATTGCAAGAAGACTAGCAAAGCAAATGGTTTCAAAATTTCCTTTTTCTAATTTTGAAAGCATATTCTACGGTGATTTGTTTTAAAATGTTCTTTTTTTTTTTTTTTTCCTTTCAGTTTTTTCTTTACCTTTTCTTTCTTTCTTTCTTTATTTATTTTTGCAAATTGTATATTATCATTAATTCTTGTTTTGTTACAGAACTTTGCTGTTCTAAAAATTTAAGCTACTCTTCTCCTAACTTTAAACTTTTATCAAATGGATTTTATTATTATTATTACCTAAGTTTTCATCATCAAAATCATATTTATCTGAATTCAAGACACTTTTAAACAATTTCATCACTGGTGGATGACTTCTAATTTCATTATTTACATCAGAGAAGGTGTGCAGATTTCGGACGTTTGCGGATTTTAGGTCGGCGGATTTTTGGCTCTCGACTGTATACGTATTTTGGCATTAATTTACTGATGTATGGAGATGACTAGTAATTTTACGGATTGCTCGGCACATTTCAAAGGACTTTTCAAGAAGTTTGCAATTTCTAACAATTCAATCTTTTTCCATCCGTCTAGAGAATATATATTTCCCCATCAGCACTCCTTTATTTAAATCTCCAATGCCATAAGAGTAAAAATTGATTCCTATTTTGAATTTGAAATTATTTTTCAAACCTCCCCCCTTCTCTTTCAAGGAAACCAACAAAGAAAAAACACTTTATTGAATGAGGCAGGCTCAGATTTTCAATTCAATCTTTTTCCATCGCTCTTGTGAGTAAATATTTTTCTTTTACAACTCTTTCATTTAAAGCTTTAATGCCGTAAGGATAAAAACTGATTCCTATTTTAATTTTTTAACTGCCCCTCCCTAATTAAACCAGGTAAGGGGGGAAAAAAACACTATGTAGAGCAGGCTCAGTTATGAATGAAAATGATTTAATAAAAATAAAAAATATTTTGACCTGAAATAAACTTAAGTTTAACAAGTAGCAACAAGAGCACGAGTTAGTAACCAAAAAAAAAAAAAAAAAAAAAAGAATGAACTCAGTTTTACTGATGTTAATTTTCTAAGGTTGGCAGGTATGATTGATCATTTCCTCTTAAAACCTGACTCACGCTAAATTCAAGGTCTAAATAATGGATTTTCTGAATGTTCAAGATGAAAAAGTTCGTGGTCACATTATACTCAGGCTAATAGTTAATTTTTTTTTTAATTAAAAGGTGGAATAAAGAATTTTTTTAAATAAAAAGGCAAGTACCCAGTGGCGGCTCCTCCATTTGAGCACATGAACCACCCAAGAAAAAAATTAACTTATTAACAAATTAAATGTTAAAAAAATATGTACACTTCTAGATTTTGTGAATTTAAAACGTGAGTTTTACTCTCCCCCCAGCCCCCCCCCACTATTATTAAATCCACTTATAGCTAACACATTGTTTTGCAGGTTATTATAGCACAGTATTTCCTCCGATCGGGTGTGCGAGCAGAAATAATTCCCTTGTGAACTGATCTCTGAGAACAGAAGTCTGTGGTCCCGGCAGATGTAAGGCTGAATTCTGATATCATTCTGTTCACACATTTTGATTGTGCACACAGTTTTTTGTGGTTATCTCTTCCAGATTCTCCCTTGGTTTGCTGTGTTCGGTTAGTTATGTTTTTGTAGGTTCATTTTCTTATTATTTTCTTTATTTTAATTCATTTTTATTTTGAAATAAAAATGAATTAACTAATCGAACGTAACAAACCAAGGGAAAATCCGGAAGCGATACTGGCAAAAAATGGCCCTGTGTGCACAATGAAAATGGGCGAACGGAATGATTTCATCAGTGCCGTACTTCTTCTCAGCTTCTGATCCAAGAGAGCGATTCAGAGGGAAAATTTTCCGTTCACACGTGCGATTGATTAGACTGTGCTGTAGTACCTACACTACAGTGCGTTAGCTATAATAAGCCTAATTAGTAATAGTGGGGGGGATTGGGGAGTGAGTAAAACACACATTTCAAATTCACAAAAATCTAGAAGTGTACTTAATATTTATTTTAAATTGTTAATTTGTTTATTCTTTAGTTTTTCCTTTGGGGGTTCACATACTCATTTGCTCAAATGGAGGAGCCACCACTGTGTGTAGTTATGACCAATCAAACTTATTGTGAAAACAAACACTCACAATAATGTAGAAGTAATCCAATTATCAAATAAAAGTTTTTTAAAATAGGATGTCACATATTGATACAAGTCGACTTTTAAAATATAGCTGAACATTTTCTGGTGCCATAGTTTGACGTAATTAAATTTTCACAATTAATTCCTTTCCTTAAAAATCGAATGGATGGATTCTGATTCATGTTTTCCAGTGTGCAACTGGGTTCGACAAGTGAAACGAACAAGTTGCATGAGCCAATAATGGCCAGTGGGCTAGAGGCTGTGCATACCTACAGATTTTTTTTTAAAAATCAATTGATTTAAATCATTCTGTGAGTATTTGAAGGTTATTTCCACAAACTCTGTTACTGTTTTATTTTTGTACAAAAAAATAGTGAGCATGTATACATATATATATTAAGTAAATTCATATTCTATTTGTAGAACAAATGGCAGCCTGATTCAGATTGATTTCTAATCTATATATGTTTTTGTGCATGTAGTTATATATTTTATTTTTGATATATTTGTGAAAAGTACCTATGAATATTTTCTAATTTACCGTGAAGATTTTAATACCCCCTGTGTTCATTGGATATTAACGCTCTATGTAGGATTGTTTTAATTCTTTTAAAATGAGATTATGTAGATCAAGAGTATTGAGACAAATAAAATTAATAACTTTGTATAAAGCACACAGACAACAAATAAAAATGTTATACTTGTTTCAAAATGTTTTTTCCTCATCAAGCGAAAGGTTAATATAGAGAACAGAAGTTGAGAAATAGAAATCAATGAAGAAAGATGTATTTATGCCTTTTAAGAACATTAGACAGTTTTTAATGACTGCTGTATGCATTTTATTCGAAATTTTTAATTTTGCATGTGAATAATATTTTGTAATGAACTAATACTAACCAGACTTATCTCATGTTTTTCAAATTCATTTTAATATGCATGTTTTAGCAGCTGTCATTTTTATTTTCTTGAGCAGAAGGTATCATTATAATGTGGACTGGCATATCAAACCTTGGGCAAGAGATTTGCTGACCCTGCTAGTAATTAATCCTTAGTTGTGTTTCTTTATGACACATAAGTAAATCAATTTATGTTGTGTGGTATTATTTATAGAAATTTAATCATGCAATGTACGTCTAAAAAAGACGAACTTTAATTTCATGCATACACAGGTTTTAATTGAACTGTTTTGGGGATTTTTGTATCTCATAACTAAAATACCTGCATATTACAGAAAAATCATGTGTTGCTGTTAACAAAAATTTTTAGGAAGATAATTATGAAATGCAACTAAAAAAAATTTTTTTTTTTTCAAAAGTTTAGCATAGAACTGGTTTTCATCATTTCAAAGCCAAAACCAAATAACAGAACTTTATGTGCCAATCTGTATTATTACAAGATTATTGTAAAATTCATTTGATCTGTGTGTTTTAGTTGATTGAGTAATTGATTAAAATAAATTGAAATAAACATTGTGAAAAAAAAAAACATAAAATGATACTTATAATATTTCTTGTAATAAGTATCATTCGATGTGTGTGTGCTTTTTTTTTTTTTTTTTCCCACAAAGTTTGTATTTATTTTAACATTTAACACCAGTATTTTGAGTGTTTTTTCTATAAGTAATTAATTGTTCAAATTGCAATTGTTTTAGAAATATGCATGTTCTGTAAATGTTTCATTTTCTTTCTTTTTTTTTTTTTAAGTGATAATATATACTTATCATTATTGAAATTTTGTATTATGAAGATAATTATGAAATACAGCTAAAAAATCCTTTTTCATCAGTTTAGCATGGAACTGGTTTTCATCATTTCAAAATCAAGCCAGTACAGATTTTTGTGTGCCAATCTGCATACAAATTTATTGTAAAATTCATGTCAGTGTGTTTTAGTTAATTAAGTAATTAATTGCTCAACTTAAAATTGTTTTAGGAATATGCATGTTCTGTAAATAAGATTCTTTTTTTTTTTCTCTATTAAGTAATGACATGTACTTATCATTATTGAAATTTTGTATTTAGCTTAAGTACTCACAAGAGACTGCTTTGTGAGTTGAATTATGGAACTGTTTGTGTAATTGGTAAATTTATCTGTTTGCTTGTGTTATGTGTTAAGCCTCTTGTGGTGCAATACGGTTTTGTTTAATGATGTTGAGGAGCTTTTATTTGTGTTCATTTTGTTAAAAAAATTGTGTAGCAACCCTTATTTCCCCCACCTCCATTATTAAGACTCTGGTTTTGCATACATATATTAATTAAGAATAATGACACATGGACTCATTTTGGATGGCATGCATCAAGCATTACTTATACATTAGATAGAGACAAAAAAAAAAAAAAAAAAAAAAAAAACAGAATGCAAAAATTGATTAGAAAAAATTAATAAACTCAGCATAAAAGCATTTGTAATTAATAATATATTTTTTAATTATGTTACTTATAAAATTATCTAAATTTTAAAAATATCCTCCCCCCCCCCCCCTAGAACTGTGCATACAAAAAGTTATGCATACATGTATACGACACTCACCAGAGTTAAGCTTAGATTTTACCAATTTTTTTCACTCAGAGTTCAAAAGTCCACATTCACTATTATAGGTAAACATCTCAGCAGTATCAAATGAATAAATACAAAATGTATTTCTCTTTAGGAACATGTGTCACATTCACATGTTAAATAATATGTAACATAGAGGCTGTTATGTGTACCAGTGTTTTGCATAACGGCATCTAGTTTCATTTTTTTAATATACATTTAATATTCTCTAACCACAATTTTTATAATGTTGTCATTTTAACTTTTTATGACGAATTCTAAATGTCGGGCAGCCTAACATCATATTTGTGAAAACTTACACTAGGCTATTTTCATTTTAATTGTAAATAAAATTTAAGCCTCATTAAAATTGATTTTTATTTGTATGTTCTTAGTCAACTTTACAATTGGGTGTAATTTTCTAATATATTTTAAGCAGTTGACATGCATGATAAGATATTACTTTTTATAAGTAAATGCTATGAATTAATTTCATTTAAGTGAACCTGTATCAAGCTTTCCACCAGCGATTGAAAAGGCAACTTTTGCTACTGATTTAAAGATATAGTGACTTGGGCAACTGTTTTTAATAAAAAAATGTCAGTTACACTATTTTCAAGTTTTGGGTTTCTTATACCTTACTCCAGATGATTTATTTGAAATTCAGATATTTGTTTGTGTCAACTCCCTTTTCTTTTCAAAGTTGCAATTGGCTGTTCATGAAACACATTCTAACTTTTTTTTAAATTTATCAATTTATTCATTCCCTTTTAAATGAAGCTGAATAATGTATGTTTATTTCTTAACTGCAAAAATGCTACTTTTTTGGCAACTAAAATTTTTAAAAATGACTACCAAACTGGAGATTTTTTATTTCGTTGATGCTACTGATGAACTATTATTGCTTCCTGACATTTGGTGGTCTCACTCCCTGCTGTAGTAATCTTATCAATATTGAATCTATAAGCGAAAATGTCAGAAACATAAAAACAAAACACTTCTTTTTTCAGATGAGTATGATTTTTATTTATTTATTTTTATATAAACTACACTAGTAGTAGGGACTACAAGTAGGACTACACTACAAGTAGATCAGGCATGATAACCTAAGCATTTCATTTCGAAATATGTTATTGTTCTAAATTAATTAAGTGAATGTTAATTCTTTGTGTTATGTATTATGCTTATTTCTTGTTTAGATATTTGATGCATCTGTTTTTATTTTAAAATATGCTAGAAATAATTAAAAAGTTTAGATTAATATTTTTGTTAACAAATTTTATTATTTAAATTTTTAATATTTTGGAATATCTGTATATTATATAAATTTTAGATATGAATAGTTTATCTAAAAACTGTATTTTTTTTCATTACCTCCCTCAGAAAATTTCAAAGTTAAATTTTACATTAGTATGTAACTTAAATAATGGAATAGTTCTAGGTTATGTGCACATGTAGCGTTTGAGAAAAAAAGCAAATTATTTTATCAATTATAATGACATGATAAAAAATAAAGTAAAAAAACCCAAGACTTTTATATCCAAAAAAAGACTTTTTTTTACTTTAAAGGAGGAGATCTCAAGCTTTTTTTTTTTTTTTTTTTTTTTAGTTTAGGAATCATTATAAAGGTCTGGCTGAAGTATATGCCATTTCTATTATGTGCATTCACATTAAAGAGTTAAAACATGAGATAGAATGTATACAAAAAGTACTAGGGTAGTTACATGCAGTGCACTTCTCCATCCTCAAGAGTACCGTCAAATAGTATGGAGCAAGATCTGGACTGTACAGAGGTTGCTTAAGAATATTCAGTCCCATTAGTTTCCAAAATTTGGTGCAGGCCTAGGCACTACAATCTGCTATGTTGCCATGATGGAGAAACTGGGTGTTCATTGACCTGCACTGCAGATTCTTCAAAGATTCAACACTTTCAGAAGCACTGCTCGATAACTTAGCTGTGACTGTCATCTGTGAATTCAAAACAACACTCTCAATTTGAAAAATACAGATCTCGTCTTAGCTGATCAAAAATTTCTGGCAGGGTACAGGTTTTAGCTTCTCTTAACGCCAAGTCACACTGTGATCTTGCTCCTGATTCAGTCTATGTGAAATGTGGAACCCAGATGTCTGTCTCAACAAACAGCCTTGTGCAACTTTTATGTTTTGTCGTATTGCAAAACTGTCCTAGTACCCTATGTAGAATATGTAAAGGAATGTTAAACTTTGATTTTATAACATACTTATCAATGAAATTTCTAACACATGAATGCCAATGAGTATAAAAATTACACTGATGTTTTTTTTTTTTCTTTCTTTAATTCGCTGCTGAAGTATAAGTTTAAACGTTTTGCTCTATTGTAAATTGAGATGTGATGTAGTAAATGTTAAGAGTGTTACTAACGCTTTTGTGCATAATTACTATTTAGCTTTGTAAATTTTGCATAATTGTTACTTAATGGTACTTGTCAGTTAAATACAAGATTGTGCTGTATATATTGAGTGCCATGTAACGTACACATCTTTGTATATTAAGGCGAATAAAAGCTATATAATTTTCATTTGTGCTAGTTTTTTCTGGTATAATTAACACCCTTGTGACTTCTGTCATTAAGAGAAAAATCTAGTATCATTGGACCTTGTTATCCTGATATGTGATTTTTTCACATCAAGCCCTACTTGTCACGACAGTTTTTCAAAGCCCCCATTTTGTGCACATGACTTTAAGGTACTAAACTCTGGATTTTATTGTATATGTCGGTTAATGTGATTACGGCTATTGTTATTGAAATCCGTTGACACCGACCCCACCTTTTCCATTCCATACAAAATGGAACGCTTTATATGATCATCAGCTTTACAGATAATTTTATAACGTTTTCACAGACCAACCAGTACCTGAAAATGTACTAGAAAATGAGGTTTTGTTAAGAAGCCGATTCAAGGCATGACTTCCAGGAAAAATTGCGTATTGTCAGGGGTGCTACGGCTGTGCCAAATGGAATCTCTTGATACATCCTGATACAAAAAGTACAGTTTTAAACAAATTCGTGATGTCCCAGGATCCAAAATAGTAAATAAAACCAAGAACTCCTAATGTATCACTTTTCCGTTTTCATCATAAAGGCCACTGTCCACATCGAGCGGTTCCCGTAGGGATGGACGCGAGACGAAAAATAGGAGTCTCACGTCTCGCAAAATAGCCTAAAAGCTTTGTCTCGTCTCGCAAAAATCCCTATATCATAATGTTAAAGATGTGTGTCTCGTCTCGCAAAAATCTGTAAATCTCTGTCTCGTCTCGCGTCCATCCCTAGGTTCCCGCTAGCCGCTACCAGTAGGGGGCCACTGTAACGGCCAATTCTCACTTGTAAGCAATAAATTTTTCCCAACGCAGAGAAAGAGGGAGATACTAAGGTATTAAACCGACAAAAGGTAATTAGGGACCGTGAATAATATTGCGATTTTACACCTCCCCCATCTATTGTTCGGTGGAAGACAGTCTACTGTCGCTCGGCGTAAAGCGCGTCTGGAATATCTCCATTCAAATACATTGTACGGCGGGAACAGCTCGATGTGGACAGTGACCTTAACATTGTTCTCTTTTTCATAACAGAAAGCGCATACAGTCCAAAACTGATCTTCCCCCGAATCAACAAATCCAAACAACATACTTCATTGCTTTAAAAGCAAGCGTAGTTAATAACAGTAAAATAAAAACAATTAACAAAAAAGGGGATGGTTTTAGAAATTTTTTTCTCTACAAAGCTCTTTATTTAACAGATTCGTGTAAATAAGGTACCAAAGGCAATTCAAAACATTCTGCATCTTTAGCCTGTTTGGTAAATAATATACATTCAGAATGAGACAGATGTTCCATCAAGAGAATAGAGAAAACTTATCCCATACGTTAAAATATACATAGTTAAGAGCAGATATAAATCAAACAACAATAATAAAATCGCTAATGTTCCTAAACACTTGTCCTATATTGCTGAATAGTTCTAAACGCTATACATGCTTTTAAAACATGATTTTTTTTTTCTTATTAATCATTTTTAAGACAATAAGAAGTTGGGGGGGGGGGGGAAATAGATAATACATTTAACAGTTAAATTAGCAATTTTTTTTTCATGGTTTCAAAGAAAATTTTAAATGAATGTTCTTCAAAATAAATTATTCCTCCTCCTTTTTAAAACTAAGAAAGAAGTAATTTTTTTCACTGTCCTTGAATTTTGAATAACCTCAAAAAATAATCCACTATACGCAAAACTGAAACTAAATGAAAGCTCTAATAAGAAAAAAAAAAATCATTAAATGAACTATTTTAAACCAATAAAATCACTCAAAATAACGGGTGTTCAAAACATAAAATAATAATAAAAAACTGTAAAATAACACCATAAAGTTTACTTCAACGGCATTACTGTTGTTCGAGAAAAAACTTTTTGCCCTTTCCTCAGTGACAATCCTAACTATTCTCACTGAGGAAGAGCAATAAGTTTTTGCTCGAAACAGCTGTATGGCCGTTGAAGTAGGTGTTGTTTTAAAATATAAAAAACTTTGTAAAATAAGTTATGAATTTGCTGTTTTTACCTCGATGCCTTCGATATGATACTGAAAAACCCAGTTACTACCACGAAAAGACTTTTTACAGTTAATCAACTGAAAGAAAAAAAAATGATCTAAACAATGAACAAATCGCTCAAACTAATGTAATTTTCTTTTCTTTTCTTTAAATTCAACTTATGAATGTACAGAAAGCTCAGTGAAAAGTAGTTTTTTTCTTTTTATTTTATTCGCTTTCGCCGTTAACTAAGAAAAGATTTCAACAGCTATTCAAAAACCGGCAATTCCCGTAAACTTAAATTAGCCTATAGTTCGCTCGCACCTATCCTGATAGCACTGGGAAGCCTACAGCGGCCGTTTTACAACTTTGCTAAGTTGTATCACTCCGAGAATTCTCTCTTTTCCTTTCTTGGTGTACCACAGCTGGCTGTTATTCCATTACTTGGCGCAGAACAGCTCTCTTACGTGCTTACGGTAAAGGGAGGGGCTTCCTCTGCCTTCGCGCCTTTTTCTCCCCTACTCCCGGCAATTCGTTTGGCTGTGGTCTAAAAAATTGCACTATTAGCGGTACCGTTCAAAACTTTCGAAGATTTAAAACTAACAAATTAAGAATAAATACACCATAAATTTCCTATTTGTACGATATTTGAATGTGCGGAAGATTTTTAAAAAAGTATGTTGCTTCTACAAGTTTGGCATTCCATGCATATTCAAGTTTTTGTGCTACATTTTACGCCGAATGTAAATTTCGATAGTATAGCTAAAATTTAATTTAATTGAAGCTGTTCCATTGATGTTCCAGTTCACTTTAATTAACACGTTATTCTTCTTCCAATTACATTTTACAATATATTATATTATATAAATATTAAGTAATATATAATTTTATTATACTAGATAACAGAGGCGTAGCCAAGGGGGGTTGTTGGTCATAACCCCCCCATGAGGAATTTTTTGCCATACAAAATGTATATTCTTCACTACATTATCACACACACGTATACATATATATGAGTTGCAGTAGTCGTAACCCCCCCCCCATGAAAAATTTCTGGCTACGCCCCTGCTAGATAAAATATTATAGTTAATAATTCTGTTGCATAGTTAAACTGGATGTGATTCTTTGAGAGTTTGAATATTCATTAACAATTCAAGTGCAAATTTCAGTGCAATTTCTGTAAACTTTCAAGTGCAAATTTAAGCTATCTTATTAGAATAGCTGATGGAAATATCAATTTAGAAAGTTTTCCACATTATCAAGCTGCTAAAATTTTTAATGAACGTGAAAAATTGGCGTTATTGAAATTGTACTATAAATAAATAAAATGATGTTAAACAATATTCATGTTCTCACTTAACTTTCAGAAATCTCACTCAAAATTTTTGGATGGGAGAGAAATCTCTCTGAGTTTAGTGTACACGTTTAAGACAATAACCTTAGCAGAGCTTCTTAAGGGTTTTTCAGCTTTATGAGGCTGGAAAGTGAAAGAAAACGAATTGGCAGAGGAAGACATTACGAAAATAAGTAAACAAGAAAAACGACGACAATATGAAATCACTGCTCAGCTCGACAGGAGAAAAGATAAGAATATGGAATTGCGCGGTGGGTGGCGGAGTGGGAGCACTTTCGATGAACGGGGGTTACCAGGTTGCCGTGAAAGACTGAATTTTCCGCCAAGAGTGTGAAAGTTCTAATTGGTGGAATTCGTAGAATGGGAATATACGAGCGGTTTATTGTTAACTCCTGAAAATTGCAAATTTTTCTATACTAACTGCTCATACAAGCAGTAACTTGTAAAATTGAGAATCATTTGAAGGATTTTACACAAAAAAATTAAAAACTTAAGTCTTAAAATCCGCAAAAATGTGCGAACTATATATTTTCGCGGATTCACACTTCATTCTACCTTTGGTAATGCTATCAGGATAGGTGCGAGCGAAGTATAGTGATAGTGAACCTTGTGATGCGCATTTGCCATCACCGTGTTCGTTATGGCACGCATTCAGAGCCTTCGAAAGAAACAAAAAATTTCATAGTTAAAAAATATTTTTCCTTTTCAAAATTTGAAATTCTTGATACGGATTCAGTGTGACGTTGGTTACTGGCATGGTTTTCAGATTTTCAACGATATTTAACTATCGCATCGAAAAACCTAGAACTTATTCTATAAAGTTAATATTAAAATTCACTATCAACATTTAATATGTTAAAATCATTCTAAAACTAACTCGAAGACTAGGTTATGATATTAAATAGTCCAACATGACATTCACGTGCTACTACGCAATTTAAAAAGGGCTTTAATAGAATGTTTCTTTTTTTAAGGACTTTAACATTTGCTAATTTTGTATGAAGTGCTTATTTTGTTTGCACGTGTTAAAAAACTCATTTAATTTTATTTGAGAGCAGTGGCGTGGCGAGGGGGGCGGTCCGCCCCGGGTATCAAGGGAAAGAGGGGTGTCGTTTCCGTACATTTGTTCAAAAAAAAAAGAATTGAGTAAAGCACCATTTATTTTGCCTTTTTCCTTTTTAGTTTTCTTTTCTTTTTTAAGTTTCCCCTAAAATATGGGTACCTTCACTGCTAGGAGAAGGAGAACTTACATAAATCTAAGGTAAATGTGCATTGGTATACAGACATCTATTCAAGATTTCTGAAGAGACTAAGGGTTCTCGGAATTTTTTTTGTTGAAGATACGTATAGGTATGTACCCTTCCTCTACATATAGTGCGGTCAAATTAGACCAAAAAATAGGAGTGAAGTTACAAAAATTCACACCCAGCTGAAAGTTGGTAGGATTGAAAAAACACTCAAAATACTGGTGTTAAACGATAAAGTAATTAAAAAACTTTGTAAAAAAAACACACATAAGAAGTAAAAGGAAAAAGGATACGCGTTTCGTTCAAAAATTGTTTTGAACTTCTTCAGTCCAAGCTCTTCGACTTTACGTCGAAGAGCTTGGACTGAAGAAGTTCAAAACAATTTTTGAACGAAACGCGTATCCTTTTTCCTTTTACTTCTTATGTGTGTTTTTTTACAAAGTTTTTTAATTACTTTGTTGGTAGGATTGTTCAAAACACCATCATAAATGAAATCTAAAAAGTCCTCATCGATCCGATACCTGGAAAAAAGTTTACACGGGGTCAAAGGTCAAATAGACGAAAATATCCTTTTGAGTACCTCTAAATTTACTTATAAGAATTTTTGCGATGCATCTCATCGTACGCTAGCATGCACGTTCATATAAATGCATGTACAACCCACTTTGACCGACCGCGAGTCTATTTTGACCAGTTTTTGCATGCCGTCTGTACGTACGTATGTACATATGTATGTAACTCGCATATCTCAAAAACTATTGGTCGTAGAATCTTGAAACTTTATATTTAGTATTCTTGTAACATTTAGTTGCACACCTTCCCTTTTGGTCCCGATCGACTGGATAGTTTATATACAGGACCGCCCAAAAGATTCGAAATACGGTGGACATATCCAAGGATTTTTAACGTCGATGATTACGTCGAAACTACGTCGACGGCGACGTTAATTCGATGTATCGCGGCTGGCTGGGACATTACGCTCTATGGGCCGAATTTCATTAAACTCCCATATCTCAAAAACTATTGGTCGTAGAATGTTGAAACTTTATATTTAGGATTTTTGTAACATCTAGTTGTGCACCTCCCCTTTCGGTTCCATTCGACTGGATAGTTTGTCTACAGGACCGCCCGAAAGATTCGAAATGCATTACGCTCTGTGGGCCAAAATTCATTAAACTCGCATATCTCAAAAACTGTTGGTCGTAGAATGTTACACTTTATATTTAGGATTGTTGTAACATCTACTTGTGCAGCTTCCCTTTCGGTTCCATTCGACTGTATAGTTTATCTACAGGGCCGCCCAAAAGTTTCTAAATACATTACGCTCTATGGGCAGAAATTCATTAAAGCGTATTTTAGAGGTATTAGGCTACTTCAAACGACTCACAAGTGATATCTGTTGTTAAGAGTTACAAAATGAATTTCTCCATCGAAAATAGTGTCTTTATCATTTATAGTTCTGCTACAGGCACACACAAAAATTTCCAACGCATTACGGTCAAGGACACTTTTAGGGACATTCACCCGTTTCGAGCACAATACCGTCCTACCAAGTTAGGTAATCATCCAACCACGGTCACGTGCTTCTCTCAAAAATTATACCGATTTGGTGTACGTGTGTATGTATTTAACTCCCAGGCCACTGCTTCGAAAGCAGAGGCCTGCCATTTGAAAAAAAAAATGTCTACGGACATCTTCAATATATTACATCTGTAGTCAGTTACTATTGGTCCATGCCCAAATTCTCGCCATTTGTCATCGACTTTTAATTATAGAATGTTGAAATTTTGTATTTAGAAATATTGTAACATCTAACTGTGCATCTCTTTTTTGATTGCAATCGACTGGGTAATTTATTTACAGGATCTCTCTTTTATTATTCCATAGTTTCAAATTAAACAGAATCACAATAGATCCGTGGAATAGGCCTACCGGGTAAACCACAAAAAAAACCGTGCCAAGTACACTACCTCAAAGGTGGCGTGGAAACGTGTGCATATTATGACGATTACAACTCTTCCAACTTTTTGAATCGTTATATCTCAGAAACGGTGGCTCTTAAGGAAAAAAAAGTATTTAGACATTATTTATAGGTAATTATCTGATCTACAATTTTTGTCTGAACTAATTTTATGATAAAACTTACCATAGGCGCCGACTTCATGGGGCTTGAAGGGGCTTCAGCCCCCCCAATATTTTTATTCAGGGGGCTGAGCCCCTTCAAAAACTTCACTCCAACTTTTTTGTGTCAAATCATATTTCTTCCTCCAAATCGGTTAAACTTAAGAATCCTAAAAATAGAGAATGTATCGCTAGCTTCTTCTCCCACTTCGCTTTTTCTTTCACAGGGATTCAGGAATTACGTTGGGCGCCTGTAATGCCGTAAGGCACGGATGTCAACCTTCTTTATCAAGAGCGCAAGCACAAATGACCATCAGATAGCTAGGCAAAAAGAAACGGGTGTTTTCCCCCACAAGAACCCTTCAGATTTTACACCGTGACACAATTGATGATGGAATTGCTTTCTAGTAGGGAGAGGACTGCGTTTTTTTTAGGAGGGTCGTTCTCATGTAATGTAATCTTTCTTTTTTAAATCAGTACAGCAAAAGCTTTCACTTTTGTTCTATTGTGAGATACAGACTCTTCTGTAGATGTCTGACCAGGGAGATTTACCCATTGTGCAAAACTGCAAACGATTGTGACATTCCCATTTCCCAGCAGTATTAAGTTTCGATGCTGAAAATAAACCGTTTAAATGTGACTTAAAAACAATTCAAGGCAGAAAATTGATAGTCAAATTTAAGTTTGAAGATTTTAAATCATGAAGAACCTTGTGAGATAGATGAAAAATTGATGTTTAATACAGTTTCGGATATAGACAGTATTCATTTCTTTATACGCTTTATCAAAACTTTACTAATATCGAACGCTTAACGTTTCTGATTTAGCTACAGTTAGTAGCTAAATAAAAAATGATTTCATAAAAATCTTCGAGCAGCACAACTTCTGGATTATATTTTATAATTGTTCTCATCTTCTCTGGAGAGAAGATAAGAGCAATTGTATTTTATAATTGCTCTTATCTTCTCTCTTTACATATAAAACTCTATCCCCCATCAAGGGCGTAATCAGAGGTGGGGGGGGGGAGGGCTACGCGGGCTGAGCACTACTTAGCGGTCTCCCAGCCCCCCTACGATTTTCAAAAATTTTTGTTAGTTTACACATAAATAGGAAAATTTAGAAACGAACATTTGAAAACCATGAAATCTTTAAGAAGACTCGTTGTTTTAGGCGAATTTCGGTTAATTATTTTGCTACTCTTGGCTGCATATGGTGCCAGTGGCGGTTCCAGAGGGGGGTCACAGTGGTCATGGGCCTAGATTAACCATCTCGCCAAGAAAGAAGAAAAAAAACGAGGGCCCAAGCCGAGCTTGGACAAGGCCCAAAATTCGGTGTGCGGAAAAAACGCGAACGGAAAAAACGCGAACGGTAAAAACGCCCACGGAAAAAACGCCAACCGGAAAAAACGCGAACGGTAAAAACGCGAACGGAAAAAACGTCAAACGGAAAAAACGCGAACGGTAAAAACGCCAACATGATTCATTTAACATATGAACTATAGCCGTAGCGTCGGTTGGGGGAGGGGGGGCACATGGGGTCACGTGTCCCCCTGTTCCCCCCCCCCTGAACAATTTCGTCAATTTTTAAAAAAATAAACATGTTTGAAATTTTAAAGAAACTTTTCTTTTCTGCTCTAAAATTCGATATGTGACCCCCTCAAATGTTTCCTGTGCACCCCCAAAATTTCAATAGGTCTGGAGCAGTGATGAGCCTTCCTTAGGAAGCTATTGTTAATAGGTTTTCCTAAGAGTACAATACATATGAACCATAGGCACAGGGTCGAAGAGGGGGGCACAGGGGGGGCCTGCCCCCCGAACAATTTCGTCAATTTTTGAAAAAGTAAACATGTTTGAAATTTTAAAGAAACTTTTCTTTTCTGCTCTAAAATTCGATATGTGACCCCCTCAAATGTTTCCTGTGCACCCCCAAAATTTCAGTAGGTCTGGAGCAGTGATGAGCCTTCCTTAGGAAGCTATTGTTAATACGTTTTCCTAAGAGTACAATACATTCGAACCATAAGCGTAGGGTCGAAGAGAGGGGAGCACAGGGGGGCTGTATCCCCCTTTCCTCCCACTTCGTCTAAAAATTTTTAAACGAACGTTTGTTTTAAAATTTAAAAGAAATTTCCTTTTCTGCTCTTAAATTCGACATGTGTCCCCCTCAAATCTTCATGTGACCCTCCAAATTTTCAGTTGGTCTGGACGCGGGGATAATCCTTGTCTAAAAAAGCTATTGTTATCAGGTTTTCTAAGCATATTGTACATATGAACTATCGCAATCGGGAGAGGGGGTTACAGGGGGGGGTGTCCCCTCTGTCCCCAAATCTTTTTATTTTAAACATTTGTTTGAAGAGTCGTTTTAACCGTTCCACTTAAAAATGCAAAAAGAAATTCCAGTCTGTGACTTGAGAGAATATTTGTTTTTCTTTAAAAAAAAAAATTTAAATTAAAAAAAAAAAAAAAAAAAAAACTTTTCACTGTCAGACTAGCTTAATTTGAACAAGGTTATTTTTTAAGCGATTCGTTTAAACAATTTTTCTCATTCCCAATAGGTTGTGGTTTTAAATTCTTTCTAAGTACTAGGTTTTCTTTAAAATATTTATTTATTTATTTTTATTTTTAATGCAATGCAAAGTATTTTATGCAAAAATGTTTTATTCGTTGAGCGAAAGTGAATAGTATTTTCCCTTTTCTTAATAATACTATCACAGTTTTACATCAAGTTATATTAATTGTAATAATAGATTTATTGCATCTTTTTTTTCTTGCTGTATTTTATTCATATATGAATAGTTCAATATTTGATAAGTTATCCTTCTAAATATTTATACTTTATCAGTCTTGCGTATTTCAGCAAGTTTTTTTTCAGTTTATCGTAAAAGTTTAATAAGCGGTATGTTTTATAAAGAAGAGAGTTTTATAAGATATAAATTTATCTAATAAAAAATTTTTAAAAATTTAATCAAGTACCTTTCACATTGTAGAATAAATAATTTTTACTAATTTCATCACAATTAGTAAAAGACTAATGTATAGGTATAGGGTTCTGGCTTACCGCGCGGCCATTTTCTCCATCTGTAATGTGAATTCGGGTTAGGACCCCTACAAAAGTCCTCCACCCAAGGCATGTCTAAATTAAGCAGTCAATCCTTGTGTAGAAGGGGCCGTGGTAGCCCAGTGGTTAAGGCGTTGGACTCGTAACCGGAAGGTTGTGGGTTCAATACCGGCGTACCACTAAAGACCACCGTGTACATGCGGCGTACGTGCACGTTAAATCCGTGGTTCCGAAAGTCCTCTCGGCGATCGCTAGCAGTTTCCGAGGGGTGCCAATATTCAGAAGTCCCCCCACCTTCTGATGAGGTTCCAAATTCTGGCGGGAAATTACGGGAAGGACGTATATGTAGCTCTAAGCGACACATTCAGTGACGCGAGCTGTCCTCTCCTGGCAAACAATCCTTGTGTAGATCTGCCACAAAACATAAATAACTTTCATGATAATTTACAGTGACAGTAAAAAGTTTAATATATTTAATATTAAATAAAAATCATAATCACTTCCAAACACTGTTATCGAGGTTGTCCTAAAAACCCTGACCTATGGAGTTTCCTTCTTTAAATGTTAATCATAGACATATAGAATAAATTACACAGTTATTTTATGGAATCAAATAAAATTTTCTGAATATTAAATGTAAATAAATAGAAACATGTATTTTTTATACAGCCCTCTTTCTTCTAAGAAGGCTTACAGATATGTTTAATCAAAGTTGGTGAGGGGCAATAAGCTTTTTTGCTATATCAATAATAGCAAAAATATAATTATTAAAACTATTCTAACAAAACTAATTAACCATTAATTTTAATCAGTGTTATAAATAGCCAATATTTTATATTTTAAGAAATAAGTGTTAAATCATTTTTAAAAAGTTTCCTGTAAAAAGGGGTGTTTAGCATTTATAAATGAAAATTTGTTTGAAAAGTTACAATTACACTAACATTTATTTTGAAGAGTTTATTTTAAGTTGTTTTTATTAGTTGTTGACTTATTAATACCATGACTTAATTAAAAAAGCATTTTTAAAATAAGAGTATTCATGCTTAAAATGAATATTTCAAAAAAAAAAAAAATATGTATACATAAATATATACTGATAAATCATTCATTATTCTAATAATTTAAAACCGAAAAGCTAACAAGATGAATCAGAATGAATTATGATGAATCAAAATAAGATCTTGCACTTATAAAAAGAAAGCCAGTAAACATAAGCCATGGTTGGTAAGGAATAAACTGAAGGTCAGAATTTATTACAGAGAATGTGCATGTTAAAACGGTGTGATAGGATATTCTTTTTTAGGGTGGTCTTGGTAGGTGAGAGATGGTACTTAAAATTTTCGCAATTGCTACAATTTGTTGCGGAATGACTAGTTCTGGTCCTTGTCCTAAGAATACAAACAAATTGAACATTCAGTTTGTTAAATTAGTAAATAATTAATTAAACTTGGTAAATTAATAATTCATTAATTAAACTATTTCTCTATTTTATTATGTTCAGGAGAATTTTTAAATCTCGTGCATTTTTAAAGTCTCCCCTTTTAAAGGTGAGAAGGTGTAAAGGCAAACACTCCCCCCCCCCCCATTCTTAAAAAAAAAAGTGATCAATTTCAGTTAATTATAGGCACATGGCTCTAATCTACTAAATATTTTGATTTTAATTTGTATATGTTTTAATGTCATTTATATAATTTATTACTGTTTAGGTCACATAAAACTAGGAAATAAAAATGAGTTAAATACTCTAGCGGAGAAAAATGAAATGATTACGAGCTTAAATTTCATTCAAATTTAAATAAATCGTTTGAAATCAATTGCGCTTAAACGCTAAAAATACCCTTTTAAATAATTTTGAAGATTTTCTTTTAAAAAAAATCTCAATACAATGATTGTATCTTTCTCAACAGAATAATTGATATAAAAATTAATTTTTTAAACTGTGATAAAATATATTTATTACCGCACAGCTTTTAAATGTTTTTCTGGATATAATATTCTTGAATGTAAAATCTGTGCAGTACGAACCTCAATCTCAAAAAAAACCCTGTTTGTTCATGTTGCCTTAGGCGTCCCGTACGCCCGGGGAATCTCCCCTATTTCTTTCTTGGAAGAAACACGGCTTTCATGACCTTGACAAGTAGCTTGACTAGCTAAAAGCAATTAATTCCTTT
The DNA here is from genome assembly GCA_038373885.1 of Cheiracanthium punctorium. Taxonomy (NCBI): domain Eukaryota; kingdom Metazoa; phylum Arthropoda; class Arachnida; order Araneae; family Cheiracanthiidae; genus Cheiracanthium; species Cheiracanthium punctorium. The sequence goes on along the minus strand of JAWZYV010007565.1, from coordinate 282,479 downwards.
TTATTTAATGTTGTAAATTTCCCTGATTAATATGAAGATATATGTTCTCAAAATGTAAAAAGTGGCTCCTTTACTTCAAAAACGTAAGAATTTTGGGGCAGGCCAATATTTGATTAAATACCATTATCGTATTGACTACAAAACAAAATAAGTTCATGTCAATATTTAAATAAAAATTATTATTCTGAAGGGGGGGGGTATTCTTTTTTTTCTGGTTCGCGTTTTTTCCGGTTCGCGTTTTTACCGTTCGCGTTTTTTCCGTTTGGCGTTTTTTCCGTTCGCGTTTTTACCGTTCGCGTTTTTTCCGTTTGGCGTTTTTCCGTTCGCGTTTTTACCGTTCGCGTTTTTTCCGTTCGCGTTTTTTCCTACATTCCCAAAATTCAGAGAGGCCTTGATCATGTGCATACATATCATATTGTGTTTGCTGAAAGAGAATTCCTCTTTAGAAAACCATTAGTCTCTGACTAATTTACTTTATTTTATAACAACACTAAAGTATGCACACAATATTCTGACTATGTGCTCAGACGTTGTTCCTTGGCAGAAAAATATGCAGCCGTTTTGTAAATATGTGCATTCATCCATATTCATCCATACATAGAGGGCAAAGGAAAGGGGAGTCACAGCGAGCATGATTAACGTAAGGGTGAATGGGGTAGTTGCCTCGAAACCACAATGAAAGAAAACGATCAAAATCAAAAAATGGTTTTAGAAAAATGTGTGAATTGGGCGTGTGATATATATACTCGTATTCGTCCCCCACCTCCACCCCCACACTTGCAAATAGCCTCCCTCTTCTGTAAAAGCACTCTATGAAGCACCTATGTTTGTAAATTATTATTTATGGAATATCAAACTAGCGTAACTGCTACAAAACCATAAAAATTATAGAGGAGGAAGGAGGGGGCTTCATGGGGAAAGAGGGACTATACCTAAACAGGGCCGGATTACCCATTAGGCTGAGTAGGCTTTCACCTGTGGGCTCCTACCATTTTAGAGGCCTGCGTTAAAATTTAGAAGGAAAAAAATATAATCAAACATTATTAAAGCTATTTTAGTGTTAATATTTATACAGTATATGTATATGTAACTCTGAGAAAATAATTCTGATTCATTATTGACTTCGTACACAAGAAACACTTTTTGGCATTGTACACTTCTTAATTGAAATTTGAATGAATATGTGCTAGAAAGTTTGAAGCTGACTATTTAGCTTGAATTTTTATGTGCACATTTCAGTGATACCTTGCATTAAATGGATGTATATTTTGAAAATTCAATAAGGAGAACTTTTAGCACTATGTTTACACGAACGGGCTATGGTAATCATAAGAAGGCTTATAAACAAAATACCCTTCGTACCCCAGTCATCACAATCATATTTTATACAACTTTTTTCCGTTCTGAATAAAAATTAATTTTCGTATATTGTTGCACAAATATCATCAGAATAAATTTCAAATAACATAATGCGTTATGGTTTTAGTTTATAAAATGAATACTATGTATCCATTTAGCCAAAGCGTCTCTGACTTACCAATTGCTAGTGTGCTAGTTTAATTTGTTTTGATAATTGTTAAGGTAATCTGGAACAATTTTCCAAATAGAAGGGTGATTTAGAGTGCAATGGAGTTTTTATATATGTTTTAAAAATAATATGGCGTAGACTATGATTTCGAATTAGATTTCATTCATTTTGTTTCCATTTTTCATATTATTGAGTATTCTTAAAAATTGTCTGTAAATATCTACAATAATTCAGAGTGATAATTTTGGCATTGTATATCTGTTTCTGTGTTATTCCACTTTTAAATTTAAAGCACGATTATATTTTATACAACTTTTCTCCGTACTGAATAAAAATAAATTTTCATATATTGTTGCACAAATATCATCAAAATATGTTTCAAATAGCATAATTCATTATGGTTTTATTTTATAAAATGATTACTATGTGTCCATTTTGCCAGGAGCGTCTCTGATTTGCCAATTGCTTATGTGCTGGTTTAATTTGTTTTCATAATTGTTAAGGTAATCTGGAACGGTTTTCCAAAAAGAAGTGTGATTTAAAGTGCAATGCAGATTTTATATGTCGAGTTTTCTATGCCAAATTCCACACGAAGCCCCCCCCCCCCCAGCCTAGATCCCTCACGCAGGTAGTTGGCCATAACACCACATTTCAACATTTCTTTTCATTTTTAATGTTATTGAAAGATTATATGAGAATTCTTAGTTTAATGTAAAATGAAATTTTTCAGTATTAAAATGTTTATGAAGACCTAAAATAGTGTAGACTCTGAATTTTGATATATTCTCGCACTTGGATTTCTTTGTTAAATCATTTTTAAATGTTAACAAGGATGATATTATTGAAAAATTAATTTTTTTCCTGCTGTGAAAATACTATGAGAATGAATTTAAAAGTATATTTTATTTATTTATTTGTTTTTACAATTCAAATCACGGAAATCCGTTTAAAATGTATGTGTCGAAGAGAGGACTTGTAACTTTGTATGATGGTTTGTATATTTGTTTGATTTGTTTTAATACATGGAAAGGAGGTATTTATTACTTCTTTGTTTATGTTTTTTTTAAATAATTTTAAATGTAGTCTGTAAAAAGTTGTCAAAAATGTAATTTAAATGTGATCAGTTTTTCTGTCTTAAAGTAGTGCGACATTTAATTAAAGTCGATTCAATTTATGGGTATTTAGTCATGTAGTAAAATAAAAAATACTATTTTATATTAGTAAAAATTATCTCTGATGAATGTTTGCAAGTAAATAAAATAATCCAGATTTTAGTATTTCGTCTCGTTTGTACTTCTAGAGTATTTTGAAATATTAGCTGGAGTAATGTTTTGCAGAACAGTTTTCCACATTTGACTGCATGCATTTTCTTTCCTATGAAATTATCATTAAATACATTTCGAAAAAGATTTTACTTGTTTTGCTGTTATTAACTTAATTAAAATTCAGTTGTTCTTTCAGAAGGGAGATTTGCTTTCTCCATATGTGTACTGAAGACTGATTCGAGATCTTGAGTTCAAATACTTAATTTTAAAAATGAGTTCAAAAAATTTTTGAAAAATTTATTAAATGGAATTCCTTTTATTTTCATGAAAGTGTTATGTTAAAAAAGCACATTTTGAAATCTCAATTCTAAAATTTCTGAACCCCTTATTTATACTGACGGAGAGAAGGATTTTGTGTCCCCCCGTCCACCTCCGTAAGGATACGAGCCCCCCCAATAATTTTTAGAAGTCGGCGCCCGTGAAACTTACCGTTTTGCTGAAAATCGCGAAAAACCCGTTTTTGTGACCTTTGATCCCGAGTCAATTTTTTTCCAGGGGTCGGATCGATGAGGACTTTTCAGATTTCATTTATGATGGTGTTTTGAACAATCCTACCAACTTTCAGCTGGGTGTGAATTTTTGTAACCACGGATGTCTAAATTGACCGGACTAATACGGATATAGGCTATTGGCCAATACCGGTACCTGATACTATGAGAGTAGAAATCATAAAGAGAGGTAGCAAACCTATACAAAATAAGGATGGCCCATTTATTTCCGTAGTAAGAGTTGGAGAGAGCCAAAAAGGAAATTGTCGTTAGTTAATAACTGCTTGGTTCTATAAAGATTTACCGAATGCCGAAAGTTTTCATAGAACGTAGATGGTATACTCTTCATTAAAAGGGAGTTTGTTTTCTTTCAGCTGCAGGCTGTTTGCTACTGATGAAAAAGAACATGGAGTATCAAAATTCGTTACAGGATTTCACCACGACCCTAGGGTACGTGGCACCCTCCTGTAAACTTAAAAAATACGCCCCCTTTTATGCTCTTGATAAATTTTTTCTCAGCTTTTGAGTTCAAAATGGTGTCCCTTCGAAGATGGCACCCCGATGCTAACTTTGCTTACCGTGTCGGGCCGCGTTTTCCCAAACCCTCAAGACTTCACGCACTTGGCGAAAACAGGAGGGAGCCAACGGTTTGGCGGAAGAGAGACGTGCATTGCGAAAGCCACCCTCTCATCAGGGCTATAGAATCACAAGGGCTGGGTCAATCGCCTGCGAGATGTGAAGAAGGGGAGAAGTCGTGGAGATAATGTTTTCTCAATGACTTTTATTAGATTTTTCTCACTTAAAATGTTATCTATGACATTTTAGATTTAGTGTGATATATTTTTAGGAAAAATTAAAACAATTGCTTCTGTGAATCCCTTTCTATTAGTAATATATAATATACATAGGCTCTCAAAAATATATTCAAGTAGAAACCAGATTTTCTGTTTTGAGATAAAGTAATGAATATAGGATTGTTTTCTAAAAAAAGAAAGAAAAGAATCATTCAAAATAAAACATTATGCACCAACTTTCTTTATATATGTGTGTGTGTGTGTGTTTAAATTTTAAATGTTAAAAAATATACAGTAGAACCCATTTAAAAAATTCCCGCCTAAAAAGTTCTTATTTGCGGTTCCCTATTTTTTCTATTCTTACAATGTGAAAACAACCCGTTTAAAAAGTTTCGTTCCAAACACTTTCCTGCTTAAAAAGTCTTTTTCCACTTCTAAGTTTACATTCAGAGCGTGTTTACATGTGACTTTCGTTTTTTTGTTTTGTTTTGTTTTTAATTTTTTTCCCTTTCTTAACACTGTTTGAAAAATCAATTTTTAGGACTGAAAAAGTATGGCATTGGCCAGTGAAATGCTAACAGTGCATGAAATTCATGAGGTTACAGAAAATTAAGAAATGAGCTAAACTGAATAAGAGATTGCAGAAATTCTTAGTTTTCCGGATGCTGTAATAGGACTAGAAACTTTTCACCGTCTTATTAAAAGTGTTGAAGATGATAATTTTTTTTTGAAATGAAAGACCAATTGGAGATCGCCGATAAAAACACAAAAACTAATTTTTTCTTTTCGTCTGTAAAGTCGATTCTAATAATGCTTAAAGCTGATATTTTTAAAAAGATTTAATGTAAATAGTTAATTTTATTGTTTTACTTTATTAACTAATTTTTTAAGGTGCAAAACAATTATATAAGTACTTTCTATAATATTTTAATAAGATTATAGAAAGATAACATAATATAGAAAGATAACATGATATAGAAACATAAAGATTTTTCGTTTAGATTCTTTAATTTTCTGTTCTCTTTATCCAGGATGCATAATTTCCTTTTTAATTTTCCAATTTCAGATGTTTTATTTTTTTTATACAGAAGGGTTCTTTTTAATTTCTGTGCCATGATTTTAAATGAACGACGATTTTTATTTTTTAATATTGTTAATTTCCTTCTTGCACACTCTAACTCAATTTTTAAACTGCTGATTTCTTCTTCCAGTGCATCACAGTTTTTACAACTGTCTTTCGTTGAACTTTCATTCAAGTTTACTTCATCATCATCATTTATTGTATCTTCTGATCGTATTTTCTTAGGACTTAAATTATACTTAGTCTACTGAAAGCATCTTCCGAATCTTTCCTCTTTTTTTTGCCTTTCCGATCTAGGATTTGTTTTTTCTTCCAATTTAAAAGAAGGTAAATTAACTGTAGGAATCTTTTAATATTTTTCTTATAGGCAGACCTAAAAGTCTGTTTTGTAAGTCATCAATATAATGGCTTTCTTCGAAGTGTTCGCTGCACATTCGAGCATTTTTGGCGTTAACCCTTTGAGGCGCAACCCTTTCCCAATGCTGAAAAAAGGGCAGCCGTTGCCATCGCTCGACTTAACTACCAGCAAGATGGCGGACGATCGAAACGTTCATCGCGTGCCACAGATCTAGAGACCCCTTTTTTGACGACAGCTGGCTGTGCGGCAATCAAATAGATAAAAAGTGGAATCATCACAGTAAAATTTCTCAATATATAAAAATGATAGTTTATTATTGAAGATTAGTTAAAAAAATTTCTTGGTGAATTCATTACGCTTGATAACGAAATATTGACTTATTTTGCATGTTCTCAGTTTTGAATAAGAAGGAAAAAATAACTATATGTTTCAATATGAAGCTAGAAATTAAACTTACAACAGAAAATTAAGAAATCTACTATTACTAAGACAAATCCGTTAAAAAAAAATTTAAAAAAAAACGTCGGTAGCACCAAATTAAAAATATTAGGCATTTTTTTGACGTGCTTATAGAAAAGTTTTAAACATTTAAGTTGTGTTTTTATCTGTAAATGAATGGCTTTGCAGATAAAAACACAAATGTACATAATACAGAATGTATAATTATATACATTTCTTACTCTACCATTTATTATTTAACAAATTACATTCTTTAAATATATCGGAGACATGTTTATTAAATGCAATAGATCAATAAACCTATTTTGATAATTACGCTCAAAAGAAAGTAGATGGCGCCCAAAGAACATGCGATAAACAATTTTAAAGTGCCTAGGATAAAATTGCGGAGCCGATAAGTTAAATTTTATCTATAAATAAATGTTTTATATATACAATCATATTATATACTTTTCATATTCTACCAATATATTAAACTAATTACATTTTTTAAACACATCAGAAAAGCGCGCCTGTTATTACATCATAAATTCTTGAGGCGGTCTTACTAGCACTGCAACCTTATAGCGACTACAAGCTCGCGTAACTCCTCTCTTCCGCCAAATCGTTGGCGCGCTCCTGTTTTCGCCAAGTGCGTGAAGTCTTGAGGGTTTGGGAAAACGCTGTCGGGCCACCCCTGGGATTTCAGACTTTGGTGGAAGTTAAGTCCCAAAATAAGTCATGAGAACTCGGAGAGACACCTTGCTTGTCTTGAGAAATGGAAAACATTGAGAACAAGATTTAATAAATCGATTGATAATCTACATCAAGAAGCTGTGGAGAGTGAGAAAAAATGGTTTCGAAAGTTTCGCATAGACTGTGAGCTTATTATTGGCCAAACAGAATCTTCCTTTTCGGGGCCACCAAGAAGATATGGCATTGGAAAACAAAGGAAACTTCTTAGAATGAATAGAAGTACTGTCTAATTATGATCCTGTAATAAAAGAGCATTTAGTAGTTACAAATACAACAAAAGGAATCATCTGGAAAGATCGTAAGTACGTATTTGCCTTCAAAATTCGAAAATGAATTTATGTCTGGTTTGGGCAGTAGTGTAAAAGAAAAGATTTTATTGGACGTAAAGAAGGCAAAATATTTCGGGATAATTTTCGACAGTACTCCAAATATATCACACACACACTGACCAAATGTGTGAAATAATCCGATATGCCACATTGAATATGGTAAAGTCAGATAATTTTTTTTGGGGGGGAGGGGGGATTTTTTTCTTTTGCTGGAAATAAAGCCGATGCCCTTATAGATGACAAGGAGATGGGCTCGAGATTAATCTTGTGCCGAAGTCAAGGCTACGATAACGCTTCAACTATGGCTGGGATTCATACTGGTGTTCAAGCCAGAATACGAGAGATTAATCCCAAAACTTGATTCGTACCGTGTGCAAGCCACTCCTTAAATCTGTGTGGCTGAGTTCATTTGGAAGTGTTCCTTCGTGGGTGATTTTTCGGGGACACTGGATTGTCTTCACTTTCTTTTCCGCCTCCACACATCGGTGGGATGTACTGAAGAAACATGTAGATGCTATGACCAAAAGACTGTCTGAAACGAGATGGAGAGCTCAACACGATGCTGTGAAACCCGTAAAAAAACACATTGCAAAGTTAATTGAAGTGATCGAAGAACTTTGTGATTCAAAAGAAAACGTTGACACAATGGGTTCAACTCAGATTTTTATATCTGCCGTTTGTGATTTTTCTTTCTTAGCTTATCTGTCACAATGGGATAAAGTTTTAGAGGGAGTAAACGCTACTCAAAAGTATTTACAAATATCCAGGGCGAGATTAGATAAGTGTGTCAAGAAACTCCAATGCATAAAACTTTAAATACAAGAGGTTCGCAGTAAAATTGTGGAGGATTCAATCTAGTACGCTATTGGGAAATGACATTCCAATAGAGAGAAAGGGGAGAAGGAAATTCAAGAAAATGATGCCAGGAGAGAAGGATAAATATGTAGGCTGGACTCTGGAGCAAGAACTGAAAAAAGCTATGTTTGAGTACGTGTATTGTGTCCAGGAAGAAATAAAAACCCGTTTAAATCAACGGAAAGCATTTCATTAACATTCAGAGTGCTTCAAGCAAGTAATTTGGTTAGTGCATCAGATGCAAAACTGGAAGAACTTGTCACAAACTTTCGACGAAATTTCCAAAGATAACATAATTTCAGAAGTCGTGCGCCTTCGGAGACTCCTAAAAGCAGCAAATATTAACAAAGAAGTAAGGATAGTTAAGATTATGATGTTTCAGGTTAAGTAGCTTATGGTAGGCTAGTATCTTTTTAATAAATATAGACTCAGTGGTATTTGTAAGTTTAAAGTTAGAATTGTTGTTGAATTAGATAACAGACTATGATATAACTTTTGACAAATAATTGCATGGTTTAAAGGATTTATCGACATAAGTAATTACAAAGTTTTATTGCAAATATTTAATCTGATCAGATAAATATAGTTTATTAGTAAATGTAAAGGATTTAACTAAAATATTATTTAATGAAGACAATACTTTAATTTTCCACATACTAAAAAAGGCAGTTGGAATATTGAATTTTATGAAGTATTATATATATAATAGTCAATATCATTAGTAAATTGTGCAATAATATCTTTTACATAATTTTCTTTATATTATATATAAATACGCTCTAAAGTGCTATACTATATTAAAAGAGTGTCATAATCCGTGCTTCTTCCCTATTTTCTTTCCTTATTGCATTAAGTTGGAAAGTGTATCATTATTCATGAGTGTGCCGTATTTTTCTTCCTTGTTTCATAAAACCCAACTTTGGAATCGAAATCTATCTTAAAATCGCCTGCTAAAACTATTTTACAATCTTCGCCAAGTATATTCCAACTATACCTCACGTTTTAAATATTGTTTCGAATGTGCATCATAATCCATGAGTGTGCCGTGTTTGTCTTTCTTGGGTTGATTCCTACTTTAACACCCCGACTCTCGCCAAGGTGGCGATAATTAAACATATGCAGACGATATTTTGTATTTATGTGGCAACTGTAATTTAGATTTAAAATGGCGATTTGGAACAACATGTAAGTACAGCATTCCGTTACATTATTTATTTATTTTGGTTTGCCAATTAATGTAGTTTTAATAATAAGTGTCTTCAAATTCCTTAACTGGTGCGTTTATCGCTCATTTGTTCACTTTAGTTTTCATCTAGTTCTTTTGGGAGCGTTGAAACTTGTGCATAACTCCTAGAGACCCATGACTGCAAAACTCGCCAAAGTGCGGTGATTTTTTAGGTTGGCGAGAGTGGGGGCGTTAAAATAGGAATCAACTCTTTCTTGCTCCATAAAACACATCTTTGGAATCGAAGTCTATCTTAAAATCACCTACTAAAACTGTTTTACAATCTTCGCCGAGCCTATTCCAACTATCCTCTACCATTTAAAATACTGTTTGGAATGGGCATCATAATGCATGGGTGTGCCGCATTTTCCCTCCTTGTTCCATAAAACACTTCTTCGGAATTGAAATCTATATTAAAATCGCCTACTAAAACTATTTTACAATCTTCGCCAGGCATTTTCTAACTATACCGACCCTTTATAATAAATAGTCGCGCCTTGGCACCAAACTTAGCGATCCATCATCAAAAATTGCAAAGCTTGTGCGACTTTCGACATTTTATTAACGCCCCCCCGCCCCCCTCCACGTTATTTGGCAAACACATTTGCAAAGTTCATATCTACAAAATCTGTTGACAAGATCGCGTAGACAAAAATTCGTAGGGGAAAAAAAAAAAATTGGGATTGAGCTAAATAGCACCCTAGTGCTAAAAATCTTTCTGTCAAAGTCCATGGAAAATAGATCTCTGGGCAGACCTCCCACTAAGATGGATTGTTTGCGTTGCAAAAAGACCTATTCATTCTCAAGGTTAAAAACTTGACAACAGTTACCAAAAGTAATATTGCCTGGTAAGGACTTCTATTGAAATGCCAAGGCCCACCCAGGGCTGTCGAGCCATTGAAGAAAACGAAGAATCTTGGAAAGCATTCCTCGCGTACACCACTGCAAAAATGCGGTCCAATCACCAACAAGCATATATTTTTACAAAAAAAGTTAATTTCAAACGTTGAATAAATAACAACCTAAACAAACAAAAAGAAAATCTAATCTACCAGTCTCCACGTTTCGGCATTTCTCTTCAGTTCAGTTGTTCCGAAATACAAACAACCGCCTCTGCGACGCCATTTTGCACTTATAATGGCCTCATTAAAATGCAGATTCTATCTCAGGATTCGGTCTCTTGCTAAGCAAACCGTATAATTACGGTTACCTCGAGGATCCAAAGGGATTGCTCCCCCCCTCCCCAGGGGCGTAGCCAGAAATTTTTCATGGGGGGGGGGGGTCACGACTACTGCAACTCAGATATATGTATGTGTGTGTGTGTGATAAGGGAGTGAAGAATATACATTGTGTATGGCAAAAAATTCCTATCATGGAGACGGGGGGGTTGTGATCCCCTGTCCCCCCTCCTTGGCTACGCCCCTAGCCCCCCTATCTCTTTACCACAAAGAAAGAATATACTACCCCTTCCCTTTTTGATTTACTTCTAAAATGGCCATGTATGGTATGGTATTATAAACGTGGCATCCCCGTATTCTGCCCCATTAGTAAAATGGAAATATGTTATTTTCCTAGAAATGGCGAAAAACTCATCATTGTAGACGGACAATAGAAGGGAGGAAAAGGAAATTCTCCGCCGAAATTTGTTTCTGAATGTCAACTGTTTACACAAAAAGGAACTAGAGGAAGATAAAAAAGTTTGGAACAAGGGGGGGGGGGGAAATACCGTGTTTTCTTTGCAGGAAGTTGTAATTACCTTAACCCTTTGATGCGCAACCCTTTCCCAATGCTGAAAAAAGGGTAGCCGTTGCCATCGCTCGACTTAACGACCAGCAAGATGGCGGACGAAACGTTCATTGCGTGCCACAGATCTAGAGACCCTTTTTTTGACGCAGCTGGCTTTGCTATGCCGCACAGCACAGCCAGCCATAATTATCATTTAAACGTCACCAATATTGGTGACGATTGGAGAAATTTTACCAGAACTTAAATCCCCAAGAGATATCGTCAATATTTAGTGAGAAACCACCAAACGGCATATTAAACAATGAGAGGACACCTAAAACTCCCTTTCTACTACCCGATCGTTAGATACAGGGTGTCCCAAAAAGGTGATAACGGGCTTTCATTCTTTATCTATTAGAGATAAGTGGGCAGTGTCCATTGAAAAAATGTACGAAATAAAGCCAGAAATAAGACCCCGTTAAAAAAAAAATTCCTATTTTTAATTTTGAAAAAGTGACACATTTTAAATTCTTATACTACACCCGTACAAAACAATTCAATATTAGTGAATTATGCCTCATACACTCACGAGGTGACGTACAAAATTTGAGAATTATACCTTAAAAAGTGTCGGAGATAGGAAGATAAATAAAATGCTGACTTAAACCCCTTTTCCATGGCTCTCGAAGGGAAAAAAAAAAACCACGTCGAATGATGGCATTTCAGGGGTTGTAAAAAATTACGGAAGAAAATATTTTTTTTCCTCTGCAGCAATAAACGTTTACGTTCAAAATCATGCATAGTCCCCGATCCTTCTTTTAAAGATATATCTGCGACGTTGTACTTTGAAAGGATCCAATTGGGTACATCTCCTCATGAGTGTATGAGGCACATTTTACTAATTGGCAATGATTTTGTACGGGGGTCGTATACCAATTTAAAAACTGTAACTTTTTGAAAATGTACGAGGGGAGTTTTTTTCTTTACGGAGTTTTATTTCCGACCTTATCTTGAACATTTTTTTTTTTTTTTTTTAAATTGACACAGCTCACTTATCTCTAATCGATAAAGAATTAACCCTTTGAGGCGCAACCCTTTCTCAATGTTGAAAAAAAGGGTAGCCGTTGCCATCGCTCGACTTAACTACCAGCAAGATGGCGGACGAAACGTTCATCGCGTACCACAGATCTAGAGACCCTTTTTCGACGACAGCTGGCTGTGCGTCAAAAAAGGGTCTCTAGATCTGTGGCACGCGATGAACGTTTCGATCGTCCGCCATCTTGCTGGTCGTTAAGTCGAGTGATGGCAACGGCTGCCCTTTTTTTCAACATTGGGCAATCTATCCAGCCGTTCTCGCATTCTTCCATTTTTCAGCAGGTGTCAGTGTTGTTAAAAATAATCGTGACCATTTTTTTTACTGGAAATGACGTGCTAAAAAGTAAAGGATTCTCTTGGAGCTATGTCACCCGCAACTATTTATATAGAAATCCAATCTATTCTTCGTGACTGGCAACAGTCGAAACGTCAGAGTTTGGTGTTCCCAGAGCGGGAACACTGCGCGTTAAAGGGTTAAAGCACATTACCACCTTTTTGGGACACCCTGTATATACATACAAGTTGGGGCAAATAAAAGTGGCCCGCAAAGGAAATTGAACACTACATTGTTTGCTAACTTGCTAACAAGAGATATTGAAAATGACCACTATTCATCTGTTGATATCGCTTAAATATCGCTGGCATATCGCTTAAATTGATTATAAAGTAGGGATTAAATATCGATTAACGTATTGATTATTAAACTAACCATCGAATCGATTATTAACAGTAAATGAAAACGACTTTTCTGCCCGCGCATTTACAGGTGATTCTCAACCTTCTCGGTTTCATCTATTACCCCTCACATCCTTTCTACAAGACTTCTGATTAATCCTGATTATATATACAGGGTGTCTCAAAAAGGTAGTCACTGCTGGCTTTAATGTTTTATCTGTTAGAGATAAGTGGGCAATGTAAATTGAAAAAATGTTCAAAATAAGGTCGGAAATAAGACTCGTTGAGAAAAATTTTCCCTCGTTCATTTACTTTAAAAAAAAAAAAAAAAAAAAAAAATTCCCAATGAGTGAAATGTGCCCCATGTTAATGAGGTGATGTACAAAGTTTGAGAGTTATATCCTAAAAACTGTCACAGGTATGGAGATAAATGTAGGCTGGCTTAAACCACTATTCAATGGCTCGTGAAGAAAAAAAATAGAACGAAGGGAAAATCAGATGATCGCATTTCAAGGGTCTTATAGAAGTTACGAAAAATATTTTTTTTTCCACTCTAGCAATAAACGTTTACATTCAAATTTATGTTAAGCCCTCTATCATCTTTGTTGAAAGATATCTCTGATTCGTTTTTTGATGAAAGGCTGAAATTTTGTACATCACATCCTTATCGTGTGGGGGTACATTTTACTAATTGATAATTTTTTTTGTACAGGGGTCATATAGAAACTCAAAATGTGTCCCTTCATGAAAATTAACTATTTTGGACGTTTTTCCAAATGGCATTGGTCACTCACCTTTAGCCTTCTTCACGCCTGACAAAAACTTCGCATCTGAAATAAAGAGCATGTCATAATTATTTTTAAGAAAGTTGTTGCATTTATAAATAGAATTATAGAAATAGATTATAGAAATAGAGATAATTATAGAAGATAATTATAGAAAATATAGAGATAATTATAGAAATAATTATAGAGATAATTATAGAAATAGAGATAATTAGAAAAAATATTTTCAAATAATTATCGCCCATAACCGAAAACTGTCAAGGCACTTTTAACCCTTTAACGCGCAGTGTTCCCGCTCTGGGAACACCAAACTCTGACGTTTTGACTGCTGCCAGTCACGAAGAATAGATTGGATTTCTATAAAAATAGTTGCGGGTGACATAGCTCCACCAGAATCCTTTACTTTTTAGCACGTCATTTCCCGTAAAAAAATTGGTCGCGAATATTTTTAACAGCACTGACATCTTCTGAAAAATAGCAGAATGCGAGGACAGCTGGAGAGATTGCCCAATGCTAAAAAAAGGGTAGCCGTTGCCATCGCTCGACTTAACTACCATAAAGATGGCGGACGATCGAAACGTTCATCGCGTGCCACAGATCTAGAGACCCATTTTCGACGACAGCTGGGCTGCGTCAAAAAAGGGTCTCTAGATCTGCGGCACGCGATGAACGTTTCGATCGTCCGTCCTCTTGCTGGTAGTTAAGTCGAGCTATGGCAACGGCTGCCCTTTTTTCAGCATTGGGAAAGGGTTGCGCCTCAAAGGGTTTAAGGTAAATGATGTCCTTAAAGTGCTTTTCAGCTATATGCATTTTGAAAAAAACTAAAAATATCAACAAATTCAACTTCAGAAATTTCAACGATCTTTTGTGTAGCGGCAAACAAAGACAAAATGACGGTAAACAAAAATAAGACCTGTGCATCAGTGTATAGGATTGACGCATTCACATGCATTAAAATCACTTACTCAAAATCCATATAATCGCCATTCAGAACTACAAAAACCTCTTAACCCTTTGAGTGTCTTGGAAATGTTCAAGCAACGCAACGTTATATTTATGGTAAAATTTTTATGCAGCTTTAAAATTATAAAAATTATTTTGATATAAGATTTTGATGGGAAGATTTGTAATTTAAGAAAAAAACTTTAAATTACTTAATATCAAAACATATTTTATGGTACCCTATTGTTGTAAATAATTTAAATTAGATGCATCGCAATGAAAACTGCAAAGAAGTGGACGGGATTTGATTTTACGTCACAGACGCTTGGAGAGCATAGGCGTAGAGTTATATGGGCCCGTGGGGCTCGAGCCCCCCCAATAAATTGTGAATAGGGGCTGAGCCCACCCAATAATTTACCACTCAATACAGAAAACTGATTTATACTAACAGATTATGCAATTTAAAGTATGAAATGAAGAAAAGTTCAGATGTGTCTAAAATGCACTATCTCATTGAAAATGTTTTTTTTTCTTCCTTTGGATTTTTTGCTTTGCTTCTATTTTTAACTTATAACATGGTAGGAACATACTAACATGGATACTTACCTTACATAGGTGTAGAATTCTATGGACCCATAGAGCTCGAGCGCCTCCAATAATGTACACCTATATGTAGTAAGTCATAGCTGCCAACTACTACGGAATATAATTAACCACTTTTTGTAAACAATATATTTCTTAATTATTTATTTCAAAATAGTAACCGGCTCGCGCGCGCAGCACAAAAATTTTGCTATATTTTAAGCCGAAAAATCATGTAGAAAAAATGGTTAATTGTAAGTAAGTTATATGTACCTGAATCAGTGGCGTAGCCAGAAATTTTTCATGAGGAGGGGGTTACGACTTCTGCAACTCACACATATGTATACGGGTGTAATGATAAGGGAGTGAAGAATATACATTTTGTATGGCAAAAAATTCCTCATTGGGTGGTTATGACCCCCCTAACGCCCCTCCCCTTGGCTACGCCACTGACGTGAATATATGTGGTTGTGGGGCCCGGCCCCCCCAATAATTTTGAAAACTTTACGCTTATGTTGGAGAGTTAAATAATGGTTTTGACAGCAGAAAGAAAAAGGTTCACAGATGTGCACCGCTAGAAGGAAGAGGTTAATAGATGTGAAATATTAAAGCTCGTTACCCCCCTTTTGGAAACTCTGTACATATTCCACTGACGGATTAAACGGGAGGGAGGGTGTGAGGGGGTGACCGCCCTCCCTCCTCCCACTTTAACTCTTTATTGCGCATATGTTTTTTTTACACATATGCAAAGATGCATATCAAAACACCCTTTCAAAAAGCATTCGAATGCAAGTGAATTTTTCTATGTCGATTTCATTATAAAGTGTTGTTCTTTATAATAAGTAGATTATGTATTGTATAATAACAACTTCCAATGTTTCTTATCAACTGCAAGCTTTCATCAAAAATTATTCAGTTAGTCACAAAATTAGTATAGGAAATTTCTCTCATATTCGAATACTTAAAAATACCCGCATTAAAGGGTTAGTTAACCCATTCGTGCCTGGATATTTTTGCGACTATCTCCGATTTTTGCTAACACCAGCAGTAATTGATAAATTTCTGATGTCCACTTTTTGAACAAGGGATGATTTCATTTAAAATCATTATGTATTAAAATTGAAATGTCAACTTGGCCATATTAAAATATTTTGTGGAATTGAAGTTCAATACTCGCGAATAAAGGCTAGGAAAAATAAATAACGTTTTCGACTGATAGCGAAAATGCCGACCCAAAAAAATGACGCTAGGCATAAATGGGTTAATTAGAGACAAAAGAAATTCCATAAAAAGATATTAAGAGAGTCCTATTTCACTTCCATGAAATCGACATCATAAATTTCAACTAGCCGCCATCGCCCACAAAACTGCATTGATCCGTCTCCGCTGTATGCACTCATACATGCATTTATTTATTTTCAAGCAAAATCTGGCAACTCTAGTGTACGTGTAATAATGTCCGTCTCGCCGTGTATTGGAATCCTTTCCAATAACGTCTTGTGCATATATACCCCTTCCAAGCCTTTTCCCGAAAAAGTGGCGTTTTCTCTCTCTCTCCGAACTTACCTCCCATTACCCCCTCACCCGCCCCCCGTCCCCCTCAATGTTCGGAAACTGTCTGGAAAACTGTCTAGACGGCGGCGGGCGTTTGGTAAGCAGAGCAAGAGCAGAAGCAAACCCAGCAACAACCCTGCCTCTCTCTCTCTTGCTCTTCCTCCCTCTCCCACCAGTTGCTCAGAAAGAGAGAATCTTTACCGATGATGCTGCTAAGAGTCAATAACGTTGAGCAATCTGATTCGGACAGTCGTGTGGAGAGGGTACGTACGGCGGAGTACCTCTCTATAACGAAAATCTCCTCCCCGATAACGAATCTGCCCCCGTAACGGAATGCCGAATCGGAGAGAGAGCTTGTCCCTTTTTTAAGACTTTTTAATTAATGACATTAAAAATAGTCTCCATGATAACGAAGTGGCTGTAGTCTCCACCCGTACGACCAACTTTTCGCGGACGATTTTTTTTTTTTGGTCGATCGGACATGGGTTTGGTCTGATGACGGAGACATGATGGTCTTGGCCGAAATGCATGAAAAAAATGAAGAAAAAAAAAAAAATAACAGTTAGAGAGAGGAAGAAGGAAGAATAAGTTATGTATAAATCCCTCCTGCGTTTTTTTCTTTTTACCGGAAGTGGATGCAGAACTGCTGTCCCGTGGACATGAAGAGGTCTTCGAACGGGGTAATAGAGGAAAGTGACCAAAAATTCGACTTACAGAAATCGCGACTATCATTCTAAACTTTTAAAAGAGATTTAGAAATGGGAGTAAAGGTGCCCGACTCCACTTAAAAGTTTTAAAAGTTTTATGAAAATTTATTATCTCAGAATGCAAAGAAATACAAGAAAGAGAAAAAATTTTTTGAAGTCCAGTAAACGTACGTAAGTACTAGTACTTTTTTATTATATTTAAATATTGAATTGTACTCCCTTTTGAGCATTTCGTTTGTACAATGAAATGTGACTAGGGTTGCCAACTGTCCCGTTTCTTGATCTTTAGACGACGTGTCCCCCGCGAAAGGTGTGTGCCGGACGCCAAATGTAGGCTTCTTTTTTAAACTAAATAAGTAATTTAATAAATTAAAATGATCTTAGAAGAGATTTTACGCACTAAGTATCTTTTCTAAATAAATAGGATCTTAGCACATGCGATTGTATACTTTGAGTTTCTTTTCTAAATAAGTAATATTATGATTTCAGTCAAAGTGGTTTAATATATCTTAAGTTTTTTTTAAAAATAAATAATTATAATAATAATAGTAGAAGATGTTATTTAAAACTAAGTCTACTTATAAAGTCTGGTGCCTATATCGATACCTACTTATGCGTTGTTTTATTTTTTATCTTTTTTGATTAATGCCAAAGTAAAGAGGTTTTGTTTTTGTTTGTAAAAGGAAATAATAAGTTTATTTAATAGCAAATGATAGCACCATTAGTTTTGACTTTAAAGAAGAGAGATTGAAGACTCCGATAAAATTAATGTTAATTTTTCATTAGTTTAGTTAACTATGTTGCATGCATAATTATGCTAAAGTACAATATTCAATAAGACAAGTTCCAGTCTAAAACTTAAATCTTGTTTTAATTGCGTTTTCCGCCTTCCTGTAATAAGTAAGCTGAATCCCGCTTTTCCCTTTGGCTACGTCTCGAATTTCAATGGCGAAAGTCCCGTAAATCTGTAAGTTGGCAAGCCTAGTTGAGACAAAAAAAAGTTTAATCCTTTAACGCGCAGTGTTCCCGCTCTGGGAACACCAAACTCTGACGTTTTGACTGTTGCCAGTCATGAAGAATAGATTTGATTTCTATAAAAATAGTTGTGGGTGACATAGCTCTACGAGAATGCTTTACTTTTTAGCCCGTAATTTCCCGAAAAAAAAAATTGTCACGATTATTTTTAACAGCACTTACATCTGCTGAAAAATGGAAGAATGCGAGAACAGCTGGATAGATTGCCCAATGTTGAAAAAAGGGCACAGCCAGCTGCGTCAAAAAAGGGTCTCTAGATCTGTGTCACGCGATGAACATTTCGATCATCCGCCATCTTGCTGGTAGTTAAGTCGAGCGATGGCAACGGCTGCCCTTTTTTCAGCATTGGGAAAGGGTTGCGCCTCAAAGGGTTATCAAATCTACATATATATATATATATATATATATATATATTAGAGATGAGTTCGGACTTATTTTTTAAAGCCAGAGCCTGTTTATTGGCAGGGCAACCAGGGTATTTGTCCTGGGAAGGGCCCAAAAATTTTGAACTTTTTTACACATTTTTATTTATTAAAATTATTACCCTAGCAGCAATCTTTGCTCGGGCTTTACCAGGCCTATGATCGGTGCATCGGCTATTCATCGCCTGAACATTACTGATCATCCTTAATTTTTCGTATGTTCATCTTTTCCCGATGATCGAATCTTTACACTGAGGTCTGATAGGCGCTTTCAAGATTGCGAAGGGTAAAGCGAGCAAACAGGTTTATATCGGTCTTTCTCCCAAGTAGCTGAACGGCTCGATATCTCCGTTCCTTCATTAATGTGCAAAGAGCATCATATGCACACCATATGTTTGTTTTAAGGTTGCTGATTGGCTAAGCTATTACGCGGAAGCAGTTTGAACAGTTTTTGCAAAATCTCAAAATCTAATCCAAATTTTAAGACACTTTAGGGGCATGGTTTAAATTGTACGACCACCTATAGTGTCGCTAAATTTTGCTTTATTCACTTAAGTCGTATGTGATGCCCTGACAAAAATTTACGCAGTTTGAAACGATTTTCAGAAAAAAAATCTCAAACTCTAATTTTTTTTTTTTTAATCCGACGATTATAGCTTAAGGTGAGTGATTGCCTATCATGTCAGTAAATTTCATTCCTTTCGCTTTAGTCACTTTTACGTGATGTGCGAATAAAAATTTACGCAGTTTGAAACAATCTTCGAAAAATCTCAAAATCTATAGAGAGATTTTTAAAATATTCATTGTAATGAATATTTTTAAAAATTCGAAGCCTATACTTTAAGTTAAGTGACCACCTATCATGTCAACAAATTTTATTTAATTCGCTTCAGTCAATTTTACGTGATGTGCGAATAAGAAAAGACAGAACGACAGACAGACAAACTTTTCTTTTTTTTTTACGGCCGTACACAGGTCCCAAATGCTTAAAACGGATAGAAATCGCTAAATCTTTTTAATTTTGAGTACCCTAGTAGCAAACGGTCATCGGTTCCTGAAACGCCGATGATCGGACAGGGAGGAAGCGCAGCGCGCGCCATGCAAGGTTCTTCATCGCGTCGGGGGCTGTTGTCTCGGATTTTTCTCGGGCATGTCCTCTCCCGAATAGTAGGGTTCGATCATCGGCAAGGGGGGAAAATTGGGCGTAGAGCCGTTGTAAAGCCGATGCGATTGGGGTTATATTCATCTCGGAAGAGCAAACACCTTGCAACTTAGGATGTGAAGCCTATGAATTTGAGGGGAGACAGGGCACATTATAAGGAATCAGGGTCACATAGCAATGTGGGGTCGAAGAAGCCGTTTTCACTTGTTAATAATCACACTGGGAAAAGTGTTGAAATGTTCGTCTAATTTATTAACCAAGTCCATAAGTAATAGGCTCGTCTCCAAAAATTTCATCCATGAAATGGAATAGAATTCTTAAGGTGTCTGTTTTAGTAACTTTTTTTCTGTGGAAGATGCATCACTTTTTGTAAAATAAAGGCCGGAAATTTCACTATTATTTCAGAACTTACTCAAATTAGCAGCTACAGGAAGGTGACATTTCAGACGCCATCTTCCTATGTGATTCTGATTCCTTAATAAGTCCCTGTCTCCCCTCAAATTTTGTACCAATAGTTATAAGACACCCTGCATATATCCACTCTGTTGCGTTTAATGAAGACGGTATAGCTTTCCTTTATTTTAAAAAAAAACTAATATTATTATTTTCATATTTGAAAAAGCAACAACTTTATTTTTTCCAATGGTAACACCTAATTTGCATTTCATATTTAAAAAATTTTCCTCATTTTAACGCCTGAAACCAATTTCCCAGGGAAGAAGCAAGGTGGGGTGCCATGGAGGTTTGGGCACCCTCTCCCCTGAAATTTTGGATTTTTGTTAATTGAATGTCAATAAATAGAGCTTTTTATGAAAAACTCTACCTTTTTTACTGGGTACAACTCGAATTTTTTTTCTCGCTTCGTCTCCGCAATTTTCAGTACATTTGAGTTAAAAACGAATGAGTTATAAGTTTCCAAAATTTCCCTTCCCCTAGTTAAAATATTTTTTTCATATTTTAATTGATATTTCATTTAATATTGATATTAAGAAGTTGATTTTATCTCTACTATAAAAACTAAATGGCCCAAGCATAATTTACTATTATTATACTTTTTTTAATAAAACATTAATATGAAGTATGAATCATTAATATTTGAAACAAATATGAAAAGCGAACTAGCCAAATTTCCACGGAAATAGGTGCAGAAAATAACTTTACATTTTGTGTAAAATTTCAAATTTTAACGTTCAGTAGTTGATTACCTATTAACTAAAATGTACTATTTTGGTGAGTTAAGGGGCCGTATATCAATTTATAAAAGGATAATTGTTTGAAAGCTACCTTAAAAATACATATTTATATATATAATTTATTATAATATTTATTTTACAGAAAAATAATAAATGTTAGAGGTATTAAAAATAGCAAATTTATGAGCAATAAAAATACACATCTGTAAAGTTTGATGACGCTTTAGTCATGTTAATTTCGCTTCTTATTTATATTTCCTTTTTTAGAAAAAATGATACAAGACTCGTTTTTCGTATGTTCATTGCATGAAAATTATTTGTACTCATTTCCCTATTTTAAAAGAAATCCTTTTCAACTTCGGCTATTGCTACTTTAATGCTCGTATTGATCAGGTGAGCATAGAACAACAGCCTCTCACTTTAGGCAAAGTTTCTAGCAGCATTTCGCTTGTCTACGAAAACCATCAAAATACACAATAACAATTTCAAAAAAGGAATTGTTGTTGCTAATGCCCTCTGGCAACAGCGTTCGGTGACAGATCCCCCTATATAGGCAGGCGATGGGCAGAAGGAGCGGCTTCCATTTCAATGAGCCCCAGTGGGAGGAAGTCCGTCTTAGCTCGGGGTCCCGTAATTTTGAACCCATTCCAGAGGAGGGACCAACCCCCTGAAATCGGCACCCCCAGAGGTATCGTTTAACAACTTGGAGGACTTTGGAGCCACGACGGATTTTACGTGCACCAGCTACCATTAGCGTACACGGTTCCACAGCGGACGGGCCGAGAGGGGGAAGTCCCTCCCAAGCACTGGCCAAGCCAGATGCTGCTTCACTTGCCGTGTTCTTATGGGAACGGAGTTTAGCGCCCAGTCCACTGCGGGACTGAAAATGAATTAGAAAGTGCTTATGCGTATGCGAGAAATATTTACAAGAAAAATAAGCCCATTTAACTGATTACGTAAAGATAGATATATTCCATAATTAAAGTAATCTATATAATAGGGTGAAAAATCTTGATACTTTAATAAAACTAAAATATTCAATGGTTTATTAACACAGTACAGAAACAATATTTCATTTTGTTACATTTTTATATTAATTTTAATCTTAGCAGTGTAATATGGCAAGCCTAATTTGTTTGTTCGTTGGCAAAGCTACTGGAAAACGTTCGACCTGATTGGGGGGGGGTGTTTTGGGCTGAGAACTTCATGTTCAAAAGTCTATTTGTTAAAAATGTTTTTAAATTTCAACTCTTACAGTGACTATAGTCATGATTTTGGGAAGCAGTATATATCTTTTTTTGTTGTTGTTGTTGTTGTATTATTTTGGCAAAGCGACGCATAGGCTATCTTCCAGGATGGGGGTGCCTTGGTCAGAGGACTTTCTAAGAGATTCTAACACGTTTTTCGGTTATATCCAAAATATCGCAAGCTATCTCAAGCTTGGCGGCTTTATCGCTCAATTCAGTGACAAAAGCAAATTTTTAAAACTGCACCGAACTTGGCGATACCTCATGTATTTGGCTAGAAATCGCCAAACCTTAGTATTATTGCAGTATTGTATATATTTCAAAAGAAATAGGTCTAGATGAAGTGCATAGAAAATATTTATATATTTTAATAGACGAGTCATCCTAGCCTAAATGAGACCATAAGTCTCGTTATGAAATGGGCTATGTCGTTGTCCCCAAAGCACTACTGAAAATTCTCATTTTTAGAAAGAGAGCAACTGTTTAAAAAGAAAGACTCGAAAGATCTATAAAACATTCGGCGGTAGCGCCTAATAGCTTTTAATTACAAATCCTTTAATCTTTACAGACCGAATTGAGATCCACGCATATTTTAAATACTTTTGTTAAAGGAGATTAGTCATTTAAATGTTAAAAATAAAATAAATTATACAATTTTCACAGTGTTTTCCCAATTGAAAGCATGGGTCATTTCTGACTCTACTTTTACATTGGTTTAAAAAAAACGGAATAGACTGATGATTAGTTTAAATAATGAGTGAAATATTAAGAATTATTGAAAGGCTTATTTTTAAATTTAAGTAAAGATATGAATTAAGCTTGAAAGGGAAAGGGAGGGGGGTATCAAGATAGCTCTGTAAAAATTTATGAAAATGGCTGTTTTCATGATTTTTTTGTCCAGCTTCTCACTCATGACAAAAATGCAACTTCTATTCCAAAAATATCGAGTCATCTTTTAACTTTACTGGCTAATTTTTTTCAAGTCAATATTGATAAAATTTCACTTTTTAATAATTTTTTTTTAATTTGATGTTTCCAATTGGGAACATTTCCCTGTAAAAGGTTAAGGGGAGAGTATATCTGAGACGGTGATATTGAAATCCAGCGATTGGACGCTGTTTGAAGCTCTGTAACTCTAACAAAATTTAATTTTAATACCCAATTTTTCTTACAAATTTTACATAATATATTGAACAACAAGTAACATTCATTTAAATAGTTTTTATGGTATTTTTAATTATTAAAATTTTCTTTAAAATTCTTATGTCAAAATGTAAACAATGCATCTTGCGCGCATGATTGTACAGATTGGATATTAGGTCCGAAGTAACCTAATACTTCACTTAATTATGCACAATGAACTAAAATTCAATCTCAACTGAAAGCTTAAATTTAATTTTAAAATTTTGTTCAACACTATTTTTTAAAGTAAGGCACAAAATTTTGAAGTTTTCTTAAAAATCGTTTTTATTAAAACATTTCAATAAATTTAGGTTGAGTTTCTGCTTTTTAGTATATCGATCAAATATACGAAATTTTGTAACTGTGAGACAAATATTTTTAAAATATGAGTGCTCGCAGTACCTAAAAATGTTGTTTCAAGAAAAACAGCTGTAAGGTTGATATTTTGTTTCTGTAAACGCGTATATTGCTTTACCTTTTTTTGGCTGTAAATCCTGTCCTAAATGGAATTTTTGCAAAATTCTTTTCGATCTGTATTCTTAGAGGATCAGTCATCACAGAAAAAAAAAATTAATAGATTTTTTTAAAGTATACTCTGACTTAAAATCATTGCTTAAGTAGAAAGGGTATTTTCCCTCATACGTAAATTATGAGCGAGTGTAAAACGCAAGTTGGAAGTCAGTGATTTTAAAGTCATGATAAACGGGAAAATAAAATTTCAAAAGCCTTGCAAAGATTTTCATGTGTATTTAAAATCCTTTTGCGTTTTTTTCTAAAACCCTTTTTGAAGGATATGTCACAAGAAATCCATTTTTTTTTCTTTTTCTTTGGGGGCCTCGCAAAAAGTTGCCAATTGGCTAGAAAATTAGATTGGTAAAGTTACAGCTCATTTGCGTAGTATTATCCCGTCTCTCATCGAGGTCAAAATTTGGGAAAAACCACAATTTCCCCCAAAAAGGATGCAATTTTTCGAAATTAAATAAATGCAATGGCAAGAAAAATAATTTCGGTGTTCAATTATTAGTATGTGTATCGTAATGCTCTTCCCTTGAAGAGCCAGGCGTAACTTTTTTGTGAAATGCATAATAACATATGCATTTAAAACATATGATTTAAACATATATAACATCTGATTTAAACATATGCATATAACATATGATTTAAACATATAATAATTTTTCAGGAACAGGCAACGATAAAAACTTTAAAAATTGACTTTTTATGAAAATGTAAAGAAATATAGCATTCCATTTCATCTGATTTCTTCCTTTTGATTTTTTTATTTTTCAGTTTACACATAATAAAAGATTTAATTTAAAAGGTAAATGAAAGAAAAATAAACTGAAGAAAATAACAGAAAATAAAGTCAAAGTATAAAAATCAGAACAAATAATGTTGAAGTACATTTTATAATTAAAGTTGTGTTACACGTAGGAGTTACTCATAGTTCAGCGTCATAAATATTAGATAATTTCTGCAACATTTTTCAAAATAAATAAACGGAAGGAAAATCCTTATCGGAATTCTTATTGCTTTACGTATAAATATCATTCTATTTATCCTTATACGTATAAATATCCTTAATTGTTTTACGTCTGACGTAACATTAAATTTTTTCCGATTCCCAAAAAACTAAAAAAATGAAAAATAGTTTGAGTGAGGGTATTTCCTTATTTACTTTTCAGACTGAATTGAGAGCTCTGCAAATGAATCATCCAATTAAACAGAATAAATGGCGTCGATGAAACATGAATGTGCTCTCAATCGAAGTGCTTTCCTTGTGCAGGAATCATCCAATCATTCTATGTTGAGTTTCTTAGGGGAAAATACTGCTGCCACTTTAAAATATACGAGCGCTGTAATTACGTCGTTTATTTGAAGTATGGATTCTTCCTCTGATTTCGGTAAGTCCTGCTACCACGATTTTTATGAGAAAAATTCGCAGTTAAAATATGGATTCAGATTTCAGTGTTGAATGCAGTTTTTACTTTCCCTCTTTTTATTTATTTATTAACCCTTTTGACGCTCGGTGGTTGCTCCCTGGAACCATCTTATTTCAGCGCTTTCACTGCTAGTCGCAAAAAATATGGTTAAATGGTCTCAACGCTGAAAAAGTGGAGCCGTTGCCATCAATGCATTTGACTACCAGCAACATGGCGGTCGATCGAATTTCTCATCTGGCACCACAGAACTTAAGTTTTCTGATACAGCTGGCTGTGCGGCCGCGCAGCCATGGTATCCATTAATATTTTTAGTAGATTAAAAGTAAATAAATATAAAAGGTAAATTTTTATACTAGGGGTGGATGCGAGACGAGACAGAGATTTACAGCTTTTTGCGAGACGAGACAAAGTTTTTCGTCTATTGTGCGAGACGAGAAGGCCCGTTTTTCATCACGCTTCCATCCCTATTTTATGCTGCCCTTGTATAAAGATATTCCCAGTTAGTAAAATGTGCCCCACACGTGAATTAAATAATGTACAAAATTTAGGCATTTCATTCTAAAGAATAACAGAGATATAAAAATAAATATATGCTGTATGAATATATATAATTTTAATCTACACCATAAGATTTTGTACCTTTTTTTTTTTTTTCGTAACTTTGTAATTTATTGTATATGTCTACAATCCATATTTAAAGAATGGAAGCCTAGGTCAGTGTTTGTTGGGACACCTTGGCATTTCATTCTAAAGAATAACAGAGATATAAAAATAAATATATGCTGTATGAAAATATATAATTTTAATCTACACCATAAGATTTTGTACCTTTTTTTTTTTTCGTAACTTTGTAATTTATTGTATATGTCTACAATCCATATTTAAAGAATGGAAGCCTAGGTCAGTGTTTGTTGGGACACCTTGTTGCCATACAGTACAAATATTAGTAATGCAGTAAGTAGAAAGCTTAAAATTTTGAATCCTCCAGACCTCGCCGATTCCTAATTTTGGACTTTTCCAAACTTTGGATAATTTGAACGTGCACGCCAAGCCATTACTTCAACTTGTCCCATCCACTGGGACGCCACAGATGGCAATGAGATAATTACGCACATCATTTGGGAAAGGGGCTGGAGCCCCATCGTGCTGAAACCATCTACACTTTTCATTTCTGACCCCACGTTGCTATGCAAAAAAAAAATGCTTCTTTGTATGTATTTTAAAAACCTTTTAAATTTAGCCCATGAATTCAGGGACACCCTGTATATTCATGTTGAACATTGTATCTACCCCTTTATTGAAGTCGGTAACAAAGGTTCTTGGGTTGTATGGCTCATCTGAATCGACAGGCGGGAAATTGGCTCATGGTATGGTATAGCTTATTCACCTCTGAGATAAAAGATCCCAAAAGTTATTTAGTTAAATATTAAAGTTTTAAAAGACCGAGATGTATGAAGATCAATTACAATGTAAGTAAACAAGTTTTAATTTACGTGGAGCCAGCGTGTATGGACGGATTAAGTAGCATGAGAAGCCGTAAAAAGTTGGTAAGTGATTTGTGAAAACTTTTTCCTAATCAGTCGGACTCTCAGTTATGTCTTAGACGGTTGTTTTCAAACCTGAGAACTGTGAAAGTTGTTCAAACTCGAGAAATAGGCAGCAATTTAAAATTTTTAAAATAGCTTTCTAAGTATGGATTAAAACGCAAGGATAGGTATCAAAGTAGTAAGAAAAGAAATGGTTTCAAATAGTCCGACAGGGGCGCTATCTCTGCTAGAGGTTTTCAGGATTCTGACAGTAAAATTATCCTTACTACATTAATGAAAACTGCACTCAATATATTTAATTTTTTCCTCATTTAAAATAAATAATTAATTTTGTGTTTCATTTTCAACATTTCTAGTATTGTAATAACAGAACCCATTTTCGACATTTTAGTTGTTTAATTTAACATGCTAACGAAAATTTTTTCTACGAAAATTGTACTAGGAAAATAAATATGCATGCGTATGAAACAAGTAGAACATTAACTTTACAGGCATTTTGAAAATTGGGTTTTGAAAGTTCTAGATATTTTGAATTTTATTTTCTTCGCATGAATCGGCAATATTTCCAGTCGCAAATCAGAGGCAGCAACGTCTAGCGTCGGGAAAATCGAACCGTTTTCAGAACTGTACCTCATAGATGATTCCTATCCTTGAATATTAATCCATACATTCTAGTTAATCTTTCTTGTTCGTCCGTGATACCAAATCGTTCTCTTCAAAATCCACTTAAGTCACAATTTTGCAGGAATCAATTGAAAATAGAACAGCACACCAACACGTGAATCAAGGCCCTTGCTGGGGTTTATTAGAATGGTTAGGTTTCAAAGTATAAGGTTGGTTGTTATTAAACTTCCCCTATGAACATCATTCTTGCATCTGAAACGGCTGAACAGATTGCCACCAAATTCGGCATGTGGACTGTACTGCTCTCAAAGAATATCCACTAAATGGAGCTTTCCATGGTGTAATCAGCTCAAAATTCTACTTATATAAACAAAAATTATTAAATGAATGTTGAAATTGTTTGTACATTTTGAATTAGCCCTTTCCATTGTTAAATTTGCTGTTTTTATGCAAAGCACCACCTAATATATTAGGCAATACTAGCAATTACCCCTACTATACTACTACCCTACTAGCAAACCTACTACCCTACTATATACCCTACTAGCAAATACAACCCCTACTAGCAATTTTGCTCGGGCTACCACCGGCCACGTAGCCAGCCGATGATGGCCCGAGCAAAATTGCTAGTATAGTAGGCACTTTTTGAACTATTTTTTTTTTTTTTTTTCGAATTTCCTTGAGCGCATACCATGAACAGTCTATAGACCCATTTTGGTTACAATCCGTTCACCCGTTTTATCTGTAGAGCTGTGTTTATTAGGGGAAGTTAATGATAACCACCTTGTATGTCATATTTTTATTTTATTTAACATTGATACAAAAAAGTGAATTAAAAGTCTCTTTTTTGACTATTTGAAAAAAAAAATCGCGATTTTTGTAGTTTTTGAAGTGACGAATTAAATTGTTAGACTTTATTATTCCAAATATAAATAAATTAATTAATTAATTAAATTTTTAAAAAATATATTTTCAGGAAAAAACTACACATGTGAATCAGAGCCTTAGCCACAGAAATATTTCGAAGTGGGGGAGAGGTTATATAATAAACTGTGAATAAATAAACGAAATTTCTTTACGAGGCTTATTCTAACTAATTACAAAATTTTTGGGGAAAGGGGGGGGGTGGATATATTCCAATATCTCCCCACACACCTGTCTACCCCCGGACATCAAACCTGCTTTTTTCTCAAAACAGTTCACAGCCTCAAAAACTTTTATCATCGCTAAAAAGAATTTCGCAAGAAAAAAAAAAAATCCCTTCTATTGAGATCATGATTGTGTTGTGCAATTTTTTTAAAAATAGCTTTCGTAACCATTCGGGTATTGACGTAACCATTCAGGTATTTACGATATAGCCTTCATTCTATATCAACTTATTTATTTTACAGATTCCATTAGACGAGTTTCTGAGAAAGATGCCTCCCAAGAAATCATTTAAATGGAAATTCAATATGGATGTTATTTCAGCGGAACAGGGCAACAAATGCGCCTTTACGCAATGGACCGGAAGAAGAAATTAATATAGCTTCAATTCGAAATTCGAACATCTAATTGGTGTAATACAATACGGAAAAAAAGGATGAAAAAGCAGAATTATAAGGAAGACTGAAAACGTTTAGAGAATTCTTGTTTTCGTAACCTTTTCAGTTTCTTGCGGATAGAAAGAAAATTCAACAAACGGCTTCATTGAGGGATCACTTTTTTAAAAATAATAAATTTTCATGAACCTAGTTGTTAACTCTTCGGAAATAACAGCGCAGTTTCAATTTAGCGAGTTATGCAAGCACGTTAAATCTCGAGCATGAAACAAAGTATATGGAATTTTATTTCACTTGTGGCAATTATTAAGAAAATTCAGACATCTTTTATGACCCACTTGGTCATTGATTGCATTTGTCTGGGCTTTCTTTGTTAAGGTGTTCAGTTCTAGCGGTTTGTAATCAGTACGCAATTATAAAAAAATAATCCCAGCAAGTTTGTATCAAATTCCCGAACCTAGTTTTAACTAGCATTCCAGTTCAGTTTTGTTCTTGGAAGACAGAAAAATGTGTATTTCGGATGTAGAAAAATCAGGTTAATAGGTCCTTTTTTCGTTTTCAAATTTCTCTGAATTGTGTGCAGCTGACTTACATGCAAACAATCTGGCGCATTTCAAAACAAACTTGTCGTTGTTTATTTGTAAGAGTTTATCGAGATATATGGCTGGTGTGTGATGTGCCTTTGATCTCGGTTGTTCTTATTGCATACAAGTGCATTTTTATTCCAAGGTTCCAAAGACAGTCATTAACAATTACAGAATAGCACAACAGAAGTACATACAGAGAAGAGGAAAACAACAACCACGGGATAACGGGATTCGAGTCCGAGACCACACAGTCAGATTGTCCACTGGAGCAACTTGACTAAGTGACATCGTTTATTGTTTTTCTTTGACTGGTAAATAACAATAAATCTTCTGAGGTTGTTATTTTTTTCCTTCGGGTATTTTATTTTTATTACTGTTAATTCCTTCTTCGTTCTGCTTGACTGTCCAAGAAGTTGTTGCGTTATGCTTAAGTTGTGCTTTCTCTGCACAGCAAGGCTTCTGTGCTTTGGTGTACTGCCAGGAAATTGGCAGCTGGACTTTTGGACTACGCCAACTTTTCACAATATTTTTCTGCAGTAGGAAAAGTATCTGATTTTGAGCAAAAGGAAACGATATTTAATTCAAGCTGTTGCGTCCAATACGAAAATTTCTTATAGAATTCTACAGCGATCGACTGGAATCCTGTACAGTTTTGTCCTCTTTTTCTTTAACCTTTATGTAATCCTTTTCCTGAGGGGTAAGATAAGTTTTACAGTGATAATTGTAGTTGACAGCTTGATCTTCTTTTCTTTTGGGTAAATTAGATGCAACGGATCGATTATTTCGGCAGTGGCCGAATACGAAGACATATGAGTGACTTCGCGGATTGGCTTTTAGTTTTTGGATGAGGACTACTTACAGTCAAGATTGTGGTGGACTTCAATACAGGCATTTCAACAGCATAAATTTCAACTTCCTAGGTGAGTCACCAGCGACAGCAAGTTTTGTGGAGAGCTGCATTTGCATTATCGGTGGAAAACAGACAGTATTTTGTTACGCGAGCAGATAAATTATTTTGGTTCTTGTTGAAACTTCAAACTTATACTTCAAAGAAACGTTTTTCAACTACGCTGGAAATTTTCTGATCCACTTATTCCACTGCACTGATGAAATGAAGACTTCACTGCAGGCATCCTAGCAGGATAAATTTCAAGTTCCTAGGTGAATCACAAACGACAGCAAGTTTTGTGGAGAGCTGCTTCTGCATCATCGGTGGAAAACAGACAGTATTTTTTTACGCGAACAGATAAATTATTTTGGTTCTTGTTGAAACATTAATGGTGTAATCTTGAGCTAATTTGAAGAGCAGATGTAGAGGATGCCGTTGGACAGATCTAGATCCAGGATAATTCTTCAAAAAAACATTTTCGACTTTTATGTATATTTTACGTATATATTTTTAAGAGATGAATTGATTGTTTTTTCTTTTTTTTTCATTCCTCAAAAGCTTAACAAAACATAATTAATTGTAAAGTGTAGATACACTTTCACAATATACCTTCTTGATAAAATTGTGTTGTGGCTCAGATTTTTAAATATAACTAGTTAGCGTGATATCTGCCAGGAGGATTGCGGAGGGGGGGGGGTGGCTTGGGTGCAGGAATTTATTGGTAGTACAGCTAGGAGTGAAAATACACGGAGTTCATGGCTACTGAATTAGTTGGCTATGGTTATTAAATTAGCTTACTTTTTCATGTGGCCAAACTCAGCTAAGATTGGATACATACAGATATTGGTTCACTTGGAAGATAGGTCAAGCGGCAATGTTTAACAAGATTGAATGATACATCTATAAATTGCTTCTAGAACATCAGAAAAATTGCTTCAAATGGCTCTATTCAACCAAGATTGGACACATACTGTCATATTTCTTCCGACGGATTTTGAAGATTGGTTCAAGCGACTCCCCAAGATTGGATATGTATGGCAGTTAGTTCAGGCAGAAGTTTCGAGCACATAGGTTCAAGAGGCTATGTCAAACCAAGATTGGATGATTATAGCAATTGGTTTGAGTGTATTTGGAAGATAAGGACTACAATCAATGCCCTACTTTGAGCAATAAATTGGCTAATTTTTATATAAATATTTTTTAAGTCTATAGCCAGACCAAGATCTTAATCTGTTTTCAGCTTCCCTTGAATTATCTAAAAGTCTCAGTGTGATAGCGCTATCTTTTAAGGGGATTAATTAGATTTAATTATTAATTAGACAAGGGGATTAAGGGGATTAATTAAGCTCTTTGCTCAATTTGACTATTTCGTCATCCCTCTTTGCCTACGACGCTATCTTGAAATACAGAGAGGTTAAAGAACTCAAACGGAGGAGTAGGGAGTTAATATTGGTCGACTCAGGGCTGGGCCAAGGATCTGCAAGAAACTAAAATACTCTGCGACGTTGGTACCTGCAAGCATACTGATATTGATTACCAAGATTCTTCACGGGTGAATTAAGCACTAGTTAAGGTATAACGTCGATTAAAGTAGGACTCTTTAATCGTCTTCTACTACACGCCGGCCGGCCGGTAGGGAGGGAGTATTATAGACCTTTCTTCCACATGGGATATTTTAACTACTTCTGGAAATAAAACCAAAATCACTAAGAGGATTTCATCTTCTGATTGGATTCGGAAGTTAAGGCAAGATCGGAAAACGAAGTAATCAGACGAAGAGATAGTTCCAGGATACCACCTCTTTCATCAAAACTAATGGAGCATCTGAGCTCCATTGCAGCAAGCCACACACGGGTTGATTTCAGGTGGAGGAGAATGGGGAAGGTTGCTGTCTTAGTAATTTTCCACGGAGAATTTGCGTCTGTAACAGGGATAATTATTCAAAGGGATCTGGTTGAGAATCAGATAGATTGATGGAGAATTTTGAAAGGAGATCGACTACATCGAGGGAAAATATCGGAAAAGGATCGGGATGTAGAAGGTTTGATGGCAACTTAATAGATGTTTGTTACTAGTCGTGATCACTGGAGAAATTAGAAAGCGAAGAAGTCCCTATGAAGACATCGGAAAGTGGAGCAAATGAAGAAAAAGCGAGAAAGAATCGGGAAGATCGGCATTGAATTGTGAAAGGGGATCGGGTAGATCCGAGGGGAATTTCGAAGGGGGAACGAGTTGTTGAAGGTGCGAACAGAGGTTGTAGGTGGTTTTAGCAGAGGTCGGGATTACCGTGAAGAAACTGGAAAGTGAAGAATTCTTCAAAGAAATCGACAAGAGGAGCATCAAGTGGACGACTGTTCAAATCACATTGGATTTCAAGACAGATGGGCTGTTTTGATTTGATTGTGTGTGGGGGGGGGCTAGGGAGATACTTGCTCGTTAAGATCGTGGACAAAGAGGGAAGGCGGCAATCAATGTAGTCCAATTCTACTCTCCCTAAAAGATGGCGCTAATCACTATCAGGCTGAGACCAAGAATTTGAGGGAAACTAACCTTAGAATGAGTGGGATGACCTGCTAATAGATTGAGGAATACTTCTATAAAATTTCTAGCCAGTTTATGCTGCTCAAATCTGGTAGTGATGGTTTGTGGCTCATATCTTCCAAGTTTCATGGTAGATTCAGAAATAAGTCAGAAGGTGGGATTCTTCTGGTCAAAATTATTCCAAGGGAGTATCGAGTTTCAAAGCTAGTATAAAATAATTTCATACATCAGGGCGATTAACAAGCAGCTTTTTGCAAATTAGGTTGTCGTAGTGATCTGGTTTCCCAAGTGGACCACTTTTTGGTATCACAGGACATGTTTCTAACTACTGGACACATTATAAGCGATGAGCAACCAGCAGCGATGGATTGATCACAGGAACACTTCTAACTGCACACCAGTTAACCTTTTCTGGTGTCGAGGAATATTCGTCCCAGGGAAAAAAACCAATATAAAAGTTTCTTCCTTCTAGTTTCGGAAAAGTTCACCTGGGCAAGGGAAGGGAAGTGGGTATTTAGAGACGTATTTGAATGCTTTTGACATGCGTGAGGTGATTGTGATTGTGGTTAGTTTTGATAGGAAATCCAAGGTGATCTTTTGCATGCTCCATTCACTGTTTATTCACCGTCGGCCAATTTTGAATACACAGACAACTTCCCATTAAAGCATACCGTTAGGAAAAGATTGGCAAACAAAATCAAGACCACTGGAAGAGGCTCACTCTAAGATATTCCAAACAGATCTCCAGGGTATCAACTCAGCTTTCAAGATGGATGGTTCACTGGGAATTCCTAATTGTTGGTTTCTAACCGTGTAGTGTACACTATCTGGCCAAAAGTATCCGGACACTCCCTAAAAAAGTAATTCTGGCGGGTGACGCAATTTGATGCGTAATCGAAAGCTGTAAAAGTGTTGCTAGTGGTTTGTCTGGTTGTATGTATGCGTTTGTGAAGCAATGAGTAAGTCAAATTAGCTTAGTGAGTTCAATCGTGGCAGTATAGTGGGGTGCCACCTTTGTGGGAAATACGTTCGTGAGATTGCGGACATTCTACAGATGCCTAAATCCACTGTGAGTGATGTAATTGTGAAGTGGAAACGTCGAGGCAATGAAACTGCAGGAAAACGGAGTGGTAGGCCGAAAAAACTTAGTGAAAGCAGCCGCAGAACTCTCAGAAAGGGTAGTGAAAAACAATCGCAAGTCCTCCTTGGTGGAAATTTCTCAGGAGTTCCAAAGTTCATCAAGCGTCAGTGTTAGCAGCAGGACTGTTCGCCGAGAGTTAAACAACTTGGGATTCCATGATCGTGGAGCCGCTCACAAGCCGAACATCACTCCACAGAATGTATGCGAAGCATCGATTGCAATGGTGCAGAGCTCATCGTCAATGTACTGTGGACGTGTGGAAAACTGTTCTTTGGAGTGATGAATCTCGCTTCACAGTCTGGCAGTCGGATGGACGTGTCTGGGTTTGGAGGATGCCCGGCGAACTTTTTTTGTGTGACTGCATTGTGTTGACCGTTAAGTTTGGTGGTGTCAGTATAATGGTCTGGGGATGTTTCTCGTGGTTTGGCCTGGATCCGTTACTTCCTGTGGTTGTAAACATGAACTCTACGATGTATATGGACATTCTGGACAATGCTGCACTCCCAAATCTATGGTAATATTTCGAGGAAAGCCCATTTCTCTTCCAGCAGGATAACTGCTCCATTCACACATCGAGGCTTGCACAGACGTGGTTTGATGAAATGGATGTCCAAAAACTGAACTGGCCTTCTCAGAGCCCCGATCGAAATCCCATACAACAACTTTGGGACGAATTAGAGCGCATATTACTTAGCCAGCAAAATCGACCATCCACACTGCAAGCACTCATTTAAGCTGTGATGGACGCTTGGAAGTGAATTCTTACGCCACCTATCAAAAACTTTCGGAAAGTCTTCCCAGACGTGTGCAGGCTGCAGTCGATGCAAAAGGGAGATCAATATCATATTAATATGTGCCTCAGGTCGCTCCAAGTCCATACCACTAAGTGTCCGTATACTTTTGGCCAGATAGTGTAAGTGCGAGTAGTTTCTAATGGGTATTTAAAGTGTTATTTTCTGGTCATAATATGCGTAGTGTTGTGCAATGTGATTACTTCCAAGCCTTCATGTTGCGAAACAACATCTTAAGGTCAAATGTAATACAGCTAAATAGAACAAGTTACATCCAAGAATTGGAAAGGACGTGCACTTTCATCAACCTTTGTTTGAACCCAGATCTTCAGTTCGACGCCCTACCAACAACATCAGTTTCAACTCGGGAATAAAAGTATCTAGCATTGAAGCTTGGGAGAGTATCGCTGAGGAATCGGCATGGGTTTCAAATTAGAGATAGAGCTATCTATCTAGGATTGAAGCTTTTGAGAATATCGATTTAGGATTGGTATCGTTTCCGACTCAGGGATAAGATGTATCTTGAATCTAGGGTGAATATCTGCAATTGTTTAGACTGTGGGATAGGAGGAGGATAGTTGTAGGCAGTAGCGGATTTAGGGGAGGGGCTACGGGGCTTTAGCCCCCCCCAAAATAGATTGCTCAAGGGTAACATTCTGCTTCATTATGCACTTTGAGTATGTAAAGTGATCTTTTTTAATTACTTAGCCCCTCCCAAAAGTTTTTACATTGGTTTAGAGTAAAATTTATCTTTATAATACATTTTGTTTGGGTGAAATAAGCTTTTTTCAAAATTTAGCCCCTCCCAAAACAGACTTTCTGGATCCGCCACTGGTTGTAGGCATATGTTAGTGAGGAATCCTATTCAGAAAACTTGCTCGACAGATATCAACAGATTGACCGGATCAGTTTCCAATGGAGTCATCGTAAACCAAGACATCGTCCATTTTAAATTGTCAACCAGTTATTGCCATGTGACACTCGACATCATGCCATGAACACATCGGTTTCAACGACTCGGGGATAAATATACAAGTATCTAGGGTCGTAGCTCGGGAGAATATCGCTGAGGAATCGGTATCAGTTTCAAATTAGGAATAGAGGTATTTATGTGGGATTGAAACTTATGAGAATATCAGTTTACGATCGGTATCGTTTCCAACACAGGGATAAGATGTTTAAGTTTGAAGCTAGGGAGGAGAATATCTTGAATTGTTTTGACTGGGGGATAAAGATTGGAGAAGGATGGTTGTAGTCGGGAATCCTAGTGAGGAATCCTATTCAGAAAACTTGCTCAACAGGTATGAACAGACTAGCTGATGCAGTTGTCAATGGAGTCACCGTAGTCAAGACATCGTCCACTTTAAATTGCTAAATCTCCAATCACCTATAGTCATCTGACGCTCGACAGAAATCGGGATTTTGCCATGTTGGAATGACACAGTGAGAGTGATGCCAGCTTGAAAGACTTATTTTCGGGGACAATTAAATTAATTGATAGAAGTCATTGAGTTGGATAGTTTAATAAAATAATAGTGTTCTACACTTTACATTAATATTTGAGTGAATAGCGAAATTAAATAATATCTTCTTAGTACTATGACTAGCTTTTTCTCTCAGTACTATGTTTGATTGGTAACAAATTATCCTGGAACTAGAGAAAGGTAGTAATCTGAGGGTAGATTGTGTAGTACTTTACTGGCTGTTGTGATTTGTAAGGCTTCGTTTCAGGATTGCCTTCCAGGATCTACATGGAGCCATAGTCTGCAACTAGTTTTCAGATGACATTTTATCCAAGGACATATGGAAAAGAAGATATTTCTTCGTTGGAGATTAAGGTAATTTTGTTTATTCGAAGGGTTTTCACTAATACATAGAGACACACCTGCGGTGGCATAAAAAACAAGCATGGAAGGTAAGTTTTATTATTATTATAAGGACATATAGTCTACTTTCACGGACGGAAAGTATTTTCTGGATAAGTATGGTTGGATATACTATTTTAGTTAGGTTAGATTAGTTATCTTGTAATGGTATGAGTTTGAATTCGTGGAAATTTCTCACTGTGTGTTGTTTCGCAGTTATTTACTATTTCAAGATAATTCTCTTCCACCCTCATCCTAAATATTTCATTTTCAGAGAGAATAAAGTGGAATAAATTGTCGAGTTGTTCAGAACGAATTGGAGGCTCAAGATTATTCTGGTAAGTTTTAAATCGATCTTAGGGTGCATCTGAGGGGTGGTGGTGGTGGTGGTGGTGGTGGTGGTGTCATTCACATGAAGATGAGTTTAAGCGATGGAGTTTTTCATGATTTTCACAATGGGGTTATTTTTCAGTGTTTCAACATAAGATGATAATTCGAAGCAAGATGGCAACGATTAAACCGCATTCGATGGTTGCATGGCGCAACACATCAAAGGATAAATCGCATTCGATGGTTCTTAGAAGCAAAACATCCAAGGATAAACCTATTCAACCTTTTCTGGAGAAGCAACACATCAAAAGACAAGCCATACTCGAAGGTTGCTGGGGGCATCCTAAAGTTTATGGGAGTAAGTTGTCAAAGGATAAACCATAATATTCGACGGTGTTAGGGGAAACAATGATATCGTTGGATAATATTCGACGGTTACTGGGTGAAGACATCGGAGGATAAATCATATATTTGACGTTGTACAGGTAATTAGATACCAAAAGATAAATAATGTTCTAAGACTGTAACAGCTGAAATTTGTGTTCCCTTGTATCTAAATCGGTTGCTTAGGTTGCAAGTTATTGGTCACTAAATTTTTAGTAAACATTCGAATTTGATAAATACACGCGATATCGCCAAGCTGAGGATAGTTTAGTGGTACTCAAGTAGAATCCGGCTTTTGAGACGTGTCCAAGGATTAAATTTACATACGACGGTTGCAGGGTGCAAGACATCACAAGTTCAACTGTGTTCAGCGGTTGCTGGAAGCAAGACATCAGAAATTCAACTGTGTTCGGCGGTTGCAGGAAGCAAGACATCAAAGGTTAAATTGGATTTGACAGTTTCTGGGAATAAGATATCGAGAGAGTAATCGTAATTGACGACTGTTGGAAACAAAATTTTAGTCTATTAATCGTATTCGAGTAAGGCTTTAAATTGGCAGTATAGCTTGGGAGAATATCTCGGATTCATCGGTATCGATAACTTTGGTTTTTAAAAACTCTATAATCTTTCTTAAGAAGTTCTACAGCTTGAATTCAGTATCGGTCTTCGCTGTTCAAAACTTCATTTTTCCTTAAGAAAGCATTACGAAAAGTTGGAGTGGTCTTTCACTTCTTGTTACTAGGCTCCTGGAAATGCGCTTTTTCATTGACAGATGTAATGAAATAAAGTTGAGACTTAGTTCAAGTTATTTATTAGTAAAAATTAGTTCAAGTAGTCAAGTTAGTTCTTAGTTATTTTATTTTATTTTGTCTTGGCATACGTCTTGTTTACGTTTGTGCCTGTGTATGTCTTTTTGTTTATTTTTGTTGTTGTTTTCGTGTCCGTCAAAGAGTGGATGTATTTCACGTTTGTATGTATGATTATCGTTGTTTTGTTGTTGTTTGTAGCAGATTTGGTGAAATTAGGGTGCTGAAATTAGTTGTATTACTTATCTGTTTTGATATGCAGTTTTTGCTTTCAAATGCAGAATGAGCGTAAGTATTGTTCTCTTTAAAATGACAGCAAGGAAATTAAATGACATTCTTGTCAGGGTTTGTGTATCGTAATCATTACGTTTGTGCCTGTGTATGTCTTTTTGTTTATTTTTGTTGTTGTTTTCGTGTCCGTCAAAGAGTGGCTGTATTTCATGTTTGTATGTATGATTATCATTGTTTTGTTGTTGTTTGTAGCAGATTTGGTGGAATTAGGGTGCTGAAATTAGTTGTATTACTTATGTGTTTTGATATGCAGTTTTTGCTGTCAAATGCAGAATGAGCGTAAGTATTGTTCTCTTTAAAATGCCAGCAAGGAAATTAAATGACATTGTTGTCAGGGTTTGTGTATCGTAGGTTGAGCAAAGAATTGTCGGATAGTATCTTCGCAGTGTAGATGTTCTGATTTTCGGATGGAAAGTTCTTAGAAGAGTGAGTAAGTAGCAGCAGTTATTGTACGTGGAAAACAGCAGCATATTCGGATAAAAGAAGAATGAAAACGACTTTCTTAATAATGGATTCAGCTGCGACAGAAAAGAGTGCGACAAGCATCTGAATAACCAAACTGGCTTTGCAAGTCAACTACCATCCAGAAGTACAAGACGGGATGTTTCATGTTTTGGTGTCTCCTCGGACTTTAATTCTTCAACTCTCTTCGACACAAGCAGCTGTATGGCAGAAGCAATAGACAAGAAAAATAACAAGGGAAAGGTCAGTTTTGGTTTATAGCATCAAAGTCTTTTAAAGTGCACAAGATGGCAGATATAATCCAACTGCTCAAGTCTGAGGCAACTTTCGTAGAAACTGTTTGTTGATATTTTAACAATTTAATTGAACGGATTTTAATTTAAAGAGCATTAATTTTGCAGTTAAGTAGATTGAAAATAGAGGTTAATTATAGTATAAGAGAGAGAGATTTCATACATTCACTTAAAAATAGTGACATATATCAAGGTATTTTACCTGAGTGAGTTTTTGCAGTTATTGAGTAACTTGACTAAATGTACTGTAATCGTTTAAAAGCGTTTGGGAGAGGATTTAACGCTTTTTAACGTGCTTGCATCATATCGTGCTTGCAGCATTCGAGCAATATATATATGTCTCATTTATTAGAAAACCTAATAATATAAATAAATATTTAGGCGAATTTTGATTGCTCAGTAAAAAAATGAATTTTAGTTTTATTTCTCATATGATATTGTCATTCAAGCGATAAGAAGATGTCACCATCTCGATTTCTGAATATGGGTTTCGAAAACTTTTAATATTTTTGAAGTAAATTGCTCGTTCTGAAAGCTCCTTAGTACATAAACCTGAAAAAGGAAAACATAGTAGTGCCGACTAAATGAATAAAAATGTATCGCCGAAACAATAAATGTGTTTGAAAAAAATCTGAAAAAAAAAGAGAGCTTTGCTTCAAATTGTGTGACGCTGTCTCGCAAAAAATGAAATTGTGAGCTACAAATAAAGAAGTGGACAGTTGTAACCAGAAGCTTTTATCCTACATTAACTAGCTTGGTTTGCATTATTCAGATTTCACACTGTCGTAAAATGTACAATTCTAAATACCAGCACATCTTTATTTAAGCTTGTTAATTTTGAGCCCATTAGCTTGATTAGCTCATCTCATTATGCATATCTCCAGAAATTCATAGGTTGTAGTACTGCCACTTTCTAATTATCCGCAATTATTATTATCATTGTTATTTTATTTTATTTTAGGAAAGAGGCAAAACTTTTTTTTTTGTACTTTGTGTGAGTGAAATGTCCGTGATATCGTCCAGTGATTGTATCTGTTACGTTTGTCAAATGTTTGTTCTAATCGTAGTGTGTCTGTTAATGTTGTATGAATGATTTGTCTATCGTCACGTTCGTCCAATTTTTGTTTATTTGGGTTTTTTTGATTACGTTTGTGCCTGTGTATATCTTTTTGTTTATTTTTGTTGTCGTTTTTGTGTCCGTCAAAGAGTGGATGCATTTCATGTTTGTATGTATGCTGATGAATGTATGTAAAATCTTGAAAAAAAAAGTATTGCTTCAACATGTTGGGCTCTGCCCAGCAAAACCAAAAATTACTAGCTAAAAATAAGAAAGTGGACTATTATAATCAAAAAGAGTTGGATCTTTTGAACATTTTTCTGGTTTTTACTGCTGGAATCTTCGATTAAACTGCATTTTTGATGCTACACTTTTCGCTAAAAGTTTGGCCTCTTGAGCATTTTTCTGGTCATTACTGCGGAAATCGTATATTTAGTTGCATTTCTGATGCTTCGCTCTTCACCATAAGTTTGCTTTTTTGAGCATTTTTCTGAATGTTTTAGCAGAAATTCTAAATTTAAACGCATTTTTGATGGTTTGCTTTTCATCAAATATTGCCTTTTTGAGCATTTTTCTGAGAATATCTGCAGAGATCCTAGATTTGATTGCATTTTTGATGCTACGCTGTTTATCAAAAGTTTACCTATCTGAGTGTTTTTCTGAGAGTTTCTGCAGAAATGCTGAATTGAAGTGCATTCTCGATACTTTGATTCTCATCAAAATGTCAATTTTTTTAGCCTTTTCCCGAGAATTTCAGCAGAAATCCTAGATGTAATTGTATTTTTGATGCTTCACCGAAAGTTTGCCTTTTAGAGCAGTGACGCATTCATGCTGATGATGATGATGACGACGACGACGACTCATTCAGATGCATTTTTAAGGCTTGCTTTTCATCAAAATATTGCTCTTTCGAGCATTTTTCTTACACTTTCTACAAAAATCCTAGATTCGGTTGCTCTTCTGCTGCTTTGTTCTTCATCGAAAATTTACTTTTTTTTTGAGCATTTTTCTAATAGTTTCTGCAGAAATCATTGTTTTTGGTGCAAAATTTTGCCTTCTCAATACTTTCTTTGGCATTTTCTTCTGAAAATCTTGAATCAGTGATATCATGAATACGTTTCACTCTTTGTGAAAAGTTTTCCTTTGTTGTCAATCATTCTTATGATTCCTCTTTTCAGAAATAATGCACTGCTTAGAGTTGAATTTCATTCACAAGACAGTCATGAACACGACTATATTTATCTAGGGAATTTTTATGAGAGGTTCGATCTGTTTTGGCATTATTTGCTGTCAAACTCAATTATTAGTTTGCTGTCGTTTAGGAAAGTTTGCTGGTTGTCCAGCTCTTTCATTCATATCTCATCGATAAATCTTTTTATTTGAAGGTATTTAGCTCTAATGAAGTGCTGTTAATGCCTGTTTTCAGCTTTTGATGTCTTGCTGTTCAGTAATTCTACTGAAGGACTGTGTCCTGGACTGTGCCCTGTAAGTGAAAAGATGACTTCTAGAGATGGTCATGATCATTAAGACATGTGAATTTTACTTTTGAATACAAAAATGCTACTGAAGAGACGTCATTCATTTATCATACGCTAAAGAAAACAAGTGAGAAACACTCTTTGGAACAAATCTCTAGATAATAAGCATCGTACTTTTTAATTAACTGATTGTAGGCATGACAAAAGGAAAAGACTTTAGAGCAAGAAGCAGTGTACTTTTTCAACTAACAGATCGTATGTATGTTAAAACAAATACCTACTCAAATAACGTTTGTTTTGAGCCCTACAAAAAGAGAATGGATTTCAGAAAAGTATTCAATCGAAAACCATAGTGCTCTTTCATCTGACAGATCATTTATATGCATCGCAAAGAATAAACTTTACAGCAAAATACTACAGCACAGAGTTCATCATTGTACCAAGTGACGGAGAGTTGACTGATAAGAAAAAGGGCTTCAAAATAAGAAGACAGTAGTAAACAATGAAATATTTGACTGATATTATTAATTCATGGATGACTGTTTTTTGCAAAAGGGACAGCTGAGGATTAGGGCTGCAAACCCTTAAGGGTCTGTGGCGACACCTCTATAAAAAAAGCGCGCCGAAACTCCTACCTCCTGGGTGGCGTGGAAACGGAGTTCTTGAAACAAAGGGCATCCCGTATTTCTTACAGTCCCAGAAGCAGAAAGAGTGCTTAAAAGTGTGACGTACGACGCAGAGCAATCGCAGTTTTTGCAGAACATTTCATCCTTTGGAAAAAGAAAAAGGAGGACTAAAAATATGTTCTACAGAAAAATTAAAGCGAAGTGTCCTTTATGGCATGCCTTCACTTTGCATAAGAGAATATACCGGGTGATACAAAAGTCAGGACAGACTTTAAAAATTAATAATTCGAAAACGAATCAAGATACAAAGATGCGGTTTGCACCAAACGGATGGAAAAGAAACCGGGTTTTGTGTGGCAACGAAACGAAAATAGTTCTGTTGGCGAACAACAGATGGCGCTATAGTGTTTTATTTCACCAAAAGATGATTTACAAATTAAAAAATGTTGACAACTTACAAGTCAGCTTAATTACTGTTAATTGGTACTACAGTCAATTTTCAATGTGCTGCCCATCATTCAGAAGTACAGTTATGAGACGAGTCACCACACCGTTCACATGTATATATATATATACAGAATGATTCGCTACCAGACTGACAAACTTGCAGGGGTTGTAGGCAAGGACG
Organism: Cheiracanthium punctorium; assembly: GCA_038373885.1. Lineage (NCBI taxonomy): Eukaryota > Metazoa > Arthropoda > Arachnida > Araneae > Cheiracanthiidae > Cheiracanthium > Cheiracanthium punctorium. Next base: position 239,172 of record JAWZYV010007565.1, on the reverse strand, counting down.
TACCCAGGGGGTGTCCGGGCCCCCCCCCCCCGAAATTTCAGTTTTTGTTAACAAAATAAGAATGATGACGTCTTTTTGTGAAAAATTCTGCCTTTTTCACCGTTTGGACCCCCCCCCCCCCGAAATTTTTTTCTGGGTACGTCTCTGGTTGTAGGGAATACCGAGACGGTTCAGAATCGCGCAGCAATGCGGGTTCGGAAACGTCGTCTTCATGTACAGGTTAATAATCACTTTGGAAGAAGTATTGAAGTGGGCGTCTCATTTCTTAACGAAGTTTCATTAACAATGGGCTTTCCTCAGATTATTTCATCCATGTAATGAATGAAACAATTCTGAAATAACAATTTTTATCGAGTTCAATCGGTGAAAGAGGGATTTTGTTTTTGAAAAACCATGGTAGGAAAGTTTACTATCACTTGAACACTACTTCTAAAGTAATTATTAAGCGGTACATGAAGACGACCCCGCTTTGCTTTGTGATTCTGAAACCTCTCTGTACCCCCTACACCCCCAGCAAGTTTGTCAATCTGGTAGCAAATCACCCTGCATATATATATATACAGGGTGTCCCAAAAGTAGCACCTAAACTCTGCACAGCCAGATTCCTCGTTGGGAGTACATAAAAAGTGCCCACAGAACCATAACTAAACGGCCCGTAGTTTTCTAGAAAAGTACAAAAAAAAAAAAGCAAAAACGTCATTCCCGGTTCGCAAAAAGAGCCTTTTTTGGAATCCTGAACATTTTTTTTTTTTTTTTTTTTTTTTTGGCATATGCTTTCATAAAATGATGCTCAAAATATCCACCGTGCATACTCTCTTAATACTCACGAGTGAAAAACCAGTGCTGAGGACGAGTGATATATCACCCTACCTTCGTGGCAAAAATTAGACAACCTTCATAGAGTCAGAAAGCACTATTCCGAGGAGTGACATTTCTGAATCTGGACTAGGAGTGAGAATTCAAAAGCGCACTCCGGGAAAGAGAGCCTCACTCTAAAGAAAGCTATGACCATTTTGAGTGACCGGCACTTTATCTAGGGTGATTTATTCAAAGCCGTATCCAAGGGGTCCGAACCCTCCCCACCCCCAAAAAAATCTATTTTTGTTAATAAAATAATAATAATGGCGTCTTTTGGGGAAAAATTCTGCCTTTTCCACGGTTTGGACCTTCCTTGAAATTCTTTCTGGGTACGGCCTTGGATTCATTCCTTGAATATGCCTTACTTCTTGCTATCACTATTTTAGGGAAATTAAAATAATTTCCTTATATATATGTAATGTATAAAAAGGTAATTTGGGTTTTACTAGTTTGGGTATTGTTCAAGCGGTACTTTCACTGTAAGTTTTGCTTTTCTGTCTTACTTGCCACGCGCGCTCTGGAGCTATGTTTTATTTATTTTGTTAATTGCCAGACATCAGGCCGTCGATTCTGAGTTCTTTAGAGTGTACACGTGTCCCCACGCCTTTGTAATCCCGGATGTTAAATCCCGGATGTCCCCGTTCATAAATGTATGTTATTCGATTAGAGATAAGAGAGAGGCGGAGTTATGTCTTACCAACCCACGTGGTATGATGAACGTAAATACACCCGCACCTCGAAATTCAAGAGACTTCTGCCAATGGAACTGCTTAATTAGTCCACGCTGATTTTTGTACCCGTCTCCCCTCTACTCTTCTCACTCTATATTGTAACTTAAAGATAATGTTTAATAAACCGTTTTACCTGCCTTAACTCTGGAACTTTACTGAAATATCTGACGTCTCAAATAGCCGACAGGATGATTGCCTGTGTGCCAATTAAAAATTTTAAATTTTTAATTGGCACAAAAGTCGCTCAATAGTCGGGAGACGGGGTACACTGCTTACCCGAAGATGCGGAGTACGCCGGAGATGCGGCGTTATGCCGACCGCCTGCCGATCAGAGAGATACGACGGAGTAGAACCAACTTGCCCTTCACCGACTGCAGATATCTGGACTTCCTCATTCCCTGCTTTGTGTAATGCACTGTTGCCGTGGAAGATCAAACTACAATCGTCTGACCTCCCTTAAGCCCATCGAAAAAATTTGCGCTCCTGAGTTTTCCATAGCGACTAACGACGCTGATGCCGACACGTAAATAAAAGAAGTGCCTGCCCTCCGTTATCTGAGATGATCTTTCTGTAGAGTGTTTACCATCCAGAAATCTGCGCCTCGTTTTTCATTTTTTTTTTCCGCACGTCCGCTGCTATTCTGAAAATCCGACGGAAATCGACGAAGTTTCACTGCCTTCATTGCACCCAAAACAGGGCCCCCCACGAGAAGTGTGTGCAACTGGTGAATTATTTCCCCCTTTTCTCCGTGCCGAATATTTTTGTTTTTGTGCGTACAACTTAGGTTGACCGAAACTCCTCCTGCCTGCATTGAACTTGTGAGACAAGATATTTTTTTGTGTGTGTTTTGTTTATTGTTGAAGAATGACGATTTCAACTTGTGTATATTGATTAAGTGAAGTAAGCAATTTATATTTTCAGAGTTGAAGTAAATATTAGAGCATTATATTTGAATGGTTATTAATTGTGTGTGTGTTATTTTAAAGTGCTATTTTAGTGTTGATAAAAAAAAAAGAAAAAAAAGAAAAAAAATTGTATTGATATATATGCGCTTGTTTTAATTAGTATAGTATTTTCATTAAGGTAAGTTTACAATTGAATTGTGTTATTAAATATTTTATTTCAATTGAAGTTTTATACGGGTCTTACTATTATTAAATTAATGCTTAAATTACTACTGCATTACCTATATTTCCTGAAGATTTGAAATTTGAATTTTTGTTATTTGCATACTATGACCTAGTTTAGATTCATTTGATTATTTACCTGTAATGACTTACCGATTGGACTCTCAACTTGACACAAATTCTAATTTACTTGAGATTATGTCATTTATTCACTGAAAAGTCACTTGAAAATTTATGACAAATTCATGCACCCGGGTACGATAACTTAAAAGAAAACAAATACTTATTGTGTCAATGTAAATAAAAAAATTTCTTGCATTATATTATGTTTGCTTATGTAGATGTTTTATTTTGAATATTTACTGTGTAAAATTTTTGTGTGCCAAAAGGATCGTATATTATTTCCTTTATTGAATAATGATGCCAACCATTTTTTTTTTCATGTAATAAAATTTAAATTTGCCTAGACGGTTAACTAGTAATAAAACCTCTGAGGAGAGTATTCGCCCTCAGATTGTTAATGAAGTACTAGTAATAACCAATTAAGAAAGCACAATAAGCCATTGCTAGAAATAAAAAATTGTTAGGTCACATAAATGCAGTACCTCTTTCAGGCTATCATTTATTGTATTAGCTTGCCAAATTCTTCTAGCAGCTACGGTTTTCGAAATTTTCTACACACTATACACATAATTTACTCCATTTTGCCAACTCCATTTTTCCAAGTTATTTTCATTCCATTCACTTTATGCCATGCAAGCCAAAGCCATAAGCATTTGCCAAAGAAAATAAATGTCAGCCATGTTTATCCATTTTGTTTAATTATATTACTATATTGTTGTACAGTATTATTGTATCCCACCTAGGCTGTAAATATTTTACTTGTGATATTTTGAAAAAAATTGTGCGCACTCATTGTTTTATTGTTTATTGTAAGATTTTCGTACTATTGCATCATTATGTTTTGTCAAATTTTAGAAACTGCATCCTGCCCCTCAAGTGTTGTACAACATAACTCCAGAATTCTAGTCAGAAAAATTTAAGGTGTCTAAACTTGAAAATTAAATTAGTTCGCAGTTTTAAGATTAGGTTGCAAGGACGTCTGACTCGCAAGTGAGAGACTGGCCACCTCAATGATATTGCTCGTCAGACTTCTTTTGCCGGGGGGATATTGTAATGTATAAAAAGGTAATTTGGGTTTTACTAGTTTGGGTATTGTTCAAGCGGTACTTTCACTGTAAGTTTTGCTGTTCTGCCTTACTTGCCACGCGCGCTCTGGAGCTATGTTTTATTTATTTTGTTAATTGCCAGACATCAGGCCGTCGATTCTGAGTTCTTTAGAGTGTACACGTGTCCCCACGCCTTTGTAATCCCGGATGCAGGTCATGTTCATAAATGTATGTAATTCGATTAGAGATAAGAGAGAGGCGGAGTTATGTCTTACCAACCCACGTGGTATGATGAACGTAAATACACCCGCACCTCGAAATTCAAGAGACTTCTGCCACTGGAACTGCTTAATGAGTCCACGCTGATTTTTGTACCCGTCTCCCCTCTCCTCTTCTCACTCTATATTGTAACTTAAGGGGACAGCCTACTTTTAAGAATGGGAAAATGTATAAATTTTAGATCAACTTTCATAATTTTAAAAAAAATAATGAATGCATGCAGAAACATAACTTTTTTTTCAGTTAACTACTATGACATTACTCTATTGATTAAAAATATTATTTTAGTTTATTATAAAGGTGATAATTTTAAAAATATTATTTTACCACACAATATTGGAAAAAAAAATTCAAGGGTACTTTCCCACTGCGCGCAAGATATCTCAATTAGAATTCCTTTGAACCTCATAATTTTTTTCTAAATTAAACAAGACATTCAAATTAACAATCTAAACTAAAATGGTTTAATTATTTTCATAATTTAAATTTAAAAAAATCATTTAATGTGAAAATTTAAATTACCATAAAAATTGTGATAGTTTTACAATCATAACTTTTTTTTCTATGAAACACAACCATTTCATTTTAGTTCATTTTGTTCATTATATTAGAATAAATGCCTGAGAAAAATTTCAAGTTGCTATCTTAAATAGTTTTTAAAATATCATGCGCGCAAACTTGAAAAACAGTGTTTTGAGAAAACGCCAATTAAAGTTCAAATTGTGGTTTTGGAAGATAAATTTTAATTTTTAAAAGTTAAAACATTTTCTAATGAAACATTTACTATTTAAGAATAATTTTACGGAGTACTTAATATGATTAACCCAAAATATGTTTTAATATGGCTTAAGAAACATCAGTTTAAAGAAAAGCTCGACAATTGTAAATATGAAAATATATGTACATACCTTAACAAAAGATACATTTTTAGGATATAAAGGCATTAATATTGGTAAAGTACATGTTTTGAAGTTATTTTAATAATTATATCCATATATATATATATTTATTTTTACTTTGCAACATAAGAATTTGATTTTATTTCACTTTATGAAATTTCGATTTTAAATTTTCCGCTTTCATACACAATGCCTTCGTTTTCTTTTATTGCCTCAAACTGAGAACTGATGAGCATTTTTCTGGCTCTTCGAGTTTCTAAATTAAATTCTGTACATTTCTATTCTCCCTCTTTTATGCTTTGAGTGTCAACCTTAGTTGCAGCTGCTACAGCATGCTGCCCAACTTGCGTTTACATTTTCCTTTTTATCTCAACAAATAAATGTCATACAGAAAAATGGTTGGTATCAATCTTTTTAGAATAAAGTAAGCTATTTAATGAGATAAAAATCGCAAAATCGATTTTTTGGGCATTTTAAAAGTAGGCTGTCCCCTTAAAGATAATGTTTAATAAACCGTTTTACCTGCCTTCACTCTGGAACATTACTGAAATATCTGATGCCTCATATATATATATATATATATATATATATATATATATATATATATATATCAGAATCACATATCACATGCCTCATATATATATATATCAGAATCACATATATATATATATATCAGAATCACACACACACATATATATATATATATATATATATATATATATATATATCAGAATCACAAAGTGATTATTTCTGGGTAAGTTAAAACTGCGTTTTTCACCCCCGATTGCTACGATTCCTCGTGCGCCCTATCAACCTTTAAAGTTTTACCCAAGAGTTTAGATTCACCCTGTATATATATAAAGGAATATATGTATCTGGTAACAGCATAGATTATTATTATTATTTAAATATTTGGCAAATATTAAAAGATATTTTCTGTATAGCATGAGTATTTACCCATCTTGTGAATTCACTGAAATAAAATCCAATATTCGAAATTCAATATTTTGTCCGTTTCTAGTCAAATTTTACCAATTTTAATACTATTGAATCTTAAAATATTTGAAATGTATCAATAATATTGGATGTACATTAGAAATATTTCCAATATTATTAAGTATTTACTTTTAAATAACAAAATTTACATAATATGTGAATACTTTGAGAATAAAAACCATTTCCAATATTGGTAAAAATTAGTATTTAATCCTGATATATTCTCAAAATATTACTATTATTATTTGTAAAATTTAAATTAACATATGCATTACATTCAAATATAAATCATATATTGGGAATGTTTCTGAAGTAGTCTCACTACCAATAAACTTTGAAATATTAACTCTCAATATTGAGAAAACATCGATATCAAAAACGAATACTGGTACAAAGTAATAAGTGAACAACACATTGAGAATAAACACAATTTCCAATATTGGTAAAAATTAGCATTTAGGTCTGATAAATTCTCCAAATACTGTTAATATTTTTTCTTCTGAATTTAACATACAAAAAAATATATTCTTAATATTGGGTGTATATTGGAAATATTTTTTAAGTAGTCCCACAACTGATAAACTTTTAAATATTAACTCAATTTGTTGAAAGAAATTGAAAACTAAAATCAATATTCGTACAAAGTATCACAGTTAATATTTGGCCCAGGTATATTTAAAATGCATTTATAGTATTGGATATACATTGGAAATATATCCAACATGGATAAGTAATTACTTTAACATAATTTTACACCATTTTTAATTTTCTTGATTGATATTTACTCAATGTTACACTGAAAATAAAACTAGTATTAGTAAAAAAGTAGGAAGTTGATATTTAACCATTATATTGTCAAAATTATAAAACTTTATTGCTAGTGAATTTACATTAAATATATTTAAAATGTATCTGCAATATCGCGTGTCTTGAAGATATTCTTCGCATCGTGCAAGTAAATATTTTTGCCGCATTTCACCACACAGCACAAGTTTGTCCATAGGCAATCTTTAATACATTAGAGCTGGTTATTGGGTATATCTATTAGAAGTCCAAGATCCTCCAGATAACATAAAATATATTCCTCTATTAGAGATTTGAGGTGTGATCTCTCTAATGAGTAAATAACATCTATCATGTCTATGAGACATCTGCATAAATGTAGAATAGTTATAATAATTAAACTTCCAGAAGATCTAAAAATGGATATCTGTTTCATATACAAAATATCCCAGTGATGAGAAATTGATACTTATTTCATATCCAGAACTTCTTAGATATCGATTTCTGGGCTATTTTGGATTATTGTAATGTTCAGAATGATCCATAACAGCTGAAAAATAAATTTTGCATAGATCAACAAGTAATATCTAGCCCCATGCATTTTTAAATTCTTGATTTCGTTCATGTGAAATGCGGACTGTTCACACAAAACATGCAGTATTTGAACTACCAGCCTATTCTGAAACTGAACAGATTAAGAAGAAATACAGAGGTTCATTTTAATAATCAGATGGTGGCATCACTAAAGGGTATCCCCAAGAGTTCCATATGGTTACAAACCTCCGTAACCTCTAGATCTACTTAGTTTCAGAATTCATTGACAGTTTATGTTTTGTTTGCTCAGTCAAAACTTAACAGGAATAGAAGTGAAAGTTTCAAAATGCTTGGGTTGATCTGTATTGCCACTGAGCTATGTAAAATCCACCATCAAAGAGATTTATAAGAATTTTATTTATCTGCAGTACTATAACTTCATTTGAGGTAATCTGTGAACAAACAAAAATGGAAATAAGAGCTTTGGACTTTTCTTCACATACGGAATACTTACACGCTTACTTAGTTTTAACTTACGCACAGTATTAATAAAACAATAAACATTGCTTATGATAAGATATTTATATAAAATCAAAAGAATACTAATAACTTTGATTTTTAAATAGCTTTTATTTTAAACATAATTTATTCAAACTTTCTTTTCAGCTTTATTACTATTAACAAGCTTTTTTTTTTTTTTTTTAATAAATAAGAAATGGACAAGATTGAATTATTATCAAAAAGAAATTATTTGAAATTAAATTTCAGTCATTTTTACATTCAAATACAAGAATTATGAAACACAAAAATAAGTTAAAATAGTAATAGCTATCCTTTAATCGAAAACCAAAAAACAATAAAGAAATTGTTGGGTAAATTACAAATATAAATATATCTGCTGATATCATCTGTTAATGTGCATATCATGTTTGGAAGTTTAAGAGAATACCTATTTTTTTTATCCCCCCCCCCTCAGAAAATAATAAAATATTTCTAAAATGGAAACAACTATTTATTTATTTTTTTTTTCGTGGAAAGGGTTAAAGAAATATTTTTGCGTATGCCATTTCTTCATGAAATGCACTCGCCTTCTATCCCAACACATTCGTGTAGTACAAAAATAATATAAAACAAAACAATTATTTCATAATTCACAACATTGCCCATTTGGTTGAAATCCCCCAAAATATTTTTGTCTTGCCCGCAAATCACCATTTCAAGTTTAGAGGCATGAGCAAGAATACGGGTTAGAATCCATTAAAAACTCCTCCACCCAAGTCACACACACCTAAGCAGAAACCCCTCTGGTAGATTTGCGATAATATCCTCCACAGATAATGTCTGGGTGAGGGGGGTGGATTCACTGAAACTAAGAAATTTTGTTGCATCGATAGGATTTACAATGACTGGATTCAAAATCAGTGTTTCAGTACTATTTCATATTCAGGATTTCTTCTAACAGCATCTGGAAGATAAAAATTATGACTTCAACAAGTAATTACAAAATAAATAAAAGTTAAAACATAACTGCTGATCTATCCTAATAAAAAAGTCCCCACCCCATAATTTGAATAAGACTGAAGAAAGGTTCAAAATCAGGAAGAGTTGGCAGCTAGAATATACTAGAACATAAGCTAGAATTATGCTAAATACGTACAAAATAAAATTAGTCAAAATTAGTTTTGTGTGTATATGACTTAAGGTCAAATTTAAAACTCCAAGTAAAGCACAACCTAACACATTCAACTAGGTGATGAATTTACAGAGGAGTAAGTCAGCAGAACTTTTCATTTGGCCCAGGCCACATTAATAAGGTAAAAAGACATTTTGGCTACAGTTTCACTAAAATTAGAGGATAATTTTATAATAAAAAGTCAGTAGATCTACATATATATTTTGGAGCACCTTTAGGAGCAGGTTAAATATACCATTTTGGAACAGCACAAAAGCATATCGAAAAAGTCTGTGTATGGTAATAATAAGTACTTCCAAGTAATCTTTACATATACTGTAAGTTTCTGAGTAAGAGAAGGGGCTCTTACTGTTAAAATTGTACAAATTATACAAAAAATGAATAAGTTAATAAAATAAGGGTGTAGAATTTGGGCCACCTTTTGCATTTTAATTTTGTCTGTTGTAGCTTTTGTTGGAACACAAAAGCTACATGGAAAAAAAACTGCAATAAAACCTAAATATAACAGCTCTCAAAATACAAAAACAAAAACCTTTTCTATTTCTTTACATGGGATAAAAAAAAGGAAAGAAAAACTTTAATTTTACAGAAATGAAATGCTTGTACTTTTTATAAAATAATCTATTCTCTGTGTCTTATTAATATTAGAATACACTGATATGCAAAGTGATGAGAGCATGATATACTTTATTAAAAGAAAGGAACGCATTATATAACTTATCTCACAAATCACTTATTTTGTGAGGTAACACAAAAAAAGAAAGATTGAGGACAGTATTGAAGCAAAAATCACATTTCAAAGCAATTTTTAATAAAATTATCTCTGAATCAGTATCCATTGCATAATAACTAACATCAAATTAATAGTGACAAAATTATTACTCACACTAGCTAATTTTCTAACACATTACTTAATATTGGTAAATTAAATTTGCAGATTACTACAATCAATTAAATATAAAATATTCAGTACTTGTAATATCTTTCATGTAAATAAAAAGTGAGTAAAAAATAAAATAAAGTGACAACTTTGAAATAAAAACTTTTCATTAACAGCAAGTAAAATACCATCCAATAACAACATTCTTTTACTTAGCAAAGATCATATCTATATATGGAAGATGAACATATTAAAGAAAAAGTTTGAAAATACTTTTAATTTCCAATCCGGTAATTTACAAGGATTCAGTACGGACAGAGGTGTAGCTAGAGGGGGACGAGGAGAGGCACAGCACCCAAAAGGCACCAATTCGTATACAAAACTTTTTTCAGTGCATTTTGGTAAACAGGAAGGGGCGCAAATTTGTTCTCGGGCACTGAAAATCCAAGCTACACCTCTGAGTACTGACCCCAGTTGATAACCTAGATATTTTTGAAGTCAGTTAAAAACTAGACTAAAGATATTTTTGAGTAATATTCAAATATGCATATGACAACATATGAACACTGACAAGGTTATTACACTTTCTAAATACTGCAGGGTTAAAAAATCTTAATGTACCTTAATTTAGTAAGAGAGTAAAGTTTACATTTACATATTGTATTAGTAAAATTTAAAAAATAGTATATTTCATCTCATTTTACCACTAATGGTGACACATGTAATACGGTGTCAAAACTGGTCTGCTAGTTTTTGATTTGATGCATACCAAAGTACAGATATGAGATTAACAAAAAAGAAAAGAATGTCTGAAATAATGTCCAAACAACTTTTGAGCAATACTTACGAATTTCAAGCTCAATAAATATTTTAATTAATACTGATACTAAATTTATCTTACTTATGCAAAATTTTGCCTTAATGAAAAATCAGAAAATTTTTGAAAATTTGAAAAAGCTCAGTTCTTTTAAAACATTGGAAAAGGTCTGAAAATTAGACAAAAGTCTGAAAAATCTCATCTCTGAAAGTAGCATTTTACAGTTTACTTTTTGAACAAAAAAAAAAAAAATAAAGCTACAGGAGTTTTTGGGTTTTATTTACAACATTCTTTTTAAGAGGTGGAGAGGGTGAAGAGTAAAAATTAAATTTGAAGGGACTAAAAATAGATATTTTTACTTTATTTCATTGTTACTCGATAAAATATTACGATTAAGACTTTTTTGTCAGTAATTTATGAACTTGATTCCAAACACCGTTAGTCTGAGACACATATTTCCGATTACAAATCTGTTCTAAATTATATAATCCATTATATCAGAAACAATCAAGTCAATAAATCAATTTCCATAAAAATGACGAAATTTAAATTTGTATATGGTTCCCCGGTCCTATCAGTTATATTTAGAAAAACTTTCTTTATACAAGTTCATACACAATTTAAAAAAAAAAAAAAAAATTCATCCTTCTATGACCAAAATGCACCGATTTATGAAGTAGCAAACATTTTGACTTAGGTCATTTTTCCATGCTTAAAAATGTCCTGTTATGGTCAACAGTTGAGGGGGCCATATAAATATAGAAATTTTAAATTACGGGTTTTAATTTCATTTTCTGGCATAATGCGAAAAAAAAAAGAAAAACTAATTTTAGAATACTGAGCTTCAAGCAAAGGGTTATAGTCAATCTCTTATGAGAATCCATTCGGGGTCAGACTTACTAAATCCTATAAGTGTAGCATGCAGATGTGTACGCAAAGTGCAGGAAGAGTTTTCTACACGGGTGTATATTTGGATTGCAGACGAAGGAAGTTATACTAAAGAGGTATGAAGGAAGATACCTAAATCTTTTTTTTTTTTTTTTTTTTTTTTTTTTTACTCTCAATTATATATTTAAAATGCATAACAATGAGAAAAATATAGTGGAAGGTGGCCCAAAATTATCCTAATAGACAAAACGATCCACGTATGTTTTCTTAGATACAGGTCGCGCTACCTATCGGATAATACATGAATTAGTTGTGCCAAGTCAAGAAGAAAGAATGGCGGTATTTAAGCGATCGGTGTATTACGTGTCTGAGTATAATTCTTCAAAAACTGGGTTTTATCATATCTATTACGAGGTAAGCACTAACTTTCTTATTTATTTAGAAATACAATATTTCCAGAAATATGATTTGGTTGACTGAACAGAGTATGTTTTTAGATGTGAATTTCATTTACTGAGTTTATGTTTCTCGGCAAGTTCCAGCATTATGAACTAAAGTGGGCAGCCATACTGCCGGGTAAAATGATTCATCGACTGAAGAAACACCAGTACCGGGCCCTAGTCATCATGGCAGCACTTCAGACTTTCTCAAAATGCATGACACCCCATTAAATTATTTAATTCATTTCTGCGTTTATTGTATGCCACAATTTTTGAATTATAATTTCCATTTATTGTTTGTGACACTTTTTTATTTTAAAATTTTCATAAAATAAATGCATACATACTATATGATTGTAAAACTTATTTTATTTCATTATGTATAGGCATAATTACTCTTACATCTCTTATTCTGCCGATAAAAAACAATTTGCAATTATTTTCAAATGAAGAATCATTTTGCCCGTGGGTCAGGGTCAAATGATCCTTTGGACTCTTCAAAATTCTACTTTTTTTTTCCGTAACTCGGTTTGGGCTTAAAATATAAAAATATGTTTATGATGCAAAATATTGTGGCAAAGGGTCAAAGTTTTATTTAACATTTATGTTATTTTGTGCACGTTTTCCCCTTGAGGGAATCATTTTGGGCCACCTTCCCCTATATGTAAACATCGAAGAAAATTTCGTTTAAAATCGTATTTACTTCGTAAAAACGGAAATTTTGTTATCTCAATTTATGTGTAATTTATTCTTTGCTCAGCTGTTGAACACGAGTTACCTGAAAGGCGTTGTCCACTGAATTTTTCGCGGTGTAAAAGTGATCAGCAATACATCAGGCCCCTGTACGTGCAGCAATACGCTGTAATTTTCAATCGCCAGCTGCGGACTTTTCCACTACGAAAAACTCAGCGGACTATTTTTGCATAAAACTGATAAAGTTTACTGTCACCTCACCAAATTTCAGCTTTTTGATTATTGTTTTACTTAAAGGATATTCTTTACATGTTGACGTACAATCCACCGCTATGCAGTCGAATGCAGATGATCGTCGGCAGCTGACGTACAATCCACCGCTAGAAAACCAGCTGACTATTTTTTTTTTCATTTGTACACAACGTGATAAACACATGTACAAAGAATCACATTTTTTATTATAATTATTATTTTTTAATTATTTTACATATTTGGCCGGCTGGTGCGGCTACACCCATCGCTACTCTATCAGCTGACGTTCCTTTTCTTTATTTACAATATAAAATGAACCAAAGTAAATAATCTCAGATTTTTTGGAATGATGACCTCAAAATGGCAGCTGGCTCCCGGACTATTACGTGTACGGTCTGCTTTCGTTTCTCAGAGCCTTCCTCCCATTTATGCATACGTCAGGTCTGATTCGATTTCAGGGGAGAACGGATGTTCAGCAACGCTCTTTTACATTTAAAACTCTGTTTACACTTGCACTAGCAATAAGTACAATAGTCTCTGATATTCCGAACTGAAATAAAACAAAGTGGAAAACATCGCAAAAGACAACGAGCAAAAATAGAGCTTCAAAAAAGACCCATCTCAACCTATCACCCCTTTTCCGTGTAGAATCGTCTTGTTTGCAATCGCTGTGCTTTAGCAAAACGGACGGTACATTGCTTCTCGATTTTCTGTTTTCATGTTCACTACTACTTCTCTGTTCCAGTTTCTCATGAAACTATTTGTAAAAGGCAGATTTAATTCAGTTGATGATAAAGTTATATTTTTAGTACAAATAAGAATATTGTATATAAAATAAAATTATTCATTCGGAATTGAACCGAAAACGGTTATTTTTGGTGGAACGAAAACCGGAGCGAAGCCCTGATCAAAACCTTGTATAAACACATATTAACCTTTCAAAATCGCTTATAAATCCCAATTATACGGCCCGGGACTCCCCTAACATCCTGAAGTTTGACCCGCAACTTCTCAAATGTTGAACATACCTGCATTACGGCATATGGACGCTGATTCTTAAAAGTTCACTAGCGCCTTAACGGTGCAAACGATTCAGCGAAATGTGGATATGCTTATTATAGGCAGGGCTCGCGTTCTACGCTCAAATCGATATATATATATTTTTTAAGCTGACTTTTCGAAGCTGCGAGTGAAAGTTTGACTCGTAAAATTTCGGTCTGTTTGTTTTAAAACTGTTGCAGAACTACTCTGCTTGTTTCCGGGGTTCGCCGTTCTAAAGTCCAGTTGGTGTAGAAAGTTCTAGTAAAAAGTCCACTGGTCAGGATGGAATACAACTTTATTGCTTCTAGAACTTCGTAGAACAGCCAGCTGTACACAATTCACAAGAACGATCTAACAGTAATGTGCTTTAACAGTCCGCTTAGATAAGAAGCTCTCACAAATGCTGTATTTCTCACACAAAATAAAACACTTTCACTGGCAAAAATTCAGTGAAAATATAGGAGAGATAACACTAACAGTCTCTCAAGACTCAGCGATCAAGAATTTACACACAGCACTTAAATTCAAAGCTTCATAAACAGCGCGAAACACCGCTTCTATCACAGAGCAAAGCAAGCGTACTCACATGCAGCTTGATCCATACACTGAACTGGGGCTCCTAAAGCGCTCGTATTTATAGCTGGCGCAGAAGCCACGAGAAACTTCCAGAAGAGTCTATTTCTCGAGGATTCTACATAAAGCGGGAATTTTGAATACGTCATAGAAGAGAAATGTTAGGTTTTTATGTGATTTTAATGTAGCAAAAACAGCTTTACAGGCCACATAGGAAAAAACGCGCCAAATGACCAAAATGTCGCCAAGATTGGCGACTTTTGGCGAAATATCGCCAAATTTGGGACCAAAAATAAGTCCCTAAAAGTGAAGCAACCGAAGGCCTAGGACCCATATTTCACGAGATTTCTAGAAACCCCATAAAAAAACATAGGGGAAACCAAAACCTCCGTATCTCCGGTTCTAGTTGACCGATTTTGATGCATCAAAAAGCAAAATTTATCCATTTGAAGCGTAGAATACGAATTTTGAAATATTTTAAACCCCAGAACAGCGGGTTGCCCCGAAAATTCGTAACAATACAAAATTCACGACATTTCACATTATAACACTCATAAGGTAACAATTTTTATGAATAAATTACAAATAAATTTTTATTACTATGGCAACACTGACGTCGTGATTAGAAAATGTCTACTGGTCACATTAATATGATCAGGCACTGTGCATATAAATAGTACAGACACACGCATACATTCAAGGTTTGAACGCTTCTTAAAAACGGCACAATTTGAAAAACAGAATCAGGGGGTTTAGAATTCTTCCCTTAGTATTCTCTCTCTCTCTCTTTTTCTTTCTTTCTTTTCTTTTTTTTTTTTTTTTTTTTTTTTTTTTTTTTTTTTTCTTGGTATCTTTACGACCTCAGTTTCCAATTTACATAGGCGGTGGTCTAATTAACGGCCACTACCGCCCGATTGCGATAACATATGATCTATTTCTAGTCGATAATAAAGTATCGTAAACAGAGCGGGAACAATCGTATGGGTGTCCCCTACAATTCGCCGACTGTGAATTCGCCGACATTTCTAAATTTCCCTTTTAGGACTTTTTGGGGATTATCCTCTCTCATTTATCAAGTGAGGTGATTCCGAAGGGGGGGAGTATTTCGACAAATGGAAGGGGGTTAATCTTCTCAGGGATTAATCTCCTACATAGAAGAGGTGAAATGAAGAAAAAGGTTTTAGGAAGTCAATTTTACAACCAATTTAACTGTGTGTTACCCGGCTAGTTGAATTATTTTGTTGTTGAAATGTATTAGTTGATTTTCTAATTTTTTAGATGAAATATCCTTTGAAAGATGACACACTTTGGACGAATGACACTGAAAAGACGATTTTCTTTTTTCATTGTGCGTGAAATTGTATAAGGAATTTTTTTCTAAATATAACTGGTAGGACCGGGGGATCGTATAAAAATTTAAATTTCGTAATTTTTATAGGAATTGGTTTATTGCCTTCGATTGTTTCCGATATAATATATTATGCAATTTAAAGCATTTTTGCATTTGGAACTATGAGTTTCTGACTAACAGTTTAAGAAATAGCCATTGGGCATCGTTAGCACTGGACATCCTGTATAGACAATTTATATAGATATTCAATCAGAATATCTTTTTACTAGCTGCACTCCACATCCAATGAAACTCTCAGAATTGTTTTAATACGATATTTTGCCATTTTATCTTTACAACTCTGTATTTAAGACTTTCTTTTTCTGAAAGTTTCATAAATCATACAGATTTACCATTTTTAAAAGTACATAACACAACCTCTGAAGATAATTTTTGAGTTTTCTTTAGAATCTCTGATAATTTTTGGCTTTTGACGCTGTTTAAATGCCACGGTGACATGATCTTCTTTTCCAAGAATGGTCTTTATAAGATTTGTGGATCGACATGAAATGTTTATTTGAAAGAAATATCCTTAATCCCATAGACGTCTACCCTTATCACTGACTAGGTGTGCCCGAAAGAGAAAAGGATGAAAAGGGTCCCTTAATTCGAGGTATCCCTTTTTCTTTAGGACAAGAATATTTTTTCCCTTTGTGGGAATTTTCCGATTAGGGAAAAATACGGCGAATTCACAGTCGGCTATTTCTTTTTTATTCATTCATTTATTTTCTGTCGTAAATAATTTCTCACCTCATTTTTTTAGATATTTTTCTTTTAATTAATGACAAACAGATTTTTTAGAAAAGTTATAAATAACACATTTTCTAGCTTAAAAATATGCTGTATTCTTTGAGAGTCTATGACTTTGAGAAAAATAAATGAATAAATAATCTGCAATGTCCTTGTAGAGCTGAAAAATAAACACTTGCCATAGTTACAGAAAGCAACCTATTAATTCTGTAAAGCACAACGTTCAGTGGTTTATTTTATTTTTTCCGCTTTTATAATACAAATTCTCGTATTCTTTATTTGAACATACAAACTGCGTGCCATTTAATGTCTTTTTAACCAGCAGCAAATGTATATAGATATTCTACAGATATATAGCAAGTTGTGTAGCTATAAAGTAATTTCAGAATATTCCAGACGTCATAAAATTCATGCAACATGCGAGATCGATAACCATTTTATATTCATTGGTTTCAGGGATAGAGGGGGCACAGGTTGCGAAGTACAACGATCGAAAACTTGCACTGCAATAAAAACCATTTTTTCTTTTATTATTATTATTATTATTATTGTCATATAAAAGTTATTTGCACAAAACAAGATTCAGTTGTAAGGGCACTTGGTCAATGTTTTTTTCTTGTTGTTCTACCGTTCCCGACGGATGTGTTTTAACCAAGTTCTATTTAAAGGACTCTAAAGCTGACATATTTTTGACAGAAACTTTATAATTAATAGACGAATTTTTCTTTTAAAATAATTACAGAAACGGTGAGTTGGATGACATGATAATATTTTGCTTGAAAAAAAATTCAATGTGAATCGTGTGCTTTTAAAAAATCTGGTGGGAAAATACATATTTTAGAAAGTAAGCAACATTTTCAAGAAAAAGGATTGTTGCAACGGCAAACCTATAAAAATATTACTAGGATTTTTTTACTGATATTCTACAGTTTTAAAAAGCTGTTGTTGTGAAAATGACTAATGAAATACAAACAGAAATCATGTTTTTATTTGTTAAAAATAATTTTGAATTTGAGAAACAGTATTTATAAAATGCGTGACAATAAGCTCCAAGAAATCTTGATAAAGTGAGTGTTTTCTAATTCTCAGAACTTTTCTTCTTAAAATTGTTCAGAAATTTATTGTTTATATTAACTTAAAAGATGTATGAGGTTGGAACTATGAAACTTTGGAATTAGTTGATTTTAAGACACGATGAAAAAAACACTGTAACGATTTTATATTGATTTATCTTGTTTTAAATTCAACGTTAAAAAAAAACTGGAAAAAAATCATAAACTAATGAAATAAAAATAATTCAATATTTAAGAACGAAACTGGACATTAGTTCACTAAGAAATA
Source organism: Cheiracanthium punctorium (assembly GCA_038373885.1). Lineage (NCBI taxonomy): Eukaryota > Metazoa > Arthropoda > Arachnida > Araneae > Cheiracanthiidae > Cheiracanthium > Cheiracanthium punctorium. Next base: position 221,038 of record JAWZYV010007565.1, on the reverse strand, counting down.
TCAGTACACTGATAATTAACAAACAATTCAATTAAGAATATAAACCCTAAGGAATATCAGTCTTTGAGCACAAACGTTAACCTAAAAAATTGATTCAGGCGGAATGTACTGTAACCTTTATAACCGAAACGACAGCCAATTATTACCATTGTACTTGAAGAAGAGGGAGAACAAATTAATTAAACTTTAGTCGACTTAACAAATGGAAAATTTAGATCTACCGATCACATGCTTATAATTGATTGCTGCATCTTTGAAAATAAAAGGATACATATAATTACTTCTCTGCATATAAAAAGTAATTTTCAGTAATTTGTTTTAATCTGTGCAGGTTTGACAATGAGCATAGATATCATTGAATGCCATGTGCTGTTGTTCAAACGCTAAAATAATCATACCACGTGATAAAAGAAGAGTATGCAATTTAATTATACTCAAAAGCACTATTACTTACATTAGAGTTAATAGAGAAGACGTTGTTTACGAGTTAAAATATAAACAAAGTTAACTAAATGAATTTGAGTCGGCTTGATAAATGAAAATCAATCAATTCCATCGATCAAATGGCTCAAATTGATTAATTTTTAAAAATTAAAGGACAAGCGCGATTGCTTCGCTACATTTAGAAAGTGATTTTGAATAAATATTTAATAAAACTTTGTGAAGGTTAAACAATGAACATAAGCATTACTGAATGTCATACACAGCTTTTCAAACACCAGAATTTTTCATACAACATAATAAATTTTTGTTAAAAATTAATGAAAAAGTTTGACATTAAACGTGAGGAATACTGAATCCCATGTACAGATGTTCAAGCACCAACATTTTTCACTCCACAAAAACATGAAAAAAGCGAAGGAAAAGTAAAGTAAGCAATTAATTATAACCAAAAGCAGAGTTAATAGTGTAAACGTTGTTGAAATACAAGGGGGAAATGGTGTACAGCAGAGGAAACCTTTTCCTCGTGGGTGACGTCACTTCCTCGCACAAAGTGTCCAAACTTCGGGAAGAAACGGCACAGCATCGGATCAGACAAGCTGTGCTACCCATCACTTATTACCTCTGGATTCATGGAATTGGATTCACACGCAAAATTTCCAAAGAAGGGACGGATCTTGCAATTTTTTTAGTGTCTATCGTCATTGCAGTGATTTTTGACTGTTCCATACTGCTGTATAACTTCATAAGAATTTTTATATGCGACAAACCTGTCGACAAAAATGTATTGGTATTTGCCGCAACAACAGTGTTCAACGTGGTTTTGAGATTCTTCATTTATTTTAGAAGACGGAAATTCGACGACGCTTTTCGGCAATTGAGTGGATCGTGCAAGAAGACGACAAAGAAATTTCCTACTGCTGTCCGTTCCATTTTGATGAAGGTTTTAATCTTGTTCGACATTTCTTTAGCAGCGTTAATCGTCTCCATACTCGTCTACATTTCACCAGAGTTTTATAAAAATTCAAATTGTGATGAAATATTCATCCTTCGAGTGACCGTTGTTTTCATGGAATGGTCACTCCGCTGTCCGGCGGTCTCTGTGACTTTCTGTGCGACATGCTCCGTCGTAAAACACGTCATTTCGGAACTAAACGAAACTCTTTCAAGGAACGCAGATCTTGGAAGTGAGCAGCTTTATGAACTGTGCAAAAAAATCGTCCGGTCGACGGAGTACATCAACAGAGAATTTCACCTCGTTGTTTTAATGGACTCGGTCTTAGTTCTAGTTTTGGTGTTTCGAGACATGTACCTGATACTGTATCAGTCTCACTCGATTAACTTTTACGTAGTTCATTTCGTTTTGACTGCCATGACTTTCGGCAGATTCGTGGCAATCTGTTGCTTCGCGTCTACAGTCACCGACGCAGTGTCAGAACTAAAGTACACAATTCTGGATAGTCCTCTGAACTTAGTACAACTGGAAAAGCTTGTGCTGTTGTTCAACATTCGTAGCGGACCGGATGCTTTTCACCTTCTTGGATCCATCCCAGTTAATAAGGGTCTTATTTTGTCTGCGCTTGGATGTCTTCTCTCTTACGGCATCCTGATTGCCACATTCAACAACAGCGTTTCGTCATAAGTGAGAAATCGGCTGCAATACTAAAGTCCGCATTTATATTGAAGGAACCCCAATGATGGCATTTTCAGTTGATATCTAGCTGCATTCGGCCAAGAAAGTTATTCGAGTGTAAACTTTACTTAGCCTAACTTTGCACTAATGGAGCATCGAAAACGAAATTTATCTTTTGAATTCAAGTTACATCCACCCAAAACCGTACTCGAATGCAAATGCAATCTCACTTAAATAATTATTACTATTATCAAGAAAATTAAGAAAATAATAATAGTGCTGCAATATTTTAGGATGCATATTGCTTTGGAGAACTACTTATATTCTCCAAGTTAAAAAGAAAAACAAAATTTGACTTCTTATTGTAAATACACAGTATATGTTATATTTAATATACACATTTCTCCTTTTCTTTAACCTGCATAAATAATTGTTTTAGTTTTGTCAAAATCTTGTATCCTTACTCTCTCTGTCTCTCCCTCGCTGTATTATATATTAGGGTGAGTCATAAATTTGAAGTTTTTATTTTTTTAGCTCTCAACCCTTAATATCATTCTACCTACTAAAATATGAATTAGTTATTAAACCGGAATTTTTGATTAATATTTAGAGGTCGCTACCGACTCTCAAAGTTTAAAGACTAACTGCAATAGCACACTTTTGAGTCCACAAGCTTCCTAACTCTAGTTCGCTTCTCTGCCGTATCTGTTCTCTGCTGCCAACCCCTGTATCAAGCAGGGGCCAATACTTTGGCCACCTCCAGCTGCATGGGAAAAAAAATATAAAAAGATTATGCATATGGCATTTCCAAACTTAAGTTGGCTGGAAAAATCTCTTACCAACGTAAACAATTCATTACTATATTCTATTTCTTATCCAGTGACACAATCAATGCGACAGAAAGCAGTTGTGCTGCTGCCTTGTGAGTGTGATTTACTTTCAGTTTTTTTTTTTTATTATTATTATTTATCGTAATTTTGTTCCTATAATAACTTCAGATATTACAAGGAATAAGTAAAAGAACTGAAATATAGTTAGTTGGACACCATCAGAATAATTACAAACAGTATCATCCTCAGTGACAGAAGTGATGAGTTATATTTTGATTATAGAAATGTATTGAACAAAGTGATTAGAGAATTAGCGTCATTAACTGCTGGAGATGTGGTGGTGTTGTGGCAGAAAGTAAGAACTGTAGAACCTCGATCTATCGTTTTTCAAGGGGTGCGTAGAGAAAAACGATGCATGCGAGAAAACGACGAATGCGGGTTAAAGTCAAAATACAAAGAAAACAGTGTGTATGAATGCACACAATGTATTAATACCAAAAATACTATTTTTTTACCAAATCTAAAAGAAACAAATTGGAGTTTAAGAAAATTAAGTGATATTTATTTCTAAAAATCAGTAACTGGGTTTTTCCTCAAATTTTTTAATTAAGCGAAAATTTGAAAGATTTACAATATTTTTCTTGCCTTTTCTGTGTTTTCGTGTTTTTGCATAAAAGTTCAGAGAATTTCAAATTCTGTAGTTGTTGTTGGAACATGCATTTGGATTTGTGTACTTGTTCACGAGGAACCGCTTATAAATCCACGTCAAAGAAAGGACAAACACAAGGGGGGCAAATGCCTTGGGGGAGGAATTTTCTGGGTATCTAGCGCGTATTCACGTTACATCTGGAGTAAACCGCCCAAAACTCCAGACCGCTAGACCAACGGCTCCGCGAGAGGACAGAACCCTGTTCCTCCACTTGAGCCATCTCCCAATGTCAGTGGCTTTCAAATACTGTAATTGCGTTCGATAAACTTGGCACTAGTGTAGGCTGTCTCATCGGCATGAATATTATTCTCCGCTTCTTCGCCACTATTTTTACTTCCTTGTACGGAGTATAAGGAAGTAATGTGATCCCGAAAAATTTCGGGAGCCAAATTTCGACGAAAAAAACGATTTTGACTACCTCTAAATTTACTTTTAAGAATTTTTTCGGTGCATCTCATCGTAAGCTAGCATGCACGATCCTATAAACGCGTCTGCAACTCATTTTGACCAGCGGCGAGTCTATTTTGGCCAGTTTTTCCATGCCGTGTGTACGTACGTACATATGTATGTATGTATGTAACTCGCGTATCTCAAAAACTATTGGTCGTAGAATGTTGAAACTTTATATTTAGGATTGTTCTAACATCTAGTTGTGCACCTCCACTTTTGTCTCAATCGAATGGATACAGGACCGCCCAAAAGAATCGAAATACATTACTCTCTATGGGCCGAAATTCATTAAACTCGCATATCTCAAAAACTATTGGTCGTAGAATGTCGAAACTTTATATTTAGGATTGTTGTAACATCTAGTGTTGTACCTCTCTTTTCGGTCCCATTCGACTGGATAGTTTATCTACAGGGCCGCCCAAAACATTTTAAATACATTACGCTCTATGGGCATAAATTCATTACAGAGTATTTTAGAGGTATTAGGCTACTTCAAACAACTCAGAAGTGATATATGGTTTAAAGGATTACAATATGAATTTCTGCATCGAAAAAAGTGTCTTTATCATTTATAGTTCTGCTACAGGAACACTCGAAAGATTTCCAATACATTACTGTCAATAGCAATTTTATTGACATCATCCATTTCAAACACAATACCATATAGTTAATAGGCAATGGTCCGACCACGGTCACGTGCCACCCTCAAGAATTACGCCAAAAGTCGCCAAGCTTGACGACTTTTGGTGTACGCGCGCGTGTGTATGTATTTAAATCTCAAAAACTATTAGTCGTATAATGTTGAGATTTCATATAGCTGTAACATCTAGTTGTGCATGTCGATTTTTGATTCCAATCTACTGGAGAGTTTATTTACAAGACCACCCAAAAGAATTTCAAGACATTAACGCCTATGGACATCTTCAATATATTACATCTGCAGTCAGTCACTGTTTGGTCCATGGCCAAAATCTCGCCGAATTTGGTGATAGTCAGTAATTTGATCCATGTCCAAACTAGCGCCATTTGTCATCGTCTTAGGCGAGTTTTGGAGAAATATCGCCAAATTTGACGATAATCAGTCATTGTTTGGTCCATGCCCAAAATCTTGCCATTTGCCGTCAACCATGGCGAGTTTTGCCGAAAAATCGCTAAATCTTACTATTACTGCAGTATTTTATCTCTTTCAAACAAAATAAGGTATGATGAAGTGCGCCGAAAATATTTTTCATTTAACAGACGTGCAAGGAAGTCACGTGTTGTCCACTTTAGATTTTTTTCTTTTAGTTGAGTCGGATTGAAAACCGGTACGAATAAAATTACGGTTCGATTACAACCTTGTATAAACACATATAAACCTTTCAAAATCCCTTATAAATACCAATTATACGCGGCCCGGGACTCCCCTAACATCCTGAAGTTTGGCCCGCAACTTTTCAAAGATTGAACATACCTGCATTTCGGCCCATGGACGCTGATTCTTGAAAGTTCCCTAGCGCCTTAACGGTGCAAACGATTCAGCGAAATTGGGGTATGTATATTATAGGCAGGGCTCTCGTCCTGCGCGTAAATCGATATTTTTTAAAAAAATCTGGAGTGACTCCACTCGACTTTCCGAACACTTACGATTAAGATCATTACCAAGCATTTAAATAAATTTTAATCGATCAATAATTCAAACATATATACCAAAATGAAGCTCAATCGAATGCATCGTTTAAACGCTAGCGCACTTTCAAGAATTTCTCCCCATAGGCTATAATGTAAAAGGAATTTTTGGCGTAGCCCTGTAGAAAAACTATAAGTCTTATACACATCAAAATCGATACCGGTCTTACGATGGTTGTTTATAACATGTACACCCAATTTGAGCTCAATCGAATGTACCGTTTAAACGCTAGCGCACTTTCCAGAATTTTCCCCCATAGGCCATAATGGAAAAGAAATCTTTGTCGTAGCCCTGTAGAAAAACTATAAGTCTTATACACACCGAAATCAATACAGGTCTTGCGACGGTGGTTTATAACATATATACCTAATTTGAGCTCAATCTAATGTACCGTTTAAACGCTAGCGCACTTTCCAGAATTTCCCCCCATAGGCCATAATGTAAAAGAAATCTTTGTCGTAGCCCTGTAGAAAAACTATAAGTCCTATACACACTAAAATCAATACCGGTCTTGCGACGGTGGTTTATAACATATATACCCGATTTGAGCTCAATCGCATGCCCCGTTCAGGAGCTAAAGTGTTCACTCACATACACACAAACACACACACACACACACACACACACACACACACACACATACACACATACATACATACATCTCGTAAAAATAACTTAAATGAATTCAGAAGCCCTCTAAACGTGTCAATACACCAAAATCTAGAATTCGAATTTTTTCATGATTACAATACTTTCCTTACATGGTACATGTTCGGAAAGTAAAAAACTGACTTTTTGAAGCTGCGAGTCAAAGTTTGACTCGCAAAATTTCGGTCTGTTTGTTTTAATACAAAATTCACTAAAATTACTCACCATAAGACACATAAGGTAAAAATTTTTATGCATAAATTGCAACTAAATTTTTATTACTATGGCAACACTGACGTTGTGATCAGAAAATGTCAAGTGGTCACATTAATATGATCAGGGACTGTACGTACAAATAGAGACACGGGCATACATACAAGGTTTGTACGCTTCTTAAAAACTGCACAGTTTGAAAAACAGAATCAGGGGGTTTTTAGAATTCTTCCCTTGAATATTCTCTCTCTCTCTCACTCTCATTTTTATTTTATTTTATTTTATTTTATTTATTTGTTTTTTTTTTTTTGGGGGGGGGGGTAATCTTTACGACCTCAGATTCCAATTTGTATACTCGGTGGTCTAATTAACGGCCACTATCACCCGATTGCGATAACAGTTTATTTCTACTCGATAATAAAATATCGTAAGCAGATAGGATACTATAGGATACTACCTTCAGGAACGGCCTACCTATTTGGTTTAAAGCCTGTTTTAGTTCCTGAAGTGTCCTACTGTCCTGCTGAACCCTAGCTCTAGGCTCAGGTCCAGCAAGCAGTGGTTTCCCTCATTTTTATTTTATTTTTTTACAGCACAATTTTTGGATTACAATTGGTAAAATACATCAGTGTTATACAATATAAAAGCAGTTAGTTTACAATGGTTTACAATTGCTCACAATATTGTTCTTAGTAACATTTGACCATAGATACATATATTTAACACGTTCTTCTTTTTTTACTTCCTTGTACGTAGTATAAGGAAGTAATGTGATCCCGAAAAATTTTGGGGGCCAAATTTCGACAAAAAAACCGATTTTGACTACCTCTAAATTTACTTTTAAGAATTTTTTCGGTGCATCTCATCGTAAGCTAGCATGCACGATCCTATAAACGCGTCTGCAACTCATTTTGACCAGCGGCGAGTTTATTGTGGTCAGTTTTTCCATGCCGTCTGTACGTACGTACGTACGTATGTATGTAACTCGCATATCTCAAAAACTATGGGTCGTACAATGTTGAGATTTGATATTTAGGATTGTTCTATGATCTAGTTGTGCACCTCCCCTTTTGGTCGCAATCGAATGAATAGTTTATGTACAGGACCGCCCAAAAGATTCGAAATACATTACGCTCTATGGGCCGAAAATCATTAAACTCGCATATCTCAAAAACTATTAGGCGTAGAATGTCGAAACTTCATATTTTGGATAGTTGTAACATCTAGTTGTGCACCTCCCCTTTTGGTTTCATTCGATTGGATAGTTTATCTACAGGACCGCCCAAAACATTCGAAATACATTACGCTCAATGGGCCGAAATTCATTAAACTCGCATATCTCAAAAACTATTAGGCGTAGAATGTTGAAACTTTATATTTAGGATTGTTTGTAACATCTAGTTGTGCACCTCCCCTTTCGGTTCCATTCGACTGGATAGTTTATCTACAGAACCGCCTAAAAGATTCGAAATACATTACGCTCTATGGGCCGAAATTTATCAAAGCGTTTTTTAGAAGTATTGGCTATTTCAAACGACTCAGAAGTGATATATGCTGTAAAGAGTTAGAAAATGAATTTCTCCATTAAAAAAAGTGTCTTTATCATTTACAGTTCTGCTACAGGAACACTCAAAAGATTTCCAATACATTCTGGTCAATGGCAATTTTAGGAGATTCATCCATTTCAAGCACAATACCGTCCTACCACATAAGTTAGGTAATGGTCCGACCACGGTCACGTGCCTCCCTCAAGTACTATGCCAAAAGTCGCCAAGCTTGGCGACTTTTTTGTGTACGTGTGCGCATATTTAACTCTCAAATCTCAAAAACTATTATGAAATGTCATATATAAGATTGTTGTAACATCTAGTTGTGCATCTCGATTTTTGGTTAAAATCTATTTGGAGAGTTTATTTACAGGACCACCGAAAAGAATTTCAGTACTTTAATGTCTATGGACATCTTCAATATAATACAATTGTATACAGTCATTGTTTGGTACATGCCCAGAATCTCGCCGTCTGTCCTCGACCTTGGCGAGTTTTGCCGAAATGTCGCCAAATTTGGCGATAGTCAGTCATTTGGTCCATGCCCAAAGTATCGCCATTTGTCATCGTTCTTGGCGAGTTTTGGCGAAATATCGCCAAATTTGGCGATAATCTGTCATTGTTGGTCCATGCTTAATATCTCGCCAAATGTCGTCGACATTGACGAGTTTCGCCGAAATATCGCCAAATTTGGCGCCAAAAATTATTTCGTATTTTGTATAACTCTAAAACTTTAACCCGTAGAATTTTGTACTTTTGTATTTAGAACTTTATTATAATATCTAACGGTTTTCAATATCTTTTTTGACAGCAATCGACTGGGAATTTATTTACAGGGTGAGCCAAATGACTTTAAATACATTAAGGTGTATGGATGCATTCAATTCATTGAAAGTCTGTGGTCAATGACTACTTTGGCTATCCCCAAAAGCTCGCAAACTATCTCAAGTTTGTCGGCTTTTGGTGAAATATCGCCAAATAAAGTGTCAGAAAGAAATCTTTCAAATTGAACTCAGCTTGGCGATATCGAAATGTTTGGCTAGAAATCGCTATATCTTACTATTATTTATATTTTATATCTTTCAAACAAATAAGTTTAGAGGAAGTGCGTAAAAAATATTTTTGATTTAATAGACGTGCAAGGAAGTCATGTGTTGGACACATCAGATTTTTTCTTTTTTACAATTTTGAAAGTTAAAAAAAGGAAATAAATATCTAAAAGTAAACAATAGGCTTGAGAATGATAAACTTTAAACATAATTTTGAAAAATTTAAACATAAATAAATGCAACTAATATTCAAAAATGTGCTTTAGAAAGAAGGTTTTTTTTTTTTTTAATTTTGAAAGCATACATATACATATAATAATATACTGAAAAATAAATTTACGCTTCGATATGAGAAGTGTATATATTTTTTTAATCTAACGAAATAAGAGCAGCAACAAAAATTTTATGTCAGGAAATAATGCTAATAAATTCATAATTAAAAAAATTGTTCTATTTAGAGTTTTTACGTGGTTTTTATCAGCTGAAATTCTTGTATTTATTTAATCTGAATCGCTTTGTGGTGTATGAGGTCTTATATCAATCGGATGAATATACTTGGGTTGATTATTTTGTAGTTCTTCAATCCCTTATATTATTTTGTTGCATAAGTTTTTTTTTTTTTTAAATAAACAGAGCCTCCTCCGATCATTGTAAATGCAATATGCAAGGAAATTCATTACATTATTTGACTAATTGTAAATTATTAAAGCAATACAGAGTTTTAAAATCACCTTCACAAAGTAATGAGCAGTGGGCTGCATATGTATTAAAAAATATCGTAAGCAGAACGGGAACATACGTATGGTACGTATTTTTATTTATTTTTTATTCATTCATTCATTTATTTATTTTCAGTCGTAAATAATTTCTCGCCGCCCATTTTTTTAGATTTTTTTTCTTTTAATTAAAGACAAACAGATTTTTTAAGAAAGTTATCAATAACAGATTTTATAGCTTAAAAATATGCTGTTTTCTTTCGGAGTTTATTATTTTGAGAAAAATAAATAAATAAAACAAGTAACCTGCAATATCCTTGTAGAGCTGAAAAATAAACACTTGCCATAGTTACAGAAAGTAATACAATCTATTAATTCTATAAATCACAACGTTCAGTGGTTTATTTTATTCTTTCGGCTTTTATAATACAAGTTTCTCGTATTCTTTCTTTGAACATAAAAACTGCGTGCCATGTAATGCTTTTTTCAAGGAGCAAATGTATATAGATATTCTACAGATATAAAACACGTTGTATAGCTATGATGTAATTTCATAATATTCCACACGTGATAAAATTCATGCAACATGCGAAATCAATAGCCATTTTATATTCATTAGTTTAAGGGATAGGGGGGTTGGGGGGGGCAGAGGTTACGAAGTACAACGAACGAAAACTTGCACTGCCATAAAAACAATTTTTCTTTATTATTATCATATAAAAGTTATTTGCACAAAACAAGATTCAGTGTAAGGACACCTGGTCAGTTTTTTCTTGTTGTTCTACCGTTCCAGACTGATGTGTTCTAAGCAAATTCTATGGGAAGGACTCTAAAGCTGACATATTTTTGACGGAAACTTTATAATTAATAGACGAATTTTAGTTTTAAAGTAATTACAGAAACGGTGAGTTGGACGACAAGAAATATTTTGCTTTAAAAAACATTTCCACGTGAATTGTGTGCTTTCAAAAATTCTGAAGGGAAAATACACATTTTAAAAAGTAATCAACATTTTCAAGAAATAGGATTGTTGCTACGGCAAAGCTGTAAAAATATTACTATGATTTTTTTACTGATATTCTACAGTTTTAAAAAGCTGTTGGTGTGAAAATGACTAATGAAATACAAACAGAAATCCTGTTTTTATTTGTTAAAAATAATTTTGAATTCCAGAAACAGTATGTATAAAATGCGTGATATTAAGCTTCAAGAAATCTTGATAAAGTGAGTGTTGTTTTATCATTCTCAGAACTTTTCTTCTTAAAATTGTTCAGAAATTTATTGTTTATATTAACTTAAAAGATGTATGAGGTTGGAACTATGAAACTTTGGAATTAGTTGATTTTAAGACACGATGAAAAAAACATTGTAACGATTTTATATTGATTTATCTTGTTTTAAATTCAACGTAAAAAAAAAAAAAAAACTGGAAAAAAATTATAAACTAATGAAATAAAAATAATTCAATATTTAAGAACGGAACTGAACATTCGTTCACTAAGAAATATCAGTACGCTGATAATTAACAAACAATTCAATTAAGAATATAAACACGAATAATAAAGAATATCAGACTTTGAGCACCAAACGTTAACCTAAAAAATTGATTCAGGAAGAATATACTGTAACCTTTATAAGCAAAACGACAGCCAATTATTATCAATGTACTTGAAGAAGAGGGAGGAGAACAAATTAATTAAACTTTAGTCGACTTAACAAATGGAAAATATAGATCTGCCGATCACATGCTTGAAATTGATTGCTGCATCTTTGATAATAAAAAGATACATATAATTACTTCTCTGCATTTAAAAAGTAATTTTCAGTAATTTTTTTAATCTGTGCAGGTTTGACAATGAGCATAGATATCATTGAATGCCATGTGCTGTTGTTCAAACGCTAAAATAATCATACCACGTGATAAAAGAAGAGTATGCAATTTAATTATGCTCAAAAGCACTATTACTTACATTAGAGTTAATAGAGAAGACGTTGTTTACGAGTTAAAATATAAACAAAGTTAACTAAATGAATTTGAGTCGGCTTTATAAATGAAAAAAAAAATCAATCCCAACGATCAAATACCTCAAACTGATTTATTTTTAAAAATAAAAGAATAAGTGTGATTGCTTTTCTACATTTAGAAGGTGATTTTGAATAAATATTTAATAAAACTGTGTGAAGGTTAAACAATGAACATAAGCATTACTGAATGTCATGCACAGCTTTTCAAACACCAGAATTTTTCATACAACATAATAAATTTTTGTTAAAAATTAATGAAAAAGTTTGACAGTAAACGTGAGGAATACTGAATCCCATGTACAGATGTTCAAGCACCAACATTTTTCACTCCACAAAAACATGAAAAAAGCGAAGGAAAAGTAAAGTAAGCAATTAATTATAACCAAAAGCAGAGTTAATAGTGTAAACGTTGTTGAAATACAAGGGGGAAATGGTGTACAGCAGAGGAAACCTTTTCTTTGTGGGTGACGTCACTTCCTCGCACAAAGTGTCTGACCTTCGGGAAGAAACGGCACAGCATCGGATCAGACAAGCTGTGCTACCCATTACTTATTACCTCTGGATTCATGGAATTGGATTCACACGCAAAATTTCCAAAGAAGCGACGGATCTTGCAATTTTTTTAGTGTCTATCGTCATTGCAGTGGTTTTTGACTGTTCCATACTGCTGTATAACTTCATAATAATTTTTATATGCGACAAACCTGTCGGCAAAAATGAATTGGTATTTGCCGCAACAACAGTGTTCAACGTGGTTTTGAGATTCTTCATTTATTTTAGAAGACGGAAATTCGACGACGCTTTTCGGCAATTGAGTAGATCGTGCAAGAAGACGACAAAGAAATTTCCTTCTGCCGTCCATTCCATTTTGACGAAGGTTTTAATCTCGTTCGACATTTCTTTGGCAGCTTTAATCATATACGTACTCATCTATATTTCACCAGAATTTCACAAAAATTCAAATTGCGCTGAAATATTCATCCTTCACGTGACCGTTGTTTTCATGGAATGGTCACTCCGCTGTCCGGCGGTCTCTGTGACTTTCTGTGCGACATGCTCCGTCGTAAAACACGTCATTTCGGAACTAAACGAAACTCTTTCAAGGAACGCAGATCTTGGAAATGAGCAGCTTCATGAACTTTACAATAAAATCGTGCGGTTGACAGAGTACATCAACAGAGAATTTCACCTCCTTGTTTTCATGGACTCAGTTTTAGTTCTAGTTTTGGTGTTTCGAGACATGTACCTGATACTGTATCAGTCTCACTCGATTACCTTTTACGTAGTTCATTTCGTTTTGACTGCCATGACTTTCGGCAGATTCGTGGCAATCTGTTGCTTCGCATCTACGGTCAACGACGCAGTGTCAGAACTAAAGTTCACAATTCTCGATAGTCCGTTGAGCTTAGTACAACTGGAAAAGCTTGTGCTGTTGTTCAACATTCGTAGCGGACCGGATGCTTTTCACCTTCTTGGATCTATCCCAGTGAATAAAGGTCTTATTTTGTCTGCGCTTGGTTCTCTTCTCTCTTACGGCATCCTGATTGCAACGCTCAATAACAGTGTTTCGTCATAAGGGAGAAAGCGGCTGCTATCGGTGATCCTCTTTCACGTAGTTCATTTCGTTTTGACTGCCATGACTTTTGGCAGATTAGTGGCAATTTGTTGCTTCGCGTCCACGGTCACCGGCGCAGTGTCAGAACTAAAGTACACAATTCTGGATAGTCCTCTGAACTTAGTACAACTGGAAAAACTTGTGCTGTTGTTCAAGATTCGTAGCGGACCGGATGCTTTTCGCCTTCTTGGATCCATCCCTATTAATAAGTGTCTTATTTTGTCTACGCTTGGATGTCTTCTCTCTTACGGTATCCTGATTGCCACGTTCAACAACAGCGTATCATATGAGGAATCGGCTGCAATACTATAGTCCGCATTTACATTGTAGGAACACCAATGATGGCATTTTCAATTGATATCTAGCTGCATTCGGCGAAGAAAGTTATTCGAGTGTAAGCATAAAATAGTCTAACTTTGCAGTAATGGAGCATCGAAAACGACATATATCTTTTGAATTTATGTTACATCCACCCAAAACCATACTCGAATGTAAATGCAATGTCACTTAAACAATTATTACTACTTTTAAGAAAATTAAGAATATAATAATAGTGCTGCAATTTCTTAGGATGCGTATTGCTGCAGAAAACTCTGCTTGTTTCCTGGATTCGTCGTTCTAAAGTCCAGTAGGTGTAGAAAGTTCTAGTAAAGAGTCCATTTGTCAGGATCGAACTTTATGGCTTCTAGAACTTCGTCAAACCGTCAGCTGTGCAAAATTCACGAGCACAATCAGACAGTAACGTGCTTAAAACAGTCCGCTTAGTACAGAAGGTTTCTCAAATGCTGTATTTCTCACACAAAATGAAACACTTCCACAGGCAAAAATTCAGTGGGAACATACGAGGGAAATCGTAAACAGTCCCTCAAGACTCAGCAATGAAGAATTTACAGACAGCACTTAAAAATAAATCTTCAAAAAGGCAAGCGAAAATACCGCTTCTATAGCACAATTCACAGCGTAATGCAACGAACACACTCAACTAGGGATGGACACGAGACGTGCGAGACGAGAATCGGGGCTGTCTCGTCTCGTCTCGCAGTGGTAAACCTCTGTCGCGTCTCGTCTCGTCTCGCAAACACTGTGTCTCGTCTCGCGTCTCGCAAAGAAATTGCTGTCTCGTCTCGCGCGAGACGTCTCGCGAGTCTCGCAAAATTAAGGACTGCGATTTCGTTACCATTTTTTACTAACTTATTATTCGGATTTTATTGAAAATTAATATTAATAATAACAATTACTTACATATAGCCACATTAGTAGATATATTAAAAACTATATCAGCATATATCGGCATTTGAAGTAAAAGAAATTGAGATTTAATCCGTATATATTATGTCACACCGAAAATATAGTATTTATTTTTATTTACTAGCTGCGTGCCCGTTCTTCGCACTGTAGTAAACGAAAATTTTCCTAACATGAGTAATTTCAATTAATTCCAGTGATGTGGAATCTAAAATAAAAGCAAAATTATTTGACTCTTGATGTAAAGTTTGCGTCATGAGTATTAACCTGGCATAATTGCAATATAATGACTCAAAAAACTACGTCAGTGTCATTCGCGATCAGAAAAGTGAAAAGCTTAGCGGTTTGCAGAGAACTCCCGACTTTCAAAATGTGTTATTTCTACATCATACTGTAGTTCTACATCATACTGTTCAAGTTGTAGCATTAAATACCTCAGACACTACATGAAATGGACAACCGTTTGTTTTAAAATAGCTGAGCACCCGCTCTTCATAAGAGAAGTAGCGAATATTTTACTAAAATCACATAAGACAAAACAGATTTTTTTTTTTTAAGTAATCTCCTCTGTTGAAATTACTGCGGGATATATTAACACAAATTAGAATTACTTATCGTTCAGTTGGTTGTAAGATAACCCTAGAAAAATTATAAACAGAACACTTTTAGTCTTTATTAAATCTCTACTATTTACTTTAACGTCAATTTCAAGTCTCTAAAATATGTGTAATTTTTATATTAATGAAAACAAGATTATATTAACGATAATTATAATTATTTGCCTAATATTTCCAATAACATTACCGTGTGTGCAATTTTAGATTTCATTATAGTATCTCAGTTGGTTAATAGACGCCTTATTTTTTGTTTATATTTTAAATTACTGAACAGTTAATTTGTTGACGACTATCCGTTTGTACTTTTCCACAATAATTTTTAGCGATAGTACTACAGTCGTTATGGTCGCCCTGTTTACAGAAAAATTAAACCATAATCCCCCTAATGTATATCCAGTGTGGATTTTTTTTAAAAATGAAAAGACATCTAATAGGCGAAGATAATTTTAGAATAGGAACCCAACTGCAAGATAAAATGATGGGGAGGAAAAAAATTTATCAAAGTTTTGCAAGCCGAAGGAAGGGAAAACATGATAATATAAACGAAAAGAGAAATATTTTTTTAAAAAATTGCTTGCATTTCTTTCCGTCCGATATTAATATATAAGAATAAAAAATGTCATTTTAATCTCTTTAAAATAGGCCAACAATGGGGATTTAACCGCCCCTAGAAAGTTGTTACCAGGGTGGGCGCCCACCCCCCCTACGCACGCCGCAACGTGCGGGAAAGTTTGAGGATAATATCGGCACAAGGATATTTGAACCAAGGATATTCAACCATATTTCAACCTACTCAGACTAAGCATCAATGCGAATGCAAGTTGCTCTACTTCTAATCTCTCTCTGATATACCCGAAACCCGATTATCACAGGGGCAAGGGGGGGAGGCGGTAATCCGGTGCCCCTGAAGAAAAAGGGGGCCCATATATATCCCGATTATCTAAATTATAAATTCATATGTACTAAAATAGTAATTGTGGGGAAAAAACTGAATTTCCTCTATAATATAGGTATTACCTAATTGTCTATCACTAGATCAAGTTAGAGATATTTTTTTGGGGTGATAAATACGATTTGATTAAAGTATAAAACTACAGTTAACTGAAATGCAATTTTCGAGTACAACAGCGGTCAAAACTGGGTCAAAATGCTTAAAAAAGGGGGGCTCAGTAAAGGGGCTTAATGCGTAAAAAAGGGGATAGTAAGGGGGGCCCCAAACTTAATGCCCCGGGCCCCGTCTAAAAGTGGTCAGATTTGAACATACCGTACCGCCTTTCCTATTTACTTATTATTTTTCTTTCAACTCTTCTCTGTTTTCTTTTTTTTTCCGCCTCTTTCTTTATCCTCTCCTTTGTGTGTTTTGTATATCTCTCGTCTGTTCTAATTTTAAATGCTACGTGTTTGTGCGTATTGTAGAGTGCTGATAGTATACTAGGACCGAAAACAAAGGAGACGCAAGTTAAACGGTAGAGGCTTCAGGCAAATTGTCGCTTTTCAGATCGTATTTATGCGAGACGGAAAAAAATGCGAGAATTCTCGCGAGAAATCTCGCCCGAGTCAAGACTCTGTCTCGTCTCGCGTCTCGTCCTGCAAAATATTTTTTTTCTCGTCTCGCAAAAAAATGCCTGTCTCGTCTCGCGAGACAATGCGAGAATTCTCGCGTCTCGCGTCCATCCCTACACTCAAAGAATGTTCGGTGAGAAACTGACCAAAAATAAGTCCCCAAAAGTGAGGCCAACGAAGCTCTAGCATCAATATATCTCGAGATTTCTAGAAAACCCTATACAAATCAATAGGGAAACTCAAAACTCAGTATCTCGCTTTCTAGTGGACCGATTTTGATGCAACAAAATGCAAAATTTAACTATTTGACGCGTACAATACGAATTTCGAAACTATTTTTAACAGCCAGGAGGCAGAAAAGACCAAAATTCGTAACAGTATTGCTTTGGAGAGTTATTAATATTCTCCAAATTAAAAAAAAAAAAAAAAAGAACGAAATTCTACTTATTATTGTAAATGCACAGTATGTTACATTTAATATAAACATTTCTCCTTTTCTTTTAGTTGTTTTGTTTTTGTCAAAATCTGTACCCTTCTCTCCCCCCCCCCCCCCCACATACCCCACGTTGTTTATATATTAGGGTGATTCATAAATTTCAAGTTTTGATTTTTTTTTTAGCTCTCAATCCTTAATATCATTACTAAAATATGAATTAGTTATTAATTTCGGAATTTTTGATTAATATTTAGAGGTCGCTACCGACACTCAAAGTTTAAAGATTAACTGCAATAACACACTTTTAAGTCCACAAGCTTCCTAACTCTAGTTCGCTTCTCTGCTGTATCTGTTCTCTGCTGCCACCCCTGTATTAAGCAGGGGCCAATACTTTGGGCACAGTGGCGGCTCTTGTCCTGTTTCAGTGGCGGAGCCCGGAAAAAAAGCATATCCAGCAACCTTCCCCTCGCCTCGTGTACACAGTGTAATATTAGTATTTAAAATTTTTCAAATGGCAAATGATTATCAGAATTACTATACAACATTTGTTATTTTTTACCTAGTCATATTCATATTGAAAAATTTATTACTAATCAAAAAGAAACGTTTAATTTTTATTTATTTATGTCCTTTATAGCTGCTTGATCGTGATTCTCAAATGATTTATTTATTTTAAAATCAATATTAACATATAAAATAGATTTGCACATCGCATTTGGTAAATCACGAAAACAAAACAGAAAAACAACTGACTGCACTGCAAAAAATACGATCACGCAAATAAAAAATGATT
Organism: Cheiracanthium punctorium; assembly: GCA_038373885.1. Taxonomy (NCBI): domain Eukaryota; kingdom Metazoa; phylum Arthropoda; class Arachnida; order Araneae; family Cheiracanthiidae; genus Cheiracanthium; species Cheiracanthium punctorium. The sequence continues at coordinate 202,839 of JAWZYV010007565.1, read as the reverse complement.
TCCTCCTAGCGGAAAATTTCGCTAATAGCTGCCGATTGGCGAAATTTCTCCATACAGTCGTTTAGATCATCATGCCAGGGCCCGAAGATCTGAACCCCGATGACAGCACCAAATAAGCCGTTTGGAAGCCAAGTTAAAGGAGCGTCAATATGGCTTTAGACCTCAATGTCAAATACGTCAACCCGGTAAACGGAAAAAGACGCCATGGGCCATGGGCTTGTATGCCCAAGGTGGGTACATTAGGGGCCAGGCCCCTCTGGATTCTAACGACGAGCCGCCACTGTTTGGGCACCTCCAGCTGCATAGGGAAAATAAAAAAAAAATATTATGCATATGGCATTTCCAAACTTAAATTGGCTGGGCAAATGTCTTACCAGCGTAAACAATTCCTTACAAAAATGCTCAAATGCTTGAAGAAAGAAAAGATTCAACGAATTTTTGCCACCATGGAAACAATTCCGAAAAACGATCCTAGACTCTAATTTAGGTAGTATTCTTGATGTCGCTAATTTGAGTGACCGAAAAGCAACTGTTGTTTTGTGCTTTATGCTCAAAAGTCTGGGTGTAATGTGTCAGAATATAACGTTAGCTATTCTTTTGCACGTCGACATTTTTGTTAACATTGCATACGTATTTTTTTTTTTTTTTTTTTTTTTTTTTTTTTGCTAATTATAAATTAAATACAGAGTGTATCTTAAAACAATAAGTTTTAAAAAAGGTTATGAAAGATATTTGACGAAATATAACTGGATTAACGTTAAAAAATATAATTCGGAAAGTTACATTTTCCCAGCATAAATGCTTCTTAATTTTATGTATTGTAAGTAAAATAAATATGATATTTATTGATTTATTTTTTACATTTATAGATTTTATTTTATGACACATTCCATTATTAATTTTGAATACCGTGAAGCATATTATGTACTACATCCTAGAAATTCTGATTAGATGATTTATTTTTTCATTGGGTGGGAGGGGGGAGGATGTAAAGTACAAGTCATCCAGCCTTAGAATTTTTTGTAAAATCTTCGCTATAGGTAAGAAGACTAAAGAAACGAACTTGAGAAACTTTCTATCACATGCTTCGAAGCAGCCATTCTGATTGCTAAAAATGTCATTTTACATACTTATTGGTTTATATTAATGTGAATTTTTTAATCAAATGACAGCTTTAGTTCAATAAAAGTAGCAATGGTTCTTTATGTGGTTTATATTTGGGGTCGTTATAAATTTTGGATAAATATTTTAGGATTATACAGGCATCCACGTGTATCTTAAAAATAAAATAAAGTAATAATCTTTTATAAGTGCAAAATTCTGATTCTAAATTTCATTGCAAAAACTTAAAGGTATGTATCAAAATTTTTAATAACTTTTAATGTTTTAAATTTTTAGTTATCTTTTGACTTAACAGCATAATAAAATAATACTATAATTAAGTATAGTTTTTAATAGCTAAGAAAATTTTTTACAGAAATTTATTGTTCGGTGTACCATAAAATAAAGTAAAGGTAGGTTTTTGACAGTTTTTACCGGTAAAAAACACGGTTTTTACCTCTGTCATGTCAAAAAACAGTTTTTGACGACAAAAAGCCAACCCTGGTCTATACCAAGATTTCAGATGGCAAAGGGGAAACCATGGCGTCTGCTATTTTCAAGATAATTTTATCGTTCAGCACAGCTTACATGATAAAGTAAGATGTATGTTTTAGATAGACTTGTTCGAGTTCGAAAATCATAATACAGTCTTAGACAAAGTCGCCGTAACAAGGTGTTGGGTCATCTTTGGTAATTTTCTGAGGAGCTCGTTGCTTTAGCTTTTTTGATAAACGAGGTCCAACTGGAGCAAAACATAAAATGGATTTCAGCACCGAAGAAGGAATGGGTAGGAAAACAGCCCTTAAAAAGGCATCTTTGGAATGTGATGCAATCATAAACCAAAAGATTTCATTATAACAAATACAATAAAACTTTTCGAAATGAAATTTAGGAGGAAAGCGCATTTCATGCGCTTTCCTCCTAAAAGATCCTGAACTAGTGAATGCAATCCCGCACTGTTTTTCGCTTCGCGGGATTGCGGGATTTGGATTTGTTGATCCCGCGGGATTAATATTTCATTCAACTAAAAATTGATTTCGGTTAGAGAAAAGCAGGAAAAAGTAAGATTGTAAGCACCAGTTTGTAAGCACTAGATTGTAAGCAAGTTTAACTTTAATAATAATTATTTATCTTATTTGATAATTAATACAATACCTTGCATAAATTTGAAAATTCTAGTCATGATATTCATAATACTATTCTGTTATTTCTTAGTTGATAAAAAAAGAAGAATGTAAAAAAGACAACGTAAAGAGGCACTCGTCTACATACTCTTCATCTAATTTTGATAGAAAATACAAAAGCGCTTAACAAAAGATTTTTTTTTCTTTCTATGAAACTCTGAAGGAGCCATACATTTTTTAGTGGCTAACTGAAGTTCACCTTTTAAAGATATCCCTAGCATGAATGGCCGTATGGTTGTTAATGGAGGGGGAGGACAAGTCAAGGGTTCTGTTCCAGAAAGATACAATATTTAGTGTTGAAGCACTTCTGCGTTATACCAGTGCGTAAATCATAACAACATGGGAGCTAGGTCATAGATATTTATAATCAGAACACAGATTTATGGATGAAAATATGTACTAGACAAATATGTTCAAAACTCTTCTAACGTAAGTAGAAAAAATAATGTTATTTAAGATTTGATTTATAGACGTTGGGGTTTTTTCTGTCTATAATTCCTAACTAACATCAGCTATTGCGTCTGCTCCTCATTGTTCGGGTGTAATTTATTTTATTCTTCCATCAGAGCAACAACCTGTTCAGCTATATCGTTAACGACTCATGTTTTGTACAATTTCTTGAACCAACCTGTATCTTTCTCCAATTTCCTATAGTTCAGGATAGGGAATACAATCCCGATCCCGCGGGAACGGGATCCTGCGGGATCCCGCACATATATTTGCGGGACTAGTCCCGCGGGATTAAGACCGTAATCCCGCGGGATTGAAACTGAAAAATAAATTACTTCGGGGGGGGGGGGCGACTAAGGTGCCTACCTGCCAATAGGTATCAGCGCTCAAGATCACTGGTTCTTCTTGTTCATCTTATGCAAAAATTTTTGGCCAATGGATGATCGGGAAAGCGGCGTGAAAAAGTAATAAAAGTAATTTATTTTTCAGTTTCAATCCCGCGGGATTACGGTCTAAATCCCGCGGGACTAGTCCCGCAAATATTTGTGCGGGATCCCGCAGGATCCCGTCTCCACGGGATCGGGAAATGCATTCCCTATCCTGAACTATAGGAAATTGGAGAAAGATACAGGTTGGTTCAAGAAATTGTACAAAACATGAGTCGTTAACGATATAGCTGAACAGGTTGTTGCTCTGATGGAAGAATGAAATAAATTACACCCGAACAATGAGGAGCAGACGCAGTAGCTGATGTTAGTTAGGAATTATAGACAGAAAAAACCCCAACGTCTATAAATCAAATCTTGAATGACATTATTTTTTCTACTTACGTTAGAAGAGTTTTGAACATATTTGTCTAGTACATATTTTCATCCATAAATCTGTGTTCTGATTATAATAAATTCTTATCTAAAAATTTATGTTTTTGTTTGATTTTTCAAATTTTAAAAGTCTGTAGTGACCCTTAAACATCAATTAAAAGTTTAAAAAAGAAATCCTGGTCTGTTTTCTAGTGTGATCGATCAGTTTTAGGAGTTAAGAGTAAGAAAAAGAAAAATTGGTCCAATACGAATTACCTTATTATATCAAAGTATATATATATGTATATATATACTTTAATGAAATACAAAATGTAACGTAGAAAGCATAAATTTTTTAAATCACTTGCAAAACTTCGTCAGAGGGTGACAAAAATAAATTTTCCTCCGATAAAGCTTGGCAATTTATATATTTATTTTGTGTTTTGTTTGTATTTTGCATTGAACATGGTTGCTTTTATGGGTTATAAATAATTTTTCATTTCTAAATATGTATGGTGACCAAATATCCTCAATTTTCGAAGACGCTTTGAATATTGAAAATAAACTATTTAGATTTTAAGCGCACATATGACTGTTAAATGTTGTTACCATGAAAACATGAACTATTTCTTCAAGAAAAAGATTTAAAATAGGATCCTGTATTGTAGTAGCTCTGTTTATATTTGACTTTTAAAAATTTACCAGCTGCATCATAATGGCGGAATTTGGTCACCCTATATGTATGCCGCCACAGCATTTTGATAAATGAGACTCAATGTATTTCTTTATAGTGTTTTCGTGGTTTTTGTATTTCTATTCTCTATTGCGTTCGCTTTTCTGAAAAGTGTTGATTTGTGTCTAAGAAGGTAAATTAAAAAAGCACCTTTTTTCTGAGTGGTATAGTTACCAAGATTTTGTTTCACAAATAACGAGCTTCCTCGTTGTTAGATTGTACTAGGTTCTGAGGACAACAATCGCCTTATCCCGCGGCCACCTCGCTCTCCGGACCTTACTCCATGCAATTTTTTTTTTACGGGGTTACATAAAAGATCGTGTGTTCGTGCCCCCATGCCACGTGACTTACAAGATATGCGCCAAGGGATCGCAGCCGCATTGGCTACCATTGATCGTGATATGTTAAAGCGAGTGTGAGAAGAATTTGACATTAGACTTTATATCTGCCGCATCACACGAAACGTTCACATATTGAACATTTTTGAAACGAAACTTGTAACGTTTCTTTCGCCAGTAAAGTCAACTTTGGTGATATATTTTTTATAAGCCTTTCAAAAACGTTCACATATTGAACATTTTTGAAACGAAACTTGTAACGTTTCTTTCGCCAGTAAAGTCTGATGATATATTTTTTATAAGTCTTTCAAACACGGCGGGGAAATTGCGACACACCTTGTATAATCCTTTTTAAACACAATTTAAGGATTGTTTTCAGAATCGAAGCTGTTTGGAGTCAAACATTATGCGTCCTCTGAAAATGAGGATAATGTTCCTCATTTCCTGAAGGCATCCTACTATATAGTTACGCTGATCCATGACTCATTCACTCTCTAACAATTCCGGTCCTACCACTTCAAAACAAAACTTTTACCGTCATTAAGCCAAACAGATTAAAAAGTTATGGTCTAAAACTGTAATAAAATTCACACCGCTTGTGCGATCCGCTTGAAATTTTTCATAATCATGTGTAAAAATATAGAAAACAATCTGAGCTACTCCAAAAATTTGAAAATCCATCCGTTCCCACATTTTTAGGCGATTTTTCGCTCTTTTCAGCTCCATTTTATTTCCGAGAGCAGGGGCGTAGCCAGGGGGGGGATATCGGGATATATCCCCCCCCGAAATTTTTGGATTAGTGAAGAAATTCCGTCTATTTATAAGTTCATATCCCCCCCCGAAATTTTTTCCAGGCGCATATCCCCCCCCCCCCGAAAAATTTTCCTGGCTACGCGCCTGTCCGAGAGACAAAAAAGTGAATCATTTGCGTGACAAAATGACCTTTATCAAGTGAAAATGACGTCACACCATTGGGATTCCAATTCGTTTAAAATAGTTTTTCCAGGTAACATGGTTTAATTTTTTTTTTCATTAAAATGATCGTCTGAATTACGTCTGCTGAAGCATTAATGTAAGAGCTGCTGAGTTCACAGAACGAAATCGTTTGAGAATGCGAAAAGTTTCTGAGCATTTCCAGAAAAGCATGAAATTCGATTTGGGTCTATAATAAAAATTAAATATGAAGTTATTTATTTTAGGTGGACGAAGATTAAATGTATTGAGTACAGACATATTTTCTTCAAATTTTTTTTCTAGCGCCCTCTCTAATTGCCTCCACAACGGGCTTTTTTTTTTCTAGTATTGAGCATATTCCTTAAATTAAGAATTAGAAAGTGCATTAAGAGTTTGCTACTGTATCTGTCTTGAATTTACACAAAGAGCAAAATTTATAATAGTTTATCCATGAAAGAGATTGACTTTTATTTATCAATTAGCTGAAATTTCGGGCTCGGGCTTTGATTTAAATAACAGCCCTAGGTCTCGGGCGGGCTCGAATTAAAAGCCTTCGGACTCGGGCTTAAAAAAAAATAATGCTCCTGAACTCACCTCTGTTAGAGACGCATATTAGTCTGAAGTAGATTTAAGCCCTTTAAATGGCTCAAGTGTGAAATTCTGTGCGCCCTAGGTCTCTGTGCGCCCTAGGTGCTGCTCAGCTCTTTAAATCAAAATGCCGAAACTATTCGGCAATACATGTCATTTAAAAATTTCATCTATTTAATGTTTTTATAATGTTTACATAGTTTTAATTCACCTCTCAACGGAAATCGATATGCATTGCTCATTTAATTTCTACTCTTGCTTTTATCCACATCATAACTATCATTCGCATGTCGAATCTGTTTGAGTGTTCCGAAGTTTGCAAAGGTTTGCTACGAAAGAAACTCTAACTTAAGCAACGCACGTAGAATTTTTACTAAAATCATCCGTTCTAATCATAGGCTCACCCACGGAGGGGGCTATGGGGACTAAAGCCCCCCCCCGCCCTCAAAAGCTGGAGAGTTCGATCTGAAAAGCTTTAAAATTGAAAATATTGTCATTAATCAATTAAAATATATTTATTTTTTTAATTGTCTTCAAATTATTTCTAAAATATTTTTTACAAAAAAAAAAGGCGTTGGTTTTTAAATAAATAGTTGCAGTCGGTGTATGAAGTACAATTAAACCCTATTACAACGACATTGAAAAAAATCAGTATTTATAGCTCTATAAGGAGTTAACCCTTTGAAGCGCAACCCTTTCCCAATGCTGGAAAAGGGCAGCCGGCACAGCCAGCTGTCGTCAAAAAAGGGTCTCTAGATCTGTGGCACGCGATGAACGTTTCGATCGTCCGCCCTCTTGCTGGTCGTTAAGTCGAGCGATGGCAACGGCTGTCCTTTTTTCAGCATTGGGCCATCTATCCAGCCGTTCTCGCATTTTTCCATTTCACAGCAGATGTCAGTGCTGTTAAAAATAATCGTGACCATTTTTTGACGGGAAATGACGTGCTGAAAAGGAAAGGATTCTCGTGGAGCTATGTCACCCGCAACTATTTTTATCGAAATCCAATCTATTGTTCGTGACTGGCAACAGTCCAAACGTCCGAGTTTGGTGTTCCCAGAGCGGGAACACTGCGCGTTAAAGGGTTAAGTTGATAGTGGGCATCTGTTCTATGGGCAAGTGATACAAAATATGTTGACGTTATAAGAGAGTTATTACTATAATCGAGGTCACTATTAGAGATGAGACGGGCTCAGCCCGAGCCCGAAAGCCCGAGCCCGGGCCCGACTCGGGCTCGGGCTCTGTAATTCACGATTGCGTTCGGGCTCGGGCGGGCTCGGGCTCGTGAAAAATTTCTCCTTTGTTGAACATACTCCTTGAAACAGATTTTAAAAAGTGATTCATGGGAAAAATAGACGCACTTATTTAAAAAAATAGCGGCACGGGAGACTAGAAGGTGTGTGAAGCTCCAAAATTTATTGTATCCTATTAATGAAGTAGTTAATTTTATTTGTCTTTAGCTGAAATTTCGGGCTCGGGCGGGCTCGGGCTCCAACTTTAATAATATTGCTCGGGCTCGGGTTAAAAATCTTCGGGCTCGGGCGGGCTCGGGCTTCAAAAAATGAGCCCGAACTCATCTCTAGTCACTATAACCGAGTTCATCAGTATTTACAGTCCCAGCCCCCCCTCTAAGCTAAAATTCTGAGTGCGCCCGCTGGTTCTAATGAGCCCTGCCTAGTCTTTCTCGCCTTGATTATGTCCCTTTTGTAGGATCACGCCCAATTCACAGGCGCGCCGCATACAAATGCACGCTCATACCAGAAGAGAGCATCGATTTGGGTTTTGGAGTCGAAGTCACACGGAATGTTTGGTTCGTTCGTCTGCCTTTTGTGGCACCGCGACTATAATGAGCGTATGATGATGATCGATGATGATCATAGGTTTCCGATCTTGCGCCGGACCTCACCACCAGACACGGTCTCCACAGAAGAAAAGGAAAAAAAAAAAGGGGGGAAAGCAAATCCTGTTGTGCGAAAGTTTGCGACTTTTTCTTTTTTCATTTCTTTATTCCTTCTATTTCTCTTTTCTTTCTTTTTATTTCCCCAGAAGACGAAATGGTTGTTTAATTGGAAAAACTGAACTGCAATTTTCAATTTTATTTTATTTTACTAGCTGAAGTACCCGTCCTTGACGGGTTAGTGAATGCAAATTCCCAAAAAGCAAGAACTTTCGTCAGCATTGTAGGAGTACACAGAATGGATGTAGTATATTGCCAAAGTAAAGAAAGCGAAGTTATAATTTTTATGTATTGTTAAAATATTACAGGTCAGAGAGTAACTAAGTAATATCATTTCATTGGCTTCGGTCGTAATTATGGGATGCGCGAACGAACATTGACGCATATTGAAATAATTTTCGCAAAATCTCAAAATCTAATCAACATTTTTGAAAAATTTTGAAGGCTAGCATTTAAGTTGAGTGACAACCTATCCTGTCACCCAATTTCGTTCCATTCCCTGCAGTCTTTATTTCGTGATGCTGGAACAAAATTTCAGCATTTTAAAACGATTTTCGAAAAATCTCAAAATGTAATGAATATATTTCAAAATTTCAACGCCTATAAATTAAGATTAGCAACTACCTATCCTATCACTAAATTTCGAATCATTCGTATTAGTCGTTATTACGTGATGTTTGAAGAAATATAAGCGTATTTTGAGAGAATTTTCACAAAATCTCAAAATCTAATAAAAATGTTTAAAAAATTGGACACCTATAGTTTATGTTGAGCAACCATCTATCATGTGACCTAATTTCATATCAGTCGCTTTAGTCATTATTACTTAATGCGGGAACAAAGATTCACTCAGTTTTAAACGATTTTCACAAAATCTCGAAATCTGATCAATTTTTTTTTAATTAGATGCTTATAGTTTTAGGTGAGTGACCACCTATCATTTCACCAAATATCATTTTTTTCACCTTTGCAGTTATTACGTGATGTGCGAACACAAATTTACGCAGTTTGAAATGATTTTCGCAAAATCTCAAAATCTAGTCAAGATTTTTTTTTAATTCGACGCCTATGTTTTACGTTGAGTGACCACCTATCATGGCACCCAATTTCATATCATTCGCTTCAGTCGTTTTTACGTGATGCTCGAACACAAATTTACGCAGTTTGAAAGGATTTTCGCAAAATCTCAAAATCCAATCAAGATTTTTTTAAAATTCGACGCCTAATGTTTTAAGTTGAGTGACTACCTATCATGACACCCAATTTCATATCATTCGCTTCAGTCGTTTTTACGTGATGCTTAAACAAAAAAAAGCGTCACGGACAGAATGACAGAATGACAGAATGACAGACAGACAAACTTTTTTTTGAGGGTCGCATCGGATTCCCGGGTGCTTGAAACGGATAGAAATCGCAAAATTTTTGAATTCCAAGAAATGTACAGACAAAAGTCTAATTTTATTTATATAGATTTCTATAATTTCCTAGTTTAGAGACGGAATGGTTATTTAATTGGGAAAAATTGGACTGCAATTTATTTATTTATTTTATTTGATCGACGCAGATGAAAATTGCATCCGATTTGCTGCTCCTTCACAAAATTACAGTCGATTAAAATGGTACTCTTCCCAAAAATGCAGTCTTAACCCTTGAACGTGCAGTGTTCCCGCTCTGGGAACACCCAACTCGGACGTTTTGACGTGCTGCCAGTCACGAAGAATAGATTGGATTTCGATAAAAAGAGTTGCGGGTGACATAGCTCCACGCGAATCCTTTACTTTTTAGCACGTCATTTCCCGTCAAAAAATGGTCACGAATATTTTTGACAGCACTGAAATCTGCCGAAAAATGGAAGAATGCGAGAACGGCTGGATCGATTGCCCGATGTTGAAAAAAGGGCAGCCGTTGCCATCGCTCGACTTAACGACCAGCAAGATGGCGGGCGATCGAAACGTTCATCGCGTACCACAGATCTAGAGCTGTGCGGCAGCCAGCCAGCTGTCGTCAAAAAAGGGTCTCTAGATCTGTGGCACGCGTAGAACTTTTCGATCGTCCGCCATCTTGCTGGTAGTTAAGTCGAGCGATGGCAACGGCTGTCCTATTTTCAGCATTGGGAAAGGGCTAAAACGGCCCCTTCATAAAAACGTAATTTAATAAAACAGCCCTTCATTGACATTTCTTCATACATTAAAATATTTTTTTTTTAAGCACTAGGCTGCTTTTTCGCTCAATCCCTGAATTTTGTTTACGCATTTTTGTCTAAGCGATCTTGTAGACAGGTTTTGTAGATATGAACTGTCACTGTGAAGATCTTTTTAAATGTGTTTGCCAGATAACATCGAAGGGGGGGGGGGGGGCGTTAATAAAATATGGAAAGCACATAAGGTTTACAATGTTTGATAATGGATCGTTAAATTGGGTGCCAAAACGCGACAATTTATAGTGTAAATATATTACGAGTATAGTTAGAAAATGAATGGCGAAGATTGTAAAACAGTTTTGGTAATCTATTTTAATATAGATTTCAATTCCGAAGAAGTGTTCTATGGAGCAGAGAAGACAAATACGGTACACTCATAGATTATGATACACTTTCCAAATGGCATTTATAAAGGCGAAGTATAGTTTGACTATGCTTGGCGAAACTTTTTAAACAGTTTTGGTAGGCGATTTTAAGATAGATTTCAATTCCGAAGAAGTGTTTTATGGAACAAGGAAGAAAAATACGGCACACTCATGAATAAGGATACACTTTCCAACTTAATGGGAAAATAGGGACGACGCATAAATTATGATGCGCTTTTAATATGTAGCACTTTAGAGCGTATTTAATAGCTAAAAGTGTTTAAGATTTTCTTACTTACTTTCTTTTTTTTTATTTTTCTTTTTTCAACGGGCGGGCACTTGCAGATTAGGCATTGTCCACTACAACTGGCCGAAGGTATTGTGGCCATTTTATTACTGGTGCACCCAGTGGGCGGACAGTGTTACCCACCTATGAAGGGACGAACAAGTTAACATCCATGCCCAGGGCCGGCCCTAACAGTTTTGCCCCCCCCCCCCACAAAAATATAAAATGCCGCTCCCCACAGTAAAATTACTATTAAAAGAAATAAATTGTTCACAGATATTGTTTTCATGCCTATAAAATTGGAATAGCTCTTTAAACATAACACAGCATAAGAAAAACTATATTTATTAAAAACCACACATTAAGCTAAAAACCAAAAGAAAGAGGGGAATATTATTCAATCGGACGTTGCAGTGTTAAATATCGGCTACTTGCTATTACAAAGAATTTTCCAGATATTCTCTTTTCAGTTTAACATTCATTACTAGCATCTTCTTTTGCAACTTTAAATGACTTCTTGCATGCAAAATATTTTCTCTATTGACAGTTTGTCTCGGTAATTTGTTACTCTCTAACCCAGGGATGGGCAAACTACGGCCCGCGGGCCAAATCCGGCCCGCCGGAAGGTTTTATCCGGCCCGCGGATGGAATTTTAATTTGTCGGTCCGACGAAACTGAAAGAATATATACATATATATTTATTTATATATTATATATCCATATTAAGAATTATGAAGATGGCTTAAAAAATTGCATTTTGAGTTCGAACGCAGATTTCAAGATTTCAGTGCCATTCAAACAGAATTGGCTATTTTTACCATGCCTTTCAACGTAAATTGTGAAGCAGTGAGGTCAGATTTGCAGCTTGAATGAATTGAATTGCAGTCTAGCAATCATCTCAAGCAGTTGTTTCTAAATATGCCAAAGTTAGAGTTTTACAAATCATTATCGAAAGTAAGTTTCCCAAATTGAATATCTCACGCCCAGAAAATCAGTGCTATTGTTTGCTTCATCTTATATATGAGAACAAGTGTTTTCAACTATGAACCTGAGAGAGAATTCTTTCAGAAGTAGACTGACAGATGAGCATTTAGCCTCGTTCCTTAGAATCAGTGCATCTCACTTCATGAAATCGCAATTTCATTCATCTCATTAACATATTTAAATTGTAATACTTGTATATTGTTCTTAAAATTTTAGAAAAATTTATCTTGGCCCGCCAAACTTTTTGTTTTTCGATTTTTGGCCCGCGACCGAAAAAGTTTGCCCATCCCTGCTCTAACCTGTAATCTTCGAACAAGAGTTATAACTTTGCTCTCCATATTTCTGTCAGTATGTTAATTCCATTTTTAGTACTACTACAATGCAAACGAAATTTCGCGCGGTTAGTAAAAACCCATCAATGACGGATGGGTATATCAGCTAGTAAAGTTATATAGAATGATATTCTTCGGAATTTTTTTTAACAATTCTTATACTGATACGAAATGTATTTTTCAAATTCGAGCCAAAATGCCGCCCCGGACAGGGGTTCGGTTTGTCCGGCCCTAGGGCCGCCCCTGATGCCCAAGCCCGAATTCGAACCCGAACCCAAAGTTACTGTAACCGAGTTCGTCACTCTTTGTAGCCTTAGCCCCCCCCTCCCCCCCCAGTGGCGGATTTAGCTCTTGAGAGGCCCGAGGCGCAACTCAATTTTGAGCCCCCCCCTCCTAAAAAATACTTTTCACTATAGTTATACCTTTATATGGCGCGTTCTATGCACGCGTTTTTTACAGTAATTAATGATTCACTTAATCACTTTGATTAACCAATATCAAATTACAACGGTCTGGTGGCTGTATTTAAAAGGTTGCTAATGTTCCGATTAAAGGAAACGTATTAAAACGATCTGCTAATTCCTAGGTAGAAAAAAAAACACTTTATATTAAATTTACTACTTATGTGCATTTTTAATGCACTCAAACCTTTCTTTGTGCGGTTTATGAAAATTCCAGTCAAATTGGAAGATAATTGAGGAAGTTATCATCAATAAAAAAAATTAGTAGGCTTGATCGGCCATTTTGTTTTTTCGATTTTCGACATGTATTTCATCCTATTACATAAGTTTAGGTATTGCATCAGCCAATTACATTACGTATGTATTGAATTCTATAATCGCTTAATTTAAGTTACTTTTTTATGCGGTCCCTATTCACCGCATAAAATTTTTTTTAATCGAGTTGCGTAAACTATTTTTTATAGCTGCTGGTGAAGTTTAGTGAGATTCTTTTAATGCGTTTTCTTTTATTCGGTACCTATCCACTGCACAAAAACAGGTTTGAGTATAATCTAGTAATGTATGAAAATAAAATAACACACACACACACACATTTGTAGATTATTATATTAAATTTCACCATCATTAGCTAATAACAGGGGATATTTTGAACAGCAGTTGAACATTTTTGAACATTAGTTGGAATTAATTTCATTCTAAGGATTCGGATTTAATTTTTGGAATTTCTGGGAATGGACTAATTGATAAAGTCCAAACAAGGACAAAGAAATCTCATTTTTTGACTCGCTCTAATTGAGAATTATGTCTAAAATGTAAAAGTTAATTTATGTTTAAAATAAAATTATTTTTAAATGTTTTCACTCCTTTTGCATCTAATTTATGTCTGCAAACGAGCATTAAAAATTAAAATATTTTTTTTTATTTATAGATTGGTACGTTAAAAAATATTTTACCTCATGAAACTTAATAATTTTTTTACTACTTTTCACTTTTCATGATTAGCACTAAATAAACATCAGCATACCTCTAAATATAACCGCGCAAATGCAATTTCATATTGGTGTACCTTGATTCTATCGAATCTGGTATTTGCCTCTTGTTTCAATCGTGAAAATTTAGTGTACTTAACAGGGACTTTTGAGAGTCAGAACAGGGGAAACTTGTTCAGAAACATGATTTAGACCTCACAAAATTTAAAAGAATTTTTTACTCGGGTAAAATGAATCAAAAATTTAACATTCCTGTAAAAACATTTATAAATATTTAAATATATTCAAAAATTTCCCGCTTGAAATCGCAAAACTGTAAGCAGTTTGTTGTCGTTGTGTGTGATTATGGCAACGCTACACTAGGGCGATTTGCCAAGGGGGGGGGGGTGCCTTGGTAGGAGGACTTTCTAAGGGGTTCTAACGCGTATTCACGTTACATCTGGAGAAAACCTACCAAAACGCCAGACCGTTAGATCGACAGCCGCGCGATTGGACCCGAAGCCTTCACACTTCGGCCATCTACCATTTTCAGTGGCATAACCACTGTGCCATGGTGAGTCCCTAAGCAGTTTAATAGCGAAAGTAAACTTTCTGTTTAGTCTAATTATTGTGTCTATTCAAAAGCTGGCAATAAGTTTAGGACTATTGTATTAGTCCTAAACTTATTGCCAGTAGATATTGTATTTATTGAAATAGAACAAAGAAGTCCTAGAATAGAGTAAGAAAATATTTTAAGTACTTAAAATATAAAAAATTTTACTGAGTTAAAAAATAAATTCCACTTTACATTGAAAATATATACGCTCTAAGCTTCTGCCCAACGTTTCTTATTAATGTTTAGCATTTTCATCTGCGACTATAAAAAACATGCCGTGATTATAATATAGTTATAAATATTTTTTAGTTAAAAAAAATAGTCATTTACTTTTCAAGTTTTTAATTAACTATGTATGTCATTCCAGCTTAAAATTTGTTTATGAATTTTACCCCACTTCCTATTATGCGATCGAGCTGAAAATTTGCACGCATAATTCCGGTGACACTGAGTACTGCTCTTCTTAATTTTTCAATACTTTTTTTAGCTATGATATTTATTTTCCCAAAAATTGTTATCTCGCACATATCAGCTTATATCTGCTTGATTATTTGCTGGCAATTTTTTTATTATTACACCCTCGGAAAGCTCTTTTGATTCTAAGAACGATAAAGTCGTTATCTCTAGCTTAAATTTTTTAATTTTTAGCGATTTTTTGAAAGGTAAATTATTCCTCTCATTTTCTGTGCAACTGACATCCAAACAGCTATACATTCTAGGTATGGGAAAAACACGAAAAATACACATAAAAGGACACTTATAACAAGATACGATCGTTTCGACTGAAAATGTATTCAGTCTTCATCAGTCGAAGCTCTTCGTCTCACTGTTTTGTGAGACGAAGTTTTGTGTTATATATATATATATATATATATTCTTTTTGAGAACCGAAATTTTGAGGCCCCTTAGAATTGAGAGGCCCGAGGCGCGCGCCTCATGCGCCTATTGGGAAATCCGCCACTGCCCCCCCCCTAAACTAAATTCCTGGGTGCGCCACTGAACTGTACTGTACTGTACAGAATAATAATGTAGCCCACACTTCGCACTTCCGCTGGCGCTCTGTTTGCTGCGGGCAAGGAGTCAGCTCTCAGATTACGTTACTTGTGGAAAACTCGGGTAATATCCACTTAGCGTAATACAAATCGCGTCGTAGCGTGCGTGTTGACGGAAAAGAGATTAACCCTTTAACGCGCAGTGTTCCCGCACTGGGAACACCAAACTCTGACGTTTTGACTGTTGCCAGTCACGAAGAATAGATTGGATTTCTATGAAAGTAGTTGCGGGTGACCTAGCTCCACGAGAATCCTTTACTTTTTAACACGTCATTTCCCGTCAAAAAATGTTCACGATTATTTTTAACAGCACTGACATCTGCTGAAAAATGGAAGAATGCGAGAACAGCTGGACAGATGGCCCAATGCTGAAAAAAGGGCAGCCGTCTGCCATCGCTCGACTTAACGACCAGCAAGAGGGCGGACGATCGAAACGTTCATCGCGTGCCACAGATCGAGAGACCCTTTTTTGACGACAGCTGGCTGTGCGTGCCCGGCACAGCCAGCTGTCGTCAAAAAAAGGGTCTCTCGATCTGTGGCACGCGATGAAGTGATGAACGTTTCGATCGTCCGCCATCTTGCTGGTCGTTAAGTCGAGCGATGGCAACGGCTGCCCTTTTTAAAGCATTGGGAAAGGGTTGCGCCTCAAAGGGTTAAAGGGAAAAGCAAGCCCTCTTCAAGGGAGCAATATAATAGTTAATAGTCCAAGATCCCAGGGCCCCTAGACCTTACTTATTTTCTCATTCTGAAAATGTATACGATAGAGTAGTGTTAGTACGTACAGTAAACGTATGCATACTTGCTAGCTTATTCCGACGGCCAATTTTCAGGTACCACTTGCTACAGGTGCGTAAAAATAATACTAACTTTACTTAAATTCTCACAGCTGAGCTGATTTTTACGAATGTTGTACAGAATATTGTTACAAATCTTGAATCAATACTGCCAGACACTTTATGTGGGCGGTAATTGTCGCCAGATGCTTTAAAAATGGAAAGAAAAAACATAAATTTGTCAAGAGTGTATCTCTCCCTCCGATACTTACGGTCTACTCTAGTATGTTGTGTGTGTGCGCATGGTATTTAGTATTTTGTTGGGTGTATTCAGAGCAGCTGTGATTTCGATTTCAAAGAGTAAATTGAAACTACTTTCAGTGTCTTGAAAAATACTATGGCAGAGTTATTAAAATGGGTTTTTTGTAGATATAAATTTAGCATTGCTTACGGAAAGCAAGTTTGGCGCCTTTTGGTGTGCATACGTATGCATGTAACTCGCATACCTCAAAAACTATTAGCCGTAAATTGTTGAAATTTTATATATAAGATTGTTGTAACATCTAGTGGTGCGACTGGATTTTTGGTTCCAATCTACTGGCGAGTTTATTTACAGCACCACCCAAAAGAATTTCAAAACATTAGTCTGTATGGACATTTTCAATATATTATGTCTGTAGTCAGTCATTGTTTGGTCCATGCCCAAAAGCTCGCCATTTGTTATCGACCTTGGCGAGCTTTCCCGAAATATCGCCAAATTTGATTATAAAATAATTACACATTTCGTATAACTCTAAAACTGTTTACTAGAATTTTGAGACTTTGTATTTAGAACTTGTGTAACATACATTTGTGCACTTTTTTATTTCTATCGACTGAGTAATTTATTTACAGGGTCAACCAAATGACTTTCAATACATTAAGGTCTGTGGATACCTTCCATCAGGGGCGTAGCCAGAAATTTTTCATGGGGAGGGGTTACGACTACTACAACTCATATATATGTATAGGTGTGTGTGATAATTTAGTGAAGAATATACATTTTGTATGGCAACAAATTTCTCATGGGGAGGGTTATGACCCTCCTAACCCCCCCCTTGGCCACGCCCCTGCCTTCCATTCACTAAAAGTCTGTGATGAATCATTATATTTCGGCTATGACCAAAATCCCACTATCTCAATCTTCTCAGCTTTTTTTGCGAAATATCGCCCAATTAGGCGCCAAAAACGAATCTTTCAAATGGATCCCAGCTTGCCGATATCTCAACTATTTGGCTAGCAACTGCTAAACCTTACTATTATTGTAGTATTTTATCCCTTTCAAGCAAAAACGTTTATAGAAGTGCACCGAAAATATTTATGATTTGATTTAACAGACATTCAAAGAAATCATGGGGTGTCCACATGAGATCTTATTCTTCCGATCTTTAAAGCGTCTGGCGACAATAACCGCCCACATAAAGTGTCTGGCAGTATTAATTCAAATTTTGTAACAATATTCTGTACAACATTCGTAAAAATCAGCTGTGAGAAAATAAGTAAAGTTAGTATTATTTTTACGCACCTGCAGCAAGTGGTACCTGAGAATTAGCCGTCGGCCAGACCTAGCAAGTATGCATACGTTTACAGTACGTACTAACACTACTCTATCGTATACATTTTGAGAATCTATATAAATAAAATTAGACTTTTGTCTGTACATTTCTTAGAATTCAAAAATTTTGCGATTTCTATATCCGTTTCAAGCACCCGGGAATCCGATGCGACCCTCAAAAAAAAGTTTGTCTGTCTGTCATTCTGTCGTTCTGTCATTCTGTCATTCTATCGTTCTGTCCGTGACGCTTTTTATGTTTAAGCATCACGTAAAAACGACTGAAGCGAATGATATGAAATTGGGTGTCATGATAGGTGGTCACTCAACTTAAAACATAGGTGTCGAATTTTTAAAAAATCTTGATTGGATTTTGAGATTTTGCGAAAATCCTTTCACACTGCGTAAATTTGTGTTCAGCATCACGTAAAAACGACTGAAGCGAATGATATGAAATTGGGTGTCATGATAGGTGATCACTCAACTTAAAACATAGGTGTCGAATTTTTTAAAAATCTTGATTCGATTTTCAGATTTTGCGAAAATCCTTTCAAACTGCGTAAATTTGTGTTCAAGCATCACGTAAAAACGACTGAAGCGAATGATATGAAATTGGGTGTCATGATAGGTGGTCACTCAACTTAAAACACAGGCGTCGAATTAAAAAAAAAATCTTGATTAGATTTTGAGATTTTGCGAAAATCATTTCAAACTGCGTAAATTTGTGTTCGCACATCACGTAATAACTGCAAAGGTGAAAAAATGATATTTGGTGAAATGATAGGTGGTCACTGACCTTAAACTATAAGCATCTAATTAAAAAATATCGATCAGATTTCGAAATTTAGTGAAAATCGTTTAAAACTGAGTGAATCGTTGTTCCGCATTACGTAATAACGACTAAAGCGAATGATATGAAATTTGGTCACATGATAGATGGTTGCTCAACATAAACTATAGGTGTCCAATTTTTTAAACATTTTTATTAGATTTTGAGATTTTGTGAAAATTCTCTCAAAATACGTTTATATTTCTTGAAACATCACGTAATAACGACTAATACGAATGATACGAAATTGAGTGATAGGATAGGTAGTTGCTAATCTTAATTTATAGGCGTTGAATTTTTAAACTATTTTGATTACATTTTGAGATTTTGCGAAAATCGTTTTAAAATGTTGAAATTTTGTTCCAGCATCACGAAATAAAGACTGCAGGGAATGAAGCGAAATTGGGTGACATGATAGGTTGTCACTCAACTTAAATTCTAGGCTTCCAATTTTTCAAAAATGTTGATTAGATTTTGAGATTTTGCGAAAATTATTTCAATATGCGTAAATATTCGTTCGCGCATCCCATAACTACGACTAAAGCGAATGAAATGATATTACTAAGTGACTCTCTAACCTGTAATATTTTAAGAATACATAAAAATTATAACTTCGCTTTCTTTACTTGGGCAACATACTCCATCCATTCTGTGTACTCCTACAATGCTGACGAAAGTTCTTGCTTTTTGGAAATTTTCATTCACTAACCCGTCAAGGACGGGTACTTCAGCTAGTGAGAAAATAAGTAAGGTCTGGGGGCCCTGGGACCTTGATCTATAACCTCCATTGTTTATAGATCAAGGTCCCACCAAGGTAAGATGGGGGGGGGGGGGAAGAAAGCCAATGTTGGTCTCTTTCCCCAATAATCAGCAAGTAGAGGCGCTTGTGGAAGCCTCTACACTTACGGGTCCATTTCAGAAATTAAAAATCACTTAGGGTTCCAGAAAGGGGCGGGCACGAGAAAGTCACTCTTCAAGGATCCATCACGCCATTTCGGCATTAGGACCTATCTGCGCGGTTCCCAAATATCCTCTTGGTGGAAAAGTTAGGAGGACAAAAGCGAGCGGAAGAAAAGAGAACCGCCTCCCACCTTTACCTTTTGAAGAAACCGATCCCAAATGATACTCATTAGCGATGCGCCCGTTTTTCACCCCCCTCCTTCCTCCCAGTTTTTTTTTTTGTTTTTTTTTCGTCCTTGAGCAATGTTAACGAAATTATTGCAAACATAGGTTGTCAATGGCGGATCCAGAGAAAACTTCTGGAGGAAGCACAAAATGTTTTTTGTCTCCTCTTTCTTGTAAATTCGTTTGAATTCACGAAATAAGTCGATCTTCGATAGCGCAGCGTTTGCAGAGGAGGGGTCCCGAGAAAAACAGAGAAAGAGCGAGTGATAATGCATGTTTTAAAAAATCATCTTATTTATTCTTATTTTCTCGATTAAAAACATACCCATTTTCGCTTAAAATGTTTATTCAGACTTTATACTGATAGCGTGATTTTGTAAAACGGGCCACGAAATGTCCGTTGTTAAAGAATAAAAAACTGAAAGTATGCTGAAAAATGGGAAGGGGGGGAGGGGGGGGCGCCAGCGTAAGTAAAGGCCAAAGTAGACTTCAAAAGTAAAGGCCAAAGTAGACTCACGTGCGTTTTAGTACGCTAGAATGGGAACTCAATTTATTTCTCAGTATCTGCAAGACGGATTGGGGAGAAAAGTGCCCCCCCATTGTGTGCTTTTGTGGTTTCGTGGGTTATCTTTTGTCGGCGAAACCGACTGATCATTAAAAGTCAATACATTCTTCGCCCCTACACTGTTTCCCCCCTTTTACAAAGCCTTGACCATTAAAAAAACTCTCCTCATACCCAGCAGCGCCCGGCAATCGCACGGGATAATTTATCGCACTGCGTATAAATTAATACATCTGTATTAATTTATACGCAGTTTTGCTCTGTTAGCAATTTTTATTCTATCCCCCCCCCCGCCCCGGAAAAAAAACTCTTTTTGCTAAGATTTAAAAAAAAAAAAAAAAAAGAAAAAAAAAATTGTGTCTTACTATATTACAGTCAGATGGAGCCAGCAAACTGCCTGTTACTTGAGCTTGTGAGAAAAAGAATTTCCTTACACTACAAATTAATTATTAATTAAAAAGAATTTCCTTACACTACAAATTAATTATTAATTAAAAAGTGTTTATTAAGGATTTTAAGATGATCTATTAGAACCGTTCTTAGAAGAAATAAAAACGTTCTTCGCAGGGAGAGCACTAATGTACGTGGCGCCTTCCTGCAAATGTAAAAAGGGCACCCCTCCCCTTTTCATGCTCCAGATCAAGTTTTTTTCAGTTTTCGAGTTCAAAACGACGCCCCCTCGAAGATGGCGTGCTTACCTTGCTTACCGTGTCGGGCCGTCCCTGTGCTCTTCATAATTTTGCCGGCTTTTGAGCAATTTTTAAACCAAACCCAATATTAACAGAACTCAAAAACATCCAAAAATTTTATACAAAAGCAACACCATAAATTTTTATAAATAAGCACCGTACATGTCTTGTATTTTCAGAGGAAAATTACTATGCTCAGAAATTGCATCGCAAAATTTGCAGGGCCGATTGATTCTTTTAATAAAATATGTTGTATACAGAACTGTTCCTAAAGTACTAGAAGGCTGTCTGTAGTTTTTCCTTAACATCCGAGCTATAATGGACGTTAATTATTAGTTTTTATTTATTAAAAGCATGTTTATTAGTACTCCAGGATTAAAATTAATTTTAATAAATTGTACTTTCTAAATTATAAAACGTTACCAGAATATACTAAGAAATATATTTATGTCATAAATTAATATTTAAAAACAATAAGAACGCAAGTTGAAACATTCTGACTAATAAAATGAATCCCAGTTGAAATCAGTTTGGAAAATGGTGTCGAAATAGGCATTTCACGGGGAACCCGTGCTTAGTTTAGTTTTTATAAATGTTGTGTAGATGGCAGCACCATTCACAAAAAAATTGAATATAACTTGCGACGTGATGCGGAATTAGCTCTCTCCTTTGGTGAATAAACTATGATGAAAATACTGAAGGAAAAAAAAATCGAAATCTACAATTCAATTCTAATCCCATCAATACCCTATGAAATTATCTTTTTTATAATGTTGCACCTTCTATTTTTCTTTTAGTGCTTTCTTATGAAGACAGACCCAGACTGGTCCTTTGGGCGTCCTCGGCTAGAGATTGGAAAGGGGCCCCTTTAGAGGAAATAGAAAATTAGAATATATAATATTTGTAATTTAGTCTTACGTGCCTAAAAACAACATTTAACAATTTTAGAGCTTTTGGGTCCCCTTGATTGTTCGGGGGCCCCTCGAACGGCGGGATATTTGGGGTCCTCCGCTGTATCACTGCTTAAAGACGTAAGATTACTGGTAAATAAATAATCCAATTATTCTGATATATATATATCAAATTATTCTAATTATAAAGCAGTATATATCCAATTTGGGAGCCTTGAAGACCGCCGACTGGGCCAGTCCGGCTTGTAGGAAGATAACTCTACTAAAATGTTGCGTGTTGAAAAATAAGAGCAAATTTATTCAGTCGTTTTAAAAAATCCAATAAAAGTTTTTTTGACTTTCTAATATTTTTTATTATTATTTTATACAATTACTATTCGACTTTCAAATACAATATGTATACTCAAAAGGATAGAATGCTTCCTCTTGTGGCAAGCAAGTAGGTGCTGACATCTAGTGACAATATATGTCATTATTTTTACTCTTCGGTGATTTCCTTAGATTTCAGGGCGGAGGATTACTGCTATGTGCAGTGCCGCAACTAGAATTTTACGTCCCCGGGCCGGGGCGTAACTTATTTTTGTCGTGGCGCCAGTGGCGGCTCGTTGGATACAGCAAGTACTGCCGGGCTGCACTTGAAATTATCAGCACATACTTAAAAATAATTTATTCTATAAATTTTCTTAAATTCAGATTAGAATTATGGAATTCCTATGATTAATTTTAAATAAATCTCAAAAAAAAAAAAAAAAAAAAAAACCCTTAATCTCCTGTCCGCAATTCAACTGCGAAGTATTGGTACAGCCTCAGCGTTGATTAGGAATTGCAGCACCGTTGCCATGGTAACGACTATGTAAGCAGCTTTCCGGCTTAGGATAGCATACGGTGTTTAGCTAGATTCAGCTGAGAAAGGTTTTTTGAACAATGTGTAGCACGTGGTTAAAGCCACTGACATTGGGAGATGGCTCAAGTGGAGAACAGGGTTGTCCTCAGCGGGACGTCGGTCTAGCGTCTGGAGTTTTGGGCGGTTTTCTCCAGATGTAACGTGAATACGCGCTAGATACCCAGAAAAGTCCTCCCCAAGGCATTTGACCCCCCCTTGTGTTTGTCCTTTCTTGACGTGGATTTATAGCGTTCCTCGTGAACAAGCACACAAATCCGAATACATGTTCCAACAACAACAACAACAAGGTTTTTTGACTTTTGCTGCACTGGTGAATTCGACGAACTGATTGGCTCGGACGAGAAGTGAGAGAGAGAATAAAAACACAGAATATATGTTCTAGCCCAGCGTTTCTCAACCTGAGGGCGCCCCCCGCAGAACGTTTGCAGGGGGGGGGGGCGAGAAAAACTATAGAGCAAGTAGTGATGCATGTTTTTAAAAAATCATCTTATTTATTCTCATTTTTACTCAAAAATATATCCATTTTCGCTTAAAATGTTCATTATTAAAGATTAAAAAACTCAATTTATGCTGAAAAATGGGAGGCAGGGGAGCGCCACTGTAAGTTAGCCTTTGTTGGGGGGATGGGGAGAGAGGGCACGACGTTAAAAGGTTGAGAACCGCTGTTCTAGCCCATTCTAACGGAAACAATAGTTTTTTTGTTTTGTCTGCTAAGGTTGAAAGTTTTTAGCTTTATGTGTTACTGTGTCCATGTGTTATTGGAATCTATAATTTAACCGTTTTGAAACATGGATCCCCGTTATTATCCAGTTTACGTCTTGCTTGAAACTCCGTTTAACACATGGAAAGAAGATGATAAACGACAACCACTAAAAGAAAATAGACCAACACCAAAATTGTCCATTCATAAGAAAAAAGCAGGTTCTCATCTCAGCATGGTCGTAGCTTCCATTCATCATGATATGCACTATTCCCGTGGCTATGGGGCAGTTTTTATTTACAAAATAATATTTTGTTGGCCATGTTTAATCGTTGAGATTAAAAAAAAGAGCGTTTCGAATGGTACTGGATAGGATGGATTAACCACCATCACACGAGCATGTAAAACACATGAAAGCTCAATCGAGCATTTAAAAAAATTCTTTAAAATTTAAGGAGTTGATAAGAAGTGGGAGCTAAATTGCTGACGTATTAAAGGAAAACTCTCGACTTTATATTGCTGAATTTATCAAGAAGGTAAGCCTGAATAGACGCTTCATGCAATTACCCATCAAAGCAGTATTGTTTTTAAGTAAGCAAGAACTGGCATTAGCGAGAACATGGCGAGCGAGAAAATTCTTTAAAAATGGGGAATTTTAAAGAGCTTTTAGAATTAATGATATCTGAATTAAAACAACGCCTTTTTATGAGGACATCACTGACTGATTCGCAAGTTTAAAAGAAAGGAGGATCGATTTGACTTATAAAAAATAAGTAAGTTTTCTTTTCTTTTTTTTTTTTTTTCTTTTTTTTTTCTTTCTTCTCAAGTTATCATTACAAAAGAAAATTCTCGGGAAATTTCGAATCAGACACGGATTAATGCAATTTTGAGGATAGGAGCGGCTGGTTGAAATTTATGTGCATTTTATGGAAGTAACATAGGATCTCTTACATTTTTTATGTAATTCTTTTTCTTTCTTTTTTTTTTTTTTAATCCTGGGTGAGGAATTAATCCGCCAACTTTCGAATTCAGTAACAAAGATTTTCCATTCCTGTCCGGAGGAAGGGGGGTGGGGGGGGTCATATGTTTCCGGCTGCACTAACATTTTTGACCACGGGCCGCCACTGCGTGGTGCTCCTTTCTTTGGAACGATAAAGTAGTTTGACCAAAGATTATCCATGGCGCCAGGGACATGTTCCTCGCTTGTCCCTTCTTGTTGCTGTGTAACTACACATAAAAAAAACAGTGATTAATAAGAATTCAGGCAAAAAAAAAACTAATCAAATTAAAATAATAGTAATGATAATAAAACAGACCGTTGGAATCAGAGGCGAATTCACCACTTGACTGGCCCAATGCGGCGCCGCTCAATTTTGAGATTCCACAACACACAATCTCAAATGCATAGCTTCCAACATGTACGGAATATAATGAACCACTAATTTGTAAACATCAATTTTTCACTAAGAAAATAGCAAAATTTCTGAGTTATCTTTTGCAGATTAATTGTTGTTTTTTAAAAATATTTTAAAAATTACTGTTTACAGAACGTGGTTAATTATATACTCAGTAAAATAAATAAAAACTTTGTGAAAAAAAACACACATAAAAGGTTACTTCAAGGCGTAACGATCGTTTCGACCGAAAATTCGTTCGGTCTTCTTCAGACAAACCCTTCCGTCAAACAGAGCAGGGGAACTCTCTGTTCCTCTGCTCTGTTCCCTGTCTCTCTGTTCCCTGTCAGTTCCCTCTGCTCTGTTTGACTGAAGGGTTTGTCTGAGGAAGACCGAACGAATTTTCGGTCGAAACGGTCGTTACGCCTTGAAGTAACCTTTTATGTGTGTTTTTTTTTTTTTTCACAAAGTTTTTATTTATTTTATCTTATAACACCAGTTTTTTGAGTGTTTATTTTCATAATTATACTCAGTATTCCGTACGTGTTGACAACTCTGCAAATGCAAGAATTTTGCTTTTTCCTACAAGCGGTGCGGGATTTCGGTCAGATTTCTTCATATGTAACGTGAATACACCTTGAACCCCTTAAAAAATCCTCCTTTCTAAGGCACTCCGCAGAAGTCTGGCACAGTGATGGCGCCAGACTTTTCCCGACGGGAGGGTCATCTTCCCCGACAGGCGGGCCAAACGATAAAACCCCAAAATTTTATGTTTCAGGACTTGCACAGCCTCTCAAAAAAGTATTCGAGTAAGAGATAAATTTTCTACTTTGGTTTCGTATATTGAAAATTATTACGATGGGATGGTAATTAATTAGCTGTTCTTGGTTAACAGGAAAGCCCAGTGATTTTCACCAAAGTCGTAGTTAAAAAGGTCTTTACGAAGGCAATTGTCAGCAGATCGGGCAACCCTGCTTACTCTAGGAATGTGGATCTTGTTCGCTGGTTCCTTCGAATACCGAGAAACATACTCCGAACTGCAGATAATCAATATTCAGTATATGAATATCGTATAATTGCAAGCAGAATGAGAATGGAAGTGAACGGAACCTCTACGGTCGGGTTAGACCCTTTGAATGGAATTTTTTATCTGGTTGCAAAATTTCCTTCGTTTTTCTAAACAAACAAATTCTCTGAAAAATTTCCCGACGACACTCCCCGACAGGGGGGGGGCCAGTGATCCCCGACGGGGGTGAATGGCCCCCCTATTCCCCCGCTGGCGCCACCCCTGCGTATGCAGACATGCAGATGCCCTTCCTTAGTGTATGCTAGTCGTAACTCTACTAGTCAGTCCTACTCTAACCAGTAGTGCTGCTATCTGGTATCACTAATGTTAAGTTCGTAGATTGTTAGTTAGCGTAGGCAAGCGTTGAAAAAAAAAATTTTTTTTTTCAACGGAGGATTATGTTTTTTCATAACGGTAAGAAAAAGAAAATTCAAGGTAACTTTTTTTTCTTCTGATGGCCGAGTCAGCGACCTACTGTAAGCTTGACCGCTACGAGGACCAGAGTCATTTCATTATGGGACACCAAGTAGGCCGGCCAACGTTGCCTCCTATGAGTGGTCTCTTAATTTTGAACCAATTCCAGATGAGTCCAGAGAGACCGAGATCAAGAGAGACCTAACTCGTGGATTGGCAGCCCCAGAGTTCAGTGCCATCGTTAAGTTTAGCGTTGCCAGGCGTCCGGATAAAGCCGGACATAGTTAGGCTTTTTGATTGCGTGTCCGGCCAAACTGAACGGTGTCCGGCTTTTGTTAGGCTTTTTACTGGTGACTTTGGCCTATTAGTAATAAAGTACTTGAACTGATTTGGCATTCGATGTTATTTATATTTCATTAGAATTTAACAAGATTCATGGTAATAATCAAAAAAGCTTGATTTTACATGCAATTTTTTTGTTGTACCTATTAATACAGATACAAAATCCTCAATATTGTAGGCTGTTCGGCCTTTTTACCCATATGTCCGGCCAAACTGCCTGGTCTGTCCGGCTATTTGGTTTGGCGACCTGGCAACCCTAGTTAAGTTTCAGTATTACTCTACTAGAAGACTAACTGAGTGAACGAAGCAGGTGACTTTTTTTTTATGGTAGTCGAAAACGTGACGTTATAAGTAAAAAATTACATAAGATTGATAAACTCTTACAAAACATTTATGTCCTATTTGCAATTTGTGCGATTTTAAATAGTTCCTCAGGATTGTATATGTTTTGAAATTTTTAACGAGTATAAAATAGATCAGTTTTCTTAGGGTAAACCATGGAGGATTTAAATATTTAAATTTTGCCTTTCATGGAGAGATGCGAAAGCAGTTAGTATTTAAGCACAATATACCATGCTAGTAAACTTTTTTTTTTTTTTTTCTTTTCAGTTCCCTGTGTTCTTTACGACGAAGGGCTTGAACTGAAGAAGTTCAAAACAATTTTTGAACGAAACGTGCGTATCCTCTTTCCTTTTACTTCTTATGTGTGTTTTTTACAAAGATTTTTAATTACTTTAGTAAACTTTTTGTTTATATGAACGCAGCTGGCAGTGGCGTAGCCAGGATTTTCTTTCTGATGGGGGGCGTGGGATTTTCCCTTCGACATATGCATATATTAATTAAAAAAAATAGTGATAAGATCCCTTTTCCCGTGTCTATATCTCTCATTTCTGGAGGTGGGGGTGGGGTCTAACCTCCACCCACCCATCCATGGCTACGCCACTGCTACCTACGTAGTCTGGCTTTGGCCGGGGCATTAAAAATTAAATTGGCCGGGGCTTAAAAATTATCATTCCACAATCTCTAATGCATAAAAGTGAGTATGAATTTTAAAAACACAAGTTTCCATATTATTAACAATAACAGAATACCTTTCTCAAGGAAATTATCACGTTTAATTGCACCGCTGAGTTTAAAGCATGGTTCAAAAGTATGTAACAGTATTGCCAACTGCTAAAGAAACCCTTAAAAATCGGTCAAAATCTCGCCTTAGTATGCAAAAGTTTTAAAATTAATCGTCTTTATTAAATTATGTGACGTGCAGAATTTTACATAAATGAAACATAAACTACTACTCACAGATTAGTATTCTCAGGTGCAATTTTCTTATAGAACTCCCAGTATAATATCCTTTAAACTCGGTTCCTGGGAAACTCGTTCAAACACCGTAAGTTAAAAGCATCTTATTTCAAACGCACCCGAGGCCGAGGATGGCTCATTAAGTTATAACATTAGCCAATAACATTCTACGAAGAATGGCTAGGAGATGGAAAATTCCATTGCTATTTTAGAAGATTTTCATTTTTTTTATTAAAAAAATGTATTACTTTTTGTTCTTTTTCAGTTACTTTTTTTAATAACGAGAAAATTGTTGACTCCAAATTATTATCACTTTTTGAAGCGATATTTTCACAATTGAATTTTCATCTGAGTAATAAAGACAAAACGCGCTGAAAAGGCTATTTTTTTTCGCGATTTTTAAAAATTCGTTAAAAAAACTAATTTAGCCATGATGTTTCATTGCAGCCTATTTAAAAAAAAAAAAAAAAAAAAAAAAAAACATTCTCTGGTCTTTTCAACGATATAATAAATGTAGTTTTCGGACGAAAATTTAGCTCGCGATAACGCAAAATGCGTGAAAAAAGGATGGACAAAACAGAAAATTGACTAAAAAACTAAAAATCGGTTTGATGTTTTTTTTTTTCCAAAACAAACAAAGAAACAAACATGTTTTTAAACCATATTGCTTACAGGGTTGCCAGCCAGTAACAGAACTATTCATAATTATTGAAAAGTCGCCAGGGTGGGCCACTTTTGGCGATTTTTTCGCGAATTTTAACTAAAAGTTTGGTTATTGACATGTTATAGCAGTTCTTACAAACTCTAGTAAATTCTGATCAGAGTTAAAAATAGATTAATGTCCGACGATTATTTTTTTAATTTTTAATAATGTTAGGATATTTTCTTCACAAACCTATTTCCAAAACTCGGCAAAACAACCATTTTTGTTTTAGCTGTCTGGACTTTGCCAAAATAATTCAAGTACAAAATAATTTAAAATAATACTATTTTCCTCGGACTATGTATTTTTTGAATGCTAATTTTTTACAGAAAAAATTTAAGGTAAAACATACTGAGTTCTCCCCCCCCCTCTCAATCATGATTTTATTATTATTATTATTATTATTAAATTGGCAAAGCCCGATTTTTTTCCCCAAATTTTAACTTTTCTTTTTCATTGCTTGGCTTACTGTATCCAAACACTCTTTTACTTTTTTAGAAATTTTTAAATTATGTTAATTGGTAGCTAAATGGTACTGCTTGGCTATGACACTATCTGAGCGATTTTATTTATTTATTTATTTTTTTTGCTAACAATTGCTGGTACCAAACGGTACCGTTAAGACTTCCCGGATTAATGGAAATTTAATTCCAGCTGCTCGAGAATACACTGAATATATATATTTCTAGATTCAAAAAAAATTTTGGCTGACTCTAATACAAAGAAATGCTTTTGTTGAATCATCAAAATGTTTGATAATTCAATAAAACTTTTTTTTTTTTCTGTGCAATTAAAAATTATCATTTATTCCTCTTAGACCCAGCAAGTTTGGATACTCTTGCAAGGATAGCTGAGAGCAAAACTGCTAAACTTAGAGCGGCCTCTGAGAAAAGGGCGATAGGCACTAATTAGTTAATGTACTCCAGTCCGGCGGGAATTTTCATTTCCAGGACTTTTTTTTTTTACGATTTCCGCTTCCGCATTGAGTTTCCGTTCAATTTAGAGAGAGGGGAGGCAGGGGATTTAACACGCCTCTCAACTGGAAATTCACTGCACCAGGGAAACATTTTCTGTTTTGTACTTGCACAATAAGTTTAGGGCCTGTGCAGACAGGTTTTCCCGCATTTATTTTTAAACTGTTCTTTTATCCCCAGAATCTCATGGGGGGGGGGGGGATAACTTTTAACTCGCTGAGCTCTAAAAGTACCGCCTATATACGTTTTCCTTCTTTTCAGATACTGTTTACGAAGCTTACCACAATATCTCAAACTGGACGGCACACTTTTGAGGTTTGAAATGAATAGCACTCTAGTGCTAATTTAATAAACGTTGTATTTGTTATAATTTGAAAAATATCCCATTTAAGATGAGATATCATACACGCATGCAATGAAAATTTGAATGTTTAACGCAGGGATGGGCAAACTTTTTCGGTCGCGGGCCAAAAATCGAAAAAAAAAAAAAGGTTTGGCGGGCCAAGATAAATTTTTCTAAAATTTCAAGAACAATATACAAGTATTACAATTTAAATATGTTAATGAGATGAATGAAAAATTACGATTTCATTTTTTAAAGTTCCTTATATTGAGGTTCGAAGTGAGATGCACTGATTCTAAGAAACGAGGCTAAATGCTCATCTGTCAGTCTACTTCTGAAAGAATTCTCTCTAAGGTTCATAGCTGCAAAACATTTGTTCTCATATATAAGATGAAGCAAACAATAGCACTGATTTTCTGGGCGTGAGATATTAAATTTGGAAAACTTACTTTCGATAATGATTTGTAAAACTCTGGCATATTTAGTAACAACTGATTGAGGTGATTGTTAGATTGCAATTCAGTTCATTCAAGCTGCAAATCTGTCTTCACTGCTTCACAATTTACGTTGAAAGGCATGGTAAAAATATCCAGTTCTGTTTGAATGGCACTGAAATCTTGAAATCTGCGTTCGAACTCAAAATGCGCTTTTTTCAAGCCATCTTCATAATTCTTAATATGGATATATAATATATAAATATATATATATATATATTATTTCAATTTCCGTCAGACCGGCTAATTAAAATTCCACCCGCGGGCCGGTTTGCCATCCCTGGTTTAACGCACTTGTGTCCAAACTGTTTGGATGACTTTCTCCAATCGATGCTGATTTACATCAACTATACGTACAAGCAGTGATCGATCTAGGATTTTTTCAGAAGAGTAAAAATGCTCCTTAACCTTTCTAGAAAGAGTATTTTCTTTTCCAAAGGAGTAATTAAAGCAACGAACAATTATGCTAAATATTCAAATACATAATTAAATTGCATTTGACACATAAATAATAATTGATTATACGTCTAGGTACATAAATGTCAGTTCAACAAAAAGTGCAATAATTGGATTTTTTAAATTTAAAATCCGCAAATCATAATTATTTATCAAAATATACCTATATTTATGTGAAAAAGCAATGCGTAAAAATACGCATTCCAAAATTTTTAAGGCGTATTCTGAATTTCTAAAGCGTGAAATACGCATCTAGAGGCGTTATCGCGGTCACTGCGTTGAAGTGATAATTTCTTTTTAAACAAACATGCATACAAAGTGAAACTTTTACACCTTACTTGGTCCTGTAAAGTAAAAGTAATTTGTGAAATTCATGTTTAATTAAAGGAAACAGATGTCCTGCCTTTGGCGGGACAGTCCTGTTTTTTACCTATATGTCCTGCTGCCCCCACAGAACCCTAAAATGTCCCACTTTTCCATTCCTGTCCCGACAAAGTCATGCTTTATGAAAATTAAATAAATGGAAAATGAATGGGAATAAATTTAACATGAAAATGATTGTGTTACTTACAAACTACTTTGCTACTTTGCTACTTGTATTTAACACCAGTTTTTTTATTGATGAAAAAACTATTCTTATATAATATATATTTATGCATAGCTATAATCAATGGTGATTCTATAGTTAATGTTAGAAAGCAAACTACTTTGGAAAGTTATCCCAAAATTAACTAAAAATTATTTAAAAACTAAGTTTATATAATAGGCCTGTTTTATTTGTATATTTACTATATTTTTCCAACTCCCTTTTCTCATAAAAGTAGAAAAATCAGATTACGTGTAGGAAAAACAACAACCACAACAACAATAAATCTTGTTGTTGTCCCCCCCCCCTCCCCCCCTCCTCAAATCAGAGATTTGAGGAGGGGGGGGGAGGGGTGTTCGGGATTGATTTTTACCTCTTCCGACTCTTTGCTCTGTGGTTTAGAAATGTCCTGATTTTCGATTCCGAAAATATGGTCACTTTATATTTAATACTGGTAAATTGAGGCCAGGAAAATTAAATAACGTTTACACGCTACGTGGCCTCACCATGGCCGAGTGGACAAGACACTCAAAATGGTAGATGGCGGAAGTGTGACGGTCTCGGATTCGGGCCCTATTCCCACGGCTGCCGATCTAAGGATCTGGACCTCGGGTCGGTTTTCTCCAGATGTAACGTGAATACGCATTAGAACCCCTTAGAAAGTCCTACGTCCAAGGCACCTCCTGTCCTAGGCAGATCGCCGAGGAGTAGCGTTGCCATAACGACACAAACAAACACATTTTTTACGACTGGCTTCCCAGAAACGTCCGCTACTCCTTCCGTATCTGAATTCGACTCTGCTCTCCGTCCGACGGTTTTTCTAAGGTAGGCGGCACATCGGGCAAAAATAATTATAACAATTATTATTTTTTATTATATAATATTAATAATAAATATTATCATTATACACATTCAGGCAGTAGCGTGGCCAGTATTTTTTTTTCTTTCTTTTTCGGGGAAGGCTGAGAATTTGAAAACTGGCAAGCAATATATAAGTTATAAAAATCGCTATAATGTATCGTTTTCTTTTGAGTGAGGGGATTGGGGAGAGGAGTCTCCTTTATTTTGTCTAAAAGGTCTAAAAGTGATCATATATAAAAATGAATTTCAAAACAAATAAACAAATAGATAAATTTAAAACGAAATTATAAATCGAGATTATAGTTTGTAGTTGGTAAAGCATACACACAAAAAAAAAAAAAAAAAGAAAGAAAGAAAGAAAGAAAATGAAATAAAGAAGGAAAGAAAATAAACCTTTGCTACCCCCTGTCTACGCCCCTGCATTCTGGAGATTGCCTATCCTCGGTTATCGAAATAAGGACATATACCGTCCTACAGATTTCACATACAAATTCGGCAGAGTTTGAGGATATCAGAACCATTAGAACGTTAGCAGTGGGACTTTTTCTTTTTATAAATATTTAATGTTCTCTAAGTAAATGTACTTCTACCATTCAGGAATTTTTATCGTTCGAGGTAAGTCCTTTCCTACTTAAAAAAAAAAAAAAAAAAAAAGGGGAAAAAAAAAAAAAACTTTCAAACCTTGTGCAACATCCTTCTTTTGTTTTTGAAAAACAGCAGCAAATACAAATTAAATTTTTTCTAAATGTTTTAATTTTACTTCATGAGTAAAAATAATTCATGAGTAAAATTTAAAAATAAAAAAGTACAGCTTGCATCATTCACAAACCAGCTTTAAATTTTAACATTCTCTGAATAATTAATATTTTTAATAACGAGTAAAGGATTGACGCAATAAAAGAACAAAAGAGGTTCTGTGCGGAATGAAGATTTTATCCACCAGGGCCTCGACTTGGCTATTCGCATCTCTGTATAACCGTATATCATGCCTGTGTAAGCCCGTGGAATATAGTAATTAAAAAAAAAAAAAAAAAAAAAAAAAAAAAAAACATTTGCGCATTTTGACAATTGTGTAAAAAGATTAACGGTTTTGCATCTAATCCTCCAATTCAGTGTTTCCCAACTTTTTTTAGGATATAGTAAAGAGGAAAAAAATAAATAAATCCAGAGCCTTTGCGTTTTGGCCAGGTGGTTTTGGGGGAGGTCCAAGCGTCTGGACCCCTCCCCAAAGAGTTATCAATTTTCCTTCGTTAAATCGTTCTGCAATTTTTGACCTTTAAATATGTTAGAAGACATCAAGCTCTTATTTTCATCAGTTAAAACAGATAAATAAAAACTGTAAAACAGGGTTACGATTACTATATAAATAAAACAAACTGTAAAATGTTAGTTGGTTAGTTAACTAGTTTGTCTGTGTCTCGTCTAGCTCCTAGACGGGTGATCTTAGACCTACCAAATTTTGTATGAAAATTCTCCAGGACATGTCCCGACATACCTCGAAGCGATTTTTTCGAAATTAGAATTATTTTAGGAGATAGCGATTTTTTCGAAATTAGAATTATTTTGGGAGATATCGATAAAAAACATGTCGCAAAAAAGTCTAATTTTTGCTCTTCGCCATTTCGAAATTGTAACCCCGCAGTGGAAAGAGTGATAATTAAGCATATCTATAGGTTGTCATATTTGGCAAGCTTATTAAATGATTCAGACTCTTGAAGTAAAAATAAAAGAATAATGATTTTTTTGTTTAGATTATTTGTAAGGTTTTTTTTAATTAAAATGTCGTGTACATGTGAAATCAGAGCAGGAATGAAATGTTTTATACCCAAAAGAAAAATTGGATCTGGAAATTTTCTTAGACAAAAATGTGCAACTTATTAATTTGGCGAAAAATAAAATGTTTGATATGCGATTTTCAGAAGATGTGACTCTAGCGCTTGGCGCAATTTATGGTCTGCTGCTTGGATTATGAATACACCTGAGTAAGTTTTTGAAACTTTCATTATTCGGCTCGAGTTGTGCATTTTTCTGCGCAGCTTTCCCCCATCTATTTCTAATGTATTACATCCAGGAAAAGGATGTTAGAAATATCAATTTTAATTTTGTTTAATCACACTCGTGAATAATGGTATACTTTCCAACTTAATGGAATAAGGAAAGTAAATAGGGAAGACCCGTGGATTCTAATGCGCTTTTAATATGTAACACTTTAGTGCG
The DNA here is from genome assembly GCA_038373885.1 of Cheiracanthium punctorium. Classification (NCBI taxonomy): domain Eukaryota; kingdom Metazoa; phylum Arthropoda; class Arachnida; order Araneae; family Cheiracanthiidae; genus Cheiracanthium; species Cheiracanthium punctorium. The sequence goes on along the minus strand of JAWZYV010007565.1, from coordinate 168,240 downwards.
TATTTAAAATCTGAAAGTATTTCAGATTTTCTTACTTTTTTTTTTCTCCTTTCGGTTTTTAGATAAAAGCCAATATATCCAGAAGTTGTTCAGAATTAATATAGGATGAAAACAATTCGTACCTTTTTATCATTTAACTATCTTATTTTTGTAACCAGGGGTGGCCCGACACGGTAAGCATCGCATCTGGGCGCCGGCTTCGAAGGGACGTCATTTCGAACTCAAAAACTAAGAAGAGTATAAAAGGGAGCGTCTTTTTGGCGTTAGCAGGGGGCGCCATTTACCCTAGGGCCGCTCCTGTTTGTAACCATTTTAATTTTAAATTCCATGCAGAATCTGAAAGATTTCAGTGCCAAGGAAGCCAGTGAGAAACAGGATTCTCTCCGAACAAGATTTATTAAGATGGCGAGCCAGCTGGTCGCCGGAGGCGGCTAGTTATATATAAAAAAATATGCATTTTTTTCAGGTGGTTGTGTCACAGTTTTATGGGTTAGACCCCACCTCCAAAAGAAGATTCTGTCAGCCCCACTCGCCAGAAGTAATAAACATCACATAAGCATGTATTTTATTTATCAAATCAAGTGTTTTCAAATATAATTTTTTGCTAGAACGATATTTGCTGCTGATTTTTTTAAACAGTAGCTTGGTATAGGTAGGCCGGCAGTAAACTCTCGCTGACCGATGGTTGAGAAACACGGCTGTAATCGACGGACAAAAAGTGCCACACATAAAAGAGGAAACATCGTTATTTTCTTCCGATGTTTCACAGTGGAGCGTCGATAATCCGTATTAATTGTGATCGGACTCTGTCCGGATTACCAGAATTTCGAAAAGGACTGAAAAAAAAAAGGTCGTTTGAGTTCATAGCAAAAAAAAAAAATTGTTAAAACCATTAGCAATTAACTTTAGCGGTTAAGTAATTGGAGCAGATAAATAAAACCGTTACATTAATATGAACTTACAATGTATTTTAATAGAAGAATGTACATACATATGTACTTACCGTACAGTTTATACATTACCACAATTCAATGCAGTTTAAACAATATCAAAATATGTGAAAAAACACTCAAAATACTGGTGTTAAACGATAAAGTAATTAAAAAACTTTGTAAAAAAACACACATAAGAATGTGTGTTTTTTACAAAGTTTTTTAATTACAATATCAAAATATTTTTATTTCAAAGTAATTATAATTAAATAAAAACTAAATAAAACTTTCGAGTTTTGAAGTTGAATATATTTTATGCGTTTTCTTATGTTAGCACAAAATATAGACAAACATGTGCAATGAAAGAAAGCAGACAGCTGTTTTGTTTCTAATAAGGAAGTCATTTGTCTGAGATGGTGGTAACAAACACGCAACAAAACAAGAGGTAGAGAAAAATGGATTTAAAAATTTCCCCCAGCAGGCACTGGCAATGGATTCCTTTATTTATCTATCACTTCAACTTCTTTCCCCACAGGAATTGAATTCGGATTGTCGTTGGTCTGGATTTTTGACGACCGGATTATCGACACTCTACTGTATTTGTATTGTTTTCATTTTTTAATCAAAATATCGTCTGCAAGAAGGAAAAACGGCGGTAACGAATCGCCTTATGCAGAAGATTATCAGACTCAAGTGATTACAAGAAGATGTACTAGATATTAGGCGAGTTATGTGAAAGGAACAAAATTGTTGGTTTGCCAAGTTTGACGATTTTGAACCGATGCATTGTAATAGTAAAATTCCTAAAAAAAAAAAAAGAATTGTGTTAAATGATCGAAATTAACAAAGAACTTTGTAGCTATTACTCTTGATTTTAAATAATATGCACAGTTTCGGGTTGTACAAAGGGTTCACTTCACTCTTCTTCGGTGGATGGCCCATGGGTAGACTGCCCGACACCCTAAAATTGGTTTTTGTTAATAATATGATAGTAATCAACTCTTTTTTTTTAAATTATTTTAACCTCTTGGGCCACGACCTTCTCGAATTTCATTTTTTGTACTCGATAATTTCGTTTTCACTCGCATAATAGTCGAACTTTTTTTTTTTGTCAATTTTTCAGGGTGGCAATCTAGGTGCGACTGTTTATGCGGCGAAATCTGCTGCATAATATTGCACCTTCTCAGTAGCGGAACAAGGGGATGGGCTACGGGGCTTCAGCCCCCCCCAAAAAAAAGAGATTGTTAAGGGGTAACATTTTGCTTTATTAAACATTTTAAGTAGATAAAATGATCTTTTTTTATAACTTAGCCCCTCCCAAAATGTTTTACATTACTTTAGACTAAAATTTTGCTTTATTGAACATTTTGTTTGGGTGAAATAAGCTTTTTTTCAAAATTTAGCCCCTCCCCGAAAAAAATTCTGGATCCGCTTCTGCACCTTCTAAAGCTAACACAGTACTGATATTATAATAAAATTACTAACTAACAAGTGTTTCCAGATTATCTGCCTTATATTAAAATAATCTTTTCGTCAGTTGCAGTGGCGCACCCAGGATTTTAATTTAGGAGGGGAGGGGAGGGGAGGGGGTTGTCTGGGATACAAATTCTGCTGAACTCGGTTATAGTGACCTCGATTAAAGTTATAATACTCTCTTATAACGTCAAAATATTCTGTGCTACTTGACACATGCGCACAAGTAATGTAACTCGTTATAGACAAATAATTATCGGATCTTTTCAGTAACGTTGTAAAGAAGTTTAGGGATGGACGCGAGACGTACGAGACGAGAATCGGGGCTGTCTCGTCTCGTCTCGCAGTGGTAATCCTCTGTCTCTCGTCTCGTTTCGCAAACACTGCGTTTCGTCTCGCGTCTCGCAAAGAAATTGCTATCTTGTCTCGCGCGAGACGCGAGACGTCTCGCGAGTCTCGCAAAATTAAGGACTGCGATTTCGTTACCATTTTATACTAACTTATTATTGGGATTTTATTGAAAATTAATATTAATAATAACAATTACTTACATATAGCCACATTAGTAGATATATTAATAACTATATCAGCATATATCGGCATTTGAAGTAAAAGAAATTGAGATTTAATCCATATATATAATGTCACACCGAAAATATAGTATTTATTTTTATTTACTAACTGCGTGCCCGTTCTTCGCACTGTAGTAAACGAAAATTTTCCTAACATGAGTAATTTCAATTAATTCCAGTGATGTGGAATCTAAAATAAAAGCAAAATCATTTGACTCTTGATGTAAAGTTTGCGACATGAGTATTAACCTGGCATCATTGCAATATAATGACTCAAAAAACTACTTCAGTGTCATTCGCGATCAGAAAAGTGAAAAGCTTAGCGGTTTGCAGAGAACTCCCGACTTTCAAAATGTGTTATTTCTACATCATACTGTAATTCTACATCATACTGTTCAAGTTGTAGCATTAAATACCTCAGACACTACATGAAATGGACAACCGTTTGTTTTAAAATAGCTGCGCACCCGCTCTTCATACGAGAAGTAGCGAATATTTTACTAAAATCATATCTGCATGAGACAAAACAGATTTTTTTCTTTTTTTTAAGTTCAAGTAATCTCCTCTGTTGAAATTACTGCGGGATATATTAACACAAATTAGAATTACTTATCGTTCAGTTGGTTGTAAGATAACCCTTGAAAAATTATAAACAGAACACTTTTAGTGTTTATTAAATCTCTACTATTTACTTTAACGTCAATTTCAAGTCTCTAAAATATGTGTAATTTTTATATTAATGAAAACAAGATTATATTAACGATAATTATAATTATTTGCCTAATATTTCCAATAACATTACCGTTTTTAGATTTCATTATAGTATCTCAGTTGATTAATAGACGTCTTATTTTTTCTTTATATTTTAAATTACTGAACAGTTAATTTGTTGACGACTATGCGTTTTTACTTTGTCCACAATAATTTTTAGCGATAGTACTACAGTCGTTATGGTCGCCCTGTTTACAGAAAAATTAAACCATAATTCCCCTAATGTATATCCAGTGTGGATTTTTTTTTTTTTTTTTTTAATGAAAAGACATCTAACAGGCGAGGATAATTTTAGAATAGGAACCCAACTGCAAGATAAAATGATGGGGAGGAAAAAAATTTATAAAAGTTTTGCAAGCCGAAGGAAGGGAAAACATGATAATATAAACGAAAAGAGAAATAGTTTTTAAAAAAAATGCTTGCATTTCTTTCCGTCCGATATTAATATATAAGAATAAAAAATGTCCTTTTAATCTCTTTAAAATAGGCCAACAATAGGGATTTAACCGCCCCTAGAAAGTTGTTATCAGGGTGGGCGCCCCCCCCCCTACGCACGCCGCAACGTGCGGGTAAGTTTGAGGATAATACCGGTACAAGGTATTTCAACCAAGAATATTCAACCATATTTCAACCTACTCAGACTAAGCATCAATGCGAATGCAAGTTGCTCTACTTCTAATCTCTCTCTGATATACCCGAAACCCGATTATCACAGGGGCAAGGGGGGGCGGTAGTCCGGTGCCCCTGAAGAAAAAGGGGGCCCATATATATCCCGATTATCTAAATTATAAATTCATATATACTGAAATAGTAATTGTGGGGAAAAAACTGAATTTCCTCTATAATATAGGTATTACCTAATTGTCTATCACTAGATCAAGTTAGAGATATTTTTGGGGGCTGATAAATACGATTTGATTAAAGTACAAAAACTACAGTTAACTGAAATGCAATGTTCGAGTACAACGGCGGTCAAAACTGGGTTAAAATGCTTAAAAACGGGGGGCTCAGTAAAGGGGCTTAATGCGTAAAAAAGGGGATAGTAAGGGGGGCCCCAAACTTAATGCCCTGGGCACCGTCTAAAAGTGGTCAGATTTGAACATACCGTACCGCCTTTCCTATTTACTTATTATTTTTCTTTCAACTCTTCTCTGTTTTCTTTTTTTTTTCCGCCTCTTTCTTTATCCTCTCCTTTGTGTGTTTTGTATATCTCTCGTCTGTACTAATTTTAAATGTTAAGTGTTTGTGCGTATTGTAGAGTGCTGATAGTATACCAGGACCGAAAACGAAGGAGACGCAAGTTAAACGGTAGAGGCTTTAGGCAAATTGTCGCTTTTCAGATCGTATTTATGCGAGATGGAAAAAAATGCGAGAATTCTCGCTAGAAATCTCGCGCGAGACAAGACTGTCTCGTCTCGCGTCTCGTCCCGCAAAATATTTTCTTTCTCGTCTCGCGTCTCGTCTCGCAAAAAAATACCTGTCTCGCCTCGCGTCTCGTCTCGCGAGACAATGCGAGAATTCTCGCGTCTCGCGTCCATCCTTAAAGAAGTTTAACTGTGTTTAGTACACTAACTAAGAGTATTTATTTAAAAACTAACTTTTTTTGGTAAAAAGAACTTTAGAAATAATTTTAAAAAGAAATCTTTTTTTTTAAATAAGACAATTTTAAAAAAGAAAAAAATTAATTCATTAGGTGCATTTTTCAATTCTTTTCACTTCTAACGTTCCACCTTTAGGGGAGGGGGGGACTTGAGCCTCCATAGCCCCTTCCGTGGGCGCGCCTATGGCACTACAAAAAAGAGGTATTTTTCTTTTTATAGTAATATTTTTATAGACATGAATGAATGTCAAATATACGTGACTGCAACTTTTATGCGGGGAAAATACTTTGTCGATTTTTTCTGCTTCAAAAACGGGGATGCGACTATTGTGCAAGTGCGACTATTACGCGAGTAAACACAGCCTTCGGATACAGAGTTGTATATCCAGGAAAAAAATCTCGGAAGGGGCCCCCAACGGTGAAAAAGACAGAATTTTTTAGAAAAAAATACTTTAACCCATTTATGCCTAGTGTCCCTTTTTTGGGACGGCATTTTCGCTATTAGTAGAAACGTTATTTATTTTTCCTAGCCTTTGTTCATGAGTATTGAGCCTCAACTCTACAAAATATTTTAACATGAACAAGTAGGATGTTGATTTTTCGATTTTTATGCATAATGATTTTAAAAGAAATCATTCCTTGTTCAAGAATTTGACATCAGAAATTTATCTATTATTTCTGTTATCAGTAAAAATCGAATAAAGTCGCAAAAATATCCAGGCACAAATGGGTTAATTATCATGCTGTTAGCCAAAATCAGAATTTCGAGGGGACCCGTAGACCCCTCCTTGAATAGGTCGTTGTTCGGATAATATTTTAATGCAAAATATGAAGTAGTTCTGAGTTCCCAACCGATGGGTCGCACAGTGTTTGCAGGGATCCTTGGCAGATAGCCCTTGCGTTGCGTAGTTTTGCCATAACATAACACAACATCCGTAAGTGGTCAACTTCTGGTCATGGTAAACTGCTGGTGCTCTTACCTTAAGTATGCATAAGAATTGTATGGTAATATGCAGTGGCGCACCCAGGATTTTAATTTAGGGGGGGCTGGGCTACATACAAATACTGCTGAACTCAGTCATAGTGACCTCGGTTAGTTACAACTCTCTTATAACGTCAAAATATTCGATACCACTTGACTGTCCCGTAGAACACAAGCAATGTAACTCATTATACAGTCATAAATAATTAGGGATGGACGCGAGACGAAAAATTGGTGTCTCGCGTCTCGCAAAACAGCCGAAAAGCTTGTCTCGTCTCGCAAAAATCCCTATATCATAATGTTAAAAATGTTTGTCTCGTCTCGCAAAAAAGCTGTACATCTCCGTCTCGTCTCGCAAAAAGTCGTCTCGCGTCCATCCCTATAAATAATTATCTGATCTTTTGAGCGACGTTGTAACCGTATGTAACAGTGTTTCAACTAACTGTAAGAAAGCATTTATTTGAAATTTTTAAAAATAAATGTCTTTTTTTGGTTAGAAATAATTTGAAGACAATTAAAAAAAGAAAGAACTAAAAAAAATTAATTCATTAGCGACAATTTTCATGCTTTTCACTTCTAACTTTCTACCTTTAGGGGGGGCTTCAGCCCCCATAGCAAGGGCGGCTCCAGCGAGGGGGCCATAGGGGCCATAGCCCCCTCCGAACTTTCTGTTTTTGAACTTTAAATTCGTATACTTTACGATTCCTCACGTTCAATTGGCATTTTAAACAATTTATAGGCTATCTAAATAGTTCAATGGCCCCCTCCGAAAATTCAGCCTGGAGCCGCCCTTGCCCCATAGCCCCCTCCGTGAGTGCGCCTATGGTAATATGCTTTAGTTTTAGTCAGTAGCGTACATGGGCGCCGGAAGCATTGGGCAAAGGGGGCCTTTGCCCCCCCCCCCATCTGGGAAAGATTCTGCCGGCGCCCATGATAGCGTATACAGCTTTTCAATTCGGAGGGGGGTGGGCGATCCGGTATTTTAAATCTCGTTATTACTAAGAGTTAATATAAATGTGCTTTAATAATTATTTTACACTTTCAGGAGGTCCCCGTTCCCCCTCCCCGTTAAGTACACCGCTGGCAGGACCATACCCAGGAAAAAATATCGCAGTTGATCCAAATGGTGGAAAAGGCAGAATTTTTCACGAAAACACTTTACCGCAAGGACGAATTAAAGAGGGGGGGGGACGAAAGCCCCTCCCGAGATAAAAGAAATTTATGTATAAGAACCTCTTCCATAAAATGAATGTATTTTTGAATTTTCCAATTACACCTCCCACCCACAAAATTGCATTAATCTGTCACTGCTTTGCCGTTAACATTTTGTTAGTAAAAATTAAAATTTCGGAAGGGGACCGCGGGACCCTCATCATTAAATAAGTCTTTGGCCGCTATGGTGGTTTCATTTTGCTAGTAAATAAAGCTGGCGACGAACGCCTCCATCGCCAAGCGCGCAAGCGTTCCCAGGAAAAAAAGACGCTCGGAGCACAGTCGACGTCTGCTACAGGAATTCCGGCTCTGCGATTGGCTGCGGCCGGCCTCCGTGTCGTGGACTCGCAATCTTGACAGTGGTGCGTTTCCCTCCTCCTCACCAACGAAGGCCAAAAGTTAGTTGCATATTGGAATGGTGCGGGCGAATGTCGCAACAAGTATTAAACGAGAGAAGAAAAAGGCGGTGGCTTTTCCTGAAAATTTTTTGTGCGCTCCCTCTCCGAATGGATATTGCCAATTCGATTGCACCGGAATGACTCGGGACCATCATCGACAGGTTGGCTCCGAAGTAGAATGGATGGGGTTTTAAGAACTGTTTATTTTGGTTACAGGTTGCAATCCACGTGGTTTTCCCGACTCGACGCTCGGTGAGTAAAGTTGTTTTGCTTCTGTCCTGTAGTAGTAGTAGACGGATGTGTGACTCGTTATGTTTCGCTTAATTGTTTATCAGTTAGTGTAAACGGTATTTCACCGATCGTTATGATTATCTATTAGTTTCGTTGTTGGAGTAATTTTTCTGAAAAATGTTGGGTTGAGTAGTAGCAGTAGTAGATAGGGCCCACTCGAATGTTTCGTAATAAGATAAACGGCGATGTCGAGTGAGAGGATTTAACTTGTGGGATGGACTGGTTTTCTTTTGACCGTCTAGGTGGGGGGAAATTTACTGACGAAATAGAAAACTGATTATTCCTAATGATTATGCTAATTACCATGAAGCAACAGTGATGTCTCAGTACTCTGTTACCATAGTAACATACCATAGAAACTCTGTTTCCATAGCAGACGAAAACGGCAGGTATTTTAAAACTCTTCGTCAGTACTGTTAAAATCTAAAATTAAGTATATAATTAAAAACTGTATAAAACAAGTTTTATTAATGTTATAAAGTTATGTAATCGTATTTTGAACTGCTTGCTGTATACATCTACACTTCAAGGAAAATATTTATGAATGTTTCTGAATGTGTAACCATTTGAAAAAATGCAACATTTTCAATAATTATTTCATTATTTATCTTGTTACACTTTCAGTATACTGATCTTGTTTGATATCTATTTATTTGAGGTTCAAAGAATTAGTATGCCTCGGTATAAAATTCTTTCAAGATACAAAAATATGCTTAAGGAACTAACGGGTTTTAAAACCTATTAAATAAAATAATGTTTGAAACTACTACTAATAATAAGGGTAAAATAAACTAATTTTACTGTACTGAGAGTGTTGTATTCAGGAGAATTTCTTACAAAATATTATTAATATTTTTGAAGTTTCAATTTTCAACAAAAAAGTCTTATTTATAGTCTGTTCTTAAATTGTTTCTAACATTAATTTCTTAAATATGATTTATTTATTTTGTATAAAGATCTTCGATAATTAATTATAATCATCTATCAAAACAATAATTGATTTGTTTGACATTCATATTAGCAAAAGAGTGTTTTAACTGAGTTTAATTTACTTGAATGTACACTTTAAAAACATTAGTCATTGCTGCCAGAAACTTGGGTGATTGTACTTACTGTTTAAAGCACTTATGACATAAAATGCTTGAAAATGTCCTATCAACAATTTGTGTTCAGAGCTGAATTAACCTTGTGATGTCCCCCTCTAGTCTACGCAATTTATGAGGCCACCTCCACACAAATTACATTATCTTCAAAAACTATGATGATAGGTGATTATTCATAGGGTCCTAGTGGCTTTTCGTCTGAAATAATCTTATGGTCACCCTAGATCAGAGGTAGCGAAATCATGCACAAAATTTGGCGCATTGTGTACTTGTCTCTATTCATTGTTTTGAGACAGATTAGAAACTTTTTATTTAACTTCATGCCAGGAAATATTTTATTTCTTGTAACTTATGCTGTCATAGTGATAATGCCTTTTTACACTCCAAAATATATTGTCATAAAAAATAAAACATGCCTAATCCAGTACCAAAGATCTGAAAAATTATTCTAGAATTGTCTCCCTCAGAAAAATAATTTCAACCTCAAGTTTAATCAATACAGTATGGAACATCTAATCCGGAAACCAGCTTTCTGGAGTTATTTTTAATCGATTAAATTCTTTTTTTTTTTTTTCCCTGAAAGTTTTTAATGTATGTGACTAAGTTTTCAAGAAGTTATCATTCATTTACTACTTCTTCTCTAAATATGATTATTATTTATTTTGATCTTATTAAGAGTTTTTTTTTTATATTTTTCTGTATATAAACAATGAATGTTTAATTATAATCAAAAGTAGAGTAATGTATATGCTACCGATCAAATCAGTGGATGTTGTGTTAATGCCTAACCAGTTATCCAAAATATATCTGGTCCCAATCGTTCTAGATAGCAGGTTCTATACTGTATTACTTTTCCACCCCTAAGCTAAATCCCACCCATATTTCTATTTTCCGTAGAAGGTGCTTGAGTTGTATGATGCATTTTAAGCAAAAAGTTGGCAACCCTTTCCATAGGAACTCGAGTAGATGCAGTTCTAAACTAGAGATGCATTGGATATTGATTTTGCTAGGTACTGGATATCCGAAGATCCTTTGATACCTGATATGGATATCCGTCACTAGATAGGCTTTTAATTATGTATGTTTATTGATTTTCTTATATAATTTCATCTTAGAGCGATAAATATCCAATGTCTTTCACTCATCATTAAAACAATTTAAATATATTGAAAGATAATTTACAAAACTCTCTCTCTCTTTAAATATATTAATGTGGCTTAAAAAATGTAATTTAAACATTCTGTTCATTTGTACAATACTGTCAGAAGTAAAATAAAATGTTAACCATAACACATTTATTTATAATTAATTTTGCAAAAAAAAAAAAAAAAACATTTTTTACAAAAAACACATTTTTGTAAAAATTTAACAATATTATATCTCCTAATATTGGTTGAAGAGTAATTTTCCCCAAACATTTGTTTATGCCTTATTTCTGTTTTAATTATTTAATACCATTTTGCTTTAAGTCACATTTAGTTCTATTCAAAATTAAAATAGTTTGAGAATTTTTAGTATAAAGGAAATCACTTTTTAGTATTTCTAAAGAAGTTATAGTATTTTTACTTGTACTTATTATACAGATTTGAAACAGAATTTCAGATTGCATATTAAAATTCCTTAATTATAAATAACAACATGTTGGCCACTGACTTAGAATTACCATTGAATTTTTAGTTACTAGAAATATTGAGGAATTTAGTAAAAAATGAATTTAAAAAAAGCAACTAAACAGATGACGTTTTAAACTGCTCTGCATTTCACAAAGTTATCTGGAAAAAAAAGTTTTCTTGTTCCGCATTTCCTTGCTCAGGTTTCTAAACAAGTAGCTTTAAGTTTTAGTATCTGTAGCAAACATTAGCCTAAAAAAGAGAAACGTGTAAAATTCCAGAGACTAAACGAATTTTATATTATGTCTAGAAAAAAAGGGTATTATAATATGTATAGTGTGTTATAGTTTTATTAATGTTTGATTATTTGTGAAATATAATTAGATGTGCATTTAGGTTAAATTGTTATTGTAAACTTTTAGTTTAGTTGTAGCTTTGAGTGATTTTTAATCACATTACTAAACTGTTCCACAAAAACTCAAAATGCTCCTCAAATCTGCTATGTGTATTTTCAAATTATTTCTCCAGGATTAACGCCATTGTTAATACAGTATGTTTATCTAAAGATAAGCTTTTGAATCAGATAGAACACATTTGAATCTTAATTAATCAGATTACTGGGTTTTTACAATTCTGTTTATTCCTAGTTTATGTGAAAGTTTGTAGTATAAATCAAGGAATTCACAAAAATTAATTTGTTAGATTCTGACTAGGAGACCAGACTGACCAGAATTCTGGCAGTCTGTACATTGGTGGTCCAGGTGGATTATGAAGCTTTTATTTAGTTTTTATAATTCTCTGCATGTTTATTAATCCTGTGTTATTGTTAATAATCTTGATCGATGACTATGAAATTGGCTGAATTGTGACTTCTGAATCAAAACACATTTGAATCTTAATTGATCAAATTACTGGGTTATTCCAAATCTACTTATTCCCTAGCTTATGTGAAAGGTTAAGTAGTATAAATATCAAGGAATTTGCAAAAATTTCGTAGATTCTGTGTATTCTGACGTGGAATGATGGCCTAAATACACAGAATTCTGGCAATCTGTACATACAGGTGGTACAGGCAGATTATGAAGCTTTTATTTATTTTTTGATAATTCTCTGCATGTTTATTAATCCTGTGTTATTGTTGATAATCTTGATCAATGACTATGAAATTGAGTCAATTGAAATCTTGTTGACAGATTATATACAGTGATTTCTCAATACGTCGAATTCTTGGAGACTGACGAAAAACTTCAACTTATAGTAAGTTCGACTAATCGAATTATCTTATGATTCCTATTGGATCGGACTAGGACTGCGTAAAAACTTCAACACAGCTGGATATTCGACTTATCACAAAATCACTGTGTGTGTATATATATATATATATATATATATATATGTAAACTGAAATGTTATACTGCAAAAAAATATTAAAATATAAGTTTAAAGAAATTCTTTAAAGTGCTCATTAGTAGCATATCGCCCTAGTAGATAATACAAATAATGGCACTATTCTAGTTTCAGAGCTACAATTGTTTAAGGAATGTTTCATGCAATATTTCAATGGCTTCATTTTAAAACAACTAAACTTGTTCCTGTAATTATTAACTAAATATAATGTAAATATATGTAATGTAACTTATTTAATTTTTAGCAATTTTCAAATTAATTAAAATATATTTTTAATTATAGAGTGTGGTTTCTGGTTTCAAGAGTTCAATACACACAAACTTTTAAATTAAATAACAAATTTTTGCTATGCTTTATTGCAAAGTACAATTTTGTATACCTAAAGACAGTATTTTTTGATAATTGTAAAAAGATTAATCTCAATATAAATGGTTATAGGCCAATTTGGCCTGGCCAAAGCTTCGCTCCAACTGAAGCTTCATTCCATCTCTAAGTAAATGATATGGGATAGGGATCAATGATATTAACATTAGTAATAAAAAACAATTAGATTCAATACACAAGAATTTTTAAACCTAACATATTATCATTCAACAATACAGGTCTCGAAATTAGATTTTAAAAAGCTGGCTGCAAAAACCTATGTGAGCTGATAGCAAAAACTGTTCAGCTAACAGCAAAATCTTATTTTTTTATAATAAGAGGAAATTGCAGTTGCAGGTTTTTTTTTTCTTCAACATTTAAAAAAAATGAATCTATAAATCAATAAGAAGAACAAAATAAATAAAAATATGCTTTGCTTTTCTTGAAAGCATTTTATTTTACAATTTCATGTATGATTTTACAATACATCTAAGATAGAATGAAACAAAGTAATAAAGTTTTAAATACTTGCAGCTAAACTTGCTGCAAGAACTGTTGATCTTTGCAGCTATTTGGGCTAATCTCATGGCATTTGCCGTGCCTTAAAATGCGAAAGAAATAGAAACCACTTTTGCTAAAATGCTAACAGATTTTAGTGCTTTAAATCTTATTAAAATTGACTTTCAAAACTTTTGCCTTGTTAACAATTGATGGGCAGTGTAAAGTAAATTCTGAGTTCTAAACATAAGTATTTTGAAAATAATAACAAGTTTGTTTAAAACTTGTTCTTGGTGTTTGGTTTCATTAATATTTTTTTCATGCTGCTTCAAAAATGCAGTCATCATGATAACTACATTGGTGCACTAAGAGCATAGGCTGTAATGCATAAGAATTATTTTTTGCAACGCTGTGAACAAAATATCAGCTCTACATGTACCAAAATCTATGCAAGTCATGTGATTGCAACTTACGATATACATACCCAAGTAGTGCTCAATTGAATGCACCATTATTTAGGACACTCCCAAGAATTTCTGTCTATAGATTTATAGGACTACAAAAAAAAAAAAAAAAAAAAAAAAAAAAACCTAAGTCCTATATGCATTAATATTGTGTGAAGGTGGTCTATAATATATACACCTAATTCGAGCTCAATCGAATGCACAGTTTAGGAACTGTTGTGTTCACTCACATGCATCACCATGAAAATAGCCTAAACAAATTCAGCATACCTTGAAACATGTAAATGCGTCAAAATCTCAGTCAATTTTTCTATGATTGCAGCACATTCCTCACCTTGTAGATATTCAGGAAGTAAAAAAAAACTAGAGTAAAATGATAAAATGCTGTATACTTATAAATTCAAATTCCCTAATGTTGCTTTTATATTTTAAACTTCATTTAAAAACTTGCTTTTAAAAATGTTACAGCTTATTAAAAAAAAAAATTGAAAACTGAGTTATATATAACAATTTAATTAAAGAAAAAACGAGTAACTCAAATGTGTTTATTTTTTGTCATCATATCCTAAGTATTAAAGTTAGCAAATGATTTTGGCATTTGAAAAAAAAAAAAAAAAAAAATGCATATTGGCAATGGACAAATAAACTTCGCCTAGGTGGCGTAGTGGCTAATAACCATTCTGTCACATCTCGGGCTCAGATTTGATTCAGGGCTCGGCTATTAACTTGTCAGACTCTTCATGGAGGTAATGTTGGCCACTGACTGGGCGTCCCATTATAAAAAGGCATATAATTTAGGCTTTAGTAGTGGCGATTGAGTGATGGTCAAGGTCAAGTCCTGTCCTTTGAGGGAAAAAAAAAAAAAAATTAAATAAATAAATTTGTCAAATTTCTTTGTTATTTGCACCTTTTTTTAAAAATAATAATAATAAAAAAAGATGGACAAAATGTAAGATTTTGATTGCAACTTGCTTCTTCATTGCTAGGAAACATTGAAGTTCAACTGAAGCAGAGAAAAAAAAAAATTGTTGGGTATGGAGAAGGTGTTGTGACCAGACTTCGTGCCGATTACAATCGACTGTAATCGATGACTAAAATAATATTTTACAAATTTTACAAAAATGCTATGATAAAATTGCATTATTATAGAATTCTTTTTATATTTGATTTCTTTAACATCAAGATTACTGTTATTTTACTAAATTAATATTCACTAGTCATAATCTTTTTGGAAATGGTATCGTAATCGTAATCCATATCATTTCTTGTAATCGATTACAGTTGATCGTGTAATCGCATGAAGTCTGGTTGTGACTCTTCAAACTTGTCTTGGTAAACTGTCTAAAAGTGTCAAGAATTGCCAGGAAGTATCCAAAACCTAATATGCATGGGTGTAGGTTTCTTTTCGTTTTTTTGCCAGTGTCCTGGCAAAAATATCTTTTTGTCGGCAAATTACTCAACCCTGAGCGTAGTGGAGATTTTTGTTAAAAAGTGCACCCTATTTTTAGACCAATTACCAAGTTGAAAGTTGAAAGTGTGCGCTGAAATCAAAAAGAATAATTGAAAACAATCAATGCTACACTTCTTCATGTGCTAGGTACCTTGATACTTAATATCTACAAATCAAATGTTGAAAATTATTTACATTGGGCATTTCTTGGGAAAAAGAAACCTTATAAAAGCCTGCTCACAATACTTTGTGTATGTAAGTCCGTAGCAAGAAAAAAATTCGGAGGGGTATATGCAGGCACTAAAACTTTTCCCCTATAATTAATCTCCGAAGTCAACGCAAATAAAAAAACTGCTAATCCATTGACTAAATTTCGGAGGGGGGGCGGGGGGGGGAATCAAACCCCCCAAGGTTCCCCTCCCCTTGCCTACGGCCTTGTTTATATGAAACATAACAGCTGAGGAGAAACAGCACGATACAAAGAGTTGCAATCTTGGGAATATTGCTATCTGAATCTTGCACAACTCCCCAAATAGTGAGAAAAAGAAATTTTGATAAATTGTTTTGGAAAAAAAAAACCTCTTCTTTATTTTTTACATGTTGTGAAAAATGTGTGTCTTTAACTCTGGTCCTAAAGCTTGTTTTTATACACATTTCATCACATTTGAATTCTGAGTGAAACGGGCGGAGCAGTTTTAAATCAAATGAGAGTTAAAAGATAAATTTATTAAACTTCTTTTTTAAGTGTTGTTTTGTGCTTAGGGGAATATATGCACACACGACGTTGAAAGTACAATGAAAGTAGCTGAATTTTAGCGTTGTTCAAATCCCCAGATTTGACAGCTAGCTAGCTGTCTGCAGGGATGAAATTCTTTAGCTTTTTAGCTGATTTCAGCTTTTTTTTTGTGAATAAAGAGGAATTCACTTTTTTCTCTGAAAATTCTACTTTTTTCTGTGAATTCCTAGTTGTAGTTATTAGTTAACTGTGTGATATTTTTTATTTTTTAGCATGTTACAATGTTTTTCTTCTTAAAACTTCTTTCACATTAATTATATTCAAATATCACATGTACAAATTTTTTGCTCTCGTATGATTTCAGCTTTTTTGCTCTTTTGCCGATTTCACCCCTGTGTCTGGATTTAGCTCCTTTGGAATAATTCAGGGTTCATACGCCCGCAGGGAAACCTGGAAAACTCAGGAAATTGAAAATTGTCTCTTAAAACTCGGGGAAATCTCATGGAAAATTTAATTTTCCAGTAAAAACCTGGAAAATCCAGTTCCAACCCTGCAATTTACAAAATGTTACCATTTTTTTTTTTTTTTTTTTTTTTTTTTTTTTTTTACGGCCTTCTTCACGCCATCCAATGGCCGACTACTTCCCTTATGACGACATGTGCACTCTATCGAAAGTGGATAAATACGAGATGAAACATCTATTTTAAACCTTATTGTTACTTTTATTTAAAATAGTTTTTTTTTTTTTAAATTATTGTTTTACACTTTTCAGAGCAAGGGCTGTTCCAGTGAGGGGACCTTGACCTCCCTCCGAACTTTTATTTTAGTATGCTTTACGATTTCATACATTCAATATGCTGCATTTTGAACAATTTATACACTTATCTAAAAAGTCCAATGGCTCCCTTTAAAAATTCAGCCTGAAGCCACCCCCCAACCCCTTAAATATGCCCCTGGTACTAAAGAATATGGACAGAGGCTTATTATCGCATGGGCAAATCGACGACGGAGACCAGAGTCTCGGTTCGAAAGGGCCCCCAATATCAAATGTTGGTCTGAAATATTATTTTTTATATCAAAATTTTATGAAAAATTCATCAATGCCCGGCGCCCCAGTTAGTCATAATCAGGTTCTGAATATGGAAATGTTTACCAATAACCTTGTGTACTGAACAGGCCCGTAGCCAGACCGTTTACATAAAGGGGGTCCAAATTTTCCAAGGAGAGCTTTCAACTGTACACTCGTACACAGACACACGTATAATACAGGGTGTCCCAAAAAGGCGGTAACACCCTCTAATTCTTTACCGATTAGAGATAAATAGACAATGTAAATTGAAAAAAAAATATTCAAAATAAGCTAGGAAAAAAGAATACGCTAAGAAAAAAATCCTATCGTTGATCTTCAAAAAAGTTACACTTTTTGATTTTCTAAACAACCCCGTACAGACAAACTACCAGTTAGTAAGATGTGCCTCATACACTAATGTGGTGATGTGCAAAATGTCAGCCTTTCATTATAAAACGTCTCAGAGAAATATTTAAAGAGAGATAATCAGAGTCTATGCATGTATTCCGACGTATTTTCTCTCGTAATTTTTGCGACTCCTAAAACGCGATCGCCCGATATGATTTTTTTTTTTTTTTTTTCCTCTTCGAGAGTCATTGAAAAGGGTTTAAGTCAGCATATTTATCTTCCTATCTCTGGCATTTTTCAGGATATAATTCTCAAATTTTGTACATCCCCGCATTAGTGTACAGAGCACGTTTTACTAATTGGATTTTTTTTTTTTTTTTTTTTTTCCGTACAGAGATCGTATACAGATTTAAAATGATGTAATCTGGGGTTGCTCCAGGAATTTTTTCCAGATTCCCATTTTTGTGAATTTCAACGCTTATTTGTGTGAATGCTCATAGCAGTCTTCAATAAAAGTAACCCTTTTGTTAAAATAATGGATAAAACAGATTAAAATGTTGGGGGTAAAATGCCAATGAAGGGCCGTTTTAATTGATTGTAATTTTGTGAAAGGGCCCGAAAACGGACCCAAATTATCGTCTGCATCGACCCCTGGTAACTTTATGAAAATTTACGAAGGGTACTTTTTCTTAAAAGTAATATTTTGTCCGACCTTATTTTGAACATTTTTCTTCAGTTGTCATTTCCCACTTACCTTAAATAAAGAATTAAAGCATGCCACCACCTATTTTTGGGGGGAGACCCTGTATATATGTGTGTGAGTGTTTGATATTCCCTGCCTATTTCTTTAATAACATTCTGAATACAAGTGCTTAAGTGAAGTTAGACTTTTCAAAAGCTGTTATGATGTTATAATTTCAAACGGGTTATATTATGATCATACCGTTTTTTGTTTCAAACTATGTATACTTTTCTTTTTTTTTTTCCGCTTTTCTAAAAGTAACTTATTTTAACCTTCACATCAGGGATTTATACATTAGTAAGTTTTGCTTACACTACAATACGCGAGCAAACACTCTTGTGTATTAATAGCTAATGATATAGCAACATATACGCACCGCACATTTATATACATTTTCAAAATGAAAATAATGATTTTCAAAAAAATGAAAAAGTGCAGAAAACGATAAAAGGATCCCTAATTTACATGCTAACTTTATTAACACCCTCACGCCCATGTGGTAGCAAATAGGCTGCCAGCCTTTATACGCTATTTTTTTTTTTTTTTTTACAGGAAAAATGTTTCGAGATGTAATTTTGAAATCATGAAAACCATTAACTATACCTTTAATTAACAATAGTAGTATTTCGAGTCTACAGATGCCTGCATTAATGGAGGAAAAATATTAAATTATTTTAGAAGCAACATGTTTATCCTCTTTTGTTCTACTTGCAAGTTTTTTTACTGCCAAGTTTTTCTACTATTTTAACAATATTTAATATGAAGAAAAATTAATAATTGCTATTTATGTGTAAGAAAATATATGCTTTTTCACTAGATACAAACTTTAAAAAAAAAAAAAAAAGTTTATGGTTTTAAAACTCTTCTAAACATTCAGTGTTGCCAACCATAGTTAATGCATTGAAAAATGCATATAAAAAATAATTTTTTCATAATTTTTTTATTACATTTCAGTTATTAGACTTAAGACAACACCATTTCAACGAAAAAAAAAATTTTTTTTAACTTGGGAATTTCTCATACTTAGGTGAAGAACATTTAACGCTCCTATACTGTGTTTCTCCTAGGAAATGAGGGAAATAGATTCTACCAATTTAAGGTAAAGGAGTCTAGAAGAAGTGACATTTTTTGAGTGGATTTTGCCAGAAAGAAATGAAACTATTTTCGCTTTATCATTTTATATAATCATACATCATTACCCGAGTTTTCAGTAGCTTCATCAAACCATCTCCGTCTTAATTTCTACTTACCAAAATCCCAATACACATGTACTTGGATAAAGCAAAATAGCATTTAAATTAATAATCGAAGAAAGGTAAGCAAAAGTTTGTTAAATAGGAATTAACGGAAGCAAAATAAATTGAAAAGTAATTTTTTAGTATTTTAGGGGCATAAGTGAGGCGGAGCTGAGGGGGTTCGGGCCCTCTTCAAATATGTAAAGCAATTACTAAAAAACAGCTATTTTAAAACATCTATATTAACTCTCTTAACAATAAAGTTTTAAAATGCCGGTTCCCCCTCCCCGAAATGGGAACTTATATATGCTACTCAGGGGCGTAGCCAGGGGGGGATATCGGGATATATCCCCGCCCGAAATTTTTGGATTAGTGATGAAATTCCGTCTATTTATGCACATATAAGTTGATATCTCCTCCCCCCCGAAAAATTTTCCAGTCGCATATCCCCCCCCCCCGAAAAATTTTCCTGGCTACGCGCCTGAGCTACTAATAACAATCATGTGATAAATTTTCCGTTACAAAAGCCCCCTACAATAATGAAGAAGACCTATTCAGAGCCTGACCTTACGGCTGAGCAACGCACAAGGGCATAAGCGCTCGAACTCAGAAAAAGGCGTTGTAACGTCGAAAATGTGCCAATGCATGTAGAAAAGAAGAAAAATAAAGAAATTCAAATTGAAGCTAGAGGAATAAGTGCTGCCGAATGCATCCATTCTATAACATTTTCCATCACAATCTTTTTCGGGTCATGTTGGTCAGGCTCGGGTATATATTAGCACAGCAAGGCAAGAGGCAGCGCAGTGCTTACCTTGTGCTGACATATGACTCTTAACGGCAGTATACACTAGCTCGTCGGAGTGCGAAACATGAGAGAGACGTATTCCCATTTGCAAATTGGAATTCCTTTGATCTCGCAGAAAAAAAACCGCTTCGCCAGCGAACATCTCCCTCTCTGTGTATCCCACCCGCGAAGGAATATCTGAAAAAAAGGAACAGGTGCTGTTGTTGTAAGGCAATTAGTTGCTTCTTTCGTCCTATCGCTACTGGAAGCGGCCCCATCAACAGAATTTGCGTCCTTTGAGAAGGCCTAAAATTTTCTCACTCCCTCTTTAGCTGATTGCAGTTTTCCGGATTGTAGTGTGATTGCGATCGTTAATTGCATGGGTATTGAATAATAGATTACCTCGCAATTTCAGATTTGTGATTTCAGTGCTCAGATTTGAAGTTCAGACATACTGAAAGTGGACTCTACACAACCCACTCACACTCTTTTTAAAGAAGTTTTTACCGTGTTTATGGGAGCAGTGAAAAAAGACGGATTTACGACGTTGCAAGACCTTGCAAATGGGTACAGGCTAGCAAAATTCCATTTTTGAGAGCAGGAAATGTTCATTTATGTACCCTGAGAGATATAGTAAAAAATTTCAACTTTTTTTTTTTTTTTTCTAAAAGTATACTTGGTACCTGTTAATTTTGCACTAGGGGAGGGGGGAGGGGACTAAGCCGTCCATAGCGCCCCAAGCGCTACTGCCCTGGTACTGAATATAATATAAAAAGATTATCGTGGATTTGTCGCACGACGTCAAAGTGCAGTGAAAGTAGCTGAATTTTAGCGTTGTTCAAAATCACCAGATTTTTGACAGTTAGCTAGCTCTCTCTGGATCCAGCTCCCCCCTTGGAAGAACGCGTTTCACAAGCGATGCTCTCGGCTCGGTTTATATCCTCCTTCGAATTGTGTATTGTGACAGACAACAAATGCTGCTCAGCAATGTAGTCCGGCCTGTTCTTGCGTGTCCACGAAATCAAGAAAAAGGAAAAAGAGATCTTTGTGGACGGAGATGAAAAAGCCTTGAATGAATGTGTGTGTGTGTGTGTAAGAAACAGGTGGTTCATATCTTGAATCGAGTTCTTCCAACGCCCACACTCTCCTTTTGCCTGATTCTTATTTTGTGTTTTGTTTCGCTGACTTCTTGTCTTCGGTTGCTTGTCGTCCGAGAAGACTGCGCGAAATAATAGGTGTTGTTAACCAGTTCCATTTCGCCGGTGAATAGAATTGCGATATGCGTTTAAGGGCCAGTTTACTTCCGAGCCGATCCGCCCTACAATTAGGGGTTCTCAAAACGTAAATCAGCAGGCCCTGATTATCGCAGGCGCAGTAGCGGATCCAGGGGAGGGGCTAGGGGGCTTCAGTCCCCCCCCCCCCAAAAGAGATTGCTCAAGGGTAACATTCTGCTTTATTATACACTTTAAAGAGCTAATGATCATATTTTATTATTTAGCCCCTTCCAAAAGCCTAATGCGTTGGTCTAGACTAAAATTTTGATTTATAGTACATTTTAATTGGGTGAAATAAGCTTTTTAAAAAATTTAGCCCCAAAATTTCTGGATCCGCCACTGTCGCAGGGGGAAAAGGAGCATATGCCTCAGGCCCGCGATTTTGAGAGAGCCCTAAATTATTAGAGTAGAATTTAGTTTAAGTTTTTTTGTTATTGCTTTTTTTTTTCCGATGTAGTAAATGCCTGACTTTTTTTTCATTTATGAACTTACAAGTTACAAATCGTCAAAATCTTTTTTCTAATTCTACCTCTCCATAGAAAAAATTGATCACAGCAAGATGAACGATTTCTGCAAAAAAGAGTGGTCGCTAGGATGGCTGCTAGATTTAAAGTGATGACGCGGTCACTTGCCGGACCCACTGAAGTTTCTTAAGTGGCTACCCTGCGAGGATGGGGCACCCATAAATAGAAATTGGCCGATAAAGATTATTAATATTATGAAAAAGTCAGGCTTTTAGTTCTATTTTTTGTGTCTTCATTTTTAATAAAGCTTATTTCATAATGTTGATGTTTTAAATGTTTATAACAGGGTTGGGAAAAAACAGTTTTTTTTTTTAAACCAAAAAACCTTTTTTTTTTTTTTTTTGTTTCAATTCGTTTTTTTCCCCTTAAACCAGTTTTTTTATAACCCTTTTATAATTGCCTGTTACATAATTATAAATAAAATTATTTATAAAATGTTCAAATAACATTTAATATTCCTTATTCCTTCTGAAAATAATTAAAACAAAGTAAACAAACAATTGTTGCTATACTTATGTGGACACTGAAATCATTCAATTTTAATATTTTATTTAGAGATATTATTTTTTATATTTAGTGTATAATATAATACAATAGTAATTGATTGCTACATTTTACATGGAATATTGCTCTTACATTCATCAGTAATAATGGTGAAAAGTTGTTCAGAATGATATTTTTAAGGTTTAGAAATAAGTTGTTAAAACACAAAACCTCTATTTTATAATGAAATTAAGAATGCAGCCTACAATTTAACTTTAATTAATAATTTTTAATAATGATAAAACAATAAGTATCTATTAGATTGATATAAAAACTTATAGTTGATATTTATAAGGATAATTTTTAAATATATCAGAACGTATTCTATCTATTCACAATTTTTAAAATATTCTTTAAAAAAAAACCAATTTATTTTTATTTATTTATTTTTTGAGAAAAAAACCATTTGGTTTAAACCAGTCGTTTTAAATCATGCCATCCTTGGTTTATAATGTTCATAAACATTCTCATTTATCTAATATTGGTATGTTTCATCATGTTGGAT
This sequence comes from Cheiracanthium punctorium, assembly GCA_038373885.1. NCBI lineage: Eukaryota > Metazoa > Arthropoda > Arachnida > Araneae > Cheiracanthiidae > Cheiracanthium > Cheiracanthium punctorium. The sequence continues at coordinate 145,354 of JAWZYV010007565.1, read as the reverse complement.
ACATTTCATCATGAAATAGATTTGTATGCAAGATTTGTATGCAAACACCGAAAAAAATTCATAAAGTAGTTGTCAACACAGTAGCAACATGTAGCCCCCCCCCCCCCCCCATTCAGACTTCTGCTCCCAGGCTCCAGTTTGTCATAGTCGGGACCTGCAAATCAGAGGTACATACAACGGTGTACACAAATTTTGAAAGAATAAAGTAAAAGTTGAAAATTGTTTCTTGTACTTTACGGGGAATTTAGTAATCAGGATTTTTTATTTTATTGCAAATACAACCTATATTATTACAGGAGAGAAATTATTTAATCAGGTCTGAAAGGATTACGAGAGTTTTTTGTGGACGGAAAATCCCCGAAACGGAGATAATCGGATGCATAGGTGCACCCACGGAAGGGACTATGGATGCTAACACCCCCCCCCCCCCTAATTAAAATATTGTATTTTTAAATTTCTCATCAAATTATTTCTAAAATATTTTTTCATGTAAATTTTTAGATAAATATTTACAGTCAGTACCGTATTTACTCGTGTATAACGTACACCCTTTTTTTTTTTTTTTTTTTTTTCAAAATTTAGGGTAAAAATTCTGATTGCGCGTTATACACGGAATGTTTATCCTGATGTACTTATGAATAAAGAAATTTATAGGTAATAACTGGAAAAATCTTTCTCAATAAAAGTACTGCAGCATCTTTATTTCACTGGTTAAACTTATATTTTTAATACAAAATGGCTACTAACAGTATTTTTTAACACTCATTAGCGACTCTGAATGCCGGTGCTAGTGTTACTAAAAAAAAAAAAAAAAAAAAAAAAAATCACAGTCCTTGTCATCATGGTCAGTAACTGAAAACTGTATTCAATGATGTAGTTTTCAGTTCCATTCATTTAATTGAAAATTTCAGTCATTTTCAAATTCGCTTACATGTCAAATTTAGGGTGCGCGTTATATACGAGATAAAAAAAATTCACCTGTTCCTCTGTGAAGTACGGAGTGTGCGTTATACGCGCATACACATGAGTAAATTCGTATATAACAGGGGTTCCCAAACTTTTTCCCCCCGTGGCACCCTTGTCAGGCTAAAAACATTTCGCGGCACCCTTCTCAGGCTGAAAACGTTTCGGGGCAGGTTACCTTTAAAGAATATGAATTAAGGTTAGAATGAAGCACTTTGGATACATTTTTCATAGTTTCTTTTGTGTTTATTGGGCTTACTATTACACTATCTTGGAAAAGGGATATAGAATTCCCCCCCCCCCCCTCCTCCCCATATTTCAGGGAGTTCCTGTAAAATAGAGGCGACTGGACACCGAACTCTCTCGAACTTGACTAAAATATTTTTGTTTCGCCTACTTCATCATCGGATTGGCAAACTTTTTTGTGAAATATTGGTTCAGAGGAATTTTTTTGATTATGCTCCCCCAAAACTTAGACTTTTCTTGATTATCTCCACGGCAACCCTGGTAAACGCTCGCGGCACCCCAGGGTGCCGCGGTACACAGTTTGGGAGCCTCTGGATATAACATTGGTTCCCAACCGAGGGTTCGTGAAAATTATATACTGGTATACAGAGTTGGGCATCATTAACTAAAATATTAGTTGGACTAAACATTCAACTAAAAACCGAGTTTTAATTATACGCAACTAAATGTTCAACTAAAGTAGTTATTAGTTGAAGGTACAACTAACTGGCTCAACTAAAATAGTTTTAGTTTTCCTAAAACTAATTTAGTTAAGCAGACGCAGAGTTGTTTGGACCTTACAACTAAAACTATTGGGTTGTTCGAAAAGTAATGTCGTTTTTTCGTATGTCAATATTTTGCCTAGACAAAACTATTGAAGATAATAATACGAAATGCTGCACGTATGTGAGTTTCTTAGCGTAGGTGCTTGATTGGAAAGCATTTTCCAAAATTCGTAGCTTATGCGGGGGGGGGGGGAGTTGAGATCCAAAACATTCTTTTCACATATCCTGCGTGATCTCAAAGAAGAAAAAAGATATCCATAAAATTCTTGCTGTAAAGTACAGCCCCGCGAATGCCTAAAAATCGATTTCAGAACATTTCGAATGGGATTCTTCATGGAGGGTAGACGTGAAAAAAGGAGGAGGGTGTCCATTTTTTTATTTTTTTTTTCAAAGAAAAAAGTATTATTTATAAAATTATCCCTTTAAAATTTAACAAATACGGATCCTATGCCTAGGCACAGCTTGTTTGTAAATCAATACTTGTTGAAAATTTATTGGTTTGAGTTCTATGTAAGAAAACGACACTATTTTCCGAACAACCCAATAATAGTTTTAGTTGTAAGTTCAACTAAGTTGGCTTAACTAAATTAGCTTTAGTTTTTCTGTTCAACTGAAACTAATTTAGTTGAGCAGATTTAGTTGAACCTTACAACTAGCAATTATTATTTTTAGTTGCCATTTACCTGTCATCTAACTAAATTAGTTTTAGTTGTTAGTTGAATGTTAGTATTTGAACAACTCTGCTGGTATACAATGACTGCACGAGAGGTTCGCCCAAATCCTTTCACATTTTAGAAGGGGTTTCCCGGGAAAAGGTTGGGAACCACAAGTATATGAAATGCAGTCGAATTCGGTTACAACGTTACTGACAGGACCAGATAATTTTTTTTTGTCCCTATAAAGAGTTACTTATTAACCCTTTGAGGCGCAACCCTTTCCCAATGCTGAAAAAAGGGCAGCCGTTGCCATCGCTCGACTTAACTACCAGCAAGATGGCAGACGATCGAAACGTTCATCGCGTGCCACAGATCTAGAGACCCTTTTTTTGACGCAGCTGGCTGTGCGCTTGCTGGTAGTTAAGTCGAGCGATGGCAACGGCTGCCCTTTTTTCAGCATTGGGCCATCTATCTAGCAGTTCTCACGTTCTTCCATTTTTAAGCAGATGTCAATGCTGTTAAAAAGAATCGTGACCATTTTTTTACGGGAAATGACGTGCTAAAAAGTACAGGATTCTCGTGGAGCTATGTCACCCGCAACTATTTTTATAGCAATCAAATCTATTCTTCGTGACTGGCAACAGTCAAAACGTCAGAGTTCGGTGTTCCCAGAGCGGGAACACTGCGCTTTAAAGGGTTAACAGAGTGGACTTGCGCTGTGTGGGCAAGTGGAGCGGAATAATTTTGTCGTTATAAGAAAGTTGTCACTATAACTAAGAGAGATCGGCATTATTTGTAACCCTTTCCTAAACAAAAATTCCGCCTGGGCCACTTATCAGATGAGTTTCAAGCTGCGTGATAAATCGGAAGTCAGCCTACAGCGAACTTTGGAAGAGTTCAGACAGGGGTTGCACGGGAGACCATGGCCTCGTAAACCCCTCATCCCCAACGACCCCTGATAGAGACGACGTGACGGGAACCACGCCAACGGAATTTCCTCTGCAAGTGTTGTCCTAAACAACGCTCCGGTGTCGCCTGGCTGGATTTTCGTTTTCTTTTTTTCTTTCTTCTTCTTTTCTATTCTTTTCTTTTTTTTTTGTGTGTGTACATAAATACAAATAAATTTATTGTATCAGACTGACAGGGGCTTGAAAATTTTTAGGATATCTCTTCACAAACTACTTTATACTATATTTTAATACAGATTTCAATTCTGAAGGAATGTTTTACGAAACAAGACCAACACGGCACAATCGTAGATTATGACAACCCTTTCCAACTTAACCCTTTGAGGCGCAACCCTTTCCCGATGCTGAAGGAAGGGCAGCCGTTGCCATCGCTCGACTTAACGACCAGCAAGATGGCGGACGATCGAAACGTTCATCGCGTGCCACAGATCTAGAGACCCTTTTTTGACGCAGCTGGCTGTGCGGCACAGCCGCATGTTCCGATGTCCGATAACAATAGAACAACCATTTATCAGCAGATGTCAGTGCTGTTCAAAATAATCGTGACCATTTTTTTTACAGGAAATGCCGTGCTAAAAAGTAAAGGATTCTCGTGGAGCTATGTCACCCGCAACTATTTTTATAGAAATCAGATCTATTCTTCGTGACTGGCAACAGTCAAAACGTCAGAGTTTTGTGTTCGCAGAGCGGGAACACTGCGCGTTAAAGGGTTAATGGTGTTAGTGTTATGGCAAGCCTACACAAGGAGCGGATCCAGAGGGGGGGGCACAGGGGCATGTACCCCCCCCCCCAGACCAGCTAAATTTACACTATAGAAGATTGACTTACTGTTTACATTCAAATATTGAGCCCGGTATAAGGAACCGGTATGAGAAGACCGTTAGACAAAAATATTGTGTGCCCCCTCCAGAATTTTTTTCTGGATCCGCCACTGCATCTGCCTACGTGGGGTTGTGACTTGGGGGGAAACATTTTAAGGGGATCTAATGCGTATTCACATTACATCTTCCAGCTTAGCCCTTAAGTGCCTGAATTTTAAACACGTGTGTTGCTGATCACACAATAGCCAGGAGTGTAAGCTAAATTTCTATATCAGTTTTGTGAATAGCTAATTAATTTTTCCAAAAACATGCAGTTAGAAAAAAAAATATAGTGAAATTTTTATTATTCACAATATGAGTGATTTATTATTAAAAACTTCATTGTATGTGTGAAATTGACATAAAACATTTGGCTGGTACTCTAATCTGGCTGTAAACGTGTTTTAAAAGTCCGGTATCCAATTTGAAAACTTGGGGCATTTCTCAGGGTAAAGGAAGAGAAATAGGACCGACCGCGTGGATTATGACACGTTTTCAATGTAAAAAGCACTTTAGAGCATGTTTAAAATACTTGAGTGTTTCAGTTTTTTTTTTTTTTTTTTTTTTCTTTCCATTCTTTTTCTGTTACTGTCTCTCGATTCGGGTGTGTCCGATTCCGGCTTGAGCTTTTTTCTTTGAGCTTTTAAATAAAGAACTTAAGTTCTTCATCAAAAATAGTCACTGCTGCAGTTCCATAGAGATAGATGCAAGTGTGAAAGCTAAAAGAAAGAAAGAAATAAAAAGTCCAGGAATAAATAAATAATGAATGAATGAATGGAAGCGTGCAACTGTCACACAGCCGCACAGAGCAAGCACCATGTGACGCAGTCCGACTTGCAGTTGAATGAATCTCTCTCTCTTGGAGAGAGGGAAGCAAGAAAAACAAATAAAACAAAATCTTATCAAGATCTGTTCCATTAGACAAAGTCCTCCTCATCAACGGCTGTTGGGTCATATTCCCCGTTTGCAAGGCTCCGAATTCTTTCCGAGGAGGAGAGATTTCTGTTCTTTTTTAATTTTTTGCTTTCATTTTTTTCACTCGGATTTTTTTTTTTCCCTCCCAAGTGTTTGTAGTTCTATCTTCCACCAACAGACACCACCACTTTGTGCTTCTCATTTTTTTTTTTCTCTGTGTGTGTAGGAGAAGTCGCTACTTCCTGGATAAACAGATGACATTGTGTGCATTCGTCATGCGCGTTCTCCCGTTTCTCGTAAATATCACGGCGTGCTTTATTGCCAGATGAGTTCTATATATTTTTTTTTTTTTTTAATTCCTGTCTTAACCCTTTAACGGTGTTATTCGAAAAAAAATCATGTGATTTTGGTACATAATTACAAACAAACTTAATTATGCCAGGCACTTCATAATTTTGAAACTGTCTCTTTACAAGCTGTATTACATACTACGAAGACAGGTCAATCTGTATCAGTTTCAAAACTTTTAGAAAAAAATCTTAAAAATCGGAAATTTTCGCAAAGCGTGTCACTCTTCGAAAAATCTTGCTGCTCAGATCCATGTTTAAGAATTTTTTCTGAAAAGTTCACAAAAGCCACAGCTTTTTCGCTTATCGCAGTGTGTAAAACAGCTTATGAAGAACCATCTGGAATTTTTTTTGAGACCATGGTGCTATTAGTTTATTTCAATTTGTGTACCAAGACTAAAAACAGAGTTCTTTTTTTTTCGAAGAACAGCCTTAACGCGCTGTCTTCCCGCTCTGGGAACACCAAACTCTGGCGTTTTGACTGTTGCCAGTCACGAAGAATAGATTTGATTTCTATTAAAATAGTTGCGGGTGACAGAGCTCCACGCGAATCCTTTACTTTTTAGCACGTCATTTCCCGTAAAAAAATGGTCACGATTCTTTTGAACAGCACCGACATCTGCTGAAAAATGGAAGCATGCGAGAACAGCTGGATAGATTGCCCAATGCTGAAAAAAAGGGCAGCCGTTGCCATCGCTCGACTTAACGACCAGCAAGATGGCGGACGATCGAAACGTTCATCGCGTGCCACAGATCGAGAGACCCTTTTTTAGAGAACGCAGCTGGCTGTGCCGCACAGCCAGCTGTCGTCAAAAAAGGGTCCCTAGATCTGTGGCACGCGATGAACGTTTCGATCGTCCGCCATCTTGCTGGTCGTTAATTCGAGCGATGGCAACGGCTGCCCTTATTTTCAGCATTGGAAAAGGGTTGCACCTCAAAGGGTTAATGTAAGGTTTGTGCGGAAATTCTAGTTAATTGAAAATAACCTTTTTATTACAACTATATGCAAGTTGTGAGCACTTCACTAGAAAAAAAAGTGCCATTGACATCTTGAAAATAATAGATGGAACTAGAATTTATGAGTCTATGAACTCCCTTACTAGATCATAGAACGAGACATTTCTGAACACAGTTATTCAATTTTTAGATCTCTCCTCTGTAATCTGGTGCTTGTACCCGGATGAAAATATCTGTCAATCGCGTAATTAAATCAATCAAATTTCATTTTAATGAATAAAACATTTTTATCAAATAAAATCATTAAAAGGTTACTTTTCCCGAACAGAAAGGGGAGGGGGCCCCGAAATGAGACTGAGTTTCTCCTCCCTTCGGAGGTTAATCGGGCCCTGCTGACCAGTAGCGTTTTATTTACATTTTTCTCTTGAAAACTTTCCTCATATGGTTCCACAATACATCTCATCTAATTTTATTAATACCTGCCATATTATTGGAATACATTGCTCATATAAAATTTTTCGTCTTGCAATTTTTTTTTTTTTATAATCATGTATACCAGTGATAAAAAATTGTTGCGAACCAGGGAAAGTCATCGAGCGAAAGATCCTTTGGACCACTGACTGAATATTCTAATTTCTACCCCTTTTTTTAACCATGGATATGTGGGCGAGGGCAGGGCAGGATATCCATCGGCAACTGAAAAGCAGAATTTCGACTCTTAAAGTAAAGATGAAGGCATACTTTTTAGGTCCAAAAAGTGCCATCTTCATGCTATTTATTGTCGAATATTTGAATTCGACGACTTTTCCTTTACTCCAGGCAATTAATTTGACGGTCTGAAAAAGACAAATTTTGTTCTTTACTATGATCACTGTTATTATTGTTTCGGCTATGTCCAAAATCTCGTCAACTGTCGCAAACTTGGGTGGCTTTTGCCAAAATATCGCCAATTTTCCGAAATTTCTTTGTTGGAAGAAGTCGCTACAAAGTCCGTATGATTAGTCCAAATTGCCGCAAAGATCAACAGTTCTCTTGGTAGTCTCAGCTGCAAGCGTACTTGAAACTTTATTACTGGAGTGTTTCTTTCTTCTATCACGGACGGATCTTAACCCTTTCGTGGACTGTGGGAAGATTACTTCCCACCAACGAAATATGCCCGCGGGAAGCAGAAAACTATCAATATATTGGCCTCGCTGACGTAGGAAAACTTAATACCCACATCCGTTTGGTATCGTCATTGTTTGTTCAAGCGATTTAAACAGAATTAATCAATTTCTTTCGAAAAATCGAAATCCTTTTATAAGACATGATTTTTTGAGTTGCAGTTTTGATGTTACGTTTGTACGGCTCAGCAATTCTACATCATCATAACATCAGGAAAATTGAAAATGTGGAAATGTATACATTGACGCATGGATATGCATAAACTGCCTGAACTAAAAGAGCTACTAAATATACTTAAAACTGGGGCATGTGGCCCTGGGCAGTCCGGTCATTTCTGTGAATGGTCCTCAAAGTTTGTGCACCCTTACCTACCGTCACCTTTTTTACCACAACATATACTTATATTATATGAGAAATCCAAGTAGGTGACTTCCCACCCCCAGAATTAAAATGTAAACTTAAATATATTTTCTTAAATGCTATTGTTTAATTCCACAATACCCCCCCCCCCCCCCCCCAAATTCAAAAGATAAATAAATGCCTCACAAGAGAGTTAAGTATTAAAATCGCAGAATGCCTACAAGGAAAGTGGAGGATTCCACCCTCCCCCTCTTTTCATTGCATTATTAATTACATTTTTAGGAAGTTAAAACGAAAAAACTGCTACAACCTTCACCTTTTTTTACGAAACTTTTGAGATTTCCTCCCGATCTGAATAGTTTTTGCTGCCAGCTCATAAAAGTCCGCGGTACTCTGTGCTGCGATCTTGAGCCCCGTTTGTGGAAAGGTGTTAAAAAGAATCATTAGAAGAAGCAACAGATCATTTAATTTTCTCAGCCAAAGTGGGCAGGCAGTCCGATTTCGTATTCTCGCCCCCCTACATCCCTCCTCCTTCCTGGCTGCAACTTGCAACCGGCCCTGCCAGCTGAGCAACTCTTTCGCGAAGATTTGCGTATTCAGGGATTACGTGATCGCACTCCCTAACGATCGTGTGTGCGTGTGTTGGTGCTTTTTCTTAACGACGGTTTATTAATAAACGTGATGCCTCCGCCGTTGTTTGCCCAGAATGCACTGCGCCGGTTTTTTTGACCATGAGCTAACATTGACATCATATATGCCCTTACGTAACCCATTGCTAGTGTTTGCAAATCAAGTTCTCCTTTCCCCTTCTCTCTGACGTCACCTACTTGGATTTCCCATATAATATAAGTATATGTTGTGGTAATAAAGGTAACGGTAGGTAAGGGTGCACAAACTTTGAGGGCCATTCACAGAAATGACCGGACTGCCCAGGGCCACATGCCCCAGTTTTAAATGGAATGTGAGACAGCTTCTTTATATACTTGGGTCGACATTTTTTTTTTTTAACTGCACAAGTATTTGTTTTGAAATCAGATTTTTTTTTTGTAAGGAAAGCACGCGAAATAATTTTTTTAATATAAAATCCTAAAAAAAAATGAAGAAACGTGAAAAAAAAAAAAAAAAAAAAAAAAGAATTTCCCACTCTCAGAAGCGTTCATTCATTATTTCGAAAACAACTGAAGAAAAGAATAGAAACGTATAAAAAAAACTTCGCTAATATCAAATGAAAAATAAATAACTTTATATAGAACTCAAATGTATCGAAAATAGTCTTAATTGGTACGTTTCGACGAAAGTTCCACTCATCTTCAGTTGCCAAAAAAAAAAAAAAAAAAAAAAAGAATTTCCCACTCTCAGAAGCGTTCATTCATTATTTTCGAAAACAACTGAAGAAAAGAATAGAAACGTATAAAAAAAACTTCGCTAATATCAAATGAAAAATAAATAACTTTATATAGAACTCAAATGTATCGAAAATAGTCTTAATTGGTACGTTTCGACGAAAGTTCCACTCATCTTCAGTTGCCAAAAAAAAAAAAAAAAAAAAAAAGAATTTCCCACTCTCAGAAGCGTTCATTCATTATTTTCGAAAACAACTGAAGAAAAGAATAGAAACGTATAAAAAAAAAACTTCGCCAATATCAAATGAAAAATAAATAACTTTATATAGAACTCAAATGTATCGAAAATAGTCTTAATTGGTACGTTTCGACGAAAGTTCCACTCATCTTCAGTTGCCAAAAAAAAAAAAAAAAAAAAAAATCGTAACTTTCACACCGGCTGGAGAATGGGAACATACTCGCCAAAATGTACATATTGCACTATTTTTAAGCATGCGTTTTTTTTTTTTTTTTGTGGAAAATTTTTCATATTTTTGTTTAATAATAATAATTAAAAAAAATAGAACTGTCCCAATCAAGCGAAAGGTAAACATGAGCTGGCTTAAAAGTAATATGAACTAACCAAAGAAAAAAAAAAGTTAATGAGTGATATTTTAGATTAAATTATAACAATGTTAAAAGTATTTTTTAAATTTAGATTAAAGCTTTGTATATAAAATATTAAAACTAAATTTTTTCGAATACACTTCTTTTATCAACACATATCTGATGGTTGAGACTAAATTATACTATTTTTGGAATACTTAGATCAAAGCACGATCAGACCACCATTTTGCATTTGTGAAACATCCATGCTATGCGTTTTCAATGAACAAGCAAATGTTTTCTCCCCTCTAGTAAGTATCTGAATAAGCCTAATTGTTTCGGCGCCATTTCTCAAAATGTTATTCTCTCGTGTTCAGATGGGGGGGGGGGGGGAGACTAAGTGAAAGAGAAATAAAAATGGACTGATTCGACTGATTGTGACAGTAAAAACTTAACGAAGACTTGACGAGAGAAAAGTTAAAACCCTTAGGCCAGGCCCCGATTGTCACAAACCGGAGCCATTAACATAAGTTTGAATGCCCCCCACCCTCTATATTTTGTTTCCCTATTGTCTCTGAAAACTGTTCTTTTTTTATGCCCTGTGTTCTAATACAGATATGTAATGATTAAATGTGTCCAACGTAAAATACAATACTAGATAAATAAGAATGTTTATGAATATATTCTATGCAATAAGTGAAAGGCCTCATCATTGCACAGTGGTTATGTCACTGAAAATGGTAGACGGCCGAAGTGTGAAGGTCCCGGGTTCGGGTCCCATCTTGCGAATGCCGATCTGTCTGGAGTAGGTTTTCTCCAGATGTAAAGCGCGTTAGAATCCCTTAGAAAGTCCTCCTATCAAAATACTGCCCATCCTTGGCAAATCGCCCTAGCGTAGTGTTGCCATAACCACACAAAAAAGCAATATGTGAAATAAGCTTTATTGAATGAAAACTGCACAAATACTTGTTTTGAAATCAGATTTTTATTTTTGTAAGGAAAGCAAACGAAATAAAAGTAAGTTTTTTTAATATAAAAACCTAAAAAAAAAAAAAAAAAAAACATTAATGTGGGCAAGCATATTCCACATATTATTTGTGCTGTGTGTTCTATTAATCCCGTGCCCGTACCCGGCCCCCGGACCTAGCATTCACGGCCGGTGTAGGCTTCTATTAGAGATGAGACGGCCTCAGCCCGAGCTCGAACCGGGCTCGCACTCTGTAATTCAAGACTGCATTTGGTCGGGCTCCTTTATTGAACATACGTCTCGTAAACAGATTTTAAAATGTGAATCATGGGGAGAAATAAACCAATTACAGTCAACACCGGATAGAGTGAACTTTCGGCTATAGTGAGTGAGACACATTTCATGAGTCCCGATTCGCGTACGTTAAAAATGTTCGTAGCATTATTTTTCGGTTTGAGTGAACCATGACTTCGGTTACAGTGAACTTAAAAATTTCTGGACGGCAGAGGTGATGTTGTTCGATTCCTACGAAGAGTGTCAGGGTATTTTTGTGTTCGAGTGGAGAGAAAGATTATCAAGCACCTGTTCCGAAATACAGGTGAATCAGTGGCGTAGCCAGGAATTTTTCATGGGTGGGGGTTACGACTACTGCAACTCATATATATGTATACGTGTGTGGGATAAGGGAGGGGAAAATATACATTTTGTATGGCAAAAAATTCCTCATGGGGGGGGGGTTATGACCCCCCTCCCCCCCTCCCCCCTTGGCTACGCCACTGAGGTGAATGGCCGGTGTCTAGGCTAACTTACTTATACTGAAGAAAAGGGAAAAGGCGGGTCATAATTTTTTCAATGCTGTAATGCATCCTACCCTTTAAAGGCATTCATTAAGTAAAGCAGGGTACTTTTGAAATTGAAACAAAAGCTGAAATTTCGCTCTTGCCTTAGGACGGTTTTAACTTCCATTCTCAATGCATTATCACGGGTTAAAAGCGACAGTTCCTTTTGCCATCTGAATGGAATGTACGTTATTTCCATAAATGGGATTCATTGTGTTTATTTTGCTTAACAACTAGTTCTAGAACCATACATGCGGTCCATTATGTTTGATTTACTTAATAAACATTCAGGGCTTGTATAAAATTGTATTCTCTAGTTTTGTATCGTTTTATTGTTATCGGACATTTGCACATCGGTTTGAGTGAACGAAATTGGCCGGTCTCTAGAGGTTCACTATAACCGGAGTTGGCTGTATTTATTATTTGAATAGAAAGAAATCGAAAGTGCATTAACAGTTTGCTATAGTATTTGTCTTTAATTTGCACAAACGGCAAAATTTATGATATTCTGGCGTCATGCAAGGGTCTCTAGATCTGTGGCACGCGATGAACGTTTCGATCGTCCGCCATCTTGCTGGTCGTTAAGTCGAGCGATGGCAACGGTGGCTTTTTTTTCAGCATTGGGCAGTCTATCCAGCTGTTCTCGCATTCTTCCATTTTTCAGCAGATGTCAGTGCTGTTAAAAATAATCGTGACAATTTTTTTTACGGGAAATGACGTGCTAAAAAGTAAAGGATTCTCGTGGAGCTATGTCACACGCAACTATTTTTATAGAAATCCAATCTATTCTTCGTGACTGGCAGGCAACAGTCAAAACGTCAGAGTTTGGTGTTCCCAGAGCTGGAACGCTGCGCGTTAAAGGGTTAAAAAATGAGCCCGAACTTATCTCTATGCGGTGATTGTACCCAACAGATTTTCGAGAACACGGCCCACTGTGTACATTACCACTGTAGTTTCTTCCTCCTACTAGATCTCGCACGTGACAGAAATTCGATTATTTATTTATTTATTGTGTCTGCGCGCATTAAAAACTCCCATGGACAGACTGTGCGAAGGAAGAGAGCGAAAATCCGCAGTTGTATATTAAGTGCCACCTCTTCTCTTGATTTTGCCGGAAATCATATGACTTTTTTATTTTACTTATATTTTTTTCGGCCCACTGCTTCCGCTTGTATTTTCCCTTTATACTACTGTAATTTCACCTTTCTGGGGAGGAGACGGGGGGGGGGGGGTAAGAAAGAAAAAAATTACCTGAAGAGGAAACAATAACGCCTTTATATTATTTTGATAACCGTTTTGTAGAACAACCGGCTGAAGAACGATTCCATTCTCATAACGAAGGACTTGCATTTTTATGGAATAAAATTAAAGTTAACCATAGCCAAGAGTTGACTGACTTTAGAAAAGAAAATATTTGAAAGAACATTCAAGCGGTCTCTTTTGTTTGAACTACCGCGGGGTATATTAAAGTATAAGAGCATTGCAGGGTGTCCACCGCTGATTAAAAAGGCGACTTTTGCTACTAATTTAAAGATGACTTGGTAGACTTTTTTGACTGAAGAACATCATTTTTCATACTATTTTCAAGTTTTTGGGTACTTGTATATAGTATACTTAGTATAAACACTTTTTAGGTAAATGTTTAATTTTAAAAGTCAGCTATTGTTTTCATTGCGAAAACTATTATGAAGTAATTTTTTTTTTTTTTTTTACCAGAACCTTAAAAGACCTAAAAATAATTGTTTTCTTATTATTTCTAAAATATTATCAAAAAAGTTGGTTATTAGAAAAGTACTTGCACATATTATGAGTGATACAAATAAATTTAACGCTATAAGTGACTTGTTCCTATGATCGAGCACATCAGTATTTGTTGATCCACCCCCCCCCCCCCCCCTACCTCAAAACAAACTAAAATTCTGGTTGCGCAGAGCATTTTTATGCAATTTCTCTGAAATACATGCCCTGATTCGGTGGATTTCAATTCTGTTCTGTTTTCATAGTTCTAAGGGGGCTGAAAATCCTGCCCAAGTGATGAACGTTTGGGATTTTTCACGGACAGCGCACCTGACCTGCAAGTGCCCTTTGGGTTGGGGCAGTACTCGGCTGGACGCAGGGGTAGAAAACACGATTTTAAACATCGGCTCTTTTCTTTTCACAAAGAATGAAAAAGCTAATAAAAAAGTGCCCACTCTCGCTTTCGAAATCCACAGGTGTCAGGTGGGCCCACCACCGGTCACCTCTGGATCTCCCGCGCCCTTGGCAAACATTTTCAAGTAGCGCCACCAACCGGCAAGGAACGCGGTAGCAGCAGACAATCCGGAAATTTGTCCGGGGCGCCCTTGCGGTCGTTTGTGCGAGAAAACTATTGATAAGTTAAGTACCCGATTAATCTCGATTTCAAAGATATCCATTTTTATTTTATTTTCCTTTAAACTTACAGTTCCTGTTGTCAAGAACGGTATTTTGTCTCGAGTGCAATTTTTTTTTTTTTTTTTTTTTTTTAATTAAGAGAGGGCGACAGGACTGCCACATCCAGCATTTTGCTACCGGCAGTAAAAAAATTAAAATTGCTATAACATTTCTTTCTATCCAGGGTGCAAAGTGAACATTTTATTCACAAATAGTTTTATAAATAAATCGGTATTAGTAATAACTTCATAATAATGATAATATAAACTTATTGCGTCATGTGAGGGCTTAATCTTTCAATGCTAACCTCTCTTCACATCGATATAGAACAGGTATGGACCATCTTTGGAAAGCTGCGGGCCAAACTTGAGGATGTTAGCGAAGTCGCGGGCCGCGTAAATTGGGATTTTGAATTGTTTATATAGGTTTTATGTATGGGTTTTGATATGTTCCACTGGCTGGATCAAAACCCGGGCGGGACGTTGCCCATATATGACCTAGAACAACTGGAAGAAGAACAACTGGATAGACTGAAAAACGCTGAAAAAGAGTAGCTGTTGCCATCGCTCGATTTAACTACCAGCAATAGGGAGGTCGATCGATTCGCCAGTCACTTGTCATAATGCCAAAAAACTCTTTTCGACAGAGCTGACTTTCCGATGGCAATAACGGCTGAACTTTTTCAGCGTGTGGGTCATTTAACTTTTTTTTTCGTTAAATTTAATTTGAGACCAAAGTGAAAGCGGTGGAATTGGGTGTTTTCATGGCCCCCGACCACCGCACGTTACAGGGTTAATGAAGGCGGCTCTGTATTGCCTGTTGAAGAAATGAAAATTGGCGACGGGGCTGGAAGGAAGTGATTGGAATGAGACTGACAGTTCTTTTATTATTTTTTGTTTTCCCTTGACGTACGAAATGGCCATAATGTATTTCGACTACTCCCTTGATGAGTTCCGGCGCATGTGTCTTTGCCCTCTTGCCATGACTCATTCTAATTATCCGCACTCCTCTAAATACTTTCTGCCTGATTGAATTTGGAGCCGCAGCATCTCTCTATCTTTTTTTTTTCGTCTTACTTTTTTTCAAAGAAAGAACGCAAAGGTCGCGCTGGCTTTTTTTAAAGTTTCGCCAATCCATTCGCCAAATTAGATTTTGCCGGACATCAGTAGGAAATGCAATTGTGCCAATACTTTCGCCAAATCGTATTTTCTTTCGCCAAACTAATTTTATTATCGCAATTTGCGACGTTGGTGATCGACAGCACGATTCCTGGAACGGTTTAATAACTTGGCTCCCCAACATTTAAAACTACTGGTAGGGATGGACGCGAGACTAGAAATACCCCAGGTCTCGTGTCGTCTCGCACCCTAAAATATCGTCTCGCTCCTGGAGGTATCATCTCGCGGTCTAGTCTCGCACCTGGAGGTATCATCTCGCGGTGTTGTCTCTCACCTGTGGAGGTATCACGTCTCGCGGTCTCTTCTCGCATACCGAGGTATTGTTTCACAAAATTGCGAGACCGCCAGAAGTCTCCTCTCGTCTCGCGTCCATCCCTAACCAGTGGCCATGGACCATGCTTTTTATCTTATATTTTAAAGCTTTAACAATGATTCCGGTATTACTAGGCTTGCCAACTTTTATTCACGAATTTACGGGACTTTCGCGTTTAAAATTCGGGACGTGACTAAACAGAGCGAGACCCAGCGTATTCATTACAGGAAGGCGAGAAAAACAGTTGAAACCAGATTTAATTTTTACATTTTAAATAGTTTTATTCAATATTGTGTTTTACTTTGGAATAATTATGCATGCAACAGAGTTAGCAAAAATTAAAACAATCATGCAGATTAATGAAAAACTAATATTAATTATTTTGGAGTCTCAATTTTTTTATAATCAGAACTAACAGATCATTAACAGTTCAATAAAATGAACTTGTTTAATTCCATTCGCAAACAAAAGTAAAATCTTTTTACTTTGGCATTTAAGAGATAATTAAAACCTATAAGCAGGTATCAATAATGTACTTTTATAAAAGAAATTTCCTACTAAGATTATGATAATTATTTATTTGGAAGAAATATAAGCTGTATTAAACCACTTTGACTGAAATCATAGCATTACCTATTTGGAAATGTAACAAAGTATACAATCACTTTTGCTGAAATCATATTTATTTATAAAAGAAACTTAATGCTTAAAATTTCTACCAATTTATTAAATTATTAAATTACTTATTCAATTCAAAAAACGGGACATTTGGAATCCCGCACACACACTTCGCGGGACGCGTCCTCTAATGCACTAAAAACGGGACGTCCCAACTCGCGCGGGACGATTGGCAACCATTGGCTTTGAAGACGTTGCCACATGTGCGAAAGAAATAAAATGGAAAACGGCTAGAATAACATTGAAATCATTTTTAATGGTGTAGTTCGAAAAAATAAAATCTCCCTCGCTATCCAAGTATTCAAATCAGAATAAGCTAATTTCGCCAGGGACTCGAAAAAATTCAGGATGATTCTTTCTAAGCTGTATTACACACCGCAATAAATGAAACAACGGTGCCGCTTATAAAACTTTCGGAAAAAATTCTTCAACATAGAAATGCACGGCAAAACAGTTTCGAAAAGTGGCATATCCTGCTAAATTTTCGATTTTTAAGAATTATTTCTGAAAGTTTCACTATTGATACAAGCTTATCGTTTAATTCAGTGTATAATACAGTTTGTAAAGAGGCATTCTAAAAATTTTGAAGTGCATTACATTATTAGTTTATTTGTATTTATGTACCAAAATCGCATGGTTTTTTCGAACTACACCGTTAAAGAGTCAGAATAAGAAAGTCTCTGTTTGTTTCATATTTATTAATTTTTACTACTTTCTGAGTCTGAGGGGAATACTCTCCAGCAGCAAATCGGAATCTGGAAATTTACGGAATTTCGTCCATATTGCGTCTAATTGAAAAACAAACGCGCTTGCAAAGATTGGCTTTGTGAAAGGAATTTCTTCTGTCATGACGTTTGCGGAATATCTTATCGGATTCCAATTTCCAGGGAATACACCTCCACCCTTAAGAACTTTAGAAATGACTTCAGTTTTCATTTAGCAATTATGAAATAGCAATTTTTTTATTATATTTACGTTATTTGACTTAAAAAAGAACACCAGTTCAACGAAAAAACAATATTTTGCTTATGGAAATTTCTTATAGTGGGTATTAAAGGGTTAAGAGGTGTTTTAAGGAAATTGCGAGTGTGTGAACTGTGAATCTCCTATCCTATCTCTCTTCACGGCACTTCTTGCGAGATAGATGCACCCTATCTCTTGCAAGCGCGATTTTATCTCTCTGGTCTCTTAGTTGCAGAAAAGCACCTCTACTCGGAAGTTTCGATAGTAGTGTATAGTGATTCGCTACCCCCCCCCCCCTGCCCGAAAAGAAAATTACACGCATAAACAAATCTCATTCTTTCTTTGTTTGTAAGATAGATAAATAGATAGTAGCTGTGACGTAACGAATCACATGACGTCGTGTCGTCGAGTTTCCGAGTGCCTGTTTATTTGAAAAGGACGTCTTGCTTTTCATCGCGCTTATCCGTGACTATTTTATGTTCGGATGACGTGTGCATCCCGGGATTTTTAATTACATTCTTCAAAAAACAGATAAATCATATATGGCAGTCATCATTAAGGTTGTTTTTTGTCGGATGGGGGGGGGGGAGTTAGAGCTTGTCACATTGCTATTGGACAGTTTTAAAAATAAGCTGATAACTGCAGTAACTAGAGTGATTTGGAAATAGTGATAACGAATAGTGATTTGGCCGAATACCGAATATTGGGTGGCCGAGTATTAAAAATTTTTTAAATTTCATTTTAATTGTAAATAAAATGTCACTTCTTGTCACTTTGTGATTAAATACAATATAAAGAATAATTAAAATTCATTTTATATTATTTGTAGGTACTTAAAAACACACAACAGTATATTATCTGTAAAAAAAAAATAATCTTGGTCATGAAAAAATATCTTAAGCACTAATAGCAGCATAATTATATTTTGAGGTATTCATAATTTAATAAATATGCTATGGCAAATGTGATTAATCTGGTAACTATACATAATCACATCATGCTTCGGGTTTTACAGCCTCTAGGCAAGCATATGTAGCAGCTTTTTAAAATTATTTTGTAATTGAGGATCTGAAAAGATTCCTCCTACCCATAAAGAAGGTAAAAAACCAAGTCAAGTAGTGTCACCAAGTAGAAAAGTCTGCATTTCTGTAATATTAGTCTGCAGTCGATTATGTTTCATTCAGCGTAAAATTCAATGACTTAGGATATTTTATAATATGAAATTAGCACATTAGAAGAACAGTGCACACCGGTTATAACGGACCCGGGATATAACGTACTATCGGTTATAAAGTACCTAGAAGCTAGGTCCCGATTGAAGTCCTATATTTATAATGCTATTTAACTTCGGTTAAAACGTACTTAACAAAAGTACGTACTTCGGCTATAGCGTACTTTTCATACCAAAGCCAAAAATAAAATTTTGCTTTTCTTAAGAATTTTATTTCCTTCTTCTCGGAAATTTCAGTACCTTCAAAAACACTCGTTGTCAGTTTTCAGATACTCTAGCGAGATGAATTGTGTATAAATGAAGGAAGCTTTCTTAGCTTTTACGCCTGCTAGGCAGGGCTAAGAACAAGACCCTGTTTTTTATTTGTCATTCATCCATGTAAATGCCTCCTGAAAAGCCCTATCTATAATGATTCTGATGATAGAGAAGAAGAAACAGAGGAGCCTATACCAAGAATACCCGACGCATTAAATGCTGCAAAAACATTATTACGATTTTTTGAATGCCGCACTGTCGATGCAGAGACTGTACAACAGTCTATTATGGATAATAAAGAATTTTCTCAGTTTAATTTAAATTTTAAAAAATCGGACCTGTTTAAAACACAAATTACCATAAAATTATCAGCCCACGTTCTTTTTTATGTAGTACTGAATCTTACCGGCGGTACTGCTTATAACGTATTTCGGCTATAACGTACTACTTTTTTAGGTCCCGTGAGAGTACGTTATAACCGGTGTCTACTGTATAACTAAGCAGTATTATATTTGTAAATGCACTTAAAAATACACATTAAAAGTATTTTTTCTCTTTGTTCTGAAATTATTCAGCTGAATATGTAGCAATATTCGGCCGAATATCTGTTCAGTATTCGGTTTACCGAATATTTGGCAAAACGGCAGAATAGGTCGAATATCGAATATTGGCCGAATATTCGTTACACCCCCAGCAGAAACACTAAGAAATTTGCAATATTGTTGCAAGCTTTCGTGTCGATGTGCGTTTCTAAGCTTAAGGGTTCAGTTTACCCCAAATTTGGCCAAAAAAAAATCGATTTCTTTTTATTAAATATAAAATGGAAGTCTGTTAAATTATGAATATTTTGATACCTCATTTTTAATTACACGCCTATTAATATCACGAGATAGTGTAAATTTTGTTAATACATTCAGTGCAGTTTCATTGGCAAACAAACTCTTTAAATGGCTTTTTCTCCATATTCACATTTTCTTCACTTTCATGTTTTAAAAATGTTAAGGTTTCTTTTGTGCTTGAGTTAAAGATTTAAAAGTTTTTGTACTTGTTCTTTATTAACTGATAAGTATGTGCATGGTATTAGCCTTCAGTTTTTTTTTTCTTTTCTTTACCGAAATCACCTGAAGATATGTTACTTTTTATTGTTTTACACTATATATGTCAGTAGAAAAATTGCTCTAGGCGTAGTATTAGATCTATCTAAAAATCAATGTACAGTCTTTGTCATATATATTTGAAAATCTTTATAAAAAAAAATTTACAAAAATCTTTTAAAAAGTAGTAGAAATTTTTAAAAAACTCTATTTTTATTTATTTATTTAATTTTATTTAAATGTGCAGTTTAAACAGATTAACTTTTAAGTGTACTTTTAGCTAAACATTGAAATGCATTCATTTCATCATCTGTACCATATTTAATATATATATATATATATATATATATTGAAAGGGTAAACTGTCCGCTTGAATCAGTATTGATTATTCGTTGTGTAACTATAGCAAGAGAAAGGAAACGGTTTCACTTTGATATTCTTGGCAGTTCCTAATGCGATAGATAAAGGTTTACGGGTGCTGGTGTTTTACTTATCTTCAAACCAGCACACCGTCTATACTTGATTCAGCTAACTTAGAGCAGGGACTTTAAAATGAGTACACATCCATTGATAAAACTAGGAAACTTTATTAACTAAGAACAGGTGTAAAAGTGAACATCATGAAGTTAAAACATTGTTATTTAAAACCAAGTAAAACGTTAAAATACATCTTGTTGAAAGAGGAAGCTGCAGCTTGCTGTCGCAGCAGCACTTGTTTATATACGCCCGTGCCCATGAACAAGGCAGCGCGAGCACGGTTGAGTTGTCCCTGCAGATCCTGACCAACGTCACCACTCGTTAATTCTGCTGTGGCTTTCACAATCGGCGGCAAGGCAGGAAATTTGCCACCGGACACTCTGCCACCGCAGGTTTATAAACCCCTGGGTTACCACGACCACGTGGTCGGTTTAAAAGAGAGTGCGAATTATGGTTCTTTTAAAATTTAGCTCAAATAAGATCAGTTTTTGGAAATTTTTCTTTAATCGTACACATTTGGCACTATGTATCTATCTTGTTCCACTCCCCACCTCTTCGGTTCGTTGAAATCGCCTACTCGGCCTAATTGGTAATCCACTGCTGTCGAAACCGCCGCACCCTTTCGAGACTGTTCACACTGCCCACACGAGCGGGGGAAAATGGAACTGAGGAGATAGCCGTTAGCAATTTAGCGGGGGGGGGGGGGCAAAGGTTTAGGCCAAAAATGATTAAAATAGTTTTAAAAAATTAGCATAGAAAATATTAATGACGACAAATAAAGAGGTTTCTTTACAAGACATGCTGCCATGCAAAATTGTTTATTTATACTGTGAAGATAAAGCAACGGTCTTGCTAAGGTCCACCATTCCACCATTAGACCAAGGCATTCCACGTTAAACATTCAAAGGCATGACGTCATTTGAAGCATAATAAAAGTGCATTAACCTTTTTTTGGACAAGGGGAGGTTTGATCCCCATTTTGTGTACGCATCTGCGAACAAATATTTGTACCCTGTGACTATAAATGTGTCTGCAAAGTACAGTTTTCTGTGGCTTCCAGAAAGTGCTAGGCCTGGCGAAGTGCCTCCATCTGTTTTAGTCGGCTATCCCCTGAAACTTCCAGGCACCTAAATTACTATTTGTAGAAGTACAGTGAAACTCCTCGGGAGCGACCCTCCTCCGTTCCCCGAAAAATTGTAAGTTAAGGGAGGTAGTCGCTCAAAGAGGTACAAACATTTGATAGCGAAGAAAAACAAAAAGGCCAAAAAGAAATTGTTGTTTTTGATGATGATATTGCATAGTAATGCATATGTAATTATAGGAATATATTTAAAATTTTAATTTTAATTAAATGTTTAGAAATTTAAGATTGTTTCACTCTTTTTTTTTTGTTGTTGTTGTTTGTTTGTTTTTTTGTCTCCAAGAGTACTTCTCTCTCTTCTTTATTTCTCACATCCGACAAAAGAGCATTTATCCTGATCTTTTTCATGCACTGTGATTTACCACAGTAAAATCTATTAGTTTTAAGATTTTTGGGGTTTTTTTTTTCCCACAATCAAAAGTAACCGCCAACTTCCTCTCCGAATTTCCCTTTACGTGTGATCGCTCGTTTCTTAAACATACGTATTCTGTGACCTACGAGGTGTACGTGTACTTGCACCTGCTGCCGATTCACAGGAAAGCGATTCGTTTCAAATGCTTTTTGCGTACTTTGCTTCCGGCGAAGTCCTTGAAAATTTTCGGACAAGGCACTGGGTCCGGTCGCTTATAGAGGGTTGTGTGGTGTCTTGTCTTCTAGAGCAATGGTGCGCAAACTATTTTCATCTGCGGCCCCCTAATTTGTGTAAAATTTTGTCGCGACCCCTGGATAGACAGTAGAATTTTCTTTAATTGAAAACGAAGTTACACTGAAATTCTTTCTGGGAGTTGCTCTTACAGGGTGTTTTTAAAAGAGTGTCGTGACGTCATCGATTGAAATAACGCGTTTTTAAAATAGCGCACCAAACTTATAAACCACCATAAAAATGTTATAAAAGTTGTAACATCATAAAAATCAGTTAATGAATCAACACATAATTTTAGTAAACAATGCTTTATTTATGCATATGGATATAAATATTTTTTAATGAAAAATACTTTAAAAAAACTTTACATCATAAAAAGTCAATGTGAAATATGTGCTTGTAAAGAGATCATGATTGTTTCTATGTTCGGATCTGTATTGAAAATCGCAAATCGTAAGTCATCCTCTGGATCCAATCGAGATCGATGTTTTGTTTTAATGGAAAATGATTTTGAAGATCACTATGCATGATCAATTTGCAGATCACTATGCATGATAACGTGGTTTTAAAGCCCCGTGATAGCGATCGCGAATATCGCGATCGTAAAATAATAATTGTCAGTTTCTTCTCTTGTTACCCTCCGCTAAAGAGGGTAATAGTTTTGGGCAGACGAAAAAAGTCGTGGATGATAATTGATAGTAAATAAAATCTTACAGATCTCACGGAAATTTGAAACACACCAAGATCCGACACATGATTGGAATAATGGATACTTGAAAAATTTCAAAGTAACGTCAGATGAAACAAAAGGGGAAACTGTAAGATTTTGTCAGAGCGTCTGCGACTGGCTGTCAAGTTCCCGAGGTTCCGATTTCATTTTTCAGAACTTGGATTTGTTTCCAGAGTCGCGTTCAAACTTTTGTCCCTCCTCGGAGCAAGTGGTGGTGTTCTGTCGTGGCATTTCTAAAATTTTCATTTTTGCGGGATCAGTGTGAAATAGCTCGTAGGCTTGGTATTTCACGCTCTACTTTCAGTATTACATCGTTAAATATCAGAAGAATATACCCGGGACTGTTGTTCAAGGCCGCGCTGGCCGTCCTCGCCAGTTGTCTAATCCGGAAGAAAGTCATCGTGAAACTAACCGTCTATTTATGCAAAGAAAAAGGGAAGATCCAGATTTTCGTGCTCAAGAAGCGGAATCCAAATCCAGAAGACAAGACAGAAAACGTTTACGACTCTGTCTAGATATACCATCGAAAAGACCAAGAACAGATACTGATCTAAATGTAAGGTGTGAAGAACTAGAATTTCGTAAATTAGCTGAGAAATTTTTCGAAGCTGTTGCTGATGGTCCAATCCACCAATGCTATTGTTGTGATCGACTGTGGTTCAAAAAGTCAATAAGAACCCATTCCAAAACAATTTTACTGTCCAAAGGAGCGACAACGGACTTTATAAAACTAGTCTTTTACAAAGATATCGATGATATTGGCAAATTTTGCAAAACATGTTACGATTGTTTGATTAAATTGACAATACCAGAATTAGCTATAAGCAATGGCTTCGAATTCCCCGAAATACCGGATTGTTTAAAATACTTGACACCACTGGAAGAACGGTTGGTTTCTCCCCGTTTGATTTACATGCAAATACATCCTGTACATGGCTGCCAATACAAATTAAAAGGTTCTGTCAAAAAACCTCTTTAGCGGAGGGGAAACTAATTTCAGCTGAAGGCTGAATATTATAATTAAATTTAGAGGTAGTCAAAATCGGTTTTTATTATTTCAGTTCTTTGAAATGAATAATTGCAGATTTTTCATAAATGTGAATCTCTTTGAATTCGGCAACCCCCAAAAATTATCTCGCGACCCCCGGTTTGCGCAGCGCTGTTCTAGAGGATCTTTTAACATGAAGTAGATAGGGTAAAAAATCGGTGCCCTAAAAATTGGCACCGGAAGAAGGGGGGGGGGTCGCAGGAGTTGGAAGAGGGGAAGGAAGAAAGGGGGTTGGAAGAGGGGGGTCGCATAGAAGGAGTTTCAAAGAAGTTTCACTGTATATTGAAAAAAATTACTACAAGTTTAGCTTATACAGGTTATCGCCCCTAATTTGCATATTGCAGATTTACTCAGCAGCATCATTTATTTGACAACATATTCCAACTTCAAACGGGATTGCTTTATTTTCGAGTGAGTGGTCGCTCTTTTTTCGATGTTTCCTTAATTTTTGGAAACCCCTTATATACAGGGTGAATCTAAACTCTTGGGCAAAACTTTAAGGGGCGATAGGGCACATAAGGAATCAGAGTCAGGGGCGTAGCCAGAAATTTTTTGTGGGGGGGGGGGTTACGACTACTACAACTCATATGTAATGTATGCGTGTGTGTGATAATGTAGTGAAGAATATACATTTTGTAAGGCAAAAAATTCCTCATGGGGGGGGGGTTTTATGACCCCCTAACCCCCCCCCCCTATCCTTGGCTACGCCCCTGATCAGAGTCTTATAGCAATGTGGGGTCAAAAACGCAGTTTTCACTTAACCGGTAATAATCACTTTGTGAAAAGTATTGAAGTGTTCGTCTAATTTCTTAACCAAGTTTCATAAACAATAGGCTCGTCTCCAAAAATTCCATCCATGAAATAAAATAGAATTTTGAAACTATGAATTTTAGTCTTCTGTTTTCGGAGAAAAATACATTAGTTTCTGACGAACAATGGTAGGAAAGTGCACTGTTGTTTCAGCACTTTTTCCAAAGTGATTATTAACAGCTACATGAAGACGATGTTGCCGACCACACATTGCTATGTGATTCTGATTCCTTATTATGTGCCCTATCACCTCTTAAAGTTTTGTCCAAGAGTTTAGATTCACCCTGTATGTATGTCTCATAAAACTTTCAGAAACAAACAAACAAACAAACAAAAAAAAATCTGAAGCACAAAATTCCTTCAAAAATGGGTTGACGCCCCCCCCCCCGCCGGGGGGGGGACACTGCGAAATTTCATAAGCTCAAGATTTCTTATCTTTTATATTTCGTAGCCCTTATAGGTTTACCGTAATCGTTCCTGATACAGCTTGCACAGACATTCTAATTTTTTTCGATTCTCATATCATAATTGGACTCCTTTAAAAACCTTCCAAAAGTTTCGCGATTTCTTAAGAACTACCTTGGTTTAAAAAAAAAAAAAAAAAAAAAAAAAAAGTTCATCCTCAAAATGCCGGTGATACAATTCTCTTCAAAAAAGCGGACAACTGGCATTCCGCAGAGTTATTCAATTTTTTTTATAGAGGTGATTCACTAAATTCCCCCCCCCCCCCATCCTCCGGTGATATGTCGCATGACCCCATTACGTCATTCAGATCCTGTGAATAATGCGAGCGGCCTAATACCGCTCTGTGTATCCCCCCCCCCCTCTCCCATTTACTTCTTACTCTATCTTACTTAACAAGGGATTGGTTTTGGGGGGGGGGATGATGAACTTTGAGGATCATTATTAAAAATAGAACTATTTTTAAGTCGTCACACTAGGTGTCGTGGGAAAGTGGGAAAACTTTCATGGAAAGGAATGCAATTGTTTATAAAGACACTTTTTACATCACGTTGTTGTGTGTTAGGGCAAGCAGGGATATGGATGTGTCCCTTTGTCGGGGACTTTTTAAGGCATTCCTAATGTGTATTCATACTACATCTGGAGAAAACCGACCCAAACTCCAGGCTGTTAGGTCGACGGGCGCGCGGTAGCCCCCCATTGGAGTAAATTGGCATGTAACATTGGGGGTTGGGTGGGGGAATGTTTCCAATTGTAGAAAATAATTTCAAACAGGTTATATCTGAATTTCCTAGAATTTTTTTGAGGAGGGCTGGCAATTTGCCCCATGACCCTGGTAAGTAAGCCCGAACGCTCCATCTCCACACTGTCTGTCATATTCAGTGTTTATCCACTTGGTCACTGTGCGGCCTCTTTTTACTTCACATTCAGGCTCGCAGTCAGGAAAAGAAAAAATCAGATGAAAGTCAGAATTTATAAGACTTGATTATTATTATTACTATAAGCACTAGAGTGCTATTAATTTCGAACCTCGGAAATACGTCGAAGATTTTGGAAAATCGTACTTTTCAATTTTCAAAATGAATTCATGCATCATGGTTCTTTAACCCGTTATATCTTATCAATTAAAATTTTAAAAATTGTTTAGCTGTAATGTGCAAACTCATACTGAAACTTAATTCATTGTCCAGCTTTGTAGTTCTAAAAGTTTATTGGCCAAAAGTGTTTGTTGTTGAGTTCAATAAAATGGTTATTTTTATTTTTGTATTAATCATTTGTATTACCTGAAAATATATCTGTAGTATACCTAAGTATTACTGAAGTGTTTATGAACAGTTTAAGCTGAGAACTTTTTAGAAAATCATTATAATTCATATAAGGTTGACCTACGATAAAACACAGTAAGTGTTGCAATAACCAATAGTGCGACTGCTGCAGGACAAAATACAGTTTCAATTTTCAATATTCATTAAATATCACAAACTTTTTTATTTTCTGCTCAAGTAGGGATGGACGCGAGACGAAACATAGGCGTCTCGCAAAACAGCCTAAAAGCTTTGTCTCGTCTCGCAAAATCCCTATATCGTTATGTTAAAAGGGTTTGTCTTGTCTCGCAAAAAAGCTGTTAATTTCTGCCTCGTCTGGCGTCCATCCCTATGCTCAAGTTCTTCTAGAAAATAAAACAGCCATTCAAATATATTTTAATACTAGCTGAAGTACCCGTCGTTGACGGGTTAGTACTGAATGCAAATTTTCCAAAAGCAAGAACTTTCGTCAGCATTGTGGCAGTACACAGAATGGATGTAGTATGTTGCCAAAGTAAAGAAAGCGAAGTTACAATTTTTATGTATTGTTAAAATATTACAGGTTAAAGAGTAACTAAGTAATATCATTTCATTCGCTTTAGTCGTAATCATGTGATGCGCGAACGAATATTTACGCATATTGAAATAATTTTCGCAAAATCTCAAAATCTAATCAATATTTTTGAAAAATTGGAAGCCTAGAGTTTAAGTTGAGTGACAACCTATCCTGTCACCAAATTTCGTTTCATTCCCTGAAGTCCTTATTTTATGGTGCTGGAACAAATTTTCAGCATTTTAAAACGATTTTCACAAAATCTCAAAATGTAATCAAAATATTTTAAAAATTCCACGCCTATTAATTTCCCGTTATCCGGCAGCAGTGTATTTTCTTCTTTTTTGTTCTATTTTCACTAGTTTTCTTAGAACATTGAGCTCTTAATTTTTTCTTTAAATTTTGCAATGATTAAATAGCTTGAAATTATTTAATTCAAAAATCAGAAATCCTTTTGGGATTGTTTCGGCGAATTTTGTACCAGTTTTACTGCAGGTAAAGTCATACAAATATAAATTTCATGGACGTTCTTCCTCAAATAGTTAAATATCTTAAAAGATCAATTCTTGAAAGAGACATCTCCATTCAACTGTTGGAAAATCAATGTAACAAATTTCCTTACTTTATCAAAATTAGAGGGGGGGGGGATTTTCTCACCAGCCAGCAGTACTACAGCAAGTACACTATTCAAATAAGCAGGGTCAATTTATGGTAGGGGAAAAAAAGGTAACCGAATTTTTACAAAGATTGAAAAACAGCGTTTTATACAATAATTTCTTACAGTAATAATTTACTCCAATCTTAAAAAAGATAGAAGTATTTTTTTTTCTCATTTTCTATACATGATAAAAATACATTCTAAAAAGTATTGAAAACAAAATATTTTCACAAAACTTGTTTTTCTTTTATTATTGCAGTTTTTAGAATTTATTCACTTATTTTATGTTATTTCTCTGTATATAATTTTAGGCCGGATGTACTGCCGGATATTTGTAATATCCGGCTTATTGGCCAGATAGACCGTATGCCCAGATGTTTGAAGGATATTCGTTGCATCCCTAGAAAAGAGAGTGAGAACGATATGCTTTTCATTAAATGAGCATGGACTATGGCATACTTTCTAACATAAGGGAATCAGAAAGAATATGTAGGGACGACGCATTGGATTATGATGCACTTTCAATATACACTGTCTACCAATAAGTATCTGGACACCTATGCAAATGACGATATCTGCGGTCCTGAGGTACGTCACGGCCTCCGCCGGTATATATCGTGTAGGAAACAGCATCGGCATGAGTCGCATGCAAGATGCCGCGCAGTTCGGAGCTCTCTGATTTCGAGAAAGGTATAATTATCGGGTATCACAAATGTGGCCGATCCTTAAGGGACATATCTAGCGATCTGAAGTACCCAAAATCGACAATGGCCTATGTGATTAAGAAGTGGAAGGTGAGCGGTGATTGTCGGAATGTGCCCCGAGTCGGCAGACCAACGAAACTGGGAGATAGAGACCGACGAGTGCTGTCCAGAGAAATTCGGAAGAACCGCACCCAACCGATGGCCCTCATCCGCGAGGAGTTTCAACAGGCATCCGGGAGTATTGTTTCAATGAATACCATCCGTAAGGAAGCACATCCGCTTGGTTTTCATGGTCGTGCTGCTGCCCATAAGCCTTTGATCACAAAGTCCAACCGCGCTGCTCGGTTAATGTGGTGCAAAGCACATCGAAATTGGACCGTAGATCAGTGGAAACGGGTTCTTTGGAGCGACGAATCAAGGTTCACCCTTTACCCCTTCGGATGGCAGGGTCTGGGTCTGGCGTCTTCCTGGAGAACGTCTCCTGTTAGAATGCATTGTGCTAACAGTCAAGTTCAGCGGAGGTGGAATTATGGTCTGGGGGTGTTTCTCCTGGTATGGACTGGGACCCTTGGTCCCCATCCATGGTAAGCTCAACGCCGAAGCCTACTGCACTATTTTGGATGACAATGTGCTTTCTACGTTGTGGCAGTTTTACGGGTTGGACCCCTGTTACTTTCAGGACGACAATGCTAGTTGTCGTGTTTCGAGGTTAACCAAGGCTTGGTATGGTGCCAATGGAGTTCATCGAATGGACTGGCCTGCCCAGAGCCCAGACCTGAATCCTATCGAGAACCTCTGGGACGAGTTGGATCGCCGAATTAAGGGATGCACTACCCGTCCAAAATCGGTGAAGGAACTTCTATGTCTACTCCAAGCCGAGTGGAAGACAATACCACTAGCTGCAATACAAAGACTTGTGGAAAGTATGCCACGGAGGGTTCACGCTGTAATTGCCTCTCGTGGAGGCTCTACCAACTATTGATTTTGAATGGAAGTTAGATTTTCTTTTCTATCACAGGTGTCTAAATACTTATTGGTAGACAGTGTATATATAGCACAATAGTGCAATTTTAAAATTTGAAAGTAGTATTTCATTTTTTTTTTTTTTTTCAGTGGACTGTTTTCTGTGACTGTGACACATGAGCGTAGCCGGGGGGGTTTAGATATCGGAATATACTCACCCCTCCTCCAACACGAAAATTTCGGATTAGTTAGCATAAGCTTTATGTCATGCAGAAATTCAGTTTATTTACGCTTGACTTATTTCATATTCCCCCCCCCATCCCAATCGCGCCGAAAAGAAAATCCCTGGCGACACCCGTTTCCCTTGAACACTTTAGTTATAAGGGTGAATGGTTTTTTTTTTTTTTTTTTTTTTTTTTTTTTTTTTTTGGGGGGGGGGGTGTCATAGATTATATGTGTCCACTCTGTTAGCAGACAGTTGTCCTAAATTTTTACAAAACTTATCACAAAAAAACACTCAAAAGAAACCTGTGTTTAAAACAATAAATATTAAACCTTTGTTAAAAAATAAACTACACTGTCTCATTTATGATTTTTTTCTAACAAAGTTTTAATTATTTATAGGTAAGTCATGCCAAACACTTCGATTATAAAACACTTTAGAACATGACTGTCTTTGTTGTTGTTGTCGTCAAATTAAGTGATCTATTATCTTCAAACATGGCGAAACTTTGAGCTTAACTTCAAAAAAGTTGTATCACTTTAATGCCAATTTGCAAGGCCCTGTTAAAGAACTTGAAATTTTTTAAACACTTTTCAACTTCGTTATAAAATGTTCCAGACAGGGACCGATTTGTAAAGATGGGTGCAAAAGCTTCTTTGGGATGGCCGTCTTGCGAGAACGTTCTTATATCCTACAAAGCAACTGTCTTATCGCATCATACAAAGAAGGATGTTCATAACACCATAAAAATGATTATTGAATCAAGATGCAAATTGGAATGCAATAGTTCGATAATGATAATATCGTGAAGGATGATAACATTTCAGGTATATCATTTAATTTTCAATGGCTGATTTCATTCCGTATTTTTTAATTAACATGTGCCCCATCTTTCCCCACCCCACAAATGTTTATATCAGATCATTAATTTATGGTGGGATAGATCATCACTTCACCCCCACTTAGGAAAGCTTTTTCCTTTTATCTGTTCGGATTGGAAATCAGCTCTATTGTTTCCTCGCGATCAGCATACGAGTACTTCACTCCATAGGCCACTCCTAAATGACTAGATTGCGTTTACTACTTGCCCGAGACTAAACCGTGTTGCTAAAAAGGTGTCGACAAAATGCTAGACGAAATGTTATGACATACTAATAGAGTATGTAGAGTAATTGCTGCACGCTTAAATCTATTGAGTAAAATAATAATCAAACGAAGTATATTTTTACTCAATTTTTGACTTCAAACAGCCATTCTCCCGATTGAGTAAAATTTGCTCAATTTATCGACAAAAATCAATGGAGCGAAAAATTCTCAATTTTTGAGCATTATACAACAGCTCCATTTAGGCTAAATAATAATCAAAAATGAGGAGTGTCTGTCCGTTTTTGATTAATATAACTGTACTCAATTATGATTATTATTTAAGCTATAGAATGAGCGTTTTTGCAAAATAAGCCCTTTTTTAATTAACACATCTGTACTCAATTAAGATTATTATTTTAAGCTAGAAAAAGGGTGTTTTATTAAAATTTGCTGTTTTTGATTAATATATTGAATGATTCGTTTTCTTCATTTTTTATTATCAGAGCTGTAATCTATTATTATAAGCCCGAGAAAATAAATTTTAAATCAAGGCAAATACATTACATATATCTTAATACACTATAAAAAAGTATTTTTTTAATAAATAGAATATAATTTCACTATAGTCTCTCGTTATAAAACGAATTCACAGTACAGTCAGAATACAGAAATGCAATCATGGTTAAACCAGCTGTGAGATTTAATTAAAGAAGCAACCCAATTTATTGACATGAAAAAGGTAAAATACTACTTACTCACTTTGGGTGGAGATATCCTAACTTCATTTGTTTTACAACAGCTTTTTATAATCCAATCGTAAGAAACTATGTCATTAAAGCGAAATCTTTACCTAAAGCATCTCCTCCATATCTAGGCTGAATTTATTTCACAACTCTGAATATGAAAAAGATGCATTTGGTATTCGGATATAACATAAAATTATCAACAGCGAATACACACACAACTATGCCCGACTATGAACCGTTAGCCGTTGAACAGCGTGGGTCACGTGACAGTAATAGGATATGGGTCGTGGGGGAGAAGAGACAGACAGAATACTCAAGTAGACAAGATTTTTGCGGAAAATGAGTTAAATAGAATATAGCGGATGGGGAGTGCTGGGGCGAATTGAGGCATTCACAAGTTATTGTCTTGAATGAGTATTTTTTGGCGTAAAAGGATTTAAATCGGCCGATAAGAAATTTAATCAATAAATGAGTGTTAGTTTTAATCAATAGATTTAAGCGTGTGGATATCCGATTATCCGCCAGCAGTATGTGTTTCTTCCCCACTGGTTTTCTTCGATTATCCATCTATTACCTTTTTTTTAAAATATATTTTCTCATTAATTTTAAATCAATTAATTCGGTAATCAGAAATCTTTTTTTCATTGTTTCCATGAAATTAGTACCAATTCTATTGCGATTAAATTTGATGCAAATAGCAATCCTGTTGTTGAATCAGCTCTTCCTCAAGAGTTAGATAAATATCTTACAAAATAAGTTATTGAAAGAAAAGCATCTCCATTCATCTGTTGGAAAATCAAAGAAACAAATTTCTTTACTTTATCAAAATGGGGGGGGGGGATTTTTTTTCTTCTCACGAATTGCCAGTACTATACAACAAGCAGATTTTTTTATAAGCAGGGTTGATTTGGCGGGAAAAAATAGTCAAACGAATTCTAACAAAGATTGCAATAACTGTTCGCATTTTTTCTGTATAAATTTACCAATCTTAAAAGATAGAAGGGCGCTTACCTCCAATGCCCTGCCAGAAATCAGTACCTCCCACGGCTTCGGGTTTTAAAACTTGATCTGTCAGTATGTATGCGTTTTTATTTATTTTCTGATTGTTTTGTTTATTTATTTCCAGGTTGGGTTTGTTTCAACTCTATGTTCGACCAGTATGTGATGATCATGACGTCAGACTATAACGACCCTTACAAGGAACTAGAATGGTACTTAGAACAGGCTCAGGTAAGACTACTTCATCTTAGTTTAGCGATGCTTATTTAACCTATTAGTGCCTATTGTTTATTTTTTGGAGTGAAGCACGAATTTTAGAAGTTTCGGGGAAGGTGGGGGGGGGGGGGGAGCAACACATTTTTCTATTTTCCATCTTAGTTTCGCGAATAATGGTTTTCAAAAGTGCATAGGGATTCCAAAGTGGTAAATACGGATGTTTTACTGTTTTATTATTCTTTAAAATATATGTATATATGTGTATGTGCGTCATACAAGCCCTTATTCGGCTCCTTGAAGACACTTCTTTTTAGTATATTTCCTTTTTAGTATTTTCTTGTCATGTATGTATCTTAGCAAGACGGGGGGGGCAAATTAGTTGGTCTTCCCCGGACGATAAATTAAAAGCAAAGATAGGGGGGCACGTCACCTTTCTCTGATGTCGATCATTGAAAGAATGTTTTGTCAAACTTAAGAGTGCCGCATCAGCCGAAAATAACTTGCTACGACACTGATTTCGATAGCTAGATTTCAATGCAAGAGAAACTTATAAAAATACTTTATTCATTAATCTTCATAATAGTTTAGTTCATTGTAATGAGTTTTCTACAGTATTTTGGAAAAAAAATTTTAAAGTAAACTAAAAACATTACCTTATTGGAACATTAAACTTTATTTATTTAGTCAAATTTTTTATTTATGTTTTTTTTTCAGGAATTCTTTGTTTCTTTTGATATCATAAATATCACGACATGAAAGTTCAGAATTAATTTTGACACTTGGAAGATGTTTAACATTACATATTGAATGTCTACCCCAGGTATGGGCAACCTTTGAAAAGTTTCTGGCCAAATTTTAGAATATTAGCGAAGTGGCGGTCCGTATAATTGGGATTTATATGGGATTTTGAATGGTTTATATGGGTTTTGTACAGAGTATTGATATGGTACGCGGGCTGAATCAAAAACCATGGCGGGACACAGGTTGCCCATATGTGGTCTACCCCTTTCTGCCGACCCAATGTTCCACATAATAGAAAAGACTCGCTCAACTGGAGCAGATATCCCAATGAAAGACATCGCAAACTGAACCAACCAATTTAGAAATGTTGCGACGAGAAGTATCAGACTTCTGAAATACCTTAAAAATAACTTTCTTCTTCTCTTCATTAAAAATCTTTACAATAACTTAAAAGATTTAAAAACAAAATTTTGAATTTTTTTCACAGTTTTCAGGTCATTTTTGCCCTCCCCCCTTTATATTCTGAGGGGAAGCTCAAGCTTCCCGAGCCTTTTCGGTAATCAGGCCCTGGCAAGATGAGTTCTTGTTCCTTTCATGCTAATGAGGCTCAACAGCTTGAGGGCATTTAATTTGAAAATAATGCATCTGAACTTATTTTAAAAAATTATATTGCAAAAAAGAATGCTCATTATTTATCTAGGAATATGCTAGAAATTTAAAAGCTGTATGAAATTAGTAAAAGTATTTTTGTTTAAAAAAAAAAAAATCAGATATTTCAAATTTTAGTGTTCTATATATATACAACAGATATGGGCAACCGCGGGCCGGATGTGGTAAGCCGCGGCTTTTGATCCGGCCCGCGGAACATATTAAAGCCATTTATGAAACCCATATAAACCATTCAAACTCCCATGTAAATCCCAATTATACGACCCGCGACTTCGCTGACATCCTGAAGTTTGGCCCGCTACTTCGCTAACATCCTAAAGTTTGTCCGGCAACTTTTGAAAGGTTGCCCATACCTGATCTACAAGATATGCACATAAATTTCATATATGAATAGTTCGGATATTTCTTTTTTGCTGAATTTTCATTATACAGCTCACCGAATATATGTTACTAAGTTCATATGGACACGCATGACAGTTAAGAAAAGTATTGATTATGCATGAATTTTATGTTCAAAAGATGTGCATAAAAAAATCTCAGGCTTTTTAAGTTTGGAAACTTGGCACGTCCTCTGTTTGTGAACTCTTCATTGTTGTATGGTGGGGAGCAGTTTTAGACTGTGGAAGGATTTTATTGTGTAAGAAATACAGCATCTGAGAAAGCTGTCGTGATGAGCTTGCCTGTTATAAAATGTATTCTGCTACACGATTCTATCCAGAAAGTAGTAACCCGTTTATTGAATTTGTTTTTTGAAAGGCTAGTTTACTCCATAATATCTCCCTACTTTAATTAACTTAAAAAAACCACAAGTAATAAATTTTCTTTTTTAATAAAAAACAAGTCAATTCCTACTTAGGTCAACACATTTTTTTTTATTTTAGTTACTTTTTATTAAATTTAATTAATGAATTAATTAACTATTAATTAAAGCAGGGCCGTTTGTGAAACAAGGGTCGATACCCTTAATCCAATTTGTTTCTTTAGTTTATTATTTTCATTCATTTTTAATCCCCCGTAACAGGTTCTAAGAATAACTAATTAAATTTAATGAATTAATTAATATTTGAAAAAATTGTATTAACATCCAGTGTCATCCACTACAATTTTTTAAAAAAAATGTGTTTGAACTTGAGTGGATGAATAAAAAGTATTTTATTAACGATTGAAAATTTGAACAAGATAAATAAATATAGGGAGAGTGTGAACTAATAGTAGGAATTGAAAAAAATCAGCTAAGTTCCAATATCCAATTTTAAACAACCTATAATTTGGAAAGCATTAGCACGATGGACCATTGTGTGAGCAATGTGTTTATGACACATTCTGCAGAAAAACTGTGTATTGAAGGCTGACGAAATTTTATAAGTGTACGATGTCAACATTTTCAACTGTAGTCATTGAAGTAAGCAAGTGATGCGTGGAAAAAAAAAATCACTTTTGGGGGAAAAAAAAGTGTTTTTTTTTGCTATCCCCATTGTGATATGAGGTCGTTCGTTCCTCAGTTTCTGATTAACGTAAACTGAAACCCGGTTCTTAAAGCTAATAAAATATTCTATCAAGTGATACAATAAAGAATTTTTTAAAAATCTGATGCGGGCACCACATGACTTCCTTGTATGTCTATTAAATCATAAATATATAGCACGTGAAAAAACTAAGCTTTTGCTGTATTCTAAGCCGAAAAGTAGTATTTAGAAAAAGTGGTTAGTTATATTCCGTACAAGTTGGCAGCTATGTTGTCCACAGTAGAGACGGTGCAACAAAGGGTTAAGAAAGAAAAACACTACTGAAATAGCTAACAGATTCAGCTTGATTCCTACAAATGTATTGCATTCTCCTATTTTGCTTAACAAGTAAGAAACATAAGCAACAACGATATTACTTTTTTGGTAGCCAGTCGTTCGTTTGTGATTGACGGTCATGAAACTACTTATACAACCATCTTTTCACTGTAATTTGGAAACAGAAACCTTCATTCTTATTTTTCGCATTAGTGGCTTACACCGAAACGTTTTCAACAGCGGTTTGTGTCATTTTACTTGCTATGGTTCATGCTTGTGTCTTTTCCAGTCTTCGCAAAATCGCCCATCCTCCCGAAATGACCGGGGTTTCAGCATCATGAAGACGGTCAAATTTCTGAAGTAATCCTCCTCTCGAACGGGTGACCGTTATGATTAAGAACAGCGATCTTAAGAACATTGTAATTTCCCCAAACTGCAAATTCAACAGGATGTTTAAAATGCAGTAATGCAGGGGTTACTGTATATGGAAACTATGTAAGGGGGGCTGTACTAGTAATGGGATGCTGTACTAGTAAGTAATCGAACATTTTTTTCAATGAAGGACTTGGCATGCGGTACATTCATGTCTTCAAACAAAACAACAAACAAATAAATAAATAACGTAACAAATTTAAATTATGTCTCTTAAAATTGTGTTATTTAATGTTCTACAATTCTATAACTTTTATGCATGGTACAATAAATTTGATTCTTGTTAATTGCCGTTATAAAAGGTATTTCAAATTTTCAATGTACATATAATTAATGAATGAAGGGGTGTAAAAAAAAAACTTAAGAGGACTGGTAACAATTTTTTAGGACGGGCAAAAATTCTCAATTGCCGTCCTTGTGGACGGGTCGGATTTTGATGATTTCGGGAAGCCTGGCCTTTCTCACCTTTTTGAAATTTGTCCGATTTACCCCTTGTCCTGATGTAGCTCATCATAGCTGTTATCATTTTTTTTTTTTTCCCTTGCAGGAAGAAATCGGCAAGGCAGTGAAAGAGCTCGAACATCACGAGAAGAATCCCGAGTTGAATTTCTCAGATATCCTATCATGGGATCGCTCCTTCTCAACACAAACTGTACCTCCTCCAGAATCGTTCCATTCTTTCAATGGTACTGGTGGTCAAACGACCAGGGATCTTCCTCCCGCAGCATTGACCGTCAACAGGGTGTGTCACGATGGCAATCTATTCGACGTGCAGAAGCACGTCGACAGGATATTTCCGAATACGACCAGGCCATCCTTCTCTGCCAGTTTGAGTCCTGGGTCGCTCGGCACGTGCAGAAGGAATTCGCTTTCGCCGGAAACAAGACGGCGGCTGTGGCAGAT
Source organism: Cheiracanthium punctorium (assembly GCA_038373885.1). NCBI lineage: Eukaryota > Metazoa > Arthropoda > Arachnida > Araneae > Cheiracanthiidae > Cheiracanthium > Cheiracanthium punctorium. Next base: position 108,226 of record JAWZYV010007565.1, on the reverse strand, counting down.
GCACCCGTCGGTGTCGTTCCCTGAAACAGTAAACGATCTGCTGTCGCTGCGGACAAATCCTGCATTAGAGTGCACCAGTCCTGGAGCCAACGAACATTCCAAGTCATCGACGCTACCTCTTCTTCATTCCGGAATTCGACGGCGTTCCAGTTCCGACTCGTCCGTCTCTCGCGTGCTGGAACCAAAGTGTGTTTTTACGATTCCGACGCCGCCCAGTGAGGACGTCAACCTTCTCTCCCTGTGGGCCAACAACTTAGTTTCAGAACTGGACAGGAGTTTCTCCGGTGACGCAGTCAACCCTGGTGTTACGCCAGACACTGTGTCGGCAAACGGAACGCCGAACACCTTGGTAGATGAAGTGGATGCTTCTACTGTATCAGCATCAGGCATGCGCCTGAAAGCTGTGTCCTTGTCCCCGGATAGCGGCATAGGGCAAGTGAGTTACGAAGCGCTGGATGCTATCGAAGAGAGCGACCATTCGAAATGTTCTTTCGGCAGCGAGTATCAGTGCGCTTGCGACAGTCTTATCACACCCCCGCCTCCAGAGTTCGACGATGGCAACTTCGAGGAAGACATGCCAGAATGGAAGTACCTTGCGAGGCCGTTCGACCACGCAGCTTCGAACGGCCGCGCAAGGATGTGTGCAACTGTGTCTGTATTCGAAACTCAGGAAACGTCTGCAGATCTGGAGGAAGGTCTCCGCCCCCTTCCCTGTGTCATAGCCCCCAGAACGGTCGAGCTGGAAGACTGTTCGGTCTCAGGGATGACCTGCATTTTGAATGATGGGCCCCATGAAATTCTTCCCAACTCGCCTACTTCCAAGTGCCACTCGCAGAGTTTCGGTAGAGATTGCAAAAATTCTTCCGCTATGTATTCCAGGGCTGGTGTTTCCAGTCCCGGGAAGGGTGATGCATGGAGCTGCACCCTTCCCAGGGATTTTAAAAGATGCCTGGACCCTCCTACATTCCACCGTTCTGTTTCACATTCCGCTGTTTCAGCAAAGAGCCCTGTGGTGAGTGTTCTATCTTTAATTTGAAACCTATTCACTTTAAATTCAAATTAAAAACATGTTTTTTCTACTATCATACGCAAATATTGTGTGTCACAAACTGTTCTTTACAAATTTTTAGAAATGGTAGAGTATATCAGGACGAGTCAGAGACATTTAGCAATTTCACAAACGATGCCTCTCGCACAACCTAATAATTGTTGTAAAAGTAGCATTGATGCGCGCCGCCGACCAAACCGTTTGGAGATTTCCATGGTTTACTCCTAAACTTTGAGTAAATACGAGTTAGGACCTCATAAAGATTCCCACGGAGAGCAGCCCACCCCTCGGTCTAGAGTCCACGTGTAGCTAATTGGCAATATTCGCACAACACAAGTCGTTGAAACTCCATTTCTGTTTCTTAATTGACGAGTTTCAAATTATAGCAGATGTGCCAAACTCAGCATTTTGGCCTGAGCTCAGGTTCGAAATTAAGTTAATTTTTATTATGATTTGGATTCTTTAACATTATATATTTATACCCAATGAAAAAATAATGCTCAAAGAATTGAAACTATCGTTAAACGCTTCAAATTATAACACGCCGCTGGAAGTTGAAAATTTGCTTCCATTGGATCCACCCAAGAACTTTTGAATTCCGTTTTCTTGGTGATCAAAATGAGGTTTCTCTTACTGAAATGCATATAGAGAACTGTATGATCGTTGCTCTGAAGATAAAATTTTCTTATCTATCTCGTGAAAGTGCAGCTCGTACTACTAAAACGCGATGTGTAGATATAGCATGAACAGTGAAATCCCGATTCAACGCATTTAACGTTTTACGTTATTAACATTGAACATAACCGCATTTAACGTCATCCCGTCTATAACATCATTTTCCGTTGGTCCCGAATATTTTCCAATCTCAGAATGTTAAAAGATTCCAGGTAATAACGTTACTTTTCCAGCATTTAACGCCTTTTCCGGAATCGGACATCTCGTATGATGATCGAAATGGCAACGAGTAAGGACACACATAATTCTCTCATCGATTCAGGCGAGATCCTAGCTGTGAAAGTGGTGAAAGCGTCCTTTTTCAAGCTTTGAAGGTCAAGAAAATTTCTTTCAAAAATCTCGTATGTGTTGAAAATGAAATTTGTGATGCAGATAATAAGAACAAACCACAAAGCAAATAACTGATTCCTCTAAAAAATAATGGTACTTGTGTTTTATCCCGGCGGTCCGCCAAGACGAGCGATTTTTCGCCAAGATAAATGCCGGACGCATGAAATTATTGATGGATCGGATATGATTGGCAATAGTTTGGCGGGAATGTGACCGTCGGGGGATAAGTACCGTCGGGGTACGTAAGTACCAAAATAATTTTGAAAATTAACGTCTACATTATTGTAGAGGAATAAAGAAATGGTATGCAACCTAAATTACTCTTTAATTCATTGTCAGCATTCGCTTTTCTCCAAGTTTGAATTAGTGTTTTCCTGTATTATGAGGTTATTTCTTCTCGGTCACTGAATTTCACACCTTCCCCTCCCCACTCCCCCTGTGACAACAAATTAATCGCGACACATTTTTAAAGTATAGAGTTGGTCTTTTGCACACGAAAGCTGGCTGCCCCTGCTCTCTAGCGAGGTTCGACTGTAATTTAAAATGTTCTCTTTTTATTTTTTTTTCTTTACCCTAGGACATCATTGAACTGAGCGCCTTGGTCCGACAGATGAAAGAAGTTCCATCTTGCGTGGACGTGGCTACCGATGCGAATGAGAATCAGGATGCCGTCACGCAAACAACTCCTGTGGTACTCAGTAGAAGGTATGTGATACTATTCCGTACTACACAGACGACTAGAAACAGCAATGGGACAAATTTAATTGTTTGCCGAGCGCTGCACTTTTAAATACACCGGTTTTTATATTAATTATGTCGTTAATTAGTGATATTAGAGTACCAGATTTTTAGTAGTAGTAGTGTGCATTTGTTAATTACATCCTTATGTTACTTATTGTACTAGTAATTATTACTGTTAAAACCATATAGGGTACCAGTGCCGTTTTATTACGTCATTTCTCGCTAGCCAATTGGAATCTTTGTCTCGTTGCTGTTTCTAGCCGCTTTACCACACTACTAAGCCTCATGCGCGTGCGTAACAATTTCTTCTTGGAAGTGAGGTGGAAAACCCTTGCGTGGTCATGTTGCATTTGAAACCGTACTTTTTCGACTATGGTTGAAAATAAAGTGCCATCCAATTTCAGTTTCCTGCCTATTTGCCTATTAGCTTAGTTTTTGTTATTATTGATCGAATGCTAGTTATTTTTCACCATTTTTGGAAGATGTAATGTCAGGCAGATGGCTGTGCCTGGACTTTCTGTAGCAGTTGATTCTTTTCTGGTAATTTTTGATGAATTTTTCATAACTTCGGGAGTTATCTCGACTAGAACTTCTCAGAAGTTAGCTTGTTGGTGCTCCAACGTTGCCCGGCTTTAAATCGCATGATTTGATGACCAGCAGTCGATGCACAATCTTCTCGTAAACGTCGATACATAGTACATACGGAATAGTTAGTATGGTAGAACAATTTTAACTCATTTAGCGATGGTTAAACGACCCAATTAGTCCGGCCATGTGTGTTAATGTGAATTTCGTTTTCTTCAAAAACAACAAAACAGATTGAGGTTTGCGAAACGTTCTAATGAATTGCACATTTTTTTGGAAAAATGTCCACACGTTCATCTAAAAATTTCTTAAATGCAAAAGAGAAAATCTTTACAAATTTCTTTCATTCCAAAAATGGAAAACTTATCCCCAAAATACAATTTGGTAACAGATTCCTCCTGAATAGGCAACACTTTATTCCTTTCCGTTCTCTTTCCTCCAGCTCAAGCCTGACGTGGGTGACGGAATGCGACTGCAGCGACTGGGAACTGAACAACGTCTACAGCGGGTCGGACGACGGTTTCGCAGCCCGAACGTCCTCCTCGTCCTCATCTTTCGAACTGACCTCGGAGGACGACGATGACAACTGTATCACCGCCACGCCCGGTTCGAGTAGCAGCAGCAGCAGCAGCCTGTACCTGTCTGCCTGTTCTGGATCCAGCGATTCGTTCGAAGAGGCAGAACCGGTGATCCGGATCACGCAAGGCGATTCGCCGGAGTGGGACGACGTTGGCCGCTGGACGACTCTTCGGACGTCATCGAAAATGCTCTCCTCCATCGAAAACAGTGTACGTATATAGTCTTGCCAAAACGGATTTGACTCTTATGAGGTTTAAAGCTCCAAAACGTACGTGCATTTTAGCGACGCACGGTGAATTCTTTTTCGCGAAAAGTCAGACTGTGGCAGAGCCCGACTAAGCCAACATGGGAGACCTCTTCCATATGAACCCGTATGTAAAGAAATTAAAAAGCATGGGACGACATGGCTTACTTAAGTTCCAGGATTTCTACTCTTGTGGATTCTTGGTATTTTTTTGCAACTGAAAGAGGTTGAACCTTGGTACCGCCCAAAATGATTCTGTTGACAAAACATTCATGATTTTACTCAAAATTCTTTATTAAAACCTTTTCTTCAGTACAGATTAATAACATTTTCTAGAAACTGCACATTTCTACAAAGTACAACAAGAACATTTCTTGATTTGGGGCCCCTTTTGTCTGGACGCTCCTGCTTTAGTCAGGCTCTGAACCGTAGTTTTTTCTTTGAAACGAACCATATGCTTCATTTAAAGTATTTTGGAATGTGTACTGTTTCTATCGACACGTTATGTATATATATATATATCGTATATATGTATATATTTTTTTTCCTTTCTTTTTCCAGAGCTCGGCGTTGGGGGACATACACGAGAACGAAATGGCGATGATCGACGCCCTGTCCCTCAAATCGGCCCCCAGCAACCCTTCCCTGGCCAGTGAGGATCCCTTCCATGACCAGCCCGCTTCTTTCCCGTCTACCCTGAAGACCAGTAAGCTGACATCGACCGGTGAACCCGCCGCACCCACGTCCGTGCTGGTCAAGGACGAGTGGAACTTGAAGTCCATATCCGCCCCCGTTCTCCTGAGGCAGAAACGGCAACTGTCCGGCCCGAGAACCTCTCATCAGTCCAGAATTCACAAGTCCGGCCACGACGGTGGCCAGGTAAGGATTATTCTCAAATAACTCTCTCGAGTTTCGGTCACCACTCGCCAAATGGCGATTAAAAAATTTTAGGTCCACTGGCCACAGTGGCGACGGCGAGTAACGCTCAACAAACGTGAGGTATTATGAAATGTCGGAGTTTGTAGCCCTCATCCTCCATCCAAGTTTTGATATTGAAACTGTTTTAGCAGAATATTCAAGGTTGAAAGTTTACTCCTGCAACATAATTAAAACCACTGAAGAAAAAGTTTCTTGTAATTCTTTACATGACTGATTAGTTGCTGAAGGAAAAGAAACAGGAAGGTGCACTCATATTTTAAAACTTGTGAAAATGATATAGCTTTTGTTCCCGTCAACACAGTTCCATGTTAACGGGGATTTTCTTCAATGGACAGAATTAAAACAGCTTTTCGTTTTCATTCAGATGATTTCATTTATCTAGATGTTATGGTTGACATTTATACTCCGTCACAAAAAAGGGGGGGGGCGTTTGTTCTCATGCTTAAATTCTGATTCTAGACATTGAAAAACACCTAAATTTTCATTTTTAGTTCTTAAAGTTTGCTTTGTCTGATTTACGTCGATAAGTATATTTTAATTTATTTCATAAACGAAAGATGACAGCACTTTGATTAACCCGAAAGTAAACTGTATTATTATTTGTAACTCTGTAGTATTGCTTGTAGTATTATTTGTAATATTATTATTTGTTTGTATTATTATTTGCTCATACGAACATAAAAGAAATACGAAAAATATTCACTTTTAGACATTCATTTCTTATTATTTTACATTTATATGTTATTGCTTATCACAAATCTTGAATAAAAAAGACTTTTATATCCAGCAAAAACTCTTCTGATCATAATTTAGAGTGGAATTATAAAAAAATATAAAAATTTTTGCCATAAAATTGAAAAATTGCTTTAATTTCTACAAAAGCAAACTTTCATTTATAAAATAAAAATATTTTCCTTAGTTTTGGCGTAGGAGAAACTAAAATTTAACATGTAGAAGTCAGACCCCAAAATCATGTTGACCGTTGTAATTATGACCCAGATACAGCTATATAACTCTTTAGTGGAATGATACAAAAGATGGGAAAAAACATAACGCATGTACTCGATAGTTAATGGGCAATTGCTAATCGACAGTAAACAATATTGTAATAAAATAAACTGAAGTGATTAAAATTCCTATAATTTCTTATTCTTTTTCTTTTCTTATTATCTTTCCGTCTCCTTGCAGTAAAAAATTGAGTGGTTTAAATAAAGTTGATGCTTCTCTCATTCTTTACCACGGGCGTGTGGCTGGTAGATTTTTCTAAGTGTGGCTAGTAAAAAATGAGCCATCCTGTCTCCTGTCTCTACAGCAACAGCTAAATTCAGATATACGTATCTGCCAACTCTCCTGGATTTTCCGGGAGACTCCCAGATTTTGGAACAGATTTGTTCCTCGGTTTCAATCTAAAAATCTCCTGATTTTTAAAAGTAAATTTTGAAAAAAAAAAAAAAAAAAAAAAAAAAAAAAAAACGTCACAGCTAAAAAGACTTATATCGGCAAAACTCTCGATCATTTAGGTGAATTAAAAAAATAAAAATCGTGATTTTGCCTAAATCCCATCGGGATGACGATTCAGGGTAGCCTCAGGAAACTGAAAACTCAGGGAATTTTTTTATAACTAATTATCTCAGTGAAAACTCGGGGAAAAGGTACTTATTTGTATTAGTAGTAATATTTTATTGCTTATTTTCTTCCCAGTTCTAGTTAAGTTTCACCATGCTGTACTAGGAACATTTTATTCAATATTTTTAGTAATATCTGTTTATGAATATCTAACTAGTTCAAAGTACATAAATGTTAATTAGTTATTTGGAATACTGATCATTACCTTTTATTTATGCTTGCGATAAACCTGGAAATTTGTAGGAATGTGTCTGGGAAAACCTGGAAACTCAGGGAATTTAATTTCAATAAATGAGTATGAACCCTGAGAGAAGGGGGGGGGCTGTTGCAGAGAGGCTACGTTCGTCTAATCTAAATGCTCTGTGAGGCTGAGAAAGCGGGCTTACGACCGGAACGGTAAAACAACTTTGGTGGCCAAGAGTAGACATACGACCACAAATGGTTGAAACTAGACAATAGCAACTGCCGGAACTTGTAGAGCAAAAGCAACTTTGCAGCTTTTTTCTGCACCTTTTTTACAAGGCTCAAATGGTTAAATATGGCCCGCACACAATGAGTTTGAAGTGCACCGTGTTATATACTTTCTGTTCTGTTTCCCTTTAAAAAAAAAAAAAGTCCATCGCTCAAATACACCTGTTCATTAGTATGTTTTTAATTTCTTCTTTAAACTCTTCTCGATGGAGCCGCCATTAAAAAGGCGGAATTATCCCTTCTTTCCGCCATTCTTCTCTTCAATGGCCGATTTCATGTGTCTTTTCGGGGTCTCCTAATTATTTCTCGTGCGCTCTCTCATTAGCGTCTTCTGAAAATGTAGAGAATCTCGTCATTTATTTTTAATGGGTCCGGTCCAGCACACAATGTCGCATCCTCCTAGAGGAATTACGGGAAAACTAAGAAAATTCGAATATCTCTTTGTTCGAACAGTGCCGGTTTTCTATCGTGCCATTGTTAGGTGTAGATAGAATGCGCCATTTTCTGGTTCTTTTCAAATCAGTTGGGAAATCGTCCCATTTTAACCCTTTAAAATGAACGATGTTGCCTTTTGGCAACGCCGTTTAATAGTCTCTCTAAAAAAATTTAAAGATGATATTGAGTTCTAATTATACTTTTAAAAATGCGTTTCTTGTTATAGAATTATATCCATGATAATTAGTTTTTTTCAATTTAAAAAAATCCAGCACTATCCTACTTTAAGCTATAATATCTGAAAACATTTTTCGTGTCAGTTTAAAAGTAATTGATCATGTAAGAATGATAATGATGACCCCCCCCCCCCCCCGTGCGCTCTAGATCCTTAAAAAGGGTGAATTGAATCTGTGTCAAATACAAGGTGGTAAAAGAAAGAAAAATCCTTTCTTGATGTATGAAAAGAGTATTTCGGCTTGACGTTACCCCTGCATCATCTGAGTGACAACTGGCCTTTGTATATCACATTCTATTAAAATCGGGGTTATTGTCCCTCAGAGGTCTGGTCAGTAAACTCCGTTCCCGTAAGAACGCGGAAATTGGCACTGACCACGGCGGACGATGCTTCAAAGACATTTAATGTCTTTGGTCAGTGCTTGGGGGGGGGGGGGTGAACTCCTCTCTCGGCTAGACTGCTGTGCGACCGTGTACGCATATGGGAGCGAGTGCACGTAAACTCTGTCGTGGCTCCAATGTCCTCCCTGTTCAAACAATATCTCTGGGGGGTGCCGATTTCAAATGGTTGGTCTCTCGTCTGGAATGGGTTCAAAATTAGGGACCAGCAGGCAGAAGTGTAACCTCGGGGGCAATGGCAGTTATTTCCATGGATAATGCTATCGTCTATCCATGGTCAAGAGAACAACAATCGGGGTTATTATACCAGCAAATCCAAATCCCGGCGTTTGGGGGAATTCTGTCTGTATTTCTGCTAGGGAAAATAACGAACGCGGACGATTCTCATTGGTTAACCTTTTAACGCGCAGTGTTCCCGCTCTGGGAACACCCAACTCTGACGTTTTGACTGCTGCCAGTCACGAAGAATAGATTTGATTTCTATAAAAAATAGTTGCGAGTGACATAGCTCCACGAGAATCCTTGACTTTTTAGCACGTCATTTCCCGCCAAAAAATGGTCACGATTCTTTTTAACAGCACTGACATCTGCTGAAAAATGGAAGAATGCGAGAACAGCTGGATAGATTGCTCAATGCTGAAAAAAGGGCAGTCGTTTTCATCGCTCGACTTAACGAGCAGGACGATGCGGCTGTGCGGCACAGCCAGCTGTCGTCAAAAAAGGGGTCTCTCGATCTGTGGCACGCGATGAACGTTTCGATCGTCCGCCTTCTTGCTGGTAGTTAAGTCGAGCGATGGCAACGGCTGCCTTTTTTTCAGCATTGAGAAAGGGTTGCGCCTCAAAGGGTTAAGTTCGGCTGTTAGATGACGCAACTGAGTGGTAGGACCAATAAGTGAGAATCCGTAGTCCTCTTTGGATGACTCATTGAAACAAGCCCGGTAGAATATTCACAATGGCCGTGGAAAGAATGCAAAAATACAATGTAAAAAGAACACGTCCGGTTTGCGGAATCTGATCGGATTCCAATATTCGGAATAGCGCCCTATATTTTGGAGGGAGATTCCGGAATCCTATCTGTATAGCTAAGCATCAGGGTCGCGCTGTCGATCGCCAACGTCGCAAATTGCGAAAATAAAATTAGTTTGGCGAAACAAAATACGTTTTGGCGAAAATATTGACAATTGCTTTTCTTAATGATGGCCGGAAAAATCTTATTTGGCGAAATGTTAAAAATAGCCAGCGCAACCCCTGGCTAAGCTGATCCCTGATTCACTCTGTAACCACTTCAATATAAATATTTTACCGCCGTTAATCCAAGAAGATTAAAGAGTTATAACATCTACGCCATTTATACGATCCGCTTGAAATTTCTCATAACTATGTATAAAAATATTTAAAAAAAAAAAATCTGCGCTCCTTTAAAAATCTGAAAATTCACCGGTTCCCTCATTTTTAAGCGATTTTTTGCTCTTTTCAGCTCCATTTTATTTCGAGGGTCAGCAAATGAATCATTTGCGTGACAAAATGAGCTGTAGCAATCGGCAGGACGGTCCCATTCATCACGGTCATCAGGCTTTGAAAGTGTGATTCCAATTTCTTGCTTCACAAATAAATCCTCTACATAGATATATGAGAAAGGCTGTGTACACAAAACGGTATCTTTCGAATGCCAAAAGTTTCCGCACGTTTCCAGTAGAAAATCGATTTGGGTATACAAAAAAACTGAATATGAAGTTATTTATTTTAGGTGGACGAAGATTAAATATATTGAGTGCAGACTTATTTTCGACAAATGCTTATTCTAGCGCCCGTTGTAATTGCCTCCACAACGGGCTTTGGCTTCAAGTTCGGAAAGATTTTCCTAGCTCTCTGCAGGGCTTCATTTAAGTATATGCCGGCCATAGGCAAAATTAAAGTCTTCCGACCCCAGCATGCTTTTACTTTTACTTTATCTCATGTATATTCAGGGTGTCTACCGGTCATGAGAATCATGAAAGTCATGAAAAAGTCACGATTTCAGAAAATGGTCACGAAAGTCATGTAAAAGTCATGAATTTTGCCTTTCAGTCATGAATTTTTCCTCTTAAAAAAAAAAAAAAAATCCCCTTTCCAGGCCATTTTATATCAAATGGATGCTTGCAACGGTCTTGACATCATCGGAAATTTGCAAGTCTTTGTCTTAACCGCAAGTGGGACCGTGACGCGAGCGTGAACGAAATAGAACTTGTCTGACCGTGAACGAAACAGAACTTGTCTTAGTTTGTTTTTCTTTTGTTTTTGGGTGCGTTCAGACTGTCACCTTTGAGTAACTCCAAAAAAACCCAAGTCGTTCACGATGACAGATTTGATCTTTCCAAGGAGATAAACAAAGCGTTCACGCTGCCAAGCTGAGTAGCATTACTATACGTATTTTTTAATTATACGAAATTCGACATTACAATGCGTCGAAATTCGACATTATGCAACAATAATTTTTACAGTTAATTAAGGTCATGAAATTTGTGCGCAAAGGTCATGAAAAAGTCATGAAATTCAGTTTATGAAACCTGGTAGACACCCTGTTATTACCAATGGGCTGTCAGTTAAAAAAAAAAATGTATTTTAGAGAAAAATACTGATTTATTGAAAGGGCCATCCACAGCTAGGAAATTTTTTTTCGGGAGTGTTTTAATGTTTGTAAGAGGTAAATTTTTGAAAGCATTTAATTCATGTTATATTGCGGGCCCGGCATCCATACAGTTGTTCGTCTTAGGAAAATGACTTATGACATAGAAAGTGACCTGTCTCGACAAAATGAATGTATTCACGGTAGAGAATGAAACCCCGCACTTTTTTTCGTTTCGCGGGATTTCGGGATTGAAGACGTATTGATCCCACTGGATTGACGTTTCATTCAACTAAGAATCCATTTCAACAGATATAAATTGGAAAATGTAAGATTTTAAGCACTATAAAGTTTAACTTAATAGTAATAATTAATGTTATCTGATAATTAATACAATAGCTTACAGATATATGAAAAATGCAGTTATGATAGTCAAAATAATATGCTTAGTTTTTAGTTGATAAAAAAAGAATTTTAAAAAGTCAATGTAAAGAGTCGCTTATCTTCCTAGTCTCGATCAAATTTTAGTAAAACAGTTAAAAGCGTGAATTATATAAAATTAAAACCTAAAAGGAAAACTTTTTACAATTGATTCGTGATTGGTTCGCAAAGTGATAAATTAGTATGGAATATTTCTGTTCAGTGGCGGATCCAGAAATTGTTTAGGGCGGGGCTAGATTTTTTAAAAAGCTTATTTCACCCAATTAAAATGTACTATAAATCAAAAATTTTCTCTAAACCAATGTATTAGGCTTTTGGGAGGGGCTAAGTAATAAAATATGATCATTTTAGCTATTTAAAGTGTATAATAAAGCAGAATGTTACCCTTGAGCAATCTTTTGGGGGGGGGCTGAAGCCCCCTAGCCCCTCCCCTGGATCCGCTACTGTTTCTGTTCATTTGGAGTTTGGGAAGTTAGCGAAAAATTTAGATCACAATATTTGATCCAGACTTCCTTTGGAGGATAAATGGGAAAAATTAAAACTTTAAATTAAAAATTGAAATTATTGATTCATGTACTATGAGATAAGATACGTACGTGTGCAACATTTTTTGGTCAGTGGATGATTGGGAAGCTTGCTTAAAATTGTAATAAAAATAATTTATTTCTTAGCTCCCGCGGTATCAGGATTGCATTCTCTAATTCGTGGCTTTTATTCGTTTTTTAAATATAGACTAGATTAAAAAAATATAGGGACCCCCATCTCTATATTTTTAAAATATAGAGATGTGTGTGTGTGGGGGGGTGGCTACAGTTGCATCATTTAAAAAAAGAAAATGCCGCCCTAGGCCGCTGCTACTCTGGTCTTGTCGGAAATACGGCCCTGATTCCATGACAGGAAATATTACTTTCACAATGTATTTGTGTGCTGTCTCTGAGAGTGTATTTGTTCTTCACAAGCCTTTGCAGTTATTCATGTTATCTTGAATGACATTGTCCTGCATTCTTGGATAATCTGTGTACTACAAAGAAAAGAAAAGCATTTGTGTCAAGAGAGATTAACTTTATTTATTTGTTTTCAGGTGCCAGCACGATCTCAATCTGCAAAAGAGCTGAATGGTAAGTGTATGGTTTTTTGTTCTTTATTTAATCCTCTGCCGAAGGCCGTAAATGCACCGCTGGGAGAAAACTCAGAAAGTCCTTTTTAACACTATCGAACAAAGTTGAGAAGGGTTTATGATTTAGGGTTTATCTTGTCTGTCTGTGTCCGTACCAAAGGCGGATTAATAGGGGGGGGCGACGCCCCCCCCCCGAGACAAAAGAAATTAATGTAAACGATCCTATTTTACTTCCATAAAATAGACGTATATGTCGATCTTCTAACTAACCGCCCCCACCGACAAACTTGCATTAATCCGCCACTGGTCCGTACTTAACTATACTGTATCAGGCACCAGAGATGAGTTTGGGCTCATTTTTTGAAGCCCGAGCCCCAGGACTTTTAATCCGAGCCCGAGCAATATTATTTAAGTTGGAGCCCGAGCCCGAAATTTCAGCCAAAGACAAATAAAATTAACTACTTCATTAATAGGGTACAATAAATTTTGGAGCTTCACAAACCTTCTAGTCCCCCGTGCCGCTATTTTTTTTTAAATAAGTACGTCTATTTATCCCATGAATCACTTTTTAAAATCTGTTTCAAGGAGTATGTTCAACAAAGGAGAAATTTTTCACGAGCCCGAGCCCGAACGTAATCGTGAATTACAGAGCCCGAGTCGGGCCCGGGCTGAGCCGTCTCATCTCTATCAGGCACCCTATGAAAAAGAGGTTTCTGTAGCATCAGTGGCACCATCCAAAGAAGGCAAAAAAAGGGGGGGGCGACCTCTGCTCTACGGGAACATTTTACTTTATTGTACATTTTAATTAGATCGAATAAACTTTTTCTTTACTTAACTGTGTGAATATAGTAGATGACTGAATTGTGCGGGTTCCATGTTCGGACCTAACACGCGGCTATTGATCTTACGGTGTGCATATTTTTTTTTCTTGAAAGTGCATATTTTTTTTTTTTTTCTCGAATTGGGTTTCTAAATTCGTGATTTTTAAAAACTGCATTTTTAAACTCGTGTCATCAAAACAACATCAATCTCAATTGCAATATCTAATACATTAATTTCACGTTGTTCGCACTTCACTGATCTTTTATCGGATGTGAAACCGATTGTTAGAGTTATTTCGCATGCTTTAATCTGAAACTTCATTTCGAAGGAGTAAATATTGCCTTTTTCTTCGATACACGTGTATATTATTTCGAACCGTGATGTTATATAAACCTTCCGTGAAAAATTATCTAACTGATGGTGAAAACCGCATCAAAATCCATTACGTTGGTTTAGGAGGAGTTAGCGGATTCTCAGACATACGCGGAAAGCGACATAGTTTTATACTCTGTAGCAGAAGAGATTGTAACTGAATCAGTGGCGCACCCAGGATTTTAGTTTAGGGGGGGCTGGGCGACATGCAAATACTGCTAAACTCGGTTATATTGACCTCGATTAGTTACGTCTACATATTCGGTACCACTTGACTGTCCCATAGAACACAAGCAATGCAACTTGGTATGGAATCATAAATAATTATCTGCTCTTTTCAGTGACGTTGTAACTGAGATTAACAGTGTTTGTAAACTAACTGTAAGCATTTATTTAAAAACTTTTTAAATAAATGTCTTTTTTGGTTAGAAATAACTTGAAGACAATTAAAAAAAGAAAGAAAAAAATAATTCATTAGCGACAATTTTCATTTTTTAAAGCTTTCCACTTCTAAATTTCTACCTTTAGGGGGGGGGGCTTCAGCCCCCATAGCCCCCTCCGTAGGTGCGCCTATGAACTGAATCGTAAATGTATCACCTCTCCCCCTCCCCTACATTGAAAAAAAAATGGTATAGCATTGTAACGAATCTGCAAGTTAAGGGTTGAATCAAAGCTGAAATTCGTATTGTTCGCATCGAATAATTAAACTTTTTTTTATTATTCGATGCGTAATTAAACTGCATTTTTTTGCATGTAAATCGGTTGACTATAGAACGCGAGATAGGCAGCCTTGTTTAACAAGAGGTTTGGCAGTTTCTCGAAAAGTATCGGCGATATCGCTTAGCTGACTTCAATTTCGAGTATTTATTTTTAAATTTGGTGGTATTTCGCCAAAAGTCCCCAAGCTTGGCGATATTTTGCACGATTTTTTTACTGAATTCTGCAATGTTTGCTTTCCTGTGTAGGTATTACGCAATCAAAGTTCGCGATTGACGGGGTTATTCCACGAATGGAATCGGGAATTGCACGATCGCTTGGAGAGGCTACATAAGAGTAGATCATGTCCAAGCACAGGGCCGACCCGAGTGTCTTGCGGGGCCCCAGGCGAAGCGCAAGAGCGGGGCCTCTTTTCTATTATGCCTTATGTAAGCTACTACTAGCACTGCTAGTAGACATTAGTTTTATTTCTCCGCTTTTTTCGGGATACACGCTTAAACCCAAAGAGCGAAAAAAAAAGATACATTGCGGAGCTATCCGTTTCCATGGAAACCTACCGGTATTTCCGCGAAAGTGCTGTTTAAGTAGTCTTTTTTCTGAGAATTCCCGTCCTCGCTTCCTCTTTTTTCGGAGAATTCTCCTCGCTTATTGGTATATTTCGCTCCGCTCTTGTGATCGAAAAACGCTCCTAAACCAGAAGCTCACTTTTGAAAACTGGGCGAAAAATTGCCCCGACTGATCGAATTTCGCTCGTTTGGTTTAAGCGTGTATATCGCAACCATCTACCGAGCTCGGTCTAATGTGATACAAAAAAAAAAAAAAAAAAAAAAAAAAAAAAAGCCCAGGAGTGGGGCCTTATTCGCACCCCCCCCCCCCACCCTGGGGCCGGTCCTGCCAAGCAGTGCAGTTTTGAGTGAATGCTGGAGGTGTGGCACTAGCTCTGTGTTGGGAAGCGCTGCTTCTTCGTTTGTATTTCGAATCTAATTTTGAAAGCTGTTTGTGGATTCTTTATTGTTGTATGCTAAAGGAACAGTTAAGATTATTGATCGAGACCTCCTTTTATTGTATGAGGAATTCAGTATTTGAAGATGATGATCTGGCCGGATGACATGGAGAGCACGTAATTAAGTGGGATTGGCGTTTAACTGTTGCTGGAGAAGGTAAGAAATCCTTCTTGCACTTAACGTTTGTGAGTGATGGGAAAGGCTATTGATCTAAGCGGATTGGATAGAAGGCAGATTGTCATGGCATGAAGACTCGGAACGAGTATCTCCGAAACTGCACGACGGGTCGGTCGTTCACGCTCTGCCATTGTTAGTATTTATAAAAAGTGGATTAGTGACATGTGTAATGACGTGACAGCAATAGATGTCAAGATGTTGGGCGTCCACGCATCATCCAAGAAAGAGGACGCCGGAGACTGTCCTGCACAGTTACCACAAAAGCGGCGGCAGACTGTGGTTCAGCTGATAGCCCAATACAATGTGTACAAGTGCTTCGGAACACACAATTCAGCGGCTACTGTTGGATATGGGTCTGCTAAGCAGACGTCACACTCGTGTGCCTCTGCTTAGCAAGCGTCATTGTCAACTACGCCTACAGTGGGCACGGGAACATCGAGACTGGACCACGGATATGTAGAAGAGAGTTGCCTGGTAGGATGAATCCCGGCTTCTCCTTTGTCGATGGTCGTGTCAGGGTACGCCGTCGTCCAGGAGAACAGCTGCTCCCTCTCCCCGGCAGCTCAGAGCTCAAAAGTTTTCCAATATCTCGACTTTGTGTGGCCGCTGCTTAAATATTGGGTACAACCTGTCTTCAGTATTTACCAAGAACTCGGGGGCATCCATGACCAGGCAAGTTGCAGCTGTTTTGAAGGCCAAAGGAGGCCCAACGCGTTATTGAGTAGGTGATCATAATGTTTTGGTTCTGCGGTGTATTTTAACTGTTAAAATTAAGGATTTCACAAAGTCATAATTAAAACACAAAAAAATTCCATAAAGATTTAACAAAGCAGAGTTAATAATTCTTTTGGGAGGGGTCCTGACCTTCCCTTGTGCCCTCCACTGATCACATTATTTTAATTGTTAAATGCAGCTTTCTTTGTGCTAAGTTTAAAATAAAAGACGTTTATTTAAAAAAAATATTTATAAACATCCCTTTTGACATTTAACCTTTATTTGAGCACACGTTATAAAAAAATAAAACACGTTAGTTTTCGAAACAGCGGTTTAAACACTGTTTTAACCTTTGCCATGTCAAAAACTCTTTCTCGATCAAGAAAAAGTCAAATAATAAAAAAAAGAGGAGGGGGGGGGGAGAACTAAACTTATTGGATTTTTTTATTTAAGCCCCTTTATTCTTTTTAGTGCCGTAAATGAAAATATATTACCGAAATGTTACTTCGTGGGCTGAAAGGAAATACGGCGCTTGCGCGTAAAATCTTTCCCCCCACGCTCCTGCATTCCCCTC
This sequence comes from Cheiracanthium punctorium, assembly GCA_038373885.1. Lineage (NCBI taxonomy): Eukaryota > Metazoa > Arthropoda > Arachnida > Araneae > Cheiracanthiidae > Cheiracanthium > Cheiracanthium punctorium. The sequence continues at coordinate 91,317 of JAWZYV010007565.1, read as the reverse complement.
TCCCACCCCCCCCCCCCCTGTTCATTTCTCGGGCAGCATTTCGCGCACTGTGCATCGCGAAAGAATGATTTTTATTATATCTTGTCTTCTGTATTTTGGAGGGAGTACTTTGAAAAGTGGATTAGTGGCTCTTGCGCTCCCTGTCTTTTTGCTTTTACGTCGTCCCGGGAAGGAGAAAGCGAATCGATCATTTTTAAGAAAGGGTATAAATATATATCTACATACTTTGTTCTAGGGGGATTCTTCCTTGCGCTGTGTAGGTACCGTCGAGATTGTTTGTTCTATATAAGTGCGCTCGTTGTTTGCCTGCTTCGTGAGTCGGAAAGTCGAATCTGTGGACAAAGACATTTGCAGTTGTCCTCCAGTACGAGATCGTGGTCGAACATTCATTTGTGTTAATCTTATCTTTCAATGATTCTTCGTTTGTGCGTATTCCAAAAAAGTTTGCACGCCCTATTGTGCAAGAAATGTGGTAGAATCTTCATTTGTGTCCTCTCCAAAGACATTTGAAGATCCGTCACTCTGCAAAATTGTTGGAGTCCTCATTGAGTTTGTGCGTCTTTCAAAGAAGTCTGTTGATCCGCCAGTCCAAAGATGCCGTCGAATCTTCGTTTGCGTTGTCTTCGGAAGGAACTTGTAGGTCCGCCTGTGCAAAAACCGTGACAATCATCCTTGTTTCTCTTCTGACATTTCAAGATCCGTCACACTCCAAAACAGTCGTCGGATCTTCATCAGTGTGTCTAAATGACTTAGTTCCGTCAGTGAAGAAGAGATCGTGATCGAATCTTTAACTGTGCGCCTTTTTCCTCAGTCAAGTTTTTTCCAGCAATCAGAAATTTTGTTGCTGTCTTCAATCGCTCGTCTTTTTGTTAGATAGCCAATGTGTATGCAAAATATGCAAAGTACTCTGCAAGAGAGTGCCCGACTATGGGCTAGAGCAGATCCATTACGTGACAGACAAGTTGACTCTCTTCGTAAAAAAATTTGGAATCTGCCACTTTGCGAACTCGTTGGCAATCTTATTTTGCAATTCTTTAATCTACCTCGAATACTTCGTTAGTGGTGTCCTAGTTTTTTAGGATTTTATTTCTTAGGTGATAGTGTGTGGTAGATTTAATGGCGTCCTCGTGGATGTCCGATGTCATGTCCAGTCTCTTTAGCCGGAAGTTCGTCCGCAGCTTCAGCGAACGACTGGCCGTCTCTAAAAAGCACAAACGGCACTTGAATCGGGCTGACCGTTGCTGGTGGAAACTCAGAAGCACGCAGCTCTCTGGTAAGTGGCGTTGTAATCCACTTCTCGTCATCGGGGAAACAGGAATAGAGACGTCACAACCATTCCAAGCGTGTAAAACAAGAAAGATAAATCATGATGAACTCATCCATTATGTATCACTTTCCAACACAATCTCATTTGCACACACACAAAACTACTTAACGCATTAAATAGTGCATAAAGATGATTATGAGACCAGAAATAGGACATACTCGTCTCGCGAGATCAACCTGTCTTGTCCCGCAACCATCCCGTCTAATCTGTACGCTTCCAATGCGTATAAATACGTAGTCAAATGTTAGGGTTTATAAAACGCAAACGATAGGGGAAGGCATTTCAAGCACGCAGGGCCGGCTTTACCATTAGGCGACCGCGGCCAACGATCCAATACTTCCTTTCCGAAAATCTATTTAGATTTTTACTTGACTTCCCAATTTATCAGTTTTATACTAGGGCAACTGATGACTGATTTTTGAAAGGTAACACTTACAAGTCAAAACACAAGCCAGACTGGCAATGCGAAATGTTCTCCAAATGTTTTGGGATGCTAAAGTGTGGCTTTTAGATTGTAGAAATGGATCGTGTATTGAACACGTTACTCAAACACTAAAGGAAGTGAAGCAGTATTTTTTTTTTTTTTTTTGTTTACGGTGAGAGAGGGATATTAAGTATCTTTCATGTTTGGCACTTTCGTAGAGAATTTCGAAAATCTGTGAAATATGATCCTGTTCACTTTGACCTCAGAAAATATCAGTAATCGCCAAATTTTCGAGTTTAAAGATGCAACAGTCTTATATGCATAAAAAATGGCAATAATCGCGATCTTTCTCAAGTACGGAATTTCACGACTTTTTCAAAATACTTTTTGAAATTTCGTGGGGTGTTTTTTTTTCTCTCCTCTTTGCTAATTGAAATTCGCGATCTTTCCAAATTCGAATTATATAATTCAGATTATGCAGACTTGCCAAGTCTCAGGATTTTAGCCTGAATCTCTGGCTTTTTTAACCTATTTTGAGCCTCAGGATTTTCCTTAATTTTCTCAGGCTTTTAAAGAGTTTATTCAGCAATTGAAACTTTCCGTAATTTTATTCATCGGGCTCGCAAAATCAATTCTTGTTCCTTTCATTTGATCAGGCTCAAAAACCCGAGGGCATTTAATTTGAAATAATGATCTGAAGTTATAAAAAAATTATATTGAATAAGTAAATCCTCATTATGTTTTGCTCATTTTTTAATCTAGGAATATGCTATAAATTTAAAAGCTGTATGAAATTAGGAATTTTTTTTTTTTTGTTATAAAAATATTTATTTCAAATTTTAGTGTTGTAAGATGCCTACGTGAATTTCATATATGAATAGTTTGTATCATGTATTTTGATTGTTGCTTTATAATAACAATCGGATATTTCTTTTTTGATAATTTTTGAAACTGAATTTACATTATGCAGCTCAAGTAATGTGATATTAAGTTTACATGGACACATATGACAGTTAAGAAAATTATTGATTATGCACACATTTTACGGTGAAAAGATATGCATAAAAAATCACAGGCTTTTCGACGTTAAAAAGCAGATCTCAGGCTTTTTTAAGTTTTGAAACTTGACACGTCTGGATTACGTATAATCGCTGCTCTTTCTTTCAAATACCAGAAATGCGAAAGTCAGTTGTTTTCCTGTTGTTCCCCAAAATACGGTATCTGCGGTGACTTGTGCAGGCGTCCGCAAATGCGGATTATTGCTGCTGTTTCGTTTTTCGGAAATTCGAACGTTTTCAGCCTGCTGTTGTATAGTTTTGGAAGATCGCGGTCTTTCGAGAAATTTTAGTACTTTATAAAGGGATTTTTTTGTATGTGTGTGAAAGAGAGAGGGACAGGGCCGGATACAGGTGATCACACCGGCCCGGGAAATATGTGTAAAACGGCGGACCACTTACATTTTAATCTGAACGTGTACACATTATGCAAACGCGAAAGAGTCCCCATGGGAAAATTTCCCGGCTTCCCGGTGGGCGTATCCGGGACTGGAGAGGGAGAACAAACAAATTATGTTTGAATGTTGAGTTATGATATTTTGAGGGGGGGGGGGAGAATTTTTTTAATTTTTTTTAATGTAACTCTTGTTATAATCGTTCATTACTGGTGCACCTAGTTGCCCCCCCCCTTTCCCCCAAATCTGACACTCGAGAAGTTTAGTTGTTTATACAAGGATTATTTTCATTTTTTAATCATAAATTTTAGTTAATTAAAATTTGTAACTACAGTATAGAACCTGTTATCCAGAATGGTTGGGACTAGGCGTATTCTGGATAAGTGACTTTTCTAGGTAACTGGTTTGGCATTAACACTAAATCCACTGATTTGGTTGGTAGCATATATGTTACTCTACTTTTTACTAATGATTTTAATTGAACATTAATTGTTAATATACTAGAAAAATAATATTAAAAAACCTCTTAATAAGATCAAGATAAATAATAATCATATTTAGAGAGGAAAAAGTAAATTCTTCTTGAAAACTTAGTCATACACACAAAAAAAATAAAACAAATAGATAAACAAACAAATAAAATGCCTTACCTGATTGCTTACATTTTAATTTCTAGTTAAAGTTCTCAAAAAAAATAATAATAACGCTCATTAAATGCTTTTCTTTTGGAAAAAAAAATAGGAATTTAATCGACTGAAAAATAATTCCAGATAACTGGTTTCCGGATAAGATGTTCCATTTTGTAATATAAAAATAATTTCATTATGATCCAATTTGTTCTTGTTAATGTTTTAGTTGTCTACCTATTAATTCAAAAATACTTCTACACCCTTCCCCCCCCCCCAAAAAAAAAACAACTTTCTGAGTACATAGGCATAACTTACTAAGGTCAAGAGGGGACAACTGTCCCTCCCCCTAAAATTACAGAAAATTCAGGTATCACATACTTAAAAATAATATTTTCTACAACAGGAAATATTTTCCCCTACAATATTACATGCCAATGTCTGAGTGCACCACTGATATGATTTAATTACCTAAATTAACAATTTACACGGAAATAGTGGAAAGATTCTTCTTAATATGAAATTTCTCCCCTCTCTTAAACTGTTTAGTGTATAACTGAATATTTTAATAAGGCATAACATACAAAGGCACACATACATATATGTAACATATATGTATGTGTGTGTGTGTGTATATACATATTTATATATATGCATATATTTTTCTGACACAGTTTATTTTAAAACATGGTTTTCCCCAAAACTTTGCATAAGTATGGGTTAGGATCCCTTAGAAAGTCCTCCCCGTAGGGCAATCCTCCTCCCCCCCATTCCCCCCCCCCTTGGCCTAGATCCCTCAAGCAGATAATTGGCCGTAACACCACATTTCATTTCATTTTCATTATTTTTAAACATTTTTCTGTAATATATATATATATATATATATTCTAAAACAACAATATGTATTTTTCATTTGAATATTTATATTTCATATTTGCATTTCTTTAATACAGAACTCCAGGCCATCGAAGCATGCAATTGGTTGAGAGCAGCTGGATTTCCTCAATATGCTCAGATGTATGAAGGTAAAGTTTTAAAACATTTATCTAAAATAAAAATGAGAATATTCTTATTATAATTGATAATGCAAAAATCCAAATATTTCCCTTATCCCAGCGGTTCTCAACCTCTTAACCTTCATGCCCCCAACAAAGGCTAACTTACGGTGGCGCCCCCCCCCCCCCATACACATTTTTCAGCATACATTCAGTTTTTTAATCTTTAACAATGAACATTTAGTCAAATTTTCTACAAAATAATGTTATCAGTAAGTTTGAATGAACATTTTAAGTGAAAATGAATATATTTTTGAGTAAAAACATGAATAAATAAGATGATTTTTTTAAAAACATGTATCACTACTTGCTCTTTGGTTTTTCTCGTGCCCCTGCAAATGCTCTGTGCCCCCCTTGGGGGTCGTGCCCCACAGGTTGAGAAACGCTGCCTTAACCCTTTGAATTGCAATTGTTAAGGCTTTGCTTTTTAAGGTAAAAGTGTTAAGGCTGTATCTCTTGAAAATCGTGCAACTTTTGAACAGCTTTTTAAAAAAAAATTAATTGCGCTAGAGACTTGGAAAAATTTAGAATGTCTCTTTACAACTTACACTGTGAACTGACATTGACAATGATCCTATAGGAGTTACAAAACTGACAAAACTGATTTGAAAGTTTTATTGTAAATAATAATTTGTGATTCTTGTACAAGTGCATGCTTACCAAAGTTATAAAAATAAACAAATTTTGTCAAAAAAGCGACCATCTTTGTAAAGTGAACACATTTATAAAGTGGAGACTACTAGAGGGTACACACAAATTATTGCGCTTTCTTTGTATTTTTATTTCCTACTATAACTGACAAAGGACCCAAAAATATCAATAAGGGTACCCAAATAGTTAATCATTTTGAGTCCCTATCACCCACAAGTAAAGGGTTTTCCAATAGGGATGATGCAGTTTTAAATGGTTAGAATGGCAACATTACATATTCTTTTTTGACATTTCTTGTATCGTTTGTGTTTAGTATGCTATGCCATTTAATCATGGAAAGATACACACTTGAACAAAGTTTCAAAATTATTAAATTGTTTGATCAAAATCGGTGTTCATATGTGAATACTGATAGAAATTTGAGACGAATTCTGGGACGACATTATTCAGTTCTTGTGATTTAACACCTTTTGATTTCTTTCTTTGGGGATATGTTAAGTCACAAGTTTATGCTGATAATCCAATAGCAATTAAGCAATTAAAAACCAACACTGAACGAGTTGTTCGTGAAATAACACCCAATTTATGTGAAAGAGTGATGGGAAATTGGGTTGACAGAATGTGGTATGTACATTGAAGTCGTGGTGCTCACATGAATGATATTATTTTTCATACTTAATGGTATAATGTAAGCTTTTATATAAAAAAAAAATAATTTTGTCTCACTGAATAATTTATGAGTTTTTTTTTTTTTTAATTGTATCACTCTCTTGTGCTGTATTTCTTCAATCAAAATCGGAATATTTGTCAGCTCTGGTTTTTGACTCTTTAATGTGATTATTTGTTTTTATTTAAAATTTTGCATGCTTTTCCCTTTCAGACAACCAGTTTCCCATTGATGTTTCTCTTGTTCAAAAGGATCACCCATTTCTTCCTCCTGATTCAATTCAGTCTTTATTCAGGTGAGACTTATAAGATTGTTCTTTTAAGAAATGCAAATTTTGGGCAGCCTTTTAAAGAATCCTATTGTGATAGGGACTTGAAAAAATTCAGAATGTCTCTTTACAATCACTGTGCATGATAAAAAGTAGTGAACCTGTAAAAGTCATGAAGCATTCAAGAGAAAACCTTAAAACACTAGAACAGGTATGGACAACCTTTGAAAAATTGTGGGCCGAACTTCAGGATGTTAGCCAAGTCCCGGGCCATATAATTAATTGGGATTTATATGGGAGTTTGAGTGGTTTATATGAAGTTTTGATATGCTCCGTACGCCGGATCATAAGCTCTGACGGGCCGTAGGTTGCCCATATATGCACTAGAAGATAAAGCTTGTTGTAGAGGTAATTATAACAGGTGCTAAAAAAATGTGTGACAAAAATATGTCTATACTCAATATATTTAATCTTTTTCTGCTAAATAACTTCATGTTCAATTTTTATTATGTATCGAAATTGAAATTGCATTTTCTTCTACAAAATGTGCAAAAACTTTTTGTATTTGAAAGATTTTGGTTTTTTTTTTTTTTTTTTTTAACATCCCCACTTATATCAGTGTTTCATGCTGAGGGATTCATTTTATTTGTGAAAAAAAAAAGTTAAACTGGGTGATCTAGAAAGGCTATTTTAAACAATTGGAATTGCAGTTTTCCCTTCAAAACCTGAAAACCCTGACTTCAGTATGATGTCATTATCACTTGTGACACCTAATTTTGTCATGCAAATGATTTACTTTTTATTACTCTCGGAAATAAAATAGAGCTGAAAATGATGAAAGACCGCTTGAAAATTAGGGAACAGGTGGGTTTTCAGATTTTTAAAGTAGCACAGATTATTTTCTTTGTTTTTATGCATAATTATGAAAAATTTAAAGAGGATCATACAAACGGTGTACATTTTATTATGTTTTTTGTGTTTAACGTTTTAATCTTTTATGTTTAAACCGTTATTGGGTACTTACGTATTATCCCGACGGTCTGCCAAGATGAGCGATTTTTCGTCTAGATAAATGCCGGACACAAGAACTTATTGATGGTTTGGAATACGATTGGCAATAGTTTACCAGCACATTCAGCGAAAAAATTGTTTGGTGGGAATGACTGCCGGGATAATACGTAAGTACCGTTATTGTTCCAGAGTCGGGGATTAGCGTAACTATACAGTAGGATATGGAATTTTACAATAATTCCCTTAAGAGTTAATGTTCCAGACCATTTTTAGGATTAATTTTTTGCTTAATTTTTTTTCTCTGAAAGTTACATGAGACTTATACAGGTTCACTGCTACTATAATTGTATAGTGATTGAGTAAATTAGCAATTATGAAGTATTATTAATTTATTGTAAGTGTTTAAAGTATCACTGGTTTATTCTGAAGCTGTTCAAAAGTCCTGTAGTGCCTATCACTTTATTAAAGCCAATCTTAACCAAGCCAAATAAATGTAAACATTTTGAACCTTAATTCCATTGCATGCATTTTGGTGTATGGTATCAGTGCTTAGATCCTGATATATTTTGATCCATATTTTTTGTTAGTTAACAGGATTAAGCAGGGTTTAAAAAAAATCATTTTATAAAGTGTACTAGCCTTCTTTAACTATGCAAAGCTATTAAGGAAGTTGTTCGAAACACAGAGGGTGAGAGGGAACATTATCCTCTCCTTGGCTCCCTTCCAAGTACCTAGTTTCTTACCATTCTGAGTGAGCTTGATCTTAAAAATGATAAGTCTATTTTATGTTTGCCTTCCATGAAATGCATTTCTTGTTTATTTTATCGACGATTTAAAATTTCAATAACTACCTGAACATGACATTATAAATTAAATTAATTTTTAAAATCCTTTATTGTTAAGTTACAATAAAAATCGTTACACAGGATTAACTTTTTATATAGACCTCTTTTTAAACAGTGTAAAAGAAATGACAGAAAACATTTTTTTAATGTTTATTGTACAAATGCGTAATGGTAAAACTTTCTTTTTTGAGTGATTTTTACACTCAGTATTTGCAGAGTGGCATGTGAGAGGGTTTATACAGCAAAAACCTATCCACCATTATTCTTTATTTAAACCTACTCTTTTTACATGGTATTGCAAGGAAAATATCCACTGTCTAAAAAGAAAATTTGGTGTGTTTTGTTTTGTCTTTTTGCTGCTTACTATAAAAAGCTCTTTATATCTCCGATTTGAAAAATTCTAACAAATTTTTATTTTAATTTGTTTATCTCCCCACTCTCTGCTGCATGTTATTTACATTCATTATAGTATGTTCCCTTCTGAAGCTTTTGGGTGTCCATTTTTATAACTTATAAAAGTTAAAAATACACCCCCATTAAAAGTATAACTTAGTTTAAAAAACTTCTACCATTGTTAAATTCAGTTTAGTTAGTGTTGTTCTTAAGTCATTTGGATACTAACCATTGAGTTCATCATTGTATGTTATACATATTTACACTTTTTTAAAAATAGATTTACACTCTTGTCATACAAATCTTTTACTTTTTTAATCTCCTTTTACTTCTTGTAGGAGATTGAACACATTAAACAGATGTGCAAACATGAAGTATGTTGATCATGCACCTAGAAAATCGGTAAGCTTTTTCTAATTTTTATTCATTTTACTTTGAGGGTGTATTTTAGAATGTACTAACAGAACTGAAGTGTACAATCACAGTATATCAACAGACTTCAAGGCTCTTGAAAAGTCAAGCAAATTTCAAGAATATGAAAATCATCTGTGTAAATTATAATACAGATAAAAAAATAGACTCTTTTTGACCTATGAGCATGTGCAATTAATGTATAAACGGACAATACTAGTATATGTTGAGTATTTTGGAACCGAGACCAAAAAAATTCTTACTCTTTTATGTTCTAAATTATTTTATTAAAAAGTAAAGAATTTTTTATTATATTTATTTATGTATTAAAAATGTCTCGCATTAGATTAATAAAATTGATGCAATTTTTCTCACTTTGGTAAATCAAATGTAAAATTAGTGGGACTGTCATAAGACTCTCTTGGGCTCTTATGACAGATTTATTTTCAAATGAGCAATTTTACTGATGGGACCTTAAAATCCCGATATAAATGCTACATCACTAGAGAGAACATTACAAACTAACATTTTATCAACTTGCACCTTTTCTCGTACTTTCATATTTTATGAAATATCTGCAGTTGAAATTTCCTGAAATTGTCTCTAATTCTGAGATCAGATGTGTTAATTGTTGCCATATGCTCAACAGTGTGATTGTTCATACATGTCATAACTCTTTTTTCAAAGTAATACATGGTTAGAAATTAACATTTTGAATTACTTTTGGTGTCTGCACTAAAGGAGGGTAACTTTTAAATTCTACTTTAGAGATAAGTGGCTTTATTGGATTGGAAATTCAAGAGTTCCTTTTTAACTTCATCTTTCTATTACTTTTTTAAAGGAAAATAAATATTATTTATTAACTATGAAAGTAATAACTGGAAATAAAAACAAACATTTTGTAGATGAGAAAAATAAATGTGCAATTAAAACCAAGATAAAAATCCCATGCATACACTTGTTTATTTTTCAGTAATATTAAAGAGGAAGTATGGAAAATTAAGAAATCTGTGGTGAATTATTATGTATTATGCATTTGTTTGAAACTTTTTTCCCCCATGAACTCTCTCCATAAACTTTTTTTTTTTTTAGTAATTTGAAAATGCTACAATTTTCACTTTGTACATGTGTTAAAAAAATTGTTTTTATAAGTTATGATTAGCTAGAAAAGGTATGGAAAAGGAAAAAATAAAATAAAATAAAAAAAATTGTGCAGTTTTCAAGTTGCGAATGAGACGATTAAATTTTTCTTAATAAAAGGCTGAAATATATCCACTTTGTTATCAGACATTTTTATTAATTTATTTTTAATTGAAGTTAAATATTTCAGTGTGTATGCATATCTTATGGTTAATAACAAATATTCTAAATATCTATAATGTTTTAATAAATGCAATTACTCAAACTTTTTAACAAATAAATATATGCCGACTCTGTTATCCATTCTTCGTTGATGTGTTGAAAATGAGATTGTTATTATACAAATGTTAGTATGTTGTACTCTGTATAATTAGGTTTTATGAATGTTTATCAGGGGTGTAGTCAGTGGGACATATCCCTGCACTCTCAAAAATTTTTCATAGTTGGCATGAGCTTTCTCTCTCTCTCTCTCTCTCTCTCTCATTTTTTTTTTCTTTTAAAGTTGTCATGACTTAGAATAACTTAAAAGCTTCAAGAAACTTTTTGAATGAGATGTCTTAGAAAAATCTACAAGAATTTGCAAATACCTTGTTATTGAAATTTTTCAATTAGACAAATAGTTCAACTGCTTTAGCTTTACACTTATATGAGGATAGAAGGAGATGGTGTAATATCTTGCCATCTGTGTGCAACAACTGTGATTATTTATCATTGACTCAGGGGCAGTTAAAAATAAGTTTAAAAAATTTTTTTTTTAACTGCCCTGCAGTTGTAAGACCTTGGGGAGTAACTCTTATGTCAAACTGCTCTATTCTAAGAATATCATTGAGATAGCTAGTTGTGTTCTGTCTACTCATGGATCTCTGTAGGCTTATTTCCCATGGACATGGCACCAACCAACTGCATATTCAAAGGAATTGTTTCCAAAATATTAACCATTCAGACTCTAAAAATAACTAATATGTTTTTATAAATTATGCACATTTCCTTACTGATGCTTAAATGGTTTGGTGCACACATGCTTTCATCTAAAAATTTTAAATCTATATAAGGTTATTAAAGTATATTTGTTCAGAATTTAAATAATTTTTTAACGTTAATGTAAATAAACAGTTTTTTAATATTGTCACTGTAATTTCTTTTTGTGTGTGTGTGGTGGCTTATGCTAAATAATTTGCAACAAGTTTACATTTAGAGCTCTAGTAACACATTTAAAAATATTTGCATTAAGAAAAATCTAAGGTCTTCAAAAATTAAAACATTTTTGGTTTTTTAATAGTGAAAACAAAGCATGCCTGCATTGCTATGTAGAATTTTGTTGCAATGTGAATGCCTAAGAATGACTGGCATCTTTCTGTCTTTTCCAGCTGCACATGGAAGATAGTGATGAAGAGGAGCAGTACGCCCTGAGTGAAAACTGGGAATTTCAGCGTGCCAGCAGACAGTGGTCTCGAATCACTCCAGTGTTAGATGGAATGGACGAGTTTGTTCCTCCCGATCTGAAAGAATCTGCAAAACCCTCCAACAGTGACTCCGAGATGTCCGGAAGAAAATACCTCAATGCAGAAGAAGCTTACTGCAGCAGTCACGACAGTGTTTTGACAGACGAGCAGTTTAGCAGCCCGGACAATTTACCGATTTTGAAACCAGACAGCCTGTTCCTATGCCCGAGTCCGGGATCCAGTTCTGGCTCTGGTGGAACACTCAGTCTGGCATCAGACGATGCGAATGAGCGCCGAACTCTTAGCGGAACAAAACGTGTCAAAGAGGGGGCTAAGGCTTTGCTGAAAAGAGTGGAGAGCTTGAAAGGCAGCCGAAAGAAAAAAAGAGCAGCAGCGCAGAATTCCATTCCTTACAGGACAGACAAGAGTTCGTCTCGCAGTTTGACGTCCTCACCCCAGTCTCATCGGTCTCAAAAACTCTCCCACAGTACAAATTTGCATGCTGATCTTCAAAAGTTGTACAGTGCATATTCCACGAACGATGACGGAGCAAGTGCTCACAGTGATTCTGAGTGCCTTTCGAATGCGTCATCCAGCAAGTGCAAGGATGTAGATAGTGGTAACAGAAAACATTGTACAGAGTTCAAAACTTCCTCGGCTGTAGTCGTAACATCTGCTTCTGCCACATTTCCTCAAAAGTCGAATTATTCTTCAGACAGTAAATACTCCATTCAGACGGGTCTGCTTCATCCCTCCTCGGGTGTGTGTCAGGACTCCAGTAGTGACTGTGATAAAAGAAGTAGTTATTATGATAACATATCGACACCCATTGTTGTATATAATGACTTTTTTTCAAAAAGTTTAGACAGAAACCTTGGTCACACACATGGCAGTAAGGACCATTTAGTTAATCTAATTTAATTATGAATCATTTTGAATGTATGGTGCTATTGATTTAAAACAACAATATTGGTTTATCATTTATTACCTTTAAATCTGATATATATGGCAGCTGCTCTTACAATATTTGAATCTTGAGTGAATGTGTGAGAAACTATTTTCAGTACTTTTACATTGTTTGTGAGATGGAGATGCACAGTATGAAATGAAAATAAGATGCATTATTTTACTTAATCCCATATTTTGTTATGTTTTTTTAAAACACCTCCTAACAAAGTGTTTATGATTTCAGTTTAACAGTCTGCCAGTTCGTCCAAGTTCTAATTACTGTAATATGCATCAGTTACTATCAGTTATAATGCATATGCTATGACTATGTACATTAGCATATACTTTATTGAAAAGGGTATATGTAGCATTTATAGTTCTTTTACAGGAGCACCCAAAAAAATTCTAACACATTATTCTCTATAGGCAGTTATACTTTTAAAGCATATTTTAGAGATATTAATCTATTTCAAACTAAACAAAGTAGATATATGTTATTTAGGATAACAAACAATGTTCTTAACTGAAAAAGTGTAGGTAGCATCTATAGTTTTTCAACAGTAGCCCTCAAATGCATCCCAATACATTATGATCTACAGCAGTTGAAACATTCATCAATTTCAAGTTCTTTTGTTCAAGTCTGTGGCATATCGTGCATCAAATGTATACCCACCTTAAGATACACACAACCTGACAAAATATCAAATCGTCCATTCTTCAGAAGTCTTTAATAGATTTTCTTGCATGTAACCATACAGGAAGAAAATTATAAATAATCATTCTATTCATTTTAAAGAAAACTGGGCAGAAAAAAATGAAACAATGGAAGAGCCATTTTTATCTTTTCCCCTTACAAATCAAATATTTACCTGTGTTTAATTCTTAATTCCCCCCACCCCCACATTATGTCCTCAAGTCTATTAATGTCCTTAACCAAAATTCGGCTGCTGGCAAAATGAGGTCATTAGTTGGTCTTTTGTTCATTTCTTAGGTTTCTCTTAATTTGCCCTGGTCAGTGCTATATGACATTTTATCGCTAATCATCTGGGATTTTGTCACTGATTCTCATATACACAAATTACAATGAACAAAATTTTAATTTATAAAAGTAAATTAAGATTTCAAAACAACTAATTTTTGATATACACATATTTTAATTAAGCATCAACTCTCTGTTTTAAGTAATGTGTGTTCAGATCTCATGGTGGGGGGGGGGGGGTATAGCCCCTATTGCCCATCTATAGATCCGTCTATGTGCTTACATATTATACATTTTGTTCTTATTGCTTTAAATTCATAACTATATTGGTTCATAGCTAACATTACCCATAAAAGTTTTCTGCTGAACTCGCATTTTTCCATATTTAAATTTATATTCTAGCTTTACCAGAATTATTACAGGTTCAGGGCTATTTGCAAGTAGTTGTTATGACAACAAACATATCACACACAAAAAAAAGATGTGACATTATATTTTGTTTGTTATTAATAATAATCAGTTTTTTGCATTTTTCTAAGAAGTAGGTTAAATGTTGAATATGAATTTTGCATTTGCACCCTTCATATATGTAAGACATGTATATTTATGGATTCCACAGGTGAGAAATTAAAGAACCAAAATCGCTCCCTGAAGAGAGAAAATGGAGAAGTTGGACTTAGCAGTGAAAGGAGAGATTCGGGAGTTGGATCATCCTTGAGCAGGTATTTTTACTCTCATAAAATCTGGTTTTCTTTCATTTGTAGTCTTTATCAGTGTACTCAATGCATGCACTATGTCATGATTATCAATCTTTTTGAACCCATACACCAGTTATGTATATTTATATATATGACATATAATCCATAGTTGGCCTCTTTTAAACTTAAATAATAGGCATCTGGTTAAGATATTCATTTTCAGCACGTATGGCCACAGCCTGTCCATCTGTTGGTGTCTCGCATTTGGACCTCCAGGGTTTGAGTCTTGGTCGTGCCTTTTCATGCTTTTATCTCCCATTTGTTTAATTAATTTTTACGATCAAATAAATCTATTATTTACAAACGTAAATCATTTTATTTGTTTAGAAAAAAGGTTATTAACTATTAAATGATATTTTAATCGCTGTAGAACCTATTTTACTTTTTAAAATGAAGATTAACAAATAGTTATGATAATAGTACACTATATAAAGTATTGTAATTAAACTTGTGTTGTTATTCAACTTTATTTTACATACATTGTTGGTTACAAACAAGAGCTTGAATGATAATTGTCAGAAAAACATTTGAAAGAATAAATTTTTTGACATCTAGTACAATTAATAAAAGGAGTTATTGCACGAAAAAAAAAAGGTTTTTAAGAAGTTCAGTAGGAAAACAAACATCCTTAACATTCAAGATTTCTCTATCTTCAGAAAATTTTGGAATATACAAGCATTTCATCAAATATTCTCAATGACAATTGCTGATGAAAAACTGACTGAAGTTAATGACTTCTCATGAATTTATTTCCCGATTATGCTATCCTGATTATTTATGTAATATACAGTTTTCACTCAGATTTATGTGGAAACGGAGATCCTGAAAAATGTGCTCTCTGGATGGTTTTTCACGTTTATTACCAAGGGACACATGATTTATAAGTTAATCACTTATTTCCAAAAAGGGTGCATTTATTGGCTATTAAAATGCCTGGTCTCACAGTCCCTGGAAATTCTTGAGAGCTCTGGAGAATGAGGGGAAGGATATCAGTTGCCCTTTTATTAAATTTAGATCTCAAAACAAATTATTTTTTTTTTAAACCAAAGCTGTTATACCTCATAGAATTCTTCGAAGGGAGCTAATAGAAAATTTGAATTTCGAGACGATATTTAGTTTTATGTGTTGTATATTATATGTAGAATGTTTTTTGTTTTTTTTAATATTTAATATAGTATTGCTGCTCTTTTCAGGGGAATGATGTGTATAATAAATCCAGCGTGGCATTGTTTTCCCCCTCATATTATATCTGAAATGAATTCCAATTTGTGCTCCATGCCGATAACTGAACTCACTGCTCCGCAAATGTTGGTATTGAGAAAACTGTCCTTATTAAAGCTAACTGCAGTCATGGAGAGGTTTTCACCATCCAGCAAGACAGGGTGGAGTTGGGCAGTTCCTAAATTCATCCGGAGGATACGTAATCCGGACTATAAAGGTTTGTTTGGAGATATTTATAGTAAAGGTGTGCTCAGACCAGTGGCGTAGCCAAAGGGCACAACCGCCCCCCCCCCCCCATGAAGAGTTTATTGTCATACAAAATATATATTCTTCACTCCCTTATCACACACACGTATACATATATGTGAGTTGCAGAAGTCGTAACACCCCACCCCCATGAAAAATTTCTGGCTACGCCACTGGTTCAGACGGTGGATTTTACAGGCAATCTGGACTAAAAGTAATCAAGCATGTCCAGCCTTTTATCATATCATGCTGGGCCTATAGAGCTCAGATTATCCCCACAAATGCTGTCTGAACACTTTTAAGATGAACATAGGGTCATGGCAGAGGGGTGTTGTGCCCTTGAAATGTAAGGATCTCAAACAGTCAGCCTTATTTTCATCTAGAAGAAAAAGGTGGGTACCAAAACAGCGTACTTACGACCTCCCTATTTGTTTGCTATGCCACTATGTGAATTATATGGTTTACTAATACATTTTATGTGAAGCATATTCATTTTATTATAAAGAATATTCTTGTTGTTAGATTTTGCACCCTATATAGTTTTTTAATTTCTCGTTTTTTTAGATTAAAAAACTGGATTTTTATTGTGAAAAAAATAATCTTAAAATCAATTTTTTGTTTAAAAGTATAACTGTACAATATTGCACTCAGTTCCTTGGATATTCAACTTTTACAGAATTATGTATGTTTCCATAAAGTTAAGAATAATTTGACTAAAAATAATTTAACTTTAATTCATTTTTGATTTAATTGAATTTATAATTTAATCTGGCTAACAAGTTTGAACTTGTTAGTCAGATTAAATTATATTACTTCTTCACTTAGACCATAAAGTTGCTGAAGTATAACTAGTAGTATGCAGAATTTTTTTTTTTTTTTTTTTTTTTTTTTCTCGAATTTGTATGGGGTAGACATTTCAAGAAGGATCCTGTTTTTTTTTTTTTTTTTGTAAAATGAATTTTCAATTCAAAGTAATTAGTATTAATGGTAAATCGTAATGTGTAGTACTAGAAGTAAGCCCATTAAGGAGGCAATTAAAACAGGCACTAGAAAAAAATATTCACCAAAATATGTCTACACTTAAATACTAGTCTTTGTCCACTTAAAATAAATAACTTCCTATTCAATTTTTTATTATATAGCAAAATAGGATTTGTATTTTCTTCTAAATATGTGCAAAAACTTTGCACATTCAAAAGATTTTATTTTGAATGAGTGTGGTAAATAACTTTTTAAAAAATGAGTGTAGTAAATAACTTTTTCAAGCAAATATTTAGATTACTGTCCTTTCACTCTTTACAGATAAGAATGTGTTTGGTGTTCCTCTCATTTTGATTCTCCAGAGAACTGGGCAACCCTTACCTTCATCCATTCAAGCTGCAATTCATTATCTACAAGACACATGTTTGGATTCTACTGGCCTGTTCCGAAAATCTGGAGTAAGATCGCGAATTCAGAAATTGAAGGGGATGAGCGAGAGCAATTCAGACAAGCTTTCGTATGAAGAACAGCAAGCATATGATGTTGCAGACATGCTCAAGCAGTATTTCAGAGAATTGCCTGAAGTGCTGCTCACAAATAAACTTTCTGAAACTTTCATCAGCATATTTCAGTGTAAGCATGAATTTTGCAGTAGTTCCTTAAAGGAATAATGCTTCAACTCATTTCTGAAGTTGAACTTTGTTTTTAAGAATTTTTGACATGAACACATCTTTAAATTTGCTTCTGTAGTGCAAAACAATTCAGAAAACGGATGATGTCTTATCGTAGGATACAGTTTTATGTTGCAGCCACATATCTCATCTACATCCAAATTTTAATGACACCACTCTATAGCTAAAGGATCCTTGTATACTAATATTACTCATAACATACACATTCACGTAAAACATACGGCTGTTTCCTTGACACGGTTATACCCCTTTTTCTGTAAGTTACTGAAAATTGGTTGTTTATGTAAGAGAGTGCGTAGTGCATTGTGTGGAAAAGCATTATTATTATTTTATTTATTTATTTTTAATCCAAGATTGGCTTTTTAGGTCATTCTACAAATATGAAAATTCAGGATATGAAATTTCAAAGCAATTTGTTATTTTAAAAAAAAAAAAAATCTGAAAAAAAAAACAGAAAAATACTTTATTGATTTCATAATTAGAATAAAATATCAGCAAGCTTAATTCTGTGTATTTTATTGTATATATGCATTTGTATTATCTTACTAGCAGGCGAATGGAAAAAAGGTCATGTGAGTGACACATTGGATTTGTTAATGATACTAATAAACAAATGAATATCAAGACAAAATTCATTAATTAATAAAAATACTTGGGTAAAATCATAAAATATACCACACTTAATCTTTCATAATTTATATTGTCTTTGGCTCATTCACATCTCTATGGGAGGCATGTGGATGACAAAACCCAGTTAAACATTATCTCAACAAAGTCACATCTGGAACTTTTCAAATTTCACCTTTAACAAAAACTTAAACCTGCAACATTTATTATGCCATGCAGTCAAAATTTAAGTTAAAATTTTACTTTATTTTTTTATTTTTATTTATTTATTTTATTTTTTTTTTTAATATATGTGGATGACGATTAAAAACCTTTCATACCTTGAAAACAAAGTTAGACTTGTTCCAAATCATAAAATATTCAGAGAACAACGAAATGCAATTTGTTACAGAAAGAACAGCTTTTATAATACTTCTTTCTTGATGTGTTTTCATATTTTTAAAATTGAAATCTAGGGGAAAAAGTCTATACTTTTTAGCCGTGTGAATGACAGATAATTCTTTAGACTAAGTTTAAACTAAGTTTTTTGTGGTGAATTTTATTTCATTGCTAGAAAAAGAAAGAAAAGAAAACTGGAGAGGAAATCATTTATTTTTTTTAAATGTAGATTCACATTAGAATGTAGAAATTATGTGTGGAACAGGCCATGTGAATGACTCAATGCAATAGTTAATTTTAATGGATAAAAATTTAATTTTTCGTATAGTTGAGAACCATAATTTCAATGCTAAAGAAGTTCAAAAATATCACCCAAAAAAAGTTGTTTTTTAGATTTCAAAACTGAACACACACATACACACGCACACAGAATAAAAAAAAAAAAAATTCAACATTGACACACAATATTCCTAAATTATTTAAAGCACTTTTACAGAAAGCTTGAATTATTTAAGAGATGTGAAACCAGTTTTTGTCTCTTCTAACATCCTTTTTATTTTAAGATAGTATCTAAGCTTAACAAGTTACAAAATAGAAACTATAAAAAGGAAATGCGAAAGTCTTTGATTAAGAAGTTTAAAAAAATTTGTTTTTCATACATTTAAGGCTGTTCTTTTTAAAAATTCCAATTGGGATAGAAGTTCAAACAACTTCTGAATCTCTCTTTAGAAATTCTAGTATATGCGATTACAAATAATGAGTTATAAAAGTATTCAAGAAGAAATCTTAAACATGCAGAATTTTGCTATAATTTCCTGGAGGTATAATGCTTTGGCACATTTCTGAAATTGAATTTTTTTCTGGAAGTTACTTGCAACATATAGGTCGACTGTTTATGTAAGGGTCTAAGCCATTGGGTGGAAAAGCATTGAGTTTTAACATCATTGATTTGTTCTCATAGCTCTTCAAAAGTCCTGACACATTGTTTTGTAGAAGGAGCTGCCTTAATGATTGTAGCTCAGTTGTTTGAAATTTTAGTTGTTAATTATCAGAGTTTTTCAATTTGTATTATATGCAACCTGGGTTATAACAATGTTAATACTCCTAACATAATTTTTGTATTAAATAAGTAAGTATTTATTGGAATGAACGGTTCGGCATTCATTAATAATTATTTTAATATTTTAATTTAACATGATTGAAATAGTTTAGCAGATTTTAAGTGTTCAAATCAGTTCTTATTTTATTAACATGTAGAAATAGCTTTGTTCAAATGATTTTTTTAAGTACAATATTTTAAAAATATTCTTTTAACTATTAAATATTACTGTGAATGCATACAATCTAGAATTCAAAACAGAACAGCTGAGAAGCACTCTTTCTCTAAAATTTATTTATACTGTACCAAAACAATTATATTTAAATTTGCAAGTTAATAAAAAAGAAATGAAACAATAATAAAAATAACAAAAATTAAAATAAATAATAATAAAAATCATAAATTGCAAAAAAATTAATAGCATTTTTAATTTTGATATAGTTACTTATTCTTTTCTAGTTTAGCCTTCTTAATAAGGTTCTCTAACTTTAATTCCTCTATAGAATTTGTTGACTTACAACATTTGCTTTAAATAAACTGCCATTTTTAAAAATTTCTATTGTGAATTTATTTTATGAATTCACGAAATGTAAACTTCTACTATTGTGTGATAACATGCGTTTAAAATCTTGCAGCAAAAATTCAGTTTTCAGATGAAAATCAGTCAGAAAATCAATAAAATAAGATACTTAATTTCATAAACATAATACAAGAAAGAAAGAAAGAAGAAGAAAAAAAATTATTTAACTCTGGTAAAAACAATAATGGACTTCTCTATAAATTATGTTCCAAAATTCCCTTCTTTAACCAACTTGCAATATTTCCTACATTTTTATTTTAGTCGTACCTGAAGACTTGCTCCATGATGCAATACAAGCTGCTATTATGCTGATGCCAGATGAAAATCGTGAAGTTTTGCAATCATTGCTTCAGTTTTTGTCAAAAGTTTGCAAACATTCTGGGGTCAATCAAGTAAGAGTTTTTCGTATTGCTCACACTGATATATATAAATAAAAACATTGTCGTCTTAAAAACATTGACCTTAGCTTTTATTCTTTAAACATTGATAGGAATATTTAATGAATTACAAAGTTACACAAAATAAAAGTTACAGAATTTCATGGTATCGATTAAAATTTTCAAATTAGTAACAAAAAATTTTTTTTAATTATTTTTTTCTTTAATGTTTTTCTTTTAAAGTGATGTAAGATAAGTATGCATTTTTCCAGGTCAGAATAACTTTTTCTATGATGTTTTTATGTATGGTCATGCTACCTGTGGGGTCATTACAAACATGCATTTAAAGATATTTTACTTTGTTTGAAAACATGCTGGAAGCTCTTAAATACATTACCAGCATGCTATTTAATATGGATCAGTTTGCCTAAAAAATTTTCATTTTAAGGTTGTAGACATTTTGATATAAAAAAAAGTTCCATGCATAAGAATTAAAATGCTCTAATCTTTTTGATGCATAACTTTTGAATTCTCCGGCCCAGAAATGTCATGGAAGCGAGAAGGAAGGGGTTAATACTTTAAAACATACAAAATGCAGTATTGTTAAGGAAATGTACAAGATAATTTCATTGGGGTGCATCTTCGATTATTGGCCTTGAAACTTTTATAAATAGCCTTAGAAGGCCTTAAAAAGGGCCTTATTTTTTTAATCAAGAATTGTGTAGGAACCCTGGTTTTCTGTGGTTTCCTCCAAAACTTAGCGTAAATATGGGTTAGGACCCTATAGAAAGACCTTCCCCCTCTGCCAAATCCCACGTGCAGATAATTGGCCATAATTTCACAACAACAACTGATTTAGAAAAGGAACAAGTTATTGCATCTGTAGTGATAACATGTGCATTAAATGATTAAAACATGCGTATAAGAAATTGCATGCTTTTTGACTTAGGAAATCAAAAGATCTCAAGTATTTTGATTTTAGAAACTTGGCATGTCTGATTTAGTCAGATAAGCAATATGGAGTATAAAAGAAAATGCATACAGATTGGGTGTAAAGTAGATTTTCTTTGTTTTACAGATGACAGCAACAAATTTAGCAGTGTGTTTTGCCCCTTCCTTGTTCCATCTGTCTTCCTCCCGCAGCGCAAGCTCAAGTCCCAGAAGAAGAAAGACTGTTGGTGTGCCTGATGCTCGAGAGCTCAATGAAAATAGAGCAGCTTGCGAATGCCTGTCTTACATGATATCAAACTATGAAGCATTATTTTTTGTAAGTATAACATGGATTCAGTGTGATTTTGTTTTTCTCAAAGTTACTCCTTTGGCAGGTGCTTTAGATATGGTTGCATTTTTCACAAAATGAATAGACTTTCTAAAATGCAGAAACAAAACAGAAGATCTTTTATTTTTTGTGAAAATTGAAGAAAGCGTAAACATGAAAGAATTTTGTATATTTATTACATTAGCCAAAACTATTTAAATTACACATAAAATAACACATGAACAATACACTTGAACATCTCACATACATATCTATTCCGGATATTCAAAGGCAATAACATCATATAATTTTTTATAATCCTTACAATTTAAAACCAAGTTACAGCCTTGTACAAGTTGAGTTAATTTTATAGTGAATGATCAAAAATATCTACCAATTCCCCACCTATATTTTTATCATTCAAATCGCACTCTATATTACAGTTCTTAAAAGTCCCAAGTCCAAGTCTTGTCATATGTCCTCTTAGAGCATCACCTGGTAGTTATTTTGTCAATGCATCAGCTTCCAAATCTTAGTATTTTGATATACCAAACATATGTTCCCATGATCTTTGTCATCCTTTATAAAATAAAATTTTCTATTATGTGTCAAGTACGACAACTTATTTTTTGGTTTTTTATCCAGTCTATTAGTGCTTTACTGACAGTTTTAATATTAATTGGTTTGGTTATTAAGACATCTTCTCCCAATTCTTCTAATACACCACTTGTCCATCTAACTGCACAAACTGCAATTAGTTCAGCCTCCATCGTAGAAAGCGCCACAAGTTTCTGTTTTCCCTCCTATAAGTGAATTTCCAATTTTTAATAGATATCCAGTATAAGATTTCAAATCCAATGTTGTGTTCCAGCTAGCATCTGTGCTGGCATTCAGCTTGCCATTTGTGGACTCAAACTTTAGGCCATAGTCTATTGTACCTTTTAAATATCAAAAAAGTCATTTTATTGCAGTCCAGTGTACTTCTCAAGGATCCTTATTATACTGAGCCAATCTATTCACAGTATAAGAAATATCAGGTTCCAGCGGCTAGATACATTACCTATCCGACTGCTTCACGATATTTTTGCTGCGGAAAAACTTTTGAATTTTTGAAATCGTCCAACTGTTTATCTCCTACCACACCTGGTGTTTTCACAGAATTGCAATCCAACATATTGAATTTTTCCAAAATCTTAGTTTTATCACAGAGAAAGTACATAATTATTTCATTTTCTCCCTGCTTGATTTCTAATCCTAAAAACATGTTCGAGTCTGTTGTTTCTCTAATTTCAATATTTCTTTTTGCATTTTTTATTACTCTCTCAACCACTTCTTCTGAGCTTGCCACCATCAAAAAATCACCAACGTATATTCCAATATGAACATATTCATCACCTTCTGGTTTGGTAAATACTGATGGATCTGATTTAAGTTTTCTCATTCTGGCTTGCTCTAGTATTTCACTGAACTTGTTAAACCAACATCTTCCTGATTGTGATAAGCCATAAATACTTTGTTTGATCAAATAAACTTCATTATCTGGTTCTTCATAACCCTTTGGGGGTTCCATATAAATCTCTTCATTTAGAACTTCCTTTAGATAAGCTGTTTTGACATTATAAAATTTCACAACGGAATTTTTCGTTGCTGCCGATGCCAGAAGTACCTTAGTGAATCCCATTTCATAATGGGACTGAAACTTTCTTCAAAATTTACTCCCTGTTTCTGTCCACGACCAACTGCCACAAATCTTGCTTTGTATAGTCTCGTCTTCTCTTTCTTTTATTTTATACACCCAACGACTTTTAACGATTTTCTTATTCTTAGGTCTGTCCACTGGTTCCCATACACTATGCATTTCTAAGAATTAATTTCTTCATCCATTACAGATTTCCAGTGCTCTTCAGATTTTATTGCATTATTATACGTATCGGGTGTATTTAATGCGTACACTTGGTAATCATATCTTCTGGGCAATCTTGTATTTCGAATAGGCCTCCCTGATGTGTTTTGATCTTCATCCAAATTATTTACCTCTTCATCATCTGGAATGTCTGGCCCTTGTTCATAGTTGCTTTGCATTCCTATTTGTTCCTGGGTTTCAGACGCTGGAATTAATGTGTCATCTTCATCAGAATTTTCCTCACCTTCTATAAAATAATCGATTTCCATATAATTTATCTGCATTTTCTGTTGTTCATCTGGCACATATCCGTTTGTCTCCTCATCAAATATCACATCAGATGTTTCATATACTTTCTTTTCTTCCATGTTAAATATCCTGTAGGCTTTTCTCTCTCTGGAATATCCAATAAATACTCCTTTCTTTGCTTAGGTTCTAATTTATGCCTCTTGTTGTTGTAAACTTTATAATATGTAGTACATCCAGAAGGCTTCAAATGTCTAACTGAAAGCTTTCGTGAATTCCAAAGTCCCATTGGGGTTTTATCTTTTCGATTCTTAGTAGGTTTATGTATATATTCTGCAGTAGCAACTGCTTCATTCCAAAAGTGCAAAGGTAACTATCTGTCAATCAGAAGTGTTCTTGCAGAAGTAATCAGAAGTGTTCTTGCAGAAGTGTTCAGAAGTGTGAACAATCAGAAGTGTTCTTTGTCAAGTAATGTTCTATTAGCTCGCTCTGCAATTCCATTATTTCTGGGAGAGTAAAACGGTGTCTTTTCGTGTTTTATTCCTTTTTGTTCAAAATATCTACTGAGTGATTCATTGATAAATTCTGAACCATTGTCCGATCTTATTCTTTTAACCTTGGTATTTAATTCATTTTCTCTCCTTCTAATTAAGTTTTGCAAAACTTCACTTGTTTCATCTTTCGTCTTCAAAAACTCGACAAAGTACTGTCTCAATCCATGAGATGATCAACTATAGTCATCATATATCTTTTCCCATTCAAAGAAGCTATTTTATGCGGTCCACAGAGATCCACATGCAAAGCTTCAAGGGGTATTACTGCTGTTTCTGGATAGGTGTTTTCATATGAACAACTTGTCATTTTTCCCTTGGCACATGAATTACAAAGTTTTATTTCACCCTCCAAATTTTCCAATCCACGAACCATTTTCTTTGATATCATCATTTTTATATGTTCTGGATTTGTATGGCCCAATCTTCTATACCATATTTCATACGAATTTTCTTTTATTTTGAAACAAGTCTCATTTTTCACCTCATCCCTCTGAGGTATTAATTTCACGATGAACATATCCTTAGTATAAAGTTAAAATATAGTTAAAAGCCTTAAAAACTCCGTTAAAAGTTTAAAAACAAACCGTTAGCACTTTCGGCAGCACTAGGCCGCTGCCATCTTCAAACTGGTGAGCTCGCTCCCAGCTCCAGCATTTCGAGCCACGTATCTTCTATCTGAGCATGTGTCGTGTCATTGACAGCGCCCTCTTGTGTTATTATTTCTAACGCTTCCCGTTTTAAACTATAACTGTGGTTATTGTAGTTGGCTATTTTCTTAACATTTACGAAATCTATATCAATATTTTCTTTTAAGGCTAGGTGGGAGAGGGCAGTACCTTGTCTATTATATTTTATATCGCTAATGTGCTCTTAAATCCTATCTTTAATTTCCCTTTTTGTCACACCAATGTAATGGCGCTAACGGTTTGTTTTTAAACTTTTAATGGAGTTTTTAAGGCTTTTAACTATATTTTAACTTTATACTAAGGTATCTCCATGCATGTTTTTTTCCATGTTTGCATGTTTTTCTCCATGCAATGTTTGGAACAGACATGAGATTACACCTTAATTTTGGGATGTACAAAACATTTTTTAATCTGATATTTTTGAGATTTAGCTCTGCTGTAGGCACTTTTACCTCTCCTTGATAAGTTGATTCAATATCTCTACCTTTCATCTGCTACACTGATAATTTTATTTATCTCCTTCATATTATCCATCCAGTCTGCATTGGGAGTCATATGTGAAGTACATGCAGAATCCAAGCGCCATTCAGTCATTTTCTCTTCGCCAATTCGTTTCTCAGAGGTTGTTAAGAAGTTGTTTCTTGAATCTGACTCTTCTTTTGAAATTCTTGCGTGCTCATTTTTGTAATTATTTAAACTCTTCATACTTGTATTTGACTTTCCTAAGTTATTTTTCTTAAAATTATTGCTCCGAAACCAGCAATCATTTTGCAAATGTCCAGGTTTTTTACAACTATAACAACATTTAGATTTTGATTTAACCTTGTCGTGCACTTTAAAAGCCCTGGATTTGCATTTTCTTTCTCGTTCTCTCTTCTCAAAGCTAAGCAATGTTTGTTGCAAGTCTGTAAAATTAATTCCTCTATTCATAGATAAAAACAAAGTAATACATCCATATGTTTCTGACAACCCTTCAACTATATATCTTACTAGCTCTCGTCCAGTTACTTGTTTACCCAATTCATTTATTTGTTGTGAAAGTCCTTGTGACCTTGTGAGATATTCATCAATGCTCTCGCTTGGCGACTTTTTCAATCTTGTTAAATCCAGCAATAAGTCTGTTAGTCTATCTTCAACAGCACCCTCAAATCTTAATTTTATTGCTTCCCATACTTCTTTTGCCTTTTACATTCCTCTATAAATTATCGCTTGTTCCGCTGTTAGGTTAAGAAGTATTATTCCTAATGCTTCCTTATTTTTCTTCCACCACACTTTGTGTTTAATCACACTATTAGCGTTAGTTTCATCTTTTAGCAGTTCTTCTTGCAGAATAACTTCAAACAATTCTTTTGCATCCAGCAAGGCCTCAATCTTCATACTCCATATAATGTAATTACTCTCAGTCAGTTACTAAATTTTTATGGAATTAAAATGATCCATGTTTCTTATCGACATCAGCGGTTAGGCTTGACGTATATCTTGGTCTTGCTGATTCCAAAAATAACCAATAGCTCTGCTACCAATTTGAAGAAAGCGTAAACATGGAAGAATTTTGTATTTATTAAATTAGCCAAAACTATTTACACATTACTAAAACTATTTAACTAAGTTACACATAAAATAACATATGAACAATACACTTGAACATCGCTCATACATATTTATTCTGGATATTCAAAGGCAATAACATCATGTAATTTTTTAGAATCCCTTACAGTTTAAAACCAAGTTACAGCCTGTGCACAAGTTGAGCTTTTTTATAGTGAATGATCAGAAATATCAAAAATGTTTAGAAATAAGTTCATTACACTCAGCTATCCACAGTTCTTGAAAACTTCCACTGCATCTGTGAAAAGTCCTGAAATTCCTTAAAAACTTGCATGGTTCTTCAAAAAGCCACTATGTATTTACAGTGAAATTTCTTTAACATGAAAATGCTTTACATGAAAAATTCGGTTAACATGAACTGATGTAGTGGTCCAAACAGTAATTATTTAATTTATTATAAATCATTTAATATGAAATTCTTTATAATGAAAAAATATTTTGGTCACCTCAGTTTTGTGTTTACATTGTTAACTAACTGTATGTAATTTTAATGTCCATAAAATAAATTTTCTCTGAAGACAAT
Organism: Cheiracanthium punctorium; assembly: GCA_038373885.1. NCBI lineage: Eukaryota > Metazoa > Arthropoda > Arachnida > Araneae > Cheiracanthiidae > Cheiracanthium > Cheiracanthium punctorium. Next base: position 63,943 of record JAWZYV010007565.1, on the reverse strand, counting down.
GCTCATAAGCTATGCTTTCTATGTATTTCGATGGGCTACAAGACCAGACTTTGAAACGATTACAGTTGAATGTAATTGCCTACAAAAATGCTATTTTACAAATTCTACAAAACTATTTTAATAAAATTGCATTACTCCAGAATTTTTGGAATATTTTATTTCATTAAGGTTTATTTCATTAATTGCCTTTTTACAATTTTAACAGTAACTGACCATAATCATTTTAGAAATTGGCAGCAATTGCAATCTTAGTCCTTATTAATCTTGTAATTGATTACAGATGGCTGTATAATCATCTGATGTCTGGACGAGACACTGAGACTGGAAAAAATCTTCTATTGCTCTCTCCATTGTGTGTGTGTGGGGGGGCTGTGTTTGCAGTTTAACACATTAATTTTTTGTTGGTTAATTCCAACTGGTCGTTAAAAAGTCGTAAAATTTGTCAGAAGAATGTCACCTTACCTCCTGTAGTGAAGGTAAGATGTGGCTTATCCACAACAGCCTTTAGATAGCATTTCTTGTGGAAGCAAGGGGAAATAAATCTCCCACAAAAATTCATGTGATCAAGGAATATTCCATTTGTCTTCTCTCTCTTCTCAGCACATTGGAAACTCAATGAAGTTCAATTGAGTATGGTTGTGCTATTGGTACAAATTCACTCCTTTCTCTCTGGTACTTCTACTTGCCTGGAAGTAATTCATCACTGATAAACTATTAGGTTGTGATGATGCATTTTGAAAACAGAAAGCAGTCGATATTTCTCCTAAAATGAAGCAAAAAGTTAAAACTGCCATCTTCGCCTTGTTAAACCCACAGTGCCAAACTTGAATTTGCATTAGTTCATTGTGCTCTAGGAATTCATTGTAGTTTAGGAAATATGAATATTTACAAAATTAGCTGTATAACATTGATGAATGATTCATACTGGAAACAAAGTTTTTAAATGTATTATCCTTGAAAAGTTCTTGAATATGCTTTGGAGAAATGAATAAGGACCTTGACAGTAGATTCAAATTGTAATCTGTTGATTATGTTATTTCTCATTGTTGTTTGTCAAGTATCTTTTAAACACCAGCTCTTTTGAGTGGTTTTTGTGAAACATATTAGCATTAAACTTGTCTCAGGGAAAAATACAGATTTGAGTTGCTACTGTTTCGCTTCATGACTTTAAAGATTTTCACTAATATTTGCTTTATAATCCTATAAAGATGTTGGGGCTCATTTTAAAAATTAAGTTTGCTAACAAAAATTAGACAAACCAAGATATTGTAAAGAAGGAGGTTGTGTTTTTATGCCTCCTAATGCTCTATGTATACTGCACTTGTGGACCAGGTAATAAATTGATAAAAATTTAGAAGTTTGATTGTGTGTCTGACTACTGTTGGATTACTGCTTGACATACTTAAAATCAAAAGTTTTTGTGGAAGGTAGGAATTGTCAATTTTTTATATGGTTAACAATATTAAAAATGATTTCTTCCACTTTTGAATGTGTTTTAATGAGAAATTTCTAATGAAAATAGGTTACAAAAGAAGTGTTTGCTCCGAATCGTATTTCATCGGCCACTTTTTCTCAAGCAGCAACTCTCGAAGAAATTTCATCTTTCGTCTATGATGGCCAAGTTGGATTGAAAGGTTACATCGATTCATGCATCCAAATGTTTTTGAAGGTGAATATTTTTGTTTTAATTTGGGCATCACTGTTTCTTGTTTTTGTACAGTAATAAAGTAGAGTCCACATTTCTGGTGGAAATCTGGAGGACTCAAGTGATTCAAAATTAGAAGTTAAAAAATTCAAGGAAAATTTACTAAGCTTTTCAAGAAATTAAACCTATTCTAGTCCGGAAGCTTCAAATAATTCCCAAGCTAGAGGAACGGAATAATGTCTTTTTTTTCTAATGGCAGGGCCATTGCTAATACTTTTTTTAGGTGAAGGGTGAGGTCTTTAAACTGCCAAGTCAAATGTTGATTTTTACCAACTTATTTAACTTGTTTACCAACAAATTTTCTGACTTATTTGCCAACTGGGTTTATGTAATTTTGCAAAGTTATCAGGAGTAGAAATATCATATTTTTTTTTTTTTTTTTTAATTTTCAACTAAGTTTGCAATTTTGCCCAACAAACTAGTTTTTGATTGAGAGAAAAGAGAGACGAGATTTTTATGCAGATTTACAAATTTTCCCAAGTAGATTTATAATTCTTTGTACTCTGATGCAATAGAAAAAAATATGATATAGTATTTTTTTTTTTGGGGGGGGGGGCACTTAATGAAATTCTCAACTGAGTTAAAATTTTGCAGAGTCTGCCAGAAATAAAAAAGTGATTAAACTTTTATTAAGAAAAGTTTTATGAAGTGTGCCAACTAGGTTTGTAATTTTGCCAAGTGTAACAGAATGTGACAATGTTAGTGGGAGTCCTCCCCATCCCCTCCCTAACCGAACATGGAACCCTGGGCAGACATTTGTCATCGGGAGCCCTTTTCATTTCAACCAGTTTACAAAAATTAAAAAGCCTGGGACGGCAGGCTTACTTAAGTCTCAGGCTTTCTACTTTTGTGGATGCATGGAACTTTTCTGCAATTGAAAAAGGGCAAACCTTTGGTATGACCCAAAATTGTCATATTGACCAAACATTCATGACTACTCAAAATGCTTTATTAAAACCTTTTTTCGGTATCGTTTAATAACTCTGTTTAGATAATTGAAGTTTAAGCAGAAACAGAGAGGAAGAATTTTCTAGAAACAACACATTTCTTCAATATACAATAAGAATATTTTTTGACTGGGACCCGAGGCAGTTGCCCTTGCCTTAGTGGGGCTTTTCAGGGCAGGGATTTGCTTTTAGTCAGGGATCCTGCTAAGGATCTAAAAGCAGAGTGTAAGTTTCCGTCTGGAAAACCTTACCACTGTGTTGGAAAATCAAGGGAATGGAAAATAGTCTGGGAGATTGTACTCCCTTCTCAAAAAGTCAGGGAAGTTAGTGTTATTTTATGGAAATGTTTCTGTGAATTATAAATAAATAATAAAGTGAATTATCTATAAATACGGATTTTTTATTATAAAATATGCAGAGTAATAGAAAATATGTAGGGGGGGAGGGGGCATGGTGGCTTAGAGAATAGTAAATGATGCTGTTCAAGTTGCTGAAGGGATATCAAATGTAGTGATTGGCAAAAAAAGATACTGTCATTCTTCCATTCCTCTTAGCATAAATGTATGCCTGACTTGGTTAAATAAGAAGAAAAATAAAGGCAAGGGGAAATAGTAGGACTTATTATTATTTTGATTGTTAGTTTTTAGAAATAGTCAGGTAAATTTCTGAGTTTTGGTCAGAAAGAGAAATTGGAGATGAAAATTGAGTGGCAACAATATACCTTGTAAATAAATCTAAAAACTGGTTTAATAAGAATTCAGTAGTATTTAATAACAATTGATGAGTTAATTTAGTTCTTTGGTATTAATATTGACCACTTTTTAACTCTTGTGCTTTTTTAAATCAAAGTATGTAAAGTATAGCTTTTTAATATGAATATAATGCAGTATTTGTGTTGCCACATGCAGAGGGCATAGTTTTTACTGTGATTTAGTCATTTACCTACTTGTAATGTCTCACAATAATAGTACAATTAGCTCAGATAGCATGACATTTCGGCCAATCAAGTTATGCCTTTTCAGGGATTGATGCAGACCAAATTTAAGTCCTTTTTGTAGCCACTTCACAAAATTACAATCAATTAAAATTTCCCCTTCTCAAAAATACAATCAATTAAAACAACCCTTTATTGTTATTTTACCCTGTATTACAATTTGTTTTGTTAATTATTTAAGAAAAAAAAGTTGCTTTTACCAAAATTGGTATGAAAATTCACAAAAATAGTTTTCGCAAAAATGTGACCCTGGAAAAAACTCGACCCCTGATTTTGAAATGAGTAAGTTTCATAATCCTTTTTTATTTATCACTAACAAACACTTATAGAATGTATTACTGCTAAACCAATGTTCATAATTCACACCCATGAAATTATTTCTTAGGAAGCAAAAGAAAAGTACAAAAGCTTTGAAAATTTTTCTTTGTATGAAAATGTTGAAATTTCTTATAAAAAATTATCTGATGGCCATCCTTTGAGGCTGTGGAAAGTGTCAACAGAAATTGAAGCTCCACCTTCTGTAGTCTTGAGTAAAATTCTGAGAGAAAGGTAACGTAATATTTCCTTTCGCTTTCTTCCATTAATATATAATAGTTGTTAATTCTCTCTTCATTTTTAAGCTTTTCACCCTATTTTTTAATTGCATTGCCAATAAACACCTGTAATTTATGTATATTTGTGAATTCTATTTTGTGTGTAGGATGTTTTTTACCTTTATTTTGTTCTTGATTTGAGTTAAATAATTGCTAAACGATTGAAGTATTTTAACTCAAAGGATTCTTTAAAGATACCTTATACATGTAGATCTTTAATGAATCATGTTTAACTTTAAAAAATTAAGATTATTCAACTGAACACCATATCCTTTTTATTTAAAATGTCTGACTATCTTCAGTCTTTTGTAGTTTATTTAGAAAGTGTTGTATCTGTATTTCTTTTCTTCTTTGAACAGTGGTAGGATAACTGTCTTCCCTGCCCCATCCAAAAAGCATAATTACAAAAGGAGCTTAAAATAATAATAATAATAATTCATATGTACAGTAAAATAATGATTAAATATGTAAATTTCTTTTAAAATCTGATTTGCTTCCAAATATTCCTACAAATATATACTTTTTTTATTTAGGCATTTATGGGATCCCTCATTTTCCAAATCTAAAATGATAGCTCGCCCAGCTAATAATACGGAAGTATTTCAATATATGTGTTTATCATTACCACCTCATCCACACTGTGACTACTGTGTTTTAAGGTAAGATTAATTGATTATTCATTTATTTATTTTGCTGATATATGAAACCTTTAAAGTAGACCTTTTTATGCAGAGTTTGTTTAAGTGTTTATTTTTTTCACTTATGATTTTTTGGAAGTTAGAATTGATTTTTAAGGTCAAATTTAGCTGAAAAATCTACATGAGAAATGTGTTTGTCTTATATTTATTGGTAATAGTTAATGAAAATTACAACATACTATTTTTCAGATTTAAAAAAGGCAGAATTAATTAAAATAATTTTAATAATATTGATTAAAATTTATGTACTCTTCTGTAGGAATCCATAAATGATTTTATGTTAATGTTTGTACTAAATGCAGAATTATTAATGTCAAAACTGGGTACTTGTGGATTATAGCAGCCACTAAAATTCAATTGCAAAGCTACCGATGGTGAAATCTGAAAAAATGTTTGCATCCCTATAGACATGTATGTATAATCTTAAAAGTATAGCTGTGATTTTCTCATAATCCTTGTGTCGCTGAGTAAGCTAGTGGCCTCTGTAATCCGCAATTACCCATATCTGTTACCAACAAAATTAATATTTAGTGGTTTATTCACTTTATTGTATTAAGAAAACCTCTCTTTTTCGCATATAAATTGCTACAAACCCAAAATGTTGGTACACTGTGCAAAATCTACTGGATTTTTTAAGATGTTAGCAGGTGTGCCACTTTTTTCCCTTTTCTTTTTCCAACAAAGTGCTTATTTTTTCCTACAAGCTACAGTGTGGACACTGGCATGTACTGTATTTATCTCACAGCTTTTTTTACTGCGGCATTAGAAAAAATTATGAATGTATTTGAAGCACCTAAGTTTGTAAATCTGTGCACTTAATACACTTAAAAAATGTTCAGTTTTATAAAAGTCTGAAAATTATTTTAGGTCTTGGCGAACTGATTTACCCAGAGGTGCCTGTATTCTGATTGAGACTTCAGTAAACCATCCTGACGCCGAGGTCAATCCAGGTTCCGTTCGAGCTTTAATACTGGCTTCCCGTTATTTGATCGAGCCTTGCGGATCTGGAAAGTCCCGTATAACACATTTAAGTCGTGCCGATACCAGGTAATGATGCTGATGAAAAACTGCTTTTTAAATTTAGTTTCCCAAGATTCAAATTGCAGTGTCACAATTCATTTGACATTTTATGATTTTTATCTTGTAGTCTTCTAATTTTAAATATTGAGATGTATGATAAATTCTTGCTGTTTTTCGTGAAAATTTCTGCTTTATTTATAAGAACCTACAGAAAACATGTCACTGATAGTATTCTATCAATGGTTCGCTACTTTTTCTATTGTTTGAATAGCAATAGAATTCAACATCCAGAAGTTGACTGATTTCCTCCTTTAGGCCAGCTATGAAGTGATGGCACCTGGGTTACATGGTTTTGGAATCACTAATTGGGGTATTCTGTAGCAGGATTCTTTTGACAGGAGATGCTATCTACGGTTGGTGCATTAGTATATGTATGGGAAAGAGATTACAGCCCTGATGATCAATAAAATCCACAATTCCCTGATGATCTATAAAAATTAGTAAATGGGGTTTAATCACCAGGGCTGTACTCTGAAAAAAATTTCAGAGAGGAACCAAACGGTGAAAAAGGCTGAATTTTTCACAAAAAGACTTTGTTAACAAAATAATAATGATAAAGTTATAAATTTTTGGAGGGGGGGGGGGTGCTGACCCCCAGGGTACAGCCTTGTTTATCACCCATAAAGCTTCAACAAATGGTAAACTTAAACCTGCTATTTATCACTAGAAATTAACTCTTCTAAGGTCATTTCGGAGTCAGACTATACTATAACCTGAAGTCTTATTTTCAGTGTCTGGTCTGACAAACTTCAGGTCTTCTACTGTTTTTCTTGATTAATTTTATTTTCATCTCTCATTTCCACTTTAAAAAAAATCATATGTATGAGCTGGTTTTAATGGAGTAAAGGGGTCCATTTAAGAGCGGCTTTGCTTTAAGTTTTATGTAACAGAAAGAATATTTCAGTACTTAAATTTTATCTTATATGTGCCAGATATATGCAGCTATTTTGGTAACCAAAAATCTCTTAGTGGGCGTGGTTAAAAATAGCAATTTATTAAAGAAGTAAATGGCTGTCAAATATAAAACAAATTGTTAACAAAATTAGTAACTGGGAATTAGGTAATAGTTTTTTCATTACTAATACTAAATCACATTGTTTTTGGGGGCAGGGGAGGAATACTGGCATAAAGTAAACTAGGTAGTATGCAAATATCAATTCCACCCCCACCTCACCCCAAAAAAAAAAATTTACATGAGAGTGGCAAAAGATTATTTGCATTCCTAACTGGGGATGAGACACTGCAATACACAGAATATATAAACTGTTTGTGATTTTCCTAAACTGACATGAACCCCGTGCATGTGATGCCCAAACTCAGTTCAGATAAGTATTCGTGAGACATTCGTGACATTTTTCTGAATGTAAAACTTAAGTTTTTTTTTTTTTTTTTTTTTTATTGATGATTTTTTTTTAAAGGGGAGCTTTGCTAAACCTAAGTCAGTATTCAATTACTTAATCATAAGTTGCCTAAACATTATTGATGAGTCTAAATATTTCTTTTCTGTATAAATATAATCCGTTACTAATAATATTCTGTATCATATTACAATATAAATATTGTCTGTTAAGTAAATTAATTATAATTTTCAATTAAAATAATGATTGGCTATTATCAATACACTCAACTTTTTCTAATACTTTTCATTTTATTATGTTAAATTCATTTATTCACAGCCACACAATAACATTTATGTGCCCCGGGCACTTTTAAAACTTTGTGCCCCTACATATAGCTGACTCAATTTTGTGCACCTATACATAGCTCTAAACTCAATTTGGCATGCTTCTGCATGTGTGCCCAGGGCACAGGCCCAAATGCCTGTCCAATAATCAGGGGGTGCATTTATTTAGAACAAGCACAGTAAATTTATGACACTTAGATTTTTGATATATCTTAATTCATATATATATATATATATATGTGTGTGTGTGTGTGTGTGTGTGTAGTTACAGTAGTAGCTTATTACAATTATTTTGTATTTTAAGCAGCTTGTTTAACCAAAATTATGCTTGGAAATTTTGAACAAAATATGTAGTTTGTACTGCCTAAAATTGTCCAAAAGTTTATGCAAGTGCTAAAGTAAAAAATAAGGAAATTTGAGGGGTTTTGACATGACAGTTAAAACCGGATTAAACCATCAATTGTCAAAAACTTGCCAACCCTGGCTAGAAGTGTGTTGTTAAAACTACCACATTAAAGTCTAAAACTTGCAACCTCTCCTTCCCCCTCTGAAATTTTTTCCTGGTTACAGCTCTGCTTCATCACTGCCTTTTTTACTCCCCACATCTTTCTACTTTTGAGATAGGAATGCTAACTTTTTGTTTGCCGCCATGTAGTGTTGAAACCAGGTTGCATACAGCTAATAAATTAAAGAATTGTCATTTTCAAGTTCAAAGTAGGAGGGGGGGGGATGAGGTTGTTCTAGTGAACAAACACCCTGTAATATGCTCCTATCAAGTGAATAATTTTTTCAAAATAATATGAACCTGATTACTTTATTGTAATTATTTCTTTTTATTTCCTTGCACACAGAGGTCGATCCCCTGAATGGTATAACAGAGCTTATGGACATATTTGTGCTCTCCTGTTGATAAAACTGAGAAACTCATTCCCACATGTTTGTACAGATGGACCTGAAACTAAATTATAATGTGCCAACTATTGTTGTTTTTTAGGAAAGTAATTTATGTATATGAAAATGTAACTGTCTGTATATGAAGTCATGTGAACAAATGGAAGATGTTTATAGGTTTATGTAAAGCTAGTCATAAAGGACCAAGTTTGTTAAAGTATGCCATTATTCATAAACCCTTTTAATAATGTTGTACATTTACAAATTTATATAAGTGTATTTTTCTTAGCTGTTACTACAAAAAATGAAAATGTTTATTGTAGTTGGATTCTTGTTCATTGTTTCTTTATCCATTCATTTACTTTACAGTTGATCTTGAATTGAAGGTAAACTTAAAAAGCATATTACAACTATATATACAGTAGAAGACCCCAAATCCACACAGCTTGGTTCCAGACCTTTTGCAGATTTTAGAATTTTGGTCATAATACGAAAGTTATAGTAAAAAAGCAAATTATATTATAATCAGAATCATAGTATAAAAGTACAGAGGAATAGTACTATAAACAAAATTACGAGATAATATGCACATTATTTAAACATTGTTGAATATTAAGAATAGAATATTTTAGGTTCTCCTAAATGGTTTTTTTTTTTTTTCTTCTTCTTCTTTTCAATATTGTCATTATTACCTCTTCTGTAACACAGTTTTGCTGCTCTGCAAATTAGAGCTGAAGCAAACCGCATGTATTCGGTACTAAGATACGGATAATCACTCAGACTCGAAGTAACGAATTGCTACTTTTCGGTTGATATCGTTACTCGTTACTCGATCCGAAGCTGTTTCAGATCGAGCAGCTTCGAACTTCGAATACAGACTGCCAGGCGAGGCAAACTAGGGGGGAAACGGGTTCCAGTAATAGAGTACTAATATCGTCTGTTATTTGTTACTGGATATCGGATCGCGGTTTCAAGGGGGAAAATGACTTTTGAGTGTGCATTTCGGATCGACCAGGTTTGAACTTCGAATACAAGACTGCCGGAGGGAGAAAATAAATTTCGGTATTTGAGTACTAGTATGTTCCGTTCCGTTACTAGATACCGGAAGTATTGTGGATTCGCGCTGTTTGAAGGGAAAAATCAGTTTCGGTATTTGAGTAGTAGTATGTTCTGGTTGCAATTCGTTTGTGCCGAGCCGAATGGTATCGTTTTGATGAGGTTTGGAAGAATCCGTATGTTTCGTTACAGTTATGGAGATGGATATACTATCTGCTGCTCTATTGATATGGGTCGTACAATGGGGGGATAGGATCCGGTATATAGTATGTTCTTATGGGAAGGGGGTGTTCTTATAATTGTAGAGGAGCAATACATATAAGAGAAGCATGTTAGTAAGGGGTGCTAATTTCGGGCTTTCTAACATTTTAGTACTAAATAGTGGTGCAATCGGAATTCTTTCTTTCAGGGTGGTTCCGAAGCAGGATTGCGAACTTAACTTTTTCTTTTTTTTAGCTAGAATCGAAATATGAGTAATAAATAACAAATTATTTAAATACACCTTTTAAAAAAATATATTTTTATAAAGTAAACGAATTCACACATTTTTATTATTTGAAATATTATTTGGAACTAAAAAAAATATTTAGCATGGAAACCTAAATACATTTTTCAAGTAATTGTTTAAAAAATATATAAAAAATTGGGAGCTACCCAGGATTTCTATGCCCACTCCTGCATAAGCCACTGGTATTAAAATAATTCAATAAAGTTCAGTATGTTTCTAAAATGTCGGCGTTTAGGGGGCCATCTGCCCAATTTTATGGTACATTTTATTCCATGAACTCATGGAATACGCATAGTCCGGTGCAACCATTCTTTCTGTATGAAAGGAGTGATAATTTTTGTTTAAAGAATGCTCTCATATATGCACCCACAGAAGGGGCTAACCCCTTTCATCCCAAAAGTGCAAAAATAGAACTGGAAATATCTTAAAAATAGATAATTCTCACTGAATTAAACAATTTTAATTTAAAATATGGTAATTTTTAATTTACTTCAAAAAATCGTCCAGCAAAAGAAGTTTTTGATATGAAATAAGAACTCACAAATAATAAAGATATTATGCTTGTAGAGACGCAAAGTAGTTGATATCATACTGAGATCCCCTGCCCTGTGAATTTAATATATGTGGCCCAATCTCTGGATCTCAGTATTCGAGAACCCGCTGCCAAAAAAAAACACGAGTCACAAGCTTTCCTTTACACTTTTTATGATAAGAATGAACAGGTTAAACCAGCATTCAGAATTTAAAAAAGGGGGGGTTGAGAAAAAAAAAGAATGGCATATGTCTTTGGAAGATTTCTATGTGCACTCAGTAATTCGGATAATTTAGCATTGTATAAAACCATAAATGTGTATAAAAATAATCTGTAAATCAGAGAAAATAAGCTCTAAATACAACTTTGTACAACTTCGCTAAAAAAAATTCTTTTTGGTTAGGTTTTGTTATGGGTTTATGTATGGGCGGCATATACCCATAACAACACTGTCCTGGATGTGTTGTTATGGGGCACATATAACACCCTATTACCGATTCTATTAGTAGTAACGAATAGCGAACATCTAAGTAACAAATACATACGGATACTCATTTTGTCGTTACTTTTACAGCACTACTGCAAATCTTACATAATTTTCTCTCTCAGTGCCAAACCTTCATTAAATGTTATTTTATCAATCTTTTGATTATCCTCAGAGTTGTTACCGAGTCAGAATCTATCTTGTGACTGTCATTCAGTGTCAGTTATCTGAAGATTATCAATGTTACCATCAGAGTTAACAAAACCTAAAATATAATTTTTCTTCAAGTGGGAATTACTTATTGGTTTAACTCTGTGGTTATACTGCAGTTTTTTGAACTTGCAGCTGGCAGGGCAGATTTACATTGAATCAACAGTGGAGATTTTAGAGCATTGCGAATTTCGGATAAGTGGATTTTGGGTTTTCTACTGTCCCTAAAAAAAAAAAAAATAAGCAAGTCATTTAACCCTAACTAATTTTGTGAGATAGTGTCATCAGTGCTATATACAGATGGATAAATTCAAATTAAAGTGTATAATATGATAACTCTCAACATAGCCTCAGAATTCAGCATTACGGATTTTGATATAACATTGATGGTTTTTAGAGGACTTTTAGTGAATAAAATGTTGAAGTATTAGATGCCATTATTATTATTACAGGGTATCCACCAATGTCAAGAGGCAAAAATAGTACCATTGGTAGCCTCACTGACATAAAAATGTCTCCAGCTTAGTAGCTATTTTCTTAATTTTAGTTGCCAAAATAGTAGCATTTTTGCAGTTAAGAAATAAATATACGTCATTTAGCTTGATTTAAGAAAGAAGGAATAAAATGATAAATTGATAAACTTCATATGTTACATAACAGAGCAGTGGCACACACAAGGGAGGGGTACGGACCCCTCCCAAAAGAGTTATCAATTTTCCTTCGTTAAACCGTCATGTAATTTTTACATTAAAATATGTCTGCACGCATTATCAACATATATTTTCACTAATTAAGATGAGTAAACACATTAAAAGGGGGTTACTATAAAAAATCTGCATTTTTTCAGGTGGTTGGTGTCACAGCTTTATGGGCTGGACCCCCTCCAAGAGAAAATCCTGTGTGCGCCACTGTAACAGAGCATATAGTATTTTTTTATTTATTATACAATTAAAAAAAACTGATTAGAATGCTTCATGAACGACCATGCGCAACTTTAAAAGTTGAGAAAAAACAAAAGCTGATTTTTCAAATCAGTTGCCCCGAGTAAGGTACAAGTAGCAAAAACCTTGAAAATAGTATACAAATGATATTTCTTATTCAAAAAAAGTCGCCTAAATTAGTGGCAAAAGTGGCCTTTTCAGTCGCCAGTGGACAGACACCCTGTTATTATTACCTGAAAGTTGATGGCAAATACTGACAACATCCAAATCTTGTCCATGTAAGTTATGTGCAATATATAGAAAATATAGTGTATTTTGATCTCTTTCACATGTTAAAAATTGAAGCCTTTATACTCTTTTTATGGGGATAGCTGTTACTTTTAAATGGGAAAGAAGCCTGCTGGTAATAAATGTATATTATTATAAATATAAAAATTTACTTGTTTTTGGATATTAACTACATTTAAGCTCATTTGTTTAATAGTAATCTGTGCCTCATTGAAGTCAGTTTGGAAAAGCCCATGTTTTTTATTTTTATTTATTTCAAAGAATATTTTTACCATCATGACCTAAATAGAACATCATATTGTCAGCCTCATTTCATAATTAAAAAAACAAAAAAAAAATGTTCTTGCCTTGAAGAACTACACACTTTTTATTATTATTTTAATATATTTATGAATTTAAACACACATACATTTTTCAAAGCCATACAGTACGATTTCTAAAAATTGACTTCTAGGGAAATGTAAAATATCACAGTGGCATCCCATTTTATGTTTCTTCCCTTTTTTTCCTCCATTTTGCTCATTGTGGAATTTTTAAAATCAAATTCTTTACTAAGTAAATGTGAAAAAAATAAAAAATGAGAACAAATTATGTTCATACATGTTATAAAAAAAGAATAATTAGGGAAAGAAATTATAATCATTTACAGTTTTCATGTTAAAGTGGTGATGACTTAGAAAATGTGGCTTCCGAGGAAAAGAATTCTTGGAAATTTTTTCTTTTTTACATTGAGATACAACTTGTAGTAGAAACTGCTTTCGTATATCATCTTTTCTTAAACAGGAATTGAAGTCTGATTAATTTTATTCTCTGTTCAATCTGTGTGATTGAACTTTAATTTTTTTTTCTTCTTTCAAATAATATTTATTTTTACACCTGACATCAGGATTAGTATTGAAAGACTGTATTAACTTAAATCCTTAAAATAAATAAAGAAAAAAAGGGCTCCTTTGAACTCATAAATAATAAAAGTTCCCTAAAACCTGTTGCTCTTACATCACTACCATCATCATTTTCTTCTTCAAATGACATTAAAATGATACAGCTAAATTAAGCATAGCTGTAAAATTAAAGAGTGTTTTATGTACAACCTCTTTTTCTTTTTTTTTAAATGTAGTAATTTTAAGTTTATCAGCCAGACTTTTTGGCAGATAAATTTCACTGAAAGCAATTGATTTAATGATTTTGGGAAATTGAGATAAAGCATTATGAATGCACTTTTTTATGACAAAGTTCAAAATCCTCTAAAGCTACATTATTAATTTAACATTACAATATAAATGTAAGCAGAACAATAGGTTGTGTATATATATATATATATATACCGGGTGTTTCAAAAATGACCGGTATATTTGAAAAATCAATAAAAACTAAACGGGCAACGATAGAAATAAACCGTTTGTTGCAATATGCTTGGGGCAACAGTAAATTTTCAGGCAGAAAAACTTTCAAAATTAGTTACAATTTTCAACAACAGATGGTGCTGCAGGCAATTTGAAAGATATAGAAGAAAATGCAGTCTGTGAGTTCGCCATTCTGTTAGTCGCCTTGCTGTAAGCGTGTGCTGTTCACAGATTGCAAGTTTGCTGTGAAAAAATGGTTTATTCCTTAGAACAGAGGATTTTTCTTGTTGGAATTTCACCGAAACACAGTATTGTTGGAACAAGACGAAGTTTAATGTAACCAAAGCGATAAAATAAAAGATCTGTTTGAAAATTTTCAACAGCTGGGAACTTGAAGAATGAACGTGCTGGAAAGGTAGGGCGACCGCGTACGGCAACCACAGAGGGCAATGCTCAGCTTGTGCAACAGGTGATCCAACAGTGGCCTCCGGTTTCCATTCGCCATCTTGCAGCTGCGGTCCAAATTAAGCCAATGTCCACGTATGACGTATCGCCTCATGCCCCAGGGTTTACACCTCTATCCATACAAAATTCAAACTCGGCATGCAGGAGAGACATTCGCTAACGATATGGTGCAAAGGATCGATGACGGCGATATCCATGTGGGCAGCATTTGGTTTACTGACCAAGCTTATTTTTACCTGGACGGCTTCGTCAATAAACAGAATTGGGCCATATTATTGCTGTGCATGGTGGATATGTGGAAAATATCGTAGTTTAGATTTTTCCAGACTGCAGCGCCATCTGTTGTAGAACATTGTAATTCATTTTGAAAGTTTGTCTGCCTGAAAATTTACTGTTGTTCCAAGCATATTGCAACAAACGGTTTATTTCTATCTCTGCCCGTTTAGTTTTTATTGATTTTTCAATTATACCGGTCAATTTTGAAATACCCGGTATATATATATATATATATATATATATATAACAAGTAAAACACAAAACATACTACAAATAAGACATATCTCGCATAAAAATATAACAGCTATTAGCAAGAATTAGAAACCAGATTTTGAAGCCAAATTAAGTGCAAGAATTACTGTGATAATATAATGGAACGGAAATTATAACCACTGTCACCATCGTCAGGGGCCACAAACAGTGGATTATAATTTACAGCAAACCAAATAGTAGGGTTTCGGTTGTGTGGCATATCAGAAGAGATATTAACTCCACACATCTGGGCCCTACCCTACTATATAAAGGAAAGAAGAAATCAAAAATATAACAAAAATTAGAAATAGGAATTATAATTTTACATACCAGACCTTGAGCACATGCAAATTTCATTTGAACAATTGATATGTGTTGCCAATGCTAAGAATTGTAAAAAGTGAAAAATGGTGTTGCCACTAAATAAAAGTGTAAAAGTGGAAAGAAGAAAGCATAGGATTTGCCAAATACTAAAAGGTAATATTATTAAATTTTAAGAATATCCAGGTACATTAATATAATAAATATATATTGAATAATAATAAATTAAAATGATTGAATAAAATAAATAGTATAGCAAAATTAAATATAACATATTGCTTAAAAAATATAATGATTATTATTATTGACAAAGTATGTATAATAAGTTATTGTATGACAGAAGATTAATCTAGTAAATAAGAAAAAAATAAAAAATAATGGTTAGGACAGAATAATCACAATATAGGAACCCTGTTTTTTAATTCCTCCAGATATATATATGCATGCATATACACATCCAAATTGTTTTTAAACATATTACTTATATATAAAAACTAAATATTTTTAATCCATTAAACTTTACACAATTCCTTTATAAGTTAAACAATTTTCATGGAAAAACCATTGATTACAAATTTGTTTTATAATTTAGATAATTAAAGTATTTATTAATTAGGGTACTGGGTGATTTTGTGCATTTAACTTTCATAAATATTTTGAGTTCTCGTTTTTTTCTGTTGAAATATGTATACCCTAGTCTGATATGGTGCATTACTGCCTACCAAAACGGTTATCAGCACAAATTTTAAAATTCCAGTCCAACTTTTCCTACATTTTAATAAAACTGCTTTGTTGCCAATGTTAGTATTGGCAAGAACTCGGTAAAAGCATTTTATTGCATTAATAGGTAATAGGGTGGAGTGAAAAATTAAATTTTGTCAAATTGTTTTTTAATAGCTATAAGAATGTGACCCAACCTTTCAAAAAGCGTATCCTAAAATATTTTTTATTTATTTTGAGTATCTACCCGCGCATTTTATTTGAATTTTGCAACGTTCGCCAATGCAAATGCCCAAAAGAAAGAAGAGTTGTGAAAGAAGAGCAAATTTTTCTGACGGATCAGAGGACTGACAGGAAAATGGTTATTGGTGGTATAGACGTTTCACAAACGAAAAAAATAGAAAAGCGAAATGATAAAAATAAAAAACTAGAACAATTACGCTTCTGTGACATATGAGGATAAATAGGAGAATAGAGTTGAACTTTCCCCACAAGCTCCCTCTTATATTGGATGAGTCAGAAGATACTGAAGAAATAGACGATGGCTTAGAACTGTATTCTTCAAAGCACCAAGGGTCCAAGAAAAAGCC
The DNA here is from genome assembly GCA_038373885.1 of Cheiracanthium punctorium. Taxonomy (NCBI): domain Eukaryota; kingdom Metazoa; phylum Arthropoda; class Arachnida; order Araneae; family Cheiracanthiidae; genus Cheiracanthium; species Cheiracanthium punctorium. The sequence goes on along the minus strand of JAWZYV010007565.1, from coordinate 47,365 downwards.
AAAACTCAGCTTGCCATCTTTGTCAAAAACATGTGACTGATATGGCGTATCTGATAGAGCTGCTGCAAAAATCGCATCAGCAGTTCTTCATGACATTAAGTCAGATGTGTAAATAATATATAGATCAAAATTGCGCTGTGAAAAATCAAAAGAACGCAAAGAAATATTAGCTAAAAATAGAGTTGTCAGTGTTACAGCTATATACTTTGATGGCAGAAAGTTTTAAATGTAGTAAAAAAGGAAGTCAAAAAATACCGCCAGGTTATTATAGAAGAGCACAGGCCTATCTATTTTTTTTTAGTATGAAGGGAACTGTGAAAAGAATATTATGGCAGACGACCCCTGTTTGGGTGTGATTTTTTTGAAATTGCTTTTTCAAATGACACCTTGTGTACAAAAGAAATAAGCTCCTAAAATTTCATGTCTCAATTGCCAATAGATTTGGTTGGGCAATTGATGAGTCAGACATCTTTCTTCATGTACACTGGATTCTCTTTTTTACAGTTTCAAAATAACACCGTGTTCTTCCCCCCCCCCCCCCAAATGCATACCTGCCAAAATCCCGTTAAGTAAATCCAGTAGATTTGCGTCGTATCGCAAACTTAGTCATAATTACTTATCTGTGCCAGAAAACACCCTTTAAAATTTCTTTAAATTAAATTTCACCATCTATTCTATATATCATTTTTAAAAAATATAAGTTAACATGGCACACAGCTATAGTTTTTAAAATGAGCAATTTGCTTTTCATAGCAATTTATGTTTGAAATTTCAATTTCACATATGACCATGATGTTAAAATAAAATTTGTAAAAGGGCTCAGAAATAAATTTTTTAAAATGTGAAATAGATAAAACAAATTTTATAAGATTCAAAATTTTACAAAATATCTGCTTTTTAGGCAGTAGAAAAAATCTGATGTGGACAACATGACTTCCTTGCACATCTATTAAATCAAAAATATTTTTGGCGCACTTCATCTAAAGTTATTTTGCTTGAAAGAGATAAATTACTGCAGTAATAGTAGCCAAATATTTCGATATCATCAAGCTGGGTTCAGTTTGAAAGATTTCCTTCTGACACTTATTTGGCAATATTTCGCCAAAAGCCGACGATCTTGAGATAATGTGGGGATTAGCCAAAGTAGTAATTGACCTGACTTTCAATGAATTGAATGTATCCATACACCTTAATATATTTAAAGTTATTTGGCCGACCCTCTAAATAAACTACCCAGTCGATTGCAAGCAAAAATGTTTTTAACAATTAGGCAACATCTGCATTTTTTCAGTGTTGGGCAGTCTACCTAGTTCTATATCAATACTTTCATGGTTTATAAGAATCCTGCAATCAAAGTTGAAAATTAAAAAAAAAAAAAAAAAATGGAGAACTAAAAAGCACAAAACAAAATCAAGGGGGTATTGTATTCCTACTGTACTTTTACAAAGCAAATTTTAATCTGCCACAAAATACTTCATGGAAAACTAAAGACTTGGATGTGCAAGAAATCTTGCCACAAGTCAGTTGATGGGACAAATGTCTCAAGGTCAGGGGGTTACCAAAGCTCTCTCTTTATTATATCTGCTCTGATTATAACCACCTTGTACTCTCATTCATTTGCAGTCAATCTCACCAAGAAAATCCAATTTAGAAAATGTATTTTTCCAAATATTATTGTGTACCTTTTTTTCCCCTGTGTAAAAGGTTCATTTCTCTCATCATTACTATACTAGGGTTGCCAGATTTTGCTTGATAAAGAGATTTAATGGAATATTTCCAAACATGCAAGACTAAAAGGGGAAAAACTATTATTTAAATTCTTAAAAGAGTGTTTCTAATATACCACATTTTTTTTTTTTTTACAGACTGGAAGCCTAGAGCCAGGCTTTTTACTCTTGGATGCTTGTTTTTTTTTTTTTTTACTGGGGAAAGGTGGACCTTTGTACTGCCCAAAATGATCATTCTGTTGATAAGTTCTGCATTATGTGTGTTATTATACAAAGCTGCAATTAATATTTTGTGAAAAAATATGCATAAGGTTTAAAACAAAAACTGTGAGGTGTGTTTGTTCTTTCATTAATGCCTTTAACTAGTCCAGGTATTTGACAAACTTTTATTTTGTCCTATAATTCATAACTGCTGCAGAAAATCAAAGAATTTCTACCTAGTAAAATGTTCCTACAGCATTGTTCCAACACATAGATGAAGGATTCAAAGCCTCATCTCCATTAAAAATCCCTATTTTTGCCGTATTCATGGCTGTCATAAGTGTAAGAAGATACAGTAACTAAATATTTTTCATTTTAGATTTTAAAAAAATAAAATCTTTAAATCTGAAAACAAAGTTATTTCTCTATGGATAATTTCCCTGATAAGACATAATATAATGTGAAATTACCTTAACCCATTCCTTGCTGATGGTGCGAAAACGCACCATTATCTTAAATATATTTTTCTGTAATGAAAATAAATATTTTGATCAACACAAATATTTTTGCTTAAAAAAGTAACGTTTGTTTTAACTAACTGATTTTTTTCCATCACCAGTCACAATATTTAATTGTTTAAAAAAAATCGTGAAATAATAGTTTTTTTTCTTGCTTGAGACTTATGTTAGTTTGTGTGCAGTCCAACAGATGGCGCTGTTAGCAATAGAATAATTGTTACAGTTAATTTTGATAAGAATAACAGAACAACAAAATGGCTGCAAGTTTATTCTAAACTTTTGCTACATATTTTGATATTTGAAATTAATGGTGCGAAAATGCACCATCAGCATAAAAGCATTATTATTTACATTTCGGTTATTTTTTATCTAGGTTATAAAAATCGCAATAGGAAACGTGTTCTCACTATTGCTGAAGCAATAGCAATGTTAGATGAACTTTTGAGTGACGATGAAGATACATTATCCAATAATCTGAACAAAGCAGAAGTAGATATGGTTATAATTCCCCTTAAAGTCAATGTGCTAACAGACAATGAAGACATAAATGAAAATGAATTGCATGCTTTTCAGGATATAACTGCTGACATAGAAATTCAGCGATCATTTAAGAGTGCAATAATTACTCAACAGGATTTAAAAAAAAAAAAAAATGCAAAAGGTAAAGAAAAGAAAATTTTGTGTCACCTTCAATAAATCCAAATGATATGAAAAGGAAGATCAGAGGTTCATATGACTATATGTTTGATAGCCAGAATAAATTAACAATTGTAAAGTGGAATGACAATTCAGTGGTGTGTTTAGCAGCAACAAATTGGGATCAAGTGGAGCCAACTGTAATTGCAAAGCGTTTCAGCAGAAAGGAACACAAAAGAATTGACATTGTTACACCCAAGCTACTATCAAATTATAACAAATACATGGAGGGTGTTGTGTTCTGTACATGGATATAAAATTATCGAATAAATCAAGTAAAAGGGAAAAAATGGAAATGGTGGTGGCCCCTATTTGTGAATTTTCTGGAAGTGGCCAAAGTGAATGCTTGGAAATTATACAAAAAAACGAACCAGATGTATATGAGTTTATTAGAGTTCCAAAGAATTCTAGCAACATATATTCTGCGAACGCCTATACATACAAATACTGAACAAAATTCTCAACCTTTAACCAGCCACACTAGGCGCCTATCGACATTTCAAGAACCGATTTTGAAAAGTGTTACTAAGGATAAAGTTGGACACATAAGTACGAAATCCTTCAAATTCTCGCCGAAGATGCAAACTATGCCATAGCCATACTGTGACACTCTGCAAAAAATGCAAAGTACCTGTACATGCTAAGTGCTTTGAAACATTTCATAAATAATTTAAATCTGAATTTTCATTATTTTTTACTGACATTGGAATAAATTCATGTAACTGATGCTTTGGTTTTGCTCTATTATCAATATCTGTTTGTGTTTACTTTTTGAATGGTTTCTGCTGATGGTGCGTTTTTGCACTGTTTTATAATTATTGAACTAATAAAGCCAATTTTTTTTCTTTACAATTTTGTCAATAATAGGACCAAATTATCGTAATTTATCATTGTAGAGCAAAAAAATTAATAAAAAGTTAGAGCGGCAGGGAATGGGTTAAGTAGGCCTCCCTATAAACACTGTAGATACCTTCTGTTTCATATAATTTTTGTTATATTTAGGAGAGTCTACTGTATTTCACCTGAGGAGTGACCCTTGTGTAATAGCTTGCTTCTTCAAGACAAGGAATAAAATATAGACCATAAATTAAAATTCAAGAGTAAATATCATTATATAAGCAACAGTTATACATGGTTGCCATATAATCCAAGATCCCAGGGCCCCCAGATCTTACTTATTTCTCATTCTCAAAATGTATATGATAGAGTACTGTTACTACGTACAGTAAACGTATGCATACTTGCTAGCTTGGGCCGACAGCCAATTCTCAGGTACCACTTGCTACAGGTGCATAAAAAAAATAATACTGACAGCTGATTTTTATGTATGTTGTACAGAATACTGTTACAGATCTTGAATCAATACTGCCAGAGACTTTCTATGGGCGGTAATTGTCGCCAGACGCTTTTAAGATCGGAAAAATAAAACATAATTTTTTCGGAGAGTGTATCTCTCTCTCCTATACTTACGGTCCACTCTAGTATGCTGTGATTTCGATTTCAACAAGTAAATTAAAGTTTTTGCAGTGTTTTGGAAAATACTATGGCAGAGTTATTAAAATGTGCATTTTGTAATACTCTGGATATAAATTTAGTATTGCTTACAGAGTTTGGCCGGCGACTTTTGGTGTACATATGTATGAATGTAACTCACATATCTAAAAAACTATAAGCTGTAAATTGTTGAAATTTTATATAAGATTGTTGTAACATCTAGTGGTGCGACTCAATTTTTTGGTTCTAATCTACTGCGGAGTTTATTTACAGGATCACCCAAAAGAACTTCAAAACATTACTGTCTATGGACATTTTCAATATATTACGTCTGTAGAGAGAATAAAAGAATAGCCAAAGAGCCTAGAGAATCGATGGATTACCAAAGTGATGGAACTGTATTCATCTGCCAATAGAATGACAACGCAGTTGTGACAGTTACCTCTAATCATCAAACGCATGCGCCTATTTTAAATACAAAGCTATATTCAAAATCGGCAAAAAAGAAAATTGATATTGCACAACCTGCTCTTATAAAATTCTACAATGAGGGAATGTGTGGGGTGGATGTTCTGGAAAGCTTCTTTCTTCGTACAGACCGCAACTCTGAAATAAAAAGTGGTACAGGAATTTGTTTGCAAACGCTCTAAATATAGCTGCTACTGCATCTTGGCTACTTTATAGAGATATTCATGGGAAAACATCAATGCCTCATTTAGAATTCCACAGAGACAAAAAAATGAACCTACTGCGCTCCAAACCAAAACTCTTCTCAACCAGGACCAAAAAAGCATGTTCCAAGTGAACTTAGGAAAACCGATAACCATTTTCTTGCATTTGCATTATTACAAGGACTTTGTGCTGTTCGCTAAAAAAACTGCCGCAGCGTGTGTGTTGAATGTAAGAGAATGCATAAAGTATGCTTTCCCACATATCATGGAAATTATAATTGTAAAAATCAAACTTAATGGTAATTTTGTAAATTGTCAAATATTTTCATAATTTTTTATTTAAAACCTTTTTAATGCATTTGTTTTTCCTAATATATATAAAAAGTACATTGCAAATGCCAGTGTTCCCATTTGGGAACATCTAAAATTTCTATGTAAAAAATTTTTTTAGTGAAATATGTTTATTGATTACTTATAAGGGACCTATAAGTGTATATAATTAAATAAATCTGAGTACAAAGTCAATCTGTTTCATAATTCGGCCTCTAAACGGTTAAAAATTTTGAAAGTCAGTTTCCTGACTCTTTCCAGATGTTTGGGAGCTTCTGGAAAAAGTTTCTTGACCATAGATACAGTTTACCCTTTTTATATTGTAATAGTTTTCTACAACTTCAAATACTGTAATACAATTTTTGCTGCACTTATATTAAATATAAAGAATTACAAGTTTCAATTAAGGTACTGGTTGGTTAAGATTTAACCAATATTGACCAGTACTACTTTTGTTACAAGCAGTACTTATGTGATGGTTGGCTCTTTGTCTAACAACGCTCTACTTAACGATGATCTCTGTTTAAAGGCCATATTTCAGTCCCGTACCTTCCGATGTAAAAAAACAATTTTGTTGTACTGTTTGTTTGTACTCTTTTCTAAATGTAACTTAAAATAATTCTTTGCAAATAAAATAATGATAATAAAAATAATATTTTTTAAACACACCAATACATTAAGAAATATTTGACAGTCCTAACCTTGTAAAGTGCGAAGAGAAATACTCTTTTTTTTTTTTACAGAAATTCTGTTTAAAGGCAATCTGTATTTAAGGACAACTTTTCGCTATTCAATGAAAGTCGTTAAACAGAAAGCCAACTATATTTAAATGACAATATTAAATGCAGACACAGAATTTGAAATTAAGTTATCTTTTAGTATACTGCACTTCAAATTTGCAAAAATAAAGAGCAATACTAGTGAAAATTTTAGTATTTTATCACTGGTCACAAACACATAGCTTTCTGTCACAAGAAACACCTCACCAAACCCTGTGATTACATCATCAACTGTGGAGGAACAAGTTGTAAGATTTCTTTTTGCAAAAGGAAGAACACTGAAGATATCCAGAGGTAGTGAACGTTTAGGGAAAAGATTGTATTGGCCATACCAACACGACTAGATTGTGTAAAATGTTTAATGGTGTAGTTTGAAAAAACCATGTGATTTTGGTACATAATTAGCTTCTTTGTATTTATGTTATGCACTTAAAAATTTTTAGAATGTCTCTTTACAAGCTGTATTATAAGATAAACCTGTATCAATAGCAAAATTTTCAGAAAAACATTCTTTAAAATAAAAAATTTAGCAGGATATGCCACTTTTCGAAACTCTTTTGCCATGCAATTCCATGTTGAAGAATTTTTTCCATAAGATTTATAAAGGCACCATTGTTTCATTTATTGTGGTCTGTAATACAGCTTAGAAAGAATCATCATGAATTTTTTTGAGCCCCTGGTGCAATTAGCTTATTCCGATTTGTGTACTTAGGCCGTGAGGGAGATTTTATTTTTTCGAACTACACCCTTAAAGATGAGAAAATGAATTTGATGAAATCCTATGTGGGAAGCTAATGTCTTCAGCCCAGGATTGTTATGATTTTGCCCAACCTGAAAAGGCTCACTTGAAAAAAACCCAACTGGGTTTTTTCAAAATTTCAACTTTAATTACGTGGATAATACGAGGGCTGTTTTTTATTCAACCTCCAATGGTCAATAAGTAAAAGACGTTAGTAAAGAATACAAAGAATTTATCACTAAAAGTTAGGTACAGAGATGGTCTCTTTCCGAATTACACATTATGGAAATTTGAGCATTTGTTTAATTGGTACTGGAGCTTCCCAATGCCCTGTTCTAGAAACATTACCGGCAGCTACGCAAACATGAGCCTGAAAGTCGTTTTAAAATTCTTCATTTCAAGAAACAGGTGAAAATACCTCAATGCTAAGTCAGTAACCAAAAGAGACCAATAAAGTGTTAAAAAAAAAAACGGTAATGTGAGAGTGAGATCTTTGATGGTTTCTATTGGCCATTGACTTACCCCAGAGTAATTTTCGATATTTGAACTGAACAACTGCCTAGAAGCCCAGAGTAAGAAGATGCAAAGCGCTCCTTCAAATGAAGTTTTTGAAACAATTTCAGGCCCTTAGACGCAACTCTGGCAGCAAAGTTTCACTAGGTGGGCATCAGAAGGTTTGTCTACCGATTCGTCAATTGCCTGAATCTTTATGGCGATTATGTTGAAAAGAAATCATATATGTACATAACTTTTGGCAGTAATTTTTTTTTTATTATTCACACATCTTTCTTTGACTGTGCACCGGAGGTTGAATAAAAAAACAACCCTCGTACATAGCTTAACATCAGTACACCACTTGTAAAGTTTAAACAGCTCCCTACCTCCCCCCACTACCTAAGGGGGAGGGGGGAATCAGACTTCACATAGGCATTCAAACTTTCTAGAGTAATTTTTTATGCCTATCTCTATTAAAATGAATAAGGATTTAAAAAAGTTGTAATTAATCTTAAAAGTTGTAATTTATCTAACAGCAAACCATGATTGGGGTTGCTATTGTTATTGATTTATCCATTTTTTCATGATGATTAATAATTGTAATCAATTAGCTTGCTTTAAGTTGCAGTTAGTAATAAGCAAATTTTTTTTCAAAATATTCTGAAACCCCATCCCTTCTAAAAAAACCCAGATAAAACAACCCACAAAACCCTGCGGGTTGGTTTTTTTCTGGGGAATAAAAAAAAAAAAAAAAAAAAAAAAAAAGTTTTTCACAACCCTGCTTCAACCGTTCAAATATTGATGAAATTGACAAACTCAAAGAACCTAAGACACTAAACGAGAAGCTATAGTAACAGGGTGTCTACCAAAGTAAAGAGGCAAAAATAGTATCTTTAGTAGTATCAGACATAAAAAAGTCGCAAGTTTAGTATGCTAAAATAGTAGCATTTTTGGATGATTGTATGGTTAAGAAATAAACATACATCATTTAGCTTCATTTAAGAAGGAATGAGTAAGACAAAAATTTCATGTGTTATATAACAGAACATATAGTGCTTTTTATTTTTATAGCATGATTGAAAAACAGATTAGAATGTTTGATGAACAATTAATTGTAGCTTTGAAAAAAAAAGGGAATTCACAAAAACCAAAACACGGTGTCCATCAAAATTGTTAGTAAAAATTCAAGCACATTTCGAGGCTGGAATTATTCTAAATTATTCAAGGAGCCTCATAAAAAAAAAAAATGATCACCATATTTTTGCAAAGCCGCAAGCCATTTTATTAAAGGGGCACCCAATTTTCAGCCAGAGTTACCCCCTATGAAGGGAAGGAATTTAACACCCGAACTGGGAATTGAGCCTGGACCAAAAATGTAAATAGAACAGTTCTTAAGCCACGACACTACTTGGCCGGCAGTAATTCAGGGTTCCTACAGATTTTGCAGCTTTTGCTTCTATAATAAATAAAATGATTCCAAAAAAAGGTAGCAATAGTTTCAGTTCTAATAAATAAAAAAAGAAATTTTTTTTTTCACGTTTTCCTCAACTTTTCAAAAACGAACTGAAAGCGAACATAAAACACCATCTTGTTCTTAAAGCTGTACAACTATTATTTTGTTTCCTATTGTATTGTGTAGTGTATTCTTAAGGAACTGGATGGGACAAGTTTTGATGAATTCCATCTAATGAAAACGAGTTCTTTCATCACTGATTTTTGTCAATCTGGAACATCCCTAAAAGTTGGACCCCCCCCACCGAAAATCCTGTGCGCGCGCCTGCCTGAAGCATACATTACCAATAATAAAAGTTAATAGCGTTACTAAAATTAAGTTTTGCATTTTGTTGGATGTAAATCGGTTAACTAGAACGCAAGATAGGAACATTTAATATTCACATAGGGTAGCCTCAGAATTGGGGATTTCTTGTTAAATATTGGCGCTATCGCTTGGCTGGGTTAAGTTTTGGTGGCTTATTTTTGGCACCAATAACAGAAATGATGCAAGGAAAATGATAGAGAATTTACTAGGTAGATTTTGCCAGAACTTTTGAGAAAACTCCCCAAAAAGTATATATACATGAGTAGGTCATCCCACTGTTTCAGTCTTGAATTAGCTTTTCTACCAAATGCTAGCTATTAAGAACATATCGCTTCGCATAATTTTGATACCAGAGGCACCGTTGCTTTGCCAAGCTGTATTAATTTTTAAATTTGTTTATGAATTCAGTATTGTTGTATGCTGCGGAGCAGTCAAGGATTCGGCTCAAGTATTCTGATATTTTAGCAAATGGACCAATTTTATTTACTGTAAAGAAATTGTAGTATTTGAGAAAGTTGCTCCAATTGATGACTAGTTATCTATAGAATTACTGCTACTAAATTCCTCTAAATTGCACTTTGAAGATTGTTTGACAAGTTTCTAGAAACAATTATATGTTTGTGTTTCGTCCTGAAATCTCGACTTGCAACTGAAACTTTCTACAAACCTGACTTTAAAGCTTACTCTCCAATACAAATTCGACAATTCAGTAGAGTTTCTGCAACAAAGTGAATGATATACACTGTGTTGTTCTGAAAGTTGGCTGCACTACGCTGTTAGAATTTTGAAGTTTTGACGTTTGATTATTGAAACACATCTTTTACTGTAGTAAACTACAATGGAACAACACAGGTGGTATGAATCTAGTTTATCTTATTGTTAGTAGTGTGGTTGACTGAAATGTTCCTAATTTTAAATGCCCTAAACAAACATTCTATGTAAAAAACAGAAATTACATGGATACTCCTAGAAAAATAGTTGCCGTTTACCTCAAAATAGTTGCTTTTTAGATGTTTTTACATGCAAATAGTCACCTATTCTCGGTTATAGTAGCAAATAGTCTCCTTTAAGTAGCCAGTGGGCACCCTGGTAATCATAAAATAATTAAAACAGCAGAAAATTTTCATGAATGATAAATTTTAAGAGATTATTTTTTAAGACAAAATATAAAATCACGGCCCACTAAAATAAAAGGAACTTTCAAGTTCGGGGTAGGTTCAAGGGGGGGGTAGGTAGAATGATTAAACTCGTATCGGGTGCAACAGACTAGTTTTGGTTGATATTCAGTAGTTTAAGAACAATCAAGCCCGGACTGGCTCTTATGCCAGCAAATGTGAGCCAGCATTACTATTGTCATGTCATAGTCAACAGTGAACCACCTGCACCTGCTTTTAGGCACGCTCTTCCGGTTTCAAGATGAATAAGCGATGGGATGGGAGGGGAAAAGATTTTTTTTCGTTAGCGGCGTAGTGTTTATAAAGGTTTCTGCCGGAAGCTCAGAAAAAAATAAGCACTTCCTTGCAAATTCAAGCACCTTAAGGGAATTTATGAAAAAAAATAAGCACTTTCAAGAGTGCTTGAAAACAATTTTTAAAATCAAGCACCTTTTAAGCACTTTTCAAGTCGCTTTGCACCCTGCCTTTACACCGGGAGCTTTTCTCCAATACTGGCCGGAGGTTTATTTTGAGGACCGGAATGTTTGGCACAACTCTCAACACGTGGTCGCGCAGTGCGCGCTCCCGTGAGTCAGATTCAAAATTACTCATGTTCGCTGTTTTGGCGCAGAATTACGCAGATACGGCCGAAATCGTACCGAATGTCGCAAAATGGCGTAGGCAGGCGGTTTTGTCTCAGTTCGCCGCAAATGTCGCAGGTGTAGCATCCCTGGAAAAGAGCTTACCTGAAATTTTTATACAAAATGGAGAAAGATGGAGTATTTTCACAAAAATAAAAACAATTAAATAGATGGAAATTTGACTATTTTTAACCAAAATACGTTGAAAAATAAACAGTGTCAGATTTTTTTTTTTTTTTTTTTGGCTTCTACTAATAGTTCATCAGAAAAATTATTTTCATAACAAAGTATGTTAGCTTTAGTTTTCAACACAAATAAATTTTCTAATGATAAATTACTGACGGAGGAATAAAATTAAGTTTGTTTGTTTTTTTTTATTTATTTATTTATTTATTTATTTTTTTTTTGACCTCACTCATACAACAGCATTGTGCTGTTAGCTGTTGAAATGATTACCTTAATAAATGACTTTGAAATGGATTTATTTATTTACCAATTTTTTTATATAATAGTTTGCAATACAATTTAATATATCAACTAAAAATTAAAAAAAAAAAAAAAAAAAAACAGAAGATTTTATCTTCTGGCAAAAGACCGGAAGATAGCTTAAACAGAAGTCTTCTGTCAAAACCAGAAGGGTTGGCAGGTATGTGTGTGTGGGAGGGGGGGGGGGGGGGCATTTAAATAAAGATATGACAAAGGAAAATATTTAACAATCAAATAGTGGATTTTGCCTATTTAAAAAACTGCCTGAAATCTGCTGATTTGCAATCTATACAAAACCAGGAAATTCCTCAGAACACCCGCATGTCGCCTGTTTTCTATTTGGCAGCTACATTTCTGAAGACTTTGTGAGAATGTGAAATAGTCATACATCCAGAAAAAAAAAAAAAAATAACTCAAGTTCTTACAAGTATTCTTTTAATAAATATAATTTATTAAATAATAAATGTAGGAGAAAAAAAAAAGAATCTTTCTTGATATATACATCCACATGGTCAGAATTTATATATAACTTAAGATGACACAAAACATTCATCTAAAAAAATGTAAATGCAAATTAAAAAAAAGACCCCAATTCGGGTAAATTTTACCCAGTATTATCACAGTGGAGAAACACCATGACCACGAAAAAGAAACAATTAGCAATATACGTTTTAGGGCCAGAATCTTATTTAATTACTGGAACAGTGATGCTCTTTATTTTTCTCTTTAATAGTCAGCCAGACTGCAATGTGGTCTAGTTACACAAATATTTGTTGAAGAGTATTTTAATAGAAGTGTTGGGGGGAAAAAAAGATGTAATAAGATGACGTGACAAGATGAAGTTCACTGGAGCTATTGGTAACAGCGTTACTTTCATGAAAAGATCTTGTGGGTTCCTGGAAAAAAAATTAATATCAATATAGTTATTATAAGCACAATATAAACTAAGTTAATAACTGGGGGTTCAAATTCTGAAACTCAGCAATACAAATGGTATTCAGTGTCTTCAACACATTAAATGTTAAAGTTTTTTTCTTTTCATTAATTATTTTATTTTATTTTTTGAGGGGGGGGGGATGCCATGTTGTAATGGACATCATACACAGCTTATTTGAGGAAACAATCCAACCCCTGCCCACTCCAACTTTTTGTTATTAAGAATACACCTTTCCAATGAACCACTAGAAACCAGGAATTTAAGATATTTTTTGAAAATAATAAATCAAACTGGTGTAGTACTTTAGACTGTTGAGGAAAAATAAACCGGGGTTTAAGCAACCCAAATTAATGAAAGGAAATAATTAAAAAAAGAACTAAAATCCTAAGCACATTAACAAATACACTATATAATACACCACTGAAATTATTGTCTGAAGCATCAGGATTCCTGCTCACTTTATGAAATAATTTTCCAGGTTTTTCGCATTATTTTTTTCATATATCCAGGTTATCAAAAACAAATTTTGGAAACATTTGATGAGTAAATATTTAACATTTTTATGTTATCTATCTGAACTTATAACATTTTTATTGATTTATATTATAAATATCAAAACAGATTGAAAATATACTAAAACTATGATCACCCCCTTTCTATTACATAATGTATTAAATTGATACCAAAAAAATTTAATACATAAGCAATAACTTTGATCAAAACACTATAAAGTTTAATTTTGGTTCATATTTTCCACATGAAGAAGAAAAAATAAATTTAACTCATAATATTTCAATCAAAGATTATGACATTGTATATCTTGATAACAGCAATTCTCAAGTCATTTTATATTGATTTGAGTGATTTTAATAATTTAGTTCAGGCAAAATAACCATACATCAAGAAATTACCATGCAAAGTTATTTAATTAGAATCCTTTAATGTAGTTATAGGGTTCGAAATTAACAGTCATTAGTCCTATTTTGCAACTGTAAATTTCAGTTTGAAGACTAAGATTTCACAGACAGTTGTCATTTTTGGAGTCTAATTTCTCGATCAGTACTGCCCTGAACATGGCCAGCGCCTATGTAGGAAACACATGAAGCACCTTTCAGGGTTTATTACTTGCCCATCAGATTTTACAGATAAAAATTAGATTTTCCAGGTATTTAAAAGAATAATTTATTTTTCCATGAGGATTCCCAGAGTTTGAAATGTTAATTTTGATTTCGCCGAGTTTTCCCTGTTTCCCTGGGAAAGTATGAACCCTGAGCATGACTATTAGTTTCTATAGCTGCCAACACACTAAGTTTTAAAATCCCACAATTTCAGTAAATCTGACTTCAGGTTTTCAAATTACCATGTATCAATAAATAAAGCAAACTTTACATTAGTAAAAGTCTTGCCCCTTATTTGCCAAACCCCCAGAATTCCTCATGATTCTCCTGGGATCACTCTGCTTGTGCATCATACGTATAATTTTATCAATAATTGTGAGTTCAAAATTTTGGCAGCTCCTCATTCTTTAATGTTCACAATATCTATAATTATATTAAATTGAGTGTGACTCTTTTGAAGTAAAACATAGAAATCATTATGGCAGCTATACACCTAGGATAAAGCAAGGGAAGAAAGAAAGACGTAATAAAAATGGAATAATCACCATTTGTGGCAATGGTGTAGCACTTTAATAAGTACCTCCTCTTCCACTATTATTACTGTTGTATCTAGTGCCTCCTCTTCCACCATAGTTGTTATCGCCTCTTCCACTATAGTTGTTATCTCTTCTGCCATAGCTGCTATTGTTGTTGTTACTACTATTGTTACCTTTATAACCACCTGAGAAGCTGTCATCCCTTCCAAAGTTACTGTTCCTATTCTCATTTTGGCCTCTTCTCTCGTAGGGATGATGACGCTTGTTCTCGTAACCACCACCACGGCTACGACCTCCACCGCTAGCGTTGTTGTTGCCACCCCACTTGCGAGCTGAAATAAACGAACAAAAATAAGATTTTAAAAATTCCTTTTCAATATTTTTTCCATCAAATTCAATCGCTGAATGGTTATCAAAATAATCACTGAATTTAATGTCGAAAGCGTAATAAATTTCACATATTTTCATGAAATGAAGTTATGTTATTATTCGGTTAATTTATCATGACTTAAGACCAGACTTGCCAACTTTCCAAAACTAAAGGTCAAGATTCGCAGTCGCCACTCGCCGACTCAGTTTAAGAAAGTGGCAATGAAAAAAATTCATTACGTTCGCCTCTTTTTATTTTATTAAATGTATGTGTTTTGGGTTACAATTACTATTTCTTACTCTCTCCAAAATACGTGGACAGAATTTACAAATCACTCAGAAAAAAGAATGGCAAAACGTATCCCCTCCCCCCTTTTACATCATTCTATTGTGAATAATTTGACACTAATCCCACGAAATCGCAGATGCAGCAGACACACCTGCAAACCGGCGTGACTCACTTCAGTAGGAATGCACAGAATAGAAGACATTCTTGCTTTTGCACTTTGCTTGGAACAATCCTTTCTCCAACCACCTGCGTGCATAAAAAAATCCATATTTTATAACAAAGCCACGTGGGACTTCCTGATTTTTAAATGATAAAACTCCGACATAAATTAATTGTAGTCAAAGGTGCAGTGTTGCTGAATGAAGAATTCAAAGAAAACGCAAGTGTTTTCATAGAACATTAATATGTATGAGTTTTTTTTAAATGAGACAGCATGTTTACACATCATCGTAAACACGTGGCTTTGGCTCCTTTCAGACACATTGTCTTGTTTCTAGACATCCTGTCACCGTGCGAAATGAAATAACTATTGCGGGAAGGAATTCGAATTTGCCAGTGCTTTGAACAGCAAGAGGGAAAGGAGGGGGGATTTCAACGTAATTAAGAAGCTGTGAATAAGGTGAATAAGAAGCTGCGAATAAGGCTGTATTTAAGGGGGTTGATGATGTAATTGAATTGTGGTGGCATGATAGCATAAAAAGCAGGCGGCCATGCTTTCAGGATTAAAATATAATATTTTAAATGTTTGTGTTCTTTATTCAGCCTGATTTTAATTTACTTATTTTTCATTCATTTCAATTATTGACAAAATTAATTAAATAGTAATAATAGCTATAGTAAGTATTTTTATTATTATTAATTTTAAGAAATGTATACAAAACATTGTATTATTCATTAGTCCTGAAAAATTTAATTTTTTGATTATATTCTATCCAATATTATACCTTTATGTACATACATATATTTTAATTACACACGAATTCTACATACGTAAGATACCATTCAAGTGGCCGCTGAATTAATCATGTCCAGTGGCCACTGGTCACTCAAAATTTCTGAGTCTTGACCTTTATCCAAAATCAAAAAGCCTGAGCTTTCTCATGCATATATTTTCAGCATAAACTGTACACATAATCAATACAGACATAATAAGCTCTCCCCCCTAAATGCCATGCAAGTCCATGTAAACTTGAAATACAAATCAAATGTCCTAAGGTAGTTGAGTATGACAGGCATGAAAACAGCTGAAGAGCAAAAAAGAGGAAAATACACGTAGACATATTTTCCAGCAAAAAATTGAAAAATTTACGTGCACGTATTTTCAGGCATATATAACAAGGTTGATAATGCAAAAACATGGAACTGGGGAATAATGTGTGAGCTTAAATTCAACCACTGTTAAACTAAATGGTGTACTAAATAATTTCTACCATTTAAATTTCAACCACAAACAAATTGACTGTGATCCTGAAGAAAATAATTATGCACTGTAAATGTTTAATAATCAGTTTTAGATATACAATATTTATTAAAAGAAAACAGGCTATAATTATTTAATATAATTATCTTAAACAATATCGTAAAATCCTAGATCAAAACAAATCATAAGTCTCACATCCAAATTTCAGATTATTCTTTTGATATGAAAATAAAATAAAAAATTGATTCTCAAAAATTTTAAGACCTATCTTTTTTTTTTTTTTTTTTTTTAATTTTGATCAGAAATGGAATGAAAAATTATATATATGGCATTGGCATTTTCTAAAATAAGCATTCAAATTATAGAATAAAAGTGAAGTTTTCTTGTTTTATTGGAAAAAGAATAATTCTTTAATAAATGTCTAAATATTTTCTCAGGTAAAATTTTAGAATCTTAGCAGTCTTGCAGCACACAGAAGTGGAACTTATGACAGGGACATATGTTCTGCTCCTTCCTATATTAGCTGCAAAATACCAACTCACAAGATTATGCTTTTTAAAATTAACTGTAAAAATAATTACCAAAGAAAACCTATTTTACCTCCTTTGCATGTTGAAGACCTAAAGGAATACGACAAGATTTATATTTTAAATACCATTACTAAAAGCTGCACTTTTATACAAGTTTTATTTGTCGTGTAGACCGTCAGTTTGCTTTATTTAAACAAAAATTCCAGTTTAGCATTCATAAAATGTCTGGAAGTTCTCGTTCGGCCGACGATTTTTCCAAAACCAAGCAAATTTTTGGATCCGAAAATGACCACAAACATTTCGTTTTCAATCCACGTTTTCTAATATATTCGATAAATCTGCAATTTTCTCAATAATCCACAATAGAAGTATCAGTTAAGCTGGTACGTGTCCGTGAAAAAAATTTATAGATTCATCAAGTGCGCAAAACAGCAATAAAAGCACGTCGCGAGTAACAATAGCTCACCGACAACGGTTTTCCAGTGGCGAAAGGTCTCGATAGATAATTATTGTTGTGTAGTAGTTCGCCAAGTACATAATTATGTATCAGATGCCTTTCGAAACATCGAAGATCTAAAATAAGAATTTGCCCCTCTGAACTAAGTTTTAAATTTACCAACTCAGGAAATCAGTAACATTGCACTCTAGCTGACTTTAGTTTAGGCGCAGTGCGAGATGCAGTGAAAACGTACATCCCAGGCGCGCATTATCGTCCTCTTGTTACTCTGCTATGTCCGCTATGTTTTGCTTTAGGTTCGGTAATCAGTTTTTTTTTTTTTTTTTTTTTAAAGCGGAAAGGTTTTAAAACATTTTCGGAAAGCGGAAGTCTTCCAAAAAAAACAAAAAAAGCGGAAATCCGCCGAAAAGCGGAAGATTTTCATGCCTGGTATGATAAATATGAAAGGGACAAGAACTTATTTTGAAAATCTGACGAAGAAAATTAACATTGCAATTCCTTAATGAACTCTTAAAAAGCCTGGGAAAATGAAGAAAAATCAAAATCGAGGCACACAAAATAACTCATAAAATAGCAAAAGAGAAAACTGCGTGAATAAACAAAAATAGTGAAAAAAGAAGAAATCGCCCTCAAATAAAGCAAATAAGTGGAGCTTATTTTAGAAAAATGTTATGTATGGAGAAAAAACATTCAGTTCATTTTTTGTTTGCTTTCATAAATATTTTATTTCTCAATGACAAATATTTTTTGTTTCAACTTTAACTATTTCACATCATTTTAATTTATGTCTGAACCTGCTCTATTTTGCAAAGTTTTTCCGTTACTGGTTTCTTTGAAATAAATAATTTAAATTTGAAATAGGAGTTAATTTTTATTCTTACAGCATTGGAGTAAAATAATACTAAAGGAAAAATACAAATTTTCAAGACAGGTGGAAAAAGATTTATATTGAGAGTTGCTGGAAATTAATACTTAATTACTGCTGGGAAGAAAGGGAAAAAACAAACACCATGGAATTTTTAGAAAAATTCTGCTGATGAAGCAAAATGATTAATAAATAAATAAATAAAATATAAAAAGCGGAAATCTACAAATTGGCAGAAAAGTGTTATCCCTAGTGACCTAAGCTCATTCCATTTATTGTTTTTATGTACAAGTTAAAAGTTCTTATATGCCAAAAAATCTCCATGCATGTTTTTACTAATTTATCAGGTTTCGTACTCATTTTTCAAAATAAAAGTCCCAGAGTTTTCCCAGGTGATTTTTCAAGAATGTTGAGGTTATCAAAAAAATAAACATAAGTACCAAGTGACTACTTTTTATTTACATGCCCCTCACTAAGGTAATCAAATTGACATTAAATTGGGTCAAACACATTAACACAAGGGTGGTTTCAGGTTGAATTTTTAAGGGGGGGGGGGGCACAGGACTTAAATAGATGTATAAATTGTTCAAAATGGCAAATTGAGTGCATGAAATCATGAATCAAAATTTCGGAGGGTGGAGGGTGTGTGTGTGTGTCATGGCACCCTCACTGGAGACACCCTTGTTCTGAAAATGTAAAACAGTTTAAGAAATGGCTATTTTAATAGCAACAATAAGGTTTAAAATAGATGATTCATCTCATATATATTCACTTCCAATAGTGTACACTCATCATTAGGGAAGTAGTTGGTTATTGGATGCAGTGAAGGCCATGAAAAGAAATATAAAAAAGGGGTAAAATTTTTGAAATCCTAGGAAATAGCTAGATTTTCCAGGTTTTTACAGAATTAAATTTTCTTATGAGATTTAGAGTTTTGAGAGCTAATTTTCAATTTCCTGTGTTTTCCAGGTTTCCGACGAATGAACTGTTTATACTAATTTTTCATAAAAACAGCTCTAACTACTAAATGATCAACTGTAAACATTTTTAGAGGAGCATTAAAATTAATTTCAATATGCACAGGAAAGGCAATTTTAATGGGGTAAACAATTTAAAAAAAAAAAAAAAAGGGGGGGGGGGTAATCATTTTCCTGGTCAAGTTTTAACGTTTTCGCAGTTTTAGAAGAAAAATTTTTTTTTCCTGCACTTTTTAGCAAAGGGGAAATTTCCTGGCAATTCCAGGTTCTCCTTATAACCCATGGGAACCCTAAATAACTCCTTTCAATCATTACAACAGGAGAAAATAGCAGCTTAGTAATATTTCAGTGGTTGTCAACTTTTGGGAAACAATTTGAAGAACACTGGTAGCAATTTTGATGAAGATTTTACAGAGAAGCTCTACACACCCAAATAGTTTGACTCCAATTTAAAATAATTATTAATATCGATTACTGTGAATGTGCAGACAAGAAGGTGCCCTAATTTTAAAAAAGCTCAACTTTTACGTGGCATCAAATCTGAGGATTGGAGGAGACAACTTAGTAATATTTTAACTTTCATTAAAGGATTTGTCAATGTCATATATGCATTTTGAGTACTTCTTACAATGAGACTAAATTAATTCTCACAAAGAACATGGTGTTTAAAAGTTAAAATTCACTGGGAACTTTATAGGTAAATAAAATGCATCAAGAAGTATCTATGTGTGTTACTTGAAAAAGTTCTTAATTTCAACTATGCTATATTATGTATTGTTCTCTCTCTTCACTATAATAGTTAATGAAAAATTAATTATTTATTATGTTTGTGAATAAATCTTTCACAAACAAATGCAGATTGTTTAGGAGATTTTACCTTAAAAACCAGCTTTTGACTTGCAAAATCGTGTGTTTAATTCAGGGTGGCTACAGAAATTGAGAAAAAAAGTTCCCTGATTTTTCCCCGATTTCCCTGACTATCTTTATCAAATTTCCAGAACTAATTATATACATAACATACCTTAATCTTTCATGTAAATCACCATTGTGTATCATGCACGAACAGGTGAATGCTTCATATACGGAAATAAATAATAGAAAACCACAAAAATGCTTAATATTAATAAAATTGTAGCTCAGTTTCATAAATCCAAACAAAATTTAGTTGAACACTAAAAGAAAATATGTAGCAGAAAGTTTCCTCGTTTTATAGTGTTCAATTTTAAGCGTAAGGATGACTGATCAAAATAAACTGGCCACCTAGTCAACTTATTTTATTTCAATCAATGTACCTTTTGAAATTTTAAAAAATATGTAAAAAGTCTTAAAAATGAGCACTATCTATAAAAAAAATCGTCTTGCGGGGGAGCTTAGCAGGCATCACTCAAATGTCCCATCACTAAAAAACACAACGGTGCAGTAGAAGACTAAATCATCTTTAACTATTCATTTTACCCATGGCTTTATTTAGGAAGCAATTCACATGCGAAATTGATTCACATGCCGATATGATTCGCATATCTGGCATCGTTTCGGTCTTGTATGATCCGCATCTTAGAACGAGTCCGAATACATGCGCTTTTTCGGATTCGTATAGTGATAGTGCCTACATCACTTGAGTCTCGGATTCCTATTTCTATGTTCTCATATGATCTGTATTCTGGTTTCGAATTCGTAAAATATCTGTATCTGTGCATCAGTTGAGTAACGTGTGATGCAGAACGTAGCCGAGCATCAGATTGACAATTAAAAATGATCTAGTTCACGAGGCAAAAACTTAAGTTCCCTGATTTTTAAATATTTTTGCAAAATTCCCTGATATTTCCAGATCGATAAAGTACCCTGATTTTTCCATGATTTCCCTGATCTGTCGACACCCTGTAATTTCATAAATTTGTAAGAAATTAAGAATATAAATATAAAATTGGTGCCATTTTTAACCAACTACATTAGAGATTTAAAAAGAAGAATGCTAAAGCATACTTTTCTGTGCAATTTAAATAATGCAGTTTTTAGTTTAAAAAAGCGGATTTTGAGGAAGTCTTTATGCTGCTTAGAATGTTACACGATTTTATAATAAGGTGAGAAAATTCACATTACAGAGCCCTTATGAAATAAGTTTTTGTTCAACAAGTGCAAAAATTCACGAACTATGCAAATGTAGGCATGTTTATACTATAACAATTTGTCAAGATTTCATCTCTCAGCAATGATTCATTTAATAACACAATTTCATAGAACTGTATTTTAACAGGGCGTCCACTTATCGTGATCTTTACTTGACTTTTTGATGATTTTTGATAAATATTCCTTGACCTGCATGTGACAGATAATTTGAGTTCTCGCATGCAAAAATGCAAATTTGGGTCTTATAATGAAATTAATTTTAACAAACAAAACCAATTTCACAATTTTTGGCAAATCCCATACCCTAATGCAACATTTCCTAGACTTCCATTATTTTTATACCATTTCCTGACTTTTAGACTTCCGTGGCTTTCTTAACCTGCTAGACACCTGGTGAAAATAAAGCCAGCTTGGAAAAATGAAAAAGAAAATCTTTGAAAAACGGAAAAATTGACAATTATGTAAAAGATTTCGGCCTAAAACTGCAAAAACTTATCTCCATGTTATAGTTCTTATTCTAACTTTGAAACTTTTTGGAATGTACAAAAAAAAAAAAAAAAAAAAACCACTTTCTTACCTCTACCAAAACCAAAGGATTTCGACATCTCCACTAGATCCAGTAGTTTAGGGTTTATTGTCTGGTTGGCTTCCTGCAACACTTCAACAAGATCTTTAGCCTGTTTCATATTTCCAAAAGTGAAAAATGTGTAGGCAGTGCCAGTGTTGTTGGATCTGGCAGTGCGCCCAATGCGATGAATATAATCCTCCGAACAGTTTGGAAAGTCCACATTAATCACAAATTTAACATCATCCACATCTACACATACAAAGAATACAATCACTAATCAAAACAAAACTGATCTTTTAAAAACACCAAATCATGGACCAGACAATTAAATCATTAAAAAATGAGCAATTATTAAAATATCAGTACGGTTCATTTTCAATATATTAATTCAAATAAAACGTTGAATTTATATAATCGGAAAATGCTTTAGGAGTAATGAACCTGCTATTGGTTGTGTCCTTTCAAACACAAGCGCAACAGTTTCCTTGATGAAAACTTGGTATAACTTTAAAAACAAGAAAATATTAAAGGTTACTTTTAAATAAATAAAAAATTTGCAGGCAAAAAAATTAGAGAAATGCTTGCCATCAACCAATAACAGATTTATACTTTAATTATGTATAATAAATTTTTACAAGTTAATAGCTGCATACAATTACAATAAAGTAAAGAAAATTAATGGACTTGATATATTTTATTTTTTATTTTAGTAGTAATCTAAATTACAAAACAGGTAGCATAATAGAATAATTCAATGTGTTATTTGAATATGTCATTTTCAAAACAACTACTTAAAGAACCAATCTGAATGGTTTAATATAGATTCAAGTTAGAAGTGAATAGATCAAGAATTTTCAGCAATCTGCAAAAATTAGAATACATATATTCTACTGCTTGTTGGCAAAACTAAAACAGGCAATTCAAATTTCATTTAATAATTTAATTTCATCAAAGCTAACTAATTTGGGGGAAAAGAAACTCTTAAAATCCCTTATTTTATTATGAAAAGAAATATTTCAATCATTAATAAGAAACAATGCAGATCCAATCACAAGAATGATTCTTTCACAAAGCACTGTATACCATTTTCAATTTTAGTGGATAATTACAAGATTGAAACAGAAAATATAGGAATGTTACCCCTAATACATGCTGAATGATAATTCCAGAAGTCCTTTAGACATGCACAGGGTTCCCACTCATTTCTTGATATAATAAATTAGACCTTTTTAAGGCTATTTTAAAAAATTTCAAGGTCAATAATCGAAGATACGTTCCAATACAATTATTTTGTACATCTTAATAATACTGCATTTCATGTCCTTTAAAGTATTAACCCCTTCCTTCTCGCTTCTGTGATATTTCCGGGCTGGCGAGTTCAAAAGTTATGTGCCAGAAAGATTAGAACAATTCAATTCTTATGCATGGAAATTTCTTTTATATCATAATGTCTACAATCTTAGAATATATGCATATATTTGTACATACCTCTGACCATATTTTCCTACCCTCCCCAACTATGGTAAAAGGTAAACGAATCATGGAACTAGGCCCGGACTGTATGCTTTGAGGGTCCTAGTCTAAAAATAAGGCCCTTACTGGGGAATTCAGAGGGAACAGAATTAGAATGTAATATTTGAAAATTAGGCTTATGTGCCTAAAAACCACATTAAACTATTTTAAAGCTGTTGGGGTCACTGACTCTTTGGGGCACTCTGGGGTCCTCCACTATTCCACTGTGTAAAAGCACAAAACTAGTGAGAAATAACTAACTTAATTACTATGATCTATATCAAATGACTAATTATAAAATAGTATATTAACTTTTCAGGGCCCCTTGGGCGGGGAGCCCTTAGCAATTTGCGACTATCTGATCTGGCCAGTTCAGGCCTGCAAGAAACGAGGAAGCACAGAAATGAAAAAGAAAATATCTCTCCTGCCCTTTTTCCTCCCTCTCCACAGAAAGAGTAGCATGCAGACAACATAGTTTCCTATACGATCTGCCTCCTACCATTGCTTACATGGGGAAAAAAAGGGGGGGGGGGGAGAATCCACAAAAATCACAGGAAAAGTGAAGATGAAATGATAATTTAAGGCTTTAAAAGTAAAAATAAGGCCTTTTTAAGGAGTGTCGGAACCCTGATGCAATGTAAATTTTAATGCTTGTATGAATTTTTTATGCTGTTTCAATAAACTAGTATAACTTAAATCTTAACAATTTTGAAACAATTCCGTGAAGAGGTTGTTTACTTCGATGGGATTAGAAAAGATCAATCACAAAAAAAAAAAAAAAAGAAGGAAAACTGAATATATTAAGAGTTGTAATCTAATAGAATTAAAGCAGATGCTTGTAATCTAATACTTTTAGAAATGTAAAACCTGGCACACTTTTGAATTAGATCAACTTTTGGGTTAAACAAATATGAATTAAAGTCTGACATAGAACCATACTGATATAAATCAGAGATGCCCACTTTAAATGATAATTTTCTGCAACAGTTACAACACCACCATTTCAATTGATCAATATTTTAACTTATAAATTTTAAACACTGCCTGCTTCTTGGATGTCAAGGTTTTTATTCAGTACGTAAAAAACTATTTTTCCCAGATTGTTTTATGAGAAGGACTTCTCTTAGGATACTAAAAAACTGCTACCTACACACCTACAGTTAAGTTTTTCTAATACATGGCCTTTCATTAAATTTCCTTTGAATGAAATAAATGAACATTTTCTAAATCAAACTTCCGAAATATAAAAAGTTCTGATTTTCAGGTTTACCAGGCTCCTTTTCATAAATCTTGAGATGCTTTACACACTATCGATCAAGATTTGAAATTAAATTACAAACCTAGCTTTAGATAATTTTTAAGGGTTAAAAGTTTAGGAATTTTCTAAGTTCTTAACAAATTTCTACTTTTTTCAGATAATTCTAGATTTTTTGAGAAAATTCTATGTCTTCTATGTAGGAATAGGAATCCAGGCACATGCAACATCTTTCCACATTATTTATTAACCAAGTGAAATAGGCATCTCTGAAAAATGGTTGGGTGGGCCATAAGCAACAATACCACATTTCAGAGACAATAACATACCTCAATTTCTGTTTACTTTATTAAAGCTAGATAATAACGGATGCCTAGCTTGTGCTTTTAGACTTAATTTTAATGTCAAATTTGTAAAGGTGTTCCGGGGTTTAAAAAAAATTGACAGCCATAGAATTACGGGAATAAAAATTTGCAAGGAAAAATCTAAATATTCTAGTCACCTGGTAGCGTGGGTTATGGCCCATCTCGGAAGAAAAAAAGTTCACACAGTGAAACCTTGATTTAATCTTATCCCACATGTCATTTATTGCATCTGAAATAACTCCTTGTAATGTTAGGCAATTACATTAAAAATGGGAAGCATCCAATATTTAAACTATCAGAACTGAACTTTCACAATTTTTTAATTAATTTATCTGTCACTGAAAGAAATTCTCTGGTGCAACGTGCATAACTTGAATTCTGTTTTATTTTTGTGTAAAAAAAATAACGTTATAAGAGGAAGAAGGTGGTGATTTCCAGGGGCCAGAAAGAGAAAATGAAAATTTAATAGTTTCCTTTGACTAATGACATGTTTCCTTGCTTTTGTTTTGTTATTTTCTCACAGTCCTTTAAATGTTTAATCAGGGTTTCACTGTTCAATAGATATAGATATATATATAAAAAGGAATACTCCAACCTGTGTAGTGTAGTGTACAAAATGAGTCCTTCCAACATTCCAACGACACCTCTAGATTAACAGGCAAGATCCAGGTTTATTTTTCGGATGACCACAATCAACACGCAGAGGAAGAATATATTAACAACCTCTGGGTGTCCCAGTGCTCATGGAAGTGCACCTTGCCTCTCTCACTAGGGATACTAATAGGTCTGCTGGTCTTTTAGAACAACTCGGGTGAGGACTCGCAATGCTCAAACAAAACACCACAGGCGCATTTCATTTTTTTGTTTCTGGCAGCATCCTTTAGAGTGCATGGTCAACATCAGCCAAACCTACCCACACACCTTTCACGGAATATATCACTCATTGCATAAGTTGTCTTTCAAAATTTTGTAAATTTCAGAAATATGATTTTTGAATAGAGAAAGGAAGAGGGAAAACTGTTCCCAGTTGAGCTATCATGCACATAACCATGAAGAAACTTGAAAGAACAGCCAATACAGCTCAAATGTGAAAATACAAAATTTTATTTTACACTGAGAAAAAGCATAACTTTTGGATCAATAACTTATTGCTATATAATTACACATACAAAAAGAGATAGTCATACTAAAATATTCAAATACCTCTTTAAAAACTTATGTATTTAGAAATGCAAAAACAATATATACGCAGCAGAAACTAAAATATGATTGTCATGAATATGAAAATCAACACTCTTAATTTTATGATATCTATACCTTCTCAATCATATTATAGAATTTTTAGCAGACATCCTATTACATGATTTTAATTCTAGGATGGTGAAAGATATGAATTACAAAAATGTCATAGGTCAAACAAGAAAGTTTGGGTAGGACCGGGAGGGGAAAATGTTTGTATGCATTTTTTTTTTCAAATTTTAGAGCATTTTCTGGACATTCAAAATGCAATTTTAAATGCTCTACTTCATAAACCCATATGATTAAACGACAGTTTACAGAGGTTAATCTAGGAATTTTTATCCAATCCAGGGTTTCATTTTGTGAAAACTGCTTATTTTTGTGAATTTCAATATTAATTTCGTGAAATTCAACACTTATTTTTATGAATTATCATACTAATTTTTAATAAAAGTATTTTTGGAGTAAAAATAATTGATACAGCAGATTAAAATGTATGGTGAAATGCAAATGAAGGGCTGTTTTAATAAACAGACTGCATTTTTGTAAGTACTTATTTCAACTTTTAGTAATGCAACACCACTAAATATTGCACACCACTTGCAAATCTTAAAAATATGGAAAATTTGCAAATAATTATAAAAAAAGGGGGGGGGGGAAATACTTGAAAGCTTAAACTGAAAAAAAAATACTGCACAAGTTACAGCTTTTACATTTAAATTATGTGAGAAAGGTAAAGGTCAAAATTAACAGTCGCCACGTGGTGACTGCCAATTTATGTACCTTTCACCAGTTCATTTCCCCACTCTCTTTCCCTTTTTTCACAAAGTTTTTATGATTGAAAGCAAAACAGAAACAGGACCTTCAAACAGATGTTGTTGACAGGAGGCAACTAAACTCAAAGATCGATTTCGGCATGGCAGGAGGGTTAGAGCTGGATCATTTGATAAAGGGTATTAGTACCACTTGACCAATTAGCAAAAGTAATCATCTGCTCTGGAAATTTGCAAATGGGGATTACGACAATGCGTAAGATTGCAGTTTGAAGCAGACACCTGCACTTGTTTGTTTTAGCAAGGGAAGAGAACAAAAATCCAAAGAGTGGCAAGCATTCATTTATAAATTCTTTTCTCACTTATCATTTATAAATTCTTTTCTCACTTTCACCATTACAAGAAACAGCATCCAAGTTCTAATCACCCAATGCAGCATTCAAAAACTAAATACAGAAAACCAATGTTAGGTACAGAAGGGAATCTACACAGTATCATCCTACAAACATCGGCAAAGAGCAAGTTAGTTTTAAATTTTCACTTCTGTACTTGATAATTAATAAAACAAAATTGATATTTTGACTATTTCTGGTTGCCCAAGGGCAAAATATGCAGTTGCTACTGGCCACAAAGCCACTAAATGAAAAAAAAATGATTGAAAATTTAATACTTCAATGGCACGCTATCTACTCCTATTTCATTGAATTTATTGCTTTTTTTTATTATAAATTATAGTTCAATACAGGTATGCAAAAAAGGGGTCGCATGGTACAATAAAAAAAAATCAGATTGTGCAACTACAAATTACATTTATTTCCAAGACTTTTAATGTAATTTAACTATCTTTTAAACTACTATACTGTAACCTTTAAACTACATGACTTTTAAAGTAACTGCCAGTTTTACATTACTTGCAATTACCAAGATTTGTGAATTATTTATTATTTACACTTTCATGAAATGAAGTGCAAGAAGTTTTCTGGCTTTGTCCTTTACTGGTAAAGCTGAATGGCCTTTGCCCACAAATAAGGTACAACTTTAAAAAAATTTATTGCATTTGAAAGTTATGCTTTATAAAGTAGGATAAATAAAACTCTTGTTTACAGAACACCGATTAAACTAATCAACTCATGGGACAAAGAAAACCTTATACATGGTGATATTACAAAAATGAAGTCAGGCATGTGTGTGTGTGTGTGACAAGAAGGTAGGTAGGTTTGGCTTTGACAAAACACTTTGCAACCAGAAGGAACAAGGATCAAGATTGTTTTATAAGTCCACAACCTTGGCCTTGCAAAGTAAGAACTAACCACAAATGCATAACAGAGGCACTTTTGATTTTTTTATCCATGTGCCTCTGAAAAGAAAAAAAGAAATACAAATCAATTAACACATTTGAAATTTTAAAGTAATATCATTTATATTAATAAAATTCATTCAATAATCAGTTTAAAAAATGAACAACATTTTAAATAAAATGTCCAAATAAAAAAGCACTTTAAAAAAAAATTTAGTTTAAAAACTAAAATTGTTACCAAGTCCTCGAGCAGCAACATCTGTAGCAACCAATATGGGAGAACGTCCATTCCTAAATTCTATATAGTGGGAGAAAAATAATGCTTTGAAACTACAAACCAAACAAATAACTTGAGTTATTTTAAGCACAAGCATAGCATAAAAGCTTACACGTACATTTGTTAAAATACATACTTGCCCACTTTTAGAAATGCTATCAGTAAAATTATGAGTGAACGACATTTTTCAAATTTTTATACTAGATAACACGTGGGCATAAAATCCCTTTATAATACACACTGAAAACATACAATAGAAATATTTAAGTGTTTTAAAAAGTGATTTTTTTTTTTTTGACAAAATTACATCTTCTCTTCATTTTAACACTTCCAACTCTTTAATAGCTATGTCCTTTCTTTTATATACAGGTTAATACATATACTTTGTGTACATAATTAAAACTATGCATTTTAAATAAATTATTACAGAGCTAAAATACTTAATTTAGTACAATTAAATTTAAGCAAATAGGCAGTTGTTGGATAACTTAAAATTATAGTATGATATCAAAAATGAGTGATTAAAATTAAGTCCATTGTGTCCACATGTTTTCGGCTTGAGTGCCCGTAGTCTAAAAATTGCAAAGTTTTTTTTATTGCTTATTATTTCTTAAAATCGCATATTTTTAAGGCTTTTGTTTGTGTGCCAATTTTCCAAACACAGATAAACATCGAGTATTTTTGATGTTTTCTGCTTGTGTGCCCGTAGTCTAAAAATTGCTGTTTTTTTTAAAGCTTATTATTCCTTAAAAGTTTAAATTTTTCTAGTGCTTGATTAAGTGAATATTTCTTAAAATCGCATATTTTTTTCGGCGTTTTAATGTGATTTTTCAGGTATTCCACTTCTAAGTTTTTTTTGTTCTGTGCCGTATTTTTCGTGTCTCAGGTTACTTGCACATTTTCAAAACATGGGAAAATCCAATGACCAAAGACTGAGAATCCCACCACTGACATACGCCCACGCTTCCCTTTGACAGGGAATAAACTGAGGGATATCGGACATGACGTCACCAGGCAGAAAGAGGAGAGCCCTTCTTTCCCTCCTTAAGAGGGAAAAAAAAAAGATTACATTTGCAGCCACCACCCTCCCCTTCTCTCTGTTCTAGTGAGAAAAAAATCGGTCTCCCATTTGTCTCGAGGGCATACCTGCCAACATGCAATTTTTGAAAATCTTACAATACCACGGTGTCACGCAGTAACGCAATAAATATGCCTACTAAAGATAAAATGTAAGCAAATACAATTTTTAAAATTACTATTCAGATTTAGTACACTATTTTTAATACATATGCACATATAGGAAAGGAGGGGCATTTATTTGGTATCTTTAGAGTACAAATGTTCATAAGTAGCTGATTTGGCTGCTTTTAAAAAATACTTATCAAAGTCTTGCTCATAGCAATGGCCTTTGAGTTTACTTTTTGCAATTAAAATGTCTTCCAAAGTTTCATTAGACAAAAAACTATGAAATAGTGTTCTATTTTTCTTAACACTGCTAAACAAACGTTCACAAGCAGCATTACTGTGTGGTACAGTCAATATGCTTAGCATAACATTCAATCATATTTAAATTTCCCACTAGCAGCTGTTAATTTTCTCAATCTCAATTTTTAGCCCATTTTTTGTCCATTCTTTCTTCTGATTGAACTTCCTAGGGCAAATTATCAATTTGCAAAATTGAGACTGAAGCTCATCCCTGACTTCATCTACTGGCTTGCAAACATCATTTCCACATACTTCATGTGAGCACATATTTGGAAATAAATTTAAAAAATAAACTATATATGAAAATGATTTGGCCTCACCATGGCACAAGTGGTTCTGCCACTGAAAGTGATAGATGGCTGAAGTGTGAAGGTCCCGGATTCGGGTCCCATCGCGCGGCTGTCGATCCGGAGTTTTGGTAGGTTTTGGCCAGATGTAACGTGAATACGCGTTAGAACCCCTTAGAAAGTCCTCCTGCAAAGGCCCCCCCCTGGCAAATCGCCCTAGTGTAGCGTTGCCATAATCACACACAACAACAACAACTGAAAATTATTTGTCTGCAAGATTATTTATGTTTGCTACTTAGCAAGATTATTCATGTTTGATAGGCAATTTTGATGTCGGTCCTATACACTGAGCAAAAAGCAAAATTGCATCCCCTTTGCGATTTGACGATACACGGATATTCCCTTGTAAATAAATTATTACAGAGCTAAAATACTTAATTTAGTACATTAAATTTAAGCAAATAGGCAGTTTTGGATAACTTAAAATTATAGTATGATATCAAAATGAATGATAAAAATTAAGTCCATTGTGTCCACATGTTGTTTTCGGCTTGAGTGCCCGTAGTCTAAAAATTGCAAAGTTTTTTTGATGGCTTATTATTTCTTAAAATCGCATATTCTTAAGGCTTTGTTTGTGTGCCAATTTTCCAACACAGATAAACATTGAGCATTTTGAAGTTTTCCACTGTGTGCCCGTAGTCTACAAATTGCTGTTTTTTTTTTTTCTAAAGCTTATTATTCCTAAAAGTTTAAAGTTTTCTAGTGTTTGATTAAGTGAATATTTCTAAAATCGCATATTTTTTTTGCGTTTAATGTGATTTTTCAGGTATTCCACTAAGATATTTCTAAGTTTTTGTTGTTTAGTGCCGTATTTTCGTGTCTCAGGTTAGTTGCACAGTTTCAAAACATGGGAAAACGCAATGACCAGAGACTGGAGAATCGCACACTGACATACGCTCACGCTTCCCTTTGGCAGGAGAAAACTGAGGGATATCGGACATGACGTCACCAGGCAGAAAGAGGAGAGCCTTCTTTCACTCCTTAAGAGGAGAAAATTAGAAACAATAAAAAAGATCACATTTGCAGCCACCACCCTCCCCTTCTCTCTGTTCTAGTGAGAAAAGCAAAATCGTCATGTCTCCCGTCTGTCTGCGAGGGGGAGAAAAAACTAACATAGCGGCTTACGTGCAGAGGAAAGATTTTCTCGCCGATCTCTAAGCATGATGCAGTAAAAAAAATAGCTCTCTTCAGTAAACGCATAAAAAACTATTAGAATCCGTAAAAGTTGGCAAGTATGTTAAATAAAACATTAACTGATTACTTTGACATGCAAGTCTAAAAAGAGTATTTCATGGTGATGGGTGTGACATTTTGACACATTTCAAGGTGTAAAAAGAAAATCTCCAAAGAAAAAAATTTTTTTATGCAGAATTAAGTCTTTTTTTTAAAAATCAGTGTATGATAAATTGGCTTCTAATGTACGATTCTAAAGCAGTAGGAAAAATTTTGCACTTCTAAAATAAATTTTGTAAATTGTGTGACGAGTGTGACAGTTTCGAGACATGACTTTTCACTAGCATCTATATTTGTAAAAATACCTGTAAACTTTACTATAATAAAGACGTTTTTTTTTTTTTTTTTTTTTTTTTTTCCCATAGTTAAAATAAGTTCAGCTGAACAAAATACCGTTTTCAAAATAAATTTCACTCATTTAAACTTAATATCCTCTATTATTAACAAGGGATGGTGGTGGAACTGATTTTATTATCCCGGATTGTTTTTCCACAGATGTGTCCTCTGTTTCTGGCCAACACCAAACAAATGCCACTTGCATATCTATATTTCAAAGAAATTTTAAATTTTTTCACTGTTTATAGCAAGTACAATAACATAGTACATTTTGCTACTTGATTTTTTACTACTGCTACTATGGGGTGACATCATGCAAATTTTTCATCATTAGACAATGAATGATCATTAGCTAATGAAGTCAAAACGAAATTCCCGATCAAAAGATATTTTAGTTTAATTTCTATTTGAGCATTAATACACATTTCTTCAAATTTCTCGAGAGTTTATCATTTCTTAATTTCTTTCTCATTTTGTGGAACTATTACTTTATTATTATTATTATTTTTTTTTTTCCTAATGTTGATCTTGAGGATCCTCTCATATGGAGGGATTCTGAAGAAATTGTGTTACATTTTCAAACAAGTTTCACGTATTTGGATTTATGTTAGGAAAACAATAAAATTGTAACAGTGTATATAAAGAGAAAAAATAGAAAAACTTTTCTTTACTCTTGGAAAGCCTTTAAATATTTTTCACTCATCCCTGTGCCAATAAAAATGATTTTCATAAAAAGCACAGGCAGAAAAAACTATTAACTAATAAACCTCAAAAGAGATTACAGTTAATGCAGACAGGTTAGGAGGCTATTAATTTCTTTCTATTAATTGGGATAAGAATCAAATTAAAAAATGATTTTTTTCTATTTAAAATTTTATACTTTGGTTAATTATAAGTTCATCCATAGAAAATTTCAAGTTTCTACAATAAAGGTTTGGTTGTGTATACGGTGTTTTTTTTTTTTTTTTTTTTAACATGACAGGTGTGTCAAAGATTCATTGATTTTGAATCAATATTTCTGTTTTAACTTTTTTCTTTTCTTTTAGGAAAATGGGACCACATACATTAATGGATGGTAATGGTCAGGGAAATGACCAAAACTCATTTCCCTGATATTCCCCGACTTTCCAGGTCTGTAGAAACCCTGTATTACCTACACACAATATTTACACTCACAATTTAAATAGAGATCATTTAAATAGTATGTGATTAAATGTAAATACCATGTTTTTCAAACTGATTGATTACCAGATTTCTTCAATGTTGGAGGGCAAATTTCTAGAACTGTGAAATTTTTTACAAAGATTATTTTTTGAAATTCATACTCTACATCAAAATAACTTTAATTTGATATGTCACAAGTGATTATGCAATTAATTTGAAAATTTGATATCTCTTTGTCCACTTTTTCATGAAATGGCCCTTTCTACAGAACACAGGAAGTTAGCTTACCATTCAAGACCCAATCTCTTTCCTGCTGTGATTTATTTCCGTGAATGCACATGGCAGGATAGCTGGAACAGATATAGAAACATTTAAAAATCACAGAACCCAATTCATTGTAGTTACAATGTTATAAAGTTTTTGAATGAATACTTACCCCTCTTTTCTCATAAATCGTGTCAGTTCATCCACTCTTTTTTTAGTTTCAGCAAAAACAATTGTCTGAAAAATTAGAAACAATATGAATATAAAACATAATGGAACTCAATAAAATCCATATTACTTACATAGTCATGAGACCATGGCGCCAGGTAGCTTAAAATAACAAAATTTTTAACGTTTGGTAATGGTTTTATGGTGATATAAAAGAAGAATGTAAAACTCGCATACCATACCTTCTAACTTTCCACTTTAAAAATTAGTAAAATTTAACTATGTCTTATTATACGTAGTAGCGGATTTTATTTTTCTCTTTTTGGAAAGGGGAAGGTGAAATTATATAGCAAAATAAAACCTCAAAACACCAAACGTTTTCCACTCAGACAACTATCAGCATGAAAAAATACTCAAAACCCACAGCACGTTTTGGTAGGCTCAAAACCCACAACACGTAGAATAATTTAAGTAGACATATTATTGAGATGAGTGCTCTGATTATTATTTTCTAATTGGCCCCTTTTCCTTGCAAATATGTCATCTTCTATAATATACATAGTTTGAGGGAAAGGGGGGGGGGGCACTTCCAATCTGCCAGTTATACAACTTAAAGCTTACTATTAATTCAATTTCAAAAATTTGTCAAAGAAATATCAGAAAATATAAAACAAAAAGAGCAATGCGGGGAACAATCAGAGACTATTCAGGTGGTCACATGCATTGCAGCCTTTCGATTTCACAGTAGTTCACCGCACAGGAAAAAATAACTGCCATGCAGACTGAAATCTTTGAAAAAAGAAAGCCTCCGGTTTGTTTTTTCTGTGGGAGTTTAGAGCATTTGTGCCCAAATTGTCCGAAATTCAAACAATATCAAGCAGAAAGAGTGAATAATCTGGGTACTGTACTAAGTCTGCCCTTTTGTGCGGATCTGGGAATTTTACAACCCCCCCCCCTTCTCCGGCAAACTTTTCCTTAGGTACGAAGGAAAAGTTAATCCTTTGGTTCAGGCAGCAGACCCCTTTTCCTTGCAAATATGTCATCTTCTATAATATACATAGTTTGAGGGAAAGGGGTGGGGCACTTCAAATCCGCCAGTTATACAGCTTAAAGCTTACTATTAATTCAATTTCGAAAATTTGACAAAGAAATATCAGAAAATATAAAACAATCAAAATGCATACAAAATAAGCTATGCACATATATAATTTATAAAGATATCTTACACAACTTTAAATATCTAATTTAAAAAAATTTTAAACTTACTAGTTTTATGCAGCTTTTAAATTTTTAGCATGTTTCTAAATAAATAATAAGCATTCTTTCAAATAATATTTTTTAGAATAACTAGAGATGCATTCTTTCAAATCAAACACTCAAGCCAATCAATATAAAAGGAAGAAGAATTGATATAGCAAACTTGAATAAAATTGGGAATTAAGAGAAAATTAAGAAAATCCTGCATCCAAAATAGGATTTTTAAAAACTCCAGGTAAGGAGGGGGGGGGGGGTTGCATCATACCTTATATCACGTTTCATAACTAAACCTGCATCAATGAAATTTTCTTCACTATTTTACATGAAATTAGAATCAATTTTAAATCTTATGGTATTGGATGTTCAAATAAAAATATACTTAATAAAAAATATTTATTCTTAAGAGGAATGGCGAAAGATTGAAATTGAAACGCTGTAATATATTAGTAAAATTCTTCATGCCAAAAATTTTAATGAGCCAACAGCAGAATGAGTCGATTTGGGGGAAGGCATGCAGGAAATATGATCATCTTGAAATAAAAATAAACAAAACTATGAAATTCTGCAGGGAACTCTTTATGCTGTTCAATAATCATTCAATGGACTCGGAGGCGTAGCCAAGGGGGGGTTAGGGAGGTCATAACCCCCCCATGAGGAATTTTTTGCCATACAAAATGTATATTCTTAACTCCCTTATCACACACATGTATGCATATATGTGAGTTGCAGTAGTCGTAAACCCCTCCCCATGAAAAATTTCTGGCTACGCCCCTGAGTGGACTATAACAAGATAAACTATTTTCATCAATCAACAAAACAATGGTTATTACCTTGTTTTCTCTCTGGTTCATAATTTCTCCAATGAGTTTGGTTAACCTGGAAGATTAAAAAAAGTAAAAAAAATGAGTTAACCCATTTTGTGTTATAATACTTTAATCTAAATAACATCAGAAGGAAATGTTTTAACCCTTTAAGACAATACTTGTACAATGCATTTGAAATTTCCATTCTGAAGCTAGAAATTAACAATTAACATTGTGTTTTATCCTGCTGTTATATAAAAGTTGCTTCGAACATAAAAAATAGAAATTATGTGATAAAATTTTATTGATGACAATTATTCAACGAAACATAATTGAATATTTGTGAAAATGGCACAATGGTTAGTTTTCATATTACAAACATTTATCCTTTAATAGACACTGATGAGTTGAATTAATAACAAGATACTTGACACTTTTGATGGCAAGGAGAAGTCATTCATAAGCTCAGTAAATCTTATGCTTGCAACTTCTTATTTTCAATGTCATAATTTTATTACTCTTTAAAAAATATTTTTCTGTTGCATGATTAGTCTTAAAAAATGCTATTAGGAATATTATGCCAAATACATTTGCACTTATTCTAACATATATTACAGCTGTCCCACAGTCCACCTTTGCATTAATTTATTTAAATATTGATAAAAATGTGCAAAATGTTACAACTGACCCCAGTCTCCTGTACACAGGATAAAAAATTTCATTGAATTAGTTAACTAGAGTTACTTTCCATTACTATTTTTGAGAATACATGCAAATTAGCTTTTAAATAAATCTCAAATGAGCAAAACTGTAAAATACAAATCATATGAAATACATGTTCACAAAATAAAGAGCACAGTGTTAAGAAGATATAATTAATGAAAATGAAGTAAGTTTCCATACAATGGAACCTGATTAATGCCACTACCCTCAGGAAGAAAAAAACTGGTCACCTTACAAAAGTAGTAAGTGTGGTGGTTGTAAACTAAATCAACTGCCAAAGAATAATTTTGAAATATTGAAAAAAAAAAAAATTACTATGTAACAGATTAACAGTGTAGTTTGAAAAAAACAATGTGATTTTGGTACATAAATACAAATAAACTAATAAGGTCATGAAATTCAAAGTTTTTAGAATGTCTCTTTACAAGTTGTACTATACACTGCAATAAGCAATAATCCTGTATCAGTCGAAAACTTCCAGAAGAAATTCTTAAAAATCAAAAATTTAGTAGGATGTGTCACTTTTCAAAAATTTTTGCTGTGCAATTCCAGTTGGAGAATTTTTTCTGGAAGTTTAAAAAAAAAGGCATTGTTTCATTTATTACAGTGGGTAATACAGCTTATAAAGAATTATCCTGAATTTTTTCAAGCACCTGGGACAATTAGTTTATTTTGTGTACCTAGACATTGAGGCAGATTTTGTTTCTTCGAACTACAACCTTAAGAGTAGAGAAAGCTTCAAAACTTGTTTGTTTGTAATGAAACAATTTGAAAAGTTTACTTTAATTCTCCAATAAATAACAAAATAATCATATTTCAAAAGGATATTATTTTTCAAATTTAGTTCATAAGACTTATGTCATTATACATATACATACATAATTCTATGACTCTTGTTTGCCTGATAAAGATGTTAAATATACAGGGTGTCTAGTGCTAACAGTGCTCAATGGCTATTTCCTAAACCATTAGAGACACATAGTTCCAATTGCAAAAATACTCTAAATTGTATAATGTGTTATATCAGAAACACAATCGAAGTCAATAAATCAATTCCTATAAAATACGAAACTTAAATTTTTATGCGGTCCCCCAGTCCTAGCAGTTATATTTAGAAAAGTTTTCTTTATACAATTTTATATACCATAAAAAATTCACTGAGTTATGAAGCAAAAAACATTTTTTGGTATGATGCGGAGAAAAATGCGAAACTATTTTTAGAATACTAATCTTTAAGCAAAAAGTTATAGTCAGGCTCTAAAAATCTATCCGGGATGATTTACTAAATTGTATATATGTGTAACATGCAGATGTTAACACCACAGGATGAGTTTTCTACACAGGTGCATATCTGCATTGCAGTTGAAAGAAGCTTTACTTGGAGCAAATGCTATGCTAACAGGATTTGTAATATTTTAAGTTTCTTAAATGCATATATAATGTTCATACTTTAAAATGTCTCATTTTCTAATTTAATGTTTAATGAAGTGTTCTATCCTCTTGTTTTTGTATTTTACGTTATTTAACACCAGTTCATTTAAAAAAACCTCTTTTAAAAAATTCTATTTTTAGTATAAGCTATATATTGGATACGCATAGTTAAACGTCAATCTTCTTTATTGCTATCTACAATCGTAAAATAGTGGATGAAATTGCTAATAAATATTACAAGGTTCAAAACCATACATTAATTTTTCTCAAATTCATTTTTTTTATGCAACCCCTAATTTGCATCTCAAAAAGTGCTCTAACTAGTTCTAAAGTGCTAAACAAAGTTCTAAAAATGCTAAACAGTTTTAACATTTTAGTTGTAGGATTTTTTTTTTCTTTTTTTTGAGTAAATTGTATAAGGAAAATTTTTCTGATTAGGACTGATGACAGTTAAAAAAATTTAATTTTTGTAATTTTGTACCAAGTAGAGAACTTACTTGTCATCCTTTTCGGTCTCTTCAACAACATCTACAATCTGCACAATATTATGATTGGCAGACAGTTGAAGGGCTCCAATGTTCACCTGCACATAATCTTCAAGAAAGTCCTCAGCCAGCTTCTTCACCTCTTTGGGCCAAGTTGCACTGAACATTAATGTCTGACGATCTGGCTGTAGGGGAAAAAGGGAAAACATGTGATTAACATCAACAGCTGAACCAATAAGGAAAACTTATTTTGTCTATATAGAAGTTCATGTTATAAAGAATAAATTGTTTTCAATGTTGCACAGTGACTCAAGAACAGATCTTTTTAAAAATAAACAGAAACAAAGGTGAGGTGTGGGAGAGTTAATAAGTAATGGAATATCTCTTTAGCTAAAAACAAGGTTTAAAGAAAACTTCATAAAAATAATTATTAATCAGTTCTTGTCTTCTAGTAATTATTAACAACTAAGCACTCTCTTCCTAATGTACAAAAATTACTATTTATTGAATCAGTTTTAAAAGTAATAGTATTTAAAACAAACAAATGTTTTAGACACTTGGGGCACCTCAAGATGTAGATTGATTTCAATAAAAATTGACATGTAACTTATGGACCTGGCAGCATTTACTGGTAAACTGTGCTTTATTGAAAATTCTGTAAATCAGCACTCTGGGTTTAACTGATGTGTGTCAAAAACAGTCAAAAAGTAATTTTAAATTTTACTATCAACTATCCTATTTTACTATACTGTTATTTTTTAAATTTTAGAAGTATGTAAGGGAAAATGGCAGAAAAGTAAAAAGAGGGAAGATTTAATCTTCCTGCAGGAAGACAGAAGAAAAGTTCAAAATCAGGAAGTCTTCCTGGAAAACCGAGTTGGCAGCTATGATTACTTATAGTAAATAAAAAGTCACAATATTTGAAAATCTCATTTTTTTTTAACCGAAAAGTATGCCAAATAGCCCAATCTTTTAGTTCAGTAGGAAATCTTTTTAGTTGCCGGTGGATACCCTGCAAGAGAAATCTTTATGTGTGTGCGGTTATGGGGGGCGGGGGGAGAAGAGAAGAGAATATTTTTTTCTATATGCAACTCTAATTGGGTATGTTTTGGATTTTATAGATATTAGTCCAGGCAAATTAGACCAAAAAACAGCAAATGGGGGAAAAAATTTATATATTTTTGAAACTTGGGGAAAACTAATTGGGTATGTAGTTGTAAGAAAAGTTCCCCCCTCTCGGGGTGCCACGTCCCCTCCTTTGGCCCTCCAAAAAGGTCACTTTTTTAGATTTTTACTTCTATCTCAAAAACCCTTCGTCTTAGCAAAAAAATGTCAATTACAAAATGAAAGCTGATAAAATTTCCTACAAGATTGTAATTGGTTATTTTTTTCTATATGCAATAGCTTTCAAGATATGTTTTAGACAAAATCTCAATTTTTTGGAAAACACTTCTTTTTATCCTGATTTTTAACTAATTTTGTCTTAGAGCTCTTCAAACCTCAGTTTTATAGGAATTGTTTTCGAAACGAAGTTGCAGAGTATTCAATTACCTTTAAAGTGAGTTATTATTTGTAACTTTATCTTTAAATGTTACTTCTTACTACTTAAATTATACAGAAAAAATTATACAGATTTGAAAGTTTAGGAAAACATTGATTGGGGATGTAGTTGTATGATACAGAAAAGTTCCCACCTCTCGGGGTGCCGCTTCCACCTTTTAGCCCCCCCCCCAAAAGGACCTTTTTTAAATTATTTAAATTATTTCTCCATTTATCTTAAAAACCGTGCATGCAAAAAAAAATGTCAGATAAAAAATGAAATCTGATGAAAATTCCTACAAGATTGTTATGGGTTATTTTTTCTAAATGCAAAAGCTTTCAAGATATACGTCTTAGAAAAACGCAAGTTACAGCAATTTGAAATTTTCAATACATTTTAGGGAATTCGAATGAAAAATGCATTGTGCGTCAGAATGCAACAAAAAAAGCTTCTAAACATTTGAAACTTGGGGAAAATACTGGTTGGGTATGTAGTTGTATGAAATAGTCTCCAGGGGTGCCTCGTCCCCCCCACCCCCTCAAAGTTCCCTTTTTAGATTTTCATTTTTATCTCAAAATTGGTGCTTCTTAGCAAAAAGCATGCCAGTTACAAAATGAAAGCTGATAAATTTCCTAGAAGATTATAATTTTTATTTTTTTATGTATCGGATTTATTATTCGATATCTTTATTATTAGTATTTTTTTTCTATATCGAATAGCTTTGAGATGTTGTAGAAAACCTTGCAAATTTATGGAAAACACTTTTTTTCATCCCATATTTCGACTAACTTTCCTTCTAGCTGCTGATTCTGAATTCAGAGAATTGAACAGTTGAATTATCAAAATTTGTAATCTCCTTTTTTCAAGAAATTCCCCTCTCTTCTGTTACATTTTCCTTATCTTTAAATCATTGTCTGAAAGTCTGAGAAAATTCTTCAAAAGACGACCAAGTGAAATGAGCGGGGATAACAAAGAACAATTTAGAACCCAGAAACTGGGGGTGAAGAGAACTGGACTCATCGCTCTCTCTAGTTTATATGAAACGAAAACCAGCTCCAGAAAAAATATTATTACTAATTTCATGCAACTGTATTCAAACTTGCGGAAAGAAATGCACCTGTGTTAAAGCCAATTTGGCTGTACAGCAATGTGCAACAAGACTATGAGGATACATTTTTATAAAAATAAAATTGTTCCATAGGTTTGTTGCACTATTATTGTACAGATGTTGCACACAAGAGAAAGTAAGTGTGCTATAATTATGCAGTAATTTTTTTATTAATTTTACTGAAATTATTAAATCTAATGATGAATTATCACTGAAATGCAAATATCTAAGTACATAATATTGAACAGATGTATTGCATTGCAGAATTCTATTGACATAAAAAATATCACTTTCAAAACATTTTTTGGGGATTGGGAGAGGGGGCTAATTTAGACTTTAGTACTAACATTATGTGTTAAATATACGTTTATATGCGAATAAAATGTAACTAGCAGAAATAATAGGAAGAAGAAATTTAAAAAAAAAAAAAAAAAAAAACTAAGTAAAACCAAATCGTACGCTTATGTAATAAATTATTATTGAAAAAAAGCCTTTTTGCATAAAAAAAAATTTAGGAGGAAAGGGGGACGTGCCCCCCAAGGTAGAGGAACTTTCCTGCTTCTTAATATTGCACCCCCCTACAAGTGTTTTCCGCCGGTTTCAAAACTTTATAAATTATTTTCCAGATTTTGACGTACTCTGTCGAGCAATGTAGTTTTCATTCGAATTCTCTAAAATTTATTGAAAATTTCTGATTGCTATAATTTTTGATCCTTTAAAGATAAAATTACAAATAATAACTTGTTTTAAAGGAATTAAATACTCCTGTAAAAGTGAGGGTTGAAGAGCTAGTATAACGCATAGTGAATAATTGTGATTAAAAGAAGCATTTTCCAAAACCTATACCTCGAAAGCTTTTCTATCTAGAAAAAAATAACCCGCAACAATCTTGTAGGAAACTTCCTCAGCTTTCATTTTGTAACTGACAATTTTTTGCTAAGACGTATGGCTTTTGAGATAAAAGTGAAAATCCCCAAAAAAGACCTTTTTAGAAGGGGGGCTAAACGGGGGACATTGCCCCCCCCGAGAAGAGGGGAACTTTTCTGTTTCATACAACTACATCCCCAACCAATGTTTTCCTGAAGTTCCTACACTTCATAATTTTTTCCCTAGATTTTGTCATACTTTGACGTGCAATGTAGTTTTCATTCAAATTTGCTAAATTTATTGAAAATGTCAAATTGCAATAACTTTTGATCATTTAAAGATTATCTTACAAATAATAATTCACTTTAAAGGTAATTGAATACTCTACAACTTTGTTACAAAAACAATTGCTATACAACTGAGGGTTGAAGGGTTAAGACAAAATTGGTTAAAAATTGCGATAAAGACAGTTTTCCAAAAATTTGAGATTTTGTCTAAAACATCTCGAAAGCTATTGCATATAGAAAAAAATAACCAATTACAATCTTGTAGGAAATTTTATCAGCTTTCATTTTGTAATTGACATTTTTTTGCTAAGACGAAGGGTTTTTGAGATAGAAGTAAAAATCTAAAAAAGTGACCTTTTGGGGGGGCCAAAGGGGGGGGACGTGGCACCCGAAGAGGGGGGGAACTTTTCTGTTTCATACAACTACATACCCAATTAGAGTTTTCCCCAAGTTTCAAAAATAGATAAATTTTTTCCCCCATTTGCTGTTTTTTGGTCTAATTTGCCTGGACTAATATCTATAAAATCCAATTAAACTAATAAGCATGCTAAAGGCAACAGCCAACACTGAAAACCTTTCGCTTACTCTGATTTGTTCGATGATCTTCCTTATTTGAGGTTCAAAACCCATGTCAAGCATTCTGTCTGCTTCATCCAGGATCAAGTAGGTACAACGTCTCAAGGACACCTTGCCGTTCTCAATGAAATCAATCAAGCGCCCAGGGGTGGCAATGCAAATGTGAGAACCTACACAGGAAAAGAAGCATGCATTACATATCCACCAGCACTCAACATCTCATTTTAAAAAGTATAAAACAGAATAATTTTAGCAATAACTATTCCTAAGGGATCGCGACACACATTTACACAGTTTACTAGAATATGAAAATATGTCTATTATTCACAAATGATTTGCACACAACAGCATTCATGGGAAAAGGGAATCTACACTTGACTTACTCTGACACTATCCTATTTCTTTTACTGCTCCCCCCCCCCCTTCTTCACTTTTAGACAGCAGCATACTTAGTTTAAAAAATTATAAATTTATTTCGTAATAACTATTTCAAAAAATATCAATCATATTGCACACTTACTGAAATCTATTTTTACAGAGTCATTAACATTTTTCCACTTTAAAGCAGCAATTTTCGTGAATTCTAAAAAAATGTCCCCCCCCCCTTCTTCAGAAATACAGGTATGTTACACTCAAAATCTCAATGCAGAAATAACATTTTCAGAGGTCAATCCAGGAATTTTCAAACCAATTTTTAATAAAAGTCTATTTTGTTAAAGTAGTTGATAAAACAGATTAAAATGCCAATGAAGGACCGTTTTAATCAACTGTATTTTTATGAAGAGGCTGTTTTGATTATTGTAATTTTTTGAAAGGACAGCAAAACAGACCCAATTTTCATCTGCATCGACCCCTGATTTTGCATCTTAAGTTTTTAATAATTAGATAATTTAAAGTTCCGATTTCAAAGCTAAACTTTAAATTATCATTTCTCATGCTTTCAAACCTCTACAGCTCTTATACTCCTTTCATACCTTTCTAAATTATTTACGAAAAGCCAATTTTGCTAAGAATGACTTCCAATATTGACCTAACTATTACT
Source organism: Cheiracanthium punctorium (assembly GCA_038373885.1). Taxonomy (NCBI): domain Eukaryota; kingdom Metazoa; phylum Arthropoda; class Arachnida; order Araneae; family Cheiracanthiidae; genus Cheiracanthium; species Cheiracanthium punctorium. The sequence goes on along the minus strand of JAWZYV010007565.1, from coordinate 3,588 downwards.
TCCCTGATCCATAACATTTAGTCTGGTCTGGATAGTGATTAAAACATTTTTTTTTTAATGCAAATACTTAGTAAAAATATTGATAAAATAGTACAACATGTATTGGTAAACTTAGATAACATGTATTGTGGGACTAAATGAGGAAAGTTTGCAAAAAAAAAAAAAAAAATGTAAATAAAAGCTGGTGGTTTAACAGACCACCAACAAATTTTGTATTTAAAAAAAAAAAGCATTAATTTTTCCAGTGTTTCACCAAAAAAAAAAAAAGTTTTTTGAGCTGTTCTAATGTCCTGTGATGCCTATTGCTTTGCAAAAGAAAGAGCCATATAACTTTAATACAATTGTAACAAAAATTTAGTTAGAATAGTAGAATTATTTCTTATTTATTTACTTTTCCAAGCACTTAGCTCTCAAATTTTCTCTACTTTTTATTTCTTTATGCTCTCTCGGTACTCATACAGGTACTATATTCATTTTGGTTTACAGGTTGATTTGAAATGGAATAAAATGGTTATTTTTTCCATGTGATTACAGGTGACTCCCATTAATAAGTGAACACATATAATCCATGATACTTTTCCGATGTAAACAGTCAATTTGACAGTTCAGTTTTCCTTTCAAACTAACAGAATGCAAAAATAATGCTCTGATAACTGTATTTATGCTCTCTCTCTCACACACACACACAAGAAAGAAAGAAAAAGAAAAGAAAATTTTAGTTTAAACTAAGGTGACCATACGTCCTCGAAATTCGAGGACAGTCCCCAAATATAGATTTTTTTTTATTTTGTCCCCAAAAATACTTTGTCCCCAAATTTAAAGATTTGTACTTTTTTTCCCTGAAAGTTTCCGTTTAGTTTATTTCTTTCAGAAAAAGCTGCAGAAAAATTAACTAAAAGCGCCATCTACTCAGAGAAACAATGAAATTCGATCTCTGAAAGCATTTGTGTCATTGCGTGTGTAGCATGTACAGACATTCAGTAAAGTATCAGACTATGAGCCAAATTTCCCATTTAAGTTTTGTTAATGATTAATCAGTTTTCATGAAGAACTATGCTTGAAATTGAAGTACAAAAATTTTCTTGCACTCGAACACTTTCTTTGGACGGTGTACAAAGTTTCATGAAGAAATATCACAAAATGATCCAATGTAAAAAGCAATGTCTTCTGAAAAATACAAATACTATTCCAAGAGTGAAATTTTGAATAAATTGCAATATTTCAACATGTTTCTTTCATATTTCTGGTTTAAACAAATATTTATAAATGAATGAAATACTTCCATTAATTTATTAGAAATAAGAATACACATCTGATATAAAGAGCTATTATTCATTTTATAATATCAAAGTCAGTCAAGATTTAAAATAAGGGTATACTGGTATACAACCTCCAAATAAAGTATGCAAGTAAAAATTTCCTAAGTTGGTTTCGTATATTAAAAATTATTTATCATAGAATATGAATTAGGCTATGTATAAATTTCACTTTCCATATTTCTGTAACGTTTTACGTTTTTCAAAAACTCTTATTATTCGCAAATCTAAAATAGGAAATTTATCTCTCACTCGAATATTTTTTTTGGAGGGTGTACATGGTAATATGTCGTGTCCTCGAAAATGCTTGATATGTCCCCAAATTACTGTTCAGAAATATGGTCGCCTTAGTTTAAACTTGCATTTCCAAATTTTGGTTTCTCCATTGAAATGTATGGCAAGATCTGTTTGTTTGTCGTGCAGTGTTAGTTGCTCGATGCAAGGCTCATTGAAACTGAAGATGAAGGGAAAGATAAAATTACAATTTCAGAAGGTTTCAAAAATACCTTGACCTTTTGGAAAAACAAGACTTTATAACTGAGCTAGAAATACTGTTTGTCAACAGATTACAGGGAAAAAAAAATAGCAAAACAATGTTAAAGCTTAAAAACAATGATGGATATGTTAAAAAATGTAGCAACAAGTGATGCAAGTGTGAAAATTGCATTTAGTAAATCACTTCGATTTATTTATCAAATTCAGAAAAAATATTTAAGTATCTGTGCACTGTTTTTTTCTTCCTTTATATGTAATTTCAATAAAATTACCTATGAAATGCATTGAGATAACCTGTAAATGCTCAGCATTAAAATGCAAACAAAACAGCAATGCAATACTCCTGGTCCCAACTTGTGTGGATTAGAGGGAATTGCTTGCATTTCATTTCTTTTCAAACTGTGCCATGATTGTGGCATAAAAAACTATGGCATTAATAAAGCAGTAATGCATCTTTTTTCAAGGAGAAAAAAATCAATACTTATGGTCACTTACCTCGTTCGACATCTCTCAACTGGGGTCCTTTTGGTGCACCTCCAAACACACAGCAGTTCCTAATATCTGTAGAGCGTCCAAAGTCATAACAGACTGCTTGGATCTGCTGAGCCAACTCTCTAGTTGGAGCAAGTATCAATACCTAGAAATGCAAATCCATGCAAAATAAACTATACTTTCTACACAAAATAATGTAAAAAAGTGAATAAAATACTATTTCCTGATTAAAACAGTTATTTAATTTCTTAAACAATATTTCTTGACTAGCTTGGGAATCCATACAAATCAGAAGTGGATGACAAATGTCACGCTACATATTTTACTATTTTTTAACATTCTTTTATTCAATTCACTTTGTATGAATTGCAATGTAGTGTTGGTCAAATTTTGTAATACATTTTTTTGCTCAATCTTTGCATACTAATGTATCTTTACTAACAATATATGAATCAATCATAAAAAGTTTCAGTTTAAGCTTACTGCTTTAGATTTGTTTGAGCATCCACTAAAAGGCGATAACACAGTTTTTAAATTTAATAAACAATACATTGTTTAAGAGTAGTTACATACCCTCCAACATTGGCCTTCACCTCATCAGTAGTAGCACTTAAGCGATATCGCCGGGGGGGGGGGTTAGGGAGTCATAACACCCCCATGAGGAATTTTTTGCCATACAAAATGTATATTCATCACTCCCTTATCACAAACACCTATACATATATATGAGTTGAAGTAGTCGTAACCTCCCGCTTTTTAGAGGTTTTCTCAACACAGGGTTTCTACCAAATTTCTGAAAGTCAATTTCCTGACTTTTGGGAGGTCCCGGGAAAAAAATTCCTGACTAATGCATTTTACTTAGGGAAATTGCACAATGCTTGTCTTTATATTTGCATATTTTGTACAACTTCTTTAAATCAACTTTGACTAAAGTATACAGGATTAAGCTTTCATCCATTGAGAAACAGAAGTAGTCGCACTTTCTGATAGAATTAACTCACTGTTCTTGGAAACACAGTCCTAAGATATAAGTTACCAAGTAAGCTAATTTGTCTTTTACCCTCCCGTCACGATGGATGAGTCCCCCATTTTCCCCTCCTTATACAAACACATCGCTTGATGCTTTCGCGGTCCGAAAAATGCGTCGCAGCTGCTTTCGGTTTCCAGTCTGACAATTAGAGAGAAAGTGTAGAAAAAACAAAGACACGGAAAAAAAATTGATTCTTTTGGTGAATTTCCGGACCCATGATCCAATTTCTCGGTTTTTCGGAACTTTCCGGACCCA